>OX411743.1:6566975-7829893 GCA_948252205.1 Orthosia incerta
TGAGTGACTGTAAGCTTTCTGATGAGCCCCATTGTAAGCGACCACGTCTCAGAACCATATATAACATCACTGGCAACACACACTTTTGTCTTGAGACACTGTGGTAAGTTGGACGTGAAGATACCGCACAATTTCCCGAACGCTGCCCAGTCGAGTCGGATTTGACGGTTGACCTGGTTCTCGAAGTTGGCCCTACGCAACTGGATCGTTTGTCACAGGTAGACGTAGTCCCCCACAACTTCGAGTGTAGAGTCTCCGACCTTGATAGGAGTGGGTGTAACATGGGCTGCTCCTTTTGGCGTCTGACTACAGTAAGGACTGTCAAAAAGCCACAAATAACGGGACCAACGCAAGGGCGCCAAGAGGAGCAGGGAGGAGTTGTCGCCAATATGCCAGAATAAACCTTTTTACATTTTGCGAGTGATGAAATCATTTCCAATCAAAAAAAAAATGTAAATATCCCGCTTCTAATGTTAATGTTAGTGTCATTTACACTTGTTGATGTAAAACGCAGTATAAAAAATTAATACAGTGATGTTAATTCATAGACATTAAACATCATGCAAAGAGGAAGCAGACACCATTTCCTCATACCACTCCCATTCCATAGTCGGGCGAGTCAAAAGACTCACTTAACCTTAGCGAAACTCAATAACTTTCACTTTAAATAATAAATTCCCCTTTGAAGCACGCCGACGCTGAACAACTGATTCAGGGTTGCCATAATTTTGCGAGCTTAATTGGATTATAATCATAAACGTGTAATTAATAAGATATTTTAACGTATAGTTAACAAGATGAGATGATTTATAGATTGGATTGACTTACAAGGAAATCGAAAAATTTCGTTTTGATCATGATCATGATGATAAGACATGTTTGACTGGAGTAAAAGTTGTCAATCTCTGAAGACACAAAACACCCAAAAGGAAAGATCTCGAGAATAAAAAATTACTTCATCTTCGTTTAAGAGACTGGAAGGTAGAATCCAGCAGCCCTGAAGCGACAATATCGGTGTTACCAGAGAAGTGGAATCCTTTTAATACAGACAATTGGTTTGAAACGTAGACAAAGCGTCGTCCTCCCTTTATTAATTCTTCGTTTTTGTTCTTTACAGGTTAGCATGCTTTTTATTAAATCATCTCTTTATTACCTACTACTCCTTTGGATCCTTTACTAGAATAAAATGATGCATTTTATCCGTGTGTGGGGCCCAAAGACAAAATGTTTTACAACGTACAAAGTTTTTAAGTCGTCAAAGACAACTCATTAGGCACTCTACACACCAAACGGCGGAGGCATCTATAAAAAATTCAGCAGGTCCTTACATAAAGGAGTGAACATTCTCATTTATATCTCCCTTTGAACTTCAGGCTTTTTCTTTTAAGGTACATGTACACGAAACGACTTTTCAGCGACTCTCCTTGAAAATAATTTAAGATGAAATAAACTTATGACTCAGACGCTGTGTCGAGAAACATATGTAAAAGAAAATGCACCTACATAGTAAATAGGTCTTTTGAGTGATGTTTCGGACTATCAAATTTTATCAGCTTTTTGGTAGTAAGCGAAAACGATAAGGATAAAACTGCCTGAGATTGAAAGCAGACTTAATCGAATCGAATGCATACCAAGATGTTCCAGTTTTTTAATAGGTAAAGTAAAAAATATAACATAATTTTCCTGCACAAACATTGCAGTCTTCAAAACCTCATAACATATACAAGGTTCTTAACAAGATATCGCTGTGCGAGTCGTGTCGTGTCGTCGAGTAGAGAGCGGATCGTGTTGCGACTTTGTAATTAAATCATTCCTTCGTATTAAATCGGCCTCCTTTGATGGGTACCTATCGCCTGTATTGAGCCGTCGAGTGCCCTCCACCCGTGACTCCCCGACCTCGGCTTTCATCATTTTTTTATTAAAAACTCCTTATAGGAAGGGGTTGAGGGAGGGAGGACTACTCCTTTTAAAATCCCATTCCGAAAGTTCAAGTTTAGAATTAATAAATTGGAAAACATTGAGTGCAATATTTCACACGGAATGTGCGTTGATGTTGATTTAACAAGGGTTGGGGTCTTAGTGTATGTGTGTATTGTTTTCAACGACCCAATCGAAATGCGCTACAATAGTACAATGGCTCAATCAAAATCAAGGCAAACTAAAGTAAAATTCGTCATAGCAAATAAAACTTCTCTTTCTAACCAGCGTAGTATTATTATGTAAGAATATTTCGTTGTGCTAATGGAGTGGAACGCTTAATTTGTGTTGTGGCTTGGTCGGTTTGTTCATAATTAGTTTAATATTGGGCGGGCGAGCGGGGAAGGCACCTCGCGCGGTCGGCGGCCGTCCTGCGCACATCGCGGGCGCAACTATCGAATTAACTAAAATTGCATTGTCAACGGGAAACAGCGATGTTGTGAAATCAGGTTTTAGTTTGTGGTCTGGACTGTGAGATTTTACTGTTACGTACAAAAGGACCCGAAATCTCTGAAGACGATACAAGAGTTGGCCAATAGGACGTGAGAAACAGTTAAAAAAATATGTCTCCTTCAGATCGGAGACGTCTTAAGTCCGAAACAACGAAAACAGCTCCAGACTTTGTAAAGGAAACAAGACCTCACAAAAGAAAACCATCTTTCAGTATTCTCATGAGACGGGAAATATTAAAATTGTAGAAAAACTACGACGATCAAAAGTATAGAGACACCCAATGGATGTTACGCATCGGTTCAGGCTTCGGCGTCTCATTCTGATCTTGTGGCAAACAAAGAGCGGCGTCAAAGGCTCTGTGTGAAAAGGAATCCAGTGATAGAGGCAGTCAACAATGGGGCAGATAACGGTTGCGCAAGAGACACGCGCGAGCGGTTGCTGAAACAATACTTCGGAGCAAAACAATATTAAGTTTTGTTCAAAGAGCCAGAAGTGCTGTAACAGAGCGTTTCATTTTCTGAAATATAGTCGCTCTTCAACTATGAAAGCTTGAAGTTGCAACTCATAATAATTCAGAAAAAGCAAAAGCCAAAAAAAAAACAAGATCTGCGTATTATCTGCTACTCCCAGTCAATTTCACATCATCACATCATCAGCCTATTAATGTTCCCACTGCTGGGACACAGGCCTCCTCTCTGTGAGAGGGAATGGGCCGTTATCCACCACGCAGGCCCAGTGCGGGTTGGTGGATGTCACATGTCTTCGAATTTTTGGTTCTAGGACATGCCGGTTTCCTCACGATGTTTTCCTTCACCGTTTTGAGAGCAGTGGTGATGAAATAATTTACACAAAGTAAAGCGCCTGCCTGGGCTCGAACCCACACTATTCCTATAGCCAGTCAATTTAATTATTATCAATTAAATGATTTTCTTTTAACTGGTTCTAAGTCCTTTCCATATTCGAGTCGGAAAACTCGGTGTTCTAACACATTTGCAGAGGAAGTGATGTGCAGGATTGGTCATGGTTTATATCAACTGCGAAACTGACATGTTCTAAGAGTGAGCAACACTTGGAGGAGGTCTTTGTTTAGCAGTGGACGTCTTTAAACTAGAATGATGATGGTGAAAGGTTAATGGGAAACAGGTACCCGCAGAAATTTTATATTCGTTGCAAATCCGCTTTCGCGTATATTTGACGCAGTCTCGTGTTGTCGCGACTCGGCGAGGTGGGCTTCCGGCGTTGCTTTGTGCCGCATTGATACAGCGCCGCCGATAAATATTGTGGCGAGCTTTGAGCGGCGACGCGTACGCTCAACCCTTTATAATATGTATTACGAGATCTTTATCTAAATCTTTATAATGTTATTGTAAAGAGCTGCTTAGTGATGAACGTATTGCGATGAATAATTCAGTTATTTTATGGCTGTGATAGCGAGAAACCTTTGTCCGAAACGATAAAAAAATTCAGGTGAGTCAAAATACCTGGGCGGATTTGGAGGAAGCCTTTGCGCAGCATTTAGACAGCGCAGGCTAATTAAAAAAAACCTGCCAAGTGCGAGTCGGACTCACGCACGAAGGGTTCCGTGCCATTATCGCAAAAAAAGGCAAAAAAATCACATTTGTTGTATGGGAGCCCCACTTGAATATTTATTTTATTCTGTTTTTAGTATTTGTTGTTATAGCGGCAACAGAAATACATCAACTGTGAAAATTTCATCTGTCTAGCTATCACGGTTCATGAGATACAGCCTGGTGACAGACACACAGACAGACAGACGGATCGCGGAGTCTTAGTAATAAGGTGCCGTTTTTACCCTTACGTACGGAACCTTAAAAAGTGTTTGTATGTAAGATAAAGTTTTCATAGAAACCCTCGGTTCAGAATTCGAAAAAATCTATACAAATATGCGATTAATATACACCGATACATTTTAGTAGCAATTACGTCACTGATATAGCGGTAGAATTTCCAAGAACCATGAAGTCATGTCTCGTCGCTATCCCAGTACATATAACTCGAAGGCAATTAATATTCACTTCTTGGAATATAATCTTGGATACTCAATCGGAATTAGTGAGATTCGCCACCTGATGTAAAACGGAAACCCTTAACTTTAACTATGTTCTCTGCTATTTCACGTTTTGCAATATCCAAGCACAAATTCAGGGAATTGATAAATTATTTGCCTGCATGTGAAATTCAAATGACACTAACAATAATTATATTATTATTCGACTGCATTCTCATAGATTTCAGACTTGCTCTATGGCAGATTTTTTAGTGTATGAAATTTTCTTCACCTTTTTACAAGTTTTTATTTAACTGGCCTAGTTCGTATGTATTTCTGAAATTCCGAAATTAAAATCAGTTATCTCCAACCGATTGAGCTGAAATTGCATGCACGTTTGGTTGTTTTTTTTAGGGCTCCGTACCCAAAGGGTAAAAACGGGACCCTATTACTAAGACTCCGCGGTCCGTCCGTCTGTCTGTCCGTCTGTCACCAGGCTGTATCTCATGAACCGTGATAGCTAGACACTTTACACAGATGATGTATTTCTGTTGCCGCTATAACAACATAAATACTAAAAACAGAATAAAATAAATATTTATGTGGGGCTCCCATACAACAAACGTGATTTTTTTGCTGTTTTTTGCGATAATGGTACGGAAACCTTCGTGCGCGAGTCCGACTCGCACTTGGCCGGTTTTTTTTTAATAAACAAAAATATTAGCTAACTCTTTTGTTGAACAGACTATTCCTGCTTTAATGGACAGAAAGCCTTTAATCATTCACTGCCTCCTTCTCCTCTGTTTTCTATCTTCAAAATAAATAAATCACATAAAAGTTAATTCAGCTGAGCTACACATCCGTATGTATCGTGTTCGAGAAAGCATGTATCCTGACTTGTATCAGTGCTCGGCGACTCCTCGGCTCGCCAACTCAAATATCATAAGTCTTCGACTAAGCGGTCGCTTTGGCTACCCCCCAGTCCCCGCTCTGCAAACATCTGTCGACAATCGTGATCTACGTCTACCAAGCCTTTGACGATGCCACAGATTGCGGTGCGGTGACGAACCTCGTTTGTGTCATAAACTCATTTCTGTTCTCACATCTGTGTGTTCATTACTTTGCTGGGTTTACGGACTGCTTATTGGTTTGGTTTAGCGTTGATATGTTATTTAACTAGGTAAGTTGTACTAGCTTGGTTTTGGATTAGTAGCTGTATATCTTCTGTATATGTTCATGGTCTTCATTTGAAAATAAGCGTTCCCTTTAACAGTTACCAAAATTCAAATTTTGAATTGCTCATGTAAAAGCCTGTAGCAGTGTCCTGCCAAATTCGCGAATCAATTCGGCGAGCATTGGCAATATTACCTACCATCATATAACAGGGGCGACTCCAAAACTATTATAAAATATGCTTTAATAATAAATCTGCTTTTAAAGCTAATATCAAAACTGGAAGTATGAGTCAGCGAACGTCAAAGGGATGGAAGCAAGTTAAATGTATTAAAAATGTTGTCAAAGACAAAAGCTACGAGAAAAAGGAGCTCACCGGTCCCACACGAGTTCTTGAGCACATGTTGATTAGTTGGCACGTGCAATCGCATAGCGGGTAAGGTCAGCAGAATGCGGTGAGCTAGGGCTGCCGCAATATTATTAAAAGGAGATTGCCCATACACAGGCCCCTTATGAGGTTTTGTGTCTGCGATTTCAATATTATCCAAAAATAAGATTTATATTTTGTGTTTTTTTCCATCCGTGTCCTTTACTTTTTATGTACAGACAACAACAGATCAGGTTTCTTCACTTGGACATTTGTATGCACGTTATTGCATTGTAATAAGGGTTCATTTCAAGAACAGAAACATCGTTATTTCTCGTGAACCCCGCAAAATAAATAAATAATATTTTCTAATTATGAATATAACGTGTTTTTTCTACAATATACAACCAAATTCATGTCAGTTCCCTTACAAAATGGGCATTCCCCTTTGCCTTTTTCGACTTATAGGTAAAAAAAAATCGGAAGTTGATATTGATAACTTAACGTATGTGTGGTAAATTTACAAGTAGCAGAAAGCAGCTGTATTGGCTTAGTGTTGAAGCGGTTTGCGTTTTGTTGTGCAATTTAAGTTAGTGCAAAATCTACCAGATATTTAAAATGGTATTGTTTCACACGTTAATAGTTTAATATTATAAAAGGAATAACCACACGATACGCCTTCACAGCACAGCACACCTCAATAAAGTCATTCATTTGCAGTAGCAGGATGATAATTCAAAAACGACGACCGCCAACCCTATGTGGAGTGGGTAGCGGGTTGCGCTGCCGACCGTACCGCGGCGCCTTTGTGTCTCCGCTTTGATCTCGCACGAGTCGCCGCCTTACACCGGCTTTGATTGATTTCACGTTTTGTTAATTACATTAACACTGTCCATAAATAGTGACATAAATTTTGCGAGTGCCAAGCGGGCTGGAAATAATTTACGCGCTAAAAGTACGGTACGCTGGGAAACTCGACAATGCATGGCAATAATGCATTGGCGGTTTTGCGAAACGTTCTGTAGCTGCGTTATTGGTGCATTCGGAAATACACGGACAATGGATATCTCTTTTAATTATGAGTAAAATGAGCTTTATTACCGAGGATATTTACATAACTAGTCGGCAGTAACATACTTTCAAACGAACCAGTTTTTCCTGTCAGACAAAAAGTAGCAAAACAAACAAAGCTTAGTTATGAACTAAGCAGCATTTAATGATATCAGTAGGGCTGTGACTCTGCGCGTCTACACTGCGACAAAAAGCTTGCGTTTGAGTTGCGATGTCGCGGGAGGTCGCTCAAACGTCGCGAGTCGCTAATGAGTCCGCGCCCTCGCTCGCCGCAAGTGCCGACAGAGCTCAGAGGCACGTGCCACGCTTTGGATTTTTTGGCACTCACGTATATGCAGTGCAAGGCTGGTGGCTGGAACTTAGGGTTAGACGGATAGGAGTTTTAAGTGAGCAAGCTTATGTTTGCTTTGGCGTAATACTTCATCAGGGGATGGAGAGGACCCTATAATTTCAATCTGGTTAAGTGATGAAATATCTGCATGTATAATTCTAATCCACCGATTTCTGAATTCAGAATTCGAAGTTGAGTATTTGTCAAACTCTTCTTCTTCGTTGTAATCCAAAATTAAATATATTTTGACCAGAATTCAGCCACGCCAACAGCGTTGTCATTTGCCTCACAAAGGTCTTTTAAGGTGCAGGTGTTGTTGCACAGAGAGCACGACAAAAGGTGAGGCATTGTTTTGGACGTGGCTCTGCAATCACACTGTTGGTCATTGGAGTACCCCCATCTAACAAGGTTGGCCTGCAGCGACCCACCTGGCTTCGTAGTCGGTTTAGAGATTTACAGGTGGGCCAAGGCAGTTGGTGGCCCGCAGGGAGCTTTTCTACAGGCTTAATATAGTCAGCTGGAGGGGGGTGTCTGAGGAGCCATAGGTTTTCTTTGTTTCGCTTAACTCGTTGCCGTTAATTGATTAAGTGAACGATAGGAACCTGTTTCGACTTTTTAATCTTATTCTTTTTAATCAAACTCTAATTTAGTTTGAATACTTGTCAAACTTTGGCATGGAGTTTGACAAGTTAGCTCCAAATAATCAATTCAGAATACGGCCCTTAGAGGTCTTCAATGTTTTTTTAGGGTTCCCAAAGGGTAAAAACGGGACCCTATTACTAAGACTCCGCGATCCGTCTGTCTGTCCGTCTGTCACCAGGCTGTATCTCATGAACCGTGATAACTAGACAGCTGAAATTTTCATAGATGATGTATTTCTGTTGCCGCTATAACAACGAATACTAAAAACAAAATAAATATTTAAATAGGGCTCCCATACAACAAACGTGTTTTTTGCGGTTTTTTTCCGATAATGGTACGGAACCCTTCGTGCGCGAGTCCGACTCGCACTTGGATCATTGTTCTTAGGTACGCTTTTCTTATACCCTTTCAGTACGGAAAATTCGTAACTCAATATTTTTTCACAAATGCATTTTAAATTTTAACTAGTTGGCATCCCTGGTTGCTAGATAATTTTTGGTGTGTTATTTTTAATTTCATTCACATCTCTGACTTTAGACTTCTTCTAGAATTTCGTAATTTTTATGCGGTTAGTTATTACGTACCCACTAAGTATGCAAATAAAATACTTATTGTAGAATAAGTTGAATATTTTTTATCTAATTTCCTAATTAGACATCTAAGTTTCTCATAAAATTGCATAGTATAGATATCAAATATCAGCCATTATAGAAAAAATATCTTATTCTGTTCCCTTTATTTATCCTAAAGAAAAATTCGCAACCACAGACAATTTTTTTTTATTGTATAACGGCAGAAACTGCATCCCAGATCCCGTACAACTCAATATAATTGGTGCGAAGCACATCGGTCACGGCTCGAGGTGCGAAACGTCATGCACCCATGAAATTGTACAAATAAATAGCGGTAAAGATAATAAATTACAGGGAAATTGCTAATGATGAGCGGCGCAGGGGCCGCGGGCGGTGCATTAAGCCGGCGGCAAACATCAAAGGGCCCTTTGACCGAGCCGACACTCCCACACCCTCCCCGCCCCACGACTTTCACGAGAGCTACGGACCGCAAGTCAGATAATCTACAGTAAATTAATTTGCTTTTATAACTTTGTGTTTTAATTAAGCAAATGTATCGTAATAAAAGAGGTTGCATTACGTCATTTGCGCCTTGTGTGGTAGGTGGCATAAGTCATGTATGGGATTTGGACGGTAATTAAAACTAACACAACCGATTAATTAAAAAAAACGTGGAAAGAGCATGTTGTATCACTCGGAACTTTATAGTGTCATCTTAAATCCGTAAATTTAACTTCTATCTTGAAACACATTATTTCGGTCGACAACAGACAAACGGTCCTTCGAGCCGGATATTACTCCTTTCAAAAATAAGTTAAATACAAAGTCGTATTTAATCTTATTAACCTATTACAATTTTAATCGGCACTCCGTATCCTCTGCGAGCATTGATCACTTGTAACAAGATCATCCTGTTTACCGCTGAGTTCCTGTTTACTTTATTTCTTGAGATGTTAATATAAAGAGCCGTTTTAAGATATTTCTGCTGACTATTGCTATTCGTTTGTGTTGTTTATTTTCAATCTCTATCCACTCAAAAAGGTATTCAATCAAACAAAAGCCATAATATGGTGATAATAGATTTTTTATCATTCAAACTTATTCAGCAGTCATCAATATGGTTAATCCCAACTATAGAGCTTTTTAGTTTTCTCTATGCCACTACGGTATATCCCAACTTTATCGCAGTCGAAGCGATACTCAGTTACGAAGAGATTTTCTCCAAGCTGTCCTTCTGCGGCTTGCCTGTTCGACGTCTACTACCCACAACACACCGGGAGCTACTAACACTAGAGCGCGATGACTGAGCTACTGTTATCAATTAATCAAACCATAGATTCGACTCATTTCTTCTTTATTTTTTTAGAACGCTTCCTGCAACCGCCTTGACACCTTTTTGTAACGCGTTTGTTACGACAATAATCTTTAAGCAGGATAAAAAGCGAAGCATATTGTATTCTTGAGAATTTGGGCGTTATTATACTTCTTAACATGAACTTGACAAAAGCCAGGCAAAAATAATCTCGAAGTATCGCAAATCAATATAAGGGTAAACATGAAAGCACCATACTTATTTTTAGATCGGTCGGTCGTTTTCATTAAGAATTACTCACTCGTGAAATACATCAACATTTCAATACACCGTAGCAACGACGACATTGTCAAAAAAAATATGGAAAATTCCTTGACTCATTCATTACATGCAAACTCTCCTGATCATGAATGAAATTTTAAAGTGTATCATAATTCATTAGATGTTATACATTCAGTACTCCCATCAATGAGTACAGAAAAATTGCACGCGTAAAGAACAAGATGTGAAGATGAAAGAGCAACAAATTGATCCAACAATCCAGTTTTTGTTTAATCTCATTGAACTCCTCATCATTTGGCTTTTGCCACACATCACACAGATCAAAGCAAAATAAAATACATTTTAAGATGTTATCCAGTGTAATTCTGCGTATCTTCTCATAGAGTGTGGCGGGCTCAGTTCGTCTCGTAGCTCGTTGTGCGCGGATGGGCGGCGTGCCTCGCATCAATGCCAACTTGTGAACTTCAAACTTCTGAACGTGTGAAGTGTCGATTTATCTTCCTTTCCACGAGTTTTGTGACATTTCTGAAGCTCTCATTAATATATCCGAGTTTCTATCAAAGGCGTACCGTTGCGTCACACCAAATATTCTGCCAAATTATAAATGTAGTACAAGTTTGCCACTTTGATTGATCTTGTTTATTACTAACATGTTCTTTTACACGCTTGTTCTTGCGAAAAGATCAAGCTTTGGTAACAGAGATGTATATCAAAAGTTGTTACATTTGGCAATTATATCCGTTTTTTATTAATTTACTGTATCTTTTACAAGATTTTCTTCAGCTACGTGGTGTAGCTCTTCTGCCGTTTGCTTTTCTAAGGTGGCAAATCTATGATTAAATTCTCTTGGGTAGACATATCGTAGAGTATAAAACCTTAGGAACAAGATCAAAGGAACTGAAGTGGTCTTCATAAAGTAATGGAAATATTGTAATTTAGATAGCATGTTGTTGTGATCTAAATTATAAAGTTATGGAATGCTGGAGTGTTTATGACTGATGTTACAACAAACTATACCGGTTCTAGTTTATTTTTCAACATTGTAACCCTTAAATCTTGTAATATTTTTTTCCCATAGTGCGCTAAACAAAGTAATTGCGGTTCATAAACTGTAAACAGTACTTTCCGCCAAATATTCCTCAATCCGGTTACACCAAAGCGTCCAAAGCGGGCAATAAAGAAATTTCCGCGTACGTTTGCATTCCACGATTCTATTTTGGTCGGAGTTGTCGAAAACTGTCTAGTTGAGGTGCGAGTAACTACGCTGGTACGGTGACCGGCACTCCAGGGTATCGTTACGTCGTCGCTGCGCGGTACGGCAGGGCCCATACACGGCGGGAGTGCGATAACGAGCCACTCCACGCCCGCGGCCTCGTGCTAAGCGCACTGATTCCACTGCCACCGTGTCATACACCGACTTACTACACCTCTTTTACTTTTCAACCGACTGTGAATGTTACTGAAACCGATAAGTTTACAGTTGTCGCTTTTTACAATTTTCGCAGTTACAAAATGTATACAGAAAAATATACTTTCCTTTAGCGTTCCCTGAAAAGCGTAATTTTAAAAAAACTAGACGAGAAACTGTTAATTTATCAACTACCGTGCTCAAAGAACCCTGTGTAGCAATGAGATAAATTCTATCTGATAGAGACAACCTGACTTATTTCTTGCTGTAATCCCCTCAAAGGCGATGAGCAAGAAAATCTTCAAGATAGAATTCACATAAAATATAACTACAAACGTAAAGCAGAGAGCAAGACATGTTATGTTGGCGAACGATCATAAGTTTTAATTCGTTGATTGCCACCGGCACTTAAATTATCTGATCTGTAAACCCGATCCATTAATTCAATTAGATTAACAAAGGAATGTTCAAAGGACCAAACTTTTAACTTTGATCGTCCATTGCAGCTAATTGGGAAACGTTATTTGTCAAAGCTGATTCAGTTAATGAGGCGTTGTGTAACTGTCATGGCGCTCCGTCACCGTCTGTCAGACCGGTATCAAATAACAGAGAGCTACAAAGACACGTGTGCATAAAAACCGGCTCTATTTGTTTTGTACGAGAACGCTTTACAGTGAGATTGCATTTGCATGCGTTTTGTGAAGTTAATGAATATATTATAAACTTCTAAACAACAAACGAATTGCACTTCATAATTAAATTCCTCAATTCCGTAGAAGAGTAATTTTGATCTCATATTGTATATTAACAATTCTGCCTCCAGACAGTACATTTGCAGATTTATTTGACGAAAGTATCTTCAAAGGGACAAGATTTTACCAAGGACAGTGTCCAAGAAGTGTAGAATTTACATGCCTGAAATCGCAACATAAATGATAAAAATAATAACATTTTGTATTTTAGGAATGGGGTTTCCATACTCCCAAAAATATACTCTCTTCAACAGTATTAAAGCTATCGCAAAGCAAAGTGGAGATAGCCATCTCTAAGATGAAATGTTCATCAGTACTGTGCTCTACAAACGTCAAAGCGTTTAGATGTTCCTTATTCACATATTTACGAAGAACGAAGTCAAAGAGAGAAGTTTAGAATATCGGTCAAAGGTATTTAATTAAAACCTTGCTGTTCATTTTAATAAATAAAGTCTTTGGCGCTTATAAGAATTTTCTAGCTAATTTAATATGCGATTCTTTGACGAATATTTTATTTCGCACTCGATAGTTTTGCCGTAATTCTAATTATTGGTCTCTACTTGACCTGACAGTTCAATTGCAGTGTTTCTTTACTGCCATCTCAGTTAGCACACATTCTGTATCTTCAAAGTTGTTTTCTTGTCAATTGAATACTTTAGCTTCAGCAATAAGAGACACTGCTATTTTTAAATCCTAGTAAAGTGCAACAAAGGCACGTAGGCACGCAGCTCCTTATTGGGCACGGCTGCTCGCCAGATACAAACGCCCTCGAACTAATGCTGTGTAATTGGCGTGTTCTGTCCAAGACGCTACTGGTTACTGGTTAGAACACTCCGACTGAGCGCTGAGCACCACCGGTCACGGAGTTGATTGTCTTGGATACTGCACATTGTTGAGGAAGGCATTTCTAAAGTAAATTTTTGTCTTATTGCAGTGTGTGGGCTTTAAAAATGCTATTGGTATTCGCCATGTATGTATGTGCATCTGCGGTGTTATTACTTAGATGCTTGGATTTGATTTTTCTTGTACTATTTGGGGTTGCCAAATAAAAACAATTAGTAAGTATAATTAGAGATAAAACGCGGTTTCATTAGCGTTTTATCTTAGTTTCTGAGATGGTGGATCTACACATAATTAGAACCATTCTTTTGAATCGCATCATGTAATCCCAAACGCCTGTTACAGTTTCATATTTAAAATAAACTTCTTGAAGATCCGAATTTACTGCAAGTGCCTACTTACCAGACACAGGACATCGGACACTGTCTTTCAAGTGTCGCCAAACAACAACACACTCCTGTTTCTGGTTACGTCTACTGTCCAGTGTTTCTATTATTGGACCCTTACACTACACGTAGGTACAACAGACGCATCCAAAGCGTCTCAGTTCAATATCAACAGTGCACAGGCGAGCAGGGGGCCGTCTGTCGACGCAGAGGTCTACGCCTCAAGTGACACTAGACATCGGCAGCTCAAAGGCGAGTGTTTGCCCCTTTGTCTTACCGGGCAATTAGTGCAGTCCGTTCATTTAATTCTATCGGTCGATTAGCAACGGAGCCAGGTGGCCATTAATTGTTCGCCGCCAATTTGCATTGCGTCCCTGGTTGGGCGCCAGTCACGGCGACGCACAAAGTGGACGAGATAGCGCGGCGATTCGATTTGATATTACGTGTGCATAGCATCGTGTGAATATTACGTGTGTGGAGCTCTATAGAGCTACTGCAACTTATACAGGGGTTTTATATTGAGATGTTGCTACTGCTGTTTGATTTGATGTTTCATTTAAAAGTAGTTCACGTTATTTCTGCCTTTAAGGTTACACTAGTCGACAGCACGAACTATTTTGTGCGCGGGGTTAAAATGCCTGCTATCTCATCCGACAACTCGTGCGAAAGATATAGATGCCGTGATGAGCAGTAAGAAGCTAGTTCGCGTACGAATTAGCACTTTTGCAAGTTTGTAGCGAAATGGATGATGATTTAGGACGAAAACGAGCGCGCGAAATTTTATAAACAGACCTTTGGAAGTCTAGATATTATGAAAAAACTACTAAATGTATATTTTCAAAATAAAATTATTTGCATTTTTGAATTACTAATCTATCCCTGTATGGTGGCCGTTTTGCAATTTTCGTTCTTCTTATGGTATTTATTGCCGCCCAAAGATGCGTTAAAATTAGTGTTGAAATATGGAACTTTCGACGCTCATAACTTTCAAATATTTTTCTTTTTTTACTTATTTGTTTCCATACAGGGCTTGATAATGATGAGACAAATTGATATCATTTTTTATTTTGAACGTACATCGTCAAACAGTGGAGTAATCCCTAGACTACGTTTGTATGGAAGAATTATCGACTAGTGTACCCTTAATAACGAAGGTCCATTGGAATTGAAGGCGTTTATGTCAGTAATCCTTTTAATTCGTTATATTATAATCACAGAAACCACTTTAAAAGATTATTGCAGTAGGTAGTTAAGAAATTCTAATCCAGCTTAAAGTTTGCGGAGAATCCTTTCAAATCACGATCCCACTCTCCGATATTTATCTTGGCTATCAGAAAAAGTTGGAAACTTGGCGGATCAGGCCGGGTAGCCCGCATGCAGACTTCTTAGTAACTTTTATGTTACAGGATTGGATGAAATCATTGGATTGTACACCAATTGCACGAACTTTTTCTTATAAACTCACGATTGAAAATGATGTTTGTTTTTATTAGAGCGAAGTTCTGAGATTTTTTTGATCTTAGGTGCTTCTTTCATGTGTTGTGTTGTGTGTGAGTAATCTGAATGCATTTCTCATCGAACCAAAAATAGTTTTTCATCGTTTTCGGTCGGGAAAATAGTAGGTAGATATTCTTTCAGAAAAGAATCGCGTTCGTAATTTCTGCTCCGATTGGTAAATCACAGTGAGCACAGACCTCGAAAGCAATAAGCCAAAGTCTAAATACAGAGAAGGCTTTAAATAACGAACAAATAGTAGAAAGTACGCTATCAAGAGCCCAGACAACCAAAAAAGACCTTTAAATACTTCCTACTCACTTTGAGTCCACTACTTCTCGTTGGCAAGTCGGTAAAGGACAGTAAGTCTCACTTCTGCGACAAAGCTATGAATCGTCCCCTTTAGCGATCTGTCTCGATTCAGCCAATTACTGAAACGTCGCAACTGCCTTCTATTGCCGACTCACGCAGAATTAAGTTAACATTTAGAGTTTTTTTATAAAAGAGTCTGCCTACATTATTTATTTTCCAACTTCTATTTAGTGTACTTCCCTTTTACAGCTCGCTCCAGATTAGTTTATTTCTGAGAAATCCTTTAAGTTACAAAGAGAGCGTTGAGCAAAACAGTGACAAAAGTTGGTAAGACAAGATAAGGACATTGGATTTGTGAAGTACATAATTAAATTAAAAGTATTCCTATGATGTTGGATACTTCACGCTGAGGGAAATAGATCTGATACAATTTTTTATAGCAACACATGTAAGTTCTTAGTTTATTTATATATATATACGCTATTTATTTAAATTTCATAAATACACATCGTGGCAGAAATTAGCTGAACTTTTGTGGCCTCCTGGCTTTGGGAAGTATGCATAAATTATTATATTTTTACTTTCGTGAGATAATAATTTCACGTTCCAGATTTTATTCACATGTTTTGTTGGTCCGACTAATTTCGCAATTGAAATAATAGCTCAGTACCGGATCGAAAGTATCAAAACTAGTCTAGATGATATAAATAAGAAAACTGTGAAAAAGTTATAAATCAAAGAATATTCTTAAACTCTACGCAACTCATCCAAGTCCATGTAGGTAATTAAAAAACAAAATGTGATACACTCAAGTTTATTTTAGTCGAGTCAAATTAAGGGGAGATAAAATCGACTAAAATTATAATATCGTATTTTTCGTGCACGCGAGCATCAAAGCGGCGGTTGCGCCGTTGTTCCGCGGGACGGCGGTATTAGCGCTCTGTCGCATCTTCAGAGGGCGGCGAGATCAAAGGATAGGTACACAGTAACCGCTCCCATTGATGTCGCGCACAAAGGGAATTGATTGTTGCAAACCTGTTTTTTTTTTAAAAGAGACGTATTGATGACACATACTGTTTTTTTTTTGTTTTGTTTTCTGTTTCACGTTCGTGTTTACAATGTGCGATATTGCAGGGGATGTGTGGATATTATATAAAGTTTATTTTTCTGCCTATTGCAAATGGACCAAAGGGTAAAAACGGGACCTTATTACTAAGACTCCGCGGTCCGTCTGTCTGTCTTGTCTGTCTGTCACCAGGCTGTATCTCATGAACCATGATAGCTAGAAGGTTGAAATTTTTACAGACGATGTATTTCTATTGCCGATATAACAACAAATACTGAAAACAGAATAAAATAAATATTAAAGTGGGGCTACCATACAACAACCGTGACTTTTTTGCCGTTTTTTGCGATAATGGTACGGAACCCTTCGTGCGCCAGTCCGACTCGCACTTGGCCGGTTTTTATTGCTTGTTTTGTTGTTTAATTTACGACTTTGTAACAGCTATGAAAGTTATTAGACATTAACTAGATTTAAAAGATTTATTTAAACAAAATGTTGTGAAGTATTTTATGAATGAATGATTTAAGTAGTTCAATGATAAATGAAGTGTTATTATCATGTTTTAATTCAGTTAAAATTTGTAATGAAAGCAATAATAATTTGTTACTTTTATCAAAGGCACCTAACCTGCCCTGGTTTTTAACGGAAGTTCATCTTATATGGCAACGATTATAGTTCATTATCAATGAAATATTATCATCTTAGAGTGGTGAAGTTAGATGTAAACAAACTAAAATAGAATAATGTTATGAATGAATGAGACATAACTAGGTCAATTGATACAATTTGTCAATATTGGGAACAAAGCAACAGAGACTTTTATGCTGTTTTTTGGTGTTTAGTTAAGTAATATTGAAAGAAATAGTTCTTTAACAAAGAAATACGCATACACAATTAACACAGAATTATATTTTTTTTGAAAAGATTGCTTTTAAAGTCCTCTATGGTCTTCTTTCTCTAACCACAGAGTGATTCTGGCCTCAAAATCAAATATAATGATATCTCTATGTTTTCAAATATGGAACAATTTATTTTTTCATCTGAACCCTTAGAGATACTACGTACTTCTACACGGCTAGATGTTGATAAAGCTTTGAGCGTAAGAAAATTTTAACATTCAACAAAGTCATGATAAATACTCAGTTACAGACATGTTGTCTATTTATATTACATAATAGATACATTTACAAACCTTTAGATGGTGTTTAAGTCGCAAAAACTAGTTACCTCATAGAAAATAAAAGTTTGTTGCCAAGTGCAACTTTGTCTACCAGCAATAATTAAGTTTCTAAGAATGGAGACAGGTATACTAAAACATATGCAATAACTTTATTTTAGTTTTCACAACATCCAAATCATGAAAAGAACTTACTAACAAAACAATAATATCAAACTTTTCTCATCATAATGATGCATGTTTATATAAATAGAGCTGTGTCTCTCATCCTCAAGGAACCTCACACACGAGAAATATGAGGTCAGTAGGTAAGTGGGTAGGTACTTCACAAGTTTGTAAACAAAAACTTTTTGAAAGCGTCATCCCGCCACAAAATAACCAAAATCATGTGCCTTTCCAGTAACCATAACAAAACTTGTACGAATGTCTTCAATACAACCTAAGACAAGATCCTAACCTTATAGTGAATTATTTATAACTATTACCTACCTGTGCATACTTGATGTTGTACCGAATATACTATTTGAGGCTAATCGTAACTTGCTCATACGTAATAACTCATGTTAGCATCGATAGTGTTAATTTTAGAAGTCGTAATATTGGAATAAGCATCAGTTTCTTACCTCGTTGACACCTGAACTCCAAAGTGATCCGAGAGTTCGTTACAACTTCACACACAAAACTTCCAACTTTTGATGTTCAGTATTTACACTAGACAACACGTCGACACTGTCAGTTAGTTTATTTCGAGTCTTTCAACTTACAAACAAGCGGATAACAACATTATCACGTAGAAAACAAAAATTTATTCACACGCTTGACGTCGCTTTCGCCATGGTGTTGATGCACTTTGGCGCGCTCTCGCGGCTTGTTTCCGAACTATGAACGTTACGCTTCATTCAACGCAGTACCGTAACATAAGGAGTGCCATGCATCATCACAGAGTACTTTTTTATTGTGCATCATGCATGACGAATCGCAGAGTGCTAGTTTTTGAAGTTTTTGAAACAATTGTTGAAAAATATATATTTCTTTCTTTCTTTCGGCTTCTTATTACTATTCTGAGTAAAACAATAAGCTTATATACAACGGTTGACCGCATGGTTGCTGGCTATCGTAGTCAATCTTAGTACAAGATAATACAAAATTAACTGCAGTAAAGAGATTTCTGGGTAAAATAGCCGCGTTGTATGCCAATGCTGATTCTTTGCGCAAAGAACGACCAGAGGGTTGACTAGCCTTCTGTTCACGCAGTGTCGATCAATCGGCGAGAGATCTTCCTAAAAAAGAGACGTGCTCTCGGATCCCATGACCCAAACGTTTCGACAACAAACGGCTCAATACTGTAATTACCTTTACCGATTAGGTTACTGTAAGTATTTGCGCCGCTTAATTCTTCGCATTATTCGCTCAGCAGCCGCAGCAGCAGCGCCAGCACAGCCCACAGTACTAGGAACATGAGATGGCGCAAGGGCGTCGACACAGGTTGCGTCCCACACCAGAGGCCTACCCACCCGATTCCCATTCCCCCACAGCCAGCAGACGCGCACGCTCAGCAGTCTAGACGATGTATTTATAAGGTACTAGCTTCTGCCAGCGGCTTCACCCGCGTGAATGTCAAAAATTATCCCAAGGGAACATATTCCCGGGATAAAAAGTATCTTAAGTGCTATTCCTGACTATAATCTATATCTGTGCCAATTTTATCCCGATCCGTCCAGCCGTTTGAGCGTGAAGAAGTAACAAACATACACACTCACAGACTTTCGCCTTTATAATATTAGTGTGATGATAATACTTCAGTACCAATGTTAACACATCCAGCGAGGAGCAGAAGTTATGGTTATGGTCTAAGGCGGGCATTCACTAGATTGACTTCCCCGCGGGCATACCTGTAGGATTGAGACATTTCCGCCGGATCTCGCTACTATAAGTCTATGCGACGGTCACACCCTAAAGAGACTTAGGAAAGAAGACAAATCAGTACCTTCGAAACACCTCGTCTCGTGCATATACATTGATCGAGAAAATTTGGGCAGACGAAAAATGCGTGCATGAGCACGAGAAATGCGTGCATGAGATCACATGAGATATTTGTGGCCTATCCGCCTATACCAAGTCGTTTATTTCATTTAAAAGACCTCGAGCAAGCTAAGCTTCTCTCTATCAAAGCTGTGTATACGCAAGGCTAGGATAATGAAAAATTCCCATCGTACACATCCTTGGTTAAAATTACGCATTACTGCTACGAGTCTGGTGTATAGTTCTCGCCAAACTTCTTGGCCGCCCTGAAGTTGGCTACAATGGCTGCGCAGTAGTAAATCTCATACAAAAACAACACTGTTTCGTGCCTCGCACATCCGGTAAACCAACCTCAGGGCGGCCACCAGAAGTTTGGCGAGGACTATACCCCAGACTCGTAGCAGTAATGCGTAATTAATTCGACAAGGCAAAGGACAAATAGTATGAAAAATCGACCAGTCATATAAACGGAAATCCACATCGCGTCTTTCATCTCGCATGTGATTAGTCGATTTTGTCTTGCCGAATTCATTACGCAATAAGGCTGCGGCTCTTCGCTTCGTACAGCTTTGGTAAAGTCACACCGTTCCGCTACGCCACCTCATACAACTTTGGTTGGAACAGCACTCCAGTTCAGCTCTATATGAACTGAGCTTGTCAAGAAAAACGGTCCTAAGGCATACGGTCGTCGAAAAGTAGTTTTTGAGTTGTTTTAGTGGAAACAGCACTGCTGTGTATTCTAGTGCTGTGTATTCTAGTAACACCATCAATTCTTCCAGTTCGATATAGGAGTAATCAGGTTGTAATAAAAACAACAATTATTTAAAAAATGTTTTATTTTATCCAGACAAGTAGACAAACATAGATTAAACTACATCATTAGACTGGAAGTGTGACGCTCACACACAACACACAAGTTATTTACGTCGACATATTGTGGACATAGAAAAACGTCGCGTTATCATATTTATGTTTTTGACAACATTATTATCGCATAACATAGAAAAGGAGAAAATATAATTATTCTTTTCCACGTCCACACAAAGATTTCACATAACAGAAAATGCAAGTTAAAACGAAACAAAACACAATCATTTTCATTACTGTTGTTTTATATTTTATAAAACAGCAAACAACAAAAAAACGCTCAAATTAAAAATAAAACACGCCTACGACGGCGCCTCACTAAACACTACAAAAATGACTAAAGCAGCATGACTGTTCCTTAAAACGCTACAATAATAAATTAACTATTCAATCGTCGAGAAAAATCAAGCCATTGAGGTAATTTCTTACACAAGGAACCTTATATTTGAAAATAGCTTACATAATCACACTACTGAAATATTTACGTACGTCAAAAAATATAACGAGAGGTGTCGTGGGACACCTGGTTGGAACGAAGTTCTTTTCGCTATTAAATAAATTAATAACGTTTGACCAGTGGCGTAACGTGGGGTTTTGCCACCCGGGCCGAACGGACTTTGCCGCCCCCTCTATTTTCATCAATAGTTAAAAAAAAACAATCAAGTCTCATTTATTGGCATTCAGAATTTGAGATAATTAAAATAATTATATCTGAAACTGTACGTTCATGACACGTACAGTTTACCTTAATAAAAAATGGTCACTTAAAAATCGACTTCAAATACACAACTCTAAAGTCGATACTTGTATTAGATTTAAATAATCTGTAATTATGAATTCGAGTATACACTGCGTATCAAATTACTTAGCGTAGCTGCATTCACCAAGTGTCTGAAGAGTAACGTGCGATAAAGAACTTCATTCCAAAATTATGTATAAAAATAATAAGCATGGGTCAGTGATGCAGGTTACAAATTACAATCGTTTTACTTCTAAACTAATTTGGTTTGCTCACCTAATATACAAGTAGTCAATATATTACTTTTATTTCCTAAACAACTAGATGATGTAATGATAAGTGTTATCTTTCAACATTTGAACTTTAGGAAAGTTTTCAGAAGCTATTATATATATATATATATATAAACTAATGCTTTTTTTATTCGCATTAGTAGTAAACATTTTATTTAAACGAAACATACATGATTTAAACCTTATTATCTATTTCGAATTGCGTTGCGTTTTTATGTAAATTTAACAGTGTGAAAATATTTATGCCCTAAATAACATTCATAAAAGCCTGACATAATAATTGACCAAATTTTAGAAAGCACAGCTTTTTTTTGTAATAGAACCAAATAAACTTCTTAGTTTTACATATATAGTAATCCCAAATCTTTATGGCCAGTCTGAAGTTGCCTGCAAAAGGCTGCGCACTAGTAAATCTCATACAAAAACAGCAGCGCGTGCGCCGTGTCTTACGCATCAGAAAGCCTATGTTCAATCCGGCCAAAAAGATTGAGCATTACTGGTATTTTTTTTAACAGTGTGTAAAGTGTTGCTACACACACAAATTGTGAAATATCGATGTGATGTGACTATAGTCTAACAACTACACAATAATAACAAATAAAAGATTCATAGAACAATTACTAAGGCAACTCGCTAAAGCTGTCTCTGTCTACATCTAAGTATATTATATCTACTAGAATGGGTCAGCCTCTTCAAAAATAACGACCTACCTTCAAAGAGAAATTTGTAGACAGTATAATTTTGTTTCTACTTACTTTGAAGGAAGGTCATAGTTAAGTAGGGTCCCACTGGCATACAAGCTTTTTTTAATTTAGTGAAGTGTCAAGTAATCAAAGAAATCATAGTAACGACGCATGAGCAAACCCAGTGCGACCCCACTCTAACTTGGTACTTTGTACAAATCGCCTGCATTTAAAATCAAATTATTCCAAAGTCAAACATCCACAATTTATTTAAAAAGTGTCAAGATTCTGGCACGTGTCCCTGACACTCTGCCTACCCACATAAGAAAAGGCGTGAGTTTAATATAATAGTACTTCTATAAAACGTCAAACATTTTGAATCACTTTAGATTAGCATGCTTGCGAAATTCAGAGCATACGTATAATGCAAATTAAAAACGAATAAAAAAAATCGCCTCTGCGAAAAACTGAACGTTTACGATGTCATCGAAAAATCCGACATTTTAATATGAACCTGTCATCGAAAATAACCGGATTACCGATGATCCTCATAACAGGTCGTACTCGCATGAGTACAAAAATCTTTCACTTTATTTGCAATAGTCTTAATACTTTCATTAAGACTACCCACTATCCTACGTCATAATGGAACTTATTAAAAAAAAATCTCGACGCTGTTTACAGACTGATTAGCAGATTCTCAATTCAAATTTTTCATAGAGGATTTGAATTTCGAACTTGCTAAATAGTACCGAGAATTTTATGAATAAGGTTGAATATCTTTTCCGTAATGTCACAGCTAAGCGCTCATTTTGTTAAGTCCCTTGATGAAGTTGGTCATATCATACTCTTCTTCATACTGCTTATCATCCCAGAGGTCAGGGAGAGCCTCTAGTACAGACTTGGCGCCAGACGGGCCAGCCTGCTGTTGTTGCTGCTGCGCGGGCGCCGCACAGTTGCTGCTGGATAAATTGAACAGGTCTAGGAGTTGATCGGTGCCCATGGTCTCCATTGCGGCGTTCTCGCTGCTTATGACCGTGTTTGCTGTCAGCATCTTGAATTTTTGTAGGCTGTGGAAGGAATTGAATAATGAATATAGTTTTCGGCAACTGCACAGATGTAAGTAAGTCGAAATTCTACGAAAACCAGGTCTTGTGCTTTTAGAGTTGTTTCTCCGCTTCCGCATCAAATTGTAATCATAATCAATAATCGGTAACATTAAGAAAGAAGTAATACTGACTAGAGCCTCTTGTTTCTACAGATCTTGTTCAGAGTAAACATCATTATTTTATTCAGTGATATTATTGATTACTAGCTGTGCCCGGGGCTTCGCTCCCGTCATCTGTCTGCCAACCCTACCCTACCTACCTTCCTGCCTACCCTACTAACCACCTACCAATTGTTTTCTAGTGTCATCATTCTTTCGCGGAGAATCTTAACACCGCCATTCACGAAAATGACTTCAAATGCACAACGCCATCTATCGAATATGACGTTCAACTGTCCGAGTATCTGAATTGCATGTGTTTTGATAATTTTACTTCTTGAACACTTTAAATTCATCTTACTTTTGATAGTGTGAAACGATTGCGATGAAACAAAAACTAAGTAATACTTCAAGTTACGCACAATTTTTATGTTTAAAAGTTATCTACATTGGTTTCGTACATTTCACGTGATGCGTGCACAAATAAACAGACAAAATTTCCAAAAATGCTGGAAATAGGTTATGTCGGTTATCCTTTAACACCCTGGCTATTTTCTTTTGGAAATTTTTTCGTTGTACAAAAATTACTTTTCTACAGATTTATTATATGTATGGTAAATATTTCGTAGTTTCGTAAATTTTGTCGATGAAAAAATGTATTCATCATCATCATTTCAGCCGAAAGTCGTTCACTGCTGGACATAGGCCTTCCCAACAAAAAATGTGTTCATTAAAATTATATTCAACAGTATTCCTTTTCTGGTTGTTAAGATTTACATTACAGTAGAAGAAAATATCACTACACTTATAAACATACCCCATAATCTTCTCCTCAAGCGTGTCCCTGGTGATGAGCCGGTACACGTTAACGACCTTCTTCTGTCCGATGCGGTGCGCACGGTCCATGGCTTGCAAGTCCTTCATGGGGTTCCAATCGTGTTCCACGAAGATCACTGTGTCGGCGCCCGTGAGGTTCAGACCGAGGCCGCCCACCTAAAGAAATAAAGACAGATGTTTATTGATTTTTGAAGTGTATTGCGCCTGCCTTCCTTAAGTAACATGGCAGTAGGGCAGTACGATTTGAAGTGTATTTCAATATTTGAATTTCATGAATATGATTCGATCTTCGACTTCGAAGTGATAGTTGAACTCGCGTCCTAAGGAACCGCTCTACGATTTTCAACTGGCTACAGCTAATGGAGTAAGGCAGACTGACGTGAGCACGAAGTGATAGAGAGAAAAACGGCTTAGGCTAATAATAGTGTCCCGTTTTCAGCTTTTCGGTAAGGAATCTCAAAAGTTTAAAAAAATATTCTTTGTTTCGAAGCTATTTCTTTCTCCACAAAACCGCAAGGGACTCCCTTTGGGCTATCATTTACTAAGGCTTTCTGAAAGAGGCTTTCCCTGTCCCATAGGATACTTCCATAGTTGGCTAATCTGGAAACCCCTAAACCAATTGCGGGTACAGGTTGGTCGCTGCAGAAAAAATCTGGCTGAATGGAGTCTCATAGACCCATCTTAAACACAGTGCCAGTGTGGGGATCGCAGGATATGCCCCACCTCCTTGTCTGCCCTTCGTGCCCAGCCACCTGCACCTTTCAGGACCTGAACATGGCTAATGACAGAGCGGTCCAGTTGGCTACATACTGATCAGACAAAAATTGAGAATAGTTGAGTAAAAATTTGAGTTTATCAACATGAAAAGAAGAATAAGAAGGATATTATGATATAAAATTAAGATGTTAAGCATTAGTAACTCACCGCAGTAGTAAGCAACAGCAGGTCAATAGACACATCGTTGTTGAACCTCGTGACGATCGCATGCCTCTGGTGGGGCGGCACACTGCCGTCCAGCCTGAGGTACGTGACGGCCGGCAGGTGGCGCTTCAGCAGGTCCTGCTCCACGATGTCCAGCATCTTCTTGAGCTGGCAGAAGACCAGCGCGCGGTGCTGGGATACGATGGCTTCGGGCTCTACGTCGGACGCTGGCGTGCCGATGCCGCAGTCGAGGAGGAGTTGTCTGGGGAAAGAGAGAAGTGTAAAGTGTAGTGTTAAAATACTGCAAAATTATTCACACTCGGTTTCTTAACAGGAATTATCTACTCGATAGTGATTCCTGTACGGTTTTTTCTGCTTGTGGTTTCTTCCCGATCGTGTCGTATTCCGTTCCTAAGAACTATGAAAGCACACACTAGTGTCATACGTATCTTTTGCTGAATTAGTTAAATTGAAATCAAAGTGGATTATTTAAATTAGATTGAGAAACGTCACTTTTAAATGTTTGGTTTATTAGGGTTCCGTACCCAAAGGGTAAGAACGGGACCCTATTACTGAGACTCCGCGATCCGTCTGTCTGCCTGACTGTTTGTCCGTCTATCACCAGGCTGTATCTCATGAACCGTGATAGCTAGACAGTTGAAATTTTCACAGATCATGTATTTCTGTTGCCGCTATACCAACAAATACTAAAAACAGAATAAAATAAATATTTAAGTGGGGCACCCATACAACAAACGTGATTTTTTGGCCGTTTCTGCGATAATGGTACGGAACCCTTCGTGCGCGAGTCCGACTCGCACTTGGCCGGTTTTTATTTTATTTTTTATTGTGGCGCAACAATCCCGGCCTATTATTATTCCAGGTTTAGCATAAGACTTACTTGAGTGCTGGCAGCTTGGCTGAGTGCTGTATATCATCCAACGTTGAGTGTTGCTCGTGCAACTGTTTGGCAATAGCGCGTGCTTCGGGGTGCTCCGACGTTAGTACTAGCTTCGGGTGATTGCATACGTTCTGTAGGTAGTGGAGAGCCTGAGGAGACAAAGACATTATGGTTGATATGTGGGCCAGGTCGACATAATACCATGAATATAACTATGATACTTTAGCTGATAAATGATAATAAACATGGAACATATTCGGAAGAAAAGAAACTACACAATTTGAACTCCGATGGCTCATTCTTATGGATTACCGTATGGATCAGAATGTTGGGCTGTGAAAAAGATGGAAGAAAAGAGATTGCATGTAGCAGAGATGAGAACGTTGAGATGGATGTGCGGAGTGACGACAATGGATAAAGTGAGAAATAAGTTTATTAGAGGAAGTTTGAAAGTGGCGCCAGTGACAGAAAAGTTAAAAGGAAACCGTTTGTCCTGGTATGGTCATGTGATGCAAGGCACTTTACTAAAAAGAGTTATGAATATAAATGTGGATGGATGGAGAGGGAGGGGACGATGGATAGAGAGGGGGGGGTACGGCCATAGAAAAATTGGATGAACTGTGTGAGGAGTGATATGAAAGACAAGGGAGTCAGTGATAACATAACGGGGGACAAGATGGTATGAAAGAAGAAGACGTGTTGCGCCAACCCCAAGTATCATGGGACAAGGGCAAGAAAATGTTTTGTCAGGTTATTCCTGCCATGTAGTCAGAAACGACGAACAGTCAATTGCTGGTCCTTGGTGACATTTTTTTATAGCCTTATTTAAAAATATGCCACCAAGGCCGCGGCGACGGTTTTCATTGTTAAGTTTTATTAATTAGATACATGCCCATATTTTTAGAATTTATCTGAATAAAGCAATTTTTTTTTATTTGTGATGGGTTTGCTCTTTATTTAATTTATTTATTGGCCTATCTACAATTGTTACACTAATAAAACTTATGACTCTAGTATAGGTCAGAGGTGGCAGAGACAGAGTCGACGATGGAGTCAGCTTACCCAGAAGAAGCCTGTTCACTCTAACTTTACTACTTGATGGATATAGCGAACTGTAAGTACAATTTTCCTATTGGGGATAATAATTATGAATTTCCTTACCTGGAATACATGCGTATGTTGCGACGTGATGCCATGCGGCATGTGTTCCCTGGACAAGTCTTCATAAAGCCGTCTCTGCAGCGGACTGAGGTCGCAGTAGTAGTCCTGAGTTATCTTAGGAGGCAACTCTTTTAGTACGTCTTCTTTCACGCGACGTAGGAGGAATGGTAACACCTGTGAAAGGACGGAAACGTCAGGATTACCAAATCAGTGTTGAAATAGTACATTTCGTGTCGAGCATAAAAGGTCGAGATTTTAACACGAGCAAAGGTGAACGTCGAAAGCTACATGCGAGTGTTAAAATAAAGCCTTTTTTGTTAGAGTGTCAAATTAAGCCACTACCTGATGAGCTTACTTAATTAAATGTAAATATGTTTCAACAACAATTTATTAGAAACGTTCAGACTAAAAACCACAGACACAACGCGCGCCTCGAGAGGTAACAGGTTCAGTATCATTCTGCCAGTTACAAATGATCTATACAAAAGTCATTTCGTAACTGTTAGTATGCAATTTTGTATTTTTTAATTTTTATTTATAATCTTGTGTTAGTTGTTCATATTTCGAAACGAATTTCTTAGACAATGTGTTACATAATAGACAAAGTAGTGGAAAAATATTATGTTAGGTAGGCTATTGTGATATGTTATTCTAGGGAAATGCAAGATAATATGCTGGTCAAGCGGACCCGGCATTAGGAAGTAATATGATGTGGAGTGTTACCTGTCGATGTAACGCCTCGCAGGCCAGCGCGCCGGCTTGCAGCTGGTGTGGTGTGGCCTTAGCATCTCTTGCGGCCAGGATAGGGCGGGAATACCGCGCGGTGAACTGACGCTCCGTGCCCAGCAGACCCGGCATTAGGAAGTCGAAGAGCGACCATAGTTCTAGAACGTTGTTCTGTGGGGAGACAAGGCGACACGTTGTAACATTTTTACAACTTTACGGAGGTTTAACTTTACTTTAATGAATCGTGAATCTGCTGTTAAACCACATTTTGACTTGGTATTGTGACTTTTTGGGCAAAATAAGAATAATATCGGGTATATTATTCTGATTACACCCGCGAATTATTTAGGTAAGGCAAAATGATAATAGTAGTTTATGCAATGGTCATATAATAGGGATAATTAAAACAAGAGCGTGGGTTTATCACATGAGGCGAAGCCGAATATGATAAAAATAACACGCGAGTGTTTTAATACCTAATTATATGCCGATGCATACACTATTTTATCTTCACTCATACAGTTGAAATAAAACAAAAGTGGCAACGGCGAAATATTTGGTATGGCGGGCAATTTAGATTCTCATTGCGCATGACTGAGCAGCGCGCGCCTCCATAGACAATGACACTACTTTTCTACAATAAGTCAATGAGCCCATAAGCGCAAATAAATTAAAAAGTAAAAGTGTGCTATAAAAGTTAAAATAGTAGTTTATGCAATGGTCATATAATAGCGGTTATTAAAACACGAGCGTGGATTTATCAAATGAGGCGAAGCCGAATTTGATAATACTAACACGCGAGTGTTTTAATACCTAATTATATGCCGTTGCATACACTTCTTTATCTTCACTCTAAAATTTGAAATAAAACAAAAGTGGAAACGGAAAAATATGTGGTATGGCGGGCAATTTTGATTCTCATTGCGCATGACAGCTCACCGCCCGCGCGCCTCCATAGATATGACACTACTATTCGACAGTAAATCAAGGAGCCCATAAACGCCAATAAATTAAAAAGTAAAAGTGTGCTATAAAAATTAAAAAGTTATTTTATGATGCAGTTGTTTGAAAATCGAAGGAAAATGTTGCACTGTAATGGTTTTTTTTTTATTTTACCTTTCCACGAATATAAAGTACATTTTTATACAATATTTTTGAATTCATAATTGGAACATTACGTTGTGAGTGTAGATAAAGTTATTTTATGATGCAGCTGTTTGAAAATCGAATAGTAGTTTTTTTTTTTTATTTACCTATCCATGAATATAAAGGACGTGTTTAAACAATATTTTTTTAATTCATATTTCAAACATTACGTTGTGAGTGTAGATAAATTATATTATACAATACTGAATGTTAGTATGGCAAATCGAGTTTTTAAAATGGTTCGCCTTTGTAGACTCTACAACACTACAATGTAGTGTCGTTTTTATCACTCATACCCGTTCGACACTCTTGCTTAAGCTCGACATATGACATGACAAAGGGGTATGAATTGACGATATAAATTGTATAATATTGTTATAATTAAAAGTGTATAATATTTACCTGAATAGGCGTCCCCGACAAAATCAGCCTATGATTAGCCACAACTTGCTTTATAGCTTTAAAAACCTTCGTCTTCCCATTCTTGATGACATGCCCCTCATCCAATATGCAGTAGTTCCACTTGATACTGCTGAAGAACTCAATATCCTTCCTCACGATATCGTAGGAGGCCACGATGAAGTTGTAGTGTTTGACGTGATGTCGGAGCCGTTCACGCTCGTACGGGATGCCTACGTATTGAAGCGGCTTCAGGAATTTCGAAGGTATGAACTTGTTGACTTCGAATACCCAGTGACCTGGAAGGGGAGAAGTTGGTTAGTAAGTCGAATAACATTGTTGAGGGGTTAAAATAGTAATTCAAGAATATCCCACTGAAGGCCAAAGGACTCTTCTCAAGTTCCGAGAAGGTACGATACGAACATTAATTGCGACCACAGATATAAATCTAAGTAGATGACCCGATTGTATGTACCTCGCGTGTCATAAAACGGAGTAAAATTACGATCAATGATCGTAATTTAGGCTTTTCATTTAGCATTATCGGCACCGGAAATCCACCGAAATCTAGAAAAATGCCTTTTTATGCCATATCACAGATAATATAATACTAGCATACAGATGCCTCATCCCATACAAAGAAACCGTGCCGACGTAACTAGCGTTTTTCATCTGATTAATCTTGTTATTTTTGTAAGTACCTCAATCGCGTTCCATCCCGTTTCACGGCAATAGATGGTGTTAGTAGCGACTTGCAAGTAAAAGGGTTTACTAGGTCCGTGAACATTTTTTTCTTTAAATACAGTGAAGGTTCGTTTTATAGTATTTTTTTGCACGTTTTTACTGTTTTTTTGCACCAAAATGTGTTACAATGCAATTTTTAACAAACGAGTTGAATGCCTTAGATATTAAAAAATGCGCCATCTATTGGCACCAGTTTTAAATGAACCGTTCAAATAATCTTTGAAATGTGAATTAAGAGCCCAATATTTTATAATTTTGTAATTAGGAGAGTTGATTAAACAAGAACATACAATTTTTATGTTCAATTCCAGAAAATGTTAATTTTACACACAATTCTATTTAATTGTGTGTACATGTCGCGCCATCTAGTGAGATTTATTTGAACCAAATTTCCTTCCTTAGCAATGAGACCCCGTGGCCATATTGAGCTGTAAAGACTGTATAGACAATGATGGCCGAGGCATTGGAAATGTTTTCTTTCATTGCTAACTAAATTTATTTTTATAATATGTGTGAAAAAGTGGCACGCATGCTTTTCATACAGATGGAGGGACTTACGTTATATAGTAAGATTTATGTCTGTGATTGCGACGCATGTTCAAGGCGGAGGGAGTTTTGCTTATGATGTTTTCTGAAGATCATGTCATGTCAGTGTCCAAGATAAACTTAGAAGGTAGCGAACTGAAAATCGCTGCGAAGAATTTGATTACTGTTTCCACTTTTTTTTTGTATCAACAATAATCAATATGACAAGCCAGCTATTTAAGTACAGCTCTTATAAAAAACCAATGTTCGTCATTCCACGAGGAATAATAAAAATAAAGTGTAAAGTAATGAGCTTTACAAGTACTTCTGTCGGTTATCTGTGTGTCGATTAATGGTTCCCATGGTTGATTTTAAAATGTATGGTTTTATCAGTGTTATAAATCTACAAAATAACTGACCAGTAAGCGTGGGCGGGCAGACGACAAGCGAGGGCAGCTGTGCGGCGTGCTGCCTGCTCCTCTCCCAGTGCGAGCCGGCCACCACCACGATGGACTGCAACGTCTTCCCCAGCCCCATGTCGTCGCATAGAACACCATGGAGTTTGTACTCGTAGAGGAAGCGGAGCCAGTTCACTCCAGCCTGGAATCATAAGAGGAAGAAAATAAATATTGGGTAGGTTTTTTTATGAAATTTCTTACAAAATCCCTTTCATTAGGTCCTTCAGGACTTAGCAGTTTTTTTTTTCAAATCAATTTGTTTATTTGCTTAATACAGGTAGGTTAAAACAGGATGTTACAAATAGATATAAAGTACACTGTATCACTACCTAATACGGTGTGCAAATATTTATATTATTGACAATCTACTTAAATCATTATTAAAATAACATAACAAAATAATTACACTAAAAAATTAAACAAATAATAAAAATAAATTCAAAATACTACAAATGTCAAAAATGAAATACACTAAAAAATTGTCAGATGAATTAGATTACATGTTAAAAACTTATCAAGCAAATAAATTAAAGAGCTGTCAAATTAATGCATGTCACACTAGTTTTAATGGCATATTATTCAATATCAATAAATTACTCTTACTCTATCAATATTTTTATCCTGTGTAGGTAGTCCTTGATATTATTATTACATTTATTGACTAGGAATTTGTGCAGCTTCGTCTTAAATTGATGTACAGGTAACTTTTTGACATCGTCAGGCAATTTGTTGTAAATCAGTGATGACATAACAAGAATACTGTTATGATTAGTGCTGTTTTCCCATATGGTATTTCAATGTCTATAGTATATTTATTTACGTAATTGTCTATATATTAGCTTTTAAAAGCAGTCTTATAATAATTAGTTTGATTTTACAAAAACATTTAGTTCATATATGTATAACGAGTGCAAAGTTTTGAAAATAATAGTTCCTCAAAAGGACAAAGACGTCAAAGAAGTGATAGACAGCCGAAGCAGTGTAGGGTCCAAGCAAAATTCTTTGTGGAGGTATTTTTCATGCATTAAGTCTCTACAGTCGAGGATTACCGCTTATCCTGAGGTTTTTTGTGACGTCTTGTGGATTTAATTTTAGCTCACAATCCGAAGTTTCATGTCTCATATACTACGACGTTTTTGTATCAAATATTGGCGAAACTTTTTTGGTTTAGTACAGTGACAGTAACGTTTGACAACTGAGAAGCGTATTACCAAGCTAAAGAACCCGAACAGAGATGTGGCCTATTGTTACGTTCAGCAGATGGCCACGACGCAGAAAAAGAGAAAAAAATAGTAAAATAACCATGTGACACTCACCTGTTGGTAAGTCCTGAGCTCTGCCGACACAGGCACAGGTATCTTGTAGTCCTTGATAGTCTTGGGGTTGAAGAGCTGCTCGAGGAATAGCTTGTCGCTGCGTCTCCTGGCCCTGAGCTCGGGGGACAGGTCAGGAGGTTCAGCCACGCCGCCGTCCAGCGGCATCAGTTGTATGAGGGAGGCGAAGCAGCGCGTCGACATTATGCGGACTGCCTCGCAGTGGTCGCTCATGCGGCCTGCAAACAGATAAGGATTTTAGTATATTGTCGTTGAAAAAATACAAAATAAGAATAACAACAATTATTAAGTTCATTAAGTGCACATGGGAGTTTTAAAACAAGAACACTTCTGACAGTCACACACGTGAGTCAGTGTTTTTCGTAACCTTCGTTTATCAACGTCTGGGTATCTGAGTTAATCTTACATTGTATGGCTATAACGCTAGTTTGAATAAATAAACTAAAATAGCAAAGCTAATCATTCCTTCTCACTCATTGACTTAATTGTGAGAGTGAAAGGACATGCTAAGCTTTTAACAAACCTCTATTTTAGATTTCTTAAATGGCGCGGATGATACAGGATTTAACAGTGAATACCGGGCTGTATATGCAGATATATTACCAGTCCTAAATAAATAAGTTACCTAATAAAGGTACGACTAGTAGCACGATATAAGGTACGATCTGTAGCTGTAGCGCGTCCACGACCCGCGCTAACGCCTCCGCCGCGCCACAACGAACACTGTCGCTGCGGACGTCGCTCAGTGCGGGGATGAGCTGCAACAAATTATTTCATGTAACTGTATCCTGGGCGTAAAAAAGTTAATTCAAAAAATCATAAAACCCGACTGCTTAAAAAACGAACCAAAAGACGTAAGCAAGAAGATAATCACACTGTGCAGTCGGAGGACACATATTCGCAAAACCTGTATGTATTCTTCGACTGCACAGTGATGACACAATGGCAGAAAAAAAAAATTAGGCACCCACAATATGGCGTCCAAAAGCCGCCAATTATCATTTTTTTTTATGTAGCCAGTGACACTCGCAAGGTTAGGACGAATCGATTGATGTACGAATCGTCAAAATCGGCCGACTCGTTTGGTCTTTAGAACGTAGATACACACATAGGAACAAACATGCATACATAGTCTGATAAACACATTACTCTCCTTCGGCAGTCGGGTAAAAAGAGCTGACATAACAAGAAACACCATGTTGCGCAAAACGGGGATCATAGACATTGGAAAAAAGTCTGCCAGGCTAAAATGCTAACAGGTGGATCACGTTATCCTTATGCACAGTGACATCTGGGCACTATTATCCACAAATCGGATGCTTGAGGATGGCCGGCCAAAGTAGAGCAAGACATCCTAGGCGCCTGCCGGAAGGGCTGGTTCGAGGTGTCGCGGGAAAAGAATACCTGGAAGGATTTGGGGGAGAACCTTGTCTAGAAATGGGACAGTGTATTTATTTAGCCTTTAGATAAATAAAAATGTGACAATTGAGGCGCACGGTTGGCGCAGTGGTTGACCGATTGACTGCTGCGCTACGTGTTGCGGGTTCGATTCCCGCACACAACAAATATTTGTATGAACGATGCCGGTACATCTGTATAGTTGTTCCAGCTCTGGGTGTTGTGTATGTGAGTTTATGTGTTTGTAAACGCACCCACAATACAGGAAGAAATTCCTAGTGTGGGGCAAGGTTTAAAAAAAAATAACTTGTCTCGACTTGCGAGAATGTCGACACAGCGCATTCATATGATTCGGCGATCTTTGTGCAGAGTCGTTAGAGAAAATAGTAGTAGCCAAAAGTCTCATCAAGCTATACCTGAGTAGGCAATTTTTTGTAGACTTCTAAGGAAATGAACCTCATGTTTCATCAGCCATTATTTCTCTTTCACCCTCGTTTTCTAAGGTTCTCCTTATTCAAGTAGGTACGTACTACACCAGGCTAACCTCATGTATGACAGTGTGCATGACGGCCGGGTAGCCCGCGCGGCACATGGCCGCCAGGGCCCTGGCCGCCATGTGCCGCAGCGCAGTGTAGCCGCTCCTGGCGAGAGCCGTGGCGGCGCGTGCGCACGCGGCCAGGCGCGGCCGTAGGGCTGCCCCCAGTGCGCCGCATACTGCCTCGAACACTTGCAGCCGAGTGATCAGCTCTTCTGCTACACTGCATTCTTGATGTTCTAGCTCTGTACGAAACAAAATTAATATTAAGTTTATAATAGAATAAATTACATCACTTTATGCAAACTTTTTCCACTCACTGTTGAAAACTAAACCAACTCCTTAAGAAGATTACAACAAAATTAAAAAAAGCCAGCCCTACTTTTATATAAGCATTGCTGCAAATTGGCTACATCGCTCGTGTTAAAAACTCGACTTTTTATGCTCGACACGTAATGTACTATTATTTTACTAACCAGCATCAGTGAGTACTCTCTCGAGCGGCTGGGTGATGAACTCCCACAGCTTAGGTAGCTTCTCCGGCAGCTCGTCACCGAAGTACATGGCCAGGCTCGTCAGAGCTAGTGTAGCGCCTCGTCTTTGTATCCGCAATAACTTTCGTGCCTGTTGAAAGTAGAAAGAAGATTTTAGATATTTCATAGTTTTTTAATCTTTGACACTCACCGAATCCAATAAAGAAATAAATTAATAGTAAAAACAAGTTTTGTCGTATTTCTCTCTGCAAATTATTTCATTTGAATCACATACTATGCGGGTGCATAAAAATAATTGGTCCGCCATATTGGATTTTGAATGATATCACTTATGAAACCGTGGATTGTCATCCTAACTAAGCGTGCACTTATGCAAAATTTAAGCCCTCCATCAATAAGTTAATGTTCGTTACCTCATCCTCATGCGGTAACAGCTGGTCTAAGGCGAGAGCGGCGGCCGCAGCAGGCGGGCGGCCCCGGCGCGGCGCGGTGCGGTCCGCGCAGCGCTGTTGTTCCCATAGCGTTAGGATGCCTTTGTGCTTGTCCACTAAGGAATAAAAAAAAATTAAATATCCAGGAAATAACGTCGCCAGATACCCAATGCTTTGGCGATACGCTGCTAAAGAGATTATATCTGGAATGTAGGATGCAGCGCGTTTTTGCCAGCTAACAATTTTTTTTTCAATCAAGTAGTTGTACATACGCAGTACACAGTGGTCGTGATGTCATCATAGATTTTTATTTTAGCGATAAGATGAAAAAAAAAGAGATATTTACGAACTGATAATGATGATTAAATCTTTTGTTAGATGTCACGGCTATTAACAGTCTGCACTAATCCGACGCTAGGCAAAGACAAAATAAATGATTGATTGAGACCACCCCCCGATTTTAATAACTTATCCCCCTGAGTGCCTAAAATGTGGATCCACGCGAGACACAATGGCCTTTTAAACAATTAAACAGTTATATACGGCACACAACCGGTTAATCTTCTAAATAATACTCACTCGCTGGTGCATGTGGTATCTGTTCTCCTTTGCCCTCAGGTCCGCTATCTCCACTACCAGAGTCGCCATTGGTTTCCTCTGTGCTTTCTAGAGAAATGCGCGGCGTGTATTCTGGGTCACATCTGAAAAGAAAATACAAAATGATAGTCCAGACGAGTATATTAAAGTTGCATTAATATTGAATATGTTCACGAGACAGTTTCATTGTTTACAAGCAAAAAGTTTGGCTAAAAAGTTACTTTCAAACTTAGATAAAGTGCAGTTTAGGGGCAGCTCACACCGAAACGCGAACAGACGCTGTTAGGAACACAAACTCACCTCAAAAACGCCTTCAGATTGTTAAGCACTTTGTTATTCGGACAGGGCTCTCTACTGACAAGCTGCGACAGCAACGCTGCGAGGGTATCAGCAGAGTTCTGCTGCAGCTCCTCCGAAGGTTCCTTCTTGATGCTATCCATCAAAGGTCGCACTACAGGGTTCAGCTTCTCAGGCAGGAGGTGTAGGTTTGCGCAGGCGCCTGCTAATGCTGCTTGGACACTGGAAGAACAGAAATAGATAAGATTAAAACAATTTTCCAAGAACATTTTTGGTTAAAAATCGGTGTATAATTTTATAATATTTATTTATTACTTGCAAACAAGTACAGGGGAGTGATCATACGCTCTTAGAGCAAGGTTATTTTGTGTGTGCATAGGGGACAGATGTATATGGCTTGTATACATCTATCCCTTTTTAGAGTCGAACTATGATAGTTTTGACACGTCAATATAGGGGCAGAGGCGGACTTAATGACTTAGGTTTTGAGATAAATCCAGTGAGTGTATTTGAATATATTTTTTTTATGTAAACTGGGCCATACAATATTGGTGCTAACGTTTATAGATCTTGGCATTAATCTCTTTAATAGTTTATAGCTTTAATTAAAGTCTTAATCTCTGTTTTGTTTTTCGTAGAATAAACTGACATTTGGGGGGTTCCTGAGTAATCGAAAGTTGAACGAAAATCGAAGTAGATCGGAAATGGAAGTATTGCACGGCAAAAAATTACATTTGTTAAGAAACTAGCGGTCCTTATTTAATTTCAACTCATTTATGTCAGACTTCATTCTATTGATCGAATTTATTTTATTGTTGATTTCTTATTTATTACAATAAAGTCTATATACTGCGTGTATTATCACTGTTATGTTTAATTAAATATATTACGTTTATATTCATAAAACATTTATTTACACCAATTAGCAGAATTAAATTGAGGAGTTATGTCAACACTTATGATTGAACTTTAAATACAAACAAAACTATGCTCCACGCTAGCAACATTAAAAAAAATAGGGTTATTGGCAGCTGTCAGTTTAGTCTATGAAATTAAAAATCACATTATAGTGCTAAACTTACGAGACATTCAGAGATCCTTGTTCAATAGTGCACAGGTTGACGGCAGTCTGTAGGTTCTTCCGCCTCTCCTCCAATGTTTGAGCCACTCGTTTTATCTTCATCGCGGCTACCAGCGGTTGGGACATGTTTGTTAGATATCCTACCTAAAAATATATGAACGTCATTAGAAAATTTGAAGCTTCGGGCTTCACGCAGATTTCGTTTACTTTTCGGCTACCATAACTTGACTCGCGTGACAATGACGCTTATGGAATAGCATGGTGGCCGTAAAATATAATTGCCGGCACGTAACTTGGCAAGAGTCGTTAGATGCACACAAGTCGTTTTTAGGTCTCTTTGGTTACCAAGCGGGGCGCGGGGAACGTTTAGCACCGTTCCGAGCGCGCGATTGGTTAGTCAGTTGACACAAGGATCGACTGACCAATCGCGTCGTATCCACGCTCTATATAGTAAAACTACGCCAAAACTCTGGCATGTTACATGCCGGGCATTATACCATTAACGCAAATACTAATGAATTTAAGAAAAAAATCAACAAATAATCAATTCAAAGTTTAAAAAAAATATACTCCGATCGCCACCAAACTTTACAGGATTATCTGCTGGGTCAATCTTAAGATTGTCTGAAAATTTCATTGAAATCAGTCCAGCCGTTTCGGAGTCTATAAGGAACATACATACATACTTTCTTTTTTTATTTATATTGATATATTTACCTGTTCTAGCCTCAATATATTGCTCAACTCTTCTCCATCAACAGGTAACTTATAATGTTTCATCATCGCGTGTAAATCGCGGGCCTCTTGCAGTATTCTGAAATATATCAACAGACGGTTTAAGTAAAAACTTTTGCATTCGTTTATGGCTTGGGAATTGTTTTAGATACTAATGACCTCAGGGAGATATGGCGGAGCAAGGAGCTTCACGGACGCTTCTATCGGGTCCTACATGGGCCCGATGTAGATTTGGTGACCTTTTCGGGCAAACCGAAGCTTTGTCTTTGCGATTATGGACAAAGTTATGATGACGAACAACTACCGGAAATACATTGTGAAGGACAACATATGGCTTGGAGTTCAATAATTCTTTTGCAACATTGGTAAGTATAGTTCTCGTCAAACTTCTGGGCCGCCCTGAAGTTGGCTTTCCGTTGCGCAAGGCTCGGATCGGTGTTGTTTTTGTTTTGAGATTTACTACTGCGCAGCCATTGTAGGCAACTTCAGGGCACCAAAAAGTTTGGCGAGAACTATAAAGTGGCCATCACAAAACAGTAAGGGCAACAATTATTAGTTAATCCATGTCTATTCTTCCCGTCTCCTTCCTTACTGAACAGTTGTATAGTTTCCATATAAAAAATGGGACAGCTAACAAAATAGTATATGTTTTCTTACCTATTACAGTTCAGCGCAACTTCATCGTAGTAGAGAGCTTGGTTCAGCGCTGTGTGTAACGTGTTTGTTAGCAGTGGTGGCGCCAATCTCGATACAGGACTCAGATCTTCGCTACTTGATTTGTCAGCTTGATCCTCCTGTGGAAGTAAGATCAATAAATATAGGACAATATTGTTAGTTAAAAATTTTTTGTCAAAATTATGTTTTGAAGTTGACTAAACTTGGCTAGATTCTAAAATTCTTCTTATTCGGAAGCCGTTTACGCTTATATTAGGTAGTTTGTTCACGAGTCACCGTACGACACGATTTTTAGGGTTCCGTACCCAAAGGGTAAAAACGGGACCACACAAGAACATAAAAAAATTTGATCAGCTAGCTTCTGCCAGCGGCTTTGCCCGCGTGAATGTCGAAAATTTTCCCATGGGAATATATGCCCGGGATAAAAAGTATTCTATGTGCTATTCCAGGCTACACTATTTCATCCAAATCTGTCCAGCCGTTTGAGCGTGAAGAAGTAACAAACATACAAACACACTCACAGACTGTCGCCTTCATAAATAGTGTGATGTGATTCCAGAAAAAAATAATTTTACACAAAATTCAAAAACATATCGATACATATCGCGCCATCTAGTGAAATTTATTTGAACTAAATTTTCGTTCTTAGCGCCGGGTCCCCGTGCCCATAGACACCGGGACAGGTAAAACAAAATAAAAGCTTGTAAATATATCGTACCTTAGGTGCAACGTGTCCGTTGGCGTCGTGTATGCTGGGCGGGAAGATGTCTTGTGTGACGGTGTGGCGCGCCCACGACGACACCACCAGGCTCGCCACCAGGCGCTGGAGTGCGCTGCCCGAACGGAGATAAACTACCATCACCTGACAATATACAAAAGAGATGATTAAAACTCTTATTAAGGTTACACTAGTCGACGGCACGAACTATATTGTGCGCGGGGTTAAAATGCATGCTATATAAACCGACAACACGTGCGAAAGAGATAGATGCTGTGATGAGCAGTAAGTAGCTAGTTCGCGTACGAATACACACTTTTGCACATTTTTTGCGAAATGGATAATGATTTAGGACGAAACCGAGCGCGCGAAATTTTATAAACAGTCCTTTGGGAGTCTGGATTTCATGAAAAAACGAGTAAGCGTGTCTGTTCGAAATAATCTATCCCTGTATGGTGACTGTTTTGCAATTTTCCGTTTTCTTATGGTATTTATTTGCGCCCAAAAGTGCGGTAAAATTAGTGTCGAAATGTGGAACTTTCGACGCTCATAACTTTCAAATATTTTACTTTTTTGTTTCCATACAGGGCTAGATAATGATGAGACAAATTGATATCACTTTTTATTTTGAACGTACATCGTCAAACAGTGGAATAATCCCTAGACTACGTTTGTATGGAAGAATGATAAACTATTGTAACCTCAAGGCGTAGAGAGTATAATTATTACTTTCCAAATGTTATGTTTATTTTTGGGTTCCGTACACAAAGGGTAAAAACGAGACCCTATTACTAAAACTCCACTGACTGTCTGTCACCAGGCTGTGTATCTCATGAACCGTGATAGCTAGACAGTTGAAATTCACAGATGACGTATTTCTGTTGCTGCTATGAAAACAAATACTAAAAACAGAATAAAATAAATATTTAAGTTGGGCCTCCCATACAACAAACGTGATTTTTTTTGCCGTTTTTTTGCGATAATAGTACGGAACGCTTCGTGCGCGAGTCCAACTCGCACTTAACCGGTTTTTTATTTTGTTTGTCACCAGATAGGCTCAATTCTTATGATATAACGATAAGAATAGATTTCTATCATAAATAGATAAACCACCCGATAAATTAATAAAAGGAACCGAATTTAGATGAAATTATTTGCCAGTATTCTTAACCGTAATGTATCCGGTAGTTACCACAACTGTAACAGATTGACAGCTAAGGAGTGGAATTCCCTGCCGGAGTCTGTATTTCCTGAGACCTACAACCTGGGAGTCTTTAAGTCAAGAGTGAATAGGTTTCTTCTAGGTAAGCGTGCTACATCATTGACCAAATCATCCCTTACCATCAGGTGAGATAGTGGTCAAGCGCGAGCCTATAAATTATATTTATATCTCCATAAAATTGTTTAGTTTGAACATTACAATTAAATTATTAAAGCCATTACAAATGCACAAAAATAAAATGAGCAAATACGCCTGAGCTACACTTTCCAGACATTATGAACAATACAACAGTGTTTACGTTTACATATTATGATATAACTTCAAAGTATAATAACATTTTAAAACAGACAGAGTGTGTTGTGTGCAGTGTGGTGTGCTTGTGTTGAGAGTGTTTGAGTGAGTGTCGTGTTGTGTGCTTGTGTGGAGAGTGTATATCAATAATAATTAGAAAAAAAAAATTTGTCTAAGAATTCAAGGATAGATATTGTGCTTACCTTAACATAACAGTCTATGGGGCTCTCATCTTCACCTTTGTACTCTATACCAGGTGCAGGTTGGACCAGGTAGCATGACAGGTATCCTGCAAACATACGAAACACAAGCATGAGAATAAAAAAAGGGCCAAGTGCGAGTTGGACTCGCGCACGAAGGAATCCAAAAAACGGCAAAAAAATCAAGTTTGTTGTATGGGAGCCCCACTTAAATATTTGTTTCATTCTGTTTTTAGTATTTGTTGTTATAGCGGCAACAGAAATACATCATCTGTGAAAATTTCAACTGTCTAGCTATCTCGGTTCATGAGATACAGCCTGGTGAAAGACCGACAGACGGACCGTGGAGTCTTAGTAATTGGGTCCCGTTTTTACAATTTGGGTAAGGAACCCTAAAAAAATATAAAATCATTCTCTCTTTTAGGGCTTCGTCGTATTCGAGCGGTTTCGTAAATTTCAGATCTTTGGATTTATGGTTCTAGGAATCTAAATGTTGGTTTCCCCAGCAGTGGGCGGAGTCAGGCTGTGGATGATGTACCTAATATCTGCGCGGCGAGGCAGCGCGCACGCATGACGTTCCGGTCCCGGGTGGCGCAGGGCTGCGACTCCGAGCCGCCTATGAACCACTTCTGACTGGGCCGCAGTTCGGGTGGCAATGAACATTCCGATGATTGTGAGTTTGTGCGGGTACGACGTTCCTGGAAAGAAAAAAAATATTTTAACAATGAAAAATACGTATATTGTTGGGGTTTTCTCGTCGTTGCCGAGTAACCCGGTAGTTGTAGACGTTAGTTTAACACCAAACCACTGTTATGTTCCGAATATTTATTATGGACACAGTTTTAGGTTGTTGCTAGTAACCTGAGTCGCACTTAATGTTTAGTTACGTCAACGCGCTAATTAGCGTGTGTCGGTGTTTTAGTTACGACTGATTTACTTAATATTGTGCAGTACTTTAATAGGCGTACTTTTGCTGTATGAGCATTATTGGCTCGTACATGCTCCCGAGGGAAAGGTATACGTGCTCAGATCACTAGCGTTACAAAATGTAAAATTATATAACACAAAAGTTATGTAAACAGTAAGCAAGAAATTACATAAATTCATAAATATTCAAAGTTTAAATGTTGTTGTCTTACCAAAGAGTATTGAACTACCCACTGGATTGTGAAAAGACATTGGCAGGCACTCCATGTTACTAGCTTTTCCATACGGCTTCGCTCCCGTGGCCCATCCCGGAGAACACATTTTTTATGAAAAAATTTATCCCAATTTTTTTTCTTCCAAACCAAATATATGGGGGGCATCAAAATGAAGGGTTTTAAAAGGTGATTTAAAAAATTTAAAACACTGATATGTTAAAAAGAATTAATAAAAAAGTTAAAACAAAATGTCAAAAACCCGACTGCTTAAGAAGCAAACTAAAAAGATGTAAACAAAAAGAAAGTCATGCTATGCAGTCGGAGGATACATAATCGCGAGCCGGCAACCTTTTTTAAATTAACTTTTTTTAATAATAATGTAGACCGGCATTTGGTTACACGAAATCCACATGTCTAGTCTGGTTCGGTGGTGGTTCTGGTTGGTTGGTGTAACTAGACCACGGTTGTTCGATAACATATTTAACTTTTTTGGGCGCACGGTTGGCGCAGTGGTTGAGCGATTGACTGCTGCGCTGCGTGTCGCGGGTTCGATTCCCGCACGGAACAAATATTTGTATGACCTACAGATAGTTGTTCCGGCTCTGGGTGTTGTGTATGTGAGTTTATATGTTTGTAAACGCACCCACGATACAGGAAGAAATTCCTAGTGTGGGGCAACGTTTATTTAAGAAAATAAAAAAATAAAAAACTATCTTTTGCCAGCGGCTTCGCCAGCGTGAAAGTCGAAAATTATCCCGAGGGAACATTGCCCGAGATAAAAATTCCTGACTATAATCTATCTCTGTGCCAAATTTCATCCAGATCCGTTCAGCCATTCCGGCGTGATTGAGTAACAAACATACACACATCCGTCCAAGCTTTCGCCTTTATAATATTAGTGTGATTAGTAAGATTCAAAGAATCATCAACATCAACCACATTCAGCACCTGTAGCCAAGTTGACAATCTACAATTGATAACGCTAGTAGAAAATGAATCAATGTATGGGAATAACACATCTGAACGTTAAGTCACGTGGTCAGACCATACAAATAGAACGCGTTAACGATTGTAGCAAGAGATTCGATACGAAACGATTGTAACTTGGCTAGGAGGAGCAGGTTTTTTTTGTCTTATCATAATTTCAGCCGAAAGACATCCACTGCCGAACATGGGCCCTCCTCCAAATGTCTCTCAAATCCAGCGGATTCCTGCAGCCAAAGAAATCCTTTCATTTCTAAGTGAACTTACCTTAGGAGGAGGATGTAACAACAGGCCAGGCTCGACGGGCAGCCGCGCGGGTTGCATCGCGAGACACAGCCACGTGGCCAGCAACGGACACGCCGCCAGCAGTATCACTCCTAACGACGCGTATTTCAGGAAGTTTTCCCACACCTTCAAACATAAAAAGGAAATGTCATTAGTCAACATTTATCTTGATTCCGAAGTTTTATAGATTAAAGATACATGAGTAAAAGCTACTATAGTTGTCGGCACGTAACTTGGCAAGAGTCGTTAGATGCGCACAAGTTGTTTTTAGGTCTCTTTGGTTACCAAGCGGGACGCGGGGAACGTTTAGCACCGTTCCGAGCGCGCGATTGGTTAGTCAGTTGACACAAGGATCGGCTGACCAATCACGTCGCGCCCACGTCCCGTTTGCTCTATAAGGTGGTTGGTCAGTTCGCGCAATATGCGCGAATTTACCCCCACTACGCCAATACCTTGCCAAGTTACATGCCGGGGACTATAGCTAAGAACGCACAAAATAGTTAAGTACAGAATGACGAATCCATATAACGAGCGTAAACATACATACATAGGCGCGTGAGTACGGTGATCTCAAGCAAATGCCAGTAGCGAGTGATGTCCCTCGGAAAACTTCGTGTTCGTCAGTCGTCGGCTTTCTATCAGTTGCCCTTTGCACTTGGTGCAGACCGGACGCTCTCAATCAACTTGGAAGTATATAGAGTTGTTAGTACTCATTTAACTTAATGTAATTTATTTTTTAAATGGGAGGTAAGCTGCTTAAGCTGGTAGTTTCATACGGAAATCAAAACAAAACAACAATAAAGTACTTACTTCTGAATTTATCTTTTTATATTATTTAATTATCATTAAAAATATTATAAAGAGAAACGATTTTTTTGTTTGTTTGTCTGTTTTTACGGAATAGGCTCCGAAACTACTGGACCGATTTAAAAAATTCTTTCACCAATAGAAATAGGCTATTTTTTATCACGAAAACGGGTCCTGTGGGGTGGCCCACGGGAGCGAAGCCGCGAGGAACATCTAGTACACGATAAATCTATTAATTGATGGAGATGGAAATTAGCATTCGTTTGTATTCGGAAATGCGATGATTGCTGAAGGACATTAAGAAATCAGTTGTACTGTATACATTATGCATGCATGCGTTTTCGCACATTGGAGCCGAAATTCTCTACAGCATTTTATTATGCGACGAAAGTAATAAAGGAACCATATCTTAGGATCTAAATGTACAGGTTGTATTTGAACTGCACGTCAACAGCTTAATTGCAGTTTGGTTGCAGTTTTTATGCAGTTAACATAAATGCAATTGTAGCCCGTCTACTACAAACTATCTCTTCAAAGTTAGAGTGAACAGGCTTCTTCTGGGTAAGCTCACTCCATCGTAGACTCTGTCTCTGTCACCTATGACCTAGACTAGAGTCAAGAGCAAACCCATTACAAATAAAAAAAAATAACTATAAGAACTGCAGATCCAAGCCTTACCAGAATTTGTAGGGGTAATTTTCATTTAATAAATATATATCTGCGGGTTTAGTCAATAGTACGGACGTCAAAACAAATCGCAAGCACGCCATCTCGCGGTAAAGCAATAACAACTACGCTTTGGCACGCTTTTTTAAGCACTTGCGTGGTGGAGAAGAGGGCAGTTGAGTACTGACAGCCGTAGATATTTATTATTTTACTCTTTGGCCGTAGAGCTAAAACGTCGTAGAATCAGTGTCGATCCGTAATATTAGTAAGCAAGAGTGATATATTCAAATAACTTGTGTCTATTTGAATATACTCAGTGTATTGAATAATTTGTGTGATTTCATTTTCACGATTGACCCACCTACCTGCCCACACACGATGTCTTAACCTAAGGGAATACATCCAGACTTCCCGATAGTTTACATCTATCGGCCAGCCTGGATGCGACATATCTATGTACCCACCTGCACAGCAATCTCCTGTATCTCGTGCACATGCTCAAACAGCACCCTCTGGTAGATATGCCTCATAGCTTCCTGCAGCAACTCTGGCGTCCAGTTCAAGCACTGGTCATCCCCGTTCGCGGCATCATTCACCATGATAACGTCACCACCGTTCGTGACTACACTACCTTTGGTAGCGTCATCACCGTTCGTGACCGCATCTTTTTTGGTGACGTCATTGTCCGCCATATTTACGTCACTGCTTCCCTTAATAACTTCACTGTTCTCCTTGTTAAGCTCATTTTTCTCCTTAATAACTTCGTTATTCCCGTTTGTATCGGTTCCGTTCTTTCGATGACTAGTGACTAGAGGCCTTGTGAGGGTACGTAGAGTTTGTAGTGTGGCTTTACGAACGGAACTGGTTGAGTGGTCGAGGTACGGCCATAGGCGGGGTAGTACGTCTGCTAGATCTATTGGGCTGTGGAGAAAATATATAAGTTATAATTTCAGCGAGATCAAAGGGCAAGTAGTATTATTTATACGAGCGATCGTCGCATTTTAATTTCAGTCGCAATCGCACTATCGCATACACTTCTCTATTTCACTACTTTTTTGACCCAGACTGTTGCCGAGATAAGATTGCCACTAGATTTTTAATCACGGCATTTAGTCTTGTAAGTCTAGTTTTAGGCTTCCGTAGCGAAATGACACTAACGGATATTTTAAAATTTCATCCTGTGTTAGTGTTTTCGCACTACTCAAATCCAGATTAAGGTTTCTGTACCGAAACGACTAAGTCAGGAAGGCACCGAGTTGTTACGGTACAGATTCTACATTTACAGCACATCTATACAAATCGGTACAAAAATGAAAGAGCACTAACCCGGTGAGAAAGGCGCCTAAGGGGGACTACTAATATGTATGTTTGTTACTCTATAACGCCAGAACGGCTGAATGGATCTGGATGAAATTTGGCACAGAGATAGATTATAGTCTGGCATAACACATAGGCTCCGGTAATATGTTCCCGTGGGATAATATCCGGCTATAACGCGGGCGAAGCCGCTGGCAGAAGCTAGTTAAAATTAATACTCACTGCAACAAACTAGCCGGTTCAGGCAACGCCATAAGCGCGGCCAACAAGGCCATATACGAGTTAGCTGGAGACGCCAGCTCATCCTGGTCAGCCAGCAGCCTCCACAGCCGGGCCACCACCGCCCGCACAGCGCCCGCGCGCCGGCTGGCCAGCGCGGCGGCGGCGGGCGCCAGGGCTCCGGCCGCCACCGCTGATACGTCTTCAGCTGAGTCGCCTAGGCCTTGGATTAGGTGCTCTAGGGCGCCGCTTTCGCAGGCTACTTCCTGGTGAATATAGATAGAATTTTTTGTTTATGTTCCGTAAGCGAGCTTCCTTTGTTTGAATTTTGACAAAAACCGAGAAATGTACCAAGTACTTAAAATGGGTGTGACTCTCCTTTTAGCATTTTTTTTTTCAATCAAACTTGATGGGGGTTTACAAAAGACCTGTATCGGTAACATGTCTTCTACAAACTTCAAAAAACAAGTGGAACAAATCTGCTTTTCAACTTATAAAGCGTCTGCTTATAACAACACACAATGATCATAGGTCGTATCAAGAGTCCCGAGAGTGTTCTACCGCATTGTGAACCGACCTGTCTCGCTGCCAACAGATACTTGAAGCCCAGCAGTGCGCCATGCCGCGCCTCCCACTGCGGGTGAGTGGACAACGTCGCCAACAGTTCGGCCACGCGTCTTACACGAGCAGCCCCGAGTTGTGCCAGCGCTACACCGAGGGTTTGTGCGCAGGTTTCACGGACTGGTGCTACCACCTACAACAAATTAACATGTCCATTTTTTATAAAGATACTGACTCAAAGAATTATAGAATTGGGTCAAACAGTTCAATAATATTACCTGATCAGAAACGAAATCCCCGAATCGGTCTAGCGCGAGAACACATAGCAATCTCAGTGCCATGTCCTCTAGCCATTCTTGATGTGCTTGCTCCATCTAGCAAGAGAAAAAAATACATTAATTCGTAATTATACCTGTCTTTTGAAAAGGTAATTTACAAGAAAAATTCATTCGCATACAAATAAACTTGAATGGAGACATTGTGTGTGATTCTAAACAGCTGTTCTATCACTTAAAATAGGACAATATTAATGGTTATTTACTGATTGAACCTAATATGCGCAGTCTAGTCAGACATAAGGCACACTAGTGGGTTTCAAGTACAGTACTCCCAAATCTTCTTGGCCGGCTGAAAATAGGCTTTCCGATACGCTAGGCACGACGCGCCGCTGTTTATGCATGAGATTTACTACTGCGTAGCCATTGTAACCAGCTTCAGGGCGGCCAAGAAGTTTGGGGATTACTTTACACATCCTACATCATTTAAAAGTGGTAATCAAAAATGTTCTCCCTCACTTCCTGACTAGTCATATTGGCATCATGTCCCGCAGAGCTGACAATCCTGGCCCGCAGCAGCTCCCTGAGCGCGCTGGCGGCTCCATGCCTCGCCTCCCAAGCCGCGCTGAAGAGCTGTGCCTGTAGGGCTCCCGCCCAGGCCTCCAGAGGCCATCGTGTGCATTCCACCCAGGAGCCGGAGCAGTCAGGCACTGGGGCTGTGCTTTCAACTGGGGAAAAAAATAGGGTTTTAAACTATGAAACAGTAAGCTAGCTTGCTAGGAACCCAACGCACAATGGACCGACTTGGAATCTATGTGCGGAGAATAGTCTTTTTATTTAAGGCGCCTCCCCGAGCAAAACGCCGCGCTTGTCGTTTTTGTGCAGTTTTTAAGAGCTATCTACTCTTTATTTAAAAAGAAATATCAATGAATAAAAATACGTTAAATTTCTGCATAATGTTGATTCTAAAATTGTAGTACACTTTTTTTTTAAAAGAGGTATATGTATCACTAATCTCCTTCCAACAAAACCATAAAAATGTGAAATAATTATTGATAGCATGCATCTCCTCGTAAAGTGTTCATTAATTATTTTTTATACTAACACTAATCGATAGACAATTTGATAACGAACATTTTGTAAGTTTTATTTTTTTTCAAAAGACCAATATTCGATTTTATAAAGATTTTATTCTAAAATCTGGGCGTATTTACTACCGTAATTCATGCGCCACCAGTGCCGCTAGGCCAATAGGAATGCTCATATCTCATGCTGATTTTTTGGTCAGGGTACAGCCTTAAGACGAATCGATTGACGTAAGAATCATCAAAATCGGTCAACGAGTTAAATTAAAGCCAGTTATGAGGTTAAATAAAATACTGAGGAAAGAGAGTAAAATACTTAAGATCAGAGTAGACCTGAGAGCATTGGCAAAATGGAGAGGAAGCGTACGGTCTATCTCTAGAGGAAGCATACAGTCTATGTAGTCGATAGAGGTACCTAGGTGAGGGTAACGATGAAGAAGTTACCTTGGGTTTTAAAAATACGAACAACTTAATCGAATCGAATTAACGGTATTAAATTTTATCAATCATTGAATTATTATGGCAAGTTATAATAAAAGCCTAACACCATTTCTGCATTGTCATTCAAAGGATCATTTAAAGGTCAGTGTTAAAACATAAAACTGAAACGACAAATCGTGCTATTCCGTTATCTCTCACTACATTGCATTTGATAAAAATATCGTGCTCGTTGCATAAAAACACTGACGTCAGTACAGCAAACACGTAACCGAATGATGCAAAAATTACGATTATCATGCATTAAGCTTAGTCTCCACTGCACCGAAGGAAGGTTGGCAACTTTTGTGTTGTCAACACGTGTGGTGGTGAAGCTTTTGTTATTTCCTCAAGTTGTAAAGAAAAATCACAAACAAATCTTGGGAATCCGGTTTCCGTTTTAGGCTGTAAACATTCCGCGCAGGTATTTCATTTATGTTTGTACGTTAGCCTAAATTGGCCACCTTATGTAGTCCAAAACCGACCAAGTGCGAAAAGGACTCGCGCACGAATGGTTCCGTACCATTATCGCCAAAAAACGGCAAAAAAACCCCGTTTGTTATATGGGAGCCCCACTTAAACATTACGTTATTCTGTTTTTAGTTATAGCCGCTATAACAAAACAAAATACATCATCAATACATCATCTGTGAAAATTTCAACTGTCTAGCTATCACGGTTCATGAGATACAGCCTGGTGACACACATACAGACAGACGGACAGTAGAGTCTTAGTTATAGGGTCCCGTTTTTACCCTTTGGGTATGGAACCCTAAAAAGCCACTGACATATTTCTCAAATTGTTCGTGTATTTCCAAATTGGTGCATCTGAAACCCTCTGGGTTTTACACAGTCATGCAAAGGGTATATGGAAAAAAAGAGGGTCCACGAAAGTGCATCCCATTTAAGCAAACCGTCATCAAAATGTTGGTTTGTAGAAACCACATAACCTTCAATAAAAAATAACCATTACCAATACCAAATACCAAAAAATACCAATTAGATAACGGGTCACGTACAAAATCAATGCAAAATTCTGTCGACGTGAACATATACTTCCCTACATTTACACTACTTTTTTTTTTTTTTCCAATAAACCACACTAGGAATGTCTTCCTGTATCGTGGGTGCGTTTACAAACATATAAACTCACATACACAACACCCAGAGCCGGAACAACTATCTGCAGGTCATACAAATATTTGTTCCGTGCGGGAATCGAACCCGCGACACGCAGCGCAGCAGTCAATCGCTCAACCACTGCGCCAGCCGTGCGCCCGATACTTACTATGACAAACAGAACAAAATAAGAGCTCACGTCTCAAATGAGCTGTTATTTACCGAGACGTATTTCTAGCGCCGACCCTACATCTAGTTGGTATTGTTGATCGAAGCACCTATACTACATTTAAAATAACATTAGACACGTTTCCAAATCTCTTTACAGTCCTTTCAACCGATTTTGAGTTCTATTCCGTAAACATAAGGATGACATAAAAAGCATAAACCTGTTACCAAAACCAACTGTTTACTACAGCTACCATTTGTCTTATCACCAACGCAATAGAAGTCAAAATCGGTTGAACGGGCTGTAAAATGGGCTAATTTAAACGTCTAATGTTGGTACGCAAAATACGCGCTTGGTAGTGGAGTTGCGGCAAACAGCCCGTTTTAACCTAACCTAACGTCTAATATTATCGCAAATGGAGTTTAACTGTAGATGAAACAGGAACAAAATTGTTTGAAGAATTGCCATCATTTGCAATGTATACGCACCTTTACAACAAGCACGATTGTAATGTCAGTTAACATTTAATAGGTCCTAATGTTCCTGATGAAGTGAGTAGGCGTAACTGCTGCAAACTAGGCCGCCACTCCGCGAGATCACGCGAGCAATTTAGCGTACAATCAGACTTCAGACCTTATCGCTTTCGTGATTAATACTAATCAGAGTACAGGAGGCAGAAGTGCTTGTTGAGGATGTGTGCTGATCAGAATGTATCGGGAGTAAGTGGTTGATGAGATGAAATGCGTATCTGTTAACTGGTATAAAATCTACAGTTTTTTTTAAACGTTGCCCCACACTAGGAATTTATTCCTGTATCGTGGGTGCGTTTACAATCATATAAACTCACATACACAACACTCAGAGCCGAAACAACTATAAGTAGGTCATACAAATATTTGTTCCGTGCGGGAATCGAACCCGCGACACGCAGCGCAGCAGTCAATCGCTCAATCACTGCGCCAACCGTGCGCCCAAAGATACGCCATATATGAGAAAATTATACTCTCAGTTTTTCCTAGTTTAACCAGTTTGGTTAAGTTATTACTACCTACTTAACTTAGAAGTGGCTAGAAGGCAAATACAGTCTGATTTAGCTGTTTATTTTCAATGGCAATAAATGAATCGTATTGTTGCTTCTGATCTATAATCTACTGAATAGACGATAAATGAGACTCTCAACTTGTCACTTTTATACTTCAGTCTGTTTACATGACCTTAACAATGTTTTTGTAGAACAATACAATTGAATAACATTACAATCCTGATAAATGACCTAGCCTAGGACGTTGGTCTTTTAATTACCCATTATTACACTAACCCATTAACTTAATGAATTACTTGTTTACAAGTAGATGATTTTGATAGAAGATATTCAAAAAAAATATTTTTTTTTCGGGTTCCGTAACCAAAGGGTAAAAATGGGACCCTATTACTAAGACTCCGCGATCCGTCTGTTTGTCTGTCTGTCCGTCTGTCACCAGGCTGTATCTCATGAAGCGTGATAGCTAGGCAGTTGAAATTTTTACAGATGATGTATTTCTGTTGCCGCTATAACAACAAATACTAAAAACAGGATAAAATAAAAATTTTAGTGGGGCTCCCATACAAAAAACGTGATTGTTTTGCGTTTTTTTTGCGATAATGGTGCGGAACTCTTCGTGCGTGAGTCCGACTCGCACTTGGCCGGCTTTTTTCTTTTTCGTGTGAGGATGAAGTGACCAGACCACCTCTGGTGTCAGTTTATTTAGCCGCCTCTGGAAACCCCACAGGCCTCTGACTTGGCTATTTGAGACTTACATTAACTATACAAGTCCAGGTTTCCTCACGATGTTTTCCTTCACCGTTACCAACTTAGGAAGTACATATGAATTTGAAAAAGTCACATTGGTACTTGCCCGGATTTGAACCCACGACCTCAAGCACAAGAGGCGACCTCTTATCGAAATGATCACATAAATAAACAATATTTTCACAGAACAATACAATTTAATACCATTACAATCCTGATATATGACCTAGCTAAGGGGTTGTTCTTCTAAATAGCCACAGCCATTATTAAAAAATAGAACACCACAAATAGAATTTGTATTTATTTTTAAATAATGGTTTTTATTATACCATATCCATTACTTTGTTTACAAACAAGTAGATGATTATGATATATTAGTTTCAAAGATTTATTATAGTAACAATTTTTTTAACGCAATAAATGAAACGTACTGAAAGCATACGGTGAAGGAAAACATCTAAGGAAACCTGCATGTCCTAGAACCAAAAATCGAAGACATGTGACATCCACTAACCCGCACTGGGCCCGCGTGGTAAATTAAGGCCTATTCCCTCTCTCAAAGAGAGAAGGTCTGTGTCCTTGCAGTGGGCAGATTAAAAGGCTGATGAAGATGATGAATTAATCCGAACTATCACCCTGTTTTGTCCAAATCAAAACCAATCAGATCGGTAAAAAAGTTTGATCTGTGTGTGATCCCCTGTTAGTTTTATAGTATTGGTTCTGTTCCTCAACAATAACAGCCGCACAGGTCGATCATCAAGGTTAAGCAACACTTGACGAGGTCGGTCCGTGGATGGGTGACCATTTCAACATACCGAGTTTCCTCGGTGCCTCGGCAAGCACGTTAAGCCGTTGGTCCCGGCTGTCATTTGGAGATCTTTGACAGTCGTTACGGGTAGTCAGAAGCTTGAGATCTGACACCAGTCTAGCCAAGAGGTATCGTGTTACCCAGTTACTGGGTTGTGGAGGTCAGATAGGCAGTCGCTCTATGTAAAACACTGGTACTTAGCTGAATCCGGTAAGACTGGAAGCCGACCCCAATATAGTTGGGAAAAGGCTAGGCAGATGGTTCTGTTCCTCAACAAATGACCAAAAGTAATTTCACTAGCTACAAACCGCATTTGACAGTTACGTATTAGGTTATAATTATGAAGTGGTCATTTATTGGGGCACAGAACTAATACTATAAACTGGGGTACAAAACAGGGTGACAGATCGACATAATTCGAGAAGATGAAGACTGTTTGCTTCTAATCGATTTAATAGACGCTAAATAAGACTCACTACTTGTCACTTTATACTTAAGTGTTCGCAAAACACCAACAACGTTTTCATAGAACAATACACTTTACTACCATTAAAATCCTCATGGATGACCTAGCTTAGGTCGTTGTTCTTCTAATTAGCCACAGCCATTATTACACCGTATCCATTACTTAATGAACTACTTGTTTACAAGTAAATTATTGTATAACTTCATCAAAGTCAGCTGATAGACACGCCCGTCTAGACGCCACTCCTCTGTTTCGTTGCGAAAGTGAGGCACGGCCCTATACACAATATTTGGTATGAGCTATACAAACAATGTTGTTTGCACTGGGAAATGTTTGTCTTTGGTAACCTTGCCAGGGGAGTGAACTAGATACCTAGAAACCGGACAACTAGATAAACCTTAGGAAATATAAGTATAAAGAACTTCTTGGAGGACGAACGGATCTTGAAGTAAATCACGCAATGGATCTCGAGATGGCAGGATGAGCTAGACACATTTTTAAAAGATTGGCCCTTATTCTAATCACACCCCGAAAATTGGAAAGGTAGGCCTTCGCCTTGCTTTGGGACGACACAGGCTGATAATAATTCCGAGATCTTGTCCGTTTACTAACAGTGCCCCCTGACATTGCAATCAAAGATCCTTGAAGAACTGTAAATATCTTTGACATCGTATTACGAAGTAACTATTAATTAATCTGATATGGTATCCAATTTAATTTGACAGCAGCAAACTGCGAAGCTGAAGGCCCAGAAAGAGATGAGATGACCCAAAATCATTTTTAAAAGATTGACCCATAATCGCTACACGCTGCGAAAAGTGGAAAGATGGAAAGGATTTGCTCTGCAGTGAGACGACACAGACTGACAATATTTGGTATGGTTTTTAGCACGTGGCTAAAATCGAAAGGAAATGCCGACATCTTGACACATTTTAATGATCACATCACACCGCAAAAAGTGGAAAGAGGGAAGGGACGACTTCGCCCTGCAGATAATCAGCACAGGCGGATATTAATAATAAAGGACCTGACACTTGGCCAAAATCGGAACGTCCAGTGCAATGTTCTCAAATGTTTACTCACAGCGCCCCCCTGGCAATGCCACTCAAGGTCCAAAATATTCTAGCACTATAAATATCTGTACCGTATCAGTTCAAATTGCTCCCAAGGTCATGTCAGTTGGGAGTATAAAACACGAAATTATTACTATATACAGCTGGCCAGCTGCATTAAGACTGACGGCTGGCCTCCCTTTTGTTAGACAAACGACTAGGAGACTATTTATAGTATTACTCTAGTTGGAGTGCATAATGCATAGTCTTTGTTTCAATTGTGTGGGCTTCGTAATAAAGCCATATTTGGCGGTTCGTGTCGTTTGGCGTTCGTCGTGTGTTCGAGCCCAGTCAGGAAGAAGGTGAAGGAAAACATCCTGATGAAATCGGCATGTCCTTGTCCATGTCGTTGTTGTTGTCCCAACCAAAAATTCTAAGACATGTCACATGTCCATTGACACGCACTGCCCGCGTGGTGGATGATGGCCCAGTCCCTCTTGCAGAGAGAAGGCTGAGATGTCCCAGCTGTGGGAATATTATAGACTAATTATTAAAATGCGATGCACCGATTTGATCAAGATAAATATGTATACAATAAAAAAGTGTAGAACTCTGCCGGCTACTGTCTTTCCAACCACCTATACATATGACCTGACAACCTGCTAAGCAAGAATGTACAATGTACAGGCATCTGCTGGTCACGCTCATTCGATCGTATACCTCATCCATCGCTTCCCATCTAGCAATACCTAAGGTAAATATAAGGTCAAAAAAGGTACAATTGATTAATTATTTACTAAAAATACTTTTAATTGACATTATTTACAGTATAAGAAAAAGAGCTCGTGGCTAAATAATAACAGCCGCACGGGTCGAGTGGATGGGTGACCATTTCAACATACCAAGTTTCCTCCGTGCCTCGGAAAGCACATTAAGCCGTTGGTTCCGGCTGTTATTTGAAGATCTTTGACAGTCGTTACGGGTAGTCAGAAGCTTGAGATCTGACACCAGTCTTGCCAAGGGGTACCGTGTTACCCAGTTACTGGGTTGTGGAGGTCAGATAGGCAGTCGCTCCATGTAAGACACTGGTACTTAGCTGAATACGGTAAGACTGGAAGCCGACCCCAATATAGTTGGGAAAAGGCTAAGCAGATGATGATGATTTACAGTATGATAAAATATGGCGTTACTAGTTCTTAATATAATTTACCATTGACTTGCATGTAAAATAAATTATAATTGATTAATTATTTATAAATAATACCTACATTTAATAGACATTATCTACTCGAACTTGACATTGTATTGTATACATACAAATTTATTACAAAAACCTAATATATACGAAGACCAATTTCATTGGTAGGACATAGAGCTCGACTAAAATGAATAAATAATACTAAACCTTTATTGTAATACCTGTGTTCACGAATAAAAATGATTGATTGATTGAAAGTAGGTAGAATCAAAACCCGGAGTACTCTACGAGTCGCTGCGCAGTAGTAAATTCATATGACACCGGCAGGCTTATTACGTATCTTTTGCAAGAGCAAAACGATAGCGATTTTTGCGCAGTAATTGCTCTTCCATACAGAAGTATTAGAGTTGTTGGCGGTTTTATTTTTAAATAAGTGCATTTGGCAAACAGCGAGCGATTAGCAAACGTTGTCTAGGACCTACCTACCATACCTACTGCAGGTAATTCCGACTTTTATGACATAAAGCGTTTGATCGCTATCGTGTTGCTCTTGCAAAAGATACGTAATAAGCCTGCCGGTGTGAGGGGTTGGGTACTGCGCAGTGAAAAGTGAACGACACAGACGTCATTAAATTTAAATCGACCTATATAAGCAGTGATGAAAATCTGCGTGCGTGGTTCTTGCGGTACTCAGTTACATTATTATGCAATTTACTCAACATTATTACAATTAGCATATTTTTATTTAAACCACGGTAATGAGGTGTTTGTAGTGATTATATTAAATTGTCCAATTTATACTATTATGTTAGTATGAAACCTATTGTAATTTGCAAGAAGGCTTATAACAGCGGTAAATGATTTATATTTCCATATTTTGTAAATTATTATGTAATATTCCATGTTTTTAATAAATATTAATGTACTTTCAACAGTTACGTTTTCTTAATTTAAAACTTTTTAACAAAATAATTAAACCAAATTCCAAAAGAAGAAGTGTTGATTTTTTTGTTTAAAAGTTTTTTATTTATCTCTTTTTAGTTTTGGTAGGTACCTCCAACAGGACTAGGATACATTGTTTTATTTCGGAGTTCCAGTGCCTACATTCCGGCTTCATCATCAGATCAGTTCGATGGTGCCATTGCCATCAGTACCCTTTATTTATAAGTATTTGCTTTATAATAGTCGGTCAACTATTCGAGATATCTTATACGCGTGACGTAAGTACTTAGCATTAAGGAGTTCCAGTGGCCATCTGTGGTCTTGTTCATCAGTTCCACTAAACCAAATGATACTTTCTGAGTGCAAATAATTGCATTGATTTGTTGACGAAAATACCAAAATCGCTAACCTGTGCCTATAATATTTGAGGAGTTCCTTCGATTTCGCCTTGATCCCTTCATCAGATCCTAACCTCGTGACTATAGGACCATCTGGGAAGTATACCCTTTCAAAGAAAAGAGGAATTTTATAACATACAAAAAAAAAAGATTCCGACGAATTGAGAACCTCCTCCTTTTTTTGAAGTCGTTTAAAATCCCGTAAATTTTAATATCACAGTAATATTATAAAAGCGAAAGTTTGTGAATGTTTGTATGTTTGTTCCTTCTTCACGCTCAAATGACTGGATCTGGATGAAAGAACAATGGCGAAATCTTATCTGACTTAAATTTGATCGTCTGAAAGTGAGTTATATACGAAAGACATTCTATTAATTGTCTACGTTTTTTAAAGTATAATTGGGCTGGTTCAAAACGGATAAAAACAATTCATAATAAATAAAAAGTTATTTGATTTTTAGTTAATTTCTTTAGCTTAGTATTGCCATTATATATTTTATCTGCTGAGTGACAAGTAGTATAATAAGTAATAATATCATTTTTGTATTTATTGTAGTAAATGAGTTATAATACAGTTTATTTCTAAGTGTAGATGCTCCTTGCAGGTAGGTAAGAATATTGTAGTGTAGTAGAAATGAATGAATTACTTTCAATAAATGATAAGCAAAAAGGCTAGTATCTAAAAAAAATATAGCTTGGATTATGACGAGGACCTTTTGATATACGTCAACTAAAATTCGCTTCGTTTAAATAAATATACTCTCCCCATAGAGTTTATTATACATTTCATGCTAAAATAATTAGGTAAAGGAAATACTAATGCGATATTCCCCTTTTACTTTCCCGAAATTGAATAATATTACCTATTAAACACATTATTAAAAGTTACCCAGATATGAACCACAAAAGTTTATGACTGAATATCTATTATTCTCGACATTCTCGAACAAAAGTTCTTGCACAAACTAATTCAGAACTTCACCATGAGTTAAACCAGATATTATTCATTTAATGACGTAGGAATTTAATCTCAGCTAAAACAAAGTATGTGGGCACCTGCCATTGTTCTTTGGCACAGAGATAGATTAAAGTCAGGAATAGCACATAGGATACATTTTATCCCGGGAATATGTTCCTTCTGGCTAATTTTCGACATTCACGCGGGCGAAGCCGCTGGCAGAATCCATGTGGTGGAGTCAACAGTTTATAAGTTAGCCCGCAGTTGCGCCGCGAAGAAATCGGTATTGTAATAAATAATCCAAAAATCAACCTGTTTTTCCTGTTTTCTAACGGTTTATCTATATAAGTCTTACAGCGATGTCGAACGAGAGTATGTCTAAGATTCTATAAACTAAGGAGCAATCCTTATCAATTCATCCCTCAATACTCACAAACAAATTCATCCGGCTGTTCCAGCTTGATCTTCTTCCGATCAGGCTCGACAGGCGGCGTTGGCGGCGCCGACGGGCCATCCTCACTGCAGTCCCGCGACTTTTGCTTGCTGAACGCGAGGCGAGCCTTGCGCTTGGCGAGGTTCATCTCTCGAGAGCTCATGTTCTTTGAAGGTGGTATTACTATTTCTTGTACTGGCCTCTGTGGGGGAAAATTGGTCATTATGAACATATACTTAGCAGGTATGTATGTGATTAATTGATTGACAGACACTGAGTGACAAAGATAAGTATTAGCATAGATAATATACTATAGCACACAGATGCCTCATCCCATACAAAGAAACCATGCCGACGTAACTATCGTTTTTCGTCTGATTAAGATGATTATTTTTATAAGTACTTCCACGGCGATATATAGATGGTGATAGCAGTGACTTGCAACTAAAAGGGTTTTGTCGTTTCGTAACAACTTTTTATTTAAATACAGTGCCGATTTGTTTTATAGTATTTTTTCGCACGTTTTTACTATTTCATTGCACCAAAATGGGTTACAATACAAATTTAAACAATCGAGTGGAATTCCTCAGAAATTTAAAACCGCGCCATCTGTTGGCATCAATTTTAAATGATCCATTCCAATAATCTTTAAAATGTAAAATACATGTGTGATGTTAAGTATATAGTGGTCAAGCGTGAGCGCGCACTGGCGGACGGGACGGTAGAGTATATTTTTATCAATTAAATTAAACATTTATCCAATGGAAATAAGGTATGTATTTGAATACTCAGTCCTCCAGAGAAAACTGCGCCGCGATGCCCCGAGGCCGAACACCGAGCATTGAAATATATACCTTATTTCGATTGGATAGCTATTAAATTCAATTGATAAATTTAAAATCTACTGTCGCCCCGTCCGTCATCGCCAGTGTGTGCAGGCCAGAACTATTTATTGCGCCACTTCTTCTTCCCAGCAAGCAGCAACACTAGGAAGTATTGACGAGCGCCAGTTTTAGGGACTTTTTTGTTGTAAAGTTTTAAAAGTGCTGTTTTTTTTTTTGTTTTTTTTTTCTTAGTGATCTTTGAATAAATTACTTAATGACGGATTGTGTTCCGTGATGAAGTAAAATTTTGACGGAAAACTACATTGAATTTCTGTCAGTAGGTTAAAGAACAGTAAAGTTATCTTCATTGCAGTTAAATAATGACAGGAAATATGGCTAAATACCTAAGGCCGCCTTTGTATAGTTACTTTTCCTTGTTTATATAAGGTTTGAATACTATTAGATATTTATAGCATTTGCAGGCAATGACCAGGGTCCAGATAAATAAGTTAATTTTCTTTAAGTAGGTCATTGTTTAGAAGCTTTAATTTATAGTGATTTTATAATTATTTTTTGGCCTTTTAGTCATGAGCGAATAGGTTACTTCTAGGCAAGCGTTCCTCACCGCCAATCACATCATAGGTTACAATCAGGCGGGCGAGCACGGCCTACTGTAACAGGCTTGAGTCACAAATTATCACAGATTGGGAGCAAAAGCCGTGATAAATTGCGTGACTCAAGCCTATCACAGAGGCCGTGCTCGCCCGGCAGGTGGGATAGTGGTGAAACGCAAATTTATAAATTTTCTTTTATTATTTTTAGTATTTCTGTCCCACTAAGTACAGTGCAGGATAAAATCCTTCCGTTCTTCCTTCTGTTTCTCCCAGAAGGGATAATGCATAAAAAAAAATTGTTTGACCAGTTTATCGATAAAAAGACTAAAATAGAATACTAATAGTGAAAACTGACTCAAAATTGATCATAAAACAAAAAAAATATAACAATTTAAAGAATTATATCAGACCCTTTCTACGAAAACGCCGTTGTCTATGGCAGCTGTATGGGCGTCGTGCCATCTGACGTCATGTGGCAAGTCGAACTTCTCTTTCTAATTCTCAACGTTGACGCTTTATAACTTCGTCTCTGACTCTGACCGTAATATTTAAAAAAAAAAGTTCCATATTTGTTTAGTTAAGTATTTCATATAGCATAAAAAATATCACATGCATATTCCCCCCTATTGGGGACCTATAAACAATACCTCTATTAACAACTTACCCGGACAACATCAGTCTTATTTAACACAGGTTTAACAGGACACAGGTCCTCATTAGTGTACATGGAGCTGAGATCCACCCCAAGGCTTGCGGCCGCGTCGAGGCCGAGCCGGGCATTCAACTGTTGACGCTGTTTCGCCAGACGCTCCTTCGAATCTGAACAAACAAAGATAATAAGCGCAGGAAATTAACTAAACAAATATTGGGCAGTAAAAACAAAGATGGTTGTGTAAGCAATGATTGGAGTAGAACGATATGGAGCGCTAATCTACTCGTAGACGTCAGAAGTGCTTTCGGCTAAAAATACTAGGCTCTTACTGACCTATTGCAGAACAAACTCCATCCCCTTAATGATGATTGCCGGGATAATAACTATCCTATGTCCTTCCCAGGGTCATACCAAATTTCATCGAAATCGTTTCAGCAGTTTAAGCGTTAAAAGATAACATACAGACAGACAGATAGAGTTACTTTCGCATTTATTTATAACTGGCTTCTGCCAGCGGCTTCTCCCGCGAAGTGTTTTCTTATCCCAAGGGAACATATACCGGGATAAAAAAGCCTACGTGCTATGCCAGACTATAATATATCTCTGTGCCAAACTTCATCCAGATCGGTCCAGCCGATGGAGCGTTCGGAAGTAACAAACATACAAACACACACACTCATACACTCACAAACTTTCGCCTTTATAATAATAACTAGCTTCTGCCAGCGGCTTCGCCCGCGTGAATGTCGATAATTGTCCCGAGGTAACATATGCCCGGGATAAAAAAAATCCTATGTGCTATTCCTGAATATAATCTATCTCTGTGCCAAATTTCATCCAGATCCGTTCAGTAGTTTTTGCGTGAAAGAGTAACAAACATACATACATCTATCATCACAAACTTTCGCATTTATAATATTAGTAAGATTATAGTGTGATACTAAAGTAAGGATTAATATAAGTCCAGGTTTCCTCATGATCGTTTCGGCTAAGTTTGGCATAGACCCCTCGCCAAATTTTAGACCGACTATATAGATTGCCATTGTCAAACTAACATGTAGATCACCCCTTTCCTTGAAGCTGACCAAATATACTTGATCGGAAGTTACTAAGTCGGTAGTCTTATGCGGGCTATGTTTCTCTCTATCATTCCGATCAATGGAATTTTTCCTCTAAAGTATAACCATCACGTAGTCTTCTTATCGTCTTGATGAATGATGAAATAACATGTCAAAAATACGCTTAATTCCTATGACACATCTTATTGCTCCCGTTGTAAAAATTCTTAGTCGAACAATATGTGTTCTCTCTATCTTTTGGATCAATGGGTTTTTTTCTATCTACGGTATAACCATCACGTAGTCTTCTTATCGTCTTGATGACTGATTAAACCATAGAAATATAAAATACAGGAGAAGTGGCAAGAGGGCGTGTCGGTGTCCGCGCGACATGGACTGACTGAGCATGTCATAGACAAATGGCCGTCACCGCGAACTAGTGCGCTTTCGACCGTGATCGTGAAAAGTTATAAGAATGCCGTGTTGTTCAGTGGTTTCTTGTAAAAACCGAAGCCTAAATCAAAACTTTGTAAATCATGGAATCACTTACCATATGTATTACAAGTATTTTATTATATTTGTCTTTAAAATCATGAAAAACAACAAAACGTAAAATATTTCTTGCCTCTATTATGTTATTTTTGTTTTCAAATAGCACAGCGACTGTACTACTATTTTTGCATTAAATACATTGCTTCTTAACCACTACCTAAGTTTGTCGCTGAGTGACTGAACAAGCAATGTAAAAATCACAAAACGATACTTTACTAAGCGGATGCATCGCGTAGTACGGCCGCTGTTTCTTGTGACGAGTTAGTGCTGTGCTTATGCAGATCCACTAACGTAGGCTATCGACAGCAACGTCGATTGACGAAATATTGCTTTTATAGTTTATTTTTCAATTTGTCAACCGTTTTAACCCGGTTGGAAGATCGATGTGAAATAATGTTTATTAATTATTTTGATTATTTTACAGCGTGGTAGATAAATGCGTAACTAACATTTTGACAAAAAAATGCCACCCCAGTAATACAAAAGTGTCAAGTGCTGCACAAATACCTCCACTTTACAGGTCATTGACTAAACACCATAGCAGGGTTCAACAATACCTCCTGTTTCAATACGCTATGACAGCCTAAACCAACGTAACCAGATTTTTGATTGTTTGAATTTTTTGATTTACTTAATAATTTATATTTTTAGGTACATATTGTTTATTTTTATTATATTTTCTGGGCATGCTGTTTTTAATGTAATTTATTTACAGGACTACAAAAAAGATGTAATATAGTAAATGGGAGAATCGATAACTTTCCGATTTAGTCAATCACTAGCGTAAATGTAAAATAAATTGCTTTTGCACAGCCCAACGATAGCAACCGATGTTTTTGTGTGCGTAAGTTGTACGGTGCATGGTAAATACACGCTGTGTTGATGAGATAAAGTTTATAATTGAGTGTGTAGTACGTTCTGATTTAAGAAATGCGGGTGTGTGCGCGACTGCGTATCTATTGCCTTTACTGAACTGCATGTGTAGTAGTTGCCGTGTGGTAGGGGCAAACTGGAGACACAGGTTTCCGATATATTTTCATCTATACGCCATATCTCCTTGTTTAATATATCTGTGGATTAAACATAACAACATATCTTACTTCTCTTAAAAATTCTTGGTTGGGCTATATATCTATCTATACTTTGGATCAATGAAATATTTCCTCCACGGTTTAACCATCACGTAGGCTTCATGGATCAATGGAATTTTTCCTCTACGGTATAACCATCACGTAGGCTTCATATCGATTCAACGAAAGATGAAACAGCAGTGTCAAAAAACTTAATCCCTATGACACATCTTAATGATCCGGTTGTAAAGAATTCTTATTTTTTTATTCCTTCCTCATTTAAAGTAACTAGGCCATGGTATTATTATTTGATGATACTAAACCGCAAAATAAATATTTTTAACAATGCGTACCCAATAATATTTTTATTGTTTTGTTATTGTAGGAAAAAACATTCTTCGAAATAAATAACGAGGACTATTTTCCTTCCTCAAAGATAGTAAATAACTAAGTTTATAAAAGAATAATAAAACCAGTTTTTCTACAAGAGGTTTAATTTTATTTCGTTTCTTCGTCGTATCGACGATTCCAAATCACACTTCACACTATCACATCACACTCAATATTATAAAGGCGAAAGTCTGTGAGTTTGTATGTTTGTTACTTCTTTACGCTCAAACGGCTGGACGGATCTGGATGAAATTAAGCACAGATATTGATTATAGTCTGTAATAGCACATAGGATACTTTTTGTCACGGGAATATGTTCCCTTGGGCTAATTTTCGACATTCAAGTCGGCAAAACCGCTGCAAGAAGCTAGTCTATAATATAAAAAGCTTGTTTGAAAATCTTTTTTTTATATGAAAGAACTCTCCGTACAGCCAACCTATGGAAATTCAAGCACTCATTTGGCTTTATCAATATTACTATTTACTAGCAACCCGCCCCGTAGGCTTATTACGTATCTTTTGCAAGAGCAACACAATAGCGATCAAACGCTTTATGTCATAAAAGTCGGAATTACCTGCAGTGTAGGTATGGTAGGTCCTACACAATCTTATGCTAATCGCTCGCTGTTTGTCAAATGGACTTATTTAAAAAAAACCGCCAACAAATCTAAAACTTTTGTATTGAAGAGCAATTATTGCGCAAAAATCGCTATCGTTTTGCTCTTGCAAAAGATACGTAATAAGCCTGCCAGCTTCACCCGCGACATATTATACGATAAATAATTAATTAATCGAGTACTCGTGATTAATATCTTACATTTTAACACCATCGCTGATAGAACGACGTTTTTTCTAGACCCTCAGAAATTCAGAACACCAACGACAGCTTTCGATTAGCATTTGCCTCGTAAAGGTCTTTCATAGTGCAGATATTATTGCACAGAGAGCACGAGAAGAAGTGCGGCATTGTTTGGGTCGAAATCGCATTGTGGCTCATTGGAGTAACCCCATGTGACTAAGTTGTACCTGCAGCAGCACACCACTGGCTTCGTATATCCATACTAATATTATAAATGCGAAAGAAACTGTTTGTTTATTACCTTTCACGACTGAAATAATCGTAATGAAAGACAAGGAGATAGATCATATTCTGGAGAAGGATTCTTAGGATACCTTTTATCCTGGGAACATGTTCTTTTGGGATGATTTCCGATTATTACGCGGGAGTAACCGCGGGCATAAGCTAGTTGTTAATAGAGTCTAGACTGTATATACCGTGTAAGTATCTAGACACGGTGATGACGTCAAAAGCCGGCGCTTCAAGCAACATTATCCGATGGCATATTAAATTGATAGCGCTGTTTTAAATCGATCGCGTCATAAGCTTATACCAAATCAATTCATGAATTTTTGTTGTGTATGTTGTGTTATCAATGAAGTAGATTATTCTTAAACAAGCAATGCATATTTCAGTTCTAAGTCAACTTTACGGATTAAAACGACCCGGCCGGTCGATGTGGCGACACTTCTGGGAGACCAGGAGACCCATGCCACAAATAATATAATACTAGCATACAGATGCCTCATTCCATACAAAAAAGCTGTGGCGACATAACTAGCGTTTTTCGTCTGATTAGGCTGATTATTTTTATAAGTACTTCGATCGCGTTCGGTTCCGTTCCACGGCTATAGATGGTGTTAGAAGCGACTTGCAAGTAAAACGGTTTTCTCGGTTCGTGACTATTTTTTACTTTAAATACAGTGACGACTTGTTTTACAGTACATTTTTGCACGTTTTTACAGTTTCATTGAACCAAAATGTGTTACAGTACAAATTTAAAAAATCGAGTGGCATGCCTCAGATATTTAAAACCGCGCCATCTATTGGAATCAATTTTAAATTATCCGTTCAAATAATCTTTGAAATGTGAATTAAGAGCCCAATATTCCATATTTTTTGCATAGGAGAGTTGATTAAACAAGAACGTACAATGTATATGATCAACTCTAGAATATGTTAATTTTACACTCAATTTAATAATAAATCTATGCATATCGCGCCATCTAGTGACATTTACTTAAACAAAATTTTCTTTATTAGCGCTGGGACTCCGTGCCATGCCTTCGCTTTTGAGACTCGGGTCTGCCAGGAAACATACTTACTAGCAGTCAGCTAGCTAGTCATTCATATTAATTGAACCTGTTCTAACAATTTATGTTTGTCAGAAAGGTATTATTGCGTATTGTTTGGAAAGCCAAAGAAAATATGGATGGACTGTGTGAGGAGTGATATGAAAGAAAAGGGAGTCCATGATAGCGTGACGGGGAACAGGACGGTATGGAAGAAGAAAACGTGTTGCGACGACCCCTAGTAACATGGGACAAGGGCTGGAAGATGATGAAAGGTTATGTTGCGTTACCCAAACTGATCATGACAGTAGGAGGCACAACTTTTGGCTTCGCTACATCTCTCTTCATCATCAAGCTTACCTGCAGCGTTGATGGCTTCCTCGTCCAAGTCGTACTCGTTGCCCTCGGAGCCCATGAGGTGTGCGCCATGCTGCAGCACTCGCTTGATGTCGAACGTATCGCAGCGGAGACGACCGCTTTCTTCTGTTTCCGTCTTCTCTTCTGTACAACAAATAAATATATTATTTAGAGAGATTCAGTTTCTGGTAAAAGGAATAAAAAAGGCGGCTTGGACTGGAACAGGATGCGGAAACTTGAGAATGGGCTGAGTACATAATGTAACACAGCAGCTGTTACTGCAACTGTTACTGTTGCTTCTTGTTAGAATATTCGGGGATCATTCAACTTCAGATCCTGTCGATAATTTCAAGAGATTAATGTTAGGGTTAATAATGTGTACATCAAAGAAAAGAGTTTAAGGGTTTGAATAATAACAGTTAAATTATTTTGAATAATAACAGTTAAATTATCCTTTGTTTTACATTGTAGGAAATTTGGTCCCTACTAAGGTTGACGGAATACAGTCCTGTGTCGAGCTAGCAATATCAGTTTCAAGTGTTGACTCAATCATGTATACTAATATTATAAAGAGGTAAAGCTTGTGAGTTTATGAGGTTGTAGGGGTTAATCTCTGGATCCCCTGAATTGATTTAGATGAAATTTTGCATGGAGATAGTTTGAGACCCTGGGAATGATAGTTTGTATTTCCTTGGGATGATGATAGTAGTTTATGCAATGGTCATATAATAGGAGTTATCAAAACACTCGCGTGAGTTTATCACATGAGGCGAAGCCGAATGTGATAATATTAACACGCGAGTGTTTTAATACCTAATTATATGCCGTTGCATACACTACTTTATCTTCACTCTCAAATTTGAAATAAAACAAAAGTTGAAACGGAAAATGTATGTGGTATGGCGGGCAATTTAGATTCTCATTGCGCATGACAGCTCACCGCGCGCCTCCATAGATATGACACTACTTTTCGACAATAAGTCAAGGAGCCCATACACGCCAATAAATTAAAAAGTAAAATTGTGCTATAAAAATTAAAAAGTTATTATGATACAGTTGTTTGAAAATCGAAGGAAAATGTTGCACTGTAATGGTTTTTTTTTTAATTTTACCTATCCACGAATATAAAGTACATGTTTTTACAATATTTTTTGAATTCATATTTGGAACATTACGTTGTGAGTATAGATAAAACACTTTATACGCGGGCGAATCTGCGGACAGAAGCTAATCATGAATATAATTAGAAAGAAAATCGATATAAATATGTAAAGAGAAAATCAGTAGGTTACGATGCAATCTACGAGACTACGAGACCACTTTCAGTTCGATGAGCTACACAAATACAACTCGCTTGTAACTCTACTTTCCCTGCAGTGCAGATGCCACGCAGAATACTGGGCTGTGTGCGATAGCCTTACATTGTAATTAATGTTTTATTTAACACTATTGATTAACAGAACGGATTCGATTTGGCACAGTCATGCTTTCAAAATGCTTAGAATTACAAATATAATATCGATCCACCTGTTCGGTAAATATTTTTAATGGATTTTGGCGGTGGCATTGCCTGACTGGAAGTCGGTAATGTTCCGAAGGGATTGTTCTCCCGAGATGACGCTCGCGAATGAGCAACTATACTCTGACCAAGATGAAGGTACAATATTTAGTAACAAAGCACTGACAGCTCAATCAGCTGACAGTAGGGGAGAGAAATTTTAGGCTCGCCTTATCTAATCTTCTAGCCCTCTATGACTTTAGATATTTTATGTTCGCAAACTGTCTTTCATCAATTACTAACTCATTTAGTAACAAAGCACTGACAGCTCAATCAGCTGACAGTAGGGGAGAGAAATTTTAGGCTCGCCTTATCTAATCTTCTAGCCCTCTATGACTTTAGATATTTTATGTTCGCAAACTGTCTTTCATCTATTACTAACTCAGTTAAATCGATGTAGGTACAAGAGATACAAAATTCTATATCGAATTCGTTTTATTCGTTTTATTTTTGGGTAGTCCAAAAAATGCTGTTTTACTTTGTTACTAGCTGACCCCCGGGGCTTCGCTCCCGTCAATTGGCTAAGTATATCTACCTACCTACCTACCATACCTACTCCACCCACCTACCCTACCCTACTTACTATACCCTACCTACCTTACCTTACCTACCCTACCCCACCTAATCATGTAGTACATAATTTTTATGTGTCATCAATAATTTTATCAGCGCACGCCAAAGAATGAATTTGATATGCAACATTTTACTACTTTGGGTTACTTTATTGCAATTTTCATAAGGATCTGTAATTTAAAAAAAATATAATATAGCCTATTACACTCAGGAATAATGTAGGTTTCTACTGATGAAAGAATTTTCAAAATCGGTTCAGTAGATCCAGAGATTACCCCCTACAACGTCACACTCAAAATTCACAAACTTGTACCTCTTTATAATATTAGTATAGATTAAACATTGTATCTTCAAAATGACTAGTATAACATTACCGTTTGCTTGACAATTCAAAAGTACCTTTTAAATGGTTGAAATACATAATTTTGAGGTTCAGTTTGGATGATAAATAAACCACCGTGTTCCCAGTTTCATCTTAATTCGATGAGCCGTTGAGACGCAGTTGACTAACAAACATCTAAACATCCAAGCATGCAGAGTTAAAATAATTTTCGTAGGATGCAATCTACCTACTAGAAGTTCATCAAGCCGAGTGTATTTATCCTAATTTCCTACATCTATATTCCCGGAACTAATAATGATTACTACTTCCTTTGTTAACAATAACATAGATAACACTCATATCGGCACGTAGCATGTTCTATTATACAACTATAACTGCCTATTTAATAACAACTCCACACAATATCGAGATTACTAATCCAAACTCTCATATGGCCGACTAAACAAAGCTTGTTTTTACACAGGTCCTTATAAACATAATACATCCATGTACATAACTACACGCCTGTTCCCAGATGATTTAGGCAGAGGAATATAGTTCACCTGCATTTCGCTCGTAATGTTTAAGTTTCTCCCAATTAAGACGACGACAGTCGCCAACGACCTTGAGGCCACAACCCAAAATTCAGTAGTTTTTTTTTTTTTGAATAGGTTTATGTTATTCGCACGTATCTTGTATGTATGTACAGGGTGTCCCAGAAATCGACGTCAAGCCGTAAATGGGTGATAGACCAAGTTATAACAGTTCTCAGAAAAATACGAAAAAAAATCTATCTCATGTTTTTAAAAATTTATGGTCACTTTAAAAATTTACTAAAAAAATCAATCCCTGTAATGGTTCTTTAACTCCAATTGCTACAAATCCCATAATTTATCTAATTTTTTTATTATTATGTAATCTTGAATAATGCTTGTGTAGATTTTTGCCTAAAATTCAAAGCCAACTCCTCCTACTTGGAAGAAAATTAAACTTTTTCAAAACCAAATTCTCACTTCGTAAAATGACTCTCTCCGTCTCTATCGAACTAGAAACGGAGTTTAGCAAAGCTTTAGGTAAGCTAAAGTCATTTTAAGGAAGTATGGACATTTTGGGTAAAAACCGATACTATTTACAAAAAAAAATTTGACCAGGTATTGAAAACGTAATCTAGCAAGTGTTACACCATTTTTGAATCCTTATTAAATGCGCCAATTTTTCATGTTACTTGCCAAACTAGCGTATTACATTTTTTTTTCAGTACAGTCAGTTAAAGTTGGGCGAAATAGTAAATTTGAATAATTTGGTTTTGAAAAAGTTTAATTTTCTTCCAAGTAGGAGGAGTTGGCTTTGAATTTTAGGCAAAAATCTACACAAGCATTATTCAAGATTACATAATAATAAAAAAAATAGATAAATTATGGGATTTGTAGCAATTGGAGTTAAAGAACCATTACAGGGATTGATTTTTTTAGTAAATTTTTAAAGTGACCATAAATTTTTAAAAACATGAGATAGATTTTTTTTCGTATTTTTCTGAGAACTGTTATAACTTGGTCTATCACCCATTTACGGCTTGACGTCGATTTCTGGGACACCCTGTATGTAATATTCTTTATTACCTCGTATCTTTCAAACCACTTGACGGATTTTTATAATTATAGCCGCCCAAGTGTTCTTAGATAAGTGCCGTTAAAAAAAAACATGCTGCTTATACACACGATGATTTACAAAAAATAATCGGTATAATCAGATGAAAAACGCTAGTTACGTCGGCACGGTTTCGTTGTATGGGATGAGGCATCTGTATGCTAGTATTATATTATCTGTGGTTAGGTAGATAGGATAGGTAGGTGGGTAGGGTAGGAAGGTGACGGGAGCGAAGCCGCGGGCACAGCTAGTATTAACTGGACTTAACTAAGTCCAGGTGTATTAATAAATTATACTAATAATATTATGGAAAACGTTTGGCATGTGCCAGTCATACACATTCATAGTTCATTAATATTGGAAACACTGTATTTTCCGGAGCGAACGTGTTAAAGTATAAAAACAAAAACGTTGCCATTCACATTAATGCATTTCGTTCAATTCTAATTATTTATTTTTGTCTGCTTATGACGCCATTTTACCTTATTGGTTTTGTTTTTGTGTCCGTGTTGTTCTACCTACCTATAATTGAATTGACGAAATGTTTGAAAAGATTACAAATAAACATACATACATAGATGTAGTAAAACATATTATTTATAATTATGTTTATTATTTAGACATAATATACGTTTTTTTTTTATATAAATAAAAAGTTGTCCCACACTAGGAATTTCTTCCTTTATCGTGGGTGCGTTTACAAACATATAAACTCACACACACAACACCCAGAGCCGGAACAACTATCTGTAAAACATACAAATATTTGTTCCGTGCGGGAATCGAACCCGCGACACGCAGCGCAGCAGTCAATCACTCAACCACTGCGCCAACCGTGCGCCAAACCGTGCGCGTTGTTGATGGCAACATAAAGTTATTTCATTTCTAGTATTATCTGTTGTAAGGAACTGACATACGTCCCTTCCTATTTCCTGTGGTCTATGACCAACATGTATTCATGAAGTTATAGTAAATAATTAATAAAACAAGCATATTGTATCAATTTACCAGCCTACATCATATACAGTCCACTGAATCATCAATACATACTCGTATAATAAATCTGTAGAAAAAAAATTTTTGTACTTCGAAAAGATTTCCAAAATAAATAACCAGGGTGTTAAAGGATCTCCCCCGGTGGGTTCCCGCATTGTCAAGGCGGGGGGGCTCAGTAACCGTGGCTTGGTCACCCACGGTGAAGCGAAGAGGAACCCGAGGAAGGGCCGCTCGTCTGGGATTTTGCCGATTAAGCCGACGACGTAGCGGCCAACTAGTAGGTTGCGGTGCCGCTTGTTAACAGGCGACATCGCAACTGAGGCGGGCCGCGATGTCTTATGGAAATTCCCAGGTCTCATACGATATCGCGGCTGAGGGTTGGAGGCCGCGGCGGGCGAGGAGTGCCGGTATTGCGGTGCGCCGCTCTCCCAGTCCCTACCTTCCGCGGCCTAGACGGGGTCGCCACCGTCTGATGGCGGACGCGGTGGGGTCGCAGGGGAAGAGGAGTGTCGGTATAGCGTTAGCCGCTCTCCCTATCTCCTGCGACCGCAAAATGGTAGGTGACGGGGCCATTGACCTTGACCCGTCACAGTGGGACCAAGGGTGCCATACACGGGGTTGTCTGGCACCCATGTGATAATTTGGTCCCTGGGGTGGTCACGGCGTACAGTGTGTTCTGGTGCGCCGGTGATGGGGGGTACTCCCCCGAGGAGGGTCCGGTGACGGACAGCCGCGGCGGGTTCGCGGTGAGTGCTAACGCGTGCCCGTGTTCCCGCCATAAGCGGCACTGGAGGACACCGTGGAGTTTTAGTGGGTAAGAGTCCCACATAACTGCACTATCTCCCCGTGGTAGTGCAGTATGAAAGAGCATTTCTCCACGCAAAAAAAAAGGGTGTTAAAGGATAACCAACAGAACCTTTTTGGTAAGTCGGTTAAAAAATACTACCGATTTCCAAATAAAACACTACAAAGTAAAAAATAACTTTCTTTTTGGAAGTCGGTGTCCATAACGAAAAACATTGGTACCTACCAGACACCGACTTCCAAAAATAAAGAGTGTTTATATTTGGAAGTTGGTAGTAACTTTTTTGTAAAAAGTTGTTTTATACAAGTTTTTATTTGGTTTCACCTGTCCCGTAGGCGTAATACTTATGAAACAGCAATCAGGAATAATTGCGCTGCGATCGCGCGATCGATCGCTATCAATACATATAATAAATCTGTAGAAAAATATTTTTTGTACATCAAAAAAAATCCAAAAAAAATAGCCAGGGTGTTAAAGGATAACCAACAGAACCCATTTCTAGCATTTTTGGATTTTTTGTCTGTTTGTCTGTTTGTCTGTTTATCTGTTTGTCTGTTTGTCTGTTTATTTGTGCACGCATCACGTGAAATGTACGAAACCAATGTAGATAACTTTTATACATAAAAATTGTGCGTATCTTGGAGAATTACTTAGTTTTTGTTTCATCGCAATCGGTTCACTCTATCAAAAGTTAGATGAATTTAAAGTGTTCAAGAAGTAAAATTATCACAGCTCACGCAATTCAGCAGTTACTCGGACAGTTGAACTCGCTATTCGATAGATGGCGTTGTGCATTTAAAGTCATTTCCTGAATCGCGGTGTTAAGATTTTACGCGAAAGAATGACCCTAGAAAAAAAATTGGTATGTATTAACCGACTTCCCAAAAAGGAGGAGGTCCTATGTTCGACATTATGTATGTTTTTTTGTTTATTTATGGTCACCGATATCTCCGTCAATTGTGGACCGATTTCGAGAATTTTTTTTATGTTTGATGGTCCCATTTTAATTTGGTGTAGGACTGACGAAGCAATTCGAAGATATACATCAGAACTCTTCAATAAATAACGGCAAATCTCTCGGGATTGCTGCAATCGCATGTCTGTTTGTTGTTTATACCATTTCATAACATAACATCACGCCAGTACACTCTTAAGGGGTACGCAGATCTCTCATTTCACCGGTTATGTTCAAGTTTCATGACATTTGGGTAAACAACTTGCCTATTAGGTAGGTACAACTAAAAAGTGAAAAATAAAAAAACTTTTTACAAAAAAATACTACCGACTTCCAAATAAAACTACAAAGTGAAAAATAACTTTATTTTTGGAAGTCGGTGTCCATAACGCAATAAATTGGTACATACGCAAGACACCGACTTCCAAAAATAAAGTTATTTTTCACTTTGTAGTTTTATTTGGAAGTCGGAAGTATTTTTTTGTAAAAAGTTTTTTTGAGTTTGTGGAGTAGGCAGGCAGGCTGGTAAGTATGGTAGGGTTGGCGGGCAGATGACGGGAGCGAAGCCGCGGGCACAGCTAGTATGTAATAAACATCGGGCTTATAGTTCTCGCCAAACTTCTTGGCCGCCCTGAAGTTGGCTACAGTGCAGCGCAGTGGGAAATCTCATACAAAAACAGCACCGTTTCGTGCATCGCGCATCCGATAAACCAACTTCAGGGCGGCCAAGAAGTTTGGCGAGGGCTATACGTAACCAAGTATTTGCTAATCGCTTGCTATTTGTCAAATGCAATTATTTCGAGAAAAATCCTCCAAGGACTCTTAAACTTCAGTACTTAGCAATTTGATAGCGGTTGGCAATCGACCAAAAACGAGAGAATCTCTTCAAAGTTAGAGTGAACAGGCTTCTTCTCACTCCATCGTAGACTCTGTCTCTGTCACCTATGACCTAGACTAGAGTCAAGAGCAAACACATTACAAATAAAAAAAAATTACAGCCAAATTTGCCCGCCATAATCGCGATCACCCTGCCTTCAAATGAACATTTTAGTTATCTAATTGTTCCATAGAGGTAGCACTGTCTAAAAATTGCTATGGTGTGGTTGTCGCTTATACATAATTCGGCTTCGCGATTGAAGAACAATTATTGCGCAATAATTGCTACTGTTTTGTTCTTGCAAGATCTGTATTAAGGCGCCTCCCCGAGCAAAACGTAGTCGTTTTTTCAGTTTTTAAGAGCTTTCTACTCTTTATTTAAAAAGAAATAACAATTAATGAAAATACATTAAATTTCTACAGTTGATTCTAAAATGGTAGTACACTTTTTTTTTAAAGACATATATGTTTCACTAATCTCCTTCCAACAAAATCATAAAAATGTGAAATAATTATTGATACCATGCATCTCCTCGTAAAGTATTCATTAATTATTTTTTATACTAACACTAATGAATAGACAATTTGATAACGAACATTTTGTAAGTTTTATTTTTTTCAAAATACCAATATTCGATTTTATAAAGATTTTATTCTAAAATCTGGGCGTATTCACTACCGTAATTCATGTGCCACCAGTGCCGCTAGGCCAATAGGAATGCTCATATCTCATGCTGATTTTTTGGTCAGGGTACGGCCTTAAGCCTGCCGGTGTCGGCAGGCCGGTGTCGATTGTGTCAAGCTAGCTAAAAAAAAAAAAACAACACAACTCCCCAAAGACACCGCCTATAAGGTTGACTAAGAGAAAAGCTGTTTACTAGTAGATAATTGGAACCTCGTACCTAGTTCCCACCAACAGTACTCATAATACGAGTATGAAGGTATAATGAACAGTTTAGCGACAGCTTGTCAATCTATAAACAAACCAGTACTTATACTTAGACAAGATGACATGGCGTATTCTGCGAAAGACTTCTCATCAATTGAATGGCTTATTACGGAGTGGTATTGTGATATTTTTTTTACTTCTTGAAAATGCGCCTGGCATTCTGAGGAAAAGACCAGAGAGTGTGGGCTTTTTACCTCACTAAGGGCTCTTTCAATTTAGACGTTTCGTGTCGGACTGCTGCGGCACCGCAGCGGTGCGGGTTACGTACTGCGCACGTCCGGTTGATTTTTTCCATACAATTTAAGCACACACCTCGCCAAACTTCTTGGCCGCCCTGAAGTTGCCTACAATGGCTGCGCAGTAGTAAATCTCATACAAAAACAGCATCGATCCGTGCCTTGCCCATCGGAAATCCAACTTCACGGCGGCCCAGAAGTTATGCGAGAACTATACTCGTCTTGCTGTTTTGCGTGCGCAGCACCGGCGCCGCACTGCATTCGTTTATTACGTCCGGCCGCACCGCTGCGGTGCCGCACGCAGCAGTCCGATACGAAACCTCTAAATTGAAAGACCAACAAACCACCCCGGTGATCACCATCAACAAGATCCATCCATCATTTATATGGTCTTTCATACTCTTAGACCCTTCCTTCCACATTCAAACTCCAAGCTTTTCTAACGTCATTTTCATCATCATCGGCAAGTGTGCCGTATTGCAGCAGCCATGATGATGAAAAAACAAAGACATTTCATTTAATCTCCACAATACTCTAACTCGACATACTTGTTCACCACGTGGTTTCAAGTAGGTACTAAATTAACCACTTACAGCAAACCCCATTGAATCCACCGCTAATCACAAACATGACTGTACCCATTAAAATGTAATTCCTTATCAATAGAGAGGAAGTCTGCGCAGCTATCGTGGTGCGACCTTTTTTATTTTATTTTCCTGCTCCAACACACAATGGAACCTATTCATACAATTTAGCAAATAATTTACTATGTGCAGTGTCTTCATTGGTTGTAATTAGGGTTGCCAACCGTACTCTAGTATAGAGTACTCTTTTTCTCATAGGCGTACTCTATATTCTACTAAAGCAATAGACTAAAGCATTTCGAAGTTTTATCATCATTGCAAATTGGTAGGATAAGAAAACAATGGATTTATTTAAATGGACTAGTAGTCATACAATTATTAGTATTACACGCTTTTTAATAATTTGCTATGCATGTTCGGCTCAAATCTTGCAACTGAATTTTAAAGCAGTTATCCTCAACCGATTAAGGCGATATATACGCCCCAATGTTAACGCAGTACTGGCCGTGCGCCCGCTCGATGCCAAAATATCAACATTGAACCTCCTTTTGAACAGTTTTGTTTGCAAAATATTATTGGATTTACACATGCTATGTTAGTTATGAAGAAATTCCAGCCATCAATTTTTCTGTTTAAAATTATTTTTAAACATCCAAGTCGTTTAGGAGGAGTTTCCAAAAGTTTCCAAGTGTTGTTAATAATTTTTTTTAAAGCAAAACTATTAGTTATACGAAAAAAACTTGTGTTAAAAATTATGTACATGAATCAATAATAAATATGTAGGAGGAAGGTATATTATTACTAATAACAATCTAGAACAAAGAAGTATGACGCATCTAAACTTATTAATTCAGTTTTGTTTAATTGGCAACATTTAGCCTACGATTCAATCTCAGTTCGATTTTATTCGATTGACAACACTTTATTTGGCTTATGTCAAAATACTCGATTTTGATTGGATGTTAAAAGCTGTGAACTTTGCCCGAGGTGTTCTTAAGAGGGGTCTCTATTGGTCCTTTCTCCATACAAAAACATTCCGCTGTTTTCTTCGTGGATACTGCCTCCAGAGCAATGATTTTTTCCCATAAAATCAAGGTCTAATTTATACGTGCCCCTATCATTTCCTTTTTTCGAAAACATAATGACTAAAAGAAATATGACAATCCAAAAACCAGAAAAAAATGCCCGTTTTTACCGCCATGTTCAGACGACTTTCAGACAAAATTGATAAGTTTTTGACAAAAATGAAAATGATACAAGCATAGATATACTTTTCCTCTAAATGTTGATATAAGAATTTTTAAGATCAGGCCAGTTTTGAAGAAGAAAACAGCGGAATACGAAACGCCTTTTGGTCAAGGTTTTTGTAGGTAAAATCAGCCTGAGCTGCAGTTGTCCCTTTCGCACTTTACGGGGGGAGGTTGGAGGTGAGGGAGGGTAAGGCTTACACGTACACTAATAGGGAAGTGGTAGTTGGCGATATTTTTATCGATACTCTAGTGATATACACCGATGTCGATATTTACACTATACAATGATTTTATTTAATAAATCGTGTGATTGTGAGTATGACTTATTATTGTTGAAGGCACTTGTCGAATTAACTTAGGTATGCATAAGATCTGGAAAGTGCACTTGCAAATACACGATCAAAAGTTGTTAAGAAAATTAAGCCAAGATCCAGAATAATGCTCGGTACAGACCAACCGAACGAACTAACAAATGTTGTTGAAAAGAAATCGCTGATTTTTGTTATTATAGATAGGCTCGCTCTTGACCACTATCTCACCTGATGGTAAGCGATGATGTGATCTACGGTGTAGCAAACTTGCCCAGAAATAACTTCACTCTTGACTTAAAGACCCCGAGGTTGAAGCTATCGGGCAACACAGACGCAAGGCATTCCACTCCTTGCTGTACGCAAAATTAAAGTATTTCCAAAATGTTTAGTGCCTATGGGCGGGATGTCCACCTTGTACCGATGGCGCATCGCCGTACGTCTTGTAGTCCGATGATGAAACGGGCTATATGGAATTAGATCATGCAATTCCATCGCAAAAATCCCCGAAATGCAATCGATAAAAAACCGACAAGCTGGCAACTCTGCGACGATGTTCAAAATTCTGGAGCTTTGACTCGACCTCGTTGCCGATGAGCCTGCTGACCCGTTTTTTGATCAAATCTAGTGCATCAAGCTGGTATTTGGCAGATCCGTCCCAGAGATGAGAACAGTACTTCATGCAAGATCGAACTTGCGCTTGATACAACTTAAGCACCTGTTCTGGCGTGAAGTACCGTCTCAACTTCTTAGCAGCATGTTGAGGCATTCCTCAATATAATGGTAAAAAATTTATTATCGATGTTGACATCGACACTCAATTTTTGACCATATCGGCACGGTTACACCACGGAAAGATGGAGCCGGATGAAATTGGCTCTTTTTAGTGAACAAAAGACGCTCGCTGTATAATATAAATATAATAAATTTATTTTTTCCAAAGGTTCCCTTCTAGAAATAGTATTTGACCTTTTCCGGTGCAATAACTTGCAAATAAAATGTTACTTTAAAATTGCAATATAAAATTACAAATTCATAATACGAATGGTATATTGCATCTTATTTTTTAAAATGGCTGCGTACGTGCTCACTGCCCTCTGCGACCAGTCTCCCGATACATCCATAACAGCGTGAGTCTGGCCGGCCAGCCATCAGTGGAACAGCTATCTCAACCCAACTCCTCTAATGGCTGCACCGGGTATCGTAACCGGATCACGGCTAGGCCACGTGGTGGTATGTCTTTGCCCGCTATGTGCTCACAAGCCCTTCGGTCGAAACCTACCACCAGTATGTTACATGATTAGCACCATCCGGGGACCACGTATAGGGATTCAAAACGTTTATTTGCCTACGGACGCGGGTGACCCGGCCCTCAAAATGATGGCTCTCATGAACTGAATCGTTCGCTCACCTTACGTCCTGTCTGCTGATTTGCATTCTTTCGGTTGGTCTTACACCCAGTATCATGCAAACTAAATTTTGATTTCTTATAAAGCAGATACTTATAAAAATGTTTTATGAAATTTGGAGAAGTAGGGTTTGTGGATATTTAAATTAAAATATAGAATTTAATTAAATCTTAATAAAAAAAACACGCTTATTAATTAAAAGCACTTTTTGACAAGGTAGCTTGTCGAAAAGTGAATGAAAAATTAAAAACAAGCGACATTATTTTTGTGTTGAATGGGCTCAACTAAAAACCAACCTTTTCAACGAAGTCGGGGGTCCTGTAAAAACTGATCCAAGGAACCGTCCCCCGACTGCAAGGCAGGCCTGTTTTAAATTATTTTTAATGATTTATTTTTTATATCATACCTCTTTTAGTAATAAAACGAATTTTTTGCAAAAACAAATAAGTTTTCTATGGGATATTGAATAGTACCTACTGTTATATTTATTTAATTTCCTTTGGTATGTTATTAGGGAACGAATGATTATTTAATACTACTGTTATATATTATTATATATACACTAAGTAAGCTCTAGACTAGCTAGACGATGATAGAATAGGTAGTATCATTTTTATGTTTTTTGTTGCCCATTAGATTTTTTTAAATTTTTAATAACGTTAAGCTTCTAAAGATACCACATAAATTGATACCGGTTAAGCCGTTTAGAAGTTATGGTGGAATAAAGAAACTCACAAACATACATGAGCCCTATAAACATAATAACACTCCGTTTTTGGGCAGTCATGTAAAAATGTGGATTATCTATCGTAATTTCAATCCTTTCACTTGCCGGTAAATTTCGTAGTATACGACTATCAATTATTTCTGGCGGAAAGCTTTTAAAAAAAAACAACATTTCTCCAAAATACATGTCTGTTGAAATTTGTTCGTAAAGTGTACAGCGGCTCGGAACTCGCGGTGAGGGCGCGTGCACCGGAGTCGATCGGCCGCTGCGGCGCGCTCTTACACACACAAATACACTACTCGTTCACACATTGATAGCTCGCTTGGTCGGGCGCAGCGCGACGGCAATAGTTTCTTCAAATACCTATTTTTCAAATTCTTTTTGACTAGAGTCCGCTCTTAAACCAATGAAAGCAGGGGAGCCAAGGATAATGGCGACCTGAGCGAAGTCGCCCGCCATATTTGGTCGGAAAAGGGTTAGAAAAAGGAACGCGCGGGAGCGCGTTTGCAAAAAGTGGAAAAACAGAGTTGTGAGAGAAATAATTGAGAAGTAGCCTAAAGTGTGGCTTTATAAACTTGAAAGTGTGTTTTGTTGAGAGAAAGCGAAACGAATAGGTGGCCGAATTCGCTGCTTTGATAAGATTGGAACAAGGACTATCTCCAAATCGGCATAAGTTACCTGCTTTGTAGCATGCATATACCCACGAAAGCCCACAAGATCGAGTGTTTATCCAAGATAGCCCTCCTATTTCCGATATCAGAAGTCCGGGATCAGTGCAAATACAAAGCGATGATGGAGAATGGACCAAATGAGACGAGTAATGGCTGGCATGGAAGTAGCTCGAGCTACCTACTTATAGAGACGTTTCGCAACTCGTCGGCTACTGGCGACAGGAATTCATGTTGCCCGAATTCAACCGTATAGTGTGGCCTATACTAGACAATGTGCGAAGTCGGGCTGCAGATAATGTTGATGATGACATCGATGCCCAATCCTGACTAGATACTGAGAAAACGCAACTGTGGTGGTGATGTTCAGGGAAGTATAAACTTAAGTATTCTGATAATAATAAGTACCTACCTAATGTCTTGTGAAGTTTAGCCGCAATATTGTTAGTTTAGCTTGGTGTAAAGTGGCTAAAATTTAAAATAAAATTCTATTTTCGTTATGATGCTAAATGAAACTCAGTCAGTTTCATACCGTCAGCGGAGTTCGCAAGAGATTAAGACGACTTGTGCAAATACAATGCAAGATAGCAAACATCCTAAGCTACAGCTTGATTTAGCAAAACATCATTATGATTATGCTTGTGGAACACTTATTCATAGACATGAATTTTTCAGCCATTCGCACAACATGCAACAGATAACAGGGACGCCTGAGCCCTTAAACATGGCTGTGGATACCACAAGACCTGTTGTGACCAGCTGCGTGTGGTGAAACAAGTGCGGAGCACGGGTTCCAATTCAAGAGGCAACATACAAACTGCAACCTACAGCGCTATGAATAAGGAAATTTTGTGGTGTTATACATGCCGCTGCGGTGATCAATCAATTTGATATTTTCTGAAAGCAGCTAGGAGTCTGGACAAGTGCATGGTCAGTGACAAAATTTTGCTTTTGTGCCTGGTGTACTAAGCGCTGCTGCCTGACCTTCCCGTGAGTACAGGCTTAAAGGTATGTGACTTTGATCTGCATTCAACTATCTGTGCATCGGCATACATTTGTGGCAGCCGAAGTATGTATTGGGTTTGAAAGTACCTATCTTATCTTATGGAGGGGCCGAGAAATAGCTCGGGACACTTCGACCCATTGGGATCTATTGTGGTTTGGAAGTACCTAAGTTTTATAACTAATTGCTGTTTTCATTGCAATTTATAACTATTGCATTATTTTATTTCATGGAAATGTGTAAGGTAAGTTACCTGAAAAGAGTAGAAAATTCAAACAGCGCCATCTATGTAATGGTATTGATACTGTGTTTCTTTCAATAATCATCGAAATTAGCTTCGGGACCCCATTTTGCCGTAATATGCTGCTTGGAGGAACTTATTGAATAGGTGCATGTATTTTTTATGATCAATTTAAAAACGAACATATTATTTTTACATAAACAGAATGAGAAGTTGGTGCATGTCACGCCATCTATTTAAATCTATGTTGTGTTCGAGCTTTGAAATATTTTGCTACAAGTATTTTAATCGTTATGTTCACCAACAAAACAAACAACGAAACGATTTTCGCAATATTATCTTTATAATGTATCCGGAGCATTGAAACGTGAGTACAAAACGCAAAGAAAACAAATTTCATTATGTTATGTTGCATGATGTTAGAACAATATACGGTTTTGTGATCACTAGTGCTGTTACAATCGTACATACAGATTATTAAATAGGTTGTTAGTTTGCTGAAAATCGAGAAGTGAAGATATTAGCAATCCGTTTTTTTTTACATGTTTGAACACTAGCAATTTCAGCCATGCATTATTTTTTTTATCAATAGGTGTCACTTCAGATTTCCCGTAAATACTACTACCACTGAGTTTGTTGTTGATTTGATCACCAAGGGAATTTGTGAATATGCTTTTCTTTGAATTAACGTACTTTCTAACTATTCGCGTTGGTATTTTTTAATGCAAGTGTGAATACAGTTACGGAACGCAAAAAGGAAAATCGAAATAATAGTCGATCTTTTAACATCTTTGGTACGGTCAAAGGACTGACTGTACGGTGAGGTGTGTACGGTCAAAGGACTGACTGTACGGTGATGAGTAGTCACTGCGGTGACTGCTGTAACCAAGGAGGGTTACGAGGTGTGAGTGGTCAAAGATGACTGCTGTAACCGAGGAGGGTTACGTGGTGAGTGGTCAAAGATGACTGCTGTAACCGAGGTGGGTTACGAGGCCTGGTCAGGATGACTATGGTTGCAGGATGGTCACAGGGTTGACCATCGGGAGCCACAGCGATTGCTGTGGGACCAAGAAACATTGCTGGATATGTGTGGGGGGGAGCCTGGTCCCTCTGGGGCTTCGGTGACCTGTTGTATGTCTGGGGAAGCCTGGTCCCTCTGGGGCTTCGGTGACCTGTTGTTTAGTGTATGTGGTATGGGTATCTGGCAGTCTTGTTGCTTCGAGAGGACCGGTTGTCTGGGGGAGCCTGGTCCCTCTGGGGCTTCGGTGACCTGTTGTCTGGGGGGAGCCTAGTCCCTCTGGGGCTTCGGTGACCTGTTGTGTGTCTGGGGGAGCCTGGTCCCTCTGGGGCCTCGGTGACCTGTTGTTTGGTGTATGTGGCATGGTATGTTGTGTTGGGCGTTTGGATGGTTTCTGGCACACTTAGTGCTTCGAGACCGAATGGACGCCTGTTGGGAACCTGGTACCTCTGGTGCTTCGGTAACCGTTTAGAATGTGGTAATATGGTTGTCTAAACGGTGAGGTGGCTGTTTCGATAGTACGAAGATGGTTGTGTACGGTGTACGGTGTGGAGACCTAGATTTACAAGGAGAAAACAAATGAACAGTGTGAAAGCTATGAGAATTCCGTTTTCATGAGTTAAGAAGTACTTGATTTTTGTTATAGGCTGGTAATATAGGGTGTTGATTGAAGGTTTCACGTAGAAGGAAGATGTCACGACCACGTTATTTTTTTTTATTTGGTCAGGAGCGGCCGAACTTAACCTATTACTTATTTTTTTATTTTTGTTCTGTCTCACTGTCTGTTTTTTTTTTTTTTATTAAAATTGAGTAACGATTTCTCTCGTCGCTCAAACGTGGGGCCGTTTGTCTATCAGAATGGCCGTGTAGGAGGAAGGTATATTATTACTAATAACAATCTAGAACAAAGAAGTATGACGCATCTAAACTTATTAATTCAGTTTTGTTTAATTGGCAACATTTAGCCTACGATTCAATCTCAGTTCGATTTTATTCGATTGACAACACTTTATTTGGCTTATGTCAAAATACTCGATTTTGATTGGATGTTAAAAGCTGTGAACTTTGCCCGAGGTGTTCTTAAACCAATGAAAGCAGGGGAGCCAAGGATAATGGCGACCTGAGCGAAGTCGCCCGCCATATTTGGTCGGAAAAGGGTTAGAAAAAGGAACGCGCGGGAGCGCGTTTGCAAAAAGTGGAAAAACAGAGTTGTGAGAGAAATAATTGAGAAGTAGCCTAAAGTGTGGCTTTATAAACTTGAAAGTGTGTTTTGTTGAGAGAAAGCGAAACGAATAGGTGGCCGAATTCGCTGCTTTGATAAGATTGGAACAAGGACTATCTCCAAATCGGCATAAGTTACCTACCTGCTTTGTAGCATGCATATACCCACGAAAGCCCACAAGATCGAGTGTTTATCCAAGATAGCCCTCCTATTTCCGATAAATATATATTTTTTTCAAACCTTTTATAGGTTATAAGGTTTGATTACGTCGTTACTATATAAGGAGTATGCTTTAGAAAGTTACCGTTTTACGGCACTAAACCGGATGTAGGCCCTTAAGGCGCCTCCCCGAGCAAAACGCCGCGCTAGTCGAATTTTGTGCAGTTTTTAAGAGCTATCTACTCTTTATTTAAAATAAATATCAATTAATAAAAATACATTAAATTTCTACATAATGTTGATTCTAAAATTGTAGTACACTTTTTTTTAAAGAGGTATATGTGTCACTAATCTCCTTCCAACAAAACCATAAAAATGTGAAATAATTATTGATAGCATGCATCTCCTCGTAAAGTGTTCATTAATTATTTTTTATACTAACACTAATGGATAGACAATTTGATAACGAACATTTTGTAAGTTTTATTTTTTTCAAAAGACCAATATTCGATTTCATAAAGATTTTATTCTAAAATCTGGGAGTATTAACTACCGTAATTCATGCGCCACCAGTGCCGCTAGGCGGTTGGTTTGGATGACAATGCACGGTAAGCTACAAAGCTTGTTTAAAATCTTTTTTTTTTATTTGGAAAATAATATTTTTAAAACAAAGAAATGTTGGTTTCGCAATAAGTAAAACAATAAAGGGTACTATTTTTCCTTAGTCTGTACTCTTCATTTACCCTTTCCTAAAATCAGAATACTCAATTTCTTCAAAAACAGTTGACAATCCTAGCTGTAGTTGCTTTATCGTTTCTTTAATTCAATAAAGACTTTTAATTTAAATGTCGAATTGTTTAAAGTGTATAAAAAAACTGGTTGGTAATGAAAATACAGGCAGTAAGGCTATTGGAATGTAGAATACTGATAACAACAGCGGGTTTTTTTATTTTAATGCAGTGAACGGAAATAAACAGTCAGCGAACGAACGACTTATTAACTAAATGTCACTGAATTAGTGCAAACATTATACGCAAAGTTCAACACACATGTGGAACTTTTTCACCTTAGCGTGTCAATGGCAAATACAATTTTTACCCGACTGCCGAAGGAGGGTTATGTGTTTATCAGTCTATGTATGTATGTTTGTTCCTATGTGGCGATCTATAGACCAAACGCGTTGGCCGATTTTGATGATTCTTAGGCATAGCACGCACTGCGATTTTCATTCGCGCGAATTTTTTCCGCCCATTCTGTGACCTATGGGAATGTATGAAGCTGCACGCACTGCGGAAAAAAAATCGCGCTCAAATAATACTAAATCAAATCAAAATTTCTTTATTCAATTAGGCGGCACTTTTGAACGTCAAAATAAAAATTACAAGTAATAATAATTGATTCTACCGTCCATTCGGAAATGTAGCTTGTTATGGAGAAGAATGGACAAGAAACTCCACACTTACTCTTTTAAAATAAAAAGTGTTTTACAAGTATTTGGTTACATCATTTCTCGTTGGAAAAATACATATATGTGAGAACGATGTAAAAAGACGTGCACGTAAAAGCGTCTAGAGTATAAAAAAACAGTTAGAAAATAACAATACGTAGGTAAAAACAGGCCGAGGCAGCTAAGTTATGGCCAATCCCAACTGATAGCGCCCGTTCACGAACATGACACATAGATCGGCACCACTCAGCTCAACCATCATGAAGGGAACCGAATGATCCAACACACGTGCCACCATCAGATAGACATTAGAGAGACACACTATTAACTGCCAGGACACACTAGTATAGTCAACAAACGACATATTCGTAAAATTGGAAAATAAAAAAATTGCGGTTATTGTGCGCAGGTTGGTCGCACGTCTCGGACTCGCGTCGCGGTCGCGGGCTGTACTCACACCGTTACCCGGATAAGTGCAGGAATTAATCCAGATAATGATAATACAGTATTGTGACTTAGTATTTATATAAGCAGACATTAGGTAGATAATCATCAAGTTTCTGCCCTAATTCCGTGTAACGATATGTAAATTAATGGTCACCCATCCATGGACCGTCCTCGACAAGCGTTGCTTAACCTCGAAAATCGTCCCGTTCGGCTGTTATTATTATGCTACAAGTTCCTCAGACGCCATTTGCAATTCTATAAGTAGACAATGACAGAGAATAAAGCAAAGGGTCAGAACGGATGCACTTCAAATGAATTGATATGCATGAGTTTGCAAGAACCAAGGGCGGACATACGAATTTATTTTCGTACGTAGCCATCTCATTTCATCAAGTCTGACTGGAAATAGAAATTTTAATGCCTAAAGTACGAAGTTGTGAAGTAAAATAAATTGTAGTTCTAAAAACTAAAAAACACGCTTTATTGGTAAGGATAATGGGACAAACTGTTTAAATTATTGAATTGTCATCGGTCCTTGATAAGTGTGCAAATAGACCGATAGCGCTGGCCAATTTTGATGTCATAAGTTTAAAAAATTCTAAAGTTTCTGATTTTTTGCCTATGGATAAAGTCGTACCTATGTAGCTTATTATTGCGTTTTGTGTCACATCTGTTACTTGCATTTTCAGTAATTCGAAGATTTGTGGTTGATAATTTTTATTCAAATCAAAACTGGCAAAAAAGAATTAAAGTTTATAATAATTATGGTATCATATCTAGGATAGCCTGTGGAGTGTGCAAACCCAATTTGTGTCATATTTGCCCAGTGCAAACTGAAATAGGGTCAGTATGTAAAAACAGTGCGAAAAAAAAATTAAAGTTTATGAAATAACTATTTCCCTTCTCAGATCACTTATATATGCCTATTATTTAAATTTGTGCCAAATTAGGGCACGCAATTTTAAGATTTTCAATTGTTTTGTTTTTCCAAGCTACAAACGCTTCAAAAAAATATTATAATTATTAGAGTTCACATAATCAATATCGTAAATGCATGAAAAATCGACATTGTAAATTTGTGTCATTTTCATGCACGATAAGTATTTAAATGAATAAAACACAAAAACAATGGTTGCGGTCGAAGCAGGCAGTCGAAGCGGGCGGACGCGGTCAGGCGGCATTACGCACGCACACAATCATGTTCGTTCGGTACGATTTCTTTTTAGATGCGAAGGCTTCCTATATAAATAACATAACTATCATATTGAGTAATTATTGACTCTTATCTCCGCCACGTAATAAACAAATGTGTAGGTAACCTACAGAGATGAAAATAATGACGTGCGAATTATGTACAAAGCGCGCGTATCTGCATTCTCATTGCCTACGAATGTCAATTTTCAATGCTAAGAAGACGGTCAATATAAAAAAAAAAAAAAAATAAATAAAAAAAAAAAAAAATGTTTATTGCATCAACTTAAAAAACTTATTCTAAAAATTACAATGGGGAGAATCCTTTTTAGCAAATAGTTTGCTTGTGTTAGGATGCTCCGCCCCTCCCCAGGTTATATAGTTGTTCTTAAGTTGTTAAGCCTGTTCAAGATATTCAAACTTATACAAATAAAAATAAAAACAAAAGAATAAAAGAATAAAATTGGAACATTAGATTGACCCTTCGATTCGCTTCGAATTTGAACCTGAAAGCGGTAGGTAGGTAGGTATCGGCATACCTACCTATATAGCTTTCAGATTCAAATTAGCCGTATAACAAAAAAGCGGTAGGTAGGTAGCTAGGTATCGGCGTACCTACCTACCGCTTTTTTGTTATACGGCTTCTCGATATCCCGCGCCCCGCTTCGAGTAGGCAGTGTACAGTCAGCAATACAAAATATACACGAAGCAAAAAATTCTAGATATTTTTCTTGTGTGGTGATAGTGATTAAGTTTAGTTTTACTACAGCGCGCTCCTTAAAACAGTCTGCTTTTCCGTCATCCCTTACAATGTTCGATTTTATGAACCTCAATAATCCCCTTTCTTTAACAATCACTGTATTAACGTCTAGTATGAGACCACACATCGACACCCAATATGAATAACATTGTATCTTTAGTTACACATTGGGTTACAACTTTATGTCATACTAGCTGTTGCCCGCGGCTTCACTCCCGTGGACCACCACACAGGACCCGTTATTGGGATAAAAATATAGCCTATGTCACTCAGGAATAATGTAGCTTTCTATTGGTAAAAGAATTTTGTAAATTGGTCCTGTAGTTTCGGAGCCTATTCGGTAAAAAAGCAAACAAACAAAAAATCTTTCCTCTTTATAATATTAGAGTATAGATGAAATCAGCAAGAACAGAACTTTATTTCTGCCTTTTAACCGTATTTCTGTGCCAATAAGAACTACTTTTGTAAAATAAAATAAATTCATTGTAATTAAAAATGAAAAATGTTTCTACTAAAGTATACTTGTAAATCAAGTTCCAATACACAAAAGTTTGGGTAACAACGGTTTCTTTGTGTTAAATTCATTTTAAAATGACATACAATGTAATAATACATTTAAAATTTTGGACTATTTATATTTTAATACAAGAGCGGTGGTCGCCCAGTGGTATCGGCCGCGACTTACAAGTTGTAGGTCGTAGGTTCGAGCCCAGGCAGGCGCTTTACTTTGTGTAAATTATTGCATCACCACTGCTTTCAAAACGGTGAAGGAAAACATCGTGAGGAAACCGGCATGTCCTAGAACCAAAAATTCGAAGACATGTGAAATCCACCAACCCGCACTGGGTCCGCGTGGTGGATAATGGCCCATTCCCTCTCACAGAGAGAAGGCCTGTGTCCCAGCAGTGGGAACATTAATAGGCTGATGATGTGTGATGTGTTATTTTAACCATAATTGTAATTTTAAGTTACAATGTTTTTATTCTCAAATATAATCACTTACTTTAAATGTTATCATTGTTAAGAAAGATGGTGTTGACATCGAGAATAGGTTTTTAGTTCATCATTTGAATATAATCGTATCAGCATAAATGGCCTTGGAGAAAAACTAAGAGTAGTGTATATATAGTAATGTTTTTAGACTCATTAAATATTACAGATATGTGAGAAAGGAGAATGATTAGAAAAAAATGTGAAGAAGTAATTGCAAACGATAGGCGTGGTAAGCATTAGGATAGGATACATGGTCCCCCTTTTCCGAACTTAGACTACCATTTTGTCCATTGTGCGTTTAGGCTTCCTATCTGGGAGAGGGAATGGGCCGTAATCCACCACGCGCGTCCAGTGTCGGTTGATGGATGTTACATGTCTTCGTTTTTTTTTTTACTTCTGTGTTTTGAGAGCAGTGGTGATGAAATAATTTACACAAAGTAAAGCGCGTGCCTGGTTTCGAACCCACGACCATACTTGTGAGTCACGTCTGTTACCACTGGGCCATCACTGCTATAATAATAATAATTAATCATCTACCATCGTTCTACTATCCACTGCGTGGTATGCATTGCAATGGGGGAACGTATTTTTTATATTTGATATGCTCGCGCTTGAACACTACCTCACCTGATGTTAAGCGATGACGTGGTCGAACATGAAGCACGCTTACCTAAAAGTAACCTATTCAAAAAACTCCAAAAAACTCCAACTTGTACCTATCGGGCAACACAGACTCCGGCAGGGAATGCCAATTCTTAGCTGTGCGCACAATGAAAGTATTCCCAAAACGTTTAGTGCGTATGGGTGAGATCCCCACCATCTATCGATAGCAAATCACCGTACGTCTTGTAGTCCGATGATATAATGGGCTAGGTGGAATTAGATCATGTAATTCCATTGCACACTCCCCGAAATGCAACCGATAAAAAACCGATAAGCTAGCAACTCGGCGACGATGTTCAAGGCTCTGGAGCTTTGACTCGACCAGTGCCTCATTTCCGATGAGCTTCTTGACCCGTTTTTTGATAAACTTAAGTGCGTCAAGCTGGTATTTGGCAGATCCGTCCGAGAAATGAGAACAGTACTCCATACATAATCAAACTTGCGCTTGATAAAACTTGAGCAACTGTTCTGGCGTGAATAAACGTCTCACTTTTGCGAGGATCCCCAACTTTTTGGCAGCTAACTGAGCGTTTGCCTCAATGTATGGTCCAAAATTGAGGAACGTGTTAAAAGTAATGCCAAGAAGCTCAAAATGGTCCATTAACGCAACGTTTACACTTCCGAGGGAAGGAGCCGAGTGGAATTGGCTCATTTTAGCGGGAAAAAGACATGCCTGGGTTTTAGCGGCATATGGCCGGGACTCCACCAAAGCGGAGATGTGCGGAGATGTGCGGAACCAACCAATAGAATTTCGTTATTCACACATCTTTCGTCTCCGCTTTGGACTTCTCCGCACATCTCCGCTTTGGTGGAGTCCCGGCCTAAACCTGACCAAATTGGCATCGCCCCATTTGGAGACTGCCTTCGAGGATAAACTGAAACGCCCCACCATACCATCACAAAGGACAAGGATAGACAAGTACCTCTCAGCAACAGTGCTGTCGTCTGCATACCCAAGTTTTTAGCAGATCATTCATGTGCAGCTAAAATAAAGTTGCTGAGAGTACCAACCCTTGAGGGATCCATTCATATCCAATTGGTCCGACGAGCAGCCATCGATAACCATTCGAATGGATCGATCCCTCAAGAAATTTGCAATCCAATCACACATACTATTACCAGGCAGACCGGATGAAGGAAGCTTACTAATAAGGCTTCCGTGCCAGACCCTATCGAAAGCTTTCGAGTTGTCGAGAGAGACGGCAAGCGCCTCCCCTTTCCTCTCGATGGCCTTACTCAAGATGTAAATGTAGAAGATCCCCTGTAGAACGATATCGGCGGCAGCCGTATTTAGCTTCTAGGTATGCCAGCACACGTAGAGATGGGTCTGTAATTGGTTGGGTTAGATGGACTGTCCTTCTGGGACACGGGCTGTACGTTAGCTTACTTCCAAGCATTCGGCACTTTTCCAGTTTCATACGAAAGGCGAAATAGACGTGTCAAGATCGAAGATAGTTCGGGCGCACAAGTTTTAAGGACAAGTGCTAGTATCCCGTCCGGTCCACTAGCTTTGTTTAAGTCGAAGTTGCAGAGTACGAACCCTACGAACTTCAAATAGAGAGGCAAATAAGTTTGCCTTCTCCTCAGCGAAGTGGGCTAGCGACTCGTCGATAGTTTTAGCAGTGGTCGTAGTGAGGGATGGTAGAAGTTCGACTCAACCGACTTACCCAGGAACCAAAACGCTTTACTACCTGCTGGGTAAGAAGCTAGTTATGTCCCTATTCGGCCAATGTGGCCGAACCGAGCCCCTCGCAACTCCTTCTTGCAGGACTTGGCAGCGCTGTTGAAGGCCTTCTTTTCTAACTTACGTGACTCGCACTAACCGTTCGAGCGTCGATCCATGCCAAATAAGCCTCATGTTTAAGCGCGTCTGCGTGGCCGGCCTTTGCTAGACATTGGTAAGTCAGAGAACGGAATGTAGTACTTAATTCTCCAACGCAACACATCAGTCACGGCGTCCGCGCAAGATGAGGGATCAGCATGCGGTGCTGCAACTTATACCTACAAACCCGCCGTGTGCCTCTTGGGCGAAGAGTAGACGGACACAGACTTTACCAGACAGCGGTCGGAACTACCCAAGGTGAAGTTATCGACATAGAGTACCTATCGGTCTGGATCGGTTTTCAGCAGAAGTTCCAAGCAATTGGCCGTGTGCGAATCAACATCCCCCGTTGCCGTTGCCCCCTGAACCAGATGGCTGATTAGCGCTAACGAAAGCTTACGCATCTCTCCTCCAGCATGATCAATGCACTGGTATGGGAAGAGCCACTCCTGGTGGTGAGCATTGCATAGCTCCCCGTGTCACTAATTAGCCGCAAGGGTACCGCTACTGTGCCACATCAGCCGCTTCAATGAATATTAATTGAATTACAATAATTATTAAAAATCGAGTTTTATTAGCTCTTCCAATTCCAACCTGTCTTTTTATCCGAATGTAACATTGACACACATTGTAATTGATGCTTACAATAATATTTATCAAAGATGTTGTATGTATAATTTTGAATCGTACAATAAGATACAATAATATTCACAGAAAAAATCTTTCAAAAGTTTTCATGACCCCATTGTAACGGTAGTTACAATGCTATATTAAAAATGCTTAAAATCTGTACATCGTAACATTGCAAAAATCATACTTGGAGTGATTTTAACAAAACTGAAAGAGCAATTAAAATTAGTAACATGAAACCTACAATTGTACAAAACAACTTATGCCTGCAGCTGAAAATAAATAATAAACAATGCAAACAAATGCTGTGTTGAAAACCATGCCTTAATGAGTTACAATACCTGCATTTAAGTCTTTCACAGCTTCATAACTAACTTGCGCAAAATACTTAAATCAGAGTTAGTTGCTGAAACTAGGTTAAATTGACAGTTTGATATACAATATTGTCAATTGAACCTCATGTTAGCAATTCTGAAAGTTTTTCGTGCAAGTGGGCCTTAATCAATCGAATACATCATAAATAACGCACGCACTTCTTTGTTGCAACTTACAAATACCGAATGTAAACAAAGAAACGCGCCGCGCGTCTGGCTGGCCGGCACCCGCCCGCGGCCCGCGCCCGCGCCCCCGCTTTTACACGCGCTCGCCCTTCGTGCGAAGAAGTCTAGTTTTTTTTTAAAATAATATGATATCGTGGATAAAAATGACACAAATTATGAATAGTGTTTTGTTATACCATAATAATCAAAAGTACGTAAACTCTAATAACTTGCATTTTTTTTTGTGGATATTACAAGTTGTTGTAGTAAAAAAATTAAATATCTATAAAAGCCGTGGATGAATTCGACACAAAATATTTTAAACAACAGATATCAGTATTGAAAAACGCGTAACACCTATTTTACCTATTATAATATTCTTTTAGAGCTAGTTGGGCTGCGTGTTAGGTACTGGTTAAGTATTAGGATTCCCGTGGACAGAGATGACACAAAATGCTTATGTACATCAGTTACTACTTCGTTATTATCATGAAAGTAAAATTTTCATCTCTAATTTTCTTTTCGTACAATACTGGTCGAAAAGACAAATACCTAAATTTCTACCTATGCAAATACCTAGGATGACACAAACTTAGGTATTAGGTTGGGCAAATGGTCCGGAAACTATATGCAAAACACAAACAACTTTAATATTTTTGAAACCTCAAAACCTAGCGCTATCGGTCTAAAAGTTTCAAATCAATCCAACGTTTTGAAGTGGGTGAAAATCACGTTCAAAGATTCCGTTACATTGATACATAGATACATACATACCAAGCTAATAAAAGCATGTTAATATAAATTGTAGTTCTAAAAACTAAAAAACACGCTTTAATGGTAAATTGAACTAAAAAGTCGCTAATCCTGAAGATCTTGGTAAGGCATTTGGGACAAACAATTTAAACGCGCACGGTAAAATCAACTTTTATTACTTGCAATTTTTTTATTTTTGTTTGACTTTCAAAAGTACTTTGACTTTGACTAAATTATTGCATTGTCATCGGTCCTTGATAGGTGTGCAAAGTTTCAAATCAATCTGACGTTTTGAAGTGGGTGAAAATCACGTTCAAAGATTCCGTTACATTGATACATAGATACATACATACCAAGCTAATAAAAGCATGTTAATATAAATTGTAGTTCTAAAAACTAAAAAACACGCTTTAATGGTAAATTGAACTAAAAAGTCGCTAATCCTGAAGATCTTGGTAAGGCATTTGGGACAAACAATTTAAACGCGCACGGTAAAATCAACTTTTATTACTTGCAATTTTTTTATTTTTGTTTGACTTTCAAAAGTACTTTGACTTTGACTAAATTATTGCATTGTCATCGGTCCTTGATAGGTGTGCAAAGTTTCAAATCAATCTGACGTTTTGAAGTGGGTGAAAATCACGTTCAAAGATTCCGTTACATTGATACATAGATACATAGTTACATACATACCAAGCTAATAAAAGCGTGTTAAAAATCAGAGAATTTCGTTAGACTGTTCGAGAGATATGAGAACTTTGTTTGACAATAAAGCGATCTTCGAGGTGCTCTGCTGGCCCTTAATTTGCCTTAGAATACAGTTCTATATTATTCTACCCTTAACTAGAGTTCTCTTGCGGCGTCTTTGAAAATGGTAAAAAGGAACACTATGGTGTCAATCAGTCTGTCACAGCTGGATAACTCAAGAACTACAAATGCTATCAACTTGAAATTTGGAATAGTTTTAGATACCAAGTATTATGCAAATATGAAAGAATTAAAAATATTACAGTATTTTTTGCAACTTGTACTGAAACGGGGTCTTTAAAATTCGAATTTGGGCTACTAGAGCATGTGGGTGTTTCATCATATCATCATCACCATCATGTCAGCCGAAAAACGTCCACTGCTGGACATAGGCCTGCCCCAAGCGTCGCCACATTGACCGGTCCCGTGTGTTTCTCGCAACCAGCGGATCCCCGCAACCTGGCACCAGGTCATCGGTCCACCTGGTGGGAGGCCTTCCAACGCAACGTCTTCCGATTCGCGGTCGCCACTCCAGAACTTCTCATCATCCTCTTTCTATATATGAAAGAGTGCTATTTGCACATTCTCAATTTTTTTTTAGGCCGCGTAGTTTTCGACTTTTGACGAAAAATGTAAAAAAAAAATACCGTTCGGCCCTGATCTCCGAAGTTTGCATAGAGAAAAATCTGAAATTAATTTATGGAAAGAGTTGTATGTAAAATTACAGGCAAAATAAAACGACGTCTCTAAATAGCATACTTTTTCAGAAATCAAAATTAAAACGATGTCTCTAAATAGCACACTTTTTCAGAAATCAAAATTAACAATAAAGATTTCGACCCAAAACCTATATCCTTCCTGTTGACCTAGAATTGTCAATTTTGGTTAAAAGCAAGGTTTTACAGCACAAGTAAAGGGAAAATTCCGAAAAATAAAAAAAAGTTGAAAATAAAGGTAAATTTTGGTACTTGCACTTGCTGGGACGGATCTGCCAAGTACCAGCTGGATGCACTGGAGTCGATCGAAAAAACGGGCCAAGAGGCTCATCGGCAATGAGATACTGGTCGAGTCTAGGCTCCAGAGCCTTGAACATCGGCGCCAAGTTGCCAGTCTATCGGTTACATTTCGGGTAGTGTGCGATGGAATTGCATGAACTAATTCCTCCTAGCCCATTCCATCATCGGACTATACAAGACGTACGGCGATGCGTCATCGGTATATGGTGCACATCCCACCCATACGCACAAAAATCGTCCAAATGTTTTGGGAATACTTTCATTATGCGTACAGCTAAGGAGTGGAATTCCCTGCTAGAGTCTGTATTTCCTGATAGCTACAAGCTGGGAGTCTTTAAGTCAAGAGTGAATAGGTTTTATCTAGGCAAGCGTGCTACATCGTCGACCACACCATCGCTTACCATCAGGTGAGATAGTGGTCAAGCGCGAGCCTATCAAAAATAAAATAAAACTTGCCCATATCTTTTTATCGTGTTGACTCAGGGCCTTCATTTTTATACACCTATAAACCTCACTATCTACTACTATAGACCTCAGTATCTGGTATAAATTTCAACTTGCTAGGTCCACTCGTTCCTGAGAAAATCAGTGGTGATACACGGACAGACTGACAAGAGAGTGGTCTTATAAGGGTTCGTTTTTTTACCTTTTGAGGTACGGAACCCTAAAAACACCTCTTCATTATATTCACTCAGATTTCGTACTGAACTGTACAAGCTACGAGAACATGAGAAGTCAAGAACGTTGGCCCTATGGTCCAACGATTAACGGGCTCATTGAATATAAGCTTCAAACCCAGCCGCCACAACAGTTTAGTTAGCGGTATCTGTGTCAAAAACTAACAAGCCGAACTAAGTGAATAATATACAGTAATTGATGATGACCGCCTATGAATAGCTCATTGTACAGTAGCATCATTTGTCAAGAGAATGGAGGTTGGACGGCACATATTTTAGAGATAATTTTGTGATGTCGGCTAAACTGGCAGATGCCTGAACAGGTGACATGTCATTGAGATTTGATACTGCTAGAAATCTGTACGAGATGAAAAGTTGTCAACATGTCCTATTTGATGCAGTGACTGAACATTTTACTGACAGATACCTACCAAGAATTTTCTATTTTTACATAATATAAAAAAAAAACTTTTCATTTTCAAAATTTTCGCGGGCATTTTCAGACAAACGTCCCCCAAAAAAAAAATCGGACGAGTGCGAGCAATCGCGGCACACATTTTGCGGATAGATTTTTCATGTCCAAATATTGCGCATGATGTGCATGCGAAATGCTCAGTTGAAATGTCTGCAGCCTCAGCCACGTCACGCACTTTCATTCTCCTATAGTCCAATATCATTCCATGGATTTTATCGATAATTTCTGTCGTGACGACCTCTTTTGGGCGACCTGAACGCTCGGCGACATTAGTGCTGGTACGACCTCAACGGAACTAAGTAAACCACTTCTTAACCAGTGAAATTGATGGTGCAGAGTCCCCGTATGTTTATCAAGCATTTCCTTGGTTTCGATGGTGTTTTGCCGAAAAAATAATGCTTAAACAGCTCACGAAATTCGCATTTTGCCATTTTCGTGAAAATTCCCGCGGTTGCCTGCTTTAAATGGCTGGCAAACACAAACCCAATAACGTAGCTTGCTCATATTTTTACAGTAGCCTACTAAAAGATGGTAGATGACAGAAGTAGTGTTGCCATGAAAATCACGGACTTATCAAACGGCCCTAGCTCGTAGCTATGTTGAACATTTCGATTAATATTAATACTAATTTATTATTTCAATCACAATATACAGCAATCTTCTTAGTAGGTATCCTAATTAAAATTCAAAAGACTAAAGATAAATAAATTATAATAATCAAAAAAAAAAAAGCTTAGATTAATAAAGTAACGTAATAATAGGAATACTATTTTTTGTTTACCACATACTTCTAAAAAATCAGACAATTTCGGCAAGTATAGTTTTTGTTACCACCGATTCGGTGGTAATTATTTCCTTCAAATAATAAGCAATTAAACCAAATGCTAAGCTAACATCAATCCTAATTCGTTGACTTAAACTTCTTCGTTTGCGTTTAGGTCATAAAACACACCTAATTTGCTTCGGTCACCTTGCCGACTAAGGCTAATCACTAAAGACTTGCCCCCCACGAGGATTCCTTGTGTATCGTGGGTGCATTGGTATTTTAGTAGATGGTAATCATGTACAAACATTGGAACAACTATGTGAAGGTCATGAAAATATTTACAGCGTAGTTATAAGCCAATCGTTGCTGACCAAGATGTAGCATGTTCCTTGTTGACTGTGTTGTGGACGTCACTTAGGCAGACGGTACATGTTAAATACTGTATTTTATCTGCATAAATTTAGACTAGAAGCAGGCCCCGAAACCACAGATTAGAGAAGCCAAAACCTCAAGTTACGAAGTTGAGAGAAGGCAAGAAGCTAATCGCTACTAAACTAAACCTTTGTTTGTTTCAGGCCACACAACATTAACTGAAGCCTATATGCAGCTTTCGTTATTTTTAATTTACGGAAACGTCATATAGAATACACTATTCGGTTCCGGATGTCTGAACAGTATTATATCAACATATTTTCGGCAACGGAAATGACTACTGCCTTTTTTGCTGCTACCGACCGCTCACAAGTGTGTCTAGACCCTTATCAAAAAGCCAAACCCATGTCTGGAGGTCATAGGCAATGTTATCAAAACAAAAGCCACGTAATTGGCTAACCGTTTAGTAAAAGTAAGCGTCAACCTTTATGGCAGATACTCAGCCACCACACTCCCGTGTTCCGACTCCGAGCCACGATTAAGTTTGACTTTATCGTGTTTGAAATTTTAAATACTGACCTCTCTTGCCCGTGAACGGAGTTGGATGCCATTCCGGAACGTTTGCGAGGATCGCCTCCACCGCCTGCGAAGTAAACAATTATAAATTAGGTGTTTTCAACGAATACTGTTACAGACACACAATAGGAAAGGTATTATGAAGATGAGGTAATTATTAAGCATGAAGCTCTGGCGCCTAGCAATGCAAGACAGACAATGACATACGATAACCGACGAATTATCATGCATTGTTACTGGTTATAGTTCTTGCTAAACTTCTTGGCCGCCCTGAAGTTGGCTACAATGGCTGCGCAGTAGTTAATCTCATACAAAAACAGCACCGTTTCGTGCCTTGCGCATCGGACCGCCAACTTCAGGGCGGCCCATAAGTTTGTCGAACACTGTACTGTCAGCGGAAGGACTTTTTTCAGCAGTGGGACTGTGTCATCCCGACACTGCTGCAAAAGTCCTCCCCCACGATATTCTGGGGAATTAAAAATAATGTCCATTAAAAATTGACTTAGATTTTTACAAAGAGGGATATTGAAGTATAGATGCGCAAACGCAGACACAACACAAGTCTCTCACGGAATATGTGTCATCTAACGAAGCATCATAAAGTCTTTAAAAGCAAGTTCAATGTCCAAGCTAGTTGAAAATATTTTGGCCAAAGGTTACGGTGCAAGGACAGGCTTAATTTGATGATGAATGGCCCCATATGAACGTGAATGAACGAACTGACTAGATTTCGTGTGATGGACATATTCTAATATCGCAGTGATTAGTTATCTAGTATCGTTTGAAATCCACATTTTTAACTGACTTTTCAAAACAGAGGCGGTTCTATGTTCGACTTTGTTACTGTGATAACCAGGGCCAATCAATGGCTTGTTCACTTACAAAGTATAGGATTTATTCCAATTAACTTATTTTTTTAAGCCTATGTCCAGCAGTAGACGTCTTTCGGCTGCTATGGTGATATTATGATTGACACTCGTAAGGTTAAGGCGCCTCCCGAGGAAAACGCCGCGCTTGTCGATTTTGTGCAGTTTTTAAGAGCTATCTCTCTTTATTTAAAAAGAAATATCAATTAATAAAAATACATTAAATTTCTACATAATTGATTCTAAAATTGTAGTACACTTTTTTTTTAAAGAGGTATAAGTTTCACTTATCTCCTTCCAACAAAACCATAAAAAAAAATTATAGCTTGCATCTCCTCGTAAAGTGTTTATTAATTATTTTTTGTACTAACACTAATGGATAGACAATTTGATAACAAACATTTTGTAAGTTTTATTTTTTCAAAAGAATATTTAATATTCGATTAAATTTCCAATATTCGATTTTATAAAGATTTTATTCTAAAATCTAGGCTTATTCACTACTGTAATTCATGCGCCACCAGTGCCGCTAGGCCATCAGGAATGCTCATATCTCATGCCGATTTTTTGGTCAGGGTACGGCCTTAAGACGAATCGATTGACGTAAGAATCATCAAAATCGGCCAACGAGTTTGGACTCTAGAACGCCACATAGAAACAAACATATACAACATACTTACATAGACTGATGAACACATTACCCTCCTTAGGCAGTCGGGTAAAAAGTTACACGTCACAGTACCTAACTGACATTAATTGTCCAATCCTAATCAAATTCTGATCGATTTCTATCAATTCCCATGTACAATTAAGGTTCAAAAGTGCAGTCACACTCTACCAAAACAATTTTTTAGGCATTTCAACTGTTCACGGTTAGTATGTAGAAATTAAAGTATAATAATTTATACTTTAATTTCTATCCATTATATTAAATCAGTTGTGGATAATTTAACGTCATCTACAAAAACTAGCTATTTCAGTTATGGAAGAGTAAGACTGCACTTTTGACCCTTGACTGTTCGTACAATTTTACTAATAGATAGACTATAGCTCATTGTTTTAAATTGACTTAGTGATAGCAAGTACATGGAAGTTCCGTGTGAAATGGCTAATGTATCCTATTAGTAACAATTGCGACAAGGACGTTCTTATCGAACGCGCATGAATACTCGACAGGTGCATATAAAAACTAGTAAGAACATGTCAGACATCACCTTGTACTCAGGACATATAGATACGTCACGTTTTTAATAGATACTAGCAAGTTTTTTGTTCTAAGAAATGTTATGAGACATAAAGCTATATATACAATCCCACCGCACTATTCCCAAACCACTGCAACTCCTGAAAGCCAGAATCAAAAGAGGCGACCACCAGAAAAGCGCCGATGCAATGAAGCTCGAAGAATGAATTTAACTGTCTTGGATCCCGCAACGAAATTATCAGAAAAGAATAACGAAGGAGTAGAAAAAATTCAAATTTCCACTTCCCATATCAAGCAGGAGACAGAACAAATAACAACAAGTGCGAGTCGGACTCGCGCACGAAGGGTTCCGTACCATTATCGCAAAAAACGGCAAAAAAACACGTTTGTTGTATGGGAACCACCTTAATATATTTTATTATAATTTAATTATTATTATTTTTTGAAGTGAATATACAACTGAATATTCTGTGAATATTTCAAGCACCTACCTGTTGCCGTTACGGCAAAAAAATCACGTTTGTTGTATGGGAGCCCCCCTTAAATATTAATTTTGTTCTGTTTTTAGTATTTGTTGTTATAGCGGCAATAGAAATAAATCATCTGTGAAAATTTAAACTGTCTAGCTATCACGGTTCATGAGATACAGCTTGGTGACAGACGGACAGACAGACAGACAGACAGACAGACGGATCGTTAAGTCTTAGTAATAGGGTCCCGTTTTTACCCTTTGGGTACGGAACCCTAAAAAGGCCGATAGACACAAAGGGTCGTTTACAACATGGATAAGCCCAGTTGCCTAGCAACACGGATAAAAATTATCATTAATATTAATGGGTCCTAACATTGTGAAGGCTATATAGACAATGGTATAAAATCGATAATTTTCACATTGATATCTACCTATTAAGGCTACACAATAAATAATAAACCAATACCAGTTTTGTACTCTCTGACAATTTTTTATTGCTCACGCACGCAATATAGGTACCTAAATTTCCGCTCCGTATACTAGTAAATTATAGTAGATGAATAAATAATTAGGCAGACACATGAAACAAGGTTTATAGAGCATGATGATTATTGCAATATATTATTCAGACCATTACGCTACGATAAAAGGGTACATTGGAACATAAATTAGTCAATTTTCTGTTCCAATGTACTCTTTATCGTGGTTGGTATTAGTGAACAATTTGTTGCACAGTAAAGAGGATAATAATGTAATGATGATTGGCCTTCCTTTGTTGATAGAAAGTTCATAAATGTTGATTGGCTTTTCTTCTCAAGTTTAATATAAACTGTATCCTTATTTGTGATGTGGTTTTACTTGTTTGTACTATGTAAATGCCAAATGGTCATCATCATCATCATTTCAGCCAAAAGACGTCCACTGCTGGACATAGGCGTCCCCCAGGCGTCGCCACATTGACCGATCCCGTGCGTCTCTCAACCAGCGCCTTCCCGCAACCTTAACCAGGTCATCGGTCCACCTAGTGGGAGGCCTTCCAACGTATCGTCTTCCGGTGCGCGGTCGCCACTCCAGAACTTTTCGGCCCCATCGGCCATCCGTTCTGCGAGCAATGTGCCCGGCCCACTGCCACTTAAGGCGCCGATTCCCTTGAGTAGCTGGTTTTAAAATGAGAATCACGTCTAAATGGCTAGTCATAATTCTTTGAAAAAAATATATGTTATATTAGACTATTTTCTTAATAATTTCATGAAGCAAATTTTGACTTTTATTTGTATAACATAGTGTAATTAATTTGTAAAGTTATGTCTAAAACGGACAAAAACACGACAATCACACCAAAACCGCTGGGCGTATTTTAATGAAATCAACACCATCTCAAAGATAATTTAATTATCTACATTTTGATCTGAGGAATTTTTTTTAAAGTCATAGAATAATAAGGAAAGTACAAAAAACTACAAAATGTTGGGTCGCGCGGGTGTGAAACGAGTGCGCGTTTTGTTCCCTCAAGGTCGTTGGCGTTAGTCGTCGTCTTAAGTTTGGTAATTCTTCGGGCTAAATTATTATGCCAAATGTTGTTTTTTAGGAATAGGTCAGCAAGCAGGTCAAGCAGGTTTCTGGTCCTGTTTTCCGAACGCGCCGAATATATAGAAAAAGAACTAGCAAGAATTCGGCCAGACAACTACCTTACCTATTATTAACACAAATAAACAATTAATTAATAAGCAACAGACTAAAATAGACCATAAGCAATAACACGTCATTGTTATATAAATAAAATCTAAGCAACATTCCGAATTTATGTTCGCTTTCTCTATAGAAGAGACGGTCTAACTTATGTTCGTGTTTGTTTTCTACATTCAAGATGGTGTGTTTCTTAGCACCAAATCACCGCTGCAGCAATAAGAAAGGTGCTTAACAGAACATATAATAGTTATCTTCTATCTGTTTGATTGGGACAAGATTTTGGGACAAGCACACCACATTACTCCCAACCACTGCATCTCCTGAAAGCCAGAATCAACAGCCGGGAAAACCAGAGCGTCCAGGCAATGAAGCTCGACGTGTCCTGTATAAACAATTCACCTATCTCGGATCCCGAAACAAAATTAATCAGAAAAGAGCAGCGGAATAAGAAAAACATAATTTCCACTTTTCTCCATATCAAGCAGGAGACAGAAGAAAGCTAAGACAATAAGAACAAAGGGATGTTGTTCTGTGTTGTCCAAGCTTTAATGTAGGCTTTTACAATAGCGTTCTGGCTAAATTACCAAAACCCCCACGTACAACGGTTCAAATGGGATTCAAGTGCGGAAAAGGGACAAAGGATACAAAGCGCAAGTCCGATCCTGCATGGAGTATTGCAGCCACCTTTGGGATGGCTCAGCTAAGTATCAGCTTGCCGCGCTTGACTCAGTGGAACGCAGAGCCAAGAGGCTCATTGACGACGTTGAACTGGTGGACGCCAAGCTTCACAGCTTGGTTCATTGCCGCAAAGTTGCCTGCTTGTCGGTCTTCTACAGACTGTACTTCGGTGAGTGTGCTCAAGAACTCCACGACCTCATCCCACCAGCCCCCTTCTACCATCGGACATCTAGACGCACTGCAAGTTATCATCCTTATCTTGTTGCCATTCCACCAATTCGAACCAAGCGCTTCCAAACAACCTTTATAATACGCACAGCGAATGAATGAAACTCACTACCTGCGTCTGTTTCCGAACGCATTCAACCCGAATCTCTTCAAAGTTAGAGTAAACAGGCTTCTTCTGGGTAAGCTCACTCCATCGTCGACTCTGTCTCTGTCAACTATGACCTAGACTCAAGAGCAAACCCACTACAAATAAAATAAAAAAGGGAGTCCCTATGAACATCAACATCATCAATAGCGTTCTGGCCTCACCATTATCAGATGAGCCCAGGTATTACTATAATGAGCACAAGGTTGCGGGTAGGCTTTATTATAGGTTAGGTTTATTATACTTTTATTAATTACTAGCTGAATCCCAGGGCTTCGCTCCCGTCAATTGGCTACCTACCCTACCCTATCTAATCATGTATTACATAATTTTTATGTTTCATCAATAGTTTCTCAGAGCACGCCAAAGAATGAATTTTGTATGCAACATTTTGCTACTTTGGGTTACATATTTGCAATTTTCATAAGGATCTCAAATTTCTTTTTAAATATAATTTACCTTACGACAATTATGGAATAATGTAGCTTCTTTATAATATTAGTATAGAAGTATAGATTTTGTATGAGAGCATCGGGGTGACATATTCTGTTAGAAAAGCCCGGCATAAAATTAAAATAAAAAAAAACATTATCATCATCATTTCAGCCGAAAGATGTCCACTGCTGAACATAGGCCGCCCACATGCACCGCCACATTGACCAATCCCAGTGTGTCTCGCATCCAGTGGATTTCCGCAACCTTGACCAGGTTATCGTTCCACCTAGTGGGCAGCCTTCCAATGCAACGTGTTCTATGTAACCGACCCTTAAAGGAGACATCTTCTTGAAGGCCCCTCAAATCGTACGTGATCAGAAACGTTGCTAATAATCAAACCAAAACAAACACGGGATGAGGAAAACGTTAACTCCTCATCACATATTTAATTTTCTAGTATAGTCAAACTAACTTCAATGCTCTTGTTCAAGGGCGAATAAAATTTACGACGCAGATCATACTCGTTAAATATTTATAACCGGCTAAATCAGAACGGATATTATAGTGTCTGAAAGTCGAAAAGAACGTTTCGACACTTAACTTTTTTATAGCAAGGTTTAATTTAGCACACAGTTTGAACTCGCCAACGGTTAAACTAATTAAAAACATCTTACAAAATAATAAGGACTTTGTGTACAAAACCTCACAGTTAGCTATCGTTATAGAATGAGCTGTCCTTCAAATACGAATAAAGAACAGATAGATCATGGAGATTCTTGGTGCGTATTAAATGACACTAGTTCTGCGATCTGAACAAAGCATCCCGTATTCGAAGTGCAAATGAACAGTCTACTTTGTAATCCTATAACTTAATAGAACCAATTCTACATATCAAAAACTGAAATGTCGTTGAGCGAGGACAACGACTTCTCTTAGCAAAGCTGCCTTATAGTTATTGGCACAGATGCAGGCCTGCAGTTTATGTCTTTAACTTTATGTATCTTAGTCGTCGTAACAACACAAACGGAGAAGAGCAACATACTATTCTTTCACAAAGAACTTATAGAGATTTTAACAAACATCCGATCCGATCCGACAACCTGGTAAAACTTTTGGTTATCGTAAAGATGGAAGATAGGAGATTCAGGCGATGTAGCTCTGTACGATGGTCTGACCAAGTGCAGCAAACACTAGAGGCTTTAAAGACTCTAGACAAAGTAAAATTGGATCTGAAGCAAAATGTCACCGTGAAAACGGATGTCCTATTCGCGAAACGTCGTATTCGGCGATCTATCAGAGCGACTCATCTTTGGAGAGCACACACGGATATATAAACAGTTGTGTTATATTACAATTTGGTATTTCGACAATCACTATTGCCGATAGAATGTCACTTTATTTAGAGCCCTCTTTTTTTTCTTGGAGATTTGCTCATGCATACTGCACTACTACGGGGAGATAGTGCAGTTATGTGGGACTCTAACCCACTAAAACTCCACGGTGGCCTCCTGTGCCGCTTACGGCGGGAACACGGGCACGCGTTCGTTAGCACTCAGCGCGAACCCGCTGCGGCTGTCCGTCACCGGACCCTCCTCGGGGGAGTACCTTCCATCACTGACGCACCAGAACACACTGTACGCCGTGACCACCCCAGGGACCAAAGCAGCACATCGGCGCCAGACGACCCCGTGTATGGCACCCTTGGTGTCCCTCTGACGGGTCAAGGTCAATGGCCCAGCCACCTACCATTTTTCGGCCGCGAAAGGTAGGGAGAGCGGCGCACCGTAATACTGGCACTCCTCTCCCGCCGCAGCTTCCAACCCTCAGCCGCGACATCGTAAGGGACCTGGGTCACTCCATAAGACATTGCGGCCCGCCTCAGTTGCGATGTCGCCTGTTACCAAGCGGCACCGCAATCTACTAGTTGACCGCTACATCGTCGGCTTAATCGGCAAGAGCACGAGCGGCCTCGGGGTCCTCAGGTTTCTCTACGCTTCACCGTGGGTGACCAAGCCACGGCTATTGAGCCCCCCCGCCCCGACAATGCGGGCACCCACTGGGGGTGTTATTTAGAGCCCCTGGGCTTTAAGATCTCCAACATACCACAACAGACCAAATAACGTCACAAATGCAAAAATATCATCAAAAGGTTCAGTTGGGCACATCACGTCGCTTAGAAATGAGCAAACAACTAAAGGAGGAGGAGACAAACAAGAGTCAATGTTCCATAGGCTCAGTGCAATAACATTTCACAAGTAAATTGAACTCAATTCATGGTATTAAAATGAGCAGAGCACAGCTTTTATCTTATGTTTATAATGCACACGGAACGGTTCAAGGCACCGTTGATAATACACGCATGACTAGAATAAACTGGCTATGTTTGAACTAACGTTTAGCAATAACTGAAGAAGAGGCTTAGGCTGCATGCCTAAGAATTATTAATAACCAGTCACGTGGAGGAAGTAGTCACAAATATAAGACTGTTGTGAACCCACCATTACTCATAAAGTCTGGGTCTGCCCATTCAGTATTATACAACATTAGCATAATCAGAATATTCTGCCTATAATATTCCTACTGCTGGAACGCAGGTCTCATCTCTCTGGGAGGGAATGAGCCTAATCTACAACGCGGGCTCAGTGCGGATTGATACATATCACATTTCTATTATTTTTTTGTTCTAGTATTGTATGCCGGTTTCTTCACGATGTTTTCCTTCACCGTTTTGTATTTTAGGGACTTTACATAAATAATATAACCTTGCATCGATCTGATGGTAACGAATCGACACGGTAGTGATAATTTAATATATGTTATTTGATAAAGATAAGCGTGGTAAAGTGATTGCATCCGTACAGTTCCTCCTTTAACCTAATTCTAAAGGTTTAATGTTGAAATTGAAACACAAAACTTGATTTATGTCTTCGATATAAACGTTTATTGCATTTAAAACGTGCTAAAAGCAACTGTTCATAGTCTTAGTGGAATAGTTACAGAAGAAACTAGTTCATTGCATTTGCTTAATGTCCTATAGCGGCAGAAGGTAATGCCTGAATTAAGTGCATTAGGAAGTCAGTCATGGGTCAATCATGCCAAGGGTCCTTCTGTCAATTGGCAAGTCAAAGACCAAGTATGAAGAAGATGCGAAATACGGAAGGTCAAATAAAACTAATCTGTCTGGAACTCGAGATATAAGGGCTCTTACAATTTACACGTATTGTGCGGGAAAGCTCCGCACAAAACGTCTAAATTGAAAGCGCCCTACGCCTTCACTATCTTAGGGCCACTTGCACGTTTCTGGGTTATCCTAAATAACTCGGTGTTAACAGCTAGCTCAGGGTCAATCAGATAAATCATCTTGCGCCACCAAGGATTAGAGTTACTTAAATATTTAACCCGTCGATGTGGGTTAGTTAAGTTGCTAATGCCTGGTTTAGTGTAAGCGTTGTCAAAATAAATTACGTACCAAACCTGAAAACATGATTTTTATTTATGGATATATTTTAATAATTTGGGTTTCAAATGAAAGGTCTAGACGTAGAACCATTAATGTAAATCGGTCCACGCGTTTACGAGATATTCGTCAATCAGTGTAAGTGTTGTTTCCTGATGATGACGAAGAAAATTTTGTGAAATGTGAAATAAGGGGTATGAAAACGAGATTGTTTTCTTATTTTGAACACCGAAAACCCGCAAAAAAATCTATCGTGGTCGCGAAGGCTTAGCACGCACTGCGGTTTTTACTAGCGCAATTTTATTTCAGCCTATTCCGACGCGACTGGAGCTGCACGCACTTGCGGTAAATAAACCGCGCGGAAAGAAATCGTACGAATGTAAATCGCAGTGCGGCCGTATAATGGCGGCGGTGAACGAATGATGCAAATAAAATACAATACGATTAAAATGAAATATCATGTTAAAAATTCAAACACAAGAAATTATTACGTATCGTAATGTAGTGTAATAAAAGGGACACGCATACAAGTTCCGTTCATAGTTCATTTATTTATTTTTGGTCTAATTACATTTCAAGGCACAGACATTGACAAATGTCAGGTTAACCCCGGAATTACTTTTTAATGGTGGCGTATCATGAGTTTAAATGTTTACGACTTAACTCCGGTTTTACAAACTCGACATTTATTTATTTAACTCGACTAAAAGTGTAAGTGGGCCTTACTACTCACAAATCATCAACTCTACGAGTTTAGACAGAATGCCAGCTCATGGCGATAAACAATTTGAAAGCGTAATTCTCTCAAGAATGTTAAAAGCATTAACTTTTCTCAATGTATTATAGACTTCAAGGTGACAAGTATGCACAGTGAGGACACAAAGTGAAGCCAATTGAAGAATCGATTACGATAATGCATCAGAGAATTGCAAAATGTTCGCATAGACAGCGAGATACAGGCAAATATTTCTAAGTAAAAATGGGTATTTTTTTTTCTGGGAGGTAAACGTCATTGTTCGAGTAGAAATATTGCAATAATAGTAATACCACGGGCACCCAACGCGAAGAAAGAAAATTTGGTTCAAGTAAATTGCACTAGATGGCGTCACAGATAATATAATACTAGCATACAGGATGTCTCATCCCATACAAAGAAACCGTGTCGACATACTGTACTGATTATTTTTTGTACATCGTTAGCGATCGGTTTCGTTCCACGGATATAGATGGTGATCTATTTATTGCCGTGGAACGGACCCGAACGCGATCAATTTACAAAAAATAATCGGTATAATCAGATGAAAAACGCTAGTTACGTCGGCACGGTACGAGCAGTGGTGGCCCAGTGGTATCGGCCGCGACTTACAAGTTGTAGGTCGTGGGTCCGAGCCCAGGCAGGCGCTTTACTTTGTGTAAATTATTTCATCACCACTGCTCTCAAAACGGTGAAAGAAAACATCGTGAGGCAACCGGCATGTCCTAGAACCAAAAATTCGAAGACATGTGACATCCACCAACCCGCACTGGGCCCGCGTGGTGGATTACGGCCCATTCCCTCTCACAGAGAGGAGGCCTGTGTCCCAGCAGTGGGAACATCTGTATGCTAGTATTATATGATCTGTTATGGCGTGATAAGCTTCGTTTTGTTATTGAGTTTTGTGAAATATTAAGATTTTCTAGAGAAGATCATAAAATAATTACATTCTTGTTTAATTAACTCTCATATGCACAAAATTAAGGAATATTGTGCTCTTAATTCACATTTCAAAGATTATTTGAATGGATCATTTAAAATTGATTCCAATAGATGGCGCGTTTTTAAATTTCTGAGGCATCCACTCGGTTTTTTTTTATTTGTTTTGTAACACATTTTGGTACAATGAAACTGTAAAAACGTATAAAAAATACTATAAAACAAATCGTCGCTGTATTTAAAAACAAAGTGTTCACGAACCGAGTAAACCCTCTAACTTACAAGTGCTGCTAACACCATCTATATCCGTGGAACGAAACCGAACGCGATCGATGTTCTTAGAAAAATTATTAGTATAATCAGACGAAAAAGCTATTTACGTCGGCACGGTTTCTTTGTATGGCATGAGGCATCTGTATGCTAGTATTATATTATCTGTGGTAATACGGAACGGCAATCAATTTAAAGTTATCAGCATAGTTTACGCATCGGCGGACGAGACGAACGCAAACGGCTGGCAGATTAATTTCTCAATCGTTCGAAACAATGTACCCAATTACGCGACAACAATACTGTGGCTTGTCAAACAAAAAATACAGAATCATCTGTAAACAATGCGTCTCTCAACCATGAATATAAATCGACGAATGGGATCCCCACTTAAATATCTATTTTATTCCGTTTTTAGTATTTGTTGTTATAGCGGCAACCGAAATGCATCATCTGTGAAAATTTCAACTGTCTAGCTCTCACGGTTCATGAGATACAGCCTGATGACAGACGGACGGACAAAGGCAGACGGATCGCGGAGTCTTAGTAATAGGGTCCCATTTTTACCCTTTGGGTACGGAACCCTAAAAACTAGATTGACATAGCACAATTTTGATTTTGGAATGTGCTCTATAAATCTTACTAATATTATAAATGCGAAAGTTTGGATACATACACACAAGTTTGTAACTAAATCACGCCAGAACGGCTGAACGGATCTGGATGAAAAATGTTTGGCACAGAGATAGATAACAGGAACAGCACATAGGATACTTTTTATTCCGGGAATATGTTGCATCAGGATAATTTTCGACATTCACGCGGACGAAGCCGATGGCAGAAGCTAGTTAAATAATAAATTAAGATAAACACGATCGTAGCAACAAAAACATATTATTCGAAAGCTTGGAAAAACCCATTAAAAATATGTTGAAGCGCGGGATTCCCCGAGTTCAGTGTTAAAATCAGTTTCCTTTTATTTCTATGAAGAAAGCCCGACTTTTCTCTGATTCGGAAAAACCACTAGAACTATTTTTGGCAGCTCCCGATGCCCTGATTCCCGTTTGTATTAATATGATAATGTACATGGAAATCAGCCTGACCTTTCGCTGCTTTGAAAAGGTCATTGATATTATTTTTAGGTCACTTGGTCACCACTGACCTCAAGGACAATGCTGACATTGAAAGGGAACGCAGATTTGCACGTTGTACTGCAGAAGTAAAGGTGACGCTCTTTAGAGCATTCTGTACCACCTTCTACACTTGCAGTCTGTGGGAGAAGTACCTATTCGCGGGCGTCGTATGGGGCCCTTCGAGTCCAGTATAATAACGCGTTCAGGAAACTGATGGGGTTGCCTTGGCGTTGTAGTGCGTCAGGGATGTTTGCGGCGGCGCGTGTTGATTGTTTTTGCGCGTTAATGCGCAAGCGCGCAACATCAATGGTGGCCCGAGTTATGGACAGCCCTAACAGGGTTCTGAAAATGATTGCTGACAGAGTGGACTGTCCGTATATAGTTCACTGCTGTCAGTTACATGTGTCACCGTATCGTGTTGTTTACTAATACATAGTTTTAATGCATATAGTTACTAACCCTATATGAGTCTTCGCTCGAAATAAAGTTTTTGAATTTGAATTTAAACATGGAATTCCCGAGTGATAAAACATGATAATAGGATGCTAGACTTTCCATTACATTTATCATTATTTCGATTAGGACAGTCCGACGGCCTCGTAAAGACGTAGTAAATCGCCACGCATCAATCTAGCTAACAAGTTATGTAAACATGCAGTAAACATATGGACTTTGTTGGATTACAAGAGTTGTATTACGGATTACAAGTAAATATTTCTAGCTGTACTGTCAATCGCCGAAAGAAGTAACACAAAACTTCCATTGGTGTTGGTGCTACGAAATGAAGGCGATATCAAATTTAAATTGTTATATTCATCCTGCGTTGACTGTACTAAGTATGGTAGGCTTATTACGTATCTTTTGCAAGAGCAACAAGACAGCGATCAAACGCTTTATGTCATAAAAGTCGGAATTTCCTGCAGTGTAGGTCCTACACAATCGTTTGTTAATCGCTCGCTGTTTGTCAAATGCACTTATTAAAAAACCGGCCAAGTGCGAGTCGGACTCGCGCACGAAGGGTTCCGTACCATTATCGCTAAAAACGGCAAAAAAAAAAAAACGTTTGTTGTATGGCAGCCCCACTTAAATATTCAATTTATTCTGTTTTTAGTATTTGTTGTTATAGCGGCAACAGAAATACATCATCTGTGAAAATTTCAACTGTCTAGCTATCACGGTTCATGAGATACAGCCTGGTGACAGACGGACAGACAGACAGACGGACCGCGGAGTCTTAGTAATAGGGTCCCGTTTTTACCCTTTGGGTACGGAACCCTAAAAAACAACCGCCAACAACTCTAAAACTTTTGTATTGAAGAGCAATTATTGCGCAAAAATCGCTATCGTTTTGCTCTTGCAAAAGATACGTAATAAGCCTTCGGGTCAAATACACAACTGGGAAAATTATTTTGAAGTGACAATGCTATACGACGTATACAAAATACATATGTGTTCTATAAATAGCGGTTTCATGTTAATAAAGTTTGGTTTACAACTAATTCTCATAATATGTAATAGTTTTGAACCAGATACGTTTAGTAGGTTCCACGTGTTGATAACAAAGGATTTGTATTCAAATCTTATCTGTCTGCTAATCTTTGTTCAGACTGTTTAACGAGCACATCTTACAAAGGCTTGTGAGTTAAATTTAGACTGAAAGGAAAATGGCTGAGGTTTATACATGCTACAAGTTAGTTATCGCAAACTGTTATAGTGCCCGGCACGTAAGTTGGCAAGGTTTTGGCGTAAGTTCGCGCATATTCCGCGAACTGACCAACCACCATATAGAGCGAACGGGACGTGGACGCGACGCGATTGGTCAGTCGATCCTTGTGTCAACTGACCAACCAATCGAGCGCTCGCAACTGTCCTAAACATTTCCCGCACTGCTTCATTACTAAAGATACCTAAAAAACTACTTCTGCACATCTAACGACTCTTGCCAACTTACGCGCCGGTGATTATACCATAACTAACACACATTTAATCAGCCTGTGAATGATTCTGAGGCGAGAAAGGAGATCTATTGAGTGTGATGACGGCGAGTGGAGATGTAGAAAAATACGTGATGCTACAATGAAATCGATATGAGGGCAGGAGGGTGATGATAATATTCCCACTGCTGAGACACAGGCCCACCCTCTCAGTCAGATGGAGTAACCCCTTAGCCCATAAACCAGCACGCGGTCCAAGAGCGAGTTGATGGATATTACAACATGTCTTCAATTGTCTTCGTGGGAAAAGTGGTAAATCCAACCGCCTACATTATTCAAATCCGCCAGTAAAACCACCTATATTTCCACCTACCACTATTTGCCTCTGCATCACCCAAAGGTTGACTGGTAGAAAATGCCTAAGGAGTTATTAAGTCCGCCTCCCTCCCTGACCTCTGTACGTTTGAGTGCATAAAGTGTTAAATAAATAAAAACAATGATATATTCACCTGTGCAGCAGCAACCCTGGTCTCCCAAGCCGGCGAGCGCAGATGCGTCATGAGCCGGCCAAGCAGTCGGTGCAGTTCCTCAGGATGGGCCTTCTGCACCTCTCCGAGCTGGCGGGCGGCGGCGCGTCGGGTGGCTGGGCCCGCGCCCGCCTCCAGGAGGACGAACAGGCGATCTAACCTGAACAGAATTACTTGTGTTAACTTTATCATCACAAACCCCTAAGGCCTACTTGCACCAAAAACTTAACTCTACATAATTGGCCGGGTTAGCTAATAACTAGTTAGTAAGCTAACCCAGGGTGGCACTAGCGTTTCCTGCATTGTCGAGGCGGGCTCAGTAGCTGTGGCTTGGTCACCCACGGCGGAGCGAAGAGGAACCCGAGGAGGGGCCGCCCGTGAGGGCTTTTGTAGATAAGCCGACGACGTAGCGGCCAACAAGTAGGTGCGCTTGGGCAACATCGCAACTGAGGCGGGCCGCGATGTCGTATGGGAGGCATCGCGGCTGAGGCTGAGGAGTACCGGTATTGCGGTGCACCGCACTCCCTACCTACCGCGACCTGGACGGGGTCGCCACCGTCTCATGGCGGGCGCGGTGGAACCGCAAGGAAGGAGGGGTGTCGGTATAGCGTCGGCCACCCTCCCTATCCCCTGCCGAAAAGTGGTAGGCGGCCGGGCCACTGACCTGACTCGTCACAGGAGGACTAAGGGTGCATACACGGGGTCGTCTGGCGCTCATGTACTGGTTTGGTCTCCGGTGTGGTCACGGCGTGCAATGTGTTCTGGTGTGATAGTGATGGGGTGTCACCCCAGAGGACGGTCCAGTAACGGACAGCCGCGGCGGGATCGGGGATGATAGCTTACGCGTGTCCATGTTCCCGCCATAAGCAGCACAGGAGGACACCGTGGAGTTTTAGTGGGTTGGTATCCCATATAACTGCACTATTACCCGAGGAGTCCTGGGACGCGGTGGTATTCTTCTGCGAAACCATCGTCTCGCAGAAGGAGGCTGCGGGAAGAGAGAGGGAGATCTCGTCCATTCACCCGGTCTGTACCAGACGCTCCGGGCGTCGGCGGAAGGCGGACAACGCCCTCTTCCCAGCGCCCCCTAAATGGATCCAGGACCGACGGACTCGGTGACGTCCGTCGCCCTCCCAAACATTAGGACCCGAGGTGGCAGTGCGTTGTGCTCCACGCGCGCCCGTCTTAAGCCGGCATTCCACAGTGCATGATTCTGCGCACGGACGCGGATCAGCCCGCACCGACGCACCGTGGAAAGAGTGTCGTCTGTGGAAGCGCATAAGTCTGTAGCGGTGTGTGCGGATCCGCCGCGAGTCGGTAACTTCAATAGTGCGGTGCGATGCGCTCCACCAATTCTCGCAACATAACTGACAACTAATAACAATTAATAACTATATATTTTTATAGTTGCATACCTTGAACGGCTTTTGTTGTACTTCGACATCCACGAGTATGGTTTATTTTTCTTTACTTTGTTTTTATTTTTATTAGAGCACATGATATAATTATTACTAAATATCACAAGAGCCGCAGCTGCAGCGATACGTTCTCTTTCACGTTGCATTTTGAAATGACAAAATGGCTCGAAGCCATTTACTCGAAACTAGACCCACACAGACCGACACAAACCGTGGCAAGCAATTGGTGCGCGGTGCGTGGCTGTGCGTGATAAAATCCACAGAAGCACGCACCGTGGGATGCCAGCTTTAGACGTCGCTGGGGGAGTCAAACTCCTCACTCCTCCTCCCCGGCCGGCACTAACCAGAGGTTGCGGAAGGATCGAACGTTCCCCCGACTCGGGGATAGGTGTGCGATGGTATACCGGGGTGTTTTTTAGACAGTACGAGTCTGACAGACATCTCCGCCTACTCATTGCGGGGACATGCGGAAGTCATCCAATGAGGATACTCAACAGATGAAAAAAAAAACTGGGAGGGTATACATTACAAGCTACCCCAAACTTAACCCCCGAAAAATGTATGGTCAATTGGCGCCCTTACTATGGGAGGGTATACATGACAAGCTACACCAAACTTAACCCCCGAAAAATGTATGGTCAATTGGCGCCCTTACTATGACGTGCCGATACAATCTTGATTCCGTTTTGAGAGAGACGGAAGTACTTAAAGACGATTAGCACTATCCCTTATTGGCAACGGATTCATAATGGCAATGGCTCGTCATAGTAAAGGCTGAAGATTATGGCTTTTTACTCCTCATTTATAAAGGGGTGAGGCCGCAAATTCGGAGTGGCATGTCCTGCAGCAAGTAGGAGGGCGTTCAATAGAGTGCTCATTTAACGCCCCGCTGTAAGATGCAAGAAATAACGCTAGAATTTGCGGACTACGATTGTTGCCGGTCGGCACAGAACATCCGATTCAATGTTCATTTCAAGAGCCGAGTTCTGTCCGAATTGGAGATATTCTAAATTGTGATGGACAGAATTCGGATCCAGTGCGGCAGAACCCTTTATGGAAGTGATTGTTACTGAGCAGATCACATGATATTACACTTTAAAATTGTTAAATAAACGTTTTGGTCAGATATGTTATACAGGCGTGTGTCTCCATAATCACAAATACTGTGGTATAGTTGTCGGCACGTAACTTGGCAAGAGCCGTTAGATGCGCACAAGTCGTTTTTTAGGTCTCTTTGGTTACCAAGCGGGGCGTTTAGCACCGTTCCGAGCGCGCGATTGGTTGCTCAGTTGACATAAGGATCGACTGACCAATCGCGTCGCGTCCACGTTCCGATCGCTCTATACGGTGGTCGGCCAGTTCACGCACTATACGCGAACTTACACCACTATGCCAAATCCTTGCCAAGTTTGAGTACATGCCGGGGACTGACCAATCGTGAGTCCACGTCCACGTTCCGTTCGCTCCATGTGGTAGTTAGTTAGTTCGCGCAATATACGCGAACTTATCCCCACTACGCCAAAACTGTTGCCAACTTAAACGCCAGAATCTATACAGCATGTCTGCATGTTTACTGTCGACCGAACTTCGGTGATGTCACTTTGACTTTGAGCTGGCTTACCTTAGTTTCTAGAATAAAAAGACGACCTACAGACAGCAGACCGTGGAAGATTGTTAAATCAACATAATTATACCCAAAACAACCGTCTCTTTGTCAACAAAACATTATTATACAAGGCATTGTTAAAACAATAACATAAATTATTACTTAACACGCAATACAGCAAAACACCTGTTTCAACACAACCCTGTATCAACAACAGTATCTCAATAAAAATGCATTATACAGAAAATAATATAATACGAACTGTTTACTGAACCTTCAAGAGTAAAAGCGTCTATTACGTCAACCATAATAATTATGCCGAAAATAACGTTTGTTTAATTTAGTATCGGCATAATAATAGTAGTTTATGATACTGTTGCATAATAAGGGGCATTAAAACATGAGTGTGAGTTTAAAAACCGAGCCGTAGGCGAGGTTTTTAATAGTATTCACACGAATGTTTTAATACCTAGTTATGTGCAGTTTCATACACTACTTTATCTACACTCATACATTTTGGGATTGAACCTACTTAATCTTATTTTTTGCATTTTCCATGCCATAAATTCGTGATAAATGCATCATATAATAATCTCGACTTTGCTGGTAAGAGATTATGAGTAATGAGTAATCCTTCGCCGCATATAAAATATTTGGAGGCGTCAATTTTTCTTCACATTCACTAATATCAGACATTTTAAGCAAGAATTTTAAAAAGTCATGAATTTCAGTACAACGAAACCTGCAAAACGTATGAATGGCGCCAAAACCCAGCACATCACCGCATTAAATTGAGGTAAAAAAATCGTGCGGCAATAATACCGCAAGAAATCCGTGTTTTGCAACAGAATCCACCGCATCGCAGCGCGAATATAATTCGCGCGAATATTTTGAGCTCTATGAACAGGTGGAAAAAGACAAAAGTTCGCGCAAATAAAAATGGCAGTGCGTAATAAGCCTAAAGCGGGCATTGTTACAGACAAGTTAAAATTGGAATATTTTTTATTTTTATTAGTTACTATAAAAATGGCATTTCAAAAAATTTAAATAATTGATGGAATCTCCTTAGTGATTAACTTTTTGGATTTGTCCTGTATCATAATAGAAAAAAAGTTATTTTATGATGCAGTTGTTTGAAAATCGAAGGAAAATGTTGAACTATAATGGTTTTTTTTTTAAATTTTTCCTATCCACGAATATAAAGTACGTGTTTATACAATATTTTTTGAATTCATAATTGGAACATTACGTTATGAGTGTAGATAAAATAACTTAAGTATATGTAGAAATTACATATGATAACACTACGGTGACTGGATGAGCAAGCAATGAAAAAGAAATAATAATAGGGATGGTGATTAAAAATTTCCAATATATAATTATCTAACAGACGGACTAAATACAAAAACCGGCCATTTGCAAGTCGGACTCGCGCACGAAGGGTTCCGTACCATTATCGCAAAAAGATCACGTTTGTTGTATGGGAGCCCCACTTAAACATTTATTTTATCCTGTTTTTAGTATTTGTTGTTATAGCGGCAACTTTAATACATCATCTGTGAAAATTTCAACTGTCATGCTATAACGGTTCATGAGATACAGCCAGGTGACAGACAGACGGACAATGGAATCTTAGTAATAGGGTCCTGTTTTTACCCTTTGGGTACGGAACCCTAAAAAGTATTATTTTTTTAACTCAAGAACCATCCCTATATACTGAAGCGCTTGTAACATCCACGAATCCGCACTGGGACCGCGTGGCCCTCGCCTTCTTTCAGAAAGGAAGCCAGAGTCCCAGCAGTGTGCGCATCATAGCCTTATTATTATGCTTATGCTTGTAGACCAAATGACCAATATATTTCCGAAGTCACGGTGTTGAATTCGTTCCTTTTCTGACCATAGTCGTAGATATTTATTAATTTATTAAAACTTTATGCACAAATAAACATCACCGAAGAAATAAAAGGTAGTTCGTAAATTGAACTAAAAAGTCGCTAATCCTGAAGATCCTGATAAGGATAATGGGACAAACTATTTAAATTATTGCATTGTCATCGGTCCTTGATAAGTGTGCAAAGTTTCAAACCATTACGACGTTTTGAAGGGGTTGAAAATCTTGTTCAAAAATTCCGTTACATTGATACATAGATACATACATACCAAGCTAATAAAAGCGCGTTAAAAATAAGTTCAAAAACCAAAACCTAACTGTTGAAAAATCACGCTCTAAAAAGTATGAAACAAGAAAATATTCTCATCTGAAATTGTTATGTACAAACTATTCCGTAGAGGATAACCGTGGTCATATGCCACCTACCGGTACAAAACAATACATTCTGCAATGTGAGGACAAACAAGACGTTTCCAACTATACCTCATTTGTCAAATTATGATAAGTGGTTTAGAAGTTATGAGGGAACAGATGAACATACATACACACACACACACACGTCACACATACCGGTCAAAAACATAACCCTCCTTTTTGCTTCGCCGCAGTCGGGTAAAAAAGCGAGAAATTCTGCTTTTATCAATATGTTGGTATTTGTTAGCAAAATATACGTAAAATAATAAACATCACCAAATTTCAAGTTCATAGATACAATGTTATTGAGAAAAACGACGCAACGCTGTTCTGCCAACTTCTTGAGAATGAGTTCACGTTCTATTGGGTTCTGGGGGGGTTTTTCTTTTTTTTCTGTCTAATAGCTCGGTCAAAGTGACTGGCAGCTACTTAACCGGACTTCCCTGTGGAGACTAAGCTAGAAGCCTCCAGCCAGGCACATTTCTAAACCTAAGCGACAACGCTGAGGGCTACCCTAGTTGGGGTCGAACCTCGGCTCAGGGCGTCGCTGGGGGAACAAGCAATGGCTGGATCTTGAAAAGTGATTTTACCATCCGTTCGGAAACTACCTACGTGGAGAAGAACGGACAAGAAACTCCTTTTAATATCGAATAATTTAACTAGCGCTCAGCTTCGCGGGCTGGCGGGATTTTATTGAAAGAGTACGCGACGGGCCTCGGCGCGGCGGCGAGGACAGAACGAATCGGTTTGTATGGGTTCTGGGGGGTGACGAGCGGTATCAATTTGAGTGACAGATGTCTACACGTCAGATACATCTGTCCCTTATTCGATCTCAAATTGATACCGCTCTAAGAGCTTATGGGCACCCCCCTAATTTTATTTTTATTGGTTTTGTTGTTAATATTTTATTGGTACCTAATTATTTGAAGTTTGTCGAACCCGACAGTACCTACTTCGCCACAAATTTTATGAGGTATTACTTTTAATCTAATCAAACTGTATAAATTGGATCCGAATACGCGAGTGATCGTAAAACAATATCGTAAAACATCGTATTGCATAAGAAATGGTTTGCTTTAATACGAGTACAATAACAGTTACACTGGTATATAGACGTTATGTAACATGTGTATGAGACTATGAATACATCATGAATATACTATGAAGCACAGTTTCTAAAGGAACGTCCTCACTGGGAGCAATATTTCGTGAGCATTTGTAAACAGGCAATCGTAGGCGAGCAACAAATGCTTCCCAGCGAGCCCAATATTCACTTTCGAGCAAAACTATGAACGTTCGAGTCAGACATTCCCTTGCGAGCTTGGAGCATTCGAATACATATCATTTTAAAATGTCGGATAGAGCAGTCGGTCACTTAAGATCAAGGAACTGTGCCTTGCTTTACAAGTGGCCAGTAATATTCCTACATACATACTCATTCATTTCATAATCTGAGTACTCGCTTTCGAGCGTTTCATTTGCTCACGTGAACATTCGAATGCGAGCCGTTTCCGCGAAAATCATTGCGACGACGTCCATATCGGCCGAAGTTCGCGCTTGCTTGTAAGCTTTGTAACGCTCGGCTCAACGTCCACACCACTCGAATATTCGACGGCGAATTACACGTAAATGCTCTCAGTGAGGACGTTCCTTAAGGCGCCGATTCCCTTGAGTAGTTGATTTTAAAATGAGAATCACATCTAAATGGCTAGTCGAAATTCTTTGAAAAAAATATATGTTATATTAGACTATTTTCTTAATAATTGGATCTAAGCAAATTTTGAGTTTTATTTGTATAACATAGTGTAAGTAATTAATTTGTAAAGATATGTCTAAAACGGACAAATACACGACAATCACACCAAAACCGCTGGGCGTATTTTATTGAAATCAACACCATCTCAAAGATAATTTAATGATCTACATTTTGATCTGAGGGTTTATTTTAAAGTCGTAGTATAATAAGGCAAGTACAAAAAACTACTAAATTTAGGGTCGCGCGGGTGTGAAACGAGTGCGCGGTTTGTTCCCTCAAGGTCGTTGGCGTTAGTCGTCGTCTTAAGGAGTACTTTGGTGAACTAGTACTGTCGAATAAATATTATTTTCAATACAGTTGTTAAACATGGCGTACTTTCAGAGGCTATAATTATGATTCGAAAGTTAAATCTTACGCATAGGCATCTTTCTGTTACGCGGTCGTGACTTTTGTTTACGAGCTCGATCATTATGTTTGCAGTTTAGTTTTAAATTTATAATTCAATTTAAAAAAGTTTAGTAGCAAGGAGTTTTCAAACATAGAATAAAATGGGATAGATTTTCTACGAGGAAAAATGAATGATTCCGTACGTTTTAGCATTGAATTCTCAAAAGTCTTTTAAATGGTTGTTTAATATATTTAAATACCAGTTTTAATTTAATTATTTTCACATCAACATTAAATTTTTTCAAAAATCGAATAAGCTGTATAGGCTGTTTTCGTTGAAAAATAAATATGTCCAGTTGCAAATACGCGCCATAAGTCAATTTAAAAAAGTTTAGTAGCAAGGAGTTTTCACACATGGAATAAAATGGGATACGATTTTATACGAGGAAAAATTAATGATTTCGTACGTTTTAGCATTGAATTCTATTTTTTTTTTAATAGTTGTTTAATATATTTAATTACCAGTTTTAAGTTAATTATTTTCACATCAACGTTTGTCAAAAATCGAATAGGCTGTATAGGCTGTTTTCTTTGTAAAAAAAAAACCAGTTGCAAAAACGCGCCATATTGAAAATTTTATTTTTTGTGAATAAACAAATCTAATTATTTGATTTGTTTTTACTGTTTCTCACAACTGTATTGAAAAACGTCGTGTGATACACGGGTGTGTAGGTTATTGCAATAACCTACTTTCCACCCTTGTATCACAATGTACTATAGTGCAAACTAAGCATGAAAGCGACGCAAAACGCATGATTATTTTTTGTTCCCAATAAAGTGAAATCCTCTTATTTAAGCCGAATCCGCGCTTCATCATTTTTATAAGATAAGATATTTTTTTTTTATTGAGACACCATTCCATACATACATAAATCATCATTTTAATCGTTTCAGCCAAAAGACGTCCACAGCTGAACATATTATTCCCCAAGCTTCGTCACATTGCGGATCTGCGCTTGTAATTCTTTAACCTATAGTTGTTTGCAGCATTGCAACTAAGTTTCAACAGATGCTACTAATTTACACAATACTATGTGCTGAGTAGTCAAGTCGTTTTCATCTAATCAAGTCTCTTTCAAATGTCTAATTAATGGTCAAATAATTAACTCTCCAACTTATTTGACTATTTGTCAAGCTAACAATTGTTGAATAGCCCTAAATTCTTCTCCTATCTTTCAGTCCATCCAAAGGTTGTCTGTAAGAGATTGCCTAGAGCGATAAGACCGCCCATCGTATACTTGTATATTTGAACATTTGTCCTGTATGTTTTTTGTGGTGTACAATAAAGTATATAATAAATAATAATAACCCAACCGAAATTGGTTTTGGTTATTATTTTTAACCAATAATAGGTGATTTAACAATGGATCAAAAACAACTGATGTCCACAATAAAAATAATTGCAGTGAAAATAAGAATAATTTTGAGTGTACTCCAACTCTTTTTAACACGCTTTTATTAGCTTGGTATGTATGTATCTATGTATCTATGTATCAATGTAACGGAATCTTTGAACGTGATTTTCACCCACTTCAAAACGTTGGATTGATTTGAAACTTCGCACACTTATCAAGGACCGATGACAATGCAATAATTTAAACAGTTTGTCCCATTATCCTTACCATTAAAGCGTGTTTTTTAGTTTTAAAACTACAATTTATGTTAATTGTACATAGAGCGTCACTTCTACTCGCTGTGAATCATGTGAGCACATCACATCAGTTAATACAACACGCTAATTCTAATAGACTCTAGCTAATAAACTTTACATAAGAGCCGTCTCTACCGTATTAGGTAGACTTGCATTTAAATGTGACTATAACAGGTCTCGGAGGAGAATGCATTGCATTCGTTTCGAGCTTGTAATGGAAACCATCCCAAGAACTTATGAAATCACTCACTGTACTTTTACTTTCCAGCGACTATAAATTCATCGTTGAGGTAGACTTTCGATTTGTAATTATATTCACTCACAAAATAACATTCGCTGCCTCGTGGATCTAGTAAGTTCAATTCACAAAATGTCCAACTGTACAATTCTCAATTGGTCTAGTTTGCAATTGGGTTAGTTTTCAACTGGTCCAATTTGCAATTGGTCCAGTTCACAATTGGTCCAGTTCGCAATTAGGGAGCGTCCTAGATTACGAGACGCGTTTTTACCTTTTGGGCGCATTATGTCCAGTTCGAAAAATGTCCAGCTGTCCAATTCTCAATTGGTCCAGTTCGCAATTAGTCAAGTTCGCAATTGGTCCAGTTCGCTATTAGTCAAGTTCTCAATTAATCCAATTCGCAATTGGTCCAGTTCGCAATTACGAAATGCGTCCTTGATTACGAGAGGCGATTTTTGAAGACCCCCACGTGAGATTGGGTGAGATTCGACTCGAAGTAAAAATGCATATAATTTATTTGATCAACACTTTTATTAGAAAAAGAATCACAAATTTGTATAAATAATTTGGGCTGATAAATCATAATATCGCTTATATATTAAGAACAAAAAAACACTTAAAAAATCACGTAATGTATGTAGTCATAAGTATTTTTATAAAATGGAATCAACATAATTATGGGAACCTGGATGCGATTCTAAAGAACAATAATCTCTGTATTACATATACAGAGATTTAAGAGAGTAAAAAATTGTTTTACAAAAAATACTACCGACTTCCAAATAAGAAAACTACAAAGTGAAAAATAACTTTATTTTTCGAAAGTCGGTTAATATAGTACATTGTGATACAAGGGTGGGAAGTAGGTTATTGCAAACGAGCTGTCATTAACAAGCCCGAGCCGAAGGCGAGGGTTTTTAATGACACGAGTTTGCAATAACCTACACACCCGAGTATCACACGACGTTTTTCAATACAGTTGTGAGAACAGTAAAAACAAATCAAAGAATTAGATTTGTTTATTCACAAAAAATAAAATTTTCAATATGGCGCGTTTTTGCAACTGGACATATTTTTTTACAAAGTAAACAGCCTATACAGCCTATTCGATTTTTGACAAACGTTAATGTGAAAATAATTAACTTAAAACTGTTAATTAAACATATTAAACAACTTTAAAAAAAAATGAGAATTCAATGCGGAATACGTACGGAATCATTAATTTTTCCTCGTATAAAATCGTATCCCATTTTATTCTATGTATGAAAACTCCTTGCTACTAAACTTTTTTAAATTGACTTATGGTGCGTTTTTGCAACTGGACTTATTTTTTTACAACGATATCAGCCTATACAGCTATACAGCCTATTCGATTTTTGACAAATGTTGATGTGAAAATAATTAAATTAAAACTGGTAATTAAATATATTAAACAACCATTTAAAAGACTTTTGAGAATTCAATGCTAAAACGTACGGAATCATTCATTTTTCCTCGTAGAAAATCTATCCCATTTTATTCTATGTTTGAAAACTCCTTGCTACTAAACTTTTTTAAATTGACTTATAAATTTAAAACTAAACTGCAAAACATAATGATCGAGCTCGTAAACAAAAGTCACGACCGCGTAACAGAAAGATGCCTATGCGTAAGATTTAACTTTCGAATCATAATTATAGCCTCTGAAATTACGCCATGTTTAACAACTGTATTGAAAAAATACTTTAAAAGGATATCTATACCTAATTAACAACTGCAATTAGAATTGGTCAGTTTGCGAACTGGGGGGTGATTTTGAGTGTGCGTAAGGGACAGATGTATACAAGTCATATACATCTGTCCCTTTTAAGCACACACTCAAAGCAACTTTACTCTAAGTGCTTATGGTCACCCCCCAGGAGAATTTTCTAATTGGACAATTTACGGATTGGACAAATTGCGAATTGAACGACTTATGATTTGGACGTTGCGTTGTGAGAATTGGACATTTTAAGCCCACTGGACATTTTGCGAATTGGACATAATGCGCCCAAAAAGACATTTGGTGACCCCTGGTCTATTGGTTGCAAGTGCTTTTGCTGAGAACGACTTGAGGCTTGAGTCACACATTTTTATCACAGTTTGAGCGCTAAACCGAAATAAAATGCGTGACTCAAGCTACATATAATAAATGTGTAGAAAAGTAATTTTTGTACATAAAAATATTTCCAAAAAAAATAGCCAGGGTGTTAAAGGATAACCAACAGAACCTATTGCCGGCATTTTAGGAATTTTTGTCTGTTTGTCTGTTTATTTGTGCACGCATCACGTGAAATGTACGAAACCAATGTAAATAACTATGTATAAAACATAAAAATTGTGCGTAACTTGAAGAATTACTTAGTTTTTGTTTCATCGCAATCGGTTCACTCTATCAAAAGTTAGATGAATTTAAAGTGTTCAAGATTTAAAATTATCACAACACACGCAATTCAGATACTCGGACAGTTCAACTCGATATTCGATAGATGGCGTTGTGCATTTGAAGTAATTTTCTGAATGGCGGTGTTAAGATTCTCCGCGAAAGAATGATCACTATAGAAATAAAAATGATAGGTAGGTAAGTAGGGTAGGCAGGAAGGTAAGTAGGGTAGGGTAGGCAGGCAGAAGACGGGAGCGAAGCCACGGGCACAGCTAGTTATGGAATATCTCACTAGCAGCTCGGAATCTGGATTTGTGACCGGTTGATGGCAATAGGCCCGCGCTATTTTTAAACCCCGACGGAAAAAGAGGTGTTATAAGTTTGACGTGTGTTGCTGTGTATCTGTATGTCTGTCTGTGGCATCATAGCTCCTAAACGGATAACCGATTTTGATTTAGAAAAACTAATTAATAATAACTTTGTCTGAAAGGTGACTTTGTCGAGAGTGTTTTTAGCTATGTTTGGTTGAAATCGGTTCAACCGTTCAAAAGTAATTCACATTTTACTCTTTGAATCTGGGATTTTTCGCAAGATATCATGTCATAATTACTTGTTTCGATAGATTGTCGATTGAAGCGAGTCTAGGTTTATATGTATAGTTTAAAAAGCATAAAATAAAAATTAAGTTTATACTTAATTTAATATAAAACCCCCGACATAAAAACCTCTAAAAAGAAAAAAATAGAATAGAATAGAATACTCTTTATTATGTACACCATATAAGTTACAGAAATTATAGACGAAGAAAACATTGCACTGGGTGACACAATGGGCGGCCTTATCGCTAAAAGCGATCTTTTCAAGACAACCTTTTAAATAGTCGTCGGGGAATCGCGAAGTAAATAAAAAAACTGCTGTAAACGTTCCCGGTTCCCCAACGCGAGTACGAGGCTTATTTTTTGCTTTTTAGATTTTTGTATGTCGGAAGTTTTATAAATTTTAAATTTAATTTTGTAATATGAATAACATTTTTGTTTATGATAAAAGGTCGGCATTCATTCAGTTTATCTTGAAGCTAAAGACAAACAACGTACAAATGAAATGGTAATAGAATCGCTGGCTTAAAGGACAAAACTGAATTAAATAACAAAGGTCACGTTGGTATATAAAAACTTGAATTCTAATTTCAACAACAACATTCAAGTTGAACAAAATTTATGTCCGTTCACCGCTGTTACGTTTTCTGGTATTTCATATTTTTATGGAAATTTGTTGTCATCTTAGAATCGTGAGCGTTTAACCACCAACGGGCAGTATTTAAATTAAATACACTGCCTTCCGTTTACAAACAAAGCAACAGTATGTACTTACATCATGTTTTAAAGTTATGGCTATTACTTACAATATTTTAAAAACATACCTAACCAATTATTACCTACTTACACAACATTAAGGAAGCGCCTTTTGCAAAAAAAACGGGCACTTTAGATTTTTTTCTTTACTTCAATGAAGAAGAACAAGAAAGAGGTTTTATTAATTTGACGATGTATTGGCATGTTATTTGAAGCATCCTGGCATTATTCTTTACGTGCCAGTGCCAAATTTAAATTTCGAAATTAACTAAAGAAAAATATTGATTAATGTGGATTATTGGAAAATTGCTATACTAATGGCGCGAATTGCTGAAACGATTTTTTTACTGATTACTAAACTCAGCGGCTAAATGTGAGTCGTTCAACTGTCCAGAGGACTTGGCAACGGTATCAAGAGACCGGTTCGGTCAAAAAGAAGACCCGGTTCGGGAAGAAAACGGTGCACAGAATCAAGAGATGACCAATTTGGCTGCCAATATCAGGAGTTACCGCCCGTCTCAGGATTCCAAACTACTCCGTGAGCACCGTGTTGCTCGACTTCAGTTTGCTCGAAATTGTGCTTCATGGACTCTGGAGGACTGGAATAAAGTATTGTTTTCTCATGAAGCTAGAATCTCTTTGTGTGGAGAGGACCGACGCCGGCGAGTGCTGTGAAGACCACGGGAACGATGCGGAAGTGTGTTTCGAATGGTTTCGAAGCAAATATATAAAATTTAACATTAAATGCACACCGGTACATAATGGAAATGTTTTTTTTTTGCAAAATAGTTTAGTTGCCTAGCAATTTTTTTGTCTCCGTCCTTGTCTCCCCGTCGAGATTCGAACGATGCGCACACGGAAGCGACGGCAACGCAACTTTTTTGTAAAAAAAAATCCTCATTCATCAACATGTATTTCGAAGGGACGGTTGTGGTCTGTGCGCTTGTTCTAAGAAACCGAAGACGACAGCGAAACAGGCAATATTGGGTGCATCCATTATGAAGTGACAAGACTAAAATTAGGAAAATTTCATACAATGAACATTTCCTAAAAACATATTACAGTTACTAATAAAAAAAAATATAGTTAATGAAAAAGATTATTTTTAGTTAATTTTATTAATTAAATATCAAATTAAAAATTTCTTTTTTTTTTAATGTTGCAAGCGCGGACCATGTGTTGTAGGTAAGGCTCGATCATAAGTGTTTCATCGAATCGATGTGACATGACTCCTCAATTTAATTTGACTAGCCCTAATTGGTGTAAATAAAAGTTTTATGAATAAAAACGTAATATTTAAATACGGACCGCCAGTTTCTTAAATATTTTTTTTTTGCCGTGAATTACTTTCATTTACGATCTACTTCGATTTTCGATCACTCAGGATACGACACTATTTTATGTAACGACGTGACAGCTAAGCGGCAACTGGATGGTTGGCAACATTTTTGTCGCCGTATACGCCCCTGCACTTGCATTGCAACCAATAGACGGGGCGACCGAAAGTTGCACGAGGACATAAGTCTCCTTGCGGTCGCGTCGCTACATGCGCGCACTTTCATAATTATAAACCCATACCATAGACTTGATGTGAGAGACAAAAGTTGCCCGTAAGCGCTATCTCTTAAAATATATTTTCTTCCAACTATGCTTTAATTGCATCACAATCACACTAAAAACTCAGTACAAAGCGAGTCTTTAATGCTCTAGAGCAATAAAAATGTATGAAATTTCATTATTGCACTGTTTTTTTTTAATCGCACCAAAAGTTGCCAATCTCAATGGATTAGCTCTATTCAGCCAGCCGATATCAATACTTTTTTTTTTTACGTACGTATTATTCATTTCTATCCTACTTGTTCCAAATTTAAAAAATGATTACTGCTAACTCTGATTTCAAAATGAAAGAAATTTAAAAAAGTGATTTATCTACTATTCCTATAGGTAATAGTTGAAAGAAAAGCAGATTATGCACCTCGCCTTAAGTAATTTATATAGCCCTCGTGCCTGTTAGATTAGAGCCCTCGCTAGCGCTCGGGCTCTAAATCAGGCACTCAGTGCAATAATAAATTACTTTGTGCTCGATGCAATAATCTACTATTTCACTCCGCAACAAAATCTCTATGGTTTATGTCAGTCGAACGATTTTGTCTCGAATGCATATTTTACATTTGACAAAAGCAATTACCACCACCACAACTCTTTACTACTCGATTTCTGAATAGAAAAACTATGAAACCCATGAAAATAGAGTTTGACAATTTCTCAACTTAAAATTCAGAAACCGGAGAGAAGGCAGCTACAACGCTTTCAGGACTTTCAAGGTACCTAATGAATACAATTCACGATTAATTCAAGACTCCTTATTCTCTTTGCTCCTGTCCCAAGGATTGGTCAATTTGACGAAGTTATGTTTGGTTTAGTGGTGAAAAAGACAGAGTAAAAACAAACAAATGTAAACTTACCGAGACGTCATGCTGTGTGTTGATCAAGCCAATTTATAGTTCCAATCCTGAAACAAGCGTAAATCTCTTTAAATAAAAATAATAAAAAGTAACAATAAAAATTCACGATAACGTTAGTTCGACGGCGATGTTCACTGCATGCTGTGCTCAGAGCTCCACTGTGCAGCCCAGACTAAACTTGATACATGATCTGTATTTGTGGCCGAATGGACCTGGAATATCGATCGGCCCTTTTCCAAAATTTTAAAAATAGATCCAGAAGTAGCCTGACATTTAATGTCAGATGACCTAGAACTATGTTAAAAAAATAATACATATATAAAAAAACTTTTTTACATAAAAATATTACCGACTTCCAAATAAAAACACTCATCATCATCTGCCTAGCTTTTTCCCAAGTATATTGGGGTCAGCTTCCAGTCTTACCAAAAAAAAAAAACACAAAAACACTACAAAGTGAAAATAACTTTCTTTTTGGTAGGTAGCAAATTTTTTTCGTTATGGAAACCGACTTCCAAAAAGTAAGTCTAACTTTGTAGTGTTTTTTTTTGGAAGTTTGGTGGCGATCGGTGCGGTTTTTTTGGAACTATGAACGCGGGCGAAGCCACGGGCATAAGCTAGTATTATTATAAACGCGAAAATTCGTGGTCGATGGAACTTCATTACTCTTTCACGCAAAAACTACAGAACGGATTTTGATGACGCTTTACTTTACAGTAATTTACACATCAGAGTAACACATCTTTACATCTTTGAAATATTATTAAAAAAATAGTGTCACGATCTTTGTCCGCGACGAACTCCTAAACTCATGAACCGATTTAGATTAAATTTTACACACTGTGTGCCACAGATCATAAAAACTGTGTACAGTTTCGTCCAACTTTAGGTTTAGGAGCTGTTTTTATCTCAATTTATAGTCACAATATTTTTTATTAGGGTTATAATGTTTATAAATAAATGACTACCCGTGTGAAGCCGAGACGGGCTGTAAGTAGTCTATATTTTGTAAATATATTTTGCAATTTGGCCAAAATGGGGGTAAAGTGGGGGACGTACCTACATGTTCCACAAAGACGGAGTTAGTAATTTACATATAAATAAATACCTAATTATTAGCATGACACATGCTTACATTATGAAATTAACAAGGAAGATCATACTTTTAAATAGCAACTTTAGTCATTTAGCCGCCATTTAGTTAAATTATACATAAAGCATTACTAATATGTCTAATAAAACCTATGAACGTCAACTGTCCTACTCTTCTCTACGTCTAATAAAACTGCACCTTTAATTTTCGTCCTCGATTAAACTCTCGTATTTTCATGTAGTTATTTTTTGCATTTTAGCCATTAAGGTTACACTAGTCGAAAATTCTTCCATACAAACGTAGTCTAGGGATTATTCCACTGTTTGACGATGTACGTTCAAAATAAAAAGTGATATCAATTTGTCTCATCATTATCTAGCCCTGTATGGAAGCGAAAAAGTAAAAAAAAAATGTTTGATATTTACGAGCGTCGAAAGTTCCATATTGCAATACTAATTTTTACACATCTTTGGGCGGAAATAAATACCATAAGAAGAAGGAAAATTTCAAAACGGCCTCCATACAGGGATAGATTAGTAGTTAAACAATGCAAATAATTTTATTATGAAAATATACATGTAGTCGTTTTTTCATGATATCTAGACTCCCAAAGGTCTGTTTATAAAATTTCGCGCGCTCGTTTTCTTCCTAAATCATCATCCATTTCGCTGCAGACTTGCAAAAGTGCCAATTCGTACGCGAACTAGCTTCTTACTGCTCGTCACAGCATTTATATCTTTCGCACGTGTTGTCGGATGAGATAGCAGGCATTTTAACCCCGCGCACAAAATAGTTCGTGCCGTCGACTAGTGTAACCTCAAGGTTACAAATACCATAAGAAAAAACCTCAAGGTTACACTAGTCGAAAATTCTTCCATACAAACGTAGTCTAGGGATTATTCCACTGTTTGACGATGTACGTTCAAAATAAAAAGTGATATCAATTTGTCTCATCATTATCTAGCCCTGTATGGAAGCAAAAAAGTAAAAAAATAAAATATTTGAAAGTTATGAGCGTCGAAAGTGCCACATTTCGACACTAATTTTAACGCATTTTGGGCGCAAATAAATACCATAAGAAGACGGAAAATTGCAAAACGGCCTCCATACAGGGATTGATTAGTAGTTCAACAATGCAATTAATTTTATTTTGAACAGATAGATTTAGTCGTTTTTCATGATATCTAGACTGCCAAAGGACTGTTTATAAAATTTCATGGTTTATCATGGTTCCACTGCGAGAGAGAGACGGTTCGATCTTCTTCTTCTTATTTACGAGACGATGGAAAACTATACATAAATTTTGGGCCCAGCAGGTACCCACCCCGATTGCGGCGTCAGTGGCGAGCACATAAGGTCTTCCAAAGTGCAGGAGTATGGGCACTTGGGACATTCCAGCATGTGTGCCATACCTTGCAAAGGGGCACCGCACCCACACTGGGTATCAGACGGGTCTATAAAACCCCATTTTGCCAAATTGTGTTGGCAGCGGCCTACTTGGGTGCGCAAACGATTGAGTGCTTTCCATTTAGGCCACTGCAGTTTACGTCCAGTTAGAAGGTGTTCCTGGGGTTTCACGAAGTCGGGTGGTAGTTGGTGAGCTTCTTTCCACAACTTGCTTCTTATAGGCGGTGGGTCTTGGATGGCCCGTGTGTGACCTATTATGTGACCATAGAGACGTGTCGGGAATCGGATGCCTGGTATTTTTTGACGGTTCGATACAAAACAAATATCTCTATCCCTAACCCTTTTTCACAGCGGCATCATGATGGCGTAGTCACGTAACACGTTATACTCTCACACTGTTTATATTGCCGTCCTAGGAAAATAAATTTTCAATTGTGACGTTTCTTCATTAAAGATTATTAAGTAATCTGTTAGCTCATCGTAAAGCGAGATTGCCAAGTGTCAACGATTATCACTACACGATATTATGTTTAAACCTTTCGTGTGTTTACAGTGTTTAGGACGTGGATCCACGCGAGACCCAATGGTTTTTCTATAGTTTCGGTAATTACGGACACACGAACGGTTCCACATAGAAAAATCCTAAACGGATCAATGAAATGAGTAAGTTCTGTGCTGTCGCAAATTAAGGCGCAGAAAACCCTCAGTGGCTGATTTTAAAATGAGAATCTCGTCTAAACGGCTAGTCGTATTTTTTTGGATAAAATATATGTTATACTTACATTATATAGTTTTATTTGTAATTTGATCTAAGAGAATTTTGAGTTTCATTCGTATAACATAGTGTAATTAATTTGTTAAATTATGTCTATCACGGACAAAAAAACGACAATCGCGCCGGACCATCTCAAAGACTATTTAATTATCTACATTTTGATCTGAGGCTTTTTTTAAAGTCATACTCATAACTTATAGAATAACAAGGATAGTACTAAAAAATTTACTTTTTTGCAAAAAAATACTACCGGCTTCCAAATAAAAAACTACAAAGTGAAAAATAACTTTATTTTTGAAAGTCGGTGTCTTTCGTAGGTACCATTTTTTTGCAAAAAAGTTTTTTTATTTTTCACTTTTTATACCTATATATATACCTTTATATACCTACCTAATAGGCAAGTTGTTTAGTAACCTATAACGCCAGAATAGATTACCCAAATACCATGAAACTTGAACATAACCGGTGAAATGAAAGATCTGTGTACCCCTTAAGAGCGTACTGGCGTGATGTTATGTTATGAAATGGTATAAACAATGAACAGACATGCGATTGCAGCAATCCCGAAAGATTTGCCGACATTTATTGAAGAGTTCTATTGTATATCTCCGAAGTTCTTCATCAGATCTTCACCAAATTAAAATGGGACCAATTTCAAAACATCCTCTTTCAAACAAAAAAAATATTTTCAAAATGGGTCCACAATTGACGGAGATATCGGTGAACATACACAAAAACATACCTAATGTCGAACATAGAACCTCCTCCTTTTTGGTAAGTCGGTTAAAAACTACTGAGTTTTGGGTGGCGCGGATGTGAAACGAGTGAGCGTTTTGTTCCCTCAAGGTCGTTGGCGACTGTCGTCGTCTTAAGATTGACATCGACACGTTGAGAAGAAGCTTCGAATTGCTCTGTATCTTAATTAACGATTAGCCAATCATACAGGGAGTTTGCCAAGTGCCGACCGATCTTTCACTAGCTTCTAAACGGGCCAATGTTAAGGAAATGGGCGCAGTCGTAAAGGTGCTCACACACTGCTGTTAAAAATGTTTACAAACATTAGTAAACATTTTGTAAACCATTTGATCACAATGTTAAGAAACACAAAATTGTTAGTTATCAAATTAGTGAAAAGCGAAGAAAAACTTCTTTTGTAAAAAAATAAATAAGCTTATCCAATGAGCAAATCTTCTTCCAATTTCGTGTAGACAGACGCCAAGGAACGTAAATCCAAACTGCGAGCCGATGTCATGTTTTTAAACATTTTCCATCTGTGTAGGAGCACTCAAAACATCTTACAATTCCTAACAGAATGCAACAATACCTAACATTTGTTAGTAAATGTTAGTGTTAGAAAATGTATGTAAACATTTTTAACATCAGTGTGGGAGCACCATTAGGACATACTTTTACAACATAAACAGATTGATAAATGGAAGATGCTACTAGAACATTTCAGAGATAATCAGGTCCAAAACTGTCAACGTAGGTTTTGGGGTCATGTTATCGTCGGCGCAACACGTTGCATTCGACCTACTTGGGTTTTTAATCATTTATCGCCCCGTTATCGCACTCGCACTAAAAATACACTTCGTTTTAATAACAATTTATTTTAAAGCTAGTTTTTATGTCTTCTGAAATTGTGGATGCTTGCCTGTGGTGTGCATTTTTATCGTTACGTTGGTACGAAAAGTAAAAAGGTAGTGACGTGAAATATAAATCTTGTATCCTCTAAATTTGACAAAGGATTGTTTAGTGAAGTGCCTTTCAGACACTAAACACACGTCTAAATTTTCTGTGTTTACGACTGCCTGTAACTCATTCTGTTTGAGGAGCACATCGGAGTTCCATACTTCCACGCCATTATTTTTAGCGTAATAGTTTTTTATGATTATTAAGAGCAGCTGTCTTGGTGCTGGATTCTAACTTCTCTAGTCGTTTGTCAAATGTAAATTTAACAAAAGATTGTTTAGTGAAGTGCCTTTCAGACACTAAACACACGTCTATATTTTTTGTGATTACTACCGCCTGTAACTCATTCTGATGTTTGTGGAGCCCATTGGAGTTCCACGCCATTTTTTTTAGTGTATTAGTTATTTATGATTATTAAGAGCAGCTGTTTTGGTGCTGGATTCTAACTTCTCTAGTCGTTTGTCAAATGTAGTAATACACTTTAAAATCTGATTAATTTTATCTTCTAGATTTAAAGGTTGTGTGCCTTGTTTTGCAGCCTGAGCATAGGAAATACTTTTGGTGGCTTGAACAGGTTTAACAGTTGACTGGACACCTTCTTTCCGTGTGTGTTGGTCAGGATTCCCTATTGTAGAAAACTGTTGGGCTGTTGGCACAACAAGTTTATTTTTTATGTTTTTGTTTTTCATCATTTGTATCTTTTTGGCTACTTCACACCCTCTGTAGTTGGCTGGGTGGGGTAAGCCACAGTGGACGCATTTCGGTTTCTCTTGCGGAGATTTAATACAGTCGGCTGTAAGGTGCTTGCCAGTGCATTTTACACACCTTGGGTTGTTTTAGAGTATTTATCAGTATGCCCAGGCATCCAGATGCCAGCATCTCTTACACTGTGGAATGAGTTTCGGATTTTTGAGAGGTTGTATTTCAATTTTACACCCTAAAATGTGCTTTATTGCATAGATTTTATTGACATCTTCGTCATTGTGAAATGAAAGGACGAACATATTAAGCGGTTCTTTACTCTTCCAGCACAACTTGTGGTCAACTTTTTCTATTTTTAGGCCTTGCAATATTAAATCATCTTTGATTCGATCTGACTGGCAAGAAGAATGTAACTTTTTCACTGCAACTTTTATTAGCCTAGCCTGTTTATTGTCATATGTGTGCCAATGATAGTCTTTCTTTGTCAAAAACCTAACAATCGCTCTATATGAGTCATCAATTTTAGCGTTGATCTTCACACAGTCTCCATTCATCATTTTGGCGGTGAATGATTCAGTTGGTTGGGTTTCAGTCAGTGAGTCGTAAAACATTTGGTAGCTCTTGACTCCGTCTATAATGATTGGCGATTGACTTGAAAGCATGATTTGTAGTTTATTGAGATATTTTGATAATTTTAGTATCAAATGCAAGGTAGCTATAGCCATCCGTTTAAATCATGTAAATCGGTCCAATTTTTTTTTTTTCTATATGGCGTCTCGTAGTTCGGTCAAAGTGACTGACAACTACTTAACCGCGCTTCCCTGTGGAGACTAAGCTATATAGCCTCCAGCCAGGCACAAATTTCTAAACCTAAGCGACAACGCTGAGGGCGACCCCCTGTGGAGTCGAACCTCGGCTCAGGGCGTCGCTGGGGGGACAACTATGGCTAGATCTTAATAAAGTGAAGAACGGACAAGTCGGTCCACGTGTTTATGAGATACTAGCTTCTGCCCGCGGCTTCGCTCGCATAAAAAGTGTTTTATCATCCCAAGGGAATACCGACTATCCTATTAAACCTATGTCCTTCCCAGGGTCTCAAACTATCTACATGCCAAGTAGATCCAGAGATTGCCCCCTACAACCTCACAAATTTTACCTCTTAATAATTTAGTATAGATCAACATTAACTCATTACTGAATGCCAAGCGAAAGGTTCAAGGACTCCCTTACCGCGAATCTTTTGTTTTGATCATGCTAGCGACACTGCCTTTTCATTTTTCGTATCTTGTTGAAATATTGGAATTTCCAGTGTATTCCAATTCCATAACGCAAAAAAATGGTACAAACGAAAGACACCGACTTCCAAAAATTAAGTTATTTATCTCTTTGTAGTTTTCTTATTTGGAAGTCGGTAGTATTTTTTTGTAAAAAAGTTATTCAACGCAATTCACGCATTAGTCACTATTTAAAACAATAGTCTGTTTAACAATTCTATAAAACTGTTTGCGCCAACAAAACAATAAGAAAGCCGCAGCCGATATGAATTGTTCCGTAACATTATGATATCAAGTCTAGATTCTGGTCAAAACAAGTTTAATTTGGAATCATCAATACAAAGAAGAAGTTGTCTAGATTCAATCATTCTAATAATTTAATATAAGTAAATCATTCTCATTAGAAGTGCTAAATGGTCCACTTGCACTCTAGATGACCTGTAAAATGCCTCTGAAGATGCCATAAACGTAACCACCTAATGGGCCCAAATAGTTTGAATAAATGTATCATCGAAACGAAGTAAGAACTAATACCAAACATACTTGCATTTAAGTAGTGCTTGAAGATCTTTCACAACTGGGTGGCTTTGTATTAGCAGATGGGAATCTGTAATGTACAGGATACAGGGCAAAAATGATGAAATCTAAATCCAAACGAGAACTAGCGCTTTACGGAGCTCTCTCTGTTGATAAGCTCCAGCAGCCATCTTCTGTCAGACGAGAAGTTTGGTAGTCCAAGACCTCATAATCTCACTGGGGACAACATTACATATATCTTTTAAAGCCATTTGTATGGATCGAACTTCGTTTTTAATGCTTGAGTGATCTTCTGTAATCTTCTTCTTTTTCGATCACTGGTCGTTCAAATTTGTTGGGCCCAACACTTAGGGCCGACTTCACCAATGAAACTAATCGCGATTAGTTCAACTAAACTCAGTTTAAGCAAATACAGCGAATTGATTGGCTGAGACCGCTGAGAAACTACCAATTAGAACGCTGTATTTGCATAAACTGAGTTTAGTTGAACTAATCGCGATAAGATCCATTGGTGAAATCGGCCCTTAGCCACTTCCACGGCGTCATCGGTAGCAGCGCATAGATCACCCACTTCACCCAGCTTCCGCAATACGGGTCTTACTCATCTCAGATTGGTCAACAACATAGTACCTATTGATATCATACGGCTGTAGATATAAGCTAAGGCTAACAGCTACGTCTTAGTCAATTTGCCTTATCCGCATTGGGTTATCTCAAAATATCCGAAGCGGATAACACGTACTTCGTGACCGAGAGGCCGACTAGAACAAATATCCCGCTATCTGATATTTGCGTGCATGCTTGACTTTGCAAATCTCTTTCACCAAATATGGCGACGACAACGCACGCGTTCTGTGTACTTTACTATGCACAGTTAGTTCTAAAACTTCCACGGCGTCATCGGTGGCAGCGCATAGATCACCCAGTTTCCGCAATATAGGCCTTACTCATCTCAAATTACCATTATTGCCTAAGTAAACAGTAATCGTGAAAATTGCAACACCATAATTTTGTATGTAGGTAGGTATGTCAATGAGGTATGTATATATTTGTAATCAAAGTACCAAGTATAAGGATTACACGAATATTTCAAATACGCACGTAGCTAAACAAAAATCTTTTAGCAGATGTCATCCCACATCAACCAATGATCTCATTCGTGATCGTAGGTAGGTAGTTATTTAGACATGATTATGTTCAAATTTTTATAAATAAACGTTGATAAGAGTTACTGTGGCAGGTCTCTATAATGTCATCACGCATTTGGAAAACCAAACATTCGCCCACTCGGTTAGAATGAATGTGAATAAAAAGTCAAAGAGCTACTACGCATGTGCCTATGTGCGTTGAACCGGTGTTCGAGAGCCGACCCCCAGACAAAGTCACCTTCTGCAATAGGTATGATACACATTCACTATGTACCTATATGCGGTATCGTATTGATGAATTATCTAACTGGATACGTAACATTCTATGTTATGCATTAGAATGCAGATGTAACGGATTCTAATGTCATTTGGAGTATTTAACACCAAATTGTATCGAGTCAGCCTTCCCAGTAAGCTTTGCGGAGGTAGTGAATACTACCTACAATAAAATTCTCCGCTCCACTGTCCGCTTGTCCAGTTGTGTAGACAGTTGAGACACAAAACTACACCATCACAATATCCACTAAAAATCAATTTGCAAATAATATTGACAGCCGCTGAATTTCACTCGAAATTTCGAAAAATTCCCGCCAAAAACTCACTGGATACGTAATACTATGATGGGTGTTGCCAGTGTTGCGAATTTAATTTTCTGAAGGCGTGGAGCAAGTGCCTTTATAGGTCGTGGGAATGTGCAGAAATAGGGGACGCTCAGAGCAAGTCGTGGCGGTGTGTGGACGTCTTTCGACTGAAATATAGTTATTAAGGCGGCCCATAATTAACTTGTACATTAATTCAACAATGTATTATTTTATCTCGAATCATAATTTGTAACGATCAGCCACATGATCCCACAAAAAGCATGTCTAGCAGTTAGTTAGATAGGTGTGTCGGAATCGGAAATAGACGCCTTGACCTAGTCGAGGCAGACCCCGCGGTGACCTGTCTGACGCGTACGGTGAAGATTTATTTATTTAGTTTTCATGCACAAAAAGGTACAAAGGAGTCCTAATGCCTTTGGCATTCTCTACCAGTCAACAGTCAGTCAGTTTATATGCGGTGTTAACAAGGCGAAAAAGCGTTGTTACGAATAAAATATACTTTAGCGTCTATATATCCCAGAGTAAGAGGTGTTTTGTTGTAGTGTAGATATATGAGTACGAGCTTAGGGAATGCGATGAACGGAGGCACTTATCGTGAGGTAAGTTTTGTAATTGTATTTACAAATACAAATAATCTTCATTGATATAAATTTTTTGCAGCATTTATTGAAGCCTGTGACTTCCGAACTAGGCGAACCTGTATGACAGGATAATTTGAGATATTGTGTGAAAAAGACCAGTGCGAAGAGATACTAAACGGAACTTAGGAGGATGCTGAGACATACTTCAGAGTTTCAGAGTAACTAAAACACATGTTTTGTTGACCTAGGATTGTAATAAAAACAATACGTTATCTAAGTATTGACTTGTCACGTAATTCTTAAAAAATAATACCATTAGATAAGATAGTTTTAAGTTCTTAATGTTCTTAAGTAAGATGGTCAACAACATAATACCTACCTATTGATATCATACGGCGGTAGATATAAGCTAAGGCTTAATCAATTTGTCTTTCTCCGAAGCGGATGGGAGTTACGAGATTTGTTAACACGTACTTCGTGACCGAGAGGCCGGCTAGAACAAATATCCCGCTATCTGATATTTGCGTGCATGCTTGACTTTGCAAATCTCTTTCACCAAATATGGCGACGACATCGCACGCGTTCTGTGTACTTTAATATGCACAGTTCTGTTGTACAATAGTTCTAAAACTAGATTATGAACACGTAAAATAAGTACACACTCCCTTAAAGGTGCCCTTGAGCCAGTTATACACAGTTGCGCTCGTCCCCTTTCGCCTGACAACGCCCTAAGGTCATTTCGGTGTAAGTTTAGTGCTAGCTGCTATACTCATTTGCAAATAAATTTATACAAAGTTTTTTAATCTGTTTATTAAATTTGTTATTGTATCAAAGTGAAAATCTGCATACAATAGATTGATGGTTGTCTTGAATGAAATAATAGGTAGTTGATTGCCATTTTGGATTGGCTATTAAAGCATTTCTTGACGCCAAATAAAGATGTTACCGCTGAGATCATATTTTAATAATTAATCAATGACCATCATCTGTTTTTGATCATAATTTCTAAGAAGTGATTTCATTATATTGAGTAATATTTATTTACTTTCAGATTTATAGTTCGGCTTTAGTTCTGATAAGAAAATACAAGTTCCAACAAGTAGGCCTTGCGGGTGTGATTGGCGACACTTAACTAGTCTAGCAGTCTGAGGGGCACGCCCTGTAAATGACTGCAGATAACAATGAAATATCCATGATTAATTGTTACATTTGATATTAATAATAATGATATGTTAAAACATTATGGCAACAATAATAATTATCTTCCAAGATAAAAAAGCACATGATCACATTTTGACTCAACATGACACAAGCAGAATAGTTGACATCAGATTTGATGCTAAAATAATGTTACTATCCGTATTATTATTAAAAAGGCGAAAGTTTGTGAGTGTGTGAGTTTGTATGTTTGTTACTTCTTCACACTCAAACGGCTGGACGAAGCTGGATGAAGTTAGGCACAAAGATAAATTATATTCAGGAATAACATATAGGATACTTTTTATCCCCGGAATATGTTCCCTTGGGATCATTTCCGACATTTACGCGGGCGAAGCCGCTGGCAGAAGCTAGTATTATTATATAAATGCGAAAGTAACTCTGTCTATCAACGGGTAAACAGATGAGGATGCGATAGGATACTTTTTAACACGCTTTTATTAGCTTGGTATGTATGTATCTATGAATCAATGGAACGGAATCTTTGAACGTGATTTTCACCCCCTTCAAAACATAGGATTGATTTGAAACTTTGCACACTTATCAAGGACCGATGACAATACAATAATTTAAATAGTTTGTCCCATTATTCTTATCAGGATCTTCAGGATTAGCGATTTTTTAGTTCAATTTACCACTAAATGTTGAGTATGTTTTTTAGTTTTTAGAACTACTATTTATTATCCTCATAGTATGTTTTCTTGGAATATTAGAATACTTTTTACATGGGTGAAGCTTATGTTATATAATTTCTTATTTACTGAGTTTCTTGCACATTCTTCTCCATAGAAACCTACTTATGCTTTGTAATGGAACTATAATTAATCTTTTGTACCTACTGCCTGACCTTGAAAATTCAAAAGTGTCTGTAAATGGTGTATTCAAATACATGCTTTGTGTTTCGAGTACAAGGAATTTTAGATCTTATATTATATTTCAATGACTCACCAGTCATTGAAATACACATATTAGGATTAGAATATGAAGCAATTTAGTGACTGAATTATGTAAACATCTATTTCACCTAATCACACACATTAATCTAGATAAAATCAGATAGCAGTATCCAGTACAAACTCAATTTTTTATATCCTAGAAGTAAGAAAACTAACTAGGAAGTAGGTATGACTTAAAAGAACAAGTTTCCGAAATGATTTGTGAGTAAATCAATTAACGGTTACATGGCTTTGCTGTTATATAATAATTATTTCATCAGTATTCACATGGTTCAAAAGTGACTCTTATAACTGTAAACTTCAATCTCAAATGAATTATCTACAGTGTTGATTTTGTCTTATGTTGATAACAGTAATAATTCACTAACTATTATTATAATTTATAGTTATACTAACTTCTGCCAGCGGCTTTGCCCACGTGAATGTCGAAAATTATGCCTGGGGAACATATTCCTGGGATAAAAAAAATCATATGTATACCAGACTATAATATATCTCTGTACCAAATTTCATCCAGATCCATCCAATTGTTTGAGCATGCAGAAGTAGCAAACATACAAACACACACATGCAGACAAACTTTCGCCTTAATAAAATATTAAATCTATTAGTGTGATATCTACTCACACACACACATCTTACACATTTTGTCTCCAGGCAAATATTGGGCGAGTTTATACTCTATAATAAATAAAAACACTTGTGACCCCGATTTTGTCAACTTGTTGTGTAAACAGACTTTAATGAGTCTGTTTCACTCTTTTATTGAGAATTTAATAGATTATAAAATATTCTGATAAAGCCTCAAATAATTTCATTCACTAACAATGTAATTAATGAAAAGACAAGAGCATTCATTGCATTTCAAGCTATCTCAAATCTAGGTTCCATATCCATTAATGCTAGACCGATCTTGAAACAACAGTGTTTTTAGAACAAATCTTATTGTTGTCATGCAAATACTTATCAAAAGGCACAGTATTATGAGATAATGCTAATAGGTATATTCAATCTTTAATTCAATAACAGAGCTTCTAAGGTTAATACAGGTTGCAAAACACTTGTATTATTTGTCTAAAAGAAAAATTTTGTTCTAGAACAAAAACACAACATAGAATTGTAAACATTTTTGTAGGTGACCTTCCAAGACTGATCTGAATTTTAAACATGAATAGCATAAAAGCATCTTTTTGTAACGGCAACTTAAGTGCTGTGATAGACGACAACTGAACATTTGGAGATGCCAGTAGCCAAGTGTCTTTGTGAACAAGCATTCAACAAAACACACAGAAAGGTTTATTGGGACATTCGAAGTAACAGTAGAACACTTGACTCCCTAAGTCACAGGTTTCCCTAGTTTAGGAGGCAGGGTTTCCTTTATTTAAGCTACCTTTATTTATTCTAAAATTGTAACCTAATCGCTGAGTACTTTTGTAACAAAGGTTATCTGTATCAATAAAGTTATATTATATTATAAACAAGGAAAATATACTTCGATGAAATTCGAGTTGAAATCTAACTAATGTATTGTTTGAAAAACATTAGGTACTATCTTAACAATAAACATTTTGAACACATTTCTAATATTTGTAAACATTGTGTATCAAAACTTTAAACAGCCATTTCACAGCATTAGAAGATGCAACCAACACATACTTTGCATATCATTTGCCGCAATATTTACCTGGCTTACAATACAAGAAACAGTTTGTATCTACAAAACATAGATTCGTGTACATGTCATAACACTACATTCCCAAGTGGGAGGGAGGCGAGTAGGCGGACGAAAATCAATACCATTTCATTGATTTCATGTGCTATCTCAAACATGCACGCATGCAGATAATTTCGCTATGTTGTATGACATCGATACCCCTGGCCTGCTCGTAAATGTCATTATATGAATACCTACCAACTTTCCCTATCGCTGGCATACAAATTCCACGTTCGTCGGAAATCACACGATCGTGTAGATCAAAACATTGTTGTCCACGAGAACGGTAACGGTACGCTACAAACACTATCCTTTCACGCATGTTAACATATGGCCGTGGTAACACAATTGTATTCATTACTCCAATTATTGCACTCGCGCTTACATTTAAGACCTCTGAAAGTGACCTTGAATTAACCAAATTAAATCGTGACGAAAGTCTCATACGTAGCGAGATCCCGATTGATTTTTCTGTGCCACAATTTTTGCTCAGCTTGCAATGAAATATGTGAATATAATCATTCTTCTCGTTTTATTCACTAAAATCACATTCCAAAACTCACCTTGCGTAACAAGGTAGATATCAGGTCACTGCACCCAAGGGTTTCCATAATTTATGCCACACAAAATCACACACGATATCATTTTCGTCAAAATGCACAAACAAAAAAAACCAACGTGACGAGAGGAAGCGCATCGTTCAAGCTTCAAATTTATACTGACAGCCATGCTGCTGATGAGTCCGACTTTATTGTGGACTTGTGCGCTGATTGGTCGAAAAGTAGCTAATAAAAAAACCTAATTGCTTAGTTCCACCAATCGCCAACAAGGATTTCAAAAATTCTTGATAGTTTGCCAAAAATCGAGCGATAAACAGTATAGCTCGGGTTATTTTTTATGTTATTATTTATTAATCTTATCACCACCATTCGACATGGGAATCTAAAGGAATAATGTCTGTTTCTAGCAGCAGAAGAGAAAACGCTGATAATTGTAAGACATCATTGGATGAAGATTAATTTAATTTATGATCTTCGTATCATACGTGACTACGAGCAATGATATGATATTCATTGGTGACGAAGAAATCTCCTTGAATGAATTCTCATTCCTTAGTTTCATTCGGGCATAGAAATCAAGTCAAAGTAAAAATTCTCGTTTTATTCTGATCGAAATAATCAGAAAATGTTTTATCTGTTTGTTTGATTAAATGAGTTACTCATTTAATCAAACAAACAGATAGAACTCATTATGAGTACCTATAGTATGCTATTTGCTAATATTTGTTTGTTTTTTTATACTACACTGCAACTTTTTTTTTCCCCCCTTTCATGAGACGAAGACGAACTTCTTTCTCAGTAAACTAAACGTTCCTGTCAATGTCATTCAATCGACATTTGCTTTTTCTGTGCTGCGCTGCCACCCCCAGCCGCCCACTGACTTATAAACCTATGGACTTGCCATACCTACGAAATTAGCGTGTATACCTACATAAATCGGGCAATTAAGATGGCTGCCCATTAGCCAATGAGGTAGGCCATTTGCAACTGTTTGACAGCACAACTACACAGATAAACGTACATATACGGCACACAACTACCAATTTTACTCGGCAATCAACATGGCGCCCGGTCACGCATAGACATGATTTTGACGACACTCAAAAGTGTTACCAAGTTTAGTCCTTGACAAACATTTAGATGTCTCTCTTTTCATATGCAGCTCTTGGTTACTTAAAAAGAGACAAAACGCTTTTTGAAATGCGTGTGTCGATATTATAGATATTTGTATAACTATTCTTCATATAGTAGAATATGCCGTCTCCATAGTTATCCTACCTCATTGCAGCCGCCAGACTTTTGTCATTCTGTCATTGTAATGTCACAACAAGCAACAAAGTTTTAGGTTATATGCCAAAGCGTGTAAAACTAGAACATTAAAATATTTAACTAATAAAATGGCGAGAAAGAAAAATAAAGACGGAAAAAAGAAAGTAACCTTAGTGTTCGATGAAGCTAAGAGAAAGTAATATAATTATATATTTATTGTTTCCGATTCAATCTGTGCATATGCACTCACTTGCTGTGATATCTAGTGTTTTTGTTTATTTTTCAGGGATTTCTTATGTGGTTTCCGTAAAAGGAAGCTAGAACGAAAAAAGAAGGCACAGGAGGAATTGAAAGCACTTCTAAAAGTGGAGAGGAAACGTATAAAGCAGGAGGTAAGTGAATTCGGAATGGTTCATCTGAGGGATAACTGTTTAATCTTAGGCCCAGTTGTTTGATCCATAGTTAACTCAACCAATGGTTAAATATAATTTCGCACATCACCATTTTTCTTCAGTTGTTAACTTCAAAAATGGTAAATAAGTTGGAGAGTTAATTATTTGACCGTTCATTACACTAACAATTGCCGAATAAACGCGTTTCACCGAAATTTGAAACCGTTGGTTAGCATATTTAACCATTGTTTGAGTTAACTACGGATCAAAAAACTGGGCCTTAGGCCCACTTGCACAAAAAACTATTTGCTAACAAGAGGTTAAATTGACAAACTGTATCTGTAGTATAGTGATGTTGTCGAGAGCAAGTAATAAGTTTGTAGGAATAACCACATAGGTTGTTTGTTCATTATTCATAAGATGGTGTACATTAACAGTGTAACTTAGAACAAACCAAATAGAAAACGAAATGCTACATTCACATATAAAATCTATATTATCCTACCAGTAAAATGATTTTTCTTGTTTCAGAATAAAGAATCCTACAAAAAGCTTGTGGTGTCAAGTAGACCCATCCCAGATATAGAGCAACTCCTTCAGGATGAATATGAAGATGAGGATGTAAATGTTAAAATAGTTGAACTCTCAGCAGATACTTTACAGAAGAAAGATTTAGTTATAGGTGAGAATAAACCTAAAGAAAAAGTTAAGAAAGATCAGGAAAAAGGCAAAAATAAAGTTAACCAAAAGGCCGTTACAATTTCTGGCATGGGATCAGATGAAGAAGATGCAGAGGAAGAGTCTGAAGAAGAGGGAGATGATGATGACGAGAAAATAAAAACAAAGAAAGAAATAAAGAGCATGCTCAAGAAACAGGCAACAAAGAAAATACAAAAGAGTAAAGTATTCCAAATGAAGAGCAAACTAGATAGAGTTCAGAACAAAAAGAAATCACAGCAAAAGAAAGGCCACATGAAAGCTAAATCTGACCCTAAGAAAGGACATGGAAAACCGGGCAAACCTGGGAAACCGGGCAAACCTGGGAAACCAGACCATAGGAAAGATAAATCAAAGAAAAAAGGTGGTAGAAGAAAACATTGATTTAATTATAATAAGATTCGACAGTAATATCTAATGAGGTATTTCACATAATCACTCCTCCTTTGATTTCTTTGAAAAATATAAAAACAATCATTTTGCTCTCAAATCTTGTTTCTTATCAATGTTGTAAGAAAACAGTGTAGCTGCATTATGTTTCCCTAGTTTCACTATTACTAGAAAAACTTAAACATAACAAAAAATGCATTTATAAAATACAACATGCATTGTACAAACTTAATAAAAACAATATCACTTATTTGCTAGTGTCTTTTCCTGTTTCACACTATCACAATTATCAAAGGTGGTTTCTGCATAACTGAGGACTTTATTCCTTGTAGATTTATGAGTTACTGGTGATTTCTTGGGCTTACTATTGGTACTAATGTCGCAATTTGTGCCTAAAGGAACATTAGCATCTACTTTGCTTTTAGAGTTTCTACTACCTGTAGTAGGTTTTTGAAATGCCAGATATTCATCACTATTTTCAGACACTTTTTTCTATTTTATGACTCTTTTGTTTTTTATGTTTGTTTGACTGTCATTCTGATCTTCAATAGTGTCTGCTTCAAAAGCTTCAAAGCTGTTCAGCCTTTGCTTTTTTATTTGGTGTCACTTTTTTTTTAGGTGCATATTTAAAGTCCAAACCATCTTGAGACTTTACTTCATCTGCTTCTGTTTTCTTTTTTGGTGTTACTTTATTCCTAGCAGCTGTATTAACAGATAGTTTGTCAGTTTTCATTTCGAAATCATCCAAGTTATCTTGAGAGTTGATTTCTTCTGCATTTGATTTCTTATTTGGTGTCACTCTCTTCTTAGGTGCAGGTTTAACATCCAACTTATCTTGGGACTTAACTCCATCTGCTTTTGTTTTCTTATTTGGTGTTACTTTCTTCCTGGGTGCAGCTTTAACAGATAGCTGCTCAGGTTTCATTTCAAAATCATCCATATCATCTTCAGGGTTAACTTTTTTAGGTGTAACTTTTCTTTTGCGAGGTGATTTCTTCTCTGTAGTTTCTGCTTTAACATTCAACTTTCCTACCTTTGTTTCAGAATTAATGTTTTCATCATTTAATTCCTTTCTTGGAGTAACTTTTCTACTTTTGGGTGGCTTAACATCATTCTCTTCATCAGAATTTTCAATTTTAACTTCTTTCTTTACTGGAGTTTTCTTGGGTGATTTTCTACCTAAGCCACTGAATGGACAGATGTCTCTATTTAAACATTCATGGCATAGTGGGCCTACAGGTAGACAAATAGTTTGCCCAAATCCAACAAGGAGGTGATTTACTTCACTCCAAAGTTCAAAAGGCAGCCAAGTTTGCAATGATTTTCGTGTGTCTTCAGGAGTGCTTGTTGGTTTCTTATGCCAGCCTATTCTGTTGCTTATTCTATGAACATGTGTATCTACACCTGTGGGAAAGAGTAGAATATAGATAACAAGTGAAATTTATCACAGAGTTGTAACTCTTACTGGTTTGAACTCACCAATCCCAGTAACTTTATCCCAAGCGACTAGCATGCAAATGTGCGCCATTTTAGGCCCCACACCAGTCAACTTGCACAGTTTGTCCACAGAGTCTGGTATGTCTCCATTGTACTGCTCCTTCAGGGTCTGAGTTGTTTTCTTTATGTATTTTACTTTGGTCTGAAATATTATAAAATTTATAATGTAAGAAATAAACACAGGTTGTCCTGGTTATTTTTTTTGGATTGGATACAGCTATGGTAACCGTCGAATGACTCGACTCGGCTGGGCGGCGTTCATGAAGTTGCGTGGTATCTTATCGTCCAATTTATCGCAATGGCAATGGACAGGGCCATGCTCGTTCCTTGCGTGATTATGTCAGAAATGAGGATATCTGCAGGCGAACCAAAGTTACCGACATAGCCCGAAGAATTGTTAAACTTAAGTGGCAGTGGGCAGGGCACATTGCTCGCTGAACGGATGGCCGATGGGACCGAAAAGTTCTGGAATGGCGACCGCCAACCGGAAGACGATACGTTGGAAGGCCTCCCACTAGGTGGACCGATGACCGATGATTTTAAGGTTGCAGGAAGGCGCTGGGTGCGAGACGCACGGGATTGGGCAATGTGGCGACGCCTGGGGGAGGCCTATGTCCAGCAATGGACGTCTCGGGCTGAAATGACGATGATGACGACAGCTATTGTGAATGCCATGCTTAGTACTACCTATTAATAATGGCGGTTTATGATTAATCATTATCAGAGGTGGCTCAAATGATATCATCTGGTCCTTTTCAGTTTTATTCAGCACATCAGCAACTGAAATAGGAAGTTCATTTTTTTAAATCTTCTAGTGTTACCTTCCAAAATCCAACAGGGTATATCAGCTTGCCCAGTTCATCATCACTCATGTTTAATACACTGTCTATGGTTAGCCCTCTGGCCCGAAGACGCTCCATAGCTGCAAATGTCACTTGATCCTTTGTCTGACTTGACAACATTAGGGATATCAGACAGTGATATCTGTAAACCTGAAAAGATATCCTTAGGTTGAATTGAATATTTAGAGATTTACCTATGTATGCTAACAAAGCTAAGCTAAGCTAAGTGCCTGTACCTATAAGTTATGACCAGTGGAACATTGGGTACTGGTTGATAATTTGAAATAAAAAGAAAAAAAAAATTGTGACCCGCACAGGAGACACAAGACCATGAGAATATGTGGCACGAGAATTTGGTGGATGATGCTCAAAATAAAATAAACTTTAAATTAAATCAACAGCTAGTTCAAGGCAGCACAGGAAAAGTCTGCTTGAAATAATATAGGGAAGACTTTGCCCATCAGTGGGTCATTATGCACAATAATATATGTAGAAGGAAACAGTAGACTTCAACTTACTTCAGGAGCTGCTTTCATATCACCACTCATGTGGCAGCCCATGGTGTCAACTGGAGCATCATTGTTGGATCTCATGTTCCTTAAATTTACAAGGAATTCTTTCCAATTTGCTGGTTCCCATAATCCCTTTGTATCTGGCTGAAAAATATTAAATTTAGGCAATGTGTACCAGTTACCTACTAACTTTTTAAATCTTAGGTAGTAAGACAGAAGACAGAGAAGTTGAATTATTTGTTTATAGAGTCTGGCAAACGAAAGTAGAGACTGAAAAACCGCGGCAAATTTAAAAAATATCAGCATAGCAACCCCAAAAACAAGTATGCAATACCTGGAATAACCTAATTTGATACTTTAAAATTACTTATATTACTTCGTCTAAATAAAAAATAAATATAAAGAATAATATGTAATAAAAATACTATAGGTACATTTAAGTATTACCACTTTAGATATATCAATCTGAATAAGAAAAAGCAACATTATTCTATAATAATTCTGGTTTATTCACTATCAATCAAAATCTGAATCTAAGACTTCCATGAGAAAAGATTCATAAGAGTCACAGGAATCATTGTTTTCTACATTAATAATGAAACTTATTAAATTATTAAATAGAGAAAATGTTTTTATAAAAAGATAAATAGTGATTACGAATTAAAACAAAGTATCAACTTAGTAGCGTCATATGGAAAATTGAGGTTGACATTAGTATAGCATTGCCATATAAAAAGTTTGCAAATGATTCTAGTGTCTACTTTCGTTTGCCAGACTCTAGTAAGGTATATGTTTGTATAATTTAGGGCCAATTTCACCAATGAAACTAATTGCGATTAATTCAACTAAACTCAGTTTATGCAAATACAGCATTCTGTTTGATCAGTCACCGTTCGGTGTTATTCGTGGATACACGGTTGTTCAGTTAAAACATATTTCCAGTGGTTCTCAAACTACTATCGCGATGTTTACCTGCCCGGATTGCGATACCCACCACACTGATGGCCCGACCTGCAGTGCTTGCAAAAGTCAATATGACTTTGGATGTGCTGGGATTACTGAAGCTGGTTATAGGCGTCTAGGGGAAAGGAAGAACAGCTGGCGTTGCCCTAAGTGCATGTCAAGTCCATTACCCTCTCCTGCCCCAATCTCTCCGGTACCAAGTCAATTGGATAAAATGCAAGAATAGTTGAACCAAATCGTCTTTCAGTTGGCTCCTTTGGCTACTCTTGTTGAGGATGTCAAGTTGATCAAATCGGATGTCAACAATCTAAAGGACTCTCTTGAAAGTACTTAAAATTCTTTATTGCTCTTTGGTGCGCAGCGTTCTTGAGTATTGTTCCCAAGTGTGGAATCCTCTCTACAATATTTATATAGATAGAATTGAATCCATTCAACGTAGGTTCCTGAAACACTTGCAACATAAGTCTAAAACATATGACCCCAATTATGAGGCGAGATGTCGAAGACACCATATCTTACCATTGTAAGAAGAAAGTTTTCGAATATTGCGTGCCTTGTTAAAATCGCGCAGAATCACATTGACTCACCGGATTTACTATCTCAAGTTAAACTTAAAGTCCCAAATAGAATGACGAGACGTAAAGCATGTGTGGACGTGCCTCAGAGTTCTTCAAACTACAGGCAGAATTCATTTTTTGTGAGGTCCGCTAGAGAATTTAATAAACTTGTTTACTTTCCTGAACTGGATTTGTTTAATTCAAAGCCACGCGTTTTCAACAGAACATTAACGAAATCATGGTTTGGTTCTCTGACTTCAACATAATTTAGTTATTAAATATACTTACTCTAAATTTCCCTTTTTCAAATTTTGCTTAATATGTATTAGGTTATTTACATTACCTGAATCACTAAAGATTGATAACAAGCTTTCTAGATGTTTAAATGCGGAAACATGTAAATGGTATTCAGTTGTTTATATCTGTTTCTACTCTGTATGAATACACTGTATGTTTTCCTAATATAATAAAATAAAATAAAATAATTTCTCAGTGATCTCATCCAATCAGAATGCTGTATTTGCATAAACTGAGTTTAGTTAAACTAATCGCAATTAGTTTCATTGGTGTAATCGGCCCTTAATCTCTGGAAGTACTGATCCTGGTATAAAGGTACCTACTCTAAAACTGAGTGTTAACGCTACTTTTTTATCCTGGAAGAATGAACTGTTCCAGTGAGAATTGAGATAGGGCATGGGAACAAAGCCGCGGTAAAAAGGTATTTTATTACAGTAGATAAAATTTTAAATTACTACAACAGATTTAGTTTGAAGAAAACTGAAGTAATTGGTCTTCTTAAAAACAATAAATACTAATAATTAGGTACCTCTTTCTCAGGAAAATCTTTTTCAAATTCAATTTTAACGTGCTGTTTCTTCTCAAATTTAAACTGACTCAGGTCAATTTTACTTGGACTTGGCTGATCTTCTGAAGGTTCTGGAGGCTCAACTTTGAATTCAATGTTCGCGGAGTTGAAGTCATCTATATTTTCATTATCATTGCTTGCATTTTTCCCTGTTTTGTTAGACGGAACAGCGCTAGCAGTTGCTTTTGTTTTCCCGCGCGGCATTTTACGAACGAAGGATAATAATTTGAGAATGTCGTTAAATATAGGTAAGTTTTGCTTAAAAATGTAAAGTTATACCCACTGAAGTTAAATTAAGGTAATTTTATAAGAGGTTTTTGTTAAAATTCCGTAAAAAACACTTAATTTGATGCGCAGTTGCGCACAAACAACTTTATTACTTTATTTTGACTTTTTGTGCATGTTTTCTTTTCATGAAATCATGATGACAGTAGGTATAGGTATGGTGTCACAGAGTAAATTAAATTACATTACATTGTTTTGTCTGGGTACTTGTTGGGTTCAAAACAATGCTATTTGTAGTTATAAATTTTCTCAAGAAAATTATTTGACAAGTAAGCAGAAATCTAGAAAATAAAGTTTCGTTCGGGCATTAAATTTGCGAACTCCGTTTAGTTTTACCACTCAGTCACAGTGATTTGACTTCGATTCCGACTGTCACGATTGTTCAACTTCGACAAGTCTTCACTTCACAACTGTCACTGTCACTTCTAATTGAGGTGTCGTCAAATGTTTCCATAATTTTAATTATATCAATTTTATCGTATTATTGGATAGGTCTTAGTATATTTTAAAGTTTAAAACATAATGGCTGAACTACTACTAGACCCAAATATCAGGTTATGGGTTTTCCTTCCCATTGTAATCATCACCTTCTTGGTCGGAATTGTACGGCACTATGTTTCTCTAATTTTGTCATCCCAGAAGAAGATTGAGCTTCTCCAGGTTCAAGACAGGTAAATAATGATATGTTTCTATTATTTCGCATTATATTTGGTGTATCAATCAACATTTGCATACATTTTTCTTATTAACTAACCTAAAAAAGTTAATCAATATAAGATCTGAATTTCAGTCACATTCACCTAAATAAGTTCAATCTTAATAACGTCTGTTTTAGTACTTTGTAAGATCAAATTTTCGGTTCGGCGCAGTGACCCATGTAAATAAGTGATTATGTATGACAAAATGTTATAAAACAAGTACAATATTGTTTTAAATTGATTTACAGTCAAGTGATGATCCGCGCTCGTCTACTGCGTGAGAACGGCAAGTACCTGCCGCGGCAGTCGTTCGCAATGCGTCGTCATTGGTTCAACAATGAGGAGACTGGATACTTCAAGGTTCAGAAGAGGGCAGCTGCCTCCCAGGTAATAATTAATTCAATAGCCATATAATGATAATTAACATTGGAAGAATGATTGAATTCAGCAAGTCATCTGGACCATAGAAATGTATTCTGCTTTTATTTCATACTGATGAATCATACTGAAGTTGGGATAAGTAATTGTAGGGATCATAAAATGTAAATACAATTTTAAAGATGTTGCATTCTAATCAACTATGTTTTCACAGTGTCTTTGATAAGAAATTATTAGTGACCAATACACATACTGAATTACGCAAATCAATAATCATTGCTGCATATTTTAGAACCCCATGACTGACCCTGGCATGATGACTGACATGCTGAAGGGCAATGTGACCAATGTGCTGCCCATGATTGTCATTGGAGGCTGGATCAACTGGATGTTCAGTGGTTTCCTTACCAGTAAGTATTTTTTGCAACACTTTCCACTTGAGTAGTTGAATTCCTGTGAAAATAAAACTCTACTACACTACAGAACACCATAATATGAAAACTGCATGTCACATTCTTTCTGCAAAATGAATGGTTTCTTACTTTGTAGGCTTGGTAGGAAACATATTCAAACAGAAGCTCAGATGACACAGCAATCCAAACTTACAAATGATCAACATTGGGCCTAATTTTAATATTAAAATCAGGACAAATATTTCAACTGTTTGAGCAGATTGCTCTTTACCTTTTTCTTATCAGACTTACATTTAAACATTTCAACTAGTAACAAAAATAAAGACTGATTAGATAACCAGTCACCCCTTCAAAGGCTAGGCATTTGAACTAAAATATTTAACTACAGCCATTTTCCTTTCCTCCTATAGCTAAGGTGCCATTCCCTCTGACGCTCCGCTTCAAGCCGATGTTGCAGCGTGGCGTGGAGCTCGCATACCTGGACGCGTCGTGGGTCTCCTCTGCTTCCTGGTACTTCCTCAATGTGTTTGGTCTGCGCACCATCTATGCTCTAGTCTTGGGAGAGAATAATGGTAAGGATGACGAGATATATTTTGTAAAAACTACCAATGAAAGGATAAAAGATGAGGTGATTATTGACATAAAGGCAAATAGATATGAATTAAGATGAAGACTAGCTTTATTTTTCTTTTTATTCCGGGGTGGAAGATCCTTAGTGGATGTCCTTCGCTCTGGGGGGGCAGTGGGCTCTGTCAGATTCCTGCTGACTAAAAACCACCTGGTGTTCACACCTACGTCGGGGCCTTCCGCAGCCCGCGGCCCTATACCTCGGATGGAGGGAGGGGATGTTTGGCATGCTTGGATCAGTACATGCTTCCACCTCGGGTCCTGAAGTATGGGGGGCCACGGACGTCCTCGAGGTAGGGCTCCATTTAGGGAGGCTGGTAGAGGGCTTTGTCCGCCCTCCGTTTGTACCCGGTGCGTCTGAAGCGGGCTGGGTTGGGTTCGCCCGGTCCCTTTCCGCGGCCTCTTTTTGCGAGACGACTGTTTCGCAGAAGGATACCACCGCAACTCAAAGATGAAGACATGCTGCGCCAACCCTAAATAAATTGGTATAAGGGCATCAGAATGGTGATGAGGAAACAATGTGGCGGGCGCACGGTTGGCGCAGTGGTTGAGCGATTGACTGCTGCGCTGCGTGTCGCGGATTCCCGCACGGATCAAATATTTGTATGATCTACAAATAGTTGGTCCGGCTCTGGGTGTTTGAGTATGTGAAATTATATGTTTGTAAACGCACCCACGATACAGGAGAAATTCCTAGTGTGGGGCAACGTTTTTAAAAAAAAAAAAAAAAAAAGTATTTGTTGAAGGCCTCATGGTACGAAATCTTCAGTATGCCCTAATAATTACCAGCTAAATGAGCATGCTAACCCCCATAGTTTGAACTCTCTACTATACTATAGATGAGAATTTTAATATCTCTTTCTAAAAGTTCTTTATCACTAAAACTCCAAAACATGGCATTTTGATTAAATAAATCTTGTTTTTTTTTCCTCAGCTGCTGATCAGTCAAAGATAATGCAAGAACAAATGTCTGGTGCTGCCATGGCGATGCCTCAGGACCCAAAAGCTGCCTTCAAGGCCGAGTGGGAAGCCCTAGAGATCACAGAACACCGATGGGCAGTTGCAAATGTAGAGCTAGATGTCCTCAGTATTATAGAGGATCATCAATCTTGAATACTAGCATAAACTTATGTTATTATCATAATATATCTAGATTAATTTCTAATCGTTAAGATAAGGTGTTAGTGCAAATGTGGTGTTTATGGAAATAAAATAAATGACTACCATATCTATTTATTGACCAGTAAGGTTTAGTTTTATTTACACAGTTTTCACCCCAAAATGCAACCAAGAGAAAGCTAAAATGTTTGTATCCTACTAATATCATTAATGTGATATCTGCATGATCAACATGTCAATTTGGATGAGGACATAGGATACTTCTTATACCGGTAGTAAGTTCCCGGGGGCATATAAAACAATTACACATCGCTATGTATTTCTGATGGTGCGTTTATATTAGGTTCGTCACGTGATACCGGTTGAAACGAATCGGTTAACTGAATTTTTTATTTATTTATTTATTTATTTATTCATTTACACATACAATTATTTTTACAGGTAGAACCCAAGGTAACAAAAGTAGTCATACAATGCGACACTCAGAGGCGCCCCGTAAAACTGATCACACACCTTTTCGCGTCCATGATTGACCAGTCCCAAGTAACGGCTCTGGGCGTCCGCACAAGTTAACTAGAGGACAATACAGTAATTGTCACCCTCTGGAATTCCGCCAAAGAGCAGGAAAAAATGTCCAAACGCTGAGAAATGCCATTAAGAATCGCAACAGCCCGACACACTGGTGCAAACTTTAATAGATTTGTACGGGCTACCGGAGTTTCGAACAGACTCTCCCTTGGTCCCAACCTTAGCCTACTGTTTGGAACGAGTAATCCCAACGATTCCAAGATTTGTGGATTGTTTAGCATCCCCCGAAAAACCATAAATACGTATTTTACCAGAGCAAGATTGCGTCTCACTTCCAACTTATAGTACCCAACCATCCCTATTACAAAGAGAGTTGGGTACATAAGCGGGTAAAACGGATAGACGCCAAATTGCCTCATGTATAAGTACCGTGTGAATTTATTCTGCATCTTTTCCACCATCTGAGAATATTTCATTTCATAAGGATTCCAGATGATAGCACTAGTTTCCAAGTTGCTTCGTACCAACGCGTTATAAAGCGATTTCACTGCTGCCATGTTAGTGAATTCACGGGTTTCACGCATGACAAACCCAAGATTTTTGAAGGCCTTTTTGCACACTTGCACGATGTGAGCTCGAAATGACAGATCTTCAAAAAAAGTGACCCCTAGATCTCGCACCGACCTCACCCGCAGTATGACGTGACCGCCCATATTATATTCGTGATGTCGGGGTACCACGGCCCGCGTGAAGGACATCATATTACACTTTGTCACATTGAAGTGCAACTTGTTTTCTAAACTCCACGCTACCACCCGATCGATGTCACGCTGAAGCTTTTCACATTGTGACTCGTTGGTTATCCGCATGAACAACTTCAGATCGTCAGCAAATAATAGACAGCCAGCGTCTTCAATGACCTCCGGGAGATCATTGACCATGATTAAGAATTCCAAGGGTCCTAAATTCGTCCCCTGGCTTACCCCCGTAAGGGTGCAATACGGGTCCGAGGTGTATCCTGCGTATTCCACCATTTGCTTGCGGTTGCCCAAGTAGCTGGAAAAGAACTTTAGAAGGGCAGGGGTAAAACCAGCCCTCGCAAATTTACTCAGCAAAATATCATTATCCACACTATCGAATGCCTTCCTGAAGTCAAAGTAAGCGACGTCCAGTTGGGCACCTGCCCCTGAGTCCAGTATAGTGGCGGCCTGGTTTAAAAAACACATCAAGTTGGAATTCGTACTGCGGCCCGCACGGAAGCCATGCTGCGCGTCGTTGAACTGCGAGGCTACTTGCGAGTAGATTGATGAACACAACGCTGACTCGAAGACTTTAGCAAATGCTGACAGTATTGCTACTGGTCTATATCCACTGACGTCTGAGCTTGGGGCACCTTTCGGTACCGGAGTAACCCTGGTCAACTTCCAACCGTCCGGATACGAGCATTCTCGCAAGAAGATATTGAATAGATGTACGAGCGGCCGGGCCAGTACACTCCTACAATCCTTAACAATGAAGGGTGGCACCCCGTCTGGTCCAACCGAACGCTTGGGCTTGAGGCGCAAGAGCGCGGCACCCACCTCGCCGAGAGACAGCTGCCCCACGTGAACGCGGGCGCCGCGCTCGGGCGCCGCCTGCCCAGCGGCAGCCGCATCCAGCCGCGGCACCACCGCTCCATAAACTGAATGGAAGTAGTCAGCGAACGCCTGAGCGCACTCATGCTCTGGCAACGGCTCACCATTCCTAGCTAGCTTCACTTTGCTACGTTTTGAACGCTTGCTCCCAATAAAACCCCAAAAAGACTTCGGTTCTTTTACAAATTGTTGTTCAATTCGATTCTGATATTCACTGTATGCGGTTCTAATTTTACATTTGACAACAGAACGAAAGTATGAAAAATTTATATAGTCGCTGTCCGACCTAGTCTTCTTATAAGACTTATGCCAAAAAGCCTTCTGCTTAATATGACTAATTAGGTCAGCAGTGAACCATTCTGGGTAGTGATAACGAGAGCAATCACGCTTGGAGCTCTTTCTTGGAGTGCTACCATCTAAAATCCCATAAAATATGTCGTAAAATATCCTATATGCTTCGTCGGCATTACTCGTTTCATACAGAGCGCTCCAGTCTACCCCTGCAAGTGCTAGGTATAAAGATTGGAAATCCGCCTTGCTATAATTCCATCGCGGTAGAGAGGTAGAAACCTGCGGTGCAGGGCCGCCAGGGCTAGCAGTGACTCGCGCACGACTTACACTTACTCGCAGTGGCGGATGCTGTGGGTCTATACATGATAAATACTCACTACGTTCCTCGCTTACGACAATGTCGTCTTCGGGCAAAGTAGTAAGAACTACATCGAGTGTACGATTGTTACAATTCCTAATATTATTACATTGGCGAAACCCACAGAAGGTGACAAAGTACTCATAATAGCATTGTACAGCTTGGTTTGTTGAGTACATATTGAGATCAGCTACTAACACAACTTTATCATAGTTAATACATAACTGTTCCAGCAGATGGAACATATACATATATTCCCTTTCGATCGTTTTTGGTGGAATGTACGCAACACAACACAAAAAGAGAAGAATATTTTGTCTATATACCGTCGCACATACGATTTCGAACGGATGGTGGTCCAAACTAGCGTTATTAGGCAACGGTACTCTGCGTAAGTCGAGAGCGCCGCGCGGGGAGGCGGCCAGCATGACCCCTCCATGTTTACGGCCATCCGCGCGGTCACATCTAAGTAATGTGTATCCACTCGGGGCCAGTTCACCATCATGAATCGAGTCATTAATGCCGGTCTCGGTTATGGCTACCAAGTCAGCCATAGAACCTACAATATTATTATAAAATGTTTTCAAATTGGGCTGTTAACATTCAAGTCGGCCGCCGAATCCGGCGACCGTATTTGTTTAAGGCACCTCCCCGAGCAAAACGCCGTGCTAGTCGTTTTTGTGCAGTTTTTAAGAGCTATCTACTCTTTATTTTAAAAGAAATATCAATTAATAAAAATATATTAAATTTCTACATAATGTTGATTCTAAAATTGTAGTACACTTTTTTTAAAGAGGTATATGTTTTTCACTAATCTCCTTCCAACAAAACCATAAAAATGAGAAATAATTATTGATAGCATGCATCTCCTCGTAAAGTGTTAATTAATTATTGTTTATACTAACACTAATGGATAGACAATTTGATAACGAACATTTAGTAAGTTTAATTTTTTTCAAAAAACCAATATTCGATTTTATAAAGATTTTATTCTAAAATCTGGGCGTATTCACTACGGTAATTCATGCGCCGCCAGTGCCGCTAGGCCAATAGGAATGCTCATATCTCATGCTGATTTTTTGGTTAGGGTACGGCCTTAAGTTGTCGGTTTACCGGATTGGGCGACCGCATTCAGCCGAACTGTGTACACTCGTGTTGAAAGTATCATCATGGACAGACATATTGTGACATGACAAGGAGAATTTTAATTGTAATGACTAAATGTGTAATAGTAAAAACAAACACAATACCGGACGCGTGCGCCGTCCGAATCACCGAAAACGGTCTGCGGCTGAATACGGCTAACCGAAAACCTGTTAACACTAGACTGTGACCGAATACGGCTAACCGGTAAACTATTTACATCAGTCGGTGACCTAATACGGGCAGCGGGAGTGCTGATTGCAATTTGCACTAAGCAAATTAAGTAAAAAACAAACATTGCATTTAAAAAGTTATTTATTTCAATGCAAAAGTATAATGAGTATATACAATATGACCTTTTCCTATACAAACACATTAAATAACAACAAAATTATTATTGCTTTGTTTGCTGTAGCTGGCTCATTGATTCAGGCACTATCATAGTACATAGGAAAATATAGCCAACATTTATCATGAATCTACAGTACTTTATAGTAGACACAGCAGATAATTGTGTCTCAGAAGTTGGCTCTGCCAACCATTGCGCAAGAAACAGTTGTCATCGAGTATACTGCATAGAGTAAGCGAGATAGGACGATGCGACAAACGTAAGCGAGCGAAAGAGACAGTTATACAATGCTATCTTCAACTTCAACATTGACACAAAAATTGCTACTGCGCAGGGTCTTGCAGCCAATTCAGAGACACAAAGAGCCACTGTGAGTATTATACACGATAAACCAACCTTTATTCAGCCAAATGCATTCAAAATATTGTTCAGTACTGTATATTAAAAATCTTACGTTAAAATAAAATCCTTTACAGGAATCCGTAATATAATGATAACACATTTAAAATTACAAGAAATAAAATCAGCTTATCACAATATAACGCCATTGATCTGGAACTGTCATTCTTCATTATTTTAGTTAATTTTTGCTAATCTGATGTGCGTAAATCGAAACAAAATAAACAAGACTTACAAGGTAACAGATTAACTCCTATAGTTTTGATTAAAAATGTGAACTTGGCTATTATTGAAGAATTAATTTGTGTACATAGAAATAATAATGATATCGGAACCGGCTTTCTGCAACATTCTCAGTCATAACATGCTCTGGCTTTTAAAAATACCTATAGATAAAAATAGGTTTTATTCCAGTACAATTACTAAACATAACTGAAAATCTAGCTATTTTCGTACATAGAGTCTTCAAATACACTCGATGGATACTAAACGCTGCGTGTTGGTATATTAAAAGATCAAAATCACTATGTTATAAGATATTGAAGTCAAATTCAAATGCCAGTTTTTGCCAACAAACCAACTTTCTGTATCTTTGCGAGGGGAAGGCATACATCTTTACGTTCCTCATTTCCAAAGCGCTGTATCAACTTCAAAGCATATAAGATATTTTTATCAACCTAACCAACACACATCGCTTAGTACACAGTCGCACAGCACAGTCAGAGCACAGCTACTTCTTGATGAGCTGCACGACGTCCTCGTCCTGCACGGTGTGTCCGATGCCCACCCGCTGCGGCGAGTACTTGGTGCTGGTGCCCCACACCAGCGCGTACTTCAGGGCGGCGGCCAGGGTGCGGTGGATGGAGTGGCACACGTGCTCTATTGTGACTCCCTGGAAGATACACATTTTTTGGTATTGATTAGGAAATTAATTTATTTGCTTGGGCCTAAGAAGAAGTAATCACACTAAAGGCGAAAGTTTATGAATGTGTGTGTTTGTTACTTCTTCACGCTTAAACGGCTGGACGGATCTGTATGAAATTTGGCACAGAGATAGATTATAGTCTGAAATAGCACATAGGATTATTTTTATCCCGGGAATATGTTCCCTCAGGATAATATTCGACTTCCAAGCGAGCGAAGCCGCTAGCAGAAGCTTGTCTATAATATCTTTGTTAATTTTTTTCCAGACAGCATTACTTAATTTTTCCAGATATATATGCGAAACTCGGTGAAATTATTGTTGTATGCTGCCATATTATAAAAACAAGTAAAATATAGTATAAAAAATGTTACACATACCTTCCTCAAAATGAGACCGTCATCGAAATCTGGAGGCTGACCGGGCTTCTTGGTGTACACTCGAATAAGAGACAGGTACTCCCACAGAGTTTCCAATAGAAAATCTAAGTTCAGCTTCATGTTACAACTGAAAACAAAAAATTATTCATTTAGAATTTTTTTTAGCAAAACAACCTTTGTTGGGCAAATTTTTTTATAGACAGCAATTTCAAATATAGAAGACACTTATAAAATGAATGTCGTAAAAAGCTGTAATTTCATGTTATGTCAATTATCACGTTGGGATGTCTCAGTAATATTACATCGCATTGCATTAAAAATATTCCAGATCTCTTTTATGATAAAAATATACCATTTTAGCGTACTGTGAGGACTCTGCCTAAGAAGGCAACCTACTTGCCTTAGTAAGACTGGCAGCAGATAACTAGTTTTGCAAGGTAATTAAAATAGGAACGCTTGTCATGTTTATATAAAATTATTATGTCACATCTAGATTGTTCGCCTGAAGGCAGGCTCATTATTGCTAAAATATAATAAATAAAACTAATTTATCTTTAATTTATCGAAGACTTCTGTCTACGTCCTTACATATTGGTGGAGGCGCCGGGTATGACGGCGTTAATTTGTTAATGCATATACATACATCAGCTAAATGTTTATATTGGATTATCCAATAATTCGTTTGTCATGACTTAAGCCTTCCCCTTTTAAGGGTCGTACCTCGATTGTAAATGTGATTCCTCCGTTAGGTAAATGTTCGGGTTAGGATAAGGTAGGATTGATGTTACCTTTCAAAACTTAGAATAGAAGCACCTCGTATGATTCTGCGCGTCTATTCGTAGGGGCGTAGCTCATGTGAGGACTCTGCCTAAGAAGGCAACCTACTTGCCTTAGTAAGACTGGCAGCAGATAACTAGTTTTGCAAGGTAATTAAAATAGGCATGCTTGTCATGTTTATATAAAATTATTATGTCACATCTAGATTGTTCGCCTGAAGGCAGGCTCATTATTGCTAAAATATAATAAATAAAACTAATTTATCTTTAATTTATCGAAGACCTCTATGTCCTTACAGTACCTAAGTAACGATAGGGTATCTAGCCAAGTTTTATGTTAGTCGAGCTAGGAGTACAGTTAGATTGAGTACAAATACGGTGGAATTCACATGATCAGGCCTATTATAGTGACTTGGGATAAAATATCCGACATTGAGCTTTAGAAAGAGACTATCACAACGTCACAGCGGGCCACCAATGCGAAGAAAGAAAAATTTGTTTTAAATAAATTGCACTAGATGGCGTGATAAGCTTCGATCTTTTATTGAGTTTTGTAAAATATTAAGATTTTCTAGAGACAATTTAATTAACACTGCTAAGCATAAAAATAAGGAATATTCATTCTCTTAATTCATATTTCAAAGATTATTTGAACGGCTCATTTAAAATTGATGCCAATAGATGGCGCGGTTTTAAATTTCTGAAGCATCCACTCGATTTTTAAATTTGTTTTGTAACACGTTTTGGTACAATGGAACTGTGAAAACGGGCAAAAAAATAACTATAAAACAAATCATCGTAAACCCTTTTACTTGCAAGTCGCTGCTAACACCATCTATATCCGTGGAACGGAAAAATAATCATCTTAATCAGACGAAAAATGTTAGTTACGTCGGCACGGTTTCTTTGTATGGGATGAGGCATCTGTATGCTAGTATTATATTATCTGTGGCTGTAACAGAGGCATTGCATTTTCTAAAACCCTTAACACTCTTATAACTAAGTAATTATAGTTAATACTGGTTGTAAATTTACTCCGATGAAGCATACATTTTTAATAAGGCTTTTTTTTTACATTTATTTAAAACATGGTAATAAGGTATATGTGCATTGTGTAAATTCTGTAGCAATATCCAAGCACAGTTAACAGTCTCGCTCACCTAACAACGACGGAGTGCGGCTGCCTGGCTATTCTGTCGACCTCCTGTATGGAGATCTGATCGATCTTGTTGTACACGTACAGGCACGGCAAGTACACGCGGTTGGCCAGGATCACGTCGATCAGGTCGTCTGCTGTCGCGTCCTCGCGGAATAGCACCTGAAATATAGGGAATATGTTAGTGGTGAAGGTTGGAGTGTCCCAATAGTACATTGTGATACAAGGGTGGAAAGTAGGATATTGCAAACGAGCTGTCATTAACAAGCCCGAGCCGAAGGCGAGGGTTTTTAATGACACGAGTTTGCAATAACCTACACACCCGTGTATCACACGACGTTTTTCAATACAGTTGTGAGAAACAGTAAAAACAAATCAAAGAATTAGATTTGTTTATTCACAAAAAATTTAATTTTCAATATGGCGCGTTTTTGCAACTAGACATATTTTTTTACAAAGAAAACAGCCTATACAGCCTATTCGATTTTTGACAAACGTTGATGTGAAAATAATTAACTTAAAACTGGTAATTAAATATATTAAGCAACTATTTAAAAAACAATTGAGAATTCAATGCTAAAACGTACGGAATCATTAATTTTTCCTCGTATAAAATCGTATCCCATTTTATTCTATGTATGAAAACTCCTTGCTACTAAACTTTTTTAAATTGACTTATGGCGCGTTTTTGCAACTGGACATATTTTTTTCTCAACGAAATCAGCCTATACAGCCTATTCGATTTTTGACAAATGTTGATGTGAAAATAATTAAATTAAAACTGGTAGGTTCCTTCACCTGCACCATTGACGATCACAAGGCCTCCAACCCCGCTATAAATGTGGCCACTTAGTGCCGGCGCTCACTGGCGGCATAGCACGGCACGGCGCGGCATGGCAAAAGATTTTGTCGTGGATAAATGATTTTCGACCTTATTTCAATGGCTTTGCTGTGAAATTCTTTTATTACTACACGAATAGACCGAAATATTACGTGATGCAGCATAATGATCCAGAACAGAATACTATGTAAATATACCGTTGGCACGTAAAGAAGCTCTTTTACGTGATTATATTTTTCAATTGGAGAGCAAAAATCTTTCGTTTACTGTTTTTTTATTTAAGCTCTAGATTGGAAAACAAGGGCCCACCTGATGATTAGTGATTACAGACGCTTATAGACATCTTCATACCTCCAATATTAGAGCCCAGTTTTGAAGTCTACCCTTTTTAGAGAGGACTCTCATAAAGTTTGTTTTCAGTATCGTTTTATTAAATTAAGTTCAATTTACGACTACTGCAAACAGACTTACGTCGTAGTCGACGTCATTATGAGAACTAACACATAAATTACTAGCCACTGCTGTTTCCACTCATAATTTATATAATCATCATCAGACTTTTAATGTTCCCACTGCTGGGACACAGGACTCCTCTCTGTGTGCTAGGGAATGGGCCTTAATCCACCACGCGGGCCCAGTGCGGGTTGGTGAATTTTCGAATTTTTGGTTCTAGGACACGTCGGTTTCCTCACGATGTTTTGGAATTTAAATACAATCATATTATTAGATAGATTATTTAATTTAGTTTACCTCAGCATTAAATATCTTGTATTCATGCAGGATCATTTGCACCAATTTCTCGTCAACCTTCGTGAGTTGACATGTCGAGTTGAACGAAAGACCGCCACCCTTCTTTACCTGGAAAGAATAATAATAATTGCTTTTTGATTAGGAAGAAGACGAATATTTAATTAAAACTCATTTAATGGTTTTTTTTGTGATATGAGGCAAATTGCGAAGCTTGGAAATAAATATAATATAATACTAGCTTCTGCCCGCGGTTTCACCCGCGTTCTAAATATTATCATCCCAAGTGAATACAAACTATCCTATGTCCTTCCCAAGGTCTCAAACGATCTCCATGCCAAATTTCATTAAAATCGGTCCAGCCGTTTCGGAGTCTATAAGGAATATACATACATACTTTCTCTATATAAGATTAATTTCTCAACAGCACTGTAATAAATATCAATGGTATGCTACAGCCCAGAGAAGACGGCGACCACTGGTAAAGGCGACATTGTCAACATTTTCTATTTATTCCGTGCCACCTTTTATGTGCAGATAATAAATAAATAAGAAATCATTTTATTTTCAGTGACTTTACAACTTCTACAAAAAGATGTAGTACAACCTTGCCTTAAGACGACGACTAACGCCAACAACCTTGAGGGAACAAAACGCGCACTCGTTTCACAACCGAGCGACCCAATAATTTTAAGTTTTTTGTACTTTTCTTATTTTCTCAAAATTTTCTTAGATCAAATTATTAAGAAAATGGTCTCATGTAACATATATTCTTTTCAAAAAACTACGACCAGCCGCTTAGACGTGATTCTTATTTTAAAATCAGCTACTCAAAGGTATCTGCGCCTTAACCTGTACAACAACACAAATAGCGGTTTAACACTAACGGTTATTAGTGATGGTGTTGGCATTGGCAGAAGTCGTGAGCACAACGCACTTTTGACACCACAAATTTTATTAGTACTGCGTGCTACCGTCATCAAACACTTCCGGAGCCGTGCTCCGTACCTAACAGATATTTAATGCATGAGATGTTCAAGAAGGCAGTAAATTTAATCCAGTTGAAAATATATCATATCCCTTCAAGGAATACTGCAGGCGGAATGTTCTAGAAACTTACTTTGAAATAGATATTGGGCTTGGGTTTGTTGAGCCTGATGCCCACACTCTCCAACTCCTTCTCCAACAACTGCCTGTGCACATAAGGCTTCGTGGCGTCCAGCATCATTAGCACCAAGTCAGCTGTTCGCGCCACTGCTATCACCTGCAAACACAAATGTTTATAGTGACTCCAGCAAACTTATTAGTCATTCTAGCAAACCTGTGCTACTTAGTTTTATTGCTTAGTATGACTTTCAAAAGTTCAAATGGTAGGTTATTGTATCATCAACCAAATTGTATTCTATCTATGTAGCTATAATCTGCATTACACAGGCCAATTTTTTTTTTTTTTTTGCCCTTGGTTTTTACGTAATATATTCTGATTATATCAGCAAATACATATAAAAAAGTACGATTACAAATCGAAAATATTTGCTTTTTAAAAAGTTATAGCAATTTGACCATTTTAGATTTTCGCTCCCAGTTAATGTCGATCTTTGCGCGCTATCGCTGTCGAAAGAGAGGTAAGAAAGATGTTAGAATGAATCATAAATAGATGTTCGGTAACTTTTAATAAATCATCTCTATGTCCATTTTTTATGTATTTTCATTGATTTGAATTTTCCATTTTTTACACATAAAAGCAAATTCAGAATAATTTTTTGTTCTTATTCTTATTTCTAGGTATAAAAGCAATATAAATAAGGTAGCTATAACCCGTGCGCAAAAATGCTGTAGACCGGTGTTCTGTACTCTGTGAGAGGAAATGGGCCGGAATCCACCACGCGTGCCCAGTGCAAGTTGGTGGATGTCACATGTCTTCAAATTAATGGTTCTAAGACATGCCGGTTTCCTCATGATGTTTTCCTTCACTGTTTTGAGAGCAACCTTGTGCACAAGTTAAAGCTCCTGCCTGGGTTCGAACCCACAACCTACAACTTGTAAGTCACGGCCGTTATCACTAGGCCAGCACTGCTCTCAACATCGTTGTGAGATGCCAATTATGATGGTTAAGCTATTTCAAAGTGGTCCTACATTTTAGATGTTGTGATTTTATACAAATAATGGACCAACCTTTTATTATTTAAAATCAATAAAGAAATATGTTATTTAGAAGTTATGAGGGAACAGATGAACATACATAAAGGTAACCTCTTTTTGGTTTTGCCATAGCGGGTGATAATAAAGTTGTAAAAACATAATTACCTGTCTTCCTCTACCCTTGCCCTGGGCGGCACCTTCAATGATACCAGGCAGATCGAGCAGCTGTATGTTAGCACCACGGTATTCAATCACACCGGGGATGCATGTCAACGTTGTGAACTCATAGCTGGCTGCCTCTGAGTGGGTGTGGGTCAGGGTTGATAGAAGAGTGGACTGAAAAAGTAAATAGGAAGTTTTAAATCTTCTTCAACTTGGGTCATGTTAGGATACGCATTTATAAATATAAAATACTAGCGACCTGCCCTGGCTTTGCATGGGACATATTATATATAAAAACCTTTCTCGCTTATCGCTCTTTCAACTAGTGAAAGCCACATCATAATCCATTGGATGGTTTAGGAGGAGTTAGCGGATATACAGACAGACGCGGAAAGTGACATATTATTATGGACATCACTGACAATGGTGAAGATAACAGGTGAGATATTGGTCAAGCGCGAGCCTATCTATAATAAAAAAAGATAAACATTGTGAGTAAACCTAAAAAAGATTTGTTTGTAATAAACTCAACAACAACTTAACCGATTTTGAAAATTCTCTCGCCATTAGGCTTAACACACATAAAGCTGCACGCATTGCGGAATAAAATCGCGCTCAAATAGTACTAAAAAATTCGAGCGAGTTTTTATTCGCGCGAATAAAAATCGCAGTGCGTGCTATGCCTTAGAAATCTACTTCCTGAGTAGGCTATTTTATATCCCGAAAACGGGAGGAGGTGGAGTGCGCCATGGGATTGAAGCCGCGTGGCAAAGCAAGTAGTTAATAGAAGTTTGAAATTGCCAAATCCCACTGAGCAAGCGTGGTGATTTAAGATTGTGCCATCTCTGTATGAGCCCTTTGCCCTGCATTGGGACAGTGACAGATGTTAGAGTTTCTATACCAAAACTGAAGTTGAAACCGTATGGAATCTCCATAGACAAAACATAAAAAAGCACTCTCTTGTCAAATATTCTTCCTAGTAAAAAAAAATGTCTCTTTAAATAATTATACACATCACATCACAACATCAGCCACTTAATGTTCTGACTGCCGGGACAATAATTATACACATTTAGATATTTAGCCCTGATTTTGTTTAACTTTAACATGGTAGCAGAGCGTGGTTCCCAGAGGCTAAATTCTATGGCTGGATAGCAAAAGTAAGAAATTTTTAATTTTACATATAAGACAAACTATACCTACGATAAGTAAAATTTACGATCGTCATCATGCAGTCTGTAGCTGGGGTAAATATCGAAATAAACAAATTGGATGGTCAGAATTGGCAAACGTGGAAATTCACGATTACTCGATTACTTTAAAGTTATCCAGGTACAATGGATGTTATAAAGGGTACAATTAAAATGCCTACTCATCCAGGAGCATTGGCTACATCCAAAATAACGGAAAAAATAATTAAAAAGCAGTCAAGAAATTTCGAAACATTAGACAACACTGCTTAAGGCGATATGTACACCCCAATGCTAACGCAGTACTGGCCGTGCGCCCGCTCGATGCCAAAATATCAAAATTGAACCTCCTTTTGAACAGTTTTGTTTGCAAAATATTATTTGATTTACATATGCTATGTTAGTTATGAAGAAATACCAGCCATCAATTTTTCTGTGTATAAATATTTTTAAGCATCCAAGTCGTTTTGGAGGAGTTTCCAAAAGTTGCGAAAATTATCGTGTTGTTAATTATTTTTTTAAAGCAAAACTATTAGTTACACGTAAAAACCTTGTGTTCAAAATTATGTACATGAATCAGTAGTAAATATATTTTTTTTCAAACCTTTTAACCTAGCCGTTACTAAGGAGTATGCATTAGAAAGTTGCCGTTTTACGGCACTAAAGCGTATGTAGGCCCTTAATTAGTTATTTCAGCAAATATGACTGAGGATATGCTGCACAAGGTGATGAGATTCAGCTCTGCAAAGGACATGTGGGATGAACTTGGCAGACTATTCGACGGAGCTACAGAAGATAAGAGCTACGACTTATGCACGAAATTATTTAGCTACCAAAAAGATCCAGAGCATGATATGACCATACATATAACTGCAGTAAAATCTTTGTTCTACGACCTAAATACAGAACTAGAAGGAAACGATTTACCAGTTATCCTAGTAATTTGCAAGATACTGGATACACTTCCGGAACAGGTTTTTGCATTTTAGTCAAGTTGGCTTTTGATGGCAAAACAGGATAGAAACATTGGGAATCTGACGATACAGTTATGTGCCTATGAAAAAGCGCTAATAAATAAAGCAGAGTGTAGTACTAATGTAAAAGCTCTTGTAGTAATATCTGAGAAGAGTAAGAACAATTACTTTAAGAAAAAAGAATTATAGTGCAAATATTGCGGACAGGTCGGTCACATTGTCAAGAAATGTCATAAATGGATTTCCGACGGAAGACCACCAAAGAATTCGACCAGTAGTGTGAATAACATGAATTTAACAGTTCTGTCAGTTGAAGATACAACAGAAACAGATATAAATAGTTGGTACGTAGACAATGGCGCAACTAGTCATGTTACGAATAGGTCTGACTTATTTGAAAGCTTTGAATATTTTCAAAATAATCATACTGTCACTACAGCATCTGGACAGCACAGACAGACACGTCTCGATGCTGATGTAAATGGACGAGTTGAACCGCTTCTTTTATTTGTATATTCCAGCATTACAAATAAATTTATACCTGGCCTACCGCCAGCACTCACCCAGCTAGCAGTACATTGAATTGAAAGTCTTCATAGTGAGAGGTCGCGACGTGTTAGTTTTTGAATACATTTGCCATAATTTCAAGTTAGTTTACCATTATAATCACGTAAATATTCGATAGAAACACCTTATATTCAATTTAGTTCTAGTGTTTATTACATAAAGCGAGAAACGGGATTCTACCCTTTTTCATCTCTTTTTATCACTCAAATATTTGCTGGGTTAAAATTCAATTTGAATAAAGTTCGCCTTTGTATATACCATTTCTCAATTACTGTACGAAAACTATTTATTGAGTAATTAGAATTACTAAAAAATATTTAATAAGAATTGTTTAAATCGATTTTGTGACAGAGGAATGAGATAAACAGAGAAAAATAAAATTCCTAATCTGCTTAGAAGGCAGTTAGGCATTTATATTTTTTTACAAAATTGTTAGTATTTCCTTTATTTATTTCTTATAATTGTTGTAGACTACCAAAATGTCAGAAACAAAGAAAAAATCCGGGGAACAAATTTTAGAAGCAAAATGAAAAGCAAGTAAAATACGTTATAGTAAAATTAAATTGGATCCAAAATTACTTGAGCTACGAAAACAAAAAGATGAAAATTACTTGAAGAAAAAGATAAACAAGCGTGTTTAACCAATCTTTATTTCCCGTCGCCTTAATTTATTTTTCTTTTAAACTGGGTTGATTTGGAAAACTAAAAAAATCACGAAACGGATTTATTAAAATTGTCTACATTACCTATAAAATACAAAATCATTCCTCTGTTTCCGAAATCGATTCTCGAGAATCGATTTGTGTTGCATAGGATGAACAGCACTAATCGCTAAAATTGACAGAAAAATTATAAAAGCACCTGTAATATGAAACAGATGCGATATACGATAGTATCACTTGTTTTAATATTCATCACTTGTTCAAAACAAAACGTCGCATCAACCGCTCCAAGTAAAAGCCGCAATGTAATAAGAATATGCAGTTTACTTTTGATAAACTATGATTTTTTTAAATTTGTTATTAAATATTAAAGACGTTCAAAGATGCGATGAAGTCTGTTGATAAAAATAAATGGCGCAATGCTATGAATGATGAAATAAGTTCCCTGAAAGATAACAAAACATGGGACGCAATGCCATTTCAACTAAATGGGTATACAAGATTAAACGAAACTCGAATGGAAATATCGAAAAGTATAAAGCCAGACTAGTAGCTGTCGGTTATTCTCAAAAGAAAGGCATTGACTATGAGAAAACTTTTTGTCCAGTCGCAAAAATGAGCTAAATCAGGACGCTGCTAAGTATTGCTATTCGAGATAGTATGATCCTTGCGCAATTTGATGTATCTACCGCATTTCTTTATGGAAATTTAAATGAAGAAATTTACGTCAAACAGCCAGAAGGATATAACGATGGAACTAGCAAAGTATGCAAATTGAAACATAGTCTATATGGAAAACAAGCATTGTTGTGGTGGAACAATTGCATCAAAGGCTTTCTTCTAGAACAAGGGTTCAAATCTGGAGAAGATCCTTGTATATTCTCTATGAAAAAGGAAGTAGGCAGACTGCTTTTAGCACTATATGTTGACGATGGGATGATTGCTGGTACGTCACAGGAACTAATTGATGTTTTTCTAGAGAATTTAAAGCAGCAATTTAAAATAAAGTCCCAAAGCAACAAAACTTCTTTATTACTTCCTGGGACTAGAAATAAAAAAAGAGGAAGATTGTATCAAAATACATCAAGGTGCCTACACCAAGAAGGTACTTGAAAAATTTTGTATGTAGAATAGTAAGGCTCCGTACACCTATAGTCAAAGATTCTGAATTGAGAGAAGATGTTGATGGAGACAATTCATTTCCTTATAGAGAAGCAGTTAGAGCCCTTGCGTATCTAATGGTAGGCACAAGGCCTGATATGGCTTACACTCTTAGTGTTGCATCTAGACACTTAGAAGTTCCTACAAAAAGAGATATCACAAAAGTAAGAAGAACATTTCGTTTTTTGAATGATACTCGAGATTACTGCATTACATACAGAAAAGGCATGCAGAAACAACTAGTCTGTTACAGCATTGCAGATCATGGTGGTGATCCTGATACTGGAAGTTCGACTTCAGGGCTCGTATGTGTTTACGGAGGTCCAATATCATGGAGAAGTCAATTACAGACATCAGTTGCAATTTCTAGCACAGAAGCCAAAATTGTATGTAGCTACTAGTGAAGCTGCAAGAGAAATAATATGGCTAAAACAACTGTTTGAAAACATAGAGCAATTGTCATTGACTCCTGTTCTCCATGTGGATAAGGAGTCTGCCATCAAGCTTGCACTGAATCCACCATATGAGTTCCACAACAGAACCAAGCATATCAAGCTTCGACATTTCTTGTTGGCCATGCTTTGTTGTCAGATAGGCATGCATGTTTAAGGCTCTAGTGTTCTCTAGCTTCAAGAGAAGATGTTAGAGTTTCTATACCAAAACTGAAGATGAAGCCGTATGGAATCACAATAGACAAAACGAAAAAAAAAGCATTGCCTCTTTTGTCAAATATTTTTCCTTGTAAAAAAAATTCTCTTTAAGTAATTATACACATTAAAATATTTAGCCCTGATTTTGTTTAACTTTAACAATAGGAAGGTATTATTCTGTCTATCTATGAATCAGAAGAAAACTGTGATATTCTTACCTTGCCCACAGAGGGGAAGCCAATAAGAGCCACTCTGGCATCTCCAGACTTAAGTACATCAAATCCTTCACCCTTATCACCTCCTTTCTTCGACGGCTCTAGAAGCTGGGACCTGTACTTAGCTAGCTTGGCCTTCAGCAACCCCAAGTGGTATTCAGTAGCTGTTGAACAAAATAATATTGGATATAAATAATTTGTTTTTTTTATCTCACAAAATATCTGATGTATTTTGATGATTTCTGATATTTCGGGCACCAATACTGGTTCAAACATAAATAATGCATTATAAAGTAACAGTTGATTGATCAAAACAAATCACCGACTGAAGATATGGATCGTTTTACAACAAATTAATTGATATTAAAACAAAATATACAAGCCGATTAAGAGCTTTTGTTACATTACCTTTATTCTTCTGTGTTCTTGCTATTTCTTTCTCGATTTCAGATATTTTCTCTAAAATACCCATGTTCTATGACTATTGACGACAATAAAATCTACCACGTAACCAATGAGTACGATATATTTAGCTAAGTAATAACAGCGAGTATCTATAAAATAATGAACATTTCGCACTAAAATAGCTGTTAATTTTAGATAAACTCTGTAATTATTAAAGTTTATAAAATATTGAAAGGCCACAATGAACTAGGTTAGGTTAGCCGCGTTCCAGCGACCAGTAATCTCTAATCTGTCAACTTTTTTTTTTTTTTTGTTCCTTACGGAACAGGCTAAGGTTTTTTTTTTTTTTTTTGCATTTGTTCCCGACGGAACAGGCTAAGGTCTGAGACCATGCTGCCTAGTCTTCAGTGAAATTTTAACATTCTTTAGTATGCATTAGAATACGGATGTAACGTATTCTAATGTTTTATGGAGTATTTGGCAGCAAATTGTCTTGAGTCAGCCTTCCCAGTAAGCTTAGCGGAGGTAGTCAATACTACAATAAAATTCTCCGCTCCACTATCCTGAGATCGCTTCTGTCAATGATTTCACATATTGTCCAGTTGCGTAGACAGTTGAGACACAAAACTACACCAATTTTATATCACAATATCCACTAGGAATCAATTTGCAAATAATATTAACAGCCGCTGAACTTCACTCGAAAAAATCCCGCCAAAAACTCTTTTTTTTTTTTTGCCATTTGTTCCTTCCAGATCTGACGCTTTGCGATTTGGCCGCACCATAATCATGATGCCATCAACTGCCATTTTATGGCCAAAACATCGCGGGCTTAACCAAAAACATTCCCATTCGATCACTGATTAGTGTACATGTTGACGTTCGAGTTCTACTCTCGCTATTAGAAGAACTTTTTTTTTTTTTTTTCTATTTGGCGTCTCGTAGTTCGGTCAAAGTGACTGACAACTACTTAACTGGGCTTCCCTGTGGAGACTAAGCTATATAGCCTCCAGCCAGGCACAAATTTCTAATCCTAAGCGACAACACTGAGGGCTACCCTCTGTGGGGTCGAACCTCGGCTCAGGTCGTCGCCGCGTCGCTGGGGGGACAACTATTGCTGGATCTTAATAAAGTGACTCTACCATCTGTTCGGAATAAGCCTACGTGGAGAAGAACGGACAAGAGAAGGAGAACGCGGGGCCATAGCTATATATACTGCGTGGGGCACCGCGCGGGTAGGTGGGAGTGGGTTTCACATTTCGGGTGCTCAGTCTTCTTGACCGTGCTATAATATTCCTGCCTAGAGACACTGCCCAGAAAACCAATAAACTATACTCCAGTATACTTCATGTTTTAAAGAAATAAAACAAATACGATTGTTGTATTTGGCGTACTGCGTAATCGATTTAACTGAGTTAGTACAGATGAAAGATAGTTTGAGAACATAAAATCAAAGATTTTTCTAGAAGCTGATTGATGCTGATTGCTGTTTGATTTTATAAAAGCAAAGAGTAGAAGATTATAATTTTTATTTTTTTGGTTAATCCCGTATTTTTAGCATTAAGCAATTAAATGCTCCTAGATTTTTAGGTAAAACTCTGCTGCCAGCTGATTGAGCTTTCAGTGCTTTTTAGGGTTCCGTACCCAAAGGGTAAAAATGGTACCCTATTACTAAGACTCCGCGATCCGTCTATCTGTCCGTGTCACCAGGCTGTATCTCATGAACTGTGATAGCTAGACAGCTGAAATTTTCACAGATGATGTATTTCTAAAAAAAAAAATCTGTTGCCGCTACAACAACAAATACTAAAAACAGAATAAAATTAATGTTTAAGAGGGGCTCCCATACAACAAACGTGTTTTTTTTGCCGTTTCTTGCGATACTGGTACGGAACCCTTCTTGCGTGAGTTTTTTACATTTACATTACACTAGTCTTAATTAAAATTTAATTTAAATTATTTTTTACTTTTTAGCGTGTTTTTTTGATTTTCTAAACTATATTATTTATGTAATCTATAGTTACTAGCACAGTGTACTTTTGTTTATGAAAGTTACCAGCTATACCTATCATGAAATGTTTTCCAGGGATGAATATCTAAAACAACCATCTTGATTACCTGTTTTACTTTACGTTCAATTATTTTATCGAATGTAACAAAGGTGTTAAAATAATTATTCAGTTTCTAAAGAAGAAAAGTCAATGAAAGTTCAGAAAGTTATGTTTCGTAATATAGTTCTAATTTTGTTAGTTAATATATCTGTATTTTGATTTATCAGTAGATGTAAAAACCAATAATTATCGCCAGTACTAGGGTGACAACAATTTCTAAAAAATCCTTGAGCGTTTTAAATTAGTTCTGTTCGTGTAGAATGACAATTAAAATCCCGACAAAAGCTGTAGAAAAGACTTGGATTTACAGTGGACATAAATATATTTTTTATCGTACATATTATAATTATAGAATTTCACTATGATTCCAGTTATTTTATTAGGAGCCTTTCGTGTGAACTGAGTTCCACTGAGACAATAGAAGAACTGGGTCTCGAATATGAAGACGATAGAAATGCAATGATAGCAGTACCTGAAAGAGGTATGTTGAACTTGCGAACTAAAACTTTTTGCGGCTAATCAAGTTAAATCCCTAAACTTCGAAGATTTTGGGCAGCGCACATTCTAAATTCATTTTTATACATACAGCACGAAGTCATGCTTTTCCATTTTAGAAAACCTTGAAATATATGATGAGTTCTACGATGAATTGGATAATAGAATGAGAGTAGAACAATCAATGAACATGATATTTTTCGGACCGCCAAGTTCATTTTTGAGACTTGATCCGGACTCGATATTGCACATATTGACGCACACAAAGAAACAAATGATACCAATTTCTAGAGCATTATTAGCATGGGATATTATAACTGGTAAGTTATATGATATAAGCTTGAAATAATATATAAAACAAACCAGATATTAAGTCAAACACCAACTCTACATTTCTTGGTACCTTCTCGACTCGCATTGTTTTAGATGGAAAAACTGCAGCTTTCTTACAAGCACGAGAGTTTTTAGCCTTTGGAACACTTTTAAACGTTATACCTGAAGAAGATTTGTATTACGTTAATTTTGGAGATCCATCGGTTCTCAAATATTTTGCCAGTAACTTTCTAAAGCTACAGCGTCGGAAGGTAAAACTTCATAATATATTCTGCAGATAAAAATTGCTCTACCTAATTTATTTTATTTATCAGACAGCAAAATATCCACACTGATAAAAACAAAAATACTTAAAGGATGTTAGTAACAATATAAGATGAAGCATAGAAAACGCCAACAAATGTAAGATTGTAATGATACAAATGTTGCTCTAATTACGATAGCACGCCAGACTTCACCCTCTGCTGATAGGCCTCTCATTACTTGTGCCAATCCCCAATCCGATAGAAATATGTACCAAAAAATAAACAATACATTTTGTTTGTTTTCCAGTTTGGTGTTTTAGCGGCTGCCTACAGGCGCTACTTCGGGGAAACATGGTATGAAAACAGTACATTCATCAACGAACTCGGATACTTACTATGTGGGTTCCCATCAATGGATTTGGAAAAGATATCTCCTCTTACTTTCAAGGAACTTAACCTGGATACCCTGACCAAAGCAGGAAAATGTAGCACAAACCAAACTAGAGTAATCAATTTTCATATTTTGTAATAGAATCTTCATAATCTTCTAAATTTATTCAATGTAAATTTAGCAACTTCGTTTCAGACTCTCTATTCGATAGCTGTTCATCACGATGGTTATGGTTTACCATACAAATGGTCATCGCATGAAATAGGCAGACTCAGTGCACTATTCACATGTAAGCTTTGGCTATTGTTATAATTTTTACTAATCATAATCATTTGTGTACACTAACACTTTGCCAGCTATTTTAACCGTCCCTTTTCCCCAAGGAATAAATAAATTCATTTTAAGTTGCCTTTTATGGTGATCATAAAGGTGACTTTTCGGCTTTTGTAGTTCAAAGGTCCGCGCTGGCGGGATCGGATGGGTCGGGATTTTACTTTTTATGTCTATTGATTGAACACGTTTTTTTTTCTTCAGGTATTCCTGAATGTGATATCAGTTCAATTCAGTTGGAAGCTGTCGCAGCTATTAGTCCTGAAGTCATGCTTGCAATGAGACAAGAAAAGCTAGAGTATTTCACTAAGCAACAAATATTACGAATGAATCCAAAAACTCGACGAATATATATTTTAAGAATGCAATTAAGAAGCAGTTACGATATGAATGAAATAGCAAGGCAGAAATGCGCAGCTACAAATAAATCGTTTGTCCTGCAATTAATTCTTCATATTGTCGCCCTAGTCAATCTGTTCTAATGATATTATTATACTTTTTTCTAAATGAACATATTACTGATTTTTCTTATTTATATTGTCCTTCTTTCCGATTCCATCTTACTGATATTATGTATTTTATTCAAACAAAGTATGCTGGGGGCTGAGTCACCCTCGTCCGTAGGAGAGAACCCCATACGAATCCCTACACGTGGCCCCCGGGTGGTGCAAATCAGGTGACATCAATTAACGTGTTCGTTACCCAGGCCAGATGTTGTCGAAAATGGTCATTTGAATCTTATAGATAATTAGTTTTGCGGCTTCTGTAATTGTTGCGCACATTTTTAAATTTGTTGCGCTTATAGTTTTTTAATTATTTCACAAAAACATTTCCTGCTGGGGTAACGTTACCCCAGCCAGACCTTTTTCTTTCTAATGGGAATATTTAAATAATTACTAGCTATAAAATTAGTTGTCTAGATGAAGTAAATGTTGTGCCTTATTTTGTATTTGTTCTTTCATCGGTTGCGAAGTTATTCGAGATTTTGCTGGGGTAACGTTTTTGGTTTTGCTAGATCTTTGAAATGGTTAAGCGGATTCTTATCATATTTTGTACATGGCTTCTTAGGAATTAGTTTAAATTTGTTCTGCAATAAAAAAAAACAAAATAATACATAGCTTAAAGGTTATTTCATTAAATAGAAAAACACTTCAATTGGTCCCAGCACTCTCAATAAGAGCTCTAAAGACTTACTTTAAACGTTATTTTAAAGCTTGTAACTGCCTTCAAATGTATGTGAAGTTTCATTAGTATCCTGTAAGTATTTAACAAGTTATGATGATATTGAGTTCTTCACGAGCACGGTCTTGATGCGCGCGGTGTTATTTGGCCACTGGATTGGATATATGAACTAAATGTTATGTCAATAATTAGTTTTTTAGTTCAGTTGTATATCAGTAAAATTTCAGCTCAGTACATTGGATAATTAATGAGATAATACGATTAAAGTCATCAGGAAGTGAATGACCGTGGTAACCCGACCAAGTTTAGGTGGTTACGAAAAAGCGAAAACGCAAAACATTATGGTACCTTCTAAAATATGTAGGATAGTGTTACAAATTTAGTACAGACATGTACACAAGTTTAAAAAAAAACTACGTGATTATTAAATAATTTTTATTGACAGGTAATTTTGAAACTCGAATCGTCATCTATTTGCGAGTTTATATCAACGCGAGTGTCGCAACAAGGTAATTATGGATTTCTTAAAGTCTACGTGTCCAAGGAGTTTGTGGAAATAAATAAATACCTACCTGTTGCGGTAGTCCCGACTCCCGACATTGATAACGATAAAAATCGGTCGCTAAGTCATGAATTTCATTAATCAAGTTTCAAGTCATATTTTGACAATATATACACAAAAACCTTCCACTTGAATCAATCTATCTATTAAAAAAAACTGCTTCACAATCCGTTGCGTAGTTTTAAAGATCTAAGCAAACAGGGACAGACAAACGGGAAGCGACTTTGTTTTATAGGTACTATGTAGCGAAGGATACTTATGTCGTTATCATTGTTGAGAATTCCAGTCTAGGTAATAATTAAGTACGAAAGAAAAGAAAATAATAAGTTCCTAAATTTAAATATTTAAGCCTTAAAAAAATACAGTTTTAGACATCGAGATATAAGTACTAACGTACTATATCTCGATGGTTTTAGATAAGTACCTAACAACATGTACATATTAATAATAATTTTGCTACTATTTCTGTAGTTACATTATACAAGCTTACCTTGTTCGTGAATTCATCAAGCAGCCTGCACCATAACTATGATCATCAATAGAAGCACTCCACATTAGCAGTAATTCGCCACACTTATTATTTTACATTAGCTCTCACGCACTCTATAAATATTTGCAAAAACAGGAAACGGAACTGCCGAAACGCATGCGCACTCTACAAGATGAATTATGTGATGGAGCATGTTTAGTGCGATATGCAAACAATGCGCCCCTTCACCCTTCCGCGTCCCACCGAACGACATGTTTATATCAGTGATTTTTGATAAGTTTGTGCAACTGGAAGATAATAATAATGTTTTTATAGTACAGATATTATTATATTATTAATGTATTTAACAGTGTACGCGTCTGTACCGAAATTGTAAGGTGTATTATACTAAACATTTCAAAAGATAGTATAATGTTCTGCGTTTTCGCTTTTTCGTAACCACCTAAACTTGGTCGGGTTACCACGGTCATTCACTTCCTGATGACTTTAATCGTATTATCTCATTAATTATCCAATGTACTGAGCTGAAATTTTACTGATATACAACTGAACTAAAAAACTAATAATTGACATAACATTCAGTTCATATATCCAATCCAGTGGCCAAATAACACCGCGCGCATCAAGACCGTGCTCGTGAAGAACTCAATATCATCATAACTCCTTAAATACTTACAGGATACTAATGAAACTTCACATACATTTGAAGGCAGTTACAAGCTTTAAAATAACGTTTAAAGTAAGTCTTTAGAACTCTTATTGAGAGTGCTGGGACCAACTGAAATGTTTTTCTATTTAATGAAATAACCTTTAAGCTATGTATTATTTTGTTTTTTTTATTGCAGAACAAATTTAAACTAATTCCTAAGAAGCCATGTACAAAATATGATAAGAATCCGCTTAACCATTTCAAAGATCTAGCAAAACCAAAAACGTTACCCCAGCAAAATCTCGAATAACTTCGCAACCGATGAAAGAACAAATACAAAATAAGGCACAACATTTACTTCATCTAGACAACTAATTTTATAGCTAGTAATTATTTAAATATTCCCATTAGAAAGAAAAAGGTCTGGCTGGGGTAACGTTACCCCAGCAGGAAATGTTTTTGTGAAATAATTAAAAAACTATAAGCGCAACAAATTTAAAAATGTGCGCAACAATTACAGAAGCCGCAAAACTAATTATCTATAAGATTCAAATGACCATTTTCGACAACATCTGGCCTGGGTAACGAACACTCAATTAACTGGTGGTAGGTTACGGCCGAAGGCTTGCGACCACCCACCGGGCAAAGACGTTCCGCCAAGCGGCCTAGCCGTGTTCCGGTACGATGCTCGGTGTAGCCAACTAGAGCAGTTGGGTCGAGATAGCTGTTCCACTGCAGGCGTTCCAGCCTGACGCGCGCTGTTATGGGCGAATCGGGAGACTGGTCGCGGAGGGTAGCGGGATTCGAGGCACGGTGCGCCGTTGGCCGACCGCAGGTAGTTGGGGGCCCAAGTAGTGTGCCAGCCACACACGAAAGTCTGCCCCGCCAACTGTCGAAAAATCCCGGAATGCAACATCGTGCTGGTTGGCGACCAGAAGACAGGGCCCGATGGACATGCCCGGGGGGGCTCGGGCGTCCCCGCGGGCTCCAGATCAGTCCTCCATTGATAGCGTCCTGTCAGTGCGTGTCTGTAGGTTGCCAGCGTGGAACCTCATCTCACTGCCTTCTCCTCACCTTTTTCACTCAAGTATGCAAAGGAAAAATAAAAGAAAAGCTGTACAGCGGCAGCACTCCCTGTCACTCAAAGTGCACCTCAGCAACATAAGAGGGCTGCACTCTAATCTCGAAGCAGTCCATCACCACCTGGAGACTGGTAGACCAGCTCTTCTTTTCCTTTCGGAGACGCAGATCGGATGTCCGTCAGACGTGTCGTACTTATCATACCCAGGGTTTACCCTGGAGCACAATTTTAAATGACGCACGGGTGTATGCATGTACGCCCGAGACGACATCTGTTATCGGCGTCTCCGAAACCTTGAGGACTTCAGGTTTTCTGTGCTCTGGGCACTGGTGGACACAGGCCTGGATAAAATTATCTACGCCTGTGTCTACCGATCGCACAGTGGAGATCAAGAGACAACCAGGCTCACGGAACATCTGTTTGAGGCGGCTGATACGGCACAGCAGCGGTACCCTTCTGCCTAATGAGTGATACTGGGGTATTTCAGTGCCCACCACCAGGAGTGGCTCTTCCCATACCAGTGCACTGATCATGCTGGGCGAGAGACGCGAAAGCTTGCGCTTCTTGTCGGTATCTTCACCTTTGGGTAGCTCCGACCATTGTCTGGTGAAGTCTGTATCCGTTCACTCCCCGCCCGATCCCAGCCCAAGAGGCACTCGGCGGGTTTGGCGGTACAGGTCAGCAGATTGGGATGGGATGCGTTCTTTCTTCGCATCTTATCCTTGGCAGCCCATTTGCTTTTCTTCGGCTGATCCTTCGTCGTGCGCGGACGCCGTGACGGACGTGTTAGTCAGGGAATGGAGTACTTCATTCCGTTCTCTGACGTAGCAATGTCTAGCGTTGACCGGCCATGGTTTGGCGCCGAGTGCAATCTTATCAACACGCTGAAACATGAGGCGTACCTGGCATGGGTCGACGCTCGGAGGCGCAAAGCTAGCGACGTGAGCCAGTGGAAGAGAGCCTTCAATAGTGCTGCCAAGTCCTGCAAGAGGGTATTGCGAAGGGCTCGGTTTGACCACATAAGCCGTATTGGGTCCAAACTTGCTTCCTATCCAGCCGGTAGTAAAGCGTTCTGGTTCCGGTCCCTGGCTAAGTCGGTCGAATCGAACTTCTGCCGGCCCTCACTACCACCACTGCTGAAACCCGACGGAATGCTGGCCCACTCCGCTGAGGAGAAAGCAAACTTGTTTGCCTCTCTTTTTGCGGAATCCTCACGCCTGGATTCTAGTAACGCGCGGCCCCCTCCTTCTCCTGATGGATGCGAGACGAGTATGTCGGACATTCGCATCCATAAAAAGACGTCCGTAGGGTGCTGCGGAATCTTGACGTGAACAAGGCTAGTGGCCCCGACGGGGTACCGGCAATTGTTCTAAGAACTTGTGCGCCTAAACTGTCTCCGATCCTGACTCGCCTTTCATATGAGACTGGAAAATTACCGAATGCTTGGCAGCAAGCTAACGTTCAGCCTGTGCTCAAGAAGGGCAGTCGAGCTGACCCGGCCAACTATAGACCCATCTCAGTTACGTCCATCCTCTGTAAGAGTATGGAACGGGTGCTCAACTCCAAGCTCCTGGCATACCTAGAAGCTAACGACATCCTCAGTGACCGCCAATATGGCTTCCGCCGAAATCGGTCAACTGGAGATCTTCTAGCGTATGCCATTCACATATGGAGTGAGGCCATCGAGAGGCACGGGGAAGCGCTTGCCGTCTCCCTCGACATCTCGAAGGCTTTTGACAGGGTCTGGCATGAGAGCCTTATTGGTAAGCTTCCGTCATTCGGTCTGCCCGGTGGTCTGTGCGATTGGATCGCAGACTTCCTGCGGGACCGGTCTATACGAGTGGTTATTGATGGCTGCTCGTCTGACCAACTGGATATCAACGCCGGGGTCCCTCACTTTTGGGTATGCAGACGACAGCACTGTTGCTGAGAGATACTTGTCCAACGCGTGTGCTACCGGGCCTCAGGTCCAGTCTCTCCGGGAGGCCATGGTGGGGCGCTTGAACTTGTCCTTGCAGGCAGTCTCCGAATGGGGCGATGGCAATCTGGTCAGGTTTAATGCTGCTAAAACCCAGGCCTGTCTTTTTTCCGCTAAAAGGAGCCAATTCCACCCGGCTCCTACTTTCCGTGGTGTGACCGTGTCGATAACGGACCATCTCGAGCTTCTTGACGTTACGTTGACATCGACCCTCAATTTTGGTCCAATCATTGAGGCAAAAGCTCAACTGGCTGCCAAAAAGTTGGGGATCCTTGCAAAGGTGAGACGGTACTTCACGCCAGAACAGCTGTTCAACTTGTATCAAGCGCAAGTTCGGTCATGCATGGAGTACTGCTCTCACCTCTGGGACGGATCTGCCAAGTACCAGCTAGATGCACTAGAGTCGATCGAAAAGCGGGCCAAGAGGCTCATCGGCAATGAGATATTGGTCGAGTCTAGGCTCCAGAGCCTAGAACATCGGCGCCAAGTTGCCAGTCTGTCGGTTTTTATCGGTTACGTTTCGGGGAGTGTGCGTTGGAATTGCATGAACTAATTCCTCCTAGCCCTTTCCATCATCGGACTACAAGACGTACGGCGATGTGTCATCGGTACATGGTGGACATCCCAGCCATACGCACCAAACGTTTTGGGAATACTTTCATTATGCGTACAGCTAAGAAGTGGCATTCCCTGCCGGAGTCTGTATTTCCTGAGAGCTACAACCTGGGAGTCTTTAAGTCAAGAGTGAATAGGTTTCTTCTAGGTAAGCGCGCTACATCGTCGACCACATCATCACTTACCATCAGGTGAGATAGTGGTCAAGCGCGAGCCTATCAATAAAAAAATAAATTAAAAAATGTAATAAAATTAGGTGAATAAAATCGGCCAAGTGCGAGTCGGACTCGCGCACGAAGGGTTCCGTACCATTATCGCAAAAAACCGAAAAAAGACACGTTTGTTGTATGGGAGCCCCAGTTAAATATTTATTTTATGCTGTTTTTATGTAAAAATTTCAACTGTCTAGCTATCACGGTTCATGAGATAAAGCCTGGTGACAGACGGACAGACCGACGGATCGCGGCGTCTTAGTAATAGGGTCCGTTTTTACCCTTTGGGTACGGAACCCTAAAAACTACAAATTTAGGCAGAATATGATCATACCTTCACCACATTGTTCCATGAATTAAAAATGATTGAAATATATAGTTGTTATAGGAAACTTCCTAGTTTCAGAGTTTCCAACGGTGTCAAGCGGTTATTAGTACCTAGAAATTATCTTAAAAATAAAGAAATAATTGTTTTATTTTTAATCTCTTTAATCTGATAGGTTTTTTATTTATTTAATCTTGAAATTGATTGCTAATATTTCAAAGAAAACATCATTCTATTCTATCCCTTTTTGAATTCAAACTGATTTCCTGATCAAATAGTGTTGCTTATTGTAATGTAGTTTTATATTAGTAATAGCAGTAAATAAAATGAATTTAAAAAAATCTGAAGTATTTGGAAACCATAATTATTGCGAAAATGGATTAAACGTAGATTTTTTCGATAAATAAAATGTAATTTGACTATTATTAATGTTGAAGGTCACTTAGTAGAGCTTCCATTTTTTTGACAAAAGCGCCATTTTCTTTTTGTGAGAAACAAATCGGCTCTCAGCGGTTCTTTTTTTGGGAAATCACGGAGAGTCACGCGTCGTAAAAATAATTTCGTAAATATTATTAAAGTAAGAAAAAATATTTATATAGGCTGAAAATGCCTCCTGTTAAGCATTATTCGTCTAGTGAAGTGAATCAGTATGAATTATCATCAAGACTATTATCCCTTACTGAAAATAATACATCTTATACTCTTACACAAATAAATGGCCAAAGGATTTACAGAAAGGCTCCCCATGCATGGAGTGGCCCAGAACCCTCGAGGAATTGTGAGGTATGTATGTATATGTAATTAGAGTATGAGCAGTTTGACTTGACGTAAGCTAGCTACCTACCATTTTATCCTTTTGTTTTACGAGTTCCACGTCTATGCGAATCTGAATTTATTTAAAAAAAAGTCTGGTTATAAACCTGCGAATGTTGACTTGGGACAACTCGGCTCAGTCAGAAAGCTCAGATGTCCTGTCCTTTTCGTTGTTAGTGTAGTAGATTTTGATTACATACGGTCTGCGTCGAAGTCGGTCTTAATTTATTTACCTTATTGCCGCGTTTTGTCTGACCACGCGCTTGATAGACGCGGGACTCGCGGGAATCTGGAGTACAATGTGCCTACCTACTCTACATTCTACCTATACCAACCCAAGAAAGTGTATAGTAGCAACTCAGATTACACTTAGTGTAGCAATATTATATGAATGATGGCCGATGGGTTTTTGTACAATTTTTGTTTCGTGCCACTTCTTGTACTTGTCTTATGTATTATCTCGATTTGCGTGCCTGCATGTTCCCAAAGTTGTCTTTGTAGGTCCAGTGGCTGTACAACGCTTACGCCCGCTTTAGAAAACATTAGCTTTAAGGTAAGGTACTTACAAAAAGCCCTGTATAGTTCTCGTCAAACTTTTTGACCGCTCTGAAGTAGTCTGAAGTTTGCTACATTTTCGGCACAGTAGTAAATATACAAAAACAGCACCGGTTCGTGCCTTGCGCATCGGAAAACAAACTTTGAGGGCGGCCCAGTTTGGCGTGAACTCACATGAACTATACCTGCCCTGCCCTGGTGTCGGAAATCGTTACAGAAACCACGTATATACTATATTATATTTATATCATATCTTTCGGTTTCGGGCAGGCTACCAATAGATTACGTTCTTCTTATTGTTCTTCTTCTCTTTGCAAATATGTGAGTTATTGAGTAAGGCGATTCGCACCAACTCGGCTTTGCGTAGACCAGACCCGAAAATTACGTAGATGTACGTACTTTTTCTGAGTGAAATGTAGAGGGGGTAAAACTGAATAAATCGTCAATCTATGACCCTAAAAGTAACAGACAAATGAAACTTAGGTAAACAAAAATAATATTCCAGTAACCAATACGGATAATTGTTCCTTTTTACTTTATCTACATGTGGTAATTCATAGATTTTTTCTCACGATGATTTCATTTTTGAATTAGTTAATTATGAGCTTCCAAAAATCCTAAATAAAAACATCAAAATGGAACGTTTTTAACTTTTTTTTCGCGAAATTAACGGAAATTATGCCCATTCAGTCTCATGAGATATGTTATTTTGCAAATTTGTACAATTTTGATAAAATATACGTAAATTCTAGGACAAGTACGTAGGTTTGCAGGAGAGGCTTAAGGCGCCGATTCCCTTGAGTAGCTGATTTTAAAATGATAATCACGCCTAAACAGCTAGTCGTAATTTTTTGGAAAAATTTATGTTACATTTTATATGTACATGTTATATGTTACATGCATTGAAATAAAGTGCAATTTGATCTGGCACGTCATAACCACAACCGAGCAACGACATACCGTGTTCTAAATTGCGCTTTATTTCGATGCATTTTGTATGAAATTTGATTGGAATAGGAAGCCACCCATGCCATGTCCGCGCCCGACGCCATTTCTATGTGGCCTGCACCATAATAAAAAAAGTACAAAAAACTACTAAATTTTGGTGAAACGTGTGCGCGTTTTGTTCCCTCAAGGTCGTTGGCGTTAGTCGTCGTCTTAAAATAAGTAGATCTACGTAAAAAGACGTGAGTTCGCAACGCTGATTCGCACACTGCATCGCATCTCAGCGTAGCGCGGAAGTGCGTGTTCTTACGTTGCTCTTGCTTGAAAGTATCTCTCTTTGCATTGAAAGGGTGTTTTCAATGCAAAGAGAGATACTTTCAAGCATTGCGTATTGCACACGGAAAATGTATTCACGCGCAGTGTCGTGACTTTGTCGCCACGCACCCGCAGCGTATAGCGGGGCAGTGTGTGAATCATCGCTAAGGTTCCCCTAGTCGACGGCACGAACTGTTTTGTGCGCGAGATTAAAATGCATGCTATCTCATCTGATAACACGTGCGAAAGAGATAGATGCTGTGATGAGCAGTAAGAAGCTAGTTCGCGTACAAATTAGCCTTTTTTGCAAATTTGTATCAAAATGGATGATGATTTAGGACGAAAACGAGCGCGCGAAATTTTATAAACAGACCTTTGTGAGTCTAGATATCATGAAAAAACGACAAAATGTATATTATCAAAATAAATCATTTGCATAGTTAAACTACTAATCTATCCCTGTATAGTGGCCGTTTTGCAATTTTCCAATTCGCAAAATGTCCAATGGGCTTAAAATTTCCAATTCGCAAACTGTCCAATAGGGAACATTACTGCCAATTGCTCCCGCCAGATGGCGCTTGACGGCTCAGAGTAAACAAAAACATAACATGGCGTCTACTACTTTTTGTGGTTACCAAACAATTTTTTACTGTTTTTAAGATAACTTGTGTTCAAAAACTAAATAATAATATTGGGGAAGTAGTTAGCTTCATTTTACTTTCACTAATAGTTTTATATTTTGTATGCTTAGACTGCGAAATTTTGTCACTCGACTTTGACGGTTTTTTTTTTAGGGATGGGTCCGATAAATCAAAACGTAACTTATATCGGATATGTCTTAGATATCATATCATATCGATATCAAAATAACCGATATTACAAAAGCTGTATCTAATAAAAACCTTACTAGCGTGCGAGAACGAATAATTCAAAACTTAAAACCGTAACTATTCGAAAACGTACGAACTACGAACAAAACGCAAATTTCACAAACGTTAGGAACCATAAGCGCTACCTATCTTTCTAAGTATTATTTCGCGTTCGTTGTTAGTTTGCTCATTTATATCGTTTTGTCTACATTTGACAGATTCTACTTTTGACATCTTATTCTACTTTTGACAGATTCTACTTACGACAGATTCTACATATGACAGATTCTATTTTTGACAGATTCTACATATGACACGTTTAGTCTACATTTTACTTTAATAACATAAAGCCCGGCTAATTTGAAAACTGCCCAATATGAGTAGGCAATATGATAAAAATTATTGAAATAAAAAAAAAATACCGGGCTTTCTGAATAATGCCCATCACTTATTGGGCCGGGAGATAAAAAATAAGTTTTTTTTTAAATTATTTTATGGTTAACATTGGTTTTAATGTAGAATAGGTAAGTACGATCCAACAAATCAAAGATCATAAAATCGTTATATATTTAAACTTTGTCTAGTCATATGAATATTGCTTTGTAACGGTTGGGCAATTTGATAAATATGGTCAATGAATTAGTCCAAGAGCGAGCGAAGCGAGCTCGGGAGCTCAGGGCACCCTGACACGGTTATGTAAGGTTCGAAGGAGATGACGGGAGCTGAAGTGAGCGAGCAAAGCGAGCGAACACAGCTCCCGTTATCTCCTTCATGTTATCTTACTTTAGACCCTGCAGACAGAAATAGGAGTCCCGCGGGGCTCCGTCGAATTGGTTTCTTTAATAATAATCGTACTTACCTATTGAACATTAAAACCAATGTCAACCAAAAAATAATTAAAAAAAAAACTTATTATTTATCACCCGGCCCAATAAGTGATGGGCATTATTCAGAAAACCCGGTCAATCATTAATTTTTATCATATTGCCTACTCATATTGGGCATTTTTCAAACTACCCGGGCTTTATGTTATTAAAGTAAAATGTAGACTAAACGTGTCAAATGTAGAATCTGTCTTATGTAGAATCTGTCAAAAATAGAATCTGTCATATGTAGAATCTGTCAAAAGTAGAATCTGTCAAAAGTAGACTATGATGTCAAATTAGAATCTGTCAAATGTAGACTAAACGCATTTTAAATTGTCCAATTAGCAAATGGTCCGTCTGGGCGCATTATGTCCAATTCGCAAAATGTTCAGCTGTTTTATTCGCAATTGGTCCAGTTCGCATTTGGTCCAATTCGCAACTGGTCCAGTTAGCAATTAGTCCAATTCGCAATTGGTCCAGGCGTCCTTAATTACGAGAGGCGTATTTAGACGACCTCCTAGTTGACCTCGAGGTTGGGTGAGATTCGGCTCGAAGTAAAAATGCATATAATTAACTAGCTGTCCCACGCGGCTTCGCTCCCGTCAACTGGCTACCTACCTACCCTACACTACATACATGTTTGTTGCGTAACTTAAACCGCTTATGCAGCGCACGTAACGGAAGCTCTTAATAAGGAATAATTTTACCTGTTTTTGCAACATTTTTCATTTATACTCTGCTCCTATTGGTCATAGCGTGATGTTATATAGCCTTACCTTACCTTTCTCGATAAATGGACTATCCAACACAAAAATATTTTTTCAATTCCAACCAGTAGTTGCTGAGATTAGCGCGTTCAAACAAACAAACTCTTCAGCTTTATAATATTAGTGTTCGCGACGAAGCGTCATCAACCATACTAAATGGTTCATAGAAATTGAAGTTTGTATGTGTGGACATGTCTGCTTACCACGGCGCGCCACCTGATACTAAAATGAATTTTAGAGGCACGTTTATATTTATACTAAAATTTTACCTACATTTTTTGAGATAGTAGTATAATGTTTTTAGTGTTTGTCAGTATGTTATAGGGTTCAATAGTTCACCCTTAACAGAGTAAAATCATTAGAAAGCATACTGATAAGAGTTATCATAGTAAAAAACATAAATTTCTGTCATACGATACGTCTGTGCTCGGCGACGGATTAGTTCCGAATGAACCGTGAGAGGGAACCACACGTTATTTATAGTTTTGGTGGTTTTTGAAAATATTATAGTAATTAAAATCATGTTTTTAAGGGCTTATCCTATGTACTGGACATGAAATCAGTACATAATGATGAAACTATGTGAAGACCACATAGTTTCTGCTATGTAAATAGGAATATTGACTTGATATCTCAAACACCAAATATATGGTTTTAGGTCATTTTAGGGTATATGGGGGACCTAGACCGGGACAGGAAGCCTATATACACCTCATGGTTAGCGTAGTCTTTTATATAAAGCCCATTTACTTGAGATATCAAGTCAGTATATAATAGAAAAACTGCTGTTTATCTGGTTTTTGGCAATCGCTTACGGTTTTAGGTGCCCTAAGTACCTAGAAACATATAGGTGTACTGGTAAAAGTACTACCATTGGAAAGCCTGCTAAAAGGGCTTCCAGGCGGTTTCTAGATGGGAAGAATCGCTTGGATAGTCAACGAGATAAGCAGTCGTGAAAAATGTAAACAACGTAAAACGTTGAAATTTGTAGACCCTTCAGGTGGAATAACTCCATGAAGGGAATAGATGTACTCATGGTGTAAGTACTTTCGGATGGCTTGCTGGACTAGCTACCAAGCCATCACTTTGGAGCGAAAATCGCTCAAGTAGTTTAAGTACAATTCCAGAAAATAGGTTTCTGGAAATGTAATTTTTAGTCAGTTTTTGGCACTCCCCGGGACTATACACCCCTGGGAATTCCGAAAATAAGGAATTTTTGGGGACCTCCCGATGGCCCGTTAAACGCACCATCGTGTTGTCCCAATCTTATTAGTGTTTTTATATCTAATTTCTCTGATAGCTGGGCGCAAAGAAAGTGACCAGCTATCAAATTTGTACATATCAAGGCACCTTATGTGCATATGACCTAGATAGACTTACATAAACACTAGAAATGTAAAGTGTGGTCTATTGGCTACCAGAATCCCCATAATAGGCGGTGATTGTCTGGTTAGCCTAAGTAGGAAGTCCTAAAGTCGGTGAAATGACTTAGGAATTTATAGATTCATTACATAAGGGATGATATCCCATAGAAGATTCCCGAAAATAAGCTTTTTCTAGACGTCAACAGACAGCCTGCTATTGGCACCAGCAGGTCAACCCAACCTATAGATATCCTTAGGCTAGGTTGAAAACTATTAAGGTTTTAACTGGGAAATAAAGGGAATTGTCCTTTTATTTCATGGAAATAGTCTAGGGAAGCTATCAATACCTGGAAATTAGGTATATTGATTAGATACATAGATAGGGGGCGTTACTGTGTTACAGTACGAAGGAATCCAGCTATTGATAGCACCATGGAAGGGGTGCGGTAACCCTATTTACCAAATATGTATAAGGGTTTTTTACATAAATAAAAATTATTTTCGGCGAGAATTTGCGGGGCTCTCAATAATGGCACGATGCGAGGGTATAAAGAACCCCCGGGCCCAAAATAGAATTTGTAGTCATCCAAAGCTAGTCGCTTGTACTTGTCTTAGTAAATAAGAAGTAATTCTTATATAGAATCACGTCTCAGAAATTGTTGAGAGCCCTAGAATCGTGCCGTGTACTGAATAACTTAGTGTTTCATTTAATTCATCGACTTCAACCCTTATGAAGACATCCCTTTTCGATCCTGTCGAGCTGAACCTCGGAACCTGGACACCAGGAGTGCTGATCCAGAAGTAGGCAACCCGGAATCTGGAAATAACTCAAGTACAGCCAACACATCGTTGAATCGTTAGAGTCGATTTGCAACCCTACGTCACTGCTGCAGCTAGGCATCCAAGAACCTTTGTTTTCGTTGATGTGGATGGGGCGTTCAGCGGCAATGGCCAGAAGGTTTACGCCCTTCTTTTCTCGGGGCCAATGAACACGCTACGTCCTGCACATTTAATGGTCCTTGCGAGCCAGATTTTGGAGCCTGGCGTCCCGGCAAATTCGACGACGGACACATATTTAATGGTCCTATCGAGCCGAATTTTGGAGCCTGGAGAGCCCCAGGACGTCGGGAACAGCAGATCCAGAAAAAACAACTGGGTGCCTGCATATTAAGTCGGCTACGTGCAACACAACGTTGACCCGTTCGAGCCGAAATTCGAAGTCTGGAGCGCCCCAGGACGTCAGGAAGAAACAGTGGTGGAATTAATTTTTCGAATTTTGGAGAAATTAATTTCACAAATAAACCAAAAATCGACGTGCACTGCAGGGAACAAGTCCTACGTGCCCTATTTGCCGCTGGATCCAAGAGGTAAAATTCTGGAGACAGTTATTGAAAATACCCTATTTTTTCAATAATTGTAAGAAAATAGAAGAAATTTTCTGTGAGCCGCAAAATGCTGTATGAAGACAGATGCGCATCCTTGAAGCCCCAAGAATAGTTCCTGAAGACTTATCGCTGAAAACTACCCTATGTTATCAGTGATTTGTTCTAGAACTGAACGCTTGTTTATTCAACCAAGAATACTCGTTCAGAAGATTGGATTACGTCTTTGACGCGGAAGAATAGTTCCTGAAGACTTATCGCTGAAAAATACCCTTATGTTTTTAGCGATTTGTTTAAAAAACGAGCGCCCGTCAGAAAAATACAAGACGTGCGTTTAGAAGGCTGATGTGCATCCTTGATGATTGAAGAATAATTCCTGAAGCCTTATGACTGAAAACAACCCCTATGTTTTCAGGAAAATTTTGAAGACTGAATTTTCGTCAGTGAATGGAAGAAACGTACTCTGAAGACTTAGATACGTTTCGGATGTACTGACTAAGCGGTTCCTGAAGCACTATCACTGAAAATAACTTTGACGTTTCGGTGATTTATTTGAAGATTGAATTTTCTTCAATCAAGCAAGATACGTGCTCGGAAGATTGATGCACGGCTCTGATGCTTTGGACAAGCAGTTCATGAAGCATCACCACCGAAAAGTAACCTTGACTTTTCGGTGATTTAGAATTTGATTGAATTATAGTCAATCAAATAGAACATACACGTTTATGGGAAAAATAAACTTGTATAGCAAATGCCTGAAGTTTCCTGAAGACTTATCACTGACCGTAAGTTTTTAGTGATTTTTTATTTGAAGATTGAATTATAGTCAATCGAAGTGGAGGTTAACTTCTGGAGATCGTCGGTTTGAACGCTGAAGCCCGGAACTGGGACTTATCTTTGAAAACTAACTTCGAGTTTTCAAAAGAAAATATTTCAACAACAATGCCGATAACCAGATCCAAAGGCAAGACGCCGGAGGCATGGACCGTGGAGTTGGATCAGCCAGCTGGCATCAGACATGAGCTGCCGCCGTGTTCACCTTCCACAACCGAAGGGACCGAGCCGTCGGACGAGCAGCGCCATCTAGCGCCTCAAACTGAAAGCACTCCGACGCATCAACCAATAGAAACTGATCAAGCGGTTTCTACCAGAGTAACCAGATTAGAAGGAGCTTCAGACACAACATTGAAACCTTCTCAGAAAGAGAAGATTTCCGAAGAAGACAGACGTACAGCGATGCCGATGACTACCCGGGGTGACGCCCGTATCGAACATAGCCGTCCGCCGTCAACTAGAGTGACTCGGTCACGAAAAAACATAGACAAAGCTCGCGAAGACTTACTCAAAATTAAGTTGGAGCTTGCACAATTGGCACTTCAGAGAGCGGAGGAAGAGGGTTCCGAAGCTGAATACTTGGATGACAGAAACTCGAATGACGAGTACGTGCGTTCATGGCTAGAAGAGGCACCAGAACCTCAGCCTGAGAAGGAGGATAACGTCGTTGAAGGGGGAACCAGAAATTCTATGCATAGACCCCTGACTGCGGCCGCCACCAAATCGCAAATAGAAGGTCAGCATCCTAAGGAGAAAGAAGTGCGAAAGCCTCCAGTTGCAGCGTCAGCTGAGTGTACAGGAGGTCAGAGGGATAGTCTCCGTCCATTCTTGACGGAGTTGACGTCCGCTATAGCGTCGCTAGCCGACAGGAAAATAGAACAGCGGGACCAAACGAACCCCTCTGCGTCGAAATTCGTCATGACATTGCCGAATTTCAATGGTTCTCATACTGAATGGCTATCATTTCGGGCCATATATGAGACAACTCGAGCGTATTTTACGGACATCGAGAATACAGCGAGGCTGAGGAGAAGCTTACATGGACGTGCAATGGAAACCGTCAGCTCAGAACTCATCGGACATGCCAGGCCCGATGACATCATGAAGGAACTCGAGCTGCAGTTCGGCCGTCCAGACTCCATAGCGCAAGCTGAAACAGATAGATTACGCGGACTGCCGCGCTGCAGTGAGTCACCAAGAGACATCTGCGCGTTTGCAAGTCGCGTAAGAGGTGCTGTAGTCACGCTCCGCGCGTTAAAAAAGGGTCATTACCTTATGAACGCGGAGCTTATGCGATTGTTAACAGAGAAGTTACCCAATTCGCTACGAGCACAATGGTACCGATCATATTCGGAGAAGTACCAATCGGTGCCAGATATTTCATTGTTCAGTAATTTTATATCTGAACAGGCACACTTCTGTAGTCCATTCGCCCCACCCGAAGGCATCGCTTCGGCCGAGGCGAACACCAACAGACGCGTCACACAAAGGACGCATATAGCTACGGACCAACCGGTAGGAAAATGCCGTGTTTGCGACGTGGGACATCACTACGCCACTGGATGTGCACAATTCAGGGGCGTAGCTGTCGAGAAAAGATGGGAGCTAGCGAAAAAACACAATCTATGTTATCGCTGCCTTCAACATCGACGAGGCAACCACACTTGTAAGAGAAAACAGTGCGGCCAAGACGGGTGCAGAGATACGCACCATCGGCTTCTTCATAGGAAGAAGCAACAGCAGAGGGAAGCCAACAAGAAGCCCGATGTTCCTGAATCCCGCAAGGATCCTCAGGAAACGGTGGCCAGTTTCGGGTCACCATCGAGCCAGGCGTACCTCAAGATAGTGCCGGTCCGGGTAATCGGACCGGCGGGAGAGGTAGCAACATACGCTCTCCTAGACGATGGGTCCACCGTTTCGCTGATGGATGAAGACATCGCGAGGCAAGTCGGGGCAGAGGGCCCTGTGGACCCGCTCAAGATCGGTGCGATAGGCAACACCATGCTCACCACCCCATGCTCAAGAAGAGTCAAGGTGACGCTGGTTAGCCCGCAAGAGAGAAGGGTACAATTTAAAGCACGTACTATACCTAAACTCAGCTTGGCAAAACAAACAGTGAGCGATAGGGTTGTCGCACGCTGCAAGCATTTAACCGACTTGAGAAAAGAGTTGATGTACAACAATGGCGTGCCAAAAATACTCGTCGGCCAAGACAACTGGCATTTGTTATTGGCCAGCGAGATTCGCAGAGGTCCAAGACACCAACCAATTGCGTCACTTACAGCGATGGGTTGGACACTACATGGCGCGCACAGTAGTTTACTACGACAACAAGTACATCATGTCAATAGAATAACAACTGATGACAATTTGGATCATCAGTTGCGCGAACATTTCGCCATAGAATCGTTGTGCATAAACCCACAGCGACCCGCCTCTGACCCAGCAAGAAGGGCAGAGGACATTTTGAATCGATCAACTGTCCAATTAGAGAATGGACACATCGAAACCGCCATGCTTTGGCGTAATGAGCATGCTGAGATGCCAGATAGCTTTGAGACAGCTCTGAAGAGGCTCGTCTCAACAGAAAAGAAGCTGGACAAGAACCAGGAACTTCTAAGAAGATACTCAGACCAGATGGACTCGCTAATTGCGAAAGGGTACGCTGAAAGGGCACCCGCAATTAGCACGCCGGGCAAAACTTGGTACCTCCCACACTTCGATGTCTTCAACCCAATGAAGCCAGACAAACTTCGCATCGTACATGACGCTGCCGCCAAATCGAGAGGAATGTCACTGAATGACTTCCTGTTAACTGGGCCCGACCTATTACAGTCGCTGCCAGGCGTAATGATGCGGTTTCGCCGCCACTGCGTCGCAATAACCGGTGACATAGCGGAGATGTTCATGCAAGTGAAGGTGCGGAGCCAAGACCGAGACGCGCTTCGCTACCTGTGGAGGGGAAACCGCAGAGAAGGAGCGCCAGAAGAATATAGAATGACGTCCATCATTTTCGGCGCAGCCAGTTCGCCTTGCACAGCAATTTTTGCAAAGAACTGGAACGCAAACAAATATATAGAGAAGCACCCTGAAGCTGTGGATGCTATACTACGTAGTCATTATATGGATGACTACCTAGATAGTTATAGAACTATCGAGAAGGCGGCAGAAGTCGCTAGTATGGTGCGAAAAATACACCTACAGGCGAGGTTTGAACTCAAGAAATGGGTTTCAAATAGCTCGCAGCTCCTAGAAAAAATGGACCCATCGCACATACAAACTGAGATGGTATCCATTGGAGATATAGATACGTCGGAAAAGATACTCGGCCTCATATGGAGGCCAGGCGAAGACACGCTGGGTTTCAACCTCACACTCGCGCGTCTGCCTGAGGGTATCTTGGACCGAGAGGCGCCCACCAAGCGAGAGGCGCTCAGAATAGTAGCGTCGCTATACGACCCACTCGGACTCGCCTCGCCAGTAACCATCAAGGCGAAGCAAATATTGCAAGAAGCATGGAGGCGAGGCGTCGACTGGGATCAGAGGCTAGATGTTGACCTAGCATTACAATGGAAAATTTGGGTACAACATTTACGCCAACTAAAAAACGTTAGCGTACCAAGATGCTATCCTGGATATAGCGACGCTATAGAAATGCAGGTGCATGTGTTCACTGATGCAAGCGAGATGGCATATGCTACCGCTATATACTGGCGGGCCACGACCGTGGAAGGCAAGCACTTAATAAGCCTTGTTATGGCGAAAGCGCGGGTGGCCCCACTGAAACTGCTTTCGATACCGAGACTCGAACTTCAGGCCGCGGTATTGGGAACCCGCGTAGCCGCAGCAGTGATGAGTGAACACGACTGCAAGCCCACGTCAGTAACGTATTGGTCAGATAGCAAGACCGTACTGACCTGGATTAGAAGAGGAGCGAGAGTATACAAACCTTTCGTTGCTCACCGAATAGCTGCTATTGAAGACAATAGCAAAGTCGAAGATTGGCGATGGATACCCACCAAGATGAACATCGCTGATGCAGCAACCCGTGACGTGCCACTGCGGTTCAACTCGGACCACGAGTGGTACTGCGGGCCGAGTTTTTTGTCTCTTGGGCCCGAATTATGGCCCACAGAGAAACCTCCGACTACAAACGACACGGGAGAAGAAAAAACTTTCGTTGTCACAGAAGGGGACAAGAAGAGCTTCATAGAAGCCGTTCCAGAGCCAAGCAGATTCTCCAGATGGGAGCGACTGCTTCGTGCGACCGCCACAGTTCTGCGTTTTATATCTCTTTGCAAAAATAGAACAGAGATAACGTCCTATAAACGGACGAGAAAAAACGCTGAAAAGGACCCAGACTGGCGCAAGAAGCCCGCTGTACCTGCACAGAAGCAGAAGCAGGCATGCAGAGCACCAACCCAGGTCAACAGACAAATCATAGAAGCAGAATTTCTCCAAGAAGCTGAGAAAATACTTGTCCAGGTCGCACAACAACAATCGTTCGCTTCAGAGTTAGCGAATGTTGAAGAAATAAATAAAAATAGCTCGCTGCGACCTTTACAAATTCAGGTCGTCGACGGCGTGCTGCGACTAAGAAGTCGCATAGCAGCTACGCAAGAGGTAGCTGAAGAAGTGATGTGCCCGCCTATATTACATGGCGACCATCACATAACGCAGTTGTACATAGACTGGACACATCGCAGTCTACAACATAGTGGCACCGAACTCACAATTAATGAGGTACGGCAGCACTACTGGGTCGTGAAGATGCGACCAACAGCGAAGAAGGTGATAGCAAGATGCCTGCATTGCCGTATACGCAAGGCACAGCCACCAGTACCTGCGACCGGCGACCATCCGAAAACGCGCCTCGCTCACCATAAGAGGCCGTTTACATATACCGGGCTCGACTATTTCGGCCCGCTATCCGTCACCGTCGGTCGGCAGCATCAGAAGAGATACGTAGCACTATTTACGTGTCTCACATCAAGGGCGGTGCACCTTGAAATCGCCGCCAGCCTTAGCGCAGACTCCGCCATATTGGCGCTGCGCCGATTCGCCGCACGCAGAGGATGCCCAGCTGAGATACACTCAGACAATGGCACCAACATGCACGGCGCCGACAGAGAGCTGCGAGACGCCTTCAAAACAGAGGCAAGTCGTAGAGGCATCGTATGGCGCTTCATAACGCCATCAGCGCCATTCATGGGAGGCGCCTGGGAGCGCCTAGTTCGTTGTGTAAAAAACACACTATACAATGTACTTACAGAAAAACACCCCACCGAAGAGGTGTTGTCCACACTGATTTGTGAGGCAGAGTACATTGTAAATAGCCGACCATTGACACACGTGTCGGCAGATGGTGATGATGATGAATCCATCACACCGAATCACCTCTTGCTCGGTGGGTCAGCCAGACTACCTACACCTGGCACGTTCACCGAGCAAGATATAGACAGCAGGAAAATATGGCGACGATCACAGATCCTCGCTGATATGTTCTGGAGTCGCTGGGTCAGAGAGTACCTGCCGGAGCTCCAAAACCGGCGGGAGCCACATAGTAGTGGGCCCAGATTTAAAGTGGGTGACCCTGTCCTGATAGCCGACGGCCAGCTGCCCCGCAATACGTGGCCGCGAGGCCGCATTGTGGCCGTGTATCCAGGAATCGACGGAGAAATCCGGACCGCTGAGGTACGCACGCTTGGCGGTACCTTGAAGCGTCCGGTGAAGAAACTCGTCCCACTGCCCCAGTAACCAGAGATGCCGGAGCGGCGACCGTCCTCTCGGTGGGCCTGGCCGGCAGCCGAGAAATGCCGTCCGTCGCTCACCGAAGGAATGCAGCGCCGCGCCGACAACACTTCGAGTCGACACAGCACTGCACGGCGGGAGATATGTTCGCGACGAAGCGTCATCAACCATACTAAATGGTTCATAGAAATTGAAGTTTGTATGTGTGGACATGTCTGCTTACCACGGCGCGCCACCTGATACTAAAATGAATTTTAGAGGCACGTTTATATTTATACTAAAATTTTACCTACATTTTTTGAGATAGTAGTATAATGTTTTTAGTGTTTGTCAGTATGTTATAGGGTTCAATAGTTCACCCTTAACAGAGTAAAATCATTAGAAAGCATACTGATAAGAGTTATCATAGTAAAAAACATAAATTTCTGTCATACGATACGTCTGTGCTCGGCGACGGATTAGTTCCGAATGAACCGTGAGAGGGAACCACACGTTATTTATAGTTTTGGTGGTTTTTGAAAATATTATAGTAATTAAAATCATGTTTTTAAGGGCTTATCCTATGTACTGGACATGAAATCAGTACATAATGATGAAACTATGTGAAGACCACATAGTTTCTGCTATGTAAATAGGAATATTGACTTGATATCTCAAACACCAAATATATGGTTTTAGGTCATTTTAGGGTATATGGGGGACCTAGACCGGGACAGGAAGCCTATATACACCTCATGGTTAGCGTAGTCTTTTATATAAAGCCCATTTACTTGAGATATCAAGTCAGTATATAATAGAAAAACTGCTGTTTATCTGGTTTTTGGCAATCGCTTACGGTTTTAGGTGCCCTAAGTACCTAGAAACATATAGGTGTACTGGTAAAAGTACTACCATTGGAAAGCTTGCTAAAAGGGCTTCCAGGCGGTTTCTAGATGGGAAGAATCGCTTGGATAGTCAACGAGATAAGCAGTCGTGAAAAATGTAAACAACGTAAAACGTTGAAATTTGTAGACCCTTCAGGTGGAATAACTCCATGAAGGGAATAGATGTACTCATGGTGTAAGTACTTTCGGATGGCTTGCTGGACTAGCTACCAAGCCATCACTTTGGAGCGAAAATCGCTCAAGTAGTTTAAGTACAATTCCAGAAAATAGGTTTCTGGAAATGTAATTTTTAGTCAGTTTTTGGCACTCCCCGGGACTATACACCCCTGGGAATTCCGAAAATAAGGAATTTTTGGGGACCTCCCGATGGCCCGTTAAACGCACCATCGTGTTGTCCCAATCTTATTAGTGTTTTTATATCTAATTTCTCTGATAGCTGGGCGCAAAGAAAGTGACCAGCTATCAAATTTGTACATATCAAGGCACCTTATGTGCATATGACCTAGATAGACTTACATAAACACTAGAAATGTAAAGTGTGGTCTATTGGCTACCAGAATCCCCATAATAGGCGGTGATTGTCTGGTTAGCCTAAGTAGGAAGTCCTAAAGTCGGTGAAATGACTTAGGAATTTATAGATTCATTACATAAGGGATGATATCCCATAGAAGATTCCCGAAAATAAGCTTTTTCTAGACGTCAACAGACAGCCTGCTATTGGCACCAGCAGGTCAACCCAACCTATAGATATCCTTAGGCTAGGTTGAAAACTATTAAGGTTTTAACTGGGAAATAAAGGGAATTGTCCTTTTATTTCATGGAAATAGTCTAGGGAAGCTATCAATACCTGGAAATTAGGTATATTGATTAGATACATAGATAGGGGGCGTTACTGTGTTACAGTACGAAGGAATCCAGCTATTGATAGCACCATGGAAGGGGTGCGGTAACCCTATTTACCAAATATGTATAAGGGTTTTTTACATAAATAAAAATTATTTTCGGCGAGAATTTGCGGGGCTCTCAATAATGGCACGATGCGAGGGTATAAAGAACCCCCGGGCCCAAAATAGAATTTGTAGTCATCCAAAGCTAGTCGCTTGTACTTGTCTTAGTAAATAAGAAGTAATTCTTATATAGAATCACGTCTCAGAAATTGTTGAGAGCCCTAGAATCGTGCCGTGTACTGAATAACTTAGTGTTTCATTTAATTCATCGACTTCAACCCTTATGAAGACATCCCTTTTCGATCCTGTCGAGCTGAACCTCGGAACCTGGACACCAGGAGTGCTGATCCAGAAGTAGGCAACCCGGAATCTGGAAATAACTCAAGTACAGCCAACACATCGTTGAATCGTTAGAGTCGATTTGCAACCCTACGTCACTGCTGCAGCTAGGCATCCAAGAACCTTTGTTTTCGTTGATGTGGATGGGGCGTTCAGCGGCAATGGCCAGAAGGTTTACGCCCTTCTTTTCTCGGGGCCAATGAACACGCTACGTCCTGCACAATTAGTATAGATTACGTTTAGGCGCATTATGTCCAATTCGCAATTTATCCAAATCGCAAATGGTCCAATTACCAAATGGTCCAAATTGACCAATTCAAATTATAGTCGTTAATTAGGTATAGATATTATTGTTAGGTATTTTAATTCTACTAAATCTCTTTCATTTGCAGAGATTATTGAGCTTTAGAACCGCATCGTAGTTGAATTGTTCAAGGCATTAAAAAACATTGTTTACGGAGTTTAGTAGATAGATAATACGTTTGTTTCCTTTAATTTCGTTTTCTGATATTTTTATAAACAACAAACGTATGTATTAATATGATATTATTTATCAATAAGTAGTTACTACTTTTATTACTATTCAATTGTATTCTGTTTTGCCCGCCCCTCACCACACGGCTAGTAACCTCATTTTCAGTAACTAAACGTATTCATTTTTATGTCTTTTTTGAGTGATTTGAGTGACATTTGATTTATCAGGCTTAATTATTTATACCGACATGTGATTTTTTTTCTAATATATGTGTTGATAATTAATAATATGCATTTTTACTTCGAGTCGAATCTCACCCAACCTCACGTGGGGGTCGTCTAAATACACCTCTCGTAATCAAGGACGCTTGGGCCAATTGCAAACTGGACCAGTTGCGAATTGGACTAAATGCGAACTGGACAGCTGGACATTTTTCGAATTGGACATACTCGTAATGCGCCCAAACGACATTTATCTACATTGGTTTCGTAGATTTTACGTGATGCGTGCACAAATAAACAGACAAACTAAAATTTCAAAAATACTGGAAATGGGTTCTGTTGGTTCTCTTTTAACACCATGGCTATTTTTTTTGGAAATATTTTCGATGTACAAAAACGACTTTTCTACAGATTTATTTTACATTGGTTTCGTAAATTTTACGTGATGCGTGCACAAATAAACAGACAAACTAAAATTCCAAAAATACTGGAAATGGGTTCTGTTGGTTCTCTTTTAACACCCTGGCTATTTTTTTTGGAAATTTTTTCGATGTACAAAAACGACTTTTCTACAGATTTATTAAATTACTAGCTTTTCCCGGCAAACTTTGTTTTGCCATAAAAACACCAAGATACACCTACCCTACAATAACTTTTTTTTTTTTTTTTTTCTTAATTTTTTTTTCCGTAAGAACCTTGTACAGAGTATTAGAAAACTACAAAAAAAAAATAAGCCAAATCGGTCAAGCCGTTTTCATGTTATGTCGTGACAACGGGAAACGGGTTTCATTTTTATATATATAGAAGATTGATTAATTAAGTTTATTCCTATTTTTAACCGACTTTCGAAAAAGGAGGAGGTTCTATGTTCGACTTCTTGTATGTTTTTTTATGTATGTTCACAGATATCGCCGTCAATTGTGGACCGATTTCGAAAATTATTTTTTTGTGTGAAAGAGTATGTTTCGGAATTGGTCCCATTTTAATTTGGTGAAGATCTGATGACGAACTTCGAAGATATACAACAGAACTCATCAATAAAAATAAAAAAACTCTTCAATAAATAACGGCAAATCTCTCGGGACTGCTGCAATCGCATGTCTGTTTATTGTTTATACTATTTCATAACATAACATCACGCCAGTAAGCTCTTAAGGGGTAATCAGATCTCTCATTTGATCGGTTTTGTTCAATTTTCATGATATTCGGGTAATCTATTCTGGCGTTATAGGAAACTTACTAAACAACTTGCCTATTAGGTAGGTACAACTAAAAAGTGAAAAATAAAAAAACGTTTTTTACAAAAAAATACTACTGACTTCCAGAAAACTACAAAGTGAAAAATAACGTTATTATTGGAAGTCGGTGTCCATAACGCAAAAAAATGGTACCTACGAAAGACACCGACTTCCAATAATAACGTTATTTTTCACTTTGTAGTTTTCTGGAAGTCGGTAGTATTTTTTTGTTAAAAAAGTCTTTTTATATTTTATATTATTTATTACATTTCTATTATAAGGTGAGGCACCCATTTTGGGCATAGGCCTCCTCCCTCCAACTTAGTAAAAAGAAAATGTTTGTACTCGTATGTATGTTGTTGTATTTTCGTAGTTTTGTTTGGTTGGAGGATTTTGGTTTTTTCATCCCGCGGGCACCAGACGTATTGGGAGGTTTTTATAAAGTTTTGTGATGGTATGATGTGTGTTACTTCTGAAGTGGAGATGGCCACTGTATTTCATAAAGGTGTGTGATCTGACAGTTCGTGCATTATTTTTCTGACGTCTTCATGTAGTTTGTGAAGTGGTTCTTACCCTTTAGTTTCTTGCTAGCTTGAGTTGCTGGGTTTATATAGGATGATGCAGGTGGAGAAGAAGACGATGCTGCCCGTTTGTTACCGGTCTTTACATTCTTTTCTCGCACGATGAGTTTATCATACCGTATAAAGCCTTCATTTTCCTTTTCTATCTCTTATCTGTTGTTTTAAGCTCTTGCCTTATTTTAGATACTTTTTGTAGAAATTCGTGTTTTACGTATTTTTGTTTCTTCTAACTTTATCTTGTATCTTTTTTTTTTTTTTTTATCTTTATTTAAAGACCTTTTTCGCTAATGCGAATACGACGCTCTGTATGGTATACATAATAAAATACAGTATTTATCCTTAGCCTACGCAACAATAAAACATATGATTAAAACTAGGTTCTGGGTCTGTTCTTCAATGCGAACTTAACCATATTTATAACTTGTCGAATATTGTTTGACAAAGGTATGGATAAATTTATGTTGTCAGCTCCAATTTGTGACCTTAGAAATTGATTCCGGACACATCTCATTAAAATATGGTATGTGTCCTCATCTTCATTACACATGCTGCAAAAAGGTGATGGTAATTTTTTCATTAAAAACCCGAATTTGTTGAGCGGCATATGTCCGGAACGAAGTCTTAATAATATGGTTAAGTCAGCTCTGCAAACAAAACACTTATCAATCCAAGGTGAATATGAGGGTTGTGAATGGATTGTTTTATACCAAATGCCTTTTTCCCTGGAACGAAGATCAAAGTAGTCTTTCCAATTTTCTAAACAAATATTTTTAAGGAATGGAATAAAGTCTGTGTAATGTGGAATTGGTACGAAATCGGTGCCATCTGAACATGCTTGTTTTGCAAGATAATCTGCCTTATCATTACCGTCTATACCTATATGAGACGGGATCCACTGAATAACAATTAGCTTATTCTGAGATTTTAGTTTTAAAATTGTTCTAATTATTGTATAGGCTATCGGTTTACCTCGAAAAGTCGAGGTACAACGAGCCAGGTGTTGAATTGAACTCTTTGAATCTGTGTAAATGACATATTTGCCTTGGTCTAGAGATTCAATAAATGATAAGGATTCAGAGATAGCTATGAGTTCAATACACATGATAGACACATTAGTGGGAATTTTGAATTTCATAAAACTTTTAGATTGTTCGTCATAGAATGCGCATCCTGCCTGATCTCCATCTTTTGATCCATCCGTATAAATTTTATAAAAATCTGAATATTTAGACATATGTTTTAATGTTTCCTCTTTTAATTTAGAACTACTTAACCTATTTTTGGCTTTATTTATAAAATCTACATTTGTTTTTAAGACGCTGGACAAATCAATGTCAGCCATCCACGTGTCAAAAGAAAACATTTCTAGCTGCTTACAGGAGCTGATTGAAAATTCCTTTAATTTATTATGAATTAAAACGAGCAGAGGAACTTTTTTGTTTGTTTCATTATGGTACACGTCACTTAACTTTTCTAAAGTTGGCGTTACTGTATTTAATTCATAAGAGTTTAGCTTCAAACAAAATTTTCCTGCCAAATACCATCGTCTAACCTCCAATGGTGGTAAACTAAGCTCGCATTCCATGACATGTGTAGGTGTAGTCCTAATAAATCCTCCAATTACCCTCATACATTGGTTTTGTGCGACGTCTAATTTATTTAAATATTTTTTGGCACTGGTATTATAAAGAAAACTAGCGTAATCTAAGCGGCTTCTAATAGTTGATATATATAACCTTCTTAAATGCTTTTGGTGAACACCCCAACCAAATCCTGACAAGATTTTAAATACATTAAGGAATTTGAGGGTTTTTTCAATAATTTCATTTACGTGTTTCCCCCATTTTAAGGAACAATCCATCCACAATCCCAAATACTTAACGCAGTCCACAATGGGTAACGGACTACCATTTACATTAATATCAATTGGATACCTGGCATATTTACGACCTTTATAAAACAGACATAATTTACTTTTAGAAGAGGATATTTCGAGACCCAAACTTGATAAAATAGAAATGGTGCTGTCCAACATACATTGAATATCAGTTACAGCGTCAATAATATTTTTGCTGGTTACATATAAAACAATATCATCTGCATATTGAGACACCGCCACTTCATGATATACTTGTTTACAAATCTTATAGGTCGCAACATTAAATAATAAAGGTGATAACGGATCACCCTGTGCTATTCCAATTCCCGAGTTTCTGTATAGAGTTGTAGTGTCACATGTAATAAGTAAACTCCTCTCTTTCAAAAAATTAAACAAATAAGTACAAATTTTATTACCCGCTCCTAAATTGTCTAGAATTATCAATAAACTACGAACATCAACATTATTATACGCATTATTAATGTCAATAAAGCAAGATAATGTAAATGAATTCCCAGCAAAGCCGTACTGTATTTTAGACACAAGACCAGAAAGACTATCCAGACAAGAGCGTGTCTTCCTAAATCCCACCATATTATTAGAAAATATGTGGTTTTTTTCCAGATACCACTCCAAACGTTTATTAAGAATTGTATGAAATGTCTTGCATATGCAAGATATCAAGGATATGGGCCTAAGCGAATCTAATGAGTCTGGATTCCTTCCTGGTTTTGAAATGGGAAATATACGAATATCACGCCACTGTCTGGGGACAAAACCATTTTGTAAAAACAGATTGTATAATAGTTATTTATGCTACAAGTGCGGGAAGTAGGTGATTTCCGATGAGTGGCATTTTTATTCACGAGCGAGCGAAGCGAGTGAGTGGATAAATCGACACGAGTCGGAAATCATCTTACGCACGTGTATCATACAACATTTTACTATGCATTGTGCGAGGAAATAAAAAAATATATCTGAACCAAGCAAGAATTAATAAAATGGCGCTTATTCAAGGGCGCTCAGCATATCCACAGATTAACCAATAGTTCATAGTTCTACTGCGCATGTGCAATAGCTGTCACGTCATAACGCAAAAAGGCACGAGCAAAATATTAATTCTGCCAAACATATTTAATGAATAATTAAAATTAATTTATTGATCAAAATCTAAATCTAGAGTAATTAAAAACGTCTTAAATGACGTATTAGTTTTGTTTTACTTTTTATATGAATGATAATCTGTACTTAACTAATTTTAAAACTTTTCTCAAATAATAAAAACTCTATGCGGCGGGTTGACGTTGGAGTTAAAAATTAAAAAAGTACAGGAAAGTAAAAAGCACTAGTAAAAAAAAGTGACACTTTCCGCACAGTTTGGCTGCTTGGAAAACGCTCTTTTCGAGGACATGCATTGTAAATGTATTAATATAAGTTTAGCATTAGTAGGTAGATTTTTTAACATTGAAAACGATACATCGTCACAACCTGGAGCTGTATCTGAGGATTTAATACTTTTTTCTAATTCGTGCAGGGAAATAAGTTTTTCTAAATTAATATTGCTAGATGTAAAACTTGGCTGCTCATTAATAACATAATCAGGTGTCAAACTTTGTAGCAAAATCAATGCTTGAGTTTCACTTACATACCGATTGCGATTATTGTGATAGCCTTTATACCACTTCATTTTTCTCCACATATCACTAGAAGAGGTTAGACAATCGACTGTTGAACAAAAGTTTTGGAATGACTCCCTTTTCGCTCTTCTAATGTCTCTTTGCGCGATACTAATTTTAGATTTTAACAGTAATAAATTATTAGGAGTTGGGTTACCACGAAACTGGGACAGTGCAAGTCTTCGTTCCGCTACCCTTTTAGACAATGTAGGACTCCAGTAGGTTTTGGATTTAAAGTTATTGCTGGGGTTTCGATTGATTTTTATGACTGGTATGTGGAGTTCTGCTGCTTTATTCAAAATTTCCAAAAACTGGTCGTATGCGAGTTGTAAGTCATTAGTAACATTAAAATCGTTAAATGTCTCTTCTAGGTATAGTCGATACTGTTGCCAGTTAGCCTTTTTAAAGTTTCTTCTAATATCTGAATTCCTGGTTGATGGACAGTTTGTTGAAATTTTTATGATGAGGTGGTCACTTCCTAGACATTCATTGGTCACTGTCCAATCAAATTTTACAGCAATATCCGTTGTTACGAGTGACACATCAGGAGATGATCTTTGTATGATTCCGCGTACCAGTTTAATTCTGGTTGGAGCTCCATCATTCATCACTGTTAAGTTATGACATAACAAGGAATCGAATATTTGTTTGCCCCTAGTGTCATTTTTACATGACCAGTTACTATGGTGTCCGTTAAAATCTCCAAGCAAAAGCGTTTTATCACCACACCTTGATAATAGTTCATCCCAATCTTGTTGACACGTTCGAACAGAAGGGGGGCAGTAAATAGATATAATGTTATTCAGGGACTCACAATTATGAATTTTAAGGTGTAAGATTTCGAAGCCGGCATTTCCAATTTGACATTGAGCAACTTGAGCTTTAACCGAGTTGTGGACTAAGATTAAAACTCCTCCATATCCGTCCCATCTATCTTTCCGATGTATATTATATCCACTAACTCGTAGGTTGAACTCAGGTTCCAACCAGGTCTCTGACAGTGCCGCAATATGTATGTTTTCTTGAGTAAGAAGGGCTTCCAATTGCGTTAACTTTCTTTTTAAACTTTGGCAGTTCCACTGAATGATTTTTAATTTATATTTATTGTTAGTTTTCGCTGTCATTGTTCGCACTAAATTTATTACTGGACAAGTTGAAAATCTTATTTATAATCAATTGTTTATACCACTCCAACAGTATTTGGACACACATTTTAATTTTATTAGTTAAAGTATAATGCCTCTTTAAAATAATTTCCTTACATTTTGCCAGTAACTCCCTGATTTTGTTAAATGTAGTATCCTTTTCTTTTTTAGATTTATTTGTATAATCTTTTTCTTTTTTGCTGGTATCACTATCCGTGTCTGTACAAAAACATTCCCAATCATAGGTGAAATCGTTGACTTTCTGGCTATGTAGTTTTTTATTTTTTGACGGTTTTTTATTTGTAGATGTAGTGGGGACTACGGGATCTGATGTACTTTTAGTTTTCTCAGTTGACATCAAGCCGCGTACACCTTCACAGACAGTGGAATACAGAGGCCGCGGCGTTTTATGAAATGGACTTACGGTTTCCTGTTCAGTCACAGATTGGGGTATAGGGTATGACTCAGAATTAACTGTATTAAACATTTCTTTGTCTGGAATTGGAGTCGAGGATGGGACGTACATTGTGAGGGCTTTTTTGTAGGTACAGTTGAACTGCGACATTATATTTCTTATTTTCTTCTCCTTCTCATATATAGGACAAACTTTGCTTAATGCCATATGATCACCTTTGCAGTTGACGCACGTATACGACATCGTTTCACAACATTCGTGATTCTTGCTGCATTTGGGACACACAATTTTCTTGTTGGGACAATTTTTTTTGTAATGACCGAATTTCCAACAATTAGAACATTGTGTAACCGGATAGACATTATGGCTCCACATTTATTCTAACACCATACATATGTATATATGCCGGTAGTGAAGAACCTTTGAAACATACTCTTAAAGTCTCACTCTCAGTCCATCCAGAACCGTCCCTCTGTCTGCGACTAAGCCGTTTAACCGATATTATTTCTGTCTCAGACGATAAACTATTTATGATTTCTTCCTCGTTACAATCAAGTTCTATGTTTTTAATTATTACGTAAGTAATTTGAACCTCCATAGTTTTAGAAATATACCATTTCTTTTCCTTAAACTCTGTACAGTTAATTAACTTTTGTACATCTAAATCACTTTCGAACTGTAACATTACTTTAAACTGATTGGAATATTTAATGCATGAAACGCGTTTAATGTTGTTTACTTGTAATAGTTTGGCTAATTTAAACTGTTTTGGCAGGGCTTCCTTACAAGTTATTGAAACTTCTATTTTTCCTTCGGGGTCTAGATGTATAAGATTACTTAAACTCTTATAACGTTTTCCGTTATTGTTAACAATAGTCCAGTTATCATCTGTATCTTCTATTGGTCTCTTCTTTCGTGATTGAGAGTTATTTATTACTTGTTGATCTTCAAAGTTTGTCTCCATCTCCTCTGTTTGTATATTGTCTTCTCTGTCTTGCGTATTCGTCTGCATAATATTTGTGTCAGTATTATTCGCTAATGGGTTAGGACTCGACATTTTTTACACTTCGCGACCACCCAGGTAGCCGTTATCGCGACGCCGACCCGAACACGTGCGGCACAGGTGGCGTCACAAAAAGGTTAACCGACAAGTAATTAGCTTGTTATTGTGCACGTCAATCTCGACCGTTGGACGAACACGTACTGATCTTGTATCTTAAAAAAAAAAAAAATTTTTGTTCCATCCTATTGTGGTGAATGTGACAACAATTGGACGAGAGTTGCTACTTTTCTTTCCAATTCTTCTTACTGTTTCTATCTCTGAATCCTGCATCTCCAACTTCAGCTTTTCGTTTGTGATTTGAACAATTTTATCTTGTAACTCCAACATGATTCTTCTTCCTAGTTTATCCCAAAGAATACCAAATTTCTGTGTTGCACTTTTCTCCAATTCCTCTTTTCTTGCTCTTCTGTTTGCAATTGTAGCGAATTCTAAGTTCAATTTAATTGATTAAATTTTTCGTTTAAGTTACTGTTAATTTTGCATGTGATTTTCTCTTCAGATTTCGATATGCTATCTTCTATGGTAGAGAATTTTTCCTGCATCTCCTTCCTCATCATCAATACATATAATAAATCTGTAGAAAAGTCGTTTTTGTACATCGAAAATATTTCCAAAAAAAAATAGCCAGGGTGTTAAAGGAGAGAACCAACAGAACCCATTGCCAGCATTTTTGGTTTTTTTGTGTTGGTCTGTTTAATTGTGCACGCATCACGTAAAATCTACGAAACCAATGTAGATTATTTAGGGTTCCGTACCCAAAGGGTAAAAACGGGACCGGACCCTATTACTAAGACTTCACGATCCGTCTGTCTGGCTGTCGGTCCGTCTGTCACCAGGCTGTATCTTATGAACCGTGATAGCTAGACAGTTGAAATTTTCACAGATAATGTATTTCTATTGCCGATATAACAACAAATACTAAAAACAGAATAAAATTAATATTTAAGGGGGGCTCCCATACAACAAACGTGATTTTTTTTGCCGTTTTTTGCTCGATATTAATAACGGCAACAGGTAGACTCTAGATATAGTCACAAAATATTTAAACTCCATTTGAAATAAAAATCTTTTTCAAATCTTTTTACAGTCCGTTCAACCGATTTTGAGTTCTATTCCGTAAACATAAGGATAACATAAAAAGCATAAACCAGTTACCCAAACAAACTTTTTATTACAGCTACCATTTGTCGTATCACCAACGCAATAGAAGTCAAAATCGGTTGAACGGGCTGTAAAATGGACAAATTTAAACGTCTAATGTTATCGTAAATGGAGTATAGTTGTATATTCACTTCAAAAAATAATAATGATTAAATTAAAATAAAATAAATTAAGGGGGGCTCCCATACAACAAACGTGATTTTTTTGCCGTTTTTGTGATAATGGTGCGGAACCCTTCGTGCGCGGGTCCGACTCGCACTTGGCCAGTTTTGTTTCATCGCAATCGGTTCAGGCTATCAAAAGTTAGATGAATTTAAAGTTTAAGAGTTCAAGAAGTAAAATATCGCAACATACGCAATTCAGATACTCGGGACTGTTGAACTCCTTATTCGATAGATGGCGTGCATTTCGCGTCATTTTTTTTTAATGGCGGTGTTATGATTTTCCGCGGAATAATGACCGGAGTTTTCTGCGCAATGGTTGGCACCTTCAGAGAATCAACGATCCACTGTGTTTACTATAATATAGGTACATCATGTTCATTAGTACTAAAGACTTGAACTAAACTAACTAAAAGAAACTTGGGGTGGGTATGGGATCTACCTCCTAGCGGTCCATCCCGGGCAACGGCACCACAGGCTTGCCTGTGGTACGGCTGAACGATCCCACTTAAGCGGTGGTAGGCTCCGCAAGGGGCCGCCTGGCTCGCGACCACCATCCCACCGGAGTCCAGCGCCAAGCAACTTGCTGTGTTCCGTCGGTGTGTGGGACTGCCAGTGCCTTTGGGGGAAAGCGCACCTTATTAACATCAGGGGGTTGCGCTCTAATCTCGATCCGGTCCACCACCACCTCGAGACCGAGAAGCCGCACCTGTTTTTCCTAACGGAGACGAAGATAACAACCCCGTCGGACGTGGCGTACCTCAACTACCCGGATTACTCCCTTGAACACAAGTTCAAGAAGCAAGCTGGGGTCTGTGTGTACGTCCGCGATGACATTTGTTGTCGTCGTCTCCGTTGCTTTGAGAAATCGGGCTTTTCTGCCATATGGCTACTTGTGGACACTGGCGTGGAGAAGTCTCTCTACATCGGCGTCTACCGATCGCACTCCGGTGACCAGGAGACGACAGCGCTTTTTAATTGCCTCGTGGAGTCGGCTGACATAGCCCAGCAACGGTACCCAACAGCGAAGCTTAATTTTCTGGGGGACTTTAACGCCCATCATAAAGAATGGTTGTACCCATACCGGAAAACTGACCATGCCGGGTTAGAGGCGCGCAAGTTTTCTCTATCGCTAGATCTAATCCAGCTGGTGAATGTGGCAACGCGGGTACCGGATGTTGACGGCCATACACCCAATTGCTTAGATCTTCTCCTGACAACTGATCCGGACAGTCATTCGGTGTCGGTCTCAGCCCCGCTGGGAACGTCTGACTACTATCTGGTGAAATCCGTTTCAACTTGCTCTCCTCCAGATGAGAGCCCTAGAGGCACGAGGCGAGTATGGCGATACGAGTCAGCAGACTGGGACGAGATGCGGCACTTTTTTGCGTCTTATCCTCGGCATGTGTGCTTCTCCTCGGGTGACCCCTCGAGCTGTGCAGACGCGGTTGCGGATGTGATTCGGCAGGGAATGGAATATTTCATTCCATTCTCCGACATTCCGCTCGGTCACAAATCCCGACCTTGGTATAATGCAGAATGCGCCCACGCTGAGGCCCGAAAAGAGTCTGCCTACCAAGCCTGGGTCGGGGCCCGCGGCCGCAAAGTTAGAGCGCGTAGGGTTCGCGCGAGGAAAGGAGCCTTTAATTCTGCCGCCAAGTTCTGCAAGTGGGTTCTGCGTCGGGCACGTTTTGATCTTATTGGACGTATTGGGGCCAAGCTGGCATCGCACTCTCCGGGTAGTAAACAGTTTTGGTCCCTATCTAAAGCGGTTGAAACGAATTTCTGTCGGCCCACTTTACCTCGCTAGCAATTCACGTCTGGACGCTGGCTCCAAGCAACCAGCTACTGTACCTCATTGTGACTCTTCGATTCGATGCCGGAGATCGCTGTGCACGCTAAAGAGGTCCGGAGAGTATTGTGCAGTCTAGACGTGAACAAGGCCAGCGGACCTGACGGCATTCCAGCGAGAGTGCTGAGGCAGTGTGCGCCAGAACTGTCTCCTGTGTTGACTCGCTTGTTCCGCCTCTCTCTTGTAAAAGGGACGGTGCCGAAATCCTGGCAGCTTGCAAATGTGCAACCAGTGCCCAAAAAAGGCAACCGTGCAGACCCTGCCAATTACCGTCCGATCGCCATTACCTCCATTTTGTCCAAAGTTATGGAAAGGGTACTGAACAGATAGTTGCTGGCCTACCTTGAAGACAACAATCTCCTCAGTGACCGTCAATATGGCTTTCGCCGGGGACGGTCAACTGGCGATCTTCTTGTGTATGTCACGCACTGCTGGGGCGAAGCCATCGAGAGACACGGCGAAGCACTTGCTGTATCGGTTGATATCTCGAAGGCCTTCGTCAGGGTCTGGCACGCGAGTCTGCTCAGTAAGCTTCCTGCTTATGGCATCCCCGCTGGTTTTTGTAGCTGGATATCAGACTTCCTTAGCGAACGGTAGATCCGAGTAGTCATTGACGGCTGCTCCTCAGACCTTATGGCTATTGATGCCGGAGTTCCTCAGGGGTCTGTTCTCTCTGCAACTCTTTTCCTGCTGCACATCAATGACCTACTTCAGCCTGGTATTGTTGGGTACGCAGATGACAGTACTGTTTCAGAGAGATACTTGTCCAGCGCAAAAACCAGCGTGGATGAAGTTCTTTCCTTGAGAGAGGCTATGGTGGAGCGGACAGATTTGACCTTAAGCCTTGTCTCCCAGTGGGGTGATGACAATCTGGTCTCCTTTAACGCCAACAAAACACAGGCGTGTCTTTTTACCGCAAAAAGGAGTATTTTCGATCAAACTCCTACTTTTCGGGGTACGTCTGTTCCTGTGACTGATCGGCTCGAGCTCCTAGGCATGGAGTTGACATCTCGACTCCATTGAGTACAAAGCCCAAATTGCGGCAAAAAACTGGGCATCCTAAATAAGGTGAAGCGATACTTTACGCCTGGACAGCTTTTAACCCTATACAAAGCACAAATCCGATCCTGCATGGAGTATTGCAGCCACCTTTGGGATGGTTAGGCTAAGTATCAGCTTGCCGCGCTTGACTCAGTGGAACGCAGAGCCAAGAGGCTCATTGGCGACGTTGAACTGGTGGACGCCAAGCTTCACAGCTTGGCTCATCGCCGCAAAGTTGCCTGCTTGTCGGTTTTCTACAGACTGTACTTCGGTGAGTGTGCTCAAGAACTCCACGACCTCATCCCACCAGCCCCCTTCTACCATCGGACATCTAGACGCACTGCAAGTTATCATCCTTACCTTGTTGCCATTCCACCAATTCGAACCAAGCGCTTCCAAACATCCTTTATAATGCGCACAGCGAATGAATGGAACTCACTACCTGCGTCTGTGTTTCCGAACGCATTCAACCCGAATCTCTTCAAAATTAGAGTGAACAGGCTTCTTCTGGGTAAGCTTACTCCATCGTGGACTCTGTCTCTGTCACCTATGACCTAGACTAGAGTCAAGAGCAAACCCATTACAAATAATAAAATAAATAAAAAAAAAGACAAATAAAAATAAATTGTAGTTATAAAAACTAAAAAACACGCTTTAATGGTTAATTGAACTTTGGGGGTAGGTGGAACAGGGTGTGAAGTCCCACAAACCTCCATAGAAAAGGGAGGATCCTCCGACCAGACGGGTGTTGTGTCTGGTCCGGGCAACTGCCCGACGGTTGTTGTCGGACTGTTGTATACGTTCAAATCGCGCCGCAAACTTAACATGCGCGATGCAGGATTTGTGTGACGTCATGTCATTAGTTCGTAAGTGGCGGCGTTGGTGCCGCTACAGAACTAATAAGTCGCTAATCCTAAAGATCTTGGTACGGCTAATGGGACAATCTATAAACGCGCACGATAGAATCGACTTTCATTACTTGTCAATTTTATTATTTATTTGACGTTCAAAAGTGCCTAGTTGAATAAATAAATTTGACTTTGGCTTTGACTTAAATTATTACTGACTAAATTATTGCATTGTCATCGGTCTTTGATAAGTGTGCAAAGTTTCAAATCAATCCCACGTTTTGAAGGGGGTGAGAATCACATTCAAAGATTCCGTTACATTGATACATAGATATATACATACCAAGCTAAATAAAAGCGTGTTAATTAAACAGTGTCAAGATCGTTTAATCCAATTTCCTCAGTGTTGCACACAACTAATTTTTATTTCCCCTTTTGTCTGTTGTGTATTTTTATTTGACCTATAACGCATGCTTGACAATTTGTCACATTAATTCTCCGATGATTTAGAGCTGGGAAACTGAGGGTTGAGGTTGCAAGTTCGAGTCCTAGCTATGGATAGGTTTTATTTAACCAACTTTCCAAAAGGGAGGAGGTTCTATGTTCGACATTGTTTTTTTTTTGTTTATGTTCACCGATATCTCCGTCAAATGTGAACCGATTTTGGAAATTTATTTTTTGTTTGAAAGAGTATGTACCAAAATTAGTCCCATTTTAATTTGGTGAAGATCTGATGTAGAACTTAGAACGGAGATATACAATAGAACTCTTCAATAAATGACGGCTAATCTCTCGGGATTGCTGCAATCGCATGTCTGTTTATTTTTTATACCATTTCATAACATAACATCACGCCAGTACGCTAGAATGGGGTTCGCCGATATGTATAGTTCACCTGCCCGGCGAGCATGGGCGCACCCAAGACATTTGTGACAAGACATGATAAATTATGTCATGTCTTACAATTTGTCTTAAATGCTAGCACGGGTCAAACATGTGACATATTTTAAAGGCGCAATATGCCTTTCTTGTTGCTGCCGAGTGCGGCCTATACTACTGTGACATGGCTTGAGTCACATATTTCATCGCAGTTTGGGCGATAAAGCCATTTTGTCTTAAATACTAGCACCGGCGGCGGGAGAAAATTGTCTGACGTTTATTTGGGTCTCACGGGTCTTAATTAATTGCTAATACGGGGGTGCACCCATTTTGTCACAAATTTCACATTTTGATAGATGATTTAGAAAAATGTATCACTTTCGTTCGGAGGTGGTGATAAAAATTTATAGAAGAAAAAAATATTTTCCTTCTAATTACTGCACCAAATGGCAATAAATATATTTTGTGTGTGTGTGCTGATCAATGCTTATTAATTAATTGAAATGTTACAGGATTATTAATTAATTCTATATCATTACTTTTTTTTATTGTTATTGTTAATTATTATTTTGATTATTATTATTTTCTTTTATTCTATATTCTTCTTACTTTCTACATTTTTAAATATTTATGAAATAAAACCCCCAAAAAACATTTAAAATATAAAAAATAAGGACCCATCGGTATCGGGAACAGGATCCAAGCTTTTATATTTTTTAAGTAATTATTAAAATTTTCACAATAATTATCTTTCTAACAAACACTATGTTATCAAACAAACAAAGAAAAATAAAGTCTATGGTCGTGGGTCAAATATTAATTTGTTCCCAACAAAATTAAAAAGTTGTTTATCTGTATGAACGGCACACTTTTATACGTATTATTTTATTTGGTCGTCTATTCAGATTATGTCGCACTATGAAGTCAGCAACAAGAAAGGCATGTCGCGCCTTTAAACTATGTCACATGGTTGTCCCGCGCTAGCAGTTAAGACAAATTGTATAAGACATGACATATTTTATCATAACGAATTTGTAGTTCAAGTCGAAAACCATGCAAAATAAAAATAAAAACTTTTTCATAAATTCATGTTGGGATGCTGCTAGCATGGGGGTAGCAAAGAGGGGGGGGGGGGTAAATTTTGATTATTTTTTGCCTAGGACATACCGTTTTCGAGATACCATTTTGGAAATATAGAGGCGTTTTATGCAAAATAAAATAAGATTCGGAGGCCCATAATTCGGAAAGAGTGCGTCGTAGGGCCAGTACCTAAATAGTTTTTATGGCCAAGGTTAAACCGAAACTGCAATAAAATTGGAAAATTTCCGAAAAAGAAAAAAATAAACGTCTAGTATCACGTAAGTTATGCCACAAGTCAAGAAAATATCTCACGCCGCCGTGCTAGCATTTAAGACAAAATGGCTTTATCGCCCAAACTGTGATAAAAAGTGCGACTTAAGCCATGTCACAGTAGGCCGAGCTCGCCGGGCTGCTCCGTTTCATACTTCGAGCGAGACACGCTGCCCGTCGCCACACCACTGCGCGAGCGCCCCGCACCCTTCTTCACTCCCGCGACCGGTCGTTGCTAACCGACGGCAATGCTTGTACTTAATAATTGGCTTTGGTATTAGGCCGAATTTCCATTGGATTACATATATATGATATACACCTACCCTACACCTACCCTACACCTACCCTACAAATTGTTCCAAAAAACATAACCCTAATGTTTGCTTGTCGTCGCCAGGCACTGAGTTTCGCTCCACTCGGGATCCCTACGCTGAATCCGTAAAAAAAAAAAAAAAAAGATTCGCCAAAACGGGGGGGGGGGGGGAGGGGGGAGATGGGGGGCAAGGGGGTCAACTTTGAAAACTGGTTCGTTTGTGACTATAGCATTGCCCCTTTATATGAATCTGAAAACAGAAATGTTCCAAGTCACTCAACTTCCGAGATCCGCTTAAAGGGGGGGAGAAGGGGGGCGAGGGGGTCAACTTTGAAAAATGGTTTTTACTTTTCCGAGCCTCCTCTAAACGATTCCGTAAAAAAAACAAAAAAAAAAAGATTAGCCTTGTGCATCTGGCATATGAAGAGGCAATAATCGCTCGCCCTCGTTTCAGCGCGTCCTGGCGCCAACGATAAAGTGACGCTAGGATTTTAGCGTCAAGAACCCAGGGTGGTGATCCAGCCAAGAAGGTCGCTGCCATTAATGAGAACTTACGGTATTCTATTATCACCCTGACAGGCATTCCTCTTCGCAGGATTGCAGCATTGTGCTCCATAGAGCGCCATGTACCGTACGATCCCCACATAGGCCTCCTGCAGGAGGTAATCTCTCACCACACCGCCCCTGGTTGACTGGTATATGGTAGAGAATGCCTAAAAGTTCGACATTGTGCTCAAGTTTAAATAAATAAACACACATGACCTACCTTTAGAAACAAACGGAGGGCTTTGAAGGCGGTCTGTGACGAATTGAGCGCTCAAAACCGCCACGAATTTTATTAGTACTGCCGCTGCCGTCTCAAGACGTTGCCGATTCCTTGCTCGGTGGTAAAGTGGTAAATAAGAAGAGCACGTTTTATTTTTTGTAGGTTTTCATCGGAAGAATTCCTCATGACTGCTTCGAAGATACTCTGGTGCCGTTGTTCCGCCAGGCTGGGGAACTGTTTGAGTTCCGACTAATGATCAACTTCTCTGGCTGGAATAGAGGGTACGGGCTTTTTTTGCAACTTTAATCAAACTAAATTAATATTTGCTGGACATAAAATATAATTTGAAATTTAATGTCCTTCCTAGGTATGCTTTCGCGATGTATACGACTGATGCCGAAGCGAGTAATGCTATTCGGATGTTCAACAACTACATGATAAGACCTTCTTGGCAGCTAGGTGAGCATCAATCGCAAACAAATAATTACTCAAAGACTTTCTATTGTTAAAACTGGTTACAAAAATTATAAATTATCTTGTAGGCGTGTGCCCATCTATCAACAATTGCCGCATCTTCATATCGCGTATTCCACCGACCACTCCATCTGCGGAGATCGTGCGCCTGTTGTACGCGTTGACGGACGAGGTGCAAGAAGTTCGCATTCGTCGCTCTATCGCTTCATGCGCGGCTATCGTGGAATACAAGTCTCACCGTGGAGCTGCGATGGCCAGGAAGGCTCTTGTAGCGGCCGCTGCTGCCGCTTGGGGCTGCGGCGCTAGACCTGCCGTGGACTGGTCGCTGCCGCAATCTCCGCAACTGCTCAAGCAATATCGAGAGGTATGGCAAATATGACACTTCAAACTGTTTTGCACCAAATTCCAAAAAAGTTGCTAAATTACTCGTACCATGGCTAATGAAAAATCTTTGACAAGGTCGGACGTTGGACCCCCGAGCGTGGCGTTGAGCTAACTCGTGCGCCTGAAGAGCCTACGACAACTTCGCCGCCACCCGCTGCGCCGTCCTATACTCTGGAGCCGTGGTCCCAAGCTCGTCGTCTGCGCATGATCCACGAGGCCCAGCGTAGTGCTGCTGCCGCCGCTGAGTAAGTTACTTACTTTCGAATTAGTATGGCATATTCATTTTCTTATGTGGAATCCCAAAATTGACAATAACCTTATCGCCAATAGGTGGTCCAACCGCATCAACAATGGCATGGAGTCGCTGGTGTCGTCGATGACGTCCCTGGGATTCGGCGGCGGGCTGGGGCTGGCGGGGCGCGAGGCGGGCGTGTGGGCGCCGCCCGGCGGGCTAGGCGCGCCGGGGCCGGGCGCGCCGCGCATGCCGCAGCCGTCCATGCCACGCGACTTCAACCCCTGGACCGCTCGCCACCCTCTGCAGGAGTTCATCACTCCTGGCAAGGACAGCCAGTAAGTGCGCGCGCGGCTTGCACGCCAACGGGACAGTTCTACATCAGCAATGATCAAAAAATTATGAGAAATGTTACTAGCAAATATTGATCTGCTAGATACCATTTTTGACTCGTTCTAATACGCGCGAATTTATCTTAGTTCAATAGCGATTACAATTTATTAACTGATTATGCATGACATCGTTATTTAAAGCAAAGATTCGCTACAATATCTTAATTATTGGAAACCTTGGTTAGCGTGTAAAATTTTATCTTCTCATGAGAATATCAATGCGTCTTTTGTACAACTGTCCCGTCTTCGTTTAATTTTTGTTGATGTTGATTAATTTATTGCATGATTAAGTTAGAATGCGCAATGTTTGTCTCGTTAGCATCGTGCGTTCTTTATGGGGAGTGTGTGGTGGAGTGTGGGAGATAACTCACTGTTTCTGTGTGAATGCTTCTGCAGATAAAGTGCGCATTCGAAAGTTCCATACCATAAAAAAACTTAACTTCAAGATCTTGAGAACCATGGAACCAAATTAATTAAAAAAAAAAATATTAACTTTTAAATCCAATTGGTTGTCTTACGGTCATACTTCGTGAAATGGAATTACGTCTCTGCTTTCGAAAATGCACTTTTATCTCACTTTTGATGATAGCGTATTTTTTTTACTAAACAATTTCCGACTTGCACTGTTTAAATGTTTTCAAATGAATACTGATTCCTGAACTGTTACCATTCAGACATTACCAACAATTTTCTGATATTATGTTTAATCGTGTTAACAATAAATTATGTTTCTTTTACAATGTTACATAATATCTGAAAAACCAATTGAGCACAGGACATGTCCTTTTTACAATGTTTTTTATAAAGCCTGATCAAATCAAATAGCCATTATATTCATACCATTATGCTGTGATCTGAATGGTACAATGTTTGCGAAGTCGGCGTCCATTTTGGCTACAGCATTTTGCACGGGTTTGTCCCTATTTATATACTGCAATTAGCTTTTAAAATGTTCAGAATCGATTATGATCAAATTTTAAATACATTTTTAATAGATAACATGTTCTAATGATTAATTATGAATGTGTTCTACTGCCCATAGAGTTGCATTATTAGGTATATTTAATTTTCTTACAATATGTCCATGTTATTTTGCAATTTGAAGTGCCTACTTGTTAGTCTCTTGCACTCCTGGTAAAGGCATAAGAGAGGTAAATTTAGAATTTTAATTTTAGACATTATTTTAATTTAATCCTAAATGTATTTTAATTAAGAATCTAATTGAACGGCATATATATTTATGTATTAAAATTTGAAGCTCTTTATAAGGCAGCATCTATATATTTTAAGCATGAGTCTACAATGTTGTTTTAATGTTATAGATAATATGAATTAAGGGCAATTGCGGGTCGCTCGCTACAGCAGGCGGCCGCGTTAGGATTATTGCACTACTGGCAATCTGCATTTTTTGATGTTTTTTCAACGAAATAAATATTCATGTTATTGTACTATTTCTGTGTACGAATAAGTCTTATTTAAAATCAGGTTTTAATTAAATCAATTTGGAACTGTTTTCTCAGCAATGAATAAACTCTGCATTATGAAATTATCTACATGCGATGAACAAAATCTGAACATTTTGTAACGAGACAATATGAATTTATCTCTCGATGTTTTATGAGATTTTTAAATAATAATATTGCATGCCAGTAATTGATTAATAAATTTAAGTATAATGGTAAAGTCCTTGCTGTTTTATTCCGTGGCTTGTTTTACCTTCTCTCTTATTTAATGGTTTTGGCGGCTTTTTGCTTTACCTGCACTTATTTACTAATGATAATCTAATAAATAGTAGCGAGCTGTCCATTCGCGGTGGAACTGTGTCGCTAACTCTGCTAACGCTACTAAGGTCCAGTTTTTTGATCCGTAGTTAACTCAAACAATGGTTAAATATGCTAACCAATGGTTTTAATTTTCGGTAAAACGGGTGTTTTGATCAATTGTTAGCCTCGTAAATGGTCAAATAAGTTGGAAAATTAATTATTTGACCATTTGTTAGACATAAAAAATACAACCAACTTCCAAAAAACCGCTCCGAAACTGAAGTTATTTATGCTAAACAATTGTTTCAAAATTCGGTTAAACGCGTTTGTTCGTCAATTGGTTCGTCAATAATTAACTCTCTATTTGACCATTTGTTTTACCGAAATTTGCAACCATTGGTTAGCATATTTAACTATTGGTTATGTTAACTAACGATAAAAAACTGTACCTAAGATATGCTGCAGGCGCGCAGTCGAGCCTTGCATTCACGACCGCTGGCAGCTCGCCCACACCTAGGCGCTTCAAGTTTTCCTTCAATGTCACTCATATCAAGCGCACCGTGAAAATGGTCGCTCGCCTCAAACAAAACACGGCGGTCGCGTCGCGCGGATGTCTGCTTGTAAAGTATGCGTGTGTTGTGTCACCCGCGTAACTCCCGAGAGTGTTGGCTCGTGTGTGTTTAGTGCAAGGGACAGGCCCCACAGCTCGCAGCTGCAGCATGGCGGTGTGCGACAAGTGGGTCGCGCTGAAGATAGTCGAGTTCGTAAGTAACTTAACATATTGCAACACCATCGGTGATGCAAGCTTCTTTGATTTGGTAACTGGTATTTATTGAACTGCTTGTTATATGTATAGGATAGTAAACGTTTGTGGAATTAAGTTTGTTGTGTAATTTGGTTTAGTTTATTTATTTGTTAGCTTTGTATTTACATTCAATATTGTTTGTTTACCTATTATGTTGTTAAGATAAACCCATTTACTTTGCCATTTACCGGTGTACCCTTAGCATACATAGCCTCATAGCTTAAATTGTTTTGAAAGGTAATATTTTTAAACTTTTCGTAATTATTTGTTCTTTAAAAAATATTGTAATTGAAGCTAAAGATTTGTACATGTATAAATAAAAATAATTCTTGTTTGCTGATTCTTTAGATTTGCCAAAATCATTTGAAAAATTATAATTGAACCTGCTACTATTTAAACAGAGGTACTGTTTGAAAAGTAGTAGGTTCAATTACTTAATTTTAGATGCAATTGTGAAATAACATGTATTTACACAATATCTAAAGTTTAGTCATTAGTTTCCGGTTTTACAATTTATCAAAAATATGCCATTATTAATATTCATAAAGTTCGGTTTCAACACACGGCGATAAAGCTCACTGATAACAAAACAATTTTACTTTCAACTTCACGCTGCGGTGCCTTATCACGGTGACAACTGTTAACAACACAGGTAGATACGCAAACATGCTTAGTCGGTCAGAGAAAATTCTTGGAATGTAGTTGCATAACGATGCTGCGTTTACTAACGATAAGGTATTTACTTAATCACATAATGAGTACCCACCTAACAAAATCATTTTGGATACCTACCTACTCGTATGGCTGGTTTCTGTATTAAAGATTTGAATTTGAATATTTGTCATACACTAGCCTGTCAAACTGGCATTAATGTAGGCACAATAAAGTATATTTTTACTGTGATGTAGGGTTTGACAAGTTTCCACCTAACTCTAAATTTGAAAACCGGCCTCTTCTGCTTTTTGTCGATGGCACGAAATTTTGCTGGCATAATACGTCGCCACTTCCACGGCATCGTCAGTGGAAGCACATAGGTCTCTTGCTGCAGGGTATTTATCATTAGGAATTTAGGATTTACTGGTAACATGTAAGGCTAACTACCATTAAAAACTAAGACATATCTTCTCATTTGGTGAGAGGAACAACGAATTGAAAGGTTGAATATCTTTTAAAAATGCTAATGCGATGATTCCAAACCGAACGGATGATACAAATGTATAGGATAAAGTTGCTTATTGCAAGTACACCATTTTCGGACTTGGAACATAATTATCTCCATTTGTCGTCAATTGGATTTTATTTTGAGAGATGCTTCGTTTTGCTTGTGAAGCATTGTCCTCAAACAAAAGTGGCCCACTTGCACGAAAAACATAACTCATAGTTAGTCACGAGGTTAAATTGACAATATTGTATTAAACTATCAATTTAGAATGAACAGTCTGTTTCTTTATTGTAATTTTGTTTTTGTCAGTTTCTCGCGGTAAATCAAATAAGGATTTTCCTGTTTTCAAAGTTCCCAGATTTAAGTTTCTACAAAGAAACTCTTTAGGCAGCAAGTTTTAACTGCGGGAAAAAGATAAATGGTGACGCTACCAGTAGACAATAAGACAATAGGAAGCCTTTACTAGTGTCAACTTGTAATGCATTTAGCTGCGAGTATGTAGTAGGTACTGGCTGACTAACTACCCTGGGAAATATGAAGGCTTTTCAAGCCCCTTCGGCAGTTTTTGTTGAAAGAAAACTTGTTCTGTTTTCTACAAAATCTTCTAATTTTCGAGTCGATGGTGACTTAATCCTTGGACAGTCAAGGTACAGTAGCTGGGCACGTTTATAGCAGCATCAGTGGCGTTTATCAAGTCCCCAAAAGTGCAGGTCTATGGGCATTTGGAGCACTCCAAAAAGTGGTTTATGCTCTAGACAAGGACACCGAACTCATATTTGGTATCAGGGGTCTAATCCCTAAGCACGAGGTCCGTAGTTTCGGCCTTCGTTACGGGCGTTTCCTACTCCATATTACCTACGGACGGATGATTCCTTCGGGTCCCGAACTAAGAATGAATGACAACACGACAGTCGTATCTACCTCTGATGTGCTTTTACCGGTCCGAAAAATTGTACTTAACACTTTGTTTTTTTTACGCCGAAGTTTCGGAATACTTTCGGACGGGGCCCGTAACTTCGTTGACGGAGATAGAGAGTAGACCTCCTGACTCTTCAAAAGAATTTAATTTAATTCGTGCTTTTAATTTATTATTGTTTCTCACAAACAAACCAGGTGTCTCAGCCGTGAATCAGTCAGCAATCAATTCTGTATGTTATATGTAATTACGCAGTATTGCAGTAATCACGGTCTTGAGCACCGTCAGGTTCAATGTCTATCATTATTATACAAACTGAATATTACCTACTTGCCTTGTAGAATTACTGCATAGAGGCGTAGTGTCCCTAACGACTAATTGTTACATAGGAATGGCGATTGAATTGTAAATCTGTAGGTAGGTTGCACAAAAATAACGGAGTAAGCTTAATTAATGACTAAGCCCACTCCGCCTGTCTAAACCCCGGTTTCTGAATTAAGAATTTGATGTTAAGAACATTTTGCGTAAACTGGTCTTTTGCATTAGAGCTTGACAAGATCTTAACTTCAAACTTGCAATAGGGATGTTTCTTGGGTAGAAAAATGATAATTCTATTTAGTCCGACAGTACGATTATCAAATAATATTGGACACGTATTTTTGTTTTACCAAATCAATAAAAATTGGTTGTCTTTAAAGTCGGTTTACGGACGATAGTTTAACGTGACAACTTCACATACATAACGATACAATTAACGTCATTGTAACGTTATAATCGTAACGTTACAATGACGTTAATTGTATCGTTACATTTAATCATTTATTTGACGTTGTCACGTCAAAAACAACAAAGTTAAAGCGCATCAAAGTTCAGGGGCGTGACCATAAGCTCTTAGGCGGTATCAATTTGAGATCGAGTAAGTGACAGATGTATATACGTCAGATACATCTGTCCCTTATTCGATCTCAAATTGATACCGCTCTAAGAGCTTATGGTCACCCCCCAGAAGTGGGGCTTGTGACGTTAAGGCAGTATAAAGTGTACTAGCGGCGTGACGTTTCACGATATTTTTACGCATTACATCGGCTTCGCTAAGTTTACGTGTCAAAAGAAAAAAAAATGTTTTACAATATTTTTTATTAATCTATCTGACGGACAAAAAACAAATTTTCAGTCAACTACCCTATTCAGTAAACGAGGTTTAGTAGTCTCAAAAGAAGGCTGGTGTGGGTAGATAATCATGTGTTTTACGCGACATAAAGGGCGGCAATCCTTCTTGGCTATTCAAAGCCTGAATGCCCTGTTCCTAGCCAAAGCTAACACGTCTGATGACTGGCAAATACTGGCGTGAATCCTAGCGCTACTAGGTATAAAGCCCAATTTAGTCACAGAATAATAAAATAAATTACAATAACTGTAAGTATATCTTTTCGGCGTCACTAATTTCTTCGCTTATTAGTCAGTGACGCTGAAAAGATATTAGAACAGCAAACAAACACGTCAGATTTGATGCATAAATTGGTGCCTGCCTAAGCTTCTTCATAATTAAGGGCTAGATTTATCTACCGCTGCATATATTTTCGAGGAATAATACTTTAGAATTTTTATGATTTTTTTTGGCAGACACAAACTCAAATCGATGCTAAACTATATTATTTAGTTTGTGCAGCCTTTTACTAAATTCGCGGCTAGTGACCTACTTAAAATGAATTACACCTGTTTTAACTTTAACACTAACATACATAGGTAGGTCCATAAAGTCAACTTCGTGGGTAGGTCCTTATTATCTACGCACTAGCCTACTAATATAGCTTAATTACAGAACCAACACACCCATTCCTTCATAATGACTAAACCAATTTTGTTATCAGTGTTAAATGTGCCATTGACCAGTTAAGTATAGCTTAAATCAGCTTAATCTCTTAGTTTTTATGTTTTCTAGTTCACTGGTTATAACGCTGATGAGTATTCCTAAATTGCCAAGTCAAACTCCAATGCAATAACAATGTTTTTTTCTCAAAATGGTAAAAATCTAAATCCATCCAAAAAGTATGGTCTACCTTCAACACCATGTGAACAATGTAGTAACAACAACAATCTTCACGCATTTGCACCATTAAAAAAATATTCAGTTTCCGTATTCATCACACACGTTATTTATGTGTAGTTACAATAATTAAGTACCTACTGCGCACGCGTCTCCAATGTCGGTCCCATGGTGGACAGTGACGTCACGCGCGACAATCGCCGAAGGACTGACGATGCTGCCGCCTGCCTATTGTTGCTGGGACAATAGTGATATTTCCTTTTGGGATGTCCTATACGTGTGTCGCCTGCAAGGTCTGAGTTTTTAGTCACCGACGCGACGACGTAGGCTTTGTATTTATATTTTGTTCGAGTGTATTTTTTAAGTGGTGTCTCACAGTTAAATCAAAAGATTTAGATACTGCTTAACCGAGCTTTCCTGTGGAGACTAAGATGGAGCCTCCAGCCAGGCACTTGGTTCGAGTGAAGTCTCGTGTAGGTTTAGTAACAATGTTCTTCAAACTAAGTGTTATTAAACAATAATACACCATGAAATATGTAGCTTACAGCGGTAAAATAGACACAGTACTGTTCACTCAGCCAGCTGAATAATAAAATAATACAATGAAATCACCTCTTAAAACCCTTTATTTTGATAACCCACACGACGGGATTCGACGAAAAAAATATTTGGGCCCCCACGGTATGGCGCCCAAAAGCTGCCATTTTTCTGTTTTCCAATTTTAATGTAGCCAGTGACACTCGCAGTGTTAAGACGAATCGATTGACGTAAAAACCATCAAAATCGGCCAACGCGTTTGGTCTCTATAACGTCACATAGGAACAAACATACATACATAGACTGATAGTCTGATAAACACATTACCCTCCTTCGGCAGTCGTTCACGTCACATTACCGTCCTTCAAAAGTAGAGGAATTAATTATTTTTCTAAGGTTGGTTGAGAAAAAGTGATCTATCGATTTGCTTGGTTAAGCGTGAATTGAATGGTTAAGCTATGAGGTTATGTAGGGCAAAGGGTACGAGAATGTTGCTTTTCATAATATTTTATTTAGTTATTAAAATGTTTGTGTAGGTATTATACAGTAGATTTATGCTTGGCTGTAGTCTAAGAGCAATTTTATAGATATTACTGATCGCGCTTCTGTGATCGAATTCAGAATGCTTTCAACTCAGGTGACAAATTGCAACGTTTGCACGCGACAGCTTCCTTGACAATTTACATTAAAACATCTGCGCTGCAAGCGTTACTCGAAAGTTGCTATAAGTAAAACGATTAATTTGCACCTGTCGCATTTCTGCAGGTCATCCGCAAATTGTCACATACCTAACCACCTGCAAGTTTACCCTTTCAAAGTTTATTGACCCCTAAATTCATAACTTTGAAGTCCTTCATAAATGTTCTTAATGAACGGTCAGTGTGGCGACGTTTGGGGGCCTATGTTCAGCAGTGGACGTCTTTCGGTTGAAATGACAATGATAAAGAAGCGCTATACGGACTTTAGTATAACGTACACGTTTATGAATTTAGAGGTTTAGACAAAATAACAACATGCATGTCATCCTTATATACTGTAATAATTAGGACTTTATTATTATGGGCTGATTTCACCAATGAAACTGATCGCGATTAACAACTAAACTCAGTTTATGTAAATACAGCGTTCTGATTGGTACATTCTCAGTGGTCTAAACCAATCAGACCGCTGTATTTGAATAAACAGTTTAATTTTTCTAGTTTCATTGGTGAAATCACCCCTAAATCGTAACATGAATTTACTAAGTTACTGAACTTTGCTAGCTGAACCATAAGGTTCATAATAGTATGATACGTTAATTTGCAAAGCAAAGCACGTTCTATGAATCTTGTCCCGACTCTAATACAATTTCTTGATTATAAACAGTTGATGTGCGTTGCCTGCCTGGTCACAAAGCGCATCTCCCAAGATGACGAAGCTCGTTTGTCTCTGCTGCTGCAGAAGCTGTCGCGAGAGTGGTCGCTCCTCACCTCCGTGACCTGGGACTCCGTGGGAGGGGCCTTCGCAGATGCCATATATGGAGGTAGGTGCCATTGTCATTGTAACAGTTATGTGTAGGGCATGTTGCAGTATATTTAAGTACAACTCAAGTGTCAGGGCCAGACTAGATAAATACCTCTAAGTTATTCTTTAGTACGTGTGTTCGCTTACTAACTGGTTAGACGGAGAGGGCATTGATTCTTGACCCCGATAGTAATTAAAAGTTGACGATTATAATAACATGAAGTTCAGACAGAAACCGAAGTTTTCTCATAGTTTACGGTCAAAAATACGAAATATCTAAATCAGCTGCGTTCTCGTTGTTAATTACACTACCGACAATAGGAAATATGCATGTAATTTTTTTTATTGCTAAATGAAATACTTAACAACTGTATTACTTAAAAAAACCGGCCAAGTGCGAGTCGGACTCTCGCACGAAGGGTTCCGTACCATTATCGCAAAAAACGGCAAAATAATCACGTTTGTTGTATAGGAGCCCCACCTAAATATTTATTTTATTCTGTTTTTAGTATTTGTTGTTATAGCGACAACAGAAATACATCATCTGTGAATTTCAACTGTCTAGCTATCACCGTTCATGAGATACAGCCTGGTGACAGACGGATCGCGGAGTCTTAGCAATAGGTTCCCGTTTTTACCCTTTGGGTACGGAACCCTAAAAATATGAAAGATTGTTAAAAATATCTTGGACAAAGATGAATGATGTTTTCGTAGAGAGGACAGATATATTTTTATTTCTTTAATTTGTTTTATCTCGTTCGATTTTCAATCAATTCTGTTTTCACTATTAGTATTCTATTTTTATAGATATACTGGTCAAAAAACAAATATTTTTGTCTCTGGGTGGCTAAAGTTATCCTACATAGATAATCCTTAGCTCGCTCACCTGGACCCAGACTCCTACCCTAGTGTCAAACACCGATGACTTTACTATCTGTGAATGTGTTGAAACAACAATGTACACTTGCTAAGCGTCAACATCATTAACCTAAAAGTAATTACCTCATAAAACCAAGAACAGGGTTATTAAGTACCTGCCATACCTCTGATCAACAGGTACGTATTCTTCCTTTGGGTTACTTTTAAGCTTTCCTCATCATCAGCCTTTTCTAACCCTAGAAAGATAGTCTGCGTAAAATTGACGCATGTGTTTTCTTTTTTAACCCTAGAAAGATAGTCTATGTAAAATTGACGCATGCGTTTCCTTTTTTAACCCTAGAAAGATAGTCTGCGTAAAATTGACGCATTTGTTTTCTTTTTTAACCCTAGAAAGATAGTCATCTGCGTAAATTTGACGCTTGTTTTCTTTTTTAACCCTAGAAAGATAGTCATCTGCGTTAATTTGACGCTTGCGTTTTCGAAATATTGCTCTCTCTTTGTAAATACCGCGAATACTTTTGGGCTACTTCTAAGCTTTCCTGACATCATCATCAGCCTATTTTAATGTTCTCACTGCAGGAACCTAGCCAGCATTATTGCGAAATGCTTTCGGCAAGGCAAAGCGTTTGACCGCCATCGATCGACGATCACATAGACGGAAATCCATGATGGCGATAAAACCCTTTGTCTTGCCGAATTCACTTACGCAATTAGTCAGCAGGCGTCCTCTTTGTGTGCGAGGGAAAGGGCCTTAATCCACCACGCGGGCCCAGTGCGGGTTGGTGGATGTCACATGTCTTCGAGTTTTGATTGCACGTTTCCACACGATGTTTTCATTCACCGTTTTTTAGCAGCAGTGATTAAATAAGAGCAGTGGTGACTTGGTGACGGCCTCGACTAACGTGTCGAAGGTCAAGTGTTCGATCCCAGACAGGCGCTTTACTATGTGTAAATTATTTCCTGACATAATCAGCTTATATTGCTTATAAAAGTCCACTGCTGGAGATAGGGTTGTTCGATTGCATGTCACTACCTAACTATTGCAGCAATTACGATACTGACCACTGGTGGTGTTAGTCTCTTCCTAGCCTCGAAAAAAAAAGCTAAGTTTATTATCTATCCGTAACATTAAAACGCTTTTGTGTTAAAATTCACTCATAATCATCATCATATCAGCCGAAAGACGTCCACTGCTGGACATAGGCCTCCCCCAAGCGTCGCAACCAGCAGATCCCCTCAACCTTCACCAGGTCATCGGTCCACCTGGTGGGAGGCCTTCCAACGCAACGTCTTCCGGTTCGCGGTCGCCACTCCAGAACTTTTCTATCCCATCGGCCATCCGTTCTGCGAGCAATGTGCCCTGGTTTGGCAATTCTTCTGGCTATGTCGGTAACCCTGGTTCTCTTGCGGATCTCTAAATTTCTGATTCGATCACGCAAGGAAACTCCGAGCATAGCCCTCTCCATTGCCAAACATTCACGATCTACAAGAAATACTGGTAGAATTTTCTCTTAATGGGCAAAGTTATCTAACAAAGATGTCTCTCCCTACAAGAAGCAAAGAAAATTGTGACTAAATCAATAATAATATGTTTGAGCAAAGATGTAAACAACTTTAATAAATACAAGTTATGTTATCAATTACGTAATATCTATTATTGGACTTGTATGGCAGGTACTTACTTGCATATTTATTATAATTAGGTAGCTATAGTCATTCTTAATACCTATATGATTGTTTATGTTGATTTTTACTGTATTTTTCATTGATTTTAAAGTATTCAATATTGCATGTATATTCATCAATGTATTTACTGGCGGAGTTGTGACAAGACTGACTCGTTGGTCGCGAGCGCTACTGTACATGAAGTTCTGAGTTCGATTCCTGGTAGTGTTATTTGGTATTTTCATCTGGAATTTTGTAAAAGCAGCCTAGATTTGTGCCCCATCAGTAGCAATTAATAAGCTCACACATGTGTGGACATGGGTCTAAAACATGAATTGCAGTTACTACCTACCCCTATGACGAATGTAGGAGTGATGGTATGTTATGCTTTCACAAGAATGTCTAGTATCTAGACTAGTACAAGTATAAAGCTAAAGTCTTGCATTCTACTCCCAGATTATGAGCGATGGCCTTTATGTGAACTTGGCTGCTATAAATATTTACACTCAAAACCATAACAGTAAGTAATGTTATTAAAGCCATTAAGTGTGACAATTACATAACAACATCTTTGTTGACATTGTTAGGTAATTCAATAAAATTCAAGTATAATACGTACTAAAGTTTACACCTTATGGGCTAGGCCGGTGGGCTATTGCGCAAGCGCCCGTGTGTTATGTGTTCGCGTTCCGGCGAGGTCGCGGGTTATGGTGCTAGTAATATGGGAGATATCTCGTGTCCATTACAGTTCATTAAGCGGTCTTAAAGCTATTAATATAAATTAAAAAAAAACTATAATCCAGACTGCTTAAAAAGCGAACTAAAAAAAGACGTAAACAAGAAAATAAACATGCTGTGCAGTCGGAGCACACATATTCGCGAGCTGGCTGACCAAAACCAGATGTATCCTCCGACTGCACAGCATGATTTTCTTGTTTACGTCTTTTTAGTTTCGGGTTTATAACTTTTTAGTAAACATTATTTTATTCGAATTGTGTACATTTAAACATCTGTGTTGTATATTTTTGGAATCGCCTTTTAAAACCCTTTATTTGCCCAAAAGCCGCCATTTTTCTATTTTTCAATTTTAATGTACCCGGTGACACTTACAAGTTTAAAACTAATCGATTGACGTAAGAATCATCAAAATCAGCCAACGCGTTTTGGTCTCTATAGAACGCCACATAGGAACAAACATACATACATAATTTGATAAACACATTACCCTCCTTCGGCAGTCGGGTAGTAATGCCACCCTGTAGTTGTCAGCTTTCAAGGCCACCCAAAATTTTGTAACACAATCCAGCTCAGAATAACTACTAAATCATTACCGGTAATCGCTTATAAATCTCTACAAAATTAATGAAATGCAAAATTGTAAAAGTCGTCTACGCCAATAATATTTTGGTGACGATATAAAAATAATCATGTTACATGCACCTGTGACATACTGACATACAGACGAACATAGCGAATATTGCGACATCGTGATATCTCAGAGATATCAATCAATAGGAATGTCAGATATCATATCTCTTATTGAGCAAGACTACTCGTATCTTTTGGTAAATCAATCAACTATTTCCCATAACATAGATTACAATAGTCATAGATAAAATAAGTTTACTACGGTGTAATAGGCTCTCTGTGTAGACATCTCCTTTCTAATTTGATGATATTTATGGTTGAATGAGGTATTCTTTTCTTTAATTTGATGGGAAAATTGTATACTCTACCTACCTCTTCATCAAATATGTTGTTAGAGGCAGTACCAGTCTACTGATAATGATGACTAATGGCAAGACAATGAAGGAAAACTGTCTGACTAATAGATTGTTTATAATAATAATTTGCCTTAATACAGCGAGAAGTTGGAGTGACCCAGCTTGAAAAAGTTGGGTCACTCCAACTTTTTTATACACTTTTTCATCAACATCATAACATAAATTTATTTTGTAAGTGGATGTTGATGCTTCATATGCCTGCGAGTATGTTTATGCAGGTTCATTATTCAAATAATTCAGAACTTTTGAAAAATGAGCCTGTATAAAAACTTTTCGCTGAAGGAAACGAATCTCCTGTTTGAATTAAAGGTAATAGAGTCCGGTTATACGATATTTGGGTCTTAGATGCTAAAACGTTGGCTTTCATTACGGAGAAGATGAAAGCTGCCTCTTTCTTCTTCTTAGCGTGTTGAGAATCGATGACAATGCAGTCGGCAATATTGCATTCGGCTACGAGTTTGGAGCCATCAGTAGAGTCCAAGGAACAGGCAATAGTCAAAACAAGATATTAAGGGTCCCATCGTCTGTTAAGATTGGATTGGATTAAGTTATCCGAAATAAATGAATTTGAATTAAAACAGCATTACACTTGAATAGAGATACTATTTATTGTGACGTCAGTTTTCCTAAGTGTTTGTTTTTTTGTTGACAGGCTACGTGATCATAACCTTCGGCCTGATAGTGGCGCGAGTCTTCCAAGAGATACCGAAGGGCAGACGGATACTTGAGGGATACTTTCTTGGATTCGGCATGCTGTTCTTCTTGATCCTAGGTATGAAGTTCTGTTGGTATATAACACTGGGCAACACAAAATATGTTGCCGACTCATTTCTTTATCGATATAATAGTACAATACAAAGCTGCACCGATTTCAACTTTAAATTGTTGTAGAGCTGTGTAAAATCCAAATTCTTTATTGCCAAGGTGAAACTATCATGGTAATCCCACAAGGAACGTTGGAATTATATAATTTTGATGGTAACGTCTTTTAGTTATTAGTAAAACCAATATTCAAATACTTATTAATTTAAACTCAACCAAGGCTCGAATTGAATCATCGTTTGGCATGCAAACTCGAGTTAATAATTATTACAAGAACGGCAATTAAAGACCGGTTTGGAGCTTTCGTTTAGAATCGATTTATCAAATTAATGTTACGAAAATTGCATCACAAGAGAACTGTTACGTTTACGATTGCTTGTGTTCTAAAAAAGTTGTGTACTATCAGTATTTATATGAAAACATTTTTGCTCTGGATTTTGTACGACGGTATACGACCAGTATACCGTCGTACGTAAGTTTTTTTTTGATTTCCCAGGTGGACTAGAGCTAGCATCCCTGGACTCCGTACCTCGGTCCTTAGTAGTCAACGCATCAGTTCTGGGGAGTTTCTCACTGGTCGTCGCTGCCTTATTCCTCATAGATCTCATGGGTCCCCGTATATACACGACAACGCAGAACTCGCAGACAGATACCGCCGTCGTCTCATCACCCAAAAGTGAAAAGAAAGTGTCCATAATCGCGTCACCTAAGTTAAATGGAAACATGCCGAATACAAACGCAGCCAACGGAAAAGCTAATGGGCAAGCGAACGGTCATGCCAATGGTCAAGCCAATGGTCATATACCCCCTGAAAGACCAAAAGACTTAGATTTAGAGAAGAACTTACCAGAAAAAGACACAAAGAATGAAGAAATGACGTTCTTAGAACAGTCCAAAACGAGTTACCCGAATTTCGCGGACACATTAGAGAAAGATGAGTTGCAAAAATCCAAATTCGGTTCGATACGAAATGGAATAGAAGCTGGCAACTACGTCAGATTATCAGATCCTCTGTCCGTACCAGATAGATTCCACTACGAGCAAGAACTGGCAAAGTTCAACGAAGCATACTTAAGGGACTATCTAGATAACTTCGCCGGCAAATTATCAGTTAAAGAGGACTACTTACCCGAACCACAAACGCCTGTGTTCGCGAAAGTGAAGACAGGCCGATTAAAAGGTTTGTACGACGAAATGTCGCCAAGCTACGAACAAAAGCGGTCCAAATCACCGACTAGGGCCAAGACAGTACCGTCACCGACTTTGCAACAACTCGAAGATTACTTGCGAGGGTCGACAAGGTCGAAAAGGGCGGATACGCCCGCATTGTTCCCTATGGAACCTATTGAGGAGAAAGATACGGAAGGCAGAGCTTCCGGGACTCCCACAGACCCAGGATACGTCCAGTACACGGCGGGGAGGTGGCCCGACAAGAGAGACCTACGGACACCACGACACAGTCCCACAAAGTAGTGAATAAGTGCAAAAACAACGATGCGTGATAATCTTGAATGCCACAGGTTGGCAGAACAAATTCATCGTCATGTCCTGTATATAAAGCCTCGATGAACAATGACTGACGAACTCTAAACCACCTTTAGTGCGGGTGTATTTTATTGTAATAATTATTTAAGTAAGAATATTAATAAACTTTTTGCATATACGTCATGATAACGAATAACTCTCATGTATTTTAATTACTCGCCCCCAAATTCAATTAGTTTGCGTTTTCTCACATCAAAATTGCTAAGTTGTTTGGGAACAAAAGAATTAATGACATACCAAGGTAAAGACGTAATTTCATGGCACCTATTGACTTGTAGGAAGTTCGTTGCTCTAACAGTTTTAAGTGGGCGATTAGAGTTAATTTTAAAATAATGATCTTGTGACACATACATAATATAACACATAGTTTACTGCACATACAAAAGTACACCACACATTCATATCTGAGGTCTCTAATTACAATAATTGTTAGTCTTGTGAAGAAAAAAAACTGATTCACAACTGCCATCTACTAAGAAATATTACATAGCACATAGGCACACTCATAGTTGGTCTTGTTAATAGCGAAAAACGCCCATCTATCTCAGACACGGCTTTGGCAAAAAACCGTCACTTCTCTAATTTGAAGGTTTTAATGACTGCCGTGACGGGGTATCTTAAGAATCTTAATTTTAGTTACAAAGATCATAAGTACAAACTTGGTAATATTTCCGTTCTTCTCATGGTGTGAATGTGAACCTCAGTTAATTGCTCAGAATGTTATTTTTAACCATTTAATAGGTACCGTGAGCTGAGTACCTCCTGCCAACTACGACTTTATCAAATACATTGAGGTCGAGCGAGAAATACCTTAGTTGACCGATGGTGATTGTACACTATTTAGTAAACAAACATGCATAGCATAAAGCGGACATTACGTTGATGCACCTGTCTGCATACACAACATAGGTGAGCATTGAGATTATAATGTAGGTAAGATCATTATAATCTCAATGCCATATCTTCATGCATTTTCATGTAAGATCACAACAACTGCACATAGTTACAACAATGATGTCTTTTTTACCAACTTCAAAAAGAAGGAGGTAATCAATTCGACACGTGTGTATGTATTATTGTTGGAATTGCACAATTTTGTACATAAAATGTTACTCTATGTGGGCTTCTAAACACGTTTGCCAATTTTCATAAGTGTATGTTTGTCCACGCATTTCTCCGAAACTACTTATCGGATAAGAAAGAAAGAAAAGAAAGAAAAAGTATTTATTTGTGACCCGCACAGGAGACACGAGAAATCAGCTTAAAATTAAACAAAATTAAAAATAAAAACCCCGTGCGAGACCAAAAAGGCTCCTATCTCAGCATGTGCAGCGATATCCAAAAAAAAAAAGAAATAACGCTGCGCTGATATGCTGGATCATGATCATTATTTTTTATTTGATGAGGTATCTCTCTCTCAACTTAGGGAACAGTGCAAGTTTCATCAAAATCGGTTCAGCAGTTTTCAAGATATGTAACATACAACCGAACTTCTTATTGATAAGGTACTAAAACTAAAAAGAGAATTAATAACTTCACAAAAAATTAGGTGTTTTTCTTTAGAAGTCTGTTTATCCTTGTGATGTTCATGGAATAAATGATGAGGTGCCTTCTATGCCATTTTCCGGACGGAGATAGGCAGTCATCTTTCCTCTGCTACTTCTGTAGTAAATTCAACTTACATAATACCTTCAAATTGTATTAACAAAATGTTTTTGCTGAAACCTTGTGATTAAAATATTGAATTCTGGTGGCTGTGTCGACGCGTTCATTCAGCGAGTTCATTTCGCAACGCATCACTTGCGTTAAATGAATGCTTGTCTTTCAAACTCCGTGTTAATAAGAGGGACCTTTAAACGCCGAATGCATGGTTCATTGAGTACCTTTAGTACTCGGCCATGTTGCAATGAATTAGTTCGAGTTAGCGAATGCCAAGATCAGCTGACTGCGACATACTGCGGGGCTGTGTGAGAATCGGAAGTACGGGTTTGGCTGAATCTAATTGTTTAGCAAGGTTTGTATTGTGTAGCTAGCTTCCCCGAATTCTGACGCTAGTTTTGTGGAGCTTTAGGAATCACCAGCATACGTGATTGGCAAAACGTAGGTGTTGTATCATTGAATGCAGCTCTGTCGAACCCTTGGGAGAAGACAGGGGTTAGGTAGTTATGTAGAATGAGAATCATCTCTGTCATTTCATGACCTCTATAAGCGGGTACCGACTGTGTGTTTTACAAGAAGGATGCAATGAGTCTATAGTCTATAACAAATTAAAGATTTTATATGAGATTGTCGATTGATAACGTGTCAACTTGGGTCTGCAATCATAAGGTCGATGGCCCATTGTTTATGTAAACTGAAATGACCCATATTCTGTAATGGCTTTGTAACGGACGAGCGGCAGGCTTATTACGTACCGTATATTGCAAGAGCAAAACGATAGCGATGTTTGCGCAATAATTGCTCTTCAATACATAGGTTTTAGAGATTTTGGTGGTTTTTTTTTAGAAATAAGTAAGTGCATTTGACAAATAGCGAGCGATTAGCAAACGATTGTGTAGGCTCTTGGTAGGCCCTACCATACCTACACTGTAAATACTTAATGCCGACTTTTATGACATATATCGTTTGATCGCGCGATGATTTCTGTTTCTTACGTAGGTACCTAATAAGCCCGCGGATGTGTCTATTGATAAGTATAGTTCTCGCCAAACTTCTTGGCCGCCCTGAATTTGGCTACAATGGCTGCGCAGTAGTAAATCTCATACAAAAACAGCACCGTTTCGTGCCTCGCGTATGCGGTAAACCAACTTCAGGGCGGCCAAGAAGTGGCGAGGACTATACCTAACAGTCAGGCAGAAGTGTTAAGCTACCTTAGCTTTCCCTAGAACAGCCATCAAGCCTGAAACCAGTGAAAGGGTTAGCAGAGATATTCGCATAGACAGGCTCGGTCACGAAAACGATACAAATTTGGTTACTTATACCTACTTTTTAAGTAGTTTTATGTAAAGCAACTCCATCGCTACCTTCTGACCTAATTGTAATCTAGAACCTACGTACTTAAGTGCCTACCTAATATGAAAAATGCCTAATTAGCTGCTACCACCTTATCTCATCTAGATCCGGAATTGAATCCTGTAACTGTTGCAATCAGTAGTCACCATCACCAGTTTCATAAGTAGGTCTACCTACAAAAATGTTAAGTGACGATAACGATTTTCTTCAAAAAGAACTGCCACTTTCTTTAAGCATAACACACACAGCTTGTAGTTAAAAGTGTCCCAATAACGACTCGGAAATTGCTAGAGAACTCATAATATTTTAAAGTTGTCACGTTCGTTCTGTAAAAAGATAATTTGTTAGTCTAATTACGATGAGGTTCATTGTACAGCTGCTGTGACAGAAACTGTTGCGATAACGAACGGACTACGGACATTTTACAGTGTCTATTATTATCTAACTTCAACACATAATGCCTGTGAATAAAAACAAGTATATGTAGGTACTGACAGAAACTATGAATTAGGCATGTACAGGAAAAACCGTAACTGAAACTGAAGAGGTCAAACTGATCTATTTTTAAATTGGCATGAAAAATTTCGTTTATTTTATGCTTTCTGTTTGTATTATTAAACAAATCCACAAAAAAATAATGTGGATACCTACCTACCAAGCATTTTCAGTAGGTATTGGTACCGAGACGACGTATTTTAATTAATACCTCACATGCAATGTTTGGACAATAAAAAAATAACGTGGCTTGGACTTGTACTATCATTTATCCTGTGGCTTGGTACCTACATAAAAATATTTTCAGATTTAATTTCCATTGCCATTTTAATTTAGCTTTGTCCAAAAATACCAACTTGTATTATTTAAACAAAGATTTTTAACACAAGTTTGCTACAATTTGCCAAATTTAGGTAAAACGAGTGGGTAGTGTCAATGTCTCCCTGTGAAAAATTCTCGCATGAATGAGGTCACTGAATTTTCCGCGTCATCGTCATTCAAAGACTGACAAAATCAATGAGGTAGGAAAACTATGGAGACGGCATATTCTACTATATGAAGAATAGTTAACAAATATCTATAATATCGACACACGCATGTCAAAAAGCGTTTTGTCTCTTTTTAACTAACCAAGAGCTGCATATGAAAAGAGAGACATCTAAATGTTTGTCAAGGATTAAACTTGGTAACACTTGAGTGACGTCAAAATCATGTCTATGCGTGACCGGTCGCCATGTTGATTGCCGAGTAAAATTGGTAGTTGTGTGCCGTATATGTACGTTTATCTGTGTAGTTGTGCTATCAAACAGTTGCAAATGGCCTACCTCATTGGCCAATGGGCAGCCATCTTAATTGCCCGATTTATGTAGGTATGCACGCTAATTTCGTAGGTATGGCAAGTCCATAGGTTTATAAGTCAGTGGACAAAATGGTGGAAGCAACGGGTTCTAAAGAATGACAATGTTTCTAACCATAGACTAATACATAGGTACCTACTATTTTTTTCATATATCAGAATTTAGCGCAACTTTGTTTCATTGTACCTACCCAGTGATAAACCCCCTGTCCATACTTTATTTTTGTTTACGTCACTGATTGAAGCCGAATGATTCATGGTTATAGCTAACGATCATAAAATGCAAATTAAATATTATTATGGATACAATTTACACCGACAGTGGTTATTTCTCACGAGCTTTGGCCTCAGAATGGGTCGTCAATAAAGTTTATTAAATGTTTTGTACGCCTGGGATATCAGAATTGATGTTAATTATGTTTTTGCGGTACTTTAAATTGATAAGTGAGTTTTATTATTTCTACATTTATTATATTCCAACAACTTTAATGCTTTGGTTATTGTCATGGTTCATTGTTTACACACACGGTTCACTGTGTACCATTCAGTGTACACAGTGAATCAAAAACCAAAAAAAAAAACTTATGAAGTTATGTTATTTGAACAAAAACGAAGTATTATCATATCTACAATTTTACGTAAAAAGTATAAAATTACGGCCCTAGAAAAAAGATCTACAGCTCTTGTTCATTGTCGAACAACTTACAGGTTATCTCTGATATGCTATAAAATAGGTTAGCTCTGTGCCAAACTATAAATAAACATATTAGGTTAGGTTAGCTCACAAGGTTAGGTTAGCTCAAAAGTTTATTCACAACTTTAACACCAGAAATAAGGACAAATTACGAGCTCCCTTTCATCGACTTCATAAGGTGCATAGTTCATTCGTTGGGGTTGGTATAACTTTTTACAACAAGTTACCGTCTTCTTTTCTAGATTTGCCATTTAACGCATTTAAAGCAAAGGTAAAAGCTAATCTCTGTTCTAAGGCATACTATTCTATTAATGATTATTTAGATGATAAGCATAGTTGGTCGCTGTGTTGAACTCAAGACAATGTTCGTGTTCTTTTACCAAAATTAGCTTGCTGTCAGGTTAAATATTATTATTTTTTAATTTCGTTTTTATGTGTATTTTTTAAATTTTATTTTTTGGTAAGACTGTCGTAGGTATCGTTTACTGTTATTGTCATAGCTGATGAGGATTGCTACTATCTTTGCATTATATAGAGTTAATCTTTCTAGTATTATATAGCAGCATAGCCAGCATTGTGTGAGTACCATGTACTTCAGAGCTATCATTGTCTAGATACCTACGTCTTCTATTGACTTGAATGACTCCGGTGGTTGAGAGTATGTCATGCCCACTCAAATGTCTCGCCGATGGTGGCGCGTGTGTCGGATCATTTAGCTCCCTTCAAAATGGTTGAGCTGAATGGTGCTGATACATGTGTCATGTTCGTGAACGGGCGCTGTCGGTTGGGACTGGTCATCTCTTAGCTGCCATGGTTTATTTTAATTGATTCTAATTTTATTTCTGAATTGTCTTTTTATATTTACTATGGACACTTTTAACTTGCTACATCGTTCTCACATAATGTGTAATCTCAACATGAATGATGTAACAAATGATTTGTAATAATTACCTAATTGAAAAAGAGTGTCCATGGAGTTTCTTGCCCGTTCTTCTCCATAGAGATCTACGCCTTGGAATGGGCATCTACGGTACTTTCACAGTTATTATGTCTTGTGACTGGGACTGTAGCACCATAATTTTGTAATATTTTATTTTGTCTTTTGACAATTCAAAAGTGCCTGTAACTGGCCTACTTGAAATAAAGTGCTTTGACTTTGACTTTAGGTTAGTTCACAAGGTTAGGTTAACCTTCAAGGTTAGGTTAGCTCTGATACGCAATGAGGTTAGGTTAGTTCATAAGATTTGGTAAGCTCACAAGGTTAGGTAAGCTCACAAGGTTAGAAAAGCTAACAAGGTTAGGTTAGCTCACAAGGTTAGGTTAACCTTCAAGGTTAGGTTGACTCACAAGGTTAGGCTAGCTCTGATACGCAACGAGGTTAGGTTAGTTCATAAGATTTGGTAAGCTCACAAGGTTAGAAAAGCTAACAAGGTTAGGTTACCTCATAAGGTTCAATCAATCTGCCTAGCTTTTGCCCAACTATATTGGGGTTGGCTTCCAGTCTTACCGGATTCAGTTGAGTACCAGTGTTTTACATGGTGCGACTGCCTACCTATCTATACTCCACTACCCAGTAACTGGGTAAGACGGTACCTACCGTCTGGCAAGACTGGTGTCAGATCTCAAGCTTCTGACTCCCGTAACGACTGTCGGTTAGCTTATAAGGTTAAGTTACTATGAACAATAAACTATAAATTGTAAACTATAAACAGATTAGCCAAGCTCATCATCAGCCTATAGCAGTCCACTGCTGGACATAGGCCTCTCCAATTGCACGCCATTTGGTTCGATTTTCGGCAACTGTTATCCAGCTGCTACCAGCCACCCTGCGAAGGTCGTCGCTCCACCTAGCCTGAGGGCGTCCTACCTTACGTTTACCAGTTTGCGGCCTCCACTCAAGAACACGTTTACCCCAACGGTCATCGGTTCTACGACTTATATGGCCGGCCCATTGCCACACCCTTTCCATAGCTCGCTGAGCAACTTTGAACTGATGAACCAGCCGTATTGTGAGTGTCGACGTCTCGGTACCGTAGGTCATAACAGGTAGGACGCACTGGTTGAAGACTTTAGTCTTCAGGCTATGTGGGATGCGCGACGAGAAGACTCGACGAAGTTTTCCAAACAACGCCCAGCCCAGCTGTATTCTTCTGCTAGCCTCCTTCTCAAAGTTGTTCTTACAAAACTGCAGAGTTTGCCCGAGGTAAACGTATTCTCGAACAACTTTAAGAGCACCACCATTGACCACAATCGATCCCGGAGTGACGTGTGAATTGAACATAACCTGGGTTTTATCCAAGTTCATCCAGCGACCGATGCGTGCAGAAGAATCAGCTAGGCCATCCAGCATCTGCTGCAAGTCGTGCCCTGACTCTGCCATTATGACGATGTCATCCGCAAATCTTAAGTGTGAGATATACACGCCGTTTATATTAATGCCGCGTCCTTCCCAGTCCAGCTTCTTAAACATATCCTCCACTGCGTTACTAAACAATTTCGAGGAAATTACGTCCCCTTGTCTAACCCCTCGACGCAGTGAGATATGCCTAGTTTGCCGGTCCTGACTTTGGACTGTCATTGTTGCGTTTTCATAAAGACATCTCAGCACTTGGATGTATCGCCAGTCAACTTGGCATCGCTGCATTGACTCCAAAACAGACCAGGTTTCGATGGAGTCAAAAGCCTTCTCATAGTCCACAAAAGCAAAACACAGGGGCCGATTATACTCTTCCGACTTTTGTATAATTTGCCGCAACGTGTGGATGTGGTCTATAGTGCTGTATCCTCCAATGAACCCGGCCTGCTTCGGTGGCTGAAACTCGTCGAGTCTTCGCGCTAGACGATTCGTGACGACTCTCGAAAACAACTTATAAACGTGACTAAGAAGCGAAATGGGTCTGTAATTCTTCAAAAGGGTCTCGTCACCCTTTTTGAAGAAAAGAACGACCACGCTCCTTTGCCACGCCACTGGAGTTCTCCCAGAGAACAGGACAGAGTTAAAGAGCCCCCCAAGCTACTTCAATACCGAGCCAAGCTCAGAAGGTTAGAAAATCTAACAAGGTGAGGTTAGCTCAAAAGGTTAGGTTAGCTCACAAGATTAGGTTAGCTCATAAGGTAACTGGTAACTGTGAACTATTAACAATAAACTACATACTTTAAACTATAAACTATAAACCATAAACCATAAACCATAAACTATAAACTATAAACTATAAACTGTAAACTGTAAACTTTAAACTGTAAACTGTAAACTGTAAACTATAAACTATAAACAGATTAGCGAAGGTTAGCTCAGAAGGTTAGAAAATTTAACAAGGTGAGTTTAGCTCAAAGGTTAGGATAGCTCACAAGATTCGGTAAGCTTAAAATATGAGGTTATCTAAGCTCACAAGGTTAGAAAAGCTAGCAAGGTGAGGTTAGCTCACAAGGTGAGGTTAGCTCATAAGATTAGGCTAGTTCAGAAGGTTAGGTTAGCTTATAAGGTTAGGATAGCTGACCAGCAGCCTAATTGCGTAACTGAATTCGTTTTTGGGAAAGAATCGATTCTTTCCCAAAAACGACTTTAGGTATTAAAATCCAATACGTAAAGTCGTTTTGGGAAAGAATCGATTCTTTCCCGAAAACGAATTCAGTTACGCAATTAGGCTGCAGAACTGGCTAGAAGATTAGCTTAGGTTAGCTCACAAGGTAAGGAGAGCTCACAAGGTTAGAAAAGCTAACAAAGTGAGGTTAGCTCACAAGGTTAGGTTAGCTGACCAGAACTGGCTAGAAGGTAAGCCTAGGTTAGTTCACAAGGTAAGGTGAGCTCACAAGGTAAGAAAGCCAAGGGGTACCGTCTTAACCAGTTACTGGGTTGTGGAGTTCAGATAGGCAGTCGCTCCATGTAAAACACTGGTACTCAACTGAATCCGGTAAGACTGGAAGCCGACCCCAATATAGTTGGGAAAAGGCTAGGCAGATTGATTGAACCTTATGAGCTAACCTAATCTTGTGAGCTAACCTAACCTTTTGAGCTAACCTCACCTTGATAGATTTTCTAGTTTTAGTTTACAGTTTATGGTTTATGGTTAATGGTTAATGGTTAATGGTTAATGGTTAATGGTTAATGGTTTATGGTTTATGGTTTATGGTTTATGGTTTATGGTTAATGGTTAATGGTTAATGGTTTATGGTTTATGGTTTATGGTTTATGGTTTATGGTTTATGGTTTATGGTTTATGGATTATGGTTTATGGTTTATGGTTTATGGTTTATGGTTTATGGTTTATGGTTTATGGTTTATGGTTTATGGATTATGGTTTATGGTTTATGGTTTATGGTTTATAGTTTATAGTTTATAGTGTATAGTTTATAGTTTATAGTTTACAGTTTATAGTTTATAGTTTATAGTGTACGAAAAATTGTATGACATCATACAAAATTTTCGCACAAATACGTTTTTCCCATCACAATAATCGCAAAAATATTCAAAAAGCAGAGTCCGAATAGGGTCCCTATAACCACGTATCGTTCGTGGTATCTATAAGCACGTTCAAGTCATTTTTTAATCCTTGTGACCGGAAATTATTTTGTTTTAGGTATCTACTTATTTTACGTAGCGTTTTCATTTTACTACAACAAAATGAAAACTAATTTTTAACCGACTTTCCAAAAAGGAGGCGGTTCTATGTTCGACTTTGTTAGTTTTTAGGGTTCCGTACCCAAAGGGTAAAAACGGGACCCTATTACTAAGACTTCACGATCCGTCTGTCTGTCTGTCTGTCCGTCTGTCACCAGGCTGTATCTCATGAACCGTGATAGCTAGACAGTTGAAATTTTCACAGATGATGTATTTCTATTGCCGCTATAACAACAAATACTAAAAACAGAATAAAATTAATATTTAAGGAGGGCTCCCATACAACAAACGTGATTTTTTGGCCGTTTTACGCTCGATATTAATAACGGCAACAGGTAGACGCTTGAAATATTCACAGAATATTTAGTTGTATTTTCACTTCAAAAAATAATAATTATTAAATTAAAATAAAATAAATTAAGGAGGGCTCCCATACAACAAACGTGATTTTTTTGCCGTTTAGTGCGATAATGATGCGGAACCCTTAGTGCGCGAGTCCGACTCGTTTTTAATTAAGATTTACATTTTGATTAATAAATTAATTTTAAATATTCATTAAATATGTTTGGCAGAATGAATATTTTGCTCGTGTCTTTTTGCGTTACGACGTGACAGCTATTTTGCACATGCGCAGTAGATATGCCCGAGGAACTATTGTAGCGTTATAAAATTAAAATAAATAAATTTTTTAACGCAAAATTTTACGCTAAAAAACGCTTTAATTTTTTTAAATCGATCACAATATCTATCAGTAATTGCCCTAATATGAATGTAACCTTCAATATTAATTAAACGAATTTATTGTTAAACTTGCTTTCATTTTTGAGAAAAGCATTATACAAGCCTTAACCGGTAAGAAAGCCATCCTGGCCTCGTATGTAACCGGACTCTACTAACTCATACTTGGCCAGGAAGGCTTACTTACTGGATTCTGCAGTAATGTACTATTATTTCATCACCAAAGCTCTCGAATGCAAAATTCGTGAAGAAAAACATCAAGAGGAAACCGCCAAGTTGGCAGCCCTTGCCCCTGTCCACATCCACTAACCCTGTGTCCTATCGGTTTCTGACGTACCTTAAAGCATGATTTTGTGTAATTTTGTGGAGGTGGATTTGCCTATCCACTGAGCCTATCTCTATCAAGTAAGCTTTCTTCACGTACCCAGCCAGTAGCATCGCCGACGACAATCGACGAAGGTTGCGCCCGCGCCGCCGGTTCCCACGCGTCGCCGTCGTCGGTAAAAAGTGTCCTTTGTATGCGACTCGGACACCAAGGCCGCCGATTAGCATGTGACCCCGAATGGTGGATGAAATATTACCGATGTAGGTACTGTTTAAGAACAAACTACTGTGAATTAGGAAGTTCATTGTATCGTGTCGTTACGGCCTAGAGTAGTTAATGCTGCTGTAAACACGGAATAACACGGTGTGAAGCTAACAGGTACAGTCAGCGACATAAAAGTTTGCAAACACTGCTATTTTTACTGACTTCAAAAAAAGGTGGTACTTAACCAATTCGACACGTATGTATGTAATATTGTTGGAATTGCACAATATTCACATATATATGTTACTGCCATGTGTATGGGCTTCTAAACACGTGTGCCAAATTTCATAAGTGTATGTATGTATATTTGTTTGTATGTATGTTTGTATGTATGTTTGTCTACGCATTTCTCCGTAACTACTTAACTTTTTGTGTTGGATTGAGTATCTCTCAAGTCTCAACTTCGGGAATAGTGCAAGTTTCATTAGAATCGGTCCAGCAGTTTTCAAGATATGGAGCATACAACCGAACTCCTTAGCGACAAACAGCACGAATGTGTAAATTGAGTTATTGGTTAGATACCGTAATATATAAATTGGCCTAAAACTAAAAAGAGAGAAATAAAAACTGTTTCACAAAAAAGTTCACCGACTTCAAAAGCAAAACACTAAAAAGTGCACAATAACTTTCGTTTTGGGAAGTCGGTGTCGAAAAATGATAAAAACAAGAGGTATCAAAGACATTTTTTGTGAAAATGTTTTTATTACATATCATTTCATAAAGGTAATCTGAAATTTGAATAGCCGCCAAACAATTATCTTTTTAAAGCGATTAGTGGTACAAATATTATTGTCAGCTTTTGATATTTGTGAAAAAGGTGCAGTAGGTAATTGTAACTGATACAAAGTTCGTTCTACTGGTTACCGATGCGGTCATAGGTTCGATGCCCGGGTAGATGTTAAGTCACTGATGCTTATTGTAACCCTCAGCTAAATAGTACCTACCTATTCAGCGTAAGACGGTTTCAATTGTCAATAATAATGAAATATAAGTACTTATAATTGATCGAATGTATGTTGCGTATTCGGATTGCAGTAGATAGATAGGATGCTAACCTACATGCACCATAAATTAACCTTTCCATCCAATTGACTCTCACATTTAGCGCGTCATAGATATTTAGGTTAAATGTTTTAATTTACGTAGGTAGATCCTTAACAAAATAGTTTAACACTGTGTTGATAATAACATTGTGTTTAGTACAGTAAGTAGATAATTTTTAGTCATTGTAAGGATATATTGGTCATCTTCCGGTAAATTTGAGTTAGGTACTTTAGAGATTAAAGAGCAGTGGTGGCCCAGTAGTAACGGCCCCGACTTACGTGTCGTAAGTCGTGGGTTCGAACTCAGGTAGGCGCTTCACATTGTTTAAATTATTTCATCACAACTTTTCTAAAAACGGTGAAGAAAAACATCGTGAGGCCAAGAACCAAAAATTCGAAGACATGTAACATCCACTTATCCGCACAGGGCCCGCGATTCCCTCTCTCACAGAGTGAAGGTCCGTGTCCCAGCAGTGGGAACATTAATTGGCTGATGATGATGATGACTTCAGAGATTCACCAGTTCACCACACTTGCAGGGACAGGTAGAGGAATAGGTAGTGTAGGTATAGTATATTTATTTTATTTGTAATTTTTTTTACTTTATTTATTTAAATACTTTTTTTAATTTGATATTTTCATTTTATAATGTAACCTAATTTAAAATTTATTCTGTTTGTTTAGTAAAATTTTGTCTGTTTAATATTTAATGTTGCCATACGGTACCTTAGATATTATAATTTGCACACCCCATTAGATTATAATACAATGTACCTTTTATACCTGTAACACCTTTTTTAACATGTAGGTAGTATGCAAATAAATTATTTGATTTGATTTTATTTATACCTACTCTCAATTCGTCAAACGTGTAGGTAGTCACTTGCAGTAGGTTTTTATACCTACTCGTATTTTCATGAACTGGCCACACGTCCAGACTGCGGGCTGCTACTGATATATTCTGGATTTTTTACCTTTTAATCAATTTGCACGCCCTGGGGTTCGAACCTAATATCCCGAACTCAGCAGTCTCGCTTGCGACCAGTACCAAGTACCTAAAGCTATTAGAAGGCGACTGATATTTTTTTTAAATAACAAGATGAATTTAGCATCGGCTAAACAAATAACCCATCTTCAGCCTTTTAATGTTGGGACACAAGCAAGGCCTACTCTCTGTGAGAGGGAATGGGCCGTAATCTACCACGCAGGCCCAGTGCTGGTTGGTGGATGTCACACGTCTTCGAATTTTTGGTTCTAGTATATGCCGTGTTTTATGAAAGAAAAGGGAGTCAGTGATAGCGTGACGGGGGACAGGACGGTATGGAAGAAGAAAACGTGTTGCGCCGACCCCAAGTAACATGGGACAAGGGCAGGAAGATGATGATGATGATGATATGCCGTGTTTTCCTTCACCGTTTTGAGAGCAGTGGTGATAAAATAATTTACACAAAGTAAAGTACGTTCCTCGGTTCGAACTCACGACCTACAACTTGTAAGTCGCGGCCGCCACTGCTCGCCAACGGTTAACCCGTTGGAATGTATTTTCAAAAATTCTTCATGGTGCTTCTCTGGATGCATATGCCAAGAAAACCTTATGCAAAATTTCATGCTTTTATAGACCCAACGATTCAAGCCGTGTGTATTGTCTGTCATTGAATGAATAAGTTTAAGATTTTAACTAAGCTGAAGATGGATTATTATGAGACGACGGATTAGTCAGAGCTATAATAAGATGTTGTGAGCGGAGTTCAAACGATGTTGATACGATCTGCGTCTAGCATAATTACTAGATCCGGATTCGGGTTTGTAATTAATGGATTAAGTCTTTTTTCTTTGAAGCCATTAAGTTGTTGTTTGCTAAAGATAAGTTTGTGAAGTCAGAGACGGGTCATTAGATTTATTAAAGAAGCTAACTCGGTATATATGGCCTCAAACTACGTGGATATTCCGAAGTTACATTCATTGTTACCCACTAATGTTGAGGCAAACTTGCTGTAAATGGCCTTAAATTAAATATACTGTCTACCTAATTTGGTTTCATCTGTACCTATTGCTCAGTGAAAAAACTGAAGCTATTGTCGCCAATTATCTTTTATATTATTTTCTTATTGTACCGCTAGTTTTTTCTTGTTGTAAAGCAGTTCGTGAACTTCTAGCTCAGAGTTCGCTGTTCGGTATCAGTGTCAACTGAATAAAAAAAAACCGTCCAAGTGCGAGTAGGACTCGCGCACGAAGGGTTCCGTACCATTATCCCAAAAACGGCAAGAAAATCACGTTTGTTGTATGGGCGCCCCACTTAAATATTTATTTTATTCCACTTAAAATTTTATTTTATTATACAACAGAAATACATCTGTGAAAATTTCAACTGTCTAGCTATCACGGTTAATGAGATACTGCCTGGTGACAGACGGAAAGACAGACAGACGGACCGCGGAGTCTTAGTAATAGGGTCCCGTTTTTATCCTTTGGGTACGGATCCCCAAAAAGAGATTCGGCATAGGTGTAGCCGGTGTAGTTACCTATATTGCACTAACTTTTCGCCTATAACACTATATTATATAGGCGAAAGTTTGTGAGTGTATGTTTGTTCCTTCTTCACTCTCAAATGGCTGGACGGATCTGGATGAAATTTTAATTCAAATTCCTTTATTGTTTGTCACAGGTGGAAAAGCACTTATTATCATAATACAGGGCGTACAATATTTAATAGTCATTTAAGATCTATTCTATCATTATTCATGTTAAAGTACATTATCATTAGTTAATATTATTATACTTATCAAAGAGAAAGAAAAGAAATTACCTATAATTAATATTGACTGTCCAGATCGCCGAATCGTAAAAAGACAATGGTAATTTCTATTGTGTCTGCTAATTAACGCTTGACAGGGCTCTTTCATGAGTAAAACCCTTTGCCATGCCGAATATACTTACGCCATTAGGCTGGTTCAAGTGGCAATATTAAAGCCGGTTACAGACCAAGAGCTAAACTAAGTTAGTTAGCTTAGGTTGCTCAGGTAATTTTTCATGTTTTTAGGGTTCCGTACCCAAAGGGTAAAAACGGGACCCTATTACTAAAACTCCGCGGTCTGTCTGTCACCAGGCTGTACCTCATGAACCGTGATAACTAGACAATTGAAATTTTCACAGATGATGTATTTCTGTTGTCGCTATAACAACAAATACTAAAAACAGAATAAAATAAATAATTAAGTTGGGCTCCCATACAACAAACGTGATTTGTTTGCCGTTTTTTTGCGATAATGGTACGGAACCCTTCGTGCGCGAGTCCGACTCGCACTTGACCGTTTTTTTTTACATAGTTTGCGGTCTGCACACAGGTATGAAAAGCTATACGCAAAGATCTTTTACATATTTCAGTAAGAAGTATAAGGTCTTTGGCTATACGAGATAACCCAAATCCAATTTACCTTAGCCCTTGGTATGCAACCAGTACACGGCGAGATTAAATGCGTGATGTGGATTTCCGTCCATGTGATTGGTCGATTGTTTATACTCTTTGCCCTTTGCCTTGCCGTTTAAATTACGCAATAAGGCTGCTGGGATACGAATCCACAACAACGGGATTCATACTGCCTTAAAAAATTATGTGATATCCGTGATACCTTGGTGTGCTAAGTGAACTAACCACTTTGGCCGCACGTTCGTGAATCGTGACCTTGTGCGGAATAACAGTCATCAAAATCGTCAGCCTTTTAAGGTTCCCACTGCTGGGACACAGGCCTCCTCACTTTTTGAGAGCTTTAATCCACCACGCGGGCCCAGTGCGGATTGGTGGATGTCACATGTCTTCGAATTTTTGGTTCTAGGACATGCCGGTTTCCTGATGATATTTTCCTTCACCATTTTTAGAGCAGTGGTGATGAAATAATTTACACAAAGTAAAGCGCCTGTCTGGATCCCATTTCCGACGGATGGTACGTGATTCGGAGCCGTTATCACTGGGCCACCAGTGCTCTTGAAATAACAGTAATAAAACAATAACTGAAAATATAACTTTTATTTATTATCTACAATATATTCTCATACATCAGATTCATTAAATATTTTACATTATAACGAAATATATAAGTAAATACATTAAACATGACTCCGACCTCTCGGTCTTTGGATAATTTCATAATAAAGACTTTAAAATAATTCAATTTAATATTAGTACATTAAATTTAAGGTAAAATAGCACCTTTTGTTAGAATTTGAGAAAAAAAAAAATAAGGCACATGGAATAGAAAAAGTCTATAGTTCCGGAGTAAGTAGACATCAACATTTTTGTTTATGGAAATAACGATACTATTAAGAACATAATACGAATTCCATAGATAACAAAATATTAGTTATCTACATACTTTAATAATACATTACATTATGTCCTACGATGACATGCCGTGACAACTTTCAAGCACATTTTATTCGTGTGATATTTTGATAGATGTGGCAATGACCGTGTACCCCAGTTTAGGAGGTGCGGTGAAATATTTCCGTACCGCCCTAATGTTCTGTCACATCAGAACTCATTTTCAAGGCCATAGACTATAGAGTTGTCAAGCTTGAGCAATGTGTCCTAAATTGTTAGCTGCAGAACTCTTCTGGTTCAAAAGTGGTAGAATTGTATAAAACTCTACAGAATATCTTTCTCAAATCAGAAGAGTCCTATTTATATTAAATTGTTCTTTTTAGTATATTTTGGGATATATTTTGAGCGTACAATATATTGTTCCAGATCTATTCTCCGTATAAACGGTGTCAGTATTCGTGGGTTCTAGAATGTTCAAATCCTGTTTATATTTTTTTGGTGGGAAACACAGATGACCCACGTTTCTTAGCCGTTCTATTGAAATTGATAAAAATCTATATTATATGAGTGTACTTGGAATAATTGCATTGTGTATTAAATGTATAAAGATTAAAATAACAATAATTCTATAATAAAATATATTTCTCATACTTTTTGGTTGATAAAAGTATTGGAATGTTTAAGAGATTACTTGTTTTTCTTAAAATAATTGTTCTTATATAAATACTTATGGGACGAACGATGACTAAAATGAAAATAGAAGTACATAACGACTACATAGCGTGGTGGCGCTAGATTATTTGGCCCTAAAATCCTATTATCATTTCAATCGGTTGATTCCTTAATGCTAGGAGTTCAGATCAGAGGTGGACGGATACGATAGCGTTGAGGTAAGTACGTGAACGAACGCATACATAATTTTATTATATACTATGATACACTGCACTCATTCCAGTCTGTGTAACTTTGATTCGTTTGGATTCGCTTTTCAATTGTTGAAAGCTGAAACAAAAAAAAAGAATAAAATTAAAACATAAAATTTTAACGCACGTGTGATACTATTACTAATTAGGTGAATGTGTGAAACGCCCGCTAAGCATGTTTCTGAGCGGGAAGGTGTGGTAAAACAAACGATATTTTTGCGAAATTGGTATTTTACACGACAGTCGTGTGGCCTTGATGGGGAATCCTTGCATGTATGAAGTTTGCTCTACTAGTTTGAAGTGTTTATTTGTGTTCATTATGATTAAGTAATACAAAGGTTCGTCAGTCTGCACCTTTACCTTTGTAACACGTTTTTGTAGTTACTAATGTGAAGTTATACGTCAAGACTGTAGCACAATGCTAGATGCACAGGCGTGCAACTTTGTACCACGTTACTGCAACACGTTGCAGTAGTGTTTTTTATTACCTGGCGAGTGCCTCTGGTCTCTCTGAAGCGCGATGTACTGTCGTACGAGACGCGCCACCTCGTGTGCTTGCTCGGCCTGCAACCTTGTAACGCGTTGCTGTAGCAGCGAGCCGCACTTCACGTCCAGGAATAAAGTGCCGTCTTCAGAACGGACCTGCGAAAAATATCAACAATTTAGCTGCTGGGTTAAAAAGCATTATGTAGAAAGCATCAGTGATAACGGGACGAGTTCTTCACCAATCCTGTTGGTGATCATTAAGATGCAAGGGTAGTTATTATTTTCATTATTTACTTCTACTTATTGCAACGTTGAAAAGGTATTTAGAGGCGGACCTATGCCTTAAGCATTTTGGTATACGCGTTTTGTACGCACAGTGAATGCAAGCGCACTAGTGACTAGCATTCGTTAGTCGACTGTCAACATTTTATTTTGTGTAGTGTACTAACCTTCCTAGTACTAATAAGCTCGGCATAGGGCCAGTGCGTGTCGGTCTCGTGCGTGGCGGGGTGCAGCAGGTGCACGCCGCGCCGGTTGAGCGCCAGCACGTGCTCGCGCCACTCGCTGCCCCCGCCGCCGCCCCCGCCGCCCGACACGCGGCGCACGGCGAAGAACGACGAGCCGAATAGTGGCCAGCGGGATAGCACCTGGGATAAAATAGAATACATTGTAATTTGATTTTAGAATGCACATAATGGAACCAATATAATAAATCTAAAATAATGGAATCATCATCAATACATATAATAAATCTGTAGAAAAGTAATTTTTGTACATCGAAAATATTTCAAAATAAATAGCCAGGGTGTTAATGGATAACCAATAGAACCTATTTCTGGCATTTTTGTACATATAATAAATCTGTAGAAAAGTAATTTTTGTACATCGAAAATATTTCAAAATAAATAGCCAGGGTGTTAATGGATAACCAATAGAACCTATTTCTGGCATTTTTGTACATATAATAAATCTGTAGAAAAGTAATTTTTGTACATCGAAAATATTTCAAAATAAATAGCCAGGGTGTTAATGGATAACCAATAGAACCTATTTCTGGCATTTTTGTACATATAATAAATCTGTAGAAAAGTAATTTTTGTACATCGAAAATATTTCAAAATAAATAGCCAGGGTGTTAATGGATAACCAATAGAACCTATTTCTGGCATTTTTAGCATTTTTGTCTGTTTATTTGTGCACGCATCACGTGAGATGTACGAAACTAATGTAAATAACTTTTATACATAAAAATTGTGCGTAACTTGAAAAATTACTTAGTTTTTGTTTCATCCCAATGGGTTCACTCTTTCAAAAGTTAGATGAATTGAAATTGAATTGTGTGAATTTTAAGTGTTCAAGAAGTAAAATTATCAAAACACACGCAATTCAGATACTCGGACAGTTGAACTCGATATTCGATAGATGGTGTTGTGCATTTGAAGTCATTTTCTGAATGGCAATTTTAAAATTTTCACGAAAGAATGATGACTATAGAAACAAAATTGGTAGGTAGGTAAGTAGGGTAGGCAGGAAGGTAAGTAGGGTAGGGTTGGCAGACAGATGACGGGAGCGAAGCCACGGGCACAGCTATTCGATAATAAAAATCTCAGAGCAGAACGAATTAGGAGATTCTTAATTCAAACACCCTTTCTTATAAAATATCGACACTGTTTAGCGACTGCTTTGCATATTCTATATCTATTCAATTTTTCTTTAGAGAATTTGAATAATGAATCTGCTAAACGGATGTTAAACAGTTCAGAGATTTTTTATAAATAGGTAAGTCATTCTCTTTAGAAATTAAACATCTGCTAATCAATCGCTAAACAGTGTCAAGATATTTATAAATAAAGGGTAATTATTGGCCAATTTCTGAATTGAGTATTTGGAGTTAGGAACGTGTCTAACCATACTTAGCCTTAACACGCATTGCGATTTTTAGCGGGGCGGGTTTTATCCGCTGTCCGTGTTAGTTAGATTCAATACGCGAACAAAAATTCGGGCGAATATTATCCGCGCGGCAAAAAATCGCAATGCGTGTTAAACCTTAAATGCCAAATTTTGCAACTTCAAATAATTAAATCTGATATCGGGGGTATGTCAGTGTAGAATGCCGTCTTATATGACGAAGCTAAATGATGCTTTATTAATTCGTTCAGCTATAAAAAAGGTCGAGAAGTTCTACAATTAAGTGGTGTCCAAATTATTTATCCAATTGAAGCTCTACTTGACAGATTTGTAGTACCTACTTAGTTTTTTTTATTATTTTTTTTATTCGAGATGGGTTTGCTCTTGACTCTAGTCTAGGTCAGAGGTGACAGAGACAAAGTCGACGATGGAGTGAGCTTACCCAGAAGAAGCCTGTTCACTCTAACTTTGAAGAGATTCGGGTTGAATGCGTTCGGAAACACAGACGCAGGCAGTGAGTTCCACTCTTTTGCTGTGCGCATTATGAAGGATGTTTGGAAGCGCTTGGTGCGAATTGGTGGAATAGCAACTAGGTGAGGATGGTAACTTGCAGTGCGTCTAGATGTCCGATGGTAGAAGGGGGCCGGTGGGATGAGTTCGTGGAGTTCATGAGCACACTCGCCAAAATACAGTCTGTAGAAGACCGACAAGCAGGCAACCTTACGGCGATGAGCTAAGCTGTGAAGCTTGGCATCCACCAGTTTGACGTCGCCAATTAGTCTCTTGGCTCTGCGTTCCACCGAGTCAAGCGCGGCAAGCTGATATTTAGCTGAGCCATCCCAGAGGTGGCTGCAATACTCCATGCAGGATCAGACTTGCGCTTTGTAAAGAGTTAATAGCTGTCCAGGCATAAAGTATCGCTTCACTCTGTTTAGGACGCCCAGTTTCTAGTAGTTTTAGTTCGTGCAAATCGATAGTTCAGCATTATTTTATTAGTCACCAGTCTAGTTGTGGGTTTCCCAAACACAGGTTCCTTATAAGGTATCGTGTACCGTTTTAAATATTATGCTATTTTTTTTTATTTTGTTTGTGACACAATGTTCCTCGGTGAATAAATTAATAATGTTTTCTAATTATTAATATAACGTGTTTTTCTACAACATAAAAATAAATCCCAATAAAACGGACCCCATTTAAGTTCCCTTACAAAATTTGCAATCTCCTTTAAATCAAATCGTCTTCTCATCATTCTTACCTGTAGAACCTTAGCCTTAGCCGCAGCAGGCGACAAGGTCCTCACATGCTGCCACTCGGCGCCCAGCCATGACGCCCACTTGTTGGGGCGCGGCTCCCGCAGCGCCAACAGCGGCTTGGGCAGCAGGAACTTCAGGTCCCGCGCCCCCGCCCCCTCGGCCAGCCCGGCCGCGCGGTGCAGCAGGGCTGCCACCAGGGCCACGTCACGCAGGACTGGCGCTGGAGGAGCCCCGCCGCCGGGGAGAACTAGGAGTAAGCCTTCTAAGTAGTCTGGAGCCACCTGTTGGTAAAAGGTATAATTAGTTAATCATATTCGTCGAGAGGGACATTAGTTAACAATTTTAGTGAAAACTGTGGTCAGTGATTTTTTTGTGGTCATTTGTTTTTTTTGTAGATTCCAGGGGGGTGAACATAACCTCTTAGAGTAAGGTTATTTTGAGATCGCGTAAGTGACAGATGTATAAAAGTCATATACGTACCTTACACACACTCAAAATAACCTTACGCTAAGAGCTTATGGTCACCCCCCAGTTCTTTATCTATAAAAAAACTTGCTGTCATCCAACGAGGACTTACATGACAACTTATCAGGAGCTGTAGCATTTAAAAAGCACTTTATCAATGCGAGGAGACAAAATAATTATGTTATAAGATAATTTTACTTTTCTACCATTACCACGTCTTGAATACAAAAGAGGATAAATCTTCTTCTGAAGAAATTTCACTGGATGCAAGCAGTAACAGACGACCGTTCAATGGTATTTGGGATTGGTAGTACTGGACATCTTTTTGCTGTTATGAGGTTGATTTACCTGTTGCATGGTAGAACGTAGAGCAGTCAGTACATACCTGATTGAACAACACCTCGGTGTACAGCGGTGGTGCGTCATTCCGCAGCGGGTGATGCCACACGGAGCGGCAGAAGATGAGGTAGAAGGGATGGTGAGCCCGCTGTAACTCTGTGGTCACGTCTAGCACATACTCGTCGCCTGATAACGGCATGGTGAGCGCATCTCCGGCTACTATGCAGTAGAGAGAGAATTCTGCGCGCTCAGGCTCGCTTGTCACGCCAATCTGAAAGGGAGAAGAATTGATTATTTGCAAGAATAAGTGTGAGCAATATTGGATTCTGATTTCGATAACATTTTCGGTATTAGGAACCAATGAAATGTGTTAGATGATGAATTTCTGACCTCGTTTTTAGAAGTTATGTCGTAGATAATAGATATAGAATAGAATTCATTGGACGATAGTTTATGGTGAGTCCAATTTTGTACCATTAGCGGTGTGCATCACCTGGACTTGCCTTCTCCACTTAGCCTGCCAGTGATTGTGGTGTACCATGGTATGGGTATGATATAAATAAGAGTCTACAATTTCACATAGGTTCGATGTGGCGACGTTAAGGGACGCCAATATCTCATCTGATGGTAAGCGATGGTGTGGTCAAAGGTGAAGCTCGCTTGTTTAGAAGTAACCTATTCACTCTTGACTTAAAGGTCTAGGTTGTTGCTGTCGTAAAACAGACTCCAGCAGAAAATTCCATGCTTATGTCCAGTCTTCATCATAATGGACGATGACCTTAGAGCATTAAATGCTCTAAGACGATGACGAAGATGATGGATGATGATGTTCTCTCGTTAATTGACCACGCGAGCCCAGTGTGGGTTGGTGGATGTCCAGTACTGTGCAGTAGCTGTGTCCAGTAGTGGACGTCTGTCGGCTGAAATGATGATGATAAGTTGGAAGTAGCAACTGACCAGTTCACAGAGCTCGTTGACGATGTCCTGCACGACGGTGGCGCAGCGCGTGTTGACGACGCGCTCGGCGCCGCCCGGCAAGCGGTACAGCTGGCGCCGGGCTGAGCGACCGGCTGATACTGCTGTCACCTGGACAAGGGATAATATGATTAGCAAACAAAAGAAGAAATAGAGCTCCCAGTCTCGAATAAAAGAAATTTTGGCGAAATGAAATGCGTCACCTGTACATTGGTTCCCACTGGGCTTTACCGCGGCGCTTTTTGGAATGCTTCATTCACAAAATTTGGCATATTTGATTTGTTTGTACTTTTTCACCGCTCGTCGCGCCGCTCTCTTTCGTGATCAGGCGGTAACAGTATAAATGTTATTGCATAGGCTTTATGTCCTATGCCAGATTAAGGATAAGAGCATTGATCTAAACTTTTTGCTCTATTTCGTTACATTCGGCCGAATTCGTAAGTCAACTAACTCACCTCCTCGACACTGGGCACGTTCTTCCTGCCTCCACAGCGCAGCGTCTTGCGTAGGTTGGTGAGGCACACGGCCGCTGTGCCCTGGCAAGGACGTCGCCGGTCTGCTGCCGCCGCCGACAGGTACTCTACGAGGAACGGCCTGCGCATACGTGGGATTAAAAATTAATTGGTGAAATGTGGTATTTATACTCCTCAGCCGACTACCTATTTATCCCTATTGGGGAACGTACGACACGGTAGTGATAGAGCAAACAAATATTTGTATGGCCTACAGATAGATGTGCCGGATCCGGGTGTCTTGTGAAGGTGAGTTTAAAAGTTTGTAAAAGCACTCATGATACAGGAAGAAATTCCCAGTGTAGGGAAAGGTTATTAAAAAAAATCAGTAAGTCAGGATAAGAATCGGGCAAATGTGGCCCTATATATGATCTCTGGGGAACTCCACAAGTTATTTTGTAGTTCTTTAAAGTGTTATTTTAAAAATGTGCCATTTCAGTTACAAATAAAAACTTATATTATATTTATAAGGACAAGCTAATATTTGTAGTATTTTAATATAGCGTATGGCGATTGTTACGCGCAAAATGAGCTGTGTTTCACGATGCTTTAGAAAAATGAATATGGAGTATTTCAAGGTAAAGCAAATTTTTTTTTTCGGAGATTAGATTATTTCAGAAAGTTAACATTCTGTTGTTTGAGTTTTCACTTGGTATCTTACAATCCATACTAACATTAAAAATGTGAATGTAACTCTGTCTGTCTGTTACCATTTCACGCTTAAACCGCAAAACCGATTTTGATGAAATTTTATATGGAGATAGTTTGAGACCCTGGGAAGGACATAGGGTAGTTTTTATCACGGAAATCATCCTTAAGGAAGTGGAAGTTTGTATAGTGGACATTCAACATTATTTCGCGACATAAAAAAACTGGACAAGTGCGAGTCGAACTCGCACACGAAGGGTTCAAACCATTATCGCAAAAAAAGGCCAAAAAAAATACGTTTGTTGTATGGGAGTCCCACTTAAATATTTATTTATTTTATTGTTTTTAGTATATTGTTATAGCAAAAGAAATACATCATCTGTGAAAATTTCAACTGTCTAGTTAACACGGTTCATGAGATACAGCCTGGTGACAGACTGACAGACAGACGGACCGCGGAGTCTTATTAATAGGGTCCCGTTTTCACCCATTGGGTACGGAACCCTAAAATTAGGCTATTTGAAGTACTAATTCTACGCAGACGAAGTCGTAATCAACAGCTAGTCGCATAATAATTCATAGAAATGTTTAGAGCACAGATAATACTAGCATAGTTTAGAGTATTTACCTGAGCGTGTCAGAGCAAGTGAAGTAAGCTGCCAGTATGGACATGAGTCGCCAGGCGCGCTGGCACGAGTCGCCCGACGGAGACCGGTTCGAGGTGGTCTGCTTCATCAGCTGGCAGTATACCTCGTCTCGGAGTTCCGGTACTGAGTGGCAGTGCTGTAAGGAGGAAAAGAAGATATGAGATCTTGTTTGGAAGTAGAAATAATCGAATATTTGTATTCACAGTCGTACTTGTTCGGTCAAAGCATTCGTATTAAAATAAACAGTTGACCTACAAAACAAAATTGATATTTTTTTTATTCCTCGTGTCTGTGTCTCCTATGCGCGTCACAAATAAAATGTAAAAAAACATAACCCTTTCCTTGCAGCCGGGTAAAAAGTTGTCTTTGTGCACGAATATCAAATACATCACTATTGTACACTACTATTTCGAAAATGGTTACAACATCTTCGGTAGTATAGTGGTAAGTATCCCCGCCTGTCACGCGGGAGACCGGGGTTCGATTCCCCGCCGGAGAGAATCTTTTTGTTTGTTTCTCAGATTGCTTTCTTGAATTATTGTTTGAATTTTTTTGTTATTTTTTAATAATATTTTCATTTGTCGTTTCATTTTGTCGTTCCTAAATAGTTTCGTTTTTCTTGTTATAATATATAGTATTTTAGTTTAACTTGAATTATAATTAGGAGTCCATTTGTTAAATTGTCTGCGGAAATCGTATTGAAAAACAAGATGGCGGCATTTATATTTTGCCTTCATGCCAAAGGTCCTTGTAGCGCATCGACTATACAGCCTCTGTAGGAGGCTGTATAGTCGATGTTGTAGCGCTATAGGTCTATTAAGGGTATACTAGTTGACGGCACGAACTATTTTGTGCGCGGGGTTAAAATGCATTTTATATCAACAGACAACACGTGCGGAAGAGATAGATGCTGTGATGAGCAGTAGGAAGCTAGTTCGCGTACGAATACACACTTTTGCAAATTTTTAGCGAAATGGCTAATGATTTAGGACGAAACCGACCGCACGAAATTTTATAAGCAGACCTTTGGCAGTCTAGATATCACGAAAAAACTACTAAATCTATCTGTCCAAAATAAAATTATATGCATTGTTGAACTACTAATCTATCCCTGTATGGAGGCCGTTTTGTAAATTTCCGTCTTCTTATGATATTTAATTGCGCCCAAAAATGCGTTAAAATAAGTGTCGATATGTGGAACTTTCGACGCTCATAACTTTCAAATATTTTCTTTTTTTACTTTTTCGCTTCCATACAGGGCTAGAAAATGGTGAGACAAATTGATATCACTTTTTATTTTGAACGTACATCATCAAACAGTGGAATAATTCCTAGACTACGTTTGTATGGACATTTTTTCGACTAGTGTAACCTTAAGAAAAGTAAAACAATATTTATGAAAATACTAACCATCAGGACAGTATAAACACATTTAACTTCAGTCAGGTCCTGGTGCATCTGCCTCTCGTTGGGTTGCAGGTCGCCGCAGTAAGCGCGCACGCACGTGAAGCACTCCAGCGCGGGCGGCGCGAGCGCAGCCGGGAGGCGCAGCAGTGGCGCGCGCAGCGGCGTCGCCTGCCACTTCACTACGTCCGTCTGCGCCTTCCATGTCCATTCGTTGCGTTTCGCTTTGCTCTTGAGGGACGAATCCGCTTTTAGGATTTCTAGCCTGTGGGCAAAAAACATTTTGCTATGTAAATAAAATGTTATGTACTTAAGGGGAAAATTTACAAGTCCGTGGATCAGACTGTTGGGTTGTGAAAAAGATGGATGAAAAGTGATTACATGAAGCAGAGAAGAGAATGTTGAGATGGATGTGCGGAGTAACGAGAATGGATAAAGTGAGAAATGAGTATATTATAGTTTGACAGCAAAGTGACGGAAAAGATGAAAGGAAACCGTTTGTCCTGGTGAGGCCCTCCTCATCACATGACCATTACTAAAAGAACTGCATTACTAAAAGACTTATGAATATAAATGTGGATGGAAGGAGAGGGAAGGGACAGCGGGACAGCCATAGAAAAGATGGATGGACTGTGTGAGGAGTGATATGAAATTAAAGGGAATGATGGCGTAACGGGGGAAAGGACGGTACGGAAGAAGAAATAGTGTTGCGCCGACCCCAAATAACATGGGACAAGGGCAGGAAGATGATGAAATAAAATGTACCTATGTTACTCTTTCCTGCGGAAAAGATTGTTCCATAATTCCATACTAGAATGTAATAAAGAGTATTGGAAAGGAGAAAAGGCAGTCTTTACCTTACAGTGGGAGAGAATATGCTGAGAAAAAAACTGTCTATTATATATAAAAATTGGCCAGGTTTCATTTGTATCATCAGTTTTGGGTAGGTAGCTATAATTATGTTACGATAAATTATGGCACATCTAACAATTCTACGTATATGCAATACAATTTTGGATTTACTACTTAAGGGTACACTAGTCGACGGCACGAACTATTTTGTGCGCGGGGCAAAAATGCATTTTATATCAACCGACAACACGTGCGGAAGAGATAGATGCTGTGATGAGCAGTAGGAAGCTAGTTCGCGTACGAATACACACTTTTACAAATTTTTAGCGAAATGGATAATAATTTAGGACGAAACCGAGCGCGCGAAATTTTATAAACAGATCTTTGGCAGTTTAGATATCATGAAAAAACGACTAAATCTATCTGTTCAAAATAAAATTATTTGCATTGTTGAACTACTAATCTATCCCTGTATGGACGCCATTTTGCAATTTGCCGTCTTCTTATGGTATTTATTGCCGCCCAAATATGCTTTAAAATTAGTGTCGAAATGTGGAACTTTCGACGCTCATAACTTTCAAATAATAATATTTTCTTTTTTTACTTTTTTGTTTCCATACAGGGCTAGATAATGATGAGACAAATTGATATCACTTTTTATTTTGAACGTACATCGTCAAACAGTGGTATAATCCCTAGACTACGTTTGTATGGAAGAATTTTCGACTAGTGTAACCTTAATCTTATTTTATGTAAATTATTTTATTTTGTTATGTGATAAAATTACGTCGGTGCTCCGTAAATATTGCAGAAAGACTGTCACATTAGTTGGCTAATTTGTTGCAGTGATGAATATTTATAACAAATTATGATAAGTTCCGGCATTCAATCATAAATTTTGATCATTTGGGCATTTTATTACCACAAGATTTTGCGACAAATATAAGGCAATGGAATTCTTTTTATTTGTTAATCCTGTTATGTGAACTACAGGCCTGACCTTTCACTTCAAAGCTTCTCTTTTGTAAAGAAAAGTCTGCACAAAACTAACAAAGACGAGCGATTCGCTTTCCATCAATTTTGCAGAGTCATTCCTCTGTATCGTTTGAGACAATCCGTTTATAATTTTAGGCAATATTTTTATGATGGCGTTTGAGGATGATTTTTCGATAAAATTGACGAAATAATTGGTCCTAAATGACTCGGATAACTCTCTCCAATTAGATTTTAATGCCGTAGGTAACTTTTAATTGTAGCCTTTTAATAATTCTTAGATCGGTTATCTGACTAAAAAGAACAAATTGTTGTATATGTTATTATACTACTCTCATTTATATAAAAAGTAATAAAATGATTTCGAGTTTTATTTATAAAACTCGAAATCATTTTATTACTTACTTACTTTTTTTTTTTGTTATGTCATGCGGTTTACGCATGACATAACATAACAGAAATGGTAAAACTATATGATTTCACTATCACATCACCGATAAAATGCTCAGTTTGGTCAAAATGACTGTTTAGAAATGCGATTTATTTTCTTTGGGCGTTGTTCTTTACTCATTTTAAATAATATGTAACTACATAATAATTAACATTATTAACATTAGAAGCGGGATACCTATTTACCATGTTTACTGTTTGTAGCGAGTTTCCAATATTTCTCCTCATAAACACCCACCCGAATAACTTCGGTTTATCCGCAATCATGGTGCTTGCAACAGCACCGAAATATCGGGAACTCGCAACAAACAGTAAACATGGTAAATAGCCCGCTTCTAATGTTAATGTTAGTTTTAGTGACCATGACAGTTTAAAAACATAGGTATATAGCATAATAATTGTACTAAAATTATGATACATTATCATGAATGGTTTACATTCAAAATTCAACATAGGAAGGATTGTGTGTGAGTTTTTAGCATAACTTTTATATCTTGAAAAGTAAAGCGTTTTTATATAATATATTTTTTAAACAAGCTTTTGCAATAAAAGTTTAAGTTTAAGTGTTGTTTTGTTTGTAACAATGGTAAGTAGGCAAAATTTTACATGCAAGAGTTTAGAATAGACCTTGTAAAAGAACTAAGAATTCTTCAAATTATCGTTATCTTAAAAGAAGACGGCTTGAGTAGTCCACAAGTCTCAGCTCTCTCAAGCACAATGGAAGATCACGGCAATATATCTATATTTATTCTACTAGGTAACCGGTAGGGTACTCAATATCCATTTCCCTTTTTTCCGCATTTCCTCGACATCATCGGCAGGAAGTAGCAGTTAGCATTGGATGCAAATGAGCGCATGCATTCAGTGCGCGCGCGAACCATAGACAATGGAGGTGCGCGCCAGTGGACGAACTGCGGGCTGGCCACCGTGACGACGCGAACGATTAGGCATGGATAATAGTGGCACTACCGACTATCACTTGAAATTGTTTAATGTAGTATTTATTATTTTTACCGGCTTCAAAAAAAAGTAGGTAATCAATTCTACACGTATGTATGTAATATTGTTGGAATTGTACAATATTCACATAATATGTTACTGTGTATGGGCTTCTAAACAAGTGTGCCAAATTTCATAAGTGTATGTATGTATGTTTGTTTGTATGTAGGTATGTTTGTCCACGCATTTCTCTGAAACTACTTATCGGTTCGTGATCATTCTTGTTTTGTTAGATTGAGTATCTCTCATCTTAGGGAATTGTGCAAATTTCATCAAAATCGGTCCAGCAGTTTTCAAGATATGAAGCATACAACCAAACTCCTTAGCGACAAACAGCACGAATGTGTAAATTGAGCTATTATAGGTATTTTGTGAACTCTTTAGGTACCGTAATGTATAAATTGCTCATTTTTAATGATGGTGTACTAAAACTAAAAAGGGAGAAATAAAAACTTTTTCACAAAAAAAATCAACGACTTCAAAAGCAAAACGAAAGTTATTGTGCACTAAAAGTGTTTCGCTTTTGAAGTCGGTGAATTTTTTTGTGAAAAAGTTTTACCCGCATGTTTTATCCCACAGGAGGGCAAAGACTTCCCTTTTCTTCTCTCCATTCTCAATCTCAAATAAAGGAACTAATAAAATACATACAAATATATAAATAATATAATATAAAAATAATACAGTGTAAAAAATTGTGTAGGTGAAGAAATATGTTAGAATAATAGCGGCTGGTGTTTTTTAGTTCCTTCCAAATTTACTCCTATGGGAAAAAAGGCGTAGGTACCTATGGGTGTTTTAAACTTGTTAGCCTACATAATATTATCTACTAAAGAAAATAGTTCCTAATGGTACTGAAAATTCTAAATCAAATAAAAAGCTTCATAAAATTATCCGTTAATAATTGGGGGGCACCGTGGTTAATCAAACAATACAATTAGCCGTGTTTACCGTAACAAAACAAACTGACAAAAATCTCCCTTTGACTGCATCGCTAATTCCCCACGTTTTTTGTAACGGTCACCAAGACCGTACTAAAATTAATTATCAACATCAATTAGAAAATTAACACCAAATACCATAAAGAATTAAAACAACAAAGGGAAGGAAAGCTGTTTCCACGGTCTCGTTTACATTTTGATTCGGTTTTTTTTAAATGGCAACACGTACCAGGAGTTCGTTCTGCTTACACAAGCGGTATAATGCCCGACACTCACGTACGCGTTACGAAACTGACAGACGTAATACAAAATAGAGGCTTTTGTTTTAACAAACATGTATGCGTAAGCTAGCAGGTAACGCAAGACAGAATGCACCTATTCTTTTTAACACGCTTTTATTAGCTTGGTATGTATCTATGTATCAATGTAACGGAATCTTTGAACGTGATTTTCACCCCCCTTCAAAACGTGGGATTGATTTGAAACTTTGCACTCTTATCAAGGACCGATGACAATGCAATAATTTAGTCAAAGTCAAATATGTTTATTCAACTTGGTTCAACTTTACAAGTAGTTAAAGTTGATTCTACCGTGCGCGTTTAAATAGTTTGTCCCATTAGCCTTACCAAGATCTTCAGGATTAGCGACTTTTTAGTTAAATTTACCATTAAAGCGTGTTTTTTAGTTTTTAGAACTACAATTTATTATTTAGAGTTACCCGAAGGGTCCAAACGGAGCTCTATTGCTGTCACTCACGTGTCTGTCTGTCTGTCGTCTGTCACACAGGTTTTACAGCCAAACGGTTGGAGCTACAGTCTTCAAATTTTCACAGTATAAGCATCTTGTTGATCCAAAGCCATACTGTCATAAAATATTTTGAATGTTTTAAGGGGGGCTCCCATATAGCCCTGCCTATCTGACCTCCACAACCCAGTAACTGGGTAACACGATAACCATTGGTAAGACTGGAGTCAGATTTTATGTCTTATATCGTAACGACTATAATATAGGTGAAGGTGGGCGTGCAAAAAAAAACCGGCCAAGTGCGTGTCGGACTCGCGCACGAAGGGTTCCGTACCATTATCGCAAAAAACGGCAAAAAAATCACATTTGTTGTATGGGAGCCCCACTTAAATATTAATTGTATTCTGTTTTTAGTATTTGTTGTTATAGCGGCAACAGAAATACATCATCTGTGAAAATTTCAACTGTCTAGCTATCACCGTTCATGAGATAGAGCCTGGTGACAGACGGACAGACAGACAGACAGACGGATCGCGGAGTCTTAGTAATAGGGTCCCGTTTTTACCCTTTGGGTACGGAACCCAAAAAAAAAACGAAATCTTTCCCATCGAGTGGGGTATCGTTGTTTAGAGCTCGTTGAGTAGATAAATACTGTTAGTATTTTTTAATTTTTATTTTCGCATAGGGACTTTGATCGGAGCATCACGTTTTCATCTACCATTCTCTTCCATGAATCGTCACGTTATTATTCAGTCCCATTATTACATACAAATCTATCTTTCGCACATTCTGCCCTCCTCTTTTCACAAATGTTCCTTTTTACAAGCTTTTATTTTACTTGCAATGTATGTATGAATGTATGTATGTAAGTGTGTTCGGGTCATATCTTGCAACTGAATTTTAAAGCAGTTTTCCTCCACCGATTAAGATGAAATTTTGCATACACGTTTAGTTTGGATGACAATGCATGGTTATCCAAGTGACGTCATTCTAAATTCAATATGGCGAACGGCCCAAGATGGCGGACCAGTTATTTTTTGTGCACTGGACAAAAAATAACTCGTCCGAAGCCCATACACAGTAACATATGTGAATATTGTCGCTATCAAATGAAAGGGTTTGCTGAGAAGAATACGAAAAAAGCTTGTTTTAATAAAAGATTTTATAATGAATAATTTTATTGCCATCTGTCTTTGTTTTTTCTTCTCTCTCATTACTTTCCGATAGAGCTTACTAAGCAAATTGACTCATTAAGACAGACTAAGCCATTTTGCTCGTACCGCTAGAGTTAGGCCTACCTCAACGTTTTAAAACGTTTTAGAAAATGAAATCATAAAGATAAGATTTTTATTTTAACAACTAGCTGACCCGGCAAACTTTGTTTTGCCATAAAAAACACCAAACATTCATCTACACTAGCTACCCTACCCTACACTACCTACCCTACCTGCCCTAACCTACCCTACCGTTTTCCAAATCTGCCTACTCTGTAATTAATAACTGAAGTTTAATCTAGATTTTATTTCGAAAGTTAGACAATTTCCTGTGACTTAAATCGTGGCTTGCCAAAACTGGTTAATTTATCACATAATTCTTGACAAAATCATTAACAAAAGTAGAAACAGTAAAACTTTAAATAGCAATTTAAGAAGATTAGCATAGAATTCAAAATTAAATGCAAACAAACAAATACGTATGAAGTAATTTTAAGATATGCTAGAACACTTTCTACGTATCTTTTTTGGTTTAATATCTACCGAGAGACTAAATCTAGAATCTGCGGTGCTCGACACAAGTCATAAAAATGTTTTAAAAGGAACGAGCCAACTTATGCAACTTTGTCGAAAGCGAGTATACGGAAATATTATAAAAAATGTAAAATCGGTAATATACCTATCGGGATATCCTTGATTGCGCTATGCTAACGATTTCTCATGTGGAATTAAAGGAATGACTAAGTTAAGTTGTGTGCTTCCGATTAGCATCGATACTCAATGAACTCGTAACTTATTGCAAATCGTTATTTTCAAAATCGTTACCGAAGTCAGGTTGCGGCTTTATCGTTTTGGTTCTACCCCGGGAAAGACCCGCAGGCTTATTACGTATCTTTTGCAAAAGCAAAACGATAGCGATTTTTGCGAAATAATTGCTCTTCCATACAGAAGTTTGAAAGTTATAGGCTGTTTTTTTTTAAATAAGTGCATTTGACAAACAGCGAGCGATGAGAAAACTATTGTGTAGGACCTACCATACGTACACTGCAGGTAATGCCGACTTTTATGACATAAAGCGTTTGATCGCTATCGTTTTGCTCTTGCAAAATATGCGTAATAAGCCTGCCGGTTTCTGAAACCTTGTCAACAATATTCAAAGTTATGTTTAGGTTGATTACATTTTAAACTAATCAACCCAAACTAAGCTAGGTCAAATGATTGGCCATTGTTATTTTGGTTAGCCAATCACAGCAGTTAACATGAATTTGACAAGCTGTTCTTAGCTCATTTTTGTGTCGCTTTTCAGAAACAGGTAGATGCAGAAGTCATTATGATAAGTCTCTGAAGTCAGGCAGTCAGTCTTATTTTCTGGCGCCTTCCTCACCGGGTTGGTGCATTTTCGTTAATGTACCTACCGAATCTGTACAGATGTGCTGTACGCATATAGAAAGAAAAAGAAAGAAAGAAAAATATTTAATTAGTGACCCGCATAGGAGACACGAGAATTAATAAAAACCAACAAAAAAATACAATAATAAAAATTAAAACCCCGTGCGAGACCAAAAAGGCTCCTATCTCAGCATGTGCAGCGATATCTCAAAAATAAATAACGCTGGGCTGATATTCTCTCTATTCATATTCGCTCGGCAAAGAATCTGCTGTATCGAAACGATTCCGTCAGGGAGGCGCCTGAGACGTCGCTATCAAAGCTAACTACTACTTAACGGGTTAACCAAGTTAATACTTCGTAGTAATTGACGACAATACTGAGAAAACACACAGCAGCAGCTTTTGCCTCTTCAAGAGTTATAATTTGCTTTCAACCCATTATTAGAGATGAGTGTGCTCTAAACATTATTTCCCGTGGCACCATCAACCAGTTAAAGACGGTTATCATCCATACTGCAAGATTTATCAAATAATTGCGTCAGTAAACAAGATTAGCATGCGATTTATCAATAACAAAATGCAACAAGGAAGATCGCAAGTTAAAAAGTTACATGATGATTCCGAAGATTGAATTAAGAAAAAACTGTTATTTATGAAAATTGCTGCAAGTGGACAGGTGGCGTTGACCAAATTAAATGATCAGATCAGAAAGTTCAACTCTGCCTGGTAATGTTAATAAATTAAGGTTTTTTAAGTAAAGAAAATTTTAAGTAAGAATTTCGATGCTTTTGCATGGCCACAGGAATGCCTGTTGTCTTGGTTGCGAAAAGCGACAGCCGAAACTTACGCTCATAACCTAACCCAACGGTATGGAATTAGTATGTACTGGTCCGGTAGTGCATCAAAACCTCAATGGTGCATTCTAGTCAGACAAGTGTCAAAATAGAAAAGTGACAGCTATTACTTTTAAATCACGCCTGTTACAGATGTGCAAGTGCAACTTTGATTTATATTTTATCAGTTCGCGTGCATTGTCACATTATTTGCACGTTTAAGGAACTACAAGTTTATATAGTTTATTGGATACATGTGAACTGTCTTTGACAACTTTCTTTTGTGCTACACGGTGAATGCTTTTATTGTCAGGGGAATAAGGTTGCGTGCAAGTAGAGTAATAGGTTATTGTATTTAAGAATCCCAAGAAAAACTGTCACTATAAGTTCCGGTCATTTCAGAAGAGTACTTTTGACATAAATACAGTGGCTACTGAAATTTAGGCAACCAATTACAGAATCGTTGCTTAAATTTTGAAAACATAGGGACATATATAATTATGATTAAATGTTTTGAAAGAATTTAATCGAATACGAATGATTGTAAGTAGATAAAGATCATTAATGATCTCCGCAGGGATACATTACTCTTTAATTATTGCATTAAGCTTTCATTAGGCAATCGCAATGTTAGCACTGCAATTAACACACTAGCGCCACTGTTAATTAACGTGACAACCAGCTGAGATTCTAAAGTGTGGCCTCAATAAAAAAAACAACAGTAAACGAACACAATTTCCACGAAAACAAAACACTTCACAAAAAATGCTCTCACAGTAACTCGTTTCCGCTCTCTTCTTCTTCGAACGAGATACCATCTTCGTCAAAACCGTCGCTCGACAGACTGTCTTCAGTCATGTCTACGCTGCTCTCGCCCAACGATTCGATCGACATCGTTCGGCGGCCGATCACCGACTAAACGTATCGGGGAAAGTGTTCGAAGCCGAGGAAGTAAATTTTGAATAATTTACCGATTCATTTCGGCTTTCAAAACGTAGCTCGTGTTTACGTATTTATCGGTAACGTCATTATTCCGATTCGATTGACGGTGTTACGCGATTTTTTTCTTCCTACTTTTTAGGCGGTCGTTGGTGTTTTGATTTGTGTGTCAATGTTGTAATAATTGACTCGTTAATATTTATGTTGATTGAAAATGTTAACATAATAATGCATATGTTAAATCGAAGCAAAATCATGCCAATTCTAACATCTACATAATGTTTGAAACTAATATTATCTTTGAGTATACACTAAGCTATGTCACTTCTGCCTATTGCACAAGTTGCATGTCATTTGTACTATTTTTATTCCAGTCACAATAAAACGTATTACAGATAATAACGCAGGCACTATAAAGGACGGAAGCACAAACACTTTTAATAACAGTAATTACTACAAACACGAATAATTGAACACCACTATTACACACAACACACGGTTAAAAAACCAACACTGCTAATTGGAGAATTAAAACTGGCTGGCGACAAAAAAGAAACAGTGAATGGAGGGCTGGACAAATTGCAACGTATAGTGAATAGGAATCTTTAAACAATTCGGATACTTGCACTCTATGCTTGATCCGTGCTGCCAGTGCACACGGCATGACCGAAGGTTACACTTGCTCTGGCGACGATTGTCCCGCGACCTCTCAGGTGCGTTCCGCGCCAACGGTGCTCATCAACTAACTAGGGCTGCTCTACTTTTTGCCAAGCACTTTTTATGGCGCATTGTTTTCGTAAAATTGCACCCGAATCTGGTTTACAAAGATGTTGCTCAATAGTGAAAATTCATTACGAAAAGGCTTTTGTTTTCTTTTTTAACTGGGCCGTGTGTCTTGGAGGCAGTTAACACGCATGATACGCAGAGTAAAAAAAACTACGAAATATATGTTCTTTCAATCTATATAGTTCAGCGATTTTGAGCAAATAGATGAATTATTACCGTGTTGCAATAGGTGAACATAACTTCTCAAGGAAGTATAAATTAAGATATTTTCCGTTCTCTTTGAGCGATGCTGCATTATTATGATATAACAAAACAAGCAAAGTGTAACACTAACATAGGCTATTGTTGTTCCGTGGAAAGCAGAACGTATCATTACTTTAGATATTAATATTTGGTAAGGAGTCCAGATTTCACAAGATAACAGAAATCGCAATAATTAGAAACGGATTTTAATGGGATTTTACAAGTGTTACAAAGGTCACTTTGGAGTAACATTTACTTTAAGATTAGGAATACGGGTGGGTGTGAACGATGGCATGCCTAAGCAAGAAGTAAACGCTGAGATAACTGATTGCGATAAGAAGAGTTATTGCACAGCCCAATTGTATGATGAAGCAAAAGGGCAAACATATAGTGCGATGCGTAGATCAAAGCTACGCCTAAGATCCTGGGTAAGAGATAAAAATAAAGATAAAGAGTATTTATATGTTCTCTAATATCTATTGTTTAAATCTAGTAGTCTGTGTTTCACTAACTAAGACTTCTTATTGAGTGAAAAACAAACGAAGTTCATGCAGACAAATAGCTAGTTATTAACTAAGATCTAAATAGCAGCCAACAAGAGGCAACAAGAACCAAGAGGTGGAATAGTGGACCAAGAACCAGAAGACGATGTATAGCTAGGACTGCAATCCAAACTTATTAAGCTAGCTACATCTGCTGACGGCAACGGATGGATACTAATTGGGATGTTATGATAATTCAATTTAGTCCGTCAGTAAGATTATCAAATAACATTGGACACGTATTTTTTGCTTTACCAAATCAATAAAAAATTATAAAGTTAAAGCACATCAAAGTTCAGGCGTAGGGGCTTGTGACGTCACTAAGGCAGTATAAAGTATACTAGCGGCGTGAGGTCACACAATATTTCAACGCATTATATCGTCGTCACTTTGTTTACGTGTCAAAAGAAAAAATACGTGTTCAATATTTTTTATTAATCTTCCTGACGAACAAAAAACAAATTTTCAGTAATTTACCCTATTGCAGTTTGTGATTACTTGTTTTCAAGGAATAAAGAGCGAAGCTGATGATACAATCCGGACAACCCTACAAACTTCCATTAACGAATTGCAAATAAAAAACAGTTCAGAAGAATACCTGGAACACGTAAGAATCCTTCATTCAATGTAAAACGGTTACCCACGCTTTTTTAGAAAGCATTGTACAATGTGGAAACATAACAGCTACTGTGCAAACTTGAATAACATGCATTAATTATTTGTGCGCGGCTAATTTTAATAATCCTATATTGTTATATATTGCTTCCTGCAATTAATTTGTTGCCACACTTGCCGTGGCGCTAGAATCAAATTATTTAGTCAATGATTTGTTGGTTGAAGGAAAAACCGCGGTTCTAATTAATCCGTTGATTGTGCTAATTTTACTTATACCATGGGGTGCACGAGAAAAGTCTCCCAGAGCGACGTCTAGATCATAATATATGCCCGGCCACAGATAATATAATACTAACATAGCCCGGCGCACCTTGGTAACAGCCAGCACTCGGTAACGCAGAGTCCAGCTGTCCAATCTATTCACCACGATGATTCCCTAAAGACTCTTATCGGAGTCAATATAATCAGAATCCTAAATTCAACGAACTATATAATAAGTAGAGCCTAAAGATATGATTCCGAACTCGGCAACAAGCAGCAGTGCTGTTGCCGCAGTGCTGCCACTGAGACATTATACACTACATTGCTGCCGCGACATTGCTGCCTAGCTCGGAATGTAATCTCATATAAGCTTATAGAAATTGTATGGGGACCAGTAGTGTCGCGGCAGCACTGCTGCGTGCAGCGTGGTTCTGAATCATAACTTAAGGCTCCGGTTTTGTGGACACATATAAACTAAACTGAAACATCTATAAAAAATATTACTAATATAACACAAATCGGATTAACTGTTATGGAGATGATTAATTAGCATAATGTCGGACAGATAGACTTTGCGTTTTAAGTGTTACGAATAATAAACAATAAGAGTTCGGAAAGACTAAAGAAAAGAGGAATGGACAGAATGAGAGGTGATAAGGCCAGAAAAAGGGCTATGTAGTCCCTTTGTGACTTAATAAGCAGGAAGAAGGAAAAGAACCAAATACATTGGGATAGTGGCAGAAGGGTGATGGCTACAAACCCAACCTGAATCCTACTCCTCTAATGTTAAAAATATGAAAGTCTGTATGATTGTATGTTCTTTGAACCTCGTCTGTACTGATAAATAGGTTTGGATTGAACACAGATTGGTTAAGACCTCAGTTAGGACTTAGAATATTATTAATTCCGCTAGTAGATTCGTTCCCATAAGGTAATTTACAATTTTGCACGGGGAGGAAGTTGCTGGCAAAAGTTAGCCTTGAATACGACACGTATCCTTACATTTTCACGTAGAATTTTTTGGTCTAATTCAAGCGTTTCTAAAATAAAAACTCCGCTCTAATAAATCAATTAATCGCGTGACAGCATTTAAGTAGTGAACAAAGTTTCGTACCTATATACATCACTATTCTTAATTAACTGGTACTCAACGATTATTTTCTAGTTTGGCAACATTAATTTGGCAACGATGAACGAATTTTTGTTGAAGCAAGGCGGCAACTGTGTAAGGCTGTTCCAATTTTGAAAATGTCTGCACAAAAGTAATAAATTCTGGTAAAAGCTATCATCATCATAACTGCCGAAAGACGTCCACTGCTGGACAAAGGCCTACCCCAAGCGTCGCCATATTGCCCGGTCCCGTGCGTCTCGAATCCAGCGGATCCCCCAATCTACACCTGCAGCCTAATTGCGCAAGTGAATTCGGCAAGGCAAAAGGTTTGACCACCATCAATAGACCAATCACATGCGAGATGAAAGACGCGATGTGGATTTTCGTCTATGTGATTGGTCGTTTGATGGATCAAATCCTTCGCCTTGCTGAATTCACAGTCATCGGTCCACCTGGTGGGAGGCCTTCCAACGCAACATCTTCCGGTTCGCGGTCGCCACTCCAGAACTTTTCTGCCCCATCGGCCATCCGTTCTGTGAGCAATTTGCCCTGCCCACTGCCACTTAAGTTACAATCGCCACAGCAGTACAATTTCAAATTAATTAAGCTGTGAACTTACCCTTGTAATGAATAATTTGATCTTGTTACTGGTAGGCAGTTAATGACTATTATTGTTACTGGAAACTGATTGATTACTACTAATTAGCAAAACTGAGTCGGAGCGCCACCTGCTCTATGAACCATGAACTATCCGACGCAAACTGCAGAGTCTGTATGCTTATTGAATAGATACAGTACATTTTATAAAGCCTACCAAAGAGAACCCCCCAGTTAACTACGTAGATTTTTTAATAAGTAAAGGTAAGGTACCAGGCAATATTGTGTGACAAAAATGAAAGTAAAGTACCAGACGCTAAACATAGATGGCGCTGGCCCTAGAGGGACCAAAACGTAAATTCGCAATATTAAACATCAGAAAGTTACTAATTAGGTAAAACTCTATTATTTGTTTTTATTAGAAGATAAGAATGTTAAAATAATGAATATATTTCGATACTCACATTTGAATGCAGGAGATCAAGATAATTCTTTAAAATATATTTCTACGCCGAATTTAATTTTGTTTGTAAGCTACATTCTACAACTTAAGATAAGATAGATTAACGTAAACAACGTTTACGTTCGTGTACGTTTGGGTTAAGATAGATTGAGTGGATAGATACAATTCAGAGACCTTGATGGTAGCAAAACAGCGTTCAGACCAGACCATACAAACAACAAAACTTGGCTAAAAGTTTTGGCTCGATTTACCCCAGCCAAGTTACAAACGTTTCGTTTCGAAATTTCTACAATCATTAACGCCATCTATTTGTATGGTCTGACCACGTGACTTAACGTTCAGATGTGTCATTCCCATACATTGATTAGTTTTTACTAGCGTTATCGATTGTAGATTGTCAACTTGGCTACAGGTGGAGGAGGTTCTCTAACCACCTAATTTTACAGAAAAAAATAAATCATCAGTAATTAATGATCCAGCCAATATGCGTGTTACGTCTGAATAGTTAACATGCATCGTAGTAAACTATTGTAAGTCTATGTCTTGCGTCATTATGCAACAAATTGCATTTTAACGCGTAAATGCGTCGCAAAGGTGTGATTGGATTGTTTAGCGATTGTAGACTTTCAGTTATGCTGTCATTTAGCGTCATAATCTGCTTTCTAGTACACATCGAGAATATATTTAGCAAAGCAATAGATAGGTGATAGAAAAATTAAGGCTTAAATTGAGACGTGTTTTCGCACGCGGAAAAATAGGGCAGCCTTTGCGTATTACCACAATGTCACTTTCTCGGAAGAAATTCTGAAATCACTGTAAAGACCATTGTGCAGTAAAATAAATAAACATTAGTAAGTACTCACTCTGGACTCTGTCTGAAATGATCGACGGCAAACTGCAGCAGCGGATGTCTGCCATCGTGCTGTGGCGTTGACTGGTCTCTCCTCTCTTCTCTTAATTCTCTTTCCCTCTCTCGATCTCTTTCTCTCTCCCTGTCTCGTTCCCTCTCCCGGTCTCTTTCTCTTTCTCGCGGCACTGGTGACGTCGTCTGCGTTCGCCTCTCAACGTGGTCCGTCTCTTCTCTGGAGTCTCTCGTTTCGCGCAGCTCGCGTATCTCCCGAGAGTCTCTAGAATCTCTGGACTCTCTCGTTTCTCTCGTTTCTCTGGTCTCTCTGGTTTCTCGTTCTGAGACTCGTTCTTTTGTTACTCCATTTGTGGTAGGTTTGGGTTGAACCTGTAACAATTGAGGTATTGGGTTAGTTTTATGCTTCATTAATTTGTTATTCGGAAGTCTTACTGGGTACGTCATTAGGAAGTGTAACTACGTGAGCATGACAGTAATACCTAATTAAATCGGTTGCATTGTTCATTAAATGCGATTACCAGTTTTGAGCTGCTTTAATTGTACCTATTACAAGTTTGTTAAGAATTAACACTTATATCACTACGCCCATCACTAGAGCCGGTGGGATAAGCTACAGGAGGAACATTTCTATCATGGCAGTCTTGCGTAAATCCTATTCATAGCGATCCCAAGTACAGTTTTAAGAAAAGTTTAGTAAAGAATCTCGAGATTGGCATCCGATTGCGGTACTCACCGGTCGGCCGGTGTCGGTACATCGCTGGAGATCAGGAAAGCGTGAATGTGCGCGCGCGCACGATAGCTAAATAAATCAGTTTAACTGCGCCGGACCCGTTGCTCGGACTCTATACGAAAAATATGATACTCAATAGAAACCAGGGTGGTGTGATTTACGGCATTTGGTGATTCGTTCTGTTAAAATATTTATATTCGCGTATTTTTCAAAATTGAAATTTCTAGTTATATTACATGTAATGTTTGTTTTTTGTACTTTTCCTCCATGTTGGATCTTTAATTATATTTATCTAGGGTGCACATCCTTCGTATTTATTTAATTTTGAATAAAATATTTGAGAGCGAAAGGAAAACTCTACCATCCACACGTAAGCTTTAGTTATAAGATTACTTTTGGTGCACATTTTAGGTGCTTTTTAAAAAACAGGGTTTATTCTGTACCACTAAGTTGATGTTATACTCAATACATTAAATAAAATAGTTTTTATGTACCAGAAGTAGAACATTAAAGACAGAAATTAGATAAATCATAGACTTAGGTACGGCACGCATCGCCAATGAGTTGACTAACTGAACCTGAAGATGCGTTTTCCATTTAGAGTATTTTTCCAAAAAGTATAGTGCAAATTAGGCAAAGAAGGCCTAAAAAATTAAGAAATTAATATATGTAATAGAGTTGCCTACAGACTAATTACTACAGCCTTATGTATTTAATTAAAGTTATTAATATTAAGTAGGTCAAGGTGATAACAAAGTAAATATTCATTTATATACCTTCGGTTTGCGTTTCAAAGTCTTTCTACTGAGCGTCCTGATAACATCGTAAAAGTTTTCCATTTTTAACAATTTCTCGTTCACCAGCACTCATGAATCACAATTCGTATTTTCGCAATATCACTAATGTCGTCGACGTTATTTTTCGAAACTCGAATTAAGCGAATCAATGTTGTCACTTTCCCGCCACAAAAACCCGACTATTTCTATTGTTTTTTTCGATAGTGCAATTTCCGCACTGCAGTCGCGCAGGTGCAGCGGCGGTATGCGCGCCGCCCGCGCCCGCGAAGCCCGCCACCATTTTTATAAATATTGATGCAATCTATGTGTGCTCGCTCCGATTAATCGGTAATTTCTTTCGTAACACGAATTCTTTTAGTCTTTTTAACCGATTTACTCTTACCGTGAATGGGAGATATTTATGGTATTTTTTACGCGCTCCGCTAGGCTCGATTTATTTCCACGCTCGTAGTGCTCATTAACTTGAATAATTATGATAATTATGGATTATCCGATACTTTTTTACGTAACCGAAGTCGTACAAAAATATGAATTCATTACGTGGCGGAACTACTGCCAATATTTTAGAGTCACGTTTCAAAAAACGAATCCAATTTTGGGCATTTGTATTGTCGCCGAAAAAAAGTGTAAGTTACAGAATGTGCCCACCTTTTGAATAAAAGAAAAAGCTCTACCTAAATATCTGTCATTTTATTTTTTCATTTCTTGCATACCTAGAAACTCCCGAACCACAGACAATAGAGTCACTGTACAACTAAATGAATAGGTCTCTACTCATTAAAAAGAAACAATTCAAGTTACACTGCTTTGTATGACACCCTTAAACAGAGTACATTGCCTTATTAAATCAGAACAGCATTTGAATAAAATACAATATGGATATGGAACTTATACGTATACGTGACGTAACTTACTTGTTAGCGCATCCACCTAGAAACTTATATGAATATTTATTTATGGATATCTTCTAATATAGACTGGTATTATGATTAATGTAGTAAAATATATAAATAAACAATTTTACCGGGCTATATACTACATAAACCGGCACTTTTTTTTTTTTTTGACACATGCTGTTGGTTGGGTAACAGCGACATCTATGAATGCGTGTGTGAACTGTGAATGGGTTGTAATGTTGGATACTACGTGCAGATGGCAGCACAATACGCAAAATCCGGTTCCATTATAATTTCATTAATTTAGTTTGCATGAAAAGTTTTAATCTTTTGTGCTTATAACGTAAAATAAATGTTTAGAGTTAAGTTGATGTAAGTAACTTCGTTCTAGGTAAACTTTAGGTTTTTCTAAATTGATAAAAATTAAGCGTTTAGGTGTCTTTAATTTTACAATAAGCAATTTATAGACTCAACAATATAGTTAGACACACTGTTATACTTTAGAGTACCATAAAACTTTCGTTTTCTAAGTCGGTGTCTTTCGTACCTCATTTTTATCGTTTTGCGACACCGACTTTCAAAACAATTTTTTTTGAAGTCGGTTTTTTTTTGCGAAATTGTTTTGATTTGTCTCTTTTTAGTTTTGGTTCACCTTCACTACAAATTGAGCAAGTTCCATAGTGAGGCACATAAGGATTAACAAAATACCTATAATGACTCAATTTACACATTCATGTTGTGTGTCGCTAAAGAGTTCGGTTGTATGCTACATATCTTGAAAAGTGCCTTGCCGATTTTGATTAAACTTGCACTATAAACTAAGTAGAGAGATACCTACTGAATCAAAAAAAAAAAGATCATGATCCATTTACTAGTTTCGGAGAAATGCGTGGACAAAGATACAAACATACATACATATAACAACATATATGCAACATTGCATTGCATTATTGCATACATGAAACTTCTTACGTCAGACTTTACACTTTTTTATTTATTTTTATTTGTATTTTATGAGATGTATATTATATGAATGTCTATTATTGTGTGCATATCCTTTATTGTGTGTCTTTTAGTCTGTGCTAAATAAATGTATTTACTTTCTTGCTTTTCTTTATATGTATAACGGATCTATGCGAATGACGTATACCTAAACCTCCAGAATGTAACAAATACTTTTCTGAAAGCCGCATCAAAATCGGTTCAGTCAAACGCGAAAAAACGCCGAAAAACATGACATACAAGTCAAACTGAGAACTTCATTTTGAAGGCGGTTAAAAAGCAGTTACAAACAAAAGTGCAATGCAACAGGACCAAAATTTATACTAGGCTTCACTACAGCAAATGACATGATTACAGGCTTTAGGGACTTGTATCCATGGCCGTTAAATAAATAAAAAAGAAAACATTTAACATTTTCCAGAGTGCAAAGGAAACACAAAAGTGCAATGCAACTGGACCAAAATGTATACTACATTACAGCAGATGACATGATTACAGCCATAATAAGACTTATTTTCACTGCTACCCACTTAACATTTTCCAGAGTGCAAGGAAATATGTGAATGATATACCTAGCAAAAGATATGGCCGTTAACATACACAAGTGTACAAAAGTGATACATCGAGATACCAGTCTGATGACTAGACCATTCCATAGACTAACAGAAACCAGTGCAACGGCGCGGATGTCGGGGTGACCCGCTCTAAGAATTATAGACGCGTCTCCGGGAACCGATGCTATGGGTAAACTGGATACCACTCGATATTTTTTTACACTGTGTGCATCATTCATGTGTGGAGTGCCGTTTATGTATTGATTGGTTTGGAAGTTTTCATTTCACATAGGATTGGTTCCTTGGAGAAAATTAAATTGGTCTATCAAATTAACGAGATTTTGATTTTATAATTTTCGATCATTAAGGTTAGTCGAAAATTCTTCCATACAAACGTAGTCTAGGGATTATTTCACTGTTTGACGATGTAAGTTCAAAATAAAAAGTGATATCAATTTGTCTCATCATTATCTAGTGCTGTATGGAAGCAAAAAAGTAAAAAAATAAAATATTTGAAAGTTATGAGCGTCGAAAGTTCCACATTTCGACACTAATTTTAACGCATTTTTGGGCGCAAATAAATACCATAAGAAGATGGAAAATTGCAAAACGGCCTCCATACAGGGGTAGATTAGTAGTTCAACAATGCAAATAATTTTATTTTGAACAGATAGTTTTAGTAGTTTTTTCATGATATCTAGACTGCCAAAGGTCTGTTTATAAAATTTCGCGCGCTCGGTTTCGTCCTAAATCATTATCCATTTCGCTACAAATTTGAAAAAGTATGTATTCGTACGCGATCTAACTTCCTACTGCTCATCACAGCATCAATGTCTTCCGCACGTGTTGTCGGTTGATATAAAATGCATTTTAACCCCGCGCACAAAATAGTTCGTGCCGTCGACTAATGTACCCTTCATTTCGAAGGTGACGAAGTAGATCCTATTTTCCAAAGCGTACTGAAGACTTTTATCCACTCTACCTTTTTTATTTTCTTATTCATGTGCAGCAATTCAACTGTCAATGTTTGAATAGGAAGTCTACTCTCATCTTCTGATTTTCTCAAATAAATTCCACGTAGATAGTCGACCATTTACTTCAATTTATCCATTAATTAAGAGTCATACAGAAATGCCGCACTTTCGACGTGAAAGCCTCAATAAAACTAATTCTATATGAAAGTCATTCGATGCAAGCATCTAATTGGAACCAGGTAAGTTGCCCATCTTTAAATGTTATAATTATACAAAGGTATTAGACACGGTATGATATTAAATAATTGATTTTATTGTAAATTCAGTTAAAGGAAAAAGAAATGATATTCACTATGGGTTATAATTAACTAAAGTATTATTATGTTAATTATATACTTCGATATTTTTTGCCTAAAACTTATTAATTGATTTATTTATTTTACAAAATTTTATCTAGTGTGGTAGTTCTAATACCTATAATATGGCCAATACAAAGTCTATTCAGTCAGCATCTTATAAATTCTATTTATTACAACGTGAAAAACTGTAGGTATGTTTGTAACTTTGGGCGTTTGTAAATCAATCACGTCTCAACTGCTGAACGCATTTAAATTACCATGAACATGAGTAGACCATGGACTCTAATAAAACTGACAATAATACAATACTAAAAACAAAAGGAATAAAAAAAAAATTACCTCCCCTAACTAAAATAAAACTGGCCTCCCTGGGCTAATTTTTGACTATCACGCATGCGAAGCCGTTTGCGAAATCTAGTTGTCAATAAAGTTTACCATGTTCGAATAATCTCACAACATCGCATCGCTTCATCCAATCTTAAATATATTCAATCTTCTACCAACAAACTCCAATATATCGATAGATCTACCATCCATTTCACGTTCGGCTGCGCACAAATTGATCAGCGCCACACGTGAACACCGATGGAGCACGTAATGATAGGTGCAGTCGTTCATTGGTAGCGGTCTCGAGAAAGTGAAGTAACAGCTTTTCCTTTATCGATTAATGAATACATTTCCCTTGAAGACGGCATTGTACGATGACTTATAATTACATGCGCACAATGCATTAACTAAGCATACATCAATGAGTTTCAAAAGCAGCAAAGTAAAGGGAGATAAAGAGGATATGATGTTTATGTAAGCAAATTACATAAACATTCTAGGCGTCAAATAAATATACCTTTTTTTTTTTGTGGCTTTCCCACCGCACTATTCCCAAACCACTGCAACTCCTGAATCAACAGTGGCGACCACCAGAATAGCGCCGAGGCAATGAAGCTCGACGAAGTCCCGGAGAATGAATTTAACTGTCTTGGATCCCGCAACGAAATTAATCAGAAAAGAATAACGGAGGAGTAGGAAAAAGTACAAATTTCCAATTCCCTCCATATCAAGCAGGAGACAGAACAAACAAGGCCAATAGGCACAAAGGGTCGTTTACAACTGGGATAATTCAATTTCCTAGCACCACGGATAAAAACTTGCATTAATATTAATGGGTCCTACATCGTAAGCTGCTATATTTGTTTCCAATAATAGGTTAGGTTACCTATATATATTGCAACACCAAACTATGCTATAAAACACAGAAAGGTATTCAAACCTCGCAAAATCGGACTGGCCTGACCATTTCTTAAAAGAGCCGAATGACTTGTAGGCCAAAATAACCACTATGTGGGGACCGACCTGATGCAGCCAGAAGGTATCGCTACAAACTACGCAGATGATGGCGGGACGAGCCAGAACATTTTAAAAACTGGTTTACACTACCCCGGGACCAAAACAGTTCGAACTTGGAAGTCATCCGAGGAGGCTTTTGCTCCGTAGTATGATAATACAGGCTGCTAATAAAAGTAACTTTTTAATATAATGCTTAGTTAAAAACTTTTGAAGAAACAAATAGTCATTTGTTTTTTTATTGAATTTAAAACAAAGGAACAAACACTGACACAATAGAAAGACAAAAGCAGTAACGACCTTTACAAAGTGCGATATATCCGACCCTGCGTCAAATTAGTCTGCAAACATGACCCACTACATTTAATTCTCGTTCAGTTAGCACTTTTGCGACACAATATATAAAACGACCAGCTTGAATAGTCACTGGAAGGTGAGAAAACTGTTCATGAACCAATAACTTCTACAACAAGCAGGATTATATTTCAGTTATTCGACATACATACAGATGCCATATTTATTTTAGTGCTTATATTAAAATTCTTAACTCTGAGGCTCGTTTGACCTTCAGTGCTTTTAAATTTACAGCCTAAATTCTTAGCAGTCATGGTGGCCAAAATAGGATACAAGATAAATAGTTTATAGTTTGTAGTTAGGATATGAATGCATCGTCTAACCGTAGAAAAACCAATCGTGTTCCAATTACGTAATTGTCTACAGAGATGTCGAGATAAAAATCGCATCGGTCATTAAAGACGAATTTGTCCGAATAAGCAACAACACAGAAAATATTTTATATTATACAACTTGCATAATTCTGCTACAAAATTAGCAGGTTACACAAAGCTTAGATTAATACGAAAATTCTTGTTCGTTTTTGATACGACAATAATAAAACAATCATCATCAATCATTATTATTCGATCGTCTAATTCCAAATCGAATCCCCTCTACACTTGGTTTTTAATTATATCAAACTAATCAATATATGCAGCATGTCCATTCAATCTGATACAAGTATAATGCGGAACTCCTTCGCCAGTTTTTCTATCGTCAGCCAACCTGTTTCTCAAAGCAACCTTCACTTTTCCTATGTGATTAGCTGCTAGACTTTCCATGGTTATTAATGTTCTAAGTGTTGATCCAACTATGATAATAACCCTAGGTTTATATATGAAAATTACTTCGGGTATGTGAGAAATTCTAACCTCTGACGTAGGAATGTTTCTTGCGATAAAATTTTGGTTTCGATTGAATTCATATACTTCATTCTTAACTCAAAAAGTCACTTTTCCAATACCATTTTATAAGCCATGCTATAGGTCACAGGCACCATTTAAAAATATCCAAACAGGGGTCTAAAAGGCGGCACTTTATTTGGCTTGTCATTATAATATTCAGCTCCATTAATTGCTTTATTAAATACACAATCAAAAACCACAAGGTCACTCCTATTATCTTGTTCATCAAAATAACACTGGTTGCATTCCGTTGCGGTTATATTTGAACGACAATATGTCAAGGGTGACGTACCATAGAGCATATTCTGGCGACCCATCATCATTGTCGATGATCACGAAATATGTAAGTAAGTGCTATAGTTAGGCAAGGTAACAATTAAGTATTTCCCATAACAGAAGGTATATGTATGTACTTCTCTAGGAAACGTTTTAATGGTTCTGAAACATGCAATTAAAGTTTTCGCAAGATATTATTCTGGTCAAAAGTCAAGATGATTGCGGTGAGCTTTCCTTCGCAAATGTCTGTGAAATTTCTGAGCAATAGTGGCTCAAGAAGTAGATTTACTATGCCTCATTCAAAGTTTCTGACAGAATAAACAGCAATAAAAACAGACATGGCCCTGATGCAACTCTTGTACACTTTATAGAAGACTGAGCGTAAAAAAAACATGAATGAAGCCCAAGGAGACTTCTAAGGCCTATTATGTCAATCGAGGTTGATTGAATTCTCCATTAGAAAGAAACATTTCCGAAGATTCACAAGATTGTTTATGGCAGCGATGATTATAGAGATCCCAAATTGTAGGGTCGTTACAGAAAAGCAGGAAGATTTTCATTCACGCCTATCTTCGGCACCATAATGTGCGTTAGAACTGTCTAAACATATAGCATTAGAGATAAGTGTATATGATTCTGTAATGACTCTATTACAGTCCGAAATAGATGCCGCTTTCACTGCACAGCTGTGTTATCATTCGGTGATCGCACACTTACCGTGAAATATGAATGAGCATCGCAAAGCGTCACGATTATGATGTGAAATACTTCTGGAGAGATTTGCAGCCCTAGTACAATTATACTTGAATAGAAGATGATAATTTATAGATGGAGAGAAAACAAGGAAGCCGGACCCTACCACAAAACATGTTGGAGTTAATATTTTAAAATTAGGGAAGGAAGATATTAAACTTGAATGGTAAGAGAAACTAAAAATTTGGTGAATAAGGAAGAAGTAAAAGTGAAACCAAATCAAGAGAGACGGATGTGGGCAATCAAAGTTGCCAAGCCAACAGCATTTTGTTAAATATGTGACTCACGTGAGTCATTTAAAAGCTAAGATACATTTTGCAACACTTAGGGTCAATTCTCACCAGATATTATTGCCAAGTAAACTTTCAGGATTTGACAAAAGCTGTAACAGCTCTGCTAACTAACCTGCAAGTACCTACATTATCCATTTTTTTTATTTTTTTTCTGATTGTTATAATGTACAACTGTTTTAAAGAATGACTATTTAATTTTATTATTTATTTACAACTAAGATTTGAATGAATTTTAAAAGGATCAGACTATTCAAGTGAGAAATTCTACTATTGCTGTACCTATGAGGTCATACATTGTTAATAATGTGTATAAAACGGATAATAATAATGCTATCGGAGAGGAGTTGTGCAGTCAAGGCGAACTGGTTGAATTCTAACATATTTTCTTACATCATTGTGGAAGTATTAGTTAACGTAAACACTGCACTTCTGTGGGAAAACAGTAAAATAGATGCCATCTTTTATAATATATTAAATCCAAGACCAGCTTCCTTATTACAATTAGATAAAACTCCGACACTTGTTTTCTTTTTTTAACGAACAATTTATCATTTTGTGGTAGTGCTTCCGCCAAGTTCTTAAGTATATTAATTGATGTTACAGAATTTCCAGACGGTGACATAGATAAACACGTCACGTCATATATGCAACAAAGTAATTAATCGATACCATTTGTAAACACGAACAAATTAATCAAATAAATGAAGATTTTAAGAGTGAGACACGCTAGCGTGTTAAAGCCCCATGTTATAATAGTCATAGGATTAGGTACAGTTAAGTCACCCAATAACAGCATTGGCCCGAGCAGGGGATCGAATATGTAGACAGGTTACCTATCATAAGTTCGAAAAACATTTGACCGAATTTCATTTCACCTGAAACTTTTCAACTATTATGTATTGTTACGTGTCAATTATTGCATATAGCAAAAAAGACGTCGGTCAATAGTTTTCGGTAAAATTAAATTCGAACAAAAAAAAAACGGAATTGTGATCGGTTCCCATGTAGACATTACCACTTGACCAACTAGGCAGGCAACATTTTAGCCAAATAATAATTTGCTTTGTTAATTCGTTAAAGACCTAAGACATGTAAGAATGCACCTCGAACTTTAGTACACTGACTAGCAACTTTGTGAGTTACATGATGCTACGACATTTCAGAGCAATTTTATATAATATACGACATCCTCTGATACGTCAAATGATATAATCTCGTATCTACTAGATTCTTAATCAGACTAGAATACAATAGCCTTGGTCCGGTAAATTATATACTGGTCTGCAGATTATGTTTGAATTATTATATGGGTAGGTATTATTAACAAAGCACCTGTAATTTAATTTACTGCTTAAATTATCGTTATTTGTCCCTAATAACTAACATAAAATTTTACCATATAATTTGATTTTAAAACACATAATTACATTAGTAAATAATGCTTTTAGTGATTAATTCATCCAACAAGGCCTTTTTTGGCGCTGTTTGGGAAATATCAGTTCTTTTTTCTAAACTCCCGAACCGTATCAGCAATTGACTGACTGATCCACCAGCCTTTTAGAAACCGCAGATCAATATTGCTAATTTATGCTCTTCAAATTATTTTCACAGAACTTGGCGCAATTTTTTAAAGCACCAATTAAGTTACTTCAATTTCACACTCCGTATGTCGACGTATTACGAGTTGCCCTAAGGTAGAATTACCACAAAACAGTGTGTTTTATAGCCACGCGGACGTGAGGAAAGCGAGAGAGTGGCCTGTGGCCGTCACGCTCTCTTTGTGGCCACAATTAGCAGATATTGTCAATTACTGGTACGTAAGTGGGTACTAGGCCTAAGCCCGAAACTCATTCATAAAAGTGAAACGTCATACTTATGTAGCGACCATAACGGACTAGTTTCTTAGATTAAATATTAATAACAAGATGGTTATCTAATTTTAAGATTGTTTTTCGTGGTTATAATATATTTTTATAAATCAAAGAGGACGACAATACCATGACGCTCATAAAGGGCTTTATCTAGGACAAACAAAATGTTTTACGACCTCCTTCGTACGTTAAGCTTCGTCTTAAATCACGTTAATTCGCCTTGTCTTGGTGTTTAATATTGGAGCATCCTGGACCTTGGAAATAAGTAGGTGCATCATGGTGTATGAACTATATGATCGGATAAACAGATACAGCCCATGTTTTGCAAACTTTGGCTGTTGAATTTTATCTGTTCCAATACCAACACATACACTCTATCTGTATCTATTTCCTCATACTTTTGGGTGGTTTATGGTCTCCCTAATGCCATATGAAAGGGAAGGGAGTGCATGATAACGTGATTCTTGACAGGGTAGATTGAAAGAAGAAAACGTGTTGGTATGATCCTATGTAACATGGACAAGGACAGGAAGGGTGCGAAGATGATGATGTGGCCTACATAATATATTATCACCCCTACAAAGCAAGTCCTTTTTAAATAATTTCTATACCATATTTAAAGTAACTATCTACAACATTATCAAGGCATCTGGCTATAATCGATCCCCTGTCTTACTTCCAAACTTAAAAAGAAGGGTTCGCGGTTAACGGACAGGAAGCACGGACCGGCGCGTGCGCATCTACTAAACAACAGGTGTCATCAAACATTGTGTATATTCTGTGTACTGTGTGTTACTATTATGCAATTATCACTCTTATTGGTAGTGGAACAGAATGCACCTGTTATGTAAAGAAAGAACCCTAAAATTACTCGGGCGAAAACGATAATGTGTCGGTTGGTTTCTTCAAAATTTTTGTTTAAAATGAATACTGTTGCCTTTTTATTACCAAGATTAAAATAGTTTAATTTTATCATTAGTTATTTATTTTTCCGTTTTGTTTTTTTTACATCATAGTTAATTCAGGCCTCAATCGGCAGGTCTTTTGTGTTTTCTGTATTTTTCAGAAGCCTTCTAATTTAACAGAAATTGCAAGCATAACAAAGCAAATTATTCTCATAGCATTATCCTGTGATTGTACAGTTAGAAGATATACAACGATAATTTTATAGAAAAACTACAACGGACCGGAAGAGTGAATGGATTGAATGGTGAACATAATCACGAGGCTTCCTGTACGAGATCGCTTAGATTAAGATACATTACGACTGATTGAATCGAAACTGCCCGTCGACGGGAAACATCGCTAATTCGCCATTATGTTTTGCTTCGCAGTATTTTTGCTAAATGCGTAAGTTCTGCCCATCCCAATCTCGCGGTATGCTTGGGATGAGCGATTGTGTACTTTGCCTTCGCACAGGAATTTTCTGATGCAACAATATGGAGCTTATATAGGTAAATTATCTTAGCTTTATGTATATCACAATGTATTAAAAATAGGGAATAAACTTAGATAATACTAATACTAAAAGCAAAAGAAACGACTGCAGCGAATGCACCGCCGACATCAAATAAGTTAAATCAACAGTAGGGGGGACGTTGATGTAATGATGATAATAATGAAAACAAAAAATCATAAAATGCATTGAGAAATAGAAATGTAGACAATATGTAACTGCAAACTATTCATGGATAGATTGAATGAAAGATGATATGATAATGAAAGATGGCTACGATGATGGTGACGACTAAAACGTGGCATGAACGAAAAATATGTGCTTCAAATAAGTTAAACAGGAGGAGGATGTTGACGATAATGATGACAACAAACAATTATAAAATGCAATGTTACCATTGAGAAATAGAAAGGTAGACAAAGTAATATCTGTATCTGAAAACTATTCATGGAAAGATTATATGAAAGATGATATGGCTAGGCAGTTGGTAAGGACTAAGACGTGGCACGGACGAAAAAGACGTGCTTCGCCAACATCAAATATGTTAAATAGGAGGAGGATATTGACGAAAATGATGACAACAAACAATTTTAAAACGCAATGCTAATATTGAGAAACAGAAATGCAAAAACAGACAATGTAAGCAATATATGTAACTGCAAATGGGTGCAACAAACAAAATAATATTTCCCTGATACTATTATAATCATAAGTGAAATCTTAGCTAACAACGCCACAAATGCAACACATAATAATAAACTCACAGAACATTCCTTCACGCAACCACTTACTTTTAATATGCTCGATAAAAACCTCAATTATATGAAAGACAATATAATATTAAACAAAGAAACGCCAGCTTTATATCGTCTATGCCGTTACATCGATTAGGAACAATCGGAACGATCTCCTCTCGATTCTCGATACGACATGTGCGACAAGTATTCTTTTTTTTTTTTTTTTTTTATTATTGATAGGCTTGCGCTTGACCACTATCTCACCTGATGGTAAGTGATGATGTGGTCGACGATGTAGCGCGCTTACCTAGAAGAAACCTATTCACTCTTGACTTAAAGACTCCCAGGTTGTAGCTCTCAGGAAATACAGACCCCGGCAGGGAATTCCACTCCCTTGCTGTACGCATAATGAAAGTATTCCCAAAACGTTTGGTGCGTATGGGTGGAATGTCCACCATGTACCGATGACACATCGCCGTACGTCTTGTATTCCGATAATGGAAAGGGCTAGGAGGAATTAATTCATGCAATTCCAACGCACACTCCCCGAAATGTAACCGATAAAAAACCGACAGACTGGCAACTTGGCGCCGATGTTCAAGGCTCTGGAGCCTAGACTTGACCAATATCTCATTGCCGATGAGCCTCTTGGCCCGCTTTTCGATCGACTCTAGTGCATCCAGCTGGTACTTGGCAGATCCGTCCCAGAGGTGAGAACAGTACTCCATGCATGACCGAACTTGCGCCTGATACAAGTTGAGCAGCTGTTCTGGCGTGAAGTATCGTCTCACCTTTGTAAGGATCCCCAACTTTTTGGCAGCCAGTTGAGCTTTTGCCTCAATGAATGGACCAAAATTGAGGGTCGATGTCAACGTAACGCCAAGAAGCTCGAGATGGTCCGTTATCGGCACGGTTACACCGCGGAAAGTAGGAGCCGGGTGGAATTGGCTCCTTTTAGCGGAAAAAAGACACGCCTAGGTTTTAGCAGCATTAAACCTGACCAGATTGGCATCGCCCCATTCGGAGACTGCTTGCAAGGACAAGTTCAAGCGCTCCACCATGGCCTCCCGGAGAGACCGGATCTGAGGCCCGGTAGCACGCGCGTTGGACAAGTATCTCTCAGCAACAGTGCTGTCGTCTGCATACCCAAAAGTGCCGGGTTTTAGCAGATCATTTATGTGCAACAAGAACAATGTTGCCGAGAGTACCGACCCCTGAGGGACCCCGGCGTTGATATCCCGTTGGTCAGATGAGCGGCCATCTATAACCACTCGTATAGACCGGTCCCTCAGGAAGTCTGCGATCCAATCGCACAGACCACCGGGCAGACCGAATGACGGAAGCTTACCAATAAGGCTCTCATGCCAGACCCTGTCAAAAGCCTTCGAGATGTCGAGGGAGACGGCAAGCGCTTCCCCGTGCCTCTCGATGGCTTCACTCCATATGTGAATGGCATACGCTAGAAGATCCCCAGTTGACCGATTTCGGCGGAAGCCATATTGGCGGTCACTGAGGATGTCGTTAGCTTCTAGGTATGCCAGGAGCTTGGAGTTGAGCACCCGTTCCATACTCTTACAGAGGATGGACGTAACTGAGATGGGTCTATAGTTGGCCGGGTCAGCCCGACTGCCCTTCTTGGGCACAGGCTGAACGTTAGCTTGCTTCCAAGCATTCGGTACTTTTCCAGTCTCATATGAAAGGCGAAACAGGCGAGTCAGGATCGGAGACAGTTCAGGCGCACAAGTTCTTAGAACAATTGCCGGTATCCCATCGGGGCCACTAGCCTTGTTCACGTCAAGATTCCGCAGCACCCTACGGACGTCTTTTTGATGGATGCGAATGTCCGACATACTCGTCTCGCATCCATCAGGAGAAGGAGGGGGCCGCGCGTTACCAGAATCCAGGCGTGAGGATTCCGCAAAAAGAGAGGCAAACAAGTTTGCTTTCTCCTCAGCGGAGTGGGCCAGCGTTCCGTCGGGTTTCAGCAGTGGTGGTAGTGAGGGCCGGCAGAAGTTCGATTCGACCGACTTAGCCAGGGACCAGAACGCTTTACTACCGGCTGGATAGGAAGCAAGTTTGGACCCAATACGGCTTATGTGGTCAAACCGAGCCCTTCGCAATACCCTCTTGCAGGACTTGGCAGCCCTATTGAAGGCTCTCTTCCGCTGGCTGACGTCGCTAGCTTTGCGCGACCGAGCGTCGACCCAAGCCAGGTACGCCTCATGTTTCAGCGTGTTGGCACGATTGCACTCGGCGCCAAACCATGGTCGGTCAACGCTAGACATTGCTACGTCAGAGAACGGAATGAAGTACTCCATTCCCCGACGCAACACGTCCGTCACGGCGTCCGCGCACGACGAAGGATCAGCCGAAGAAAAGCAAATGGGCTGCCAAGGATAAGATGCGAAGAAAGAACGCATCCCATCCCAATCTGCTGACCTGTACCGCCAAACCCGCCGAGTGCCTCTTGGGCTGGGATCGGGCGGGGAGTAGACGGAAACAGACTTCACCAGACAATGGTCGGAGCTACCCAAAGGAAGAGCTACTCTTCACACATTCGATACGATATGTGTGAAGAGTATTCGTGTCACTATATTGCAAATATTTTAATAGTAGATCACGTAGCGTCGCGTGCGATAGATTCCGATTTCCATCGGTAATGAGTTTTAGGAAAAAATATTTATCGATAGAAAAATTATTATATGGTGATTGGAGCAGAGATATTTATAGTAGTGAGCTGTTGTGTTTGAATTTCACAATTTGAACATGAGTATGGACATCGATCTACAAAAAGAACATATGTTATAAACGATATGGAAATCCAACTGCGTGCTAGTGTCAGTGTTTGTCAACACTGAGGGCATGATGAATCGATGGTGATAAAGAAGGAGCAAGTAATCAAATCAAGTCCGACCACAAAATCTATCTCGAATATCAGGATTTTCAGCAAAAACCTAACAAAATAAAAAACCGATGACAACTAGATAAATGACAACAACATTCACACGGCATTGCTAATTCATTTGCCAAACCATGTCGGGTGTCCGACTGTCCAGTATAGAAGAAACGGAACCACGGTCGGATTAACTCCGCGATTGTCGCAGAGGCCCCGTCACGCAGACAATTTGCTATTGGCTTTGTGTCGTGTCATCATTTATATGCATGTGTGGCCCATGGCGTATTGTGTTATGGCTAAGTGGGTACGGTATTAAGGCGCCGGTTCCCTTGAGTAGCTGATTTAAAAATGAGAATCACGTCTAAATGGCTAGTCGTAATGTTTTGAAAAAAATATATGTCATATAAGACCATTTTCTTAATAATTTGATCTGAGCAAATTTTCAGTTTTCTTCGTATAACATAGTGTAATTAATTTGTAAAGTTATGTCTAAAACGGACAAAAACTCGACAATCACACCAAAACCGCTGGGCGTATTTTAATGAAATTGACACCATCTCAAAGACAATTCAATTATCTACATTTTGATCTGAGCCTTTTTTTTTAAAGTCATAGAATAATAAGGAAAGTACAAAAAACTACTAAATTTTGGGTCGCGCGGGTGTGAAACGAGTGCGCGTTTTGTTCCCTCAAGGTCGTTGGCGTTAGTCGTCGTCTTAAGTATAGGTTTGGTTATGATGCCTTATTTGACTTAGCAGTGATCAGGTGGACAAAACTAAGCCTCATAAAAAAACAAGTGAGTTGACACATTATATAGCCGGAAAAGAGAGTTTAAGGGTACACTAGTCGACGGCACGAACTATTTTGTGCGCGGGGTTAAAATGCATTTTATATCAACCGACAACACGCGCGGAAGTGATAGATGCTGTGATGAGCAGTAGGAAGCTAGTACGCGTACGAATACACACTTTTGCAAATTTGTAGCGAAATGGATAATGATTTAGGACGAAACCGAGCGCGCGAAATTTTATAAACATACCTTTGGCAGTCTAGATATCATGAAAAAACGACTAAATCTATCTGTTCAAAATAAAATTATTTGCATTGTTGAACTACTAATCTATCCCTGTATGGAGGCCGTTTTGCAATTTTCCGTCTTCTTATGGTATTTATTTGCGCCCAAAAATGCTCTAAAATTAGTGTCGAAATGTGGAACTTTCGACGCTCATAACTTTCAAATATTTTACTTTTTTGCTTCCATACAGGGCTAGATAATGATGAGACAAATTGATATCACTTTTTATTTTAAACCTACATCGTCAAACAGTGGAATAATCCCTAGACTACGTTTGTATGGAAGAATTTTCGACTAGTGTAACCTTAAGCATATGGTACTGGTAATCGAGATCATAACAAAATTGCTTTTGTCTCTTTCACGAGAGAACAAAGAAAAACCACGAATATATTATAGGTAATGAAGAAGATGAGTAGGTGGTACCCAATACGCCTCAACTTGAGGAAGCAGATAAAGGTCGTGAGAAAGCATCAATGGTTGATACAGTCTGTTTATTTGCCTGTGATTCAGAATCACAGTGATTTTTATTCTCATTTAATTAAGGATGATGTCAGCGGTTAAACAACTGTGAATAGACAGTAGTCCGAGATGTTTTCCAAATTCAAACAAACGACAATCAACATAGCTTCTAAACAAATGACGTCTGCCTACACAATAACATACAATAGTAAGTCAGCAGTACTTATTCGTATTGACAGCGTTAACTGCACACGCATATGATCAACTTTCCCTCAGCGCGGGCGCGGGTAGCGACTGTGACGTGTTTCACTTATAATGCCGTTATTACAAGAATTGATGTCCCTGTCATGAGGGCTTATTACTCCTTTGATACTGTAATAAAAGAAAGAGCTTACGTAGTATTTTGTCGTCAGCATAACAGCTGGTTCACATGGCCTTTCACTATGGGTAAATCAATGGTTATCATGGTCGTTAGACGGATATTATACCTACAACCTTCAACAGTGTTTTTGTCACAGAAATTAACGAAACTATAATGTTAGAAATATTACGTTCGTTTTAATTTAAAGCTCCACATAAACAGAGGATCTTAAAACCTTTGAATTCCAGTAGATAGATAATATAGGGCCATCCCCAAATAAATTTGACAATCATGTAAGCCGAAAGACGTCCACTGCTGGACAAAGGCCCCCAAGTATCGCCACATTGACCGGTCCCGTTGCGTCTCGCAACCAGCGGATCCCCGCAACCTTCACCAGGTCATTGGTCCACCTGGTGGGAGGCCTTCCAACGCAACGTCTTCCGGTTCGCGGTCGCCACTCCAGAACCTTTCTGCCCCATCGGCCATCCGTTCTGCGAGCAATGTGCCCTGCCCACTGCCACTTATGTTTGGCAATTTTTCGGGCTATGTCAGTAACCCTGGTTCTCTTGCGGAACTCTACATTTCTGATTCGATTATGCAAGGAAACACCGAGCATAGCCCTCTTCATTGCCCTTTGAGTGACTGTAAGCTTTCTGATAAGGCCCATTGTAAGCGACCACGTCTCATCGAAAACAAATTTGATAAAGGCATAATAATAGTTGGGTCATCTGTAAAGATCCTTATAGTCCAGTATAATCAAACATTGCCATAAAATCTTCATTGCTAATTAACGTCTCCCGACAATCGCGGGAAGTGACGTAGGAGTCCATTCAAAGTTTCCCTCACAATTAATTTGTAGCTTCTAAAGCATTCAATTGTCAATTCGTCGCTTACGCAATATACATGGCGAACTAATCGAATGTCATCAGTGCACCAATGTATTGTGTACATATATTTGATGAATTGACATCGCAATATCCGTGTCAATATATCACAAAGGAAGAGACATAGATGATGTTCTGGTTTATTGGAATTTGAAATGAGAACGATGTTGTATACACGTGGTCATCAAATGTATTACACTCGATCTAGGTAAACACTGAAGTCTTTCAGAGATGGATCACAAGATGGAAAAGATGGAAACTCTAGCGGCGAATTTATATGCGGTAGCTCCCATACCGCATATAAATTCGCCGCTAGAGGCGCTGGTGTAGCGCCGCCGATTCCCTTGAGTAGCTGATTTTAAAATGAGAATCACGTTTAAATGGCTAGTCGTAATTCTTTGAAAAAAATATATGTTATATTAGACTATTTTCTTAATAATTTGATCTAAGCAAATTTTGAGTTTTATTTGTATAACATAGTGTAATTAATTGGTTAAGTTGGACAAAAACACGACAATCACACCAAAACCGCTGGGCGTATTTTGATGAAATCAACACCATCTCAAATATAATTAAATTAGCTACATTTTGATCTGAGGCTTTTTTTTTTAAAGTCATAGAGTAAAAAGGAAAGTACAAAAAACTACGCGCGTTTTGTTCCCTCAAGGTCGTTGGCGTTAGTCGTCGTCTTAAACACCACTGTTTGTGTTGTGAGTGGGCGGATTTTTTCCTAATTATATTATTGTTGTGAATATTTTGCGATATCTCAGATTAGTTATGGCAAATATGAATTACGGGTCAATGAATGTCAGTGCTTTAAGTTAAATCATAATTTAAATGTAAACTTGGTTTTCACGCCCGTAAAATGTACATAACAAACTTTGACAGCTATACTTCTTGACTAATTAACGTCTGTTTAAACTTAGAACGTTGGCTAAACGTTCCAAGTTTAAACTGACGTTAATTAGTTTAACCAAAGAGGATGCATGGAATGGATGTAGAAAACGCGTCCCCGATCCCGAGTAACATAGGACAAGGGTAGGAAGATGATGATGGATTAAAATCTATCAGCAACTTAAACATGTCTAGACTTAGATTATATATAATCTAAGTGTCTAGAATTATTGGCCTCATTATTATGTGATTACATAATAAAGACAAAGCGATCATTGTACCGATAGTGGTGTCAGCCACGAGCGTCGACCAACACCTTAGGAGGCTCTCGTTAGGCGGCTGGGTCAAGGGCCTGATCCAGAAAGCAGTATTGCTGGACACGGCTCGTATTGTTAGGAGGTTCCTCTCTCTGGAACCCTGACCGCCGGTAGCTTGGACCCTGTTCCCGTTACTGGTGGGCCTCTCACCCTAGTTAGAGTGAGCTTGAAAAATTAAGTCATTAACGCGAAAAAGTGATCCACGTTTTAAGTAAGTAATACGTGTCGTATTAGAAAAGCGAACAGTTATTTGAGACAATTATTACACAAGCATAGATTGTTTCAGATCGACCAGACGAGAATGTTCAAAAGAAAAGTATACCCTGAAATAAGCGTAGCGAAACTGTAATACTGATAGGCAATATTGGTCAAGAAACTGGCTAGCTTAAGCTGTAGGCTAAGCGTAATTTGTTTTGAATTAAGACTAGATTAAAGTGAAGATTACTCCGAATTTTGTCAGTTTTGGTTCAAGATTCGTGCCCTAGAACTGGGAAAACCAGCTCGTGGTGAAACTTTTGAGTTTGAATGGAAGAGTAGAGAAATACAAAGAAAGATAATATAGCTGGAAAAAAGGGGATTACAGATATGATGGTTTATAGAGAAGTCTGGAACAAGTAGAAATGTAGCGCTGAGCCCAAGCAAATTGGGATGAAGGCAAGATAATGAAGATTCATCTTCTAGATTTCTAGAACATTGTTCCGGTGTTATAGGTTAAAATACTCATAATCAGTGATGGATAAGACTCAAGGTTCTTAATTAAAAGTTTTTAAGTCTTTTTGAATTTGTTCTGCCCACTGGCTTGGAACCGGGATCTAGCTACAACCACAAAGCGTACAAAACCTGTAGAGCGCATACTTAAAGGTTTTATGTTTTCAATATAGCTTTACGAGCTTTATCACGCTATATGATAGATGGCTTTAGGAATCTAAGGGCAATCTCACAAGGAATAAAGTCACTAAAAATAACTAGGAACTCCAATGGCTGTTAACAATGATACCAAAAAAAAAAAACTTTTTTGCAAAAAAAAAACTACCGACTTCCAAATAAAAAACTATAAAGTGAAAAATAACTTTATTTTTGGAAGTCGGTGTCTTTCGTAGGCACCAATTTTTTGCGTTATGGACACCGACTTCCAAAAATAAAGTTATTTTTCACTTTGTAGCTTTTTATTTGGAAGTCGGTAGTATTTTTTTGCAAAAAAGTTTTTATTTTTCACTTTTTAGTTGTACCTACCTAATAGGCAAGTTGTTTAGTAACCTATAACGCCAGAATAGATTACCCAAATACCATGAAACTTGAACATAACCGGTGAAATAAGAGATCTGCGTACCCCTTAAGAGCGTACTGGCGTGATGTTATGTTATGAAATGGTATAAACAATGAACAGACATGCGATTGCAGCAATCCCGAAATATTTGCCGACATTTATTGAAGAGTTCTATTGTATATCTCCGAAGTTCTTCATCAGATCTTCACCAAATTAAAATGGGACCAATTTCGAAACAACCTCTTTCAAACAAAAAAATAATTTTCAAAATCGGTCCACAATTGACGGAGATATCGGTGAAAAAAAACAAAAAAAAAAAAAACATACATAATGTCGAACATAGAAACTCCTCCTTTTTTGGTAAGTCGGTTAATAATATTCAGCTACAATGATAGGACCAAATACCTGACTTAAACTGTCAAGTGTTGCCATAGCTCACAAAGAAATACTTCTGGTTACCACGCCACCGCCTCGCCTTGACTTGTGAAGGGTCATGCGCACGCGCCTGTGAATTAGATACTTGTCGCATGCGCTAATCGACTAATAATAATTGTTAAATAATTTCGTTGTCCTTGCCTAGCTATCTGAGAGTACCACAATACAACCTTGTAGCCAGGATTCATCATCATCATTTCAGGAGAAAGATGTCCACTGCTGAACATAGGCCTATCCCAGGATTCGCCACATTGACCGATCCCGTGCGTCTCGCATCCAACGGATTTCCGCAATTTTAATCATGTTCAAATTGGTCAAAAGGTTAACCTTCGGAAGACCTCCCACTAGGTGGACATCGGTCCACGCTTGCCGGTTCGCGGCCCGACCCAGTTGTCTATAGTGACAGTATCATATTGTACTGGGGTCGGTCCATCATCACGGAGAAGACTAATGTGTGTAGATTAGGCTCTCTATAGCCCTGACCACTGGAATGGGTCCACCAGTTCCCTATACGGGAGGGCAACTATATTTGTATTTATATGTTTAAAAATGTATTTTATGTGTGTATTTTAGTGAATAAAGGAGATAATTATTGTTATATAATTTCAATTTCGTAATACATAAGTATTGAAGTTATGAATATGTAATGAAAGGTCAGTGATGATTTGCAACAATTTGAAAAGCGTTTAGAGGAGTTGAAGGCATTGATGAAGATTACAGACACGAGTCTGTGTTGCGAAACAGTGATTGAAGCTTTTGAAGCAATTAGGACTTGGGCAGAGCGGAATTGTAGATAGTAGTGGTTTTAATGAGGACAAAAAATGCCTTAATGAACTAGGAAATTATATCACAAGCCAAAGAAAGAGAATGAGGAGTTTTACAACGATTAATCAAAGTCCAAATATTTCCCGTTCAAAAATATATACAAGAGCACGGCTGCATACGTAATAAGTTGAATGCGCGAGCGTTCAATCAATTTACTAAAATTCACATTTAAAAGATAGAAAATATAGATAATGAATGCAAGTCACATTTAGAATGAAAAGCGAATGCATAAAGACAAAAGTGCAAATGAGTTATTAAAATAAATTGCAGAAGAAACTGAATGGAATTGTGTTCGTCACGAGATGTGTTGACAAAGGTAATGACAAGAAATGCAATGCAACATTGACAATGTACTGAACCTCATGAATAGATCGATTACACAGCGAGATCATCGATGCTGATTGGAAAGCGTTTGCGCATCATGCGACATACAAAAAAAAAGATAATGCATTCATAATCGACATCGCCGTTTTTCAACACAGCACTTTTGAAACCTTCATTACAATCATGAAATTCGTTGACCAAACGAATCTTGTAATATCACGTTGCGAAATGTTTGTTTTCAAACAGCTGATTAAGGAAATCGATGGAAACTGTTGATTTGCAGTTTGCATTCACCGCTAACTGGAGCACGTAGCTTAATAACAAATTGCTTTCAAACCTGTTCACCCCATTTCCATCCGGAACACAACACACAAACACTGCTATTACCTGCGTATTTTCAGTAAGATTCTCGAATCTCGCGAGAATCTCCTTCACAGACACTTTGGGTTCAGTTGTTTCCTCATGTATCGTCTCCATGTGACCGCTGGAGGATGACGAGAAACTTTGAGGGCATTTCTTGATTCTTTCTTGGTTGGAGTGAGCTTTCCTGTTGCGAGGTGGTTCTGGGTCACCGCGAGTGTCCGCTCCGGAGTCGGAGTCCTCGGGGGCGGACGCGTCTGCGCTGGAGACGGCTCCTTCCGAGGAGTTGATGAGCGAATCTAGACTGGGGGCTCGTCTCGGGGGTGAGTGGTCGTCACATTCGAGGTCGAGGCCGTATAGGCGCTGCAGGTGGCGCCAGTTGTCGCGCATCGCGAGCGAGAGGCGCGGGCGCTGCATGGTGCGCGCGCGGGCGCGGTTGGCGAGGGACTGCGCTTGCGATGCTCGCCGGACACTGTCGCTGTCATCTCGGGTTGAGGTCGATGGTGACTTATGGTGGACTGGTCTATATCACTATTGTTGTATTGCATATTGTATCGAATCGCCAGTGACATTGATTGACCTTGTATGTTAAATAGCTATACGTGAGATATACAGATCGTGACAATATAATTTCCAATGTTGTCCTACCTGTGGTATTTGATCTAGTCTACGTGTAAATAACTGCTGATCGAAAACCGCTTATTTGCAATCATGGATAAATGAAAATTATTGAAATACATACATTAGAATACTTGATTGTCGATCTGAATCGTTGATTAGATAATATAATCAAATATTTTGCAACAGTTAAACAATACAATTATATAATTGCGTTTGAATATTTATTTATTGGTAAAGATCACGGACGCCTTATAGAATCTATATTTAATTGAATAGCTATAAAATAGACTGCAGTGTTTGAAAATAAAAAGACATTGTGCAGTTTTGCATTTACCAACATGCGGTCAGCAAGACAAGTCATCTATGTACCAACTCCCAACACAGATGAATGATGATGACGCTGTTGAAATGATCATTTGTCCATACGTAATGGACATAACAAATGCAGAGATCATCGAGTGGAAATCTGACAATTTACATTCGCTTTTCACGCAAACGGTGGGAGCATTCACTGCCTTTCACGTGTGTTAGAAGAATACTACGGATATGTGCGGTGACGCTATAGCTACATGATAAAGTGTGAAATGTGGTCAGATTAAATCTATGAATGTCTTTAGATTCGGCTTTGGTTGTTATGATTGTGGACGAGAAAGGTCAATTTTGTGGTCACAAGCTATAATAATTGACCGTTGTAGAACTTATGTGTGAATGAATGAGGAATCAGTTATATGGTCATTGTTGGCTATGAGAAACAGACACAGATGAATGATGGGGTTCATGGTGTGAAAGATGATATGGCAACGAAGGAAGTTTATGTGAACATGTAAGATATGAAGGTGAATTGAGATGCGTGTATGGAAGAGTAAAAAAAAAACACTGAAGCACTGATACTCAAAAAAAATGGGATACGATTAGATGTGGCGAAGATTATTATATACTAGCTTCGTCCGCGTGAATGAATTATCCCAAGGGGACATATTCCCGGCGTAAAAAGTATCCTATGTGCTATGTCAGACTATAATTCACAATTTTTAACCGACTTCAAATAAAGGAGGAAGTTCTCAATCCGTCGGAATCGTTTTTTTTTTTAAATTTATTTTCCCCGATTACTCAAAGATGCCTGGACCGATTTCAAAAATTCTTCTTTTGTTTTGAAGAATATACTTCCTAGTTGGTCCCATAGTCATCAGGTCAGGATCTGATGATGGGATCCTAGAGAAATCGAGGGAACTCCTCAAATATTATAGGCATACATATAGCGATTTTAGTATTTTGCAATCATTGTTGATGAAATTATCATTTGGTGAAGTGGAACTAATGAAGAATACCACAGATGGCCACTGGAACTCCTAAATGCTAAGTATGTCACGGGTATAAGATATCTCAAATAGTTAACCGACTGTGATGAAGCAAATACTTATAAATAAATGGTACTGATGAAAATGGCACCATCAAAATGATCTGATGATGAAGCCGGAAGGCACTGGAACTCTGATATAAAACAATGTATCCTAGTCGTGTTTGCGATTTATTGGAATCGTCATGAGATATACTTAGGCTATAAAAAAGCTAAAAAGAGATAAATAAAAAAACTTTTTAACAAAAAATCAAACCGACTTCCAGAACAAAAAACTACAAAGCAAAAAATAACTTTCTTTTCCGAAGTCGGTGTCGAAAAACGGAAAACAATGGGTACAAAAGACACCGACTTCGGAAAAGAATTTTTTGCTTTGTAGTTTTTTGTTCTGGAAGTCGGTTTGAGTTTTTGTTAAAAGTTTTAATATTAAGGCCGTACCCTGACCAAAAAATCAGCATGAGATATGAGCATTCCTATTGGCCTAGCGGCACTGGTGGCGCATGAATTACGGTAGTGAATACGCTCAGATTTTAGAATAAAAACTTTATAAAATCGAATATTGGTCTAATGAAAAAAATAAAACTTACAAAATGTTCGTTATCAAATTGTCTATCCATTAGTGTTAGTTTAAAAAATAATTAATGAATACTTTACGAGGTACCATTTTTATGGTTTTGTTGGAAGGAGATTAGTGACACATAAACATCTTTAAAAAAAAAAGTGTACTACCATTTTAGAATCAACATTATGTAGAAATTTAATGTATTTTTATTAATTGATATTTCTTTTTAAATAAAGAGTAGATAGCTCTTAAAAACTGCACAAAATTGGACTAGCGCGGCGTTTTGCTCGGGGACGCGCCTTAAGTAAGATGAAGGATAGTCGTACTTCTGATAAATGTATATAGGTTGTTTGTTTCTGGTACAAACCCAGCACAAGGCTACTTAACAAAAATCCCGTTATGAATCAAAATTAGCATGTTTTCTTCTTTAGTTTTTAGTTCATTCAAAGAAATGAGCTTCAAGGTTAAGGTTAAAGTTAAATCCAATTCAATATAATCTAACACGAACTCCCGCTGAGATTAATTTGTGAGAAAATGTTTCTGTCTTTAAAAGATGAGCCGATATTATTATGAGTTTTGTCTTACTTATCTACCCCCGATTTCTGAATTGAGAATTTGAAGCTGAGTAAGTATTTGTCAGACTATAGCTATACCTTGAAAGCCTATGGTTTGACACGTTTTAACTAAAAATAAAATACTCTATTCAGACATCTATAAAGAGCAGTGGTGGCCCAGTGGTAACGGCCGTGACTTACAAGTTGACGATGTTGAAGGTCGTGGGTTTCAACCCTGACAGATGCTTTATTTTGTGTAAATCATTTCATTACCACTGCTCTCAAAACGATAAAGGAAAACATCGTGAGGCAACCGGCGGCATGTCCTAGAACCAAAAATTTGAAGACATGTGACATTCACTAACCCACACTGAGCACGCGTGGTAGATTACGGCCCATTCCCTCTCACAGAGAGGAGGTCTGTGTCCCAGCAGTGGGAACATTAAAAGTCTGATGATGTTTCAGAAACCGGGCCAAAACCTTAACATTTCCTCTGAAAACGCTTAGTAAAATAAGCTTTGTAGAGAACGAGGAAGTGCCAATGTTATTTCTTAGTTTTTAATATCTCTATGGAAGGAATCAACATAGATTGCTATTTTGATTAGTCTGTCTGTCATAGCTTTTAACCTAAACAATGGAGTTATTTTATTATATTTCGCAGACGTCAACGGGCACTTAACATAATAATGGACATACATAATTCATACAGATATGAAACTAATCGTAAATGTTACGCTGATTGACGTTATTCTGAACAATCTGTCGAATATTTTTGTAATAGACGAAACTAAGCTGTTATAATTTGCAATGTCATAAATACATAGCTTTGGATGTATTTAAAGTACAAGTTTTCTCTGAGTTTGAACTGATTTCAAAAGAAAACAATGTTGCCAGTGTTTTACATTCGAATTCGATGCCTGCATCGAAGGCGCAAACTATACCACTTCCTCACCTTGCAAAGGTAACTCAGCATACAGCCTAGTATTATAGTCTATGGTACAAGACTACAAGCCCAACATTCCAGTCATCGCAGTGTAGGCGTTACATCCACTGTCATTTATCAGAGAGACAGGCGTATATAGCGGAACTCTGCGGAACCCAGGTAGACATTTATGCGCGGTCAGCGTAACGGACCCATTTAACGGGAGCTACTATTGCGTACTTGAACGCAGCCATAGCTTGGAGTTTCTAATTAGGCTGATTTGTTAGTTGTCTTTGCCTATTAAATGAGGATTTGAGGCAACAATATTTTGGCACCAAATATATTGGTTGACCGAAAACCCATCACGGATATTTTTAAACTTATCTAATGGGAAACGTGCCTTTTAGTACAATCTAGACTGCATTTAAAAATAAACTAAGTTTAGTCAAAGAAATTCTGGCGTAGATAGTAGAAAATACATATGTCACAATTTACTCATTTTCAGAAACAATAATTCATGATGAGTTCAGAAATAAAATTGATTGTCTAGAACAATAATGTTAATGATGCATCCTGTAATAAGAATGGGTATGAAATTCATACCCATTCTTATTCTTATTTTTTACAATGAATGAGTGACGTGTTCGTGTAATACTTTATTGAGCATTGAATGAGGGTTATTTTTTGTATAACTACGCATTTTACGTTTTTATGATGATGAAGTTATGTGATTCTAATCTATGATTAGTTACTTGATTAAAGAAAGAAAGAAATCATTTATTTGCTGATAATGTAGGTATACATATAGGTAAGTTGGAATATTAATAACTAGTAATGGTTAATGTTATGCTATTTATACTTCAGAAATGAAAATATACGGTTTTAAAAGAAAAGCTGATTACTATGCAAATTCATACAAATTTTTATTGAGAATATTTAACGTAAGTCAATCAAATATTTCTCAATGAGAAATTGTTTATTTTCATTTTCGAGTGACTGTTATTGTACTCTGAGTAAAACCTTAATAAAAAATTCCATTGTTATTTGTAAATATTCGTCAGTTTGACAGGATGACATCTCATATGAGGTAATTTTGGTCATTCAATAAGATGAACTCATCATCTCCATCATTTCAGGCGAAAGACATTCACTGCTCAACATGCCACAGATAATATAATACTAGCATACAGATGCCTCATCCCCTATAAAGAAACCGTGCCGACTAGCGTTTTCCGTCTGATTAAACTGATTATTTTTCTAAGAACATCGATCGCGTTCGGTTCCGTCCGACGGATATAGATGGTGTTAGCAGCGACTTGCAAGTAAAAGGGTTTACTCGGTTCGTGAATAGCTTTTTTTTAAATACGAAACGTAAGTATTTTTTGCACGTTTTATTGTACCAAAAGGTGATAAAAAAATCGGGTGGATGCCTCAGAAATTTAAAAACGCGCCATCTATTGGAATCAATTTTAAATGATCCATTCAAATAATCTTTGTTGTGTGAATTAAGAGGCCAATATTCCATAATTTTGTGCTTAGGAGAGTTAATTAAACAAGAGCATACATTTTTTTCGTCATTTTTTTTAACAAGAGCATACATTCGTCTCTAAAAAAATTTTAAACAAAGCGAAGCTTATCACGCCATCTAGTGCAATTTATTTGAACCAAACTTTCTTTCTTCACGTTGGGTGCCCGTGGCATAGGCCTCCACCAAGTGTCGCCACATCGATCGGTCCTGTACATCTCGTATCCAGCGGCCTTAACCAGGTCATCAGTCCACCTAAAGGGTGGCCTTCCAACGCTGCGTCTACCGGTATGCGGTGGGCACTCCAGTACTTTTTGCCCTCATCAACCATCTGTTCTGCGAGTCATGTGCCCTGGTGCTACAATCAATTGCTTCGGGTATATGAACTCATTTGTTTTTTTTTTTAATAACCACAGAGTTACTGATGGTAAACATAGTTAGCGGTCACACAGACAGCACATGCCTGCAATAACCCTGCTCATCTAACAGTACCAATTACGTACTCATTAAGAAAGCTCATTGAATTGCTAATCTGATGGGCCATACGCAGGGCTATCAACAACCGGACTGTCTTTTGAGGTTTATAGGAAAAAAGATATGATTAGGTTATTAGCTTGTCATTATTTATTCAAATATTGCCATGATTTATTTATTTCAGGCTTATTTTATGATTAAAGTTTTTTATGATTGAATAAATACATAATTTTGTATTTTAAGCTCAATTTAAATTGCCGCGGAATGGAACGGAACCGAAGTTTTGCAACGAAATTTTAGATAGCATATTGAACTTTATATCAATTGTGTAACGTACAAACTAAATACGAGCCAAAAAAGAGGGGGCGCGTCTTCCGGGGAAACCTCGCGCATTCTCGTGAATTCCCGTAGCTACTGTACGTATTTAGTTTGTAGGTTACACAATTGACATAAAGTCCATTATGCTATGTACACTTTCGTTGTAAAAAATCACTTGAGTTCCATTCCGCGGTAATGTAAATTGAGTCTTAGGCTCTCTATAGGTTATCTATCACATTAAAACTTTAGCCACAACAAAACATTTTAGATTCAAAAAAGTGTTTGACATTTATTGTTTGGCGGTAAAAATGACAGACGTGACAAGTGACAGACGCACCCATCATCTATGTCTATGCTATGTTTATAGCCGGTATACCCTACTATTGAATTAAACTGCAAAACATTCATAACATACCTTCTGAATTCCGCTACATTTACGGACATCAAAACCGTGGACCACATATTACTTAAGAAGTCGTTCTTCCTGTTCAGCAAGCTGCAGCTCATTATGCAAGCGAGGCATAGTCGTAAAATCGATACTAAATGTTATGATGTTTTCTTTTATCGCACCTTGATTTAGTGCACTCAGGCATATAAGATACTGATGTAATGTTGAGAGGTGAGGAACAATTGTATTGAGTGTACACTGTACAGTTTTTATTCAGTCCGCAGGAAAATACTATTAAAAAATATCTACAAGGATATTTTTTAAGGGGAATTTTTAACTGCACCTCTATTTAGAAATTTAAGCAAACAAAATATCTCCACTAATAACCTACTGCATATCAAATAAATTACTGTACTACAAATTAACTACTTGATTACCTAAACATGTTGTACTAAAAAATGTTTAAAATTCATCGAAATCTGATGGCTTTTTTTATCTAATTTACAGCAAAAATCTAGCTAAAACCACAGATATACGCATTTTGAAACAATATTACTCACCGTAAAACAAAAATACTGATTTGCACACAAATTATTCAATATTACAACGGAATTTCCAAAATTATTTTCTAAAACTGCATAACAAATAATGTATGTTTACATTATCAAATTACATTTCACGTATTAATTACTCATGTAGCTAAAATCCCTATCATCCAACTTTATTTCTTTTTGTTTATCTGTTTTATTGAAAAGTATATTGGCGCGCTTTTGTCGGCGGCGCACTCACCGCTCGCGCTAGTCGCATCGCGCTCACTTCTTCACGACGACACGAGTGTGAGAAAGATAGAGTGATGTGAATCCGCAGTCGAACACGGCGCGGCGCATGGGCACGTGCATTTGTTATTGTTTACAATTGTTTGCTCGAGTTTAAGTGCAAAATAAGTTAAGTAATTGTTGAACTATTATTTTCAAGAAGTCATTAGTCCAAGAGCGAGCGAAGCGAGCTCGGGAACTTAGGGCACCCCGACACGGACAGGTTAGGTTCGAAAAGATGACGGCAGCTGAAGTGAGCGAGCAAAGCGAGCGAACTCAGCTCCCGTCATCTTCTTCGTGTTAGGTTACTTTAGACCCTTTAGACAGAAATAGGAGCCCCGCGCAGCGGGGCTCCGTCGACATTGTCGTTAAATAGTAATTGTAAAAACTTCCAACAAAAGCAAGACCTGCCTTAATCATACAATAAAAAGATTTATAGGTGATCGATTAAAAAAAAATTATGTTTAAATATGTTTTGCAATGATTAGTGTATATTAAGATTACACTTTGCTGATTTTTTGTGAACTTTAATTACATAAATATGACTGATTAACTGGTGTTTCATTTAGAATAACCCATGTTCTTAAAAGTTTAATAGGTGATGGATTCCAAAAAAAATGATTCAATATTTTGTTGCACTCGAAGAATTATTAGATTTACTTTTAGTTAACAGATAGTCATTCAGTAAAACAGTTAAGCTTTAAAGATCTAACAGTAAAGTATAATTTATTCATTTGATGAGCAAATTTTGTGTGCGATTCAGTATTTTTGGTGGTAATTTCGAATATTTTGATTGAAAAAAGGGAATTTACAGTTAAAGTATTAAATACCACCCATTTTTTAATAGTATTTTCCTGCGGCTTCGCAGGAAGCGTGTGTTTTTCGGGATGAAAAGTAGGCTTTAATACTTGGCGATAGTGTAGTGTGTTATAATCATCGGCAAGAGTCGTTTTTGGGTCTCTTTGTCTATCAAGCGGGACGCGGGGAACGTTTAGCACCGTTCCGAGCGCGCGATTGGTTGGTCAGTTGACACAAGGATCGACTGCCAATCGCGTCGCGTCCACCTTGCCGGCCAAAACCTTGCCAAGTTACATGCCGGGGACTATACATAACAGTATATTGTTGTATGGTATTACCATAGCTGAATTCTGGGTCAAATACTTTTTTTTATATCTGCTATCTAGACGCTAAGAAGAAAGTTTTGGCGGGAACGTGATGGCGTCTATGTTGCTTCTCTGTTTTATTATCCTAAAATTGTGTTAAATTGATTATCAATAGTGTAAAAAAGGTGGATTTTTATTCTAATAATATAAGTGAACGTGCACGAGTGTAAAACAAGTAAAACACAGCGGTAGAACATGAGTTTGTACATGTTGTCGACAAAACTCCGTAGAAGCTTCCAATAAAGTTACCGCCATTTATTGGGGCCTAAATAAGACATTGGACTAAAATCTAAAGAAACTAGAATTCTATTCCAAACGTGACACTGGCTAAATGCACAAACCGTGCGAAGCCAAAACAAAAAAAAAAAAAACAAATGACTAAGAAGATAAGTTATTGATTGTTATTTTTTTCGGGACTCTCCCTTACTCTTCGGCGATGTTTATATATAGGTAAGTTGTTAACAGCCGGTTTCTGAAATGAGAATTATGGAGCGTGTCAAACCCTACTTCAGTTGCAAAGTTTTCAAGTTGAAGTGAACTTTGACAAGTACTCAAATTACAATTCTAAGATCAGAAAATATAGAGTTAGGCATAATTTATATTCTGTTTTATTACTCATAAACTATTCTACATTTTCCGCTAATGTGAATGCATCTCACGTACCAACTCAATCTGTAAACAGTATTTTAATAGCCCACCTTATCTTCTGCAGTACTAATGGTCATCACTACAAACGCCCGGTCATATTGTGGGTCGCGCCGTTTGTGCTCAATGTCCATATATGCAAATCACGTTATTTACATACCACGTTAAACTAGTCGCTGATTATAGTATAGTTGAGTATTTACTTACGTCTTTGGCGGCACTTACTTTAATTATAACTGGTGGAATTAATGTTGTTTTAAATACCGAAATTTGTTTTAGTGGTAGCCATCTTGGAAATGCTAGATGCTTTCATTATTTGAAATGCATATAAACTCCGTCCACCCTTTATTTTATATTTGACTGATGCACGCTTATGAAGTTTCATAATCATTAACACGACATCTTAGACAATAAAATGCAAAACTTCATGGACGCTTACAGTAGTGAAGCGACGACGTGTTTATTCGCTCGTTAAAATACACAATTGTGTCGAATTTACGTAGCAGTTAATATTGCAGTGTAAGGATAACAGAAAAACATAGGGACATAGTCTTTAATTTTCAGTTTACGGAATATCTTTTAAATTGGTCCTATATTGGAGGAGGAAAGAGACGAGAGCCATACCTCGAATTATGACATTTTACTAAGGAAATTTAGTCGGCGCTCTCTGCCCCCGTTTCCTCTTAAGCAAGAATCAAAAGAGAAAAGAACATGCCTAGAATAAAGCCTCATAATTTCTGGCATGTCATATGTCAAATATTTAGTCACCATCTGCTTCCCATATTGCCTAATTATTATGCTTTAATGTCAAGTAGAGAAATTAAATCTGCAAGCGAGTTGCATAATACCGAACTTTGAACAGTTTGGGCAGAAAACTTTAAGTGTACAAAAGTTCTAGATTAGGCATATATTGACGAGTGATAAAAATGTAAAGTCATTTACTCTCGGAAGTTATACGTAACACTTTGTCATTGGTATTGCAAAATATTCTGATGCTGTAATATTATTTTGAAGTCAGTTGGATTGATGAGATCTTTTAGCGGGGCATTCACGAGACAAACTTGGCCTAGGGCATGCTTTTAGGTTATGCACTTCGGTACTATAGGTCTGTTGTCTGACACACTAATCAGACATAGGACGCACCTATAGAAGCGAACTTAAAGGAGGGTATGAACCGATATCCTTCACCTAACCCTTCCAAAACTATTTTTCTTTCTTTTTCTAACCACAGGCATCCGTGGGCAAGAAGTCATCATCATAATTATCCTGCCCTTGTCCTTCTTCTCGTTTCTTCTTTCATATCGTTCTGTCGCCCGTCACGCCATCACGGACCCCCTTTTCTTTCATATCAGTTCTCACACAGACAAACGGTTTCCTTTCAACTTTTCTGTCACTGGTGCCACTTTCAAACTTCCTCTAATATACACATTTCTCACTTTATCCATTCTCGTCACTCCGCACATCTATCTCACCATCTCTGCTACATGCAATCTCTTTTCATCCTTCTTTTTCACAGCTCAATATTCTGATCCATACAGTACGACAAGAATCCACGGGCAAGAAGTACGTCTAGTGAATTCCTAGCTTTAACCAATAATTTCTTTGTCAAATTTCTAATTTTAGCTAATACTAATTCTACTTAGTTGCATATTTTGATTCCTCGAAGTTTGTAGAAAAGAAAATAAATTGATTTTGATACGAAATCAGAAAGATGATTTTTTATTTGCACATTATGATAATCCATGTTAGAATATGTTTACGTTATTTATTAGTGTTCCGTGTTTTGGTTCATAAATTATAACTGGTGTATAAATATATGTATAAATATGATTAAAACTGTATTGGTGAAGTAAGAAAATGGTTGGTTTTATAGTTATTACGTAAACTTATGAGATCAATCGGATTTAAAAAGTTGTCATTTTGCACACGCGTTTTTTTTTTTTTTTTTTTCATTTATTTCGATTTGCAATCGGTCGTCGGACCATAAGCGAATTAGTTCCATGACAAATGGCGTTGTGGTGGAGCAGCCGGTGCTGCGCCTCCCACTTATAGAAGGTGGTTCCTCTTCAGCCTTTTTACCACCGCTGTCGGGTTTAACAGTTCAGTAACTAGTGGGTTTGGATGCGAGGATAGGCGTGCCTTGTGTTGTCTTTTGTATCGCTCGATTTCAGAGTTTACTGATGGCATTTGTAGATAGTCGTGGATTTCGTCATTCCTAGCAAACCAAGGTGCATTTGCTATTGATCTTAGGATACCATTTTGCACTCTTTGCAGGCAGAGTATGTTGGTTTTGCTGGCAACGCCCCACAATTGGATCCCGTAGGTCCATATAGGCTTGAGAATCGAGTTGTAAATGAGGAGTTTGTTGTCTACAGAGAGCACAGAGTTTCTTCCCATGAGCCAATACAGGTTGCGGAACTTGTGGTTTATCTCATCCCTCTTGTATTTAATGTGATACTTCCATGTTAGGCGCCTGTCCAAGTGGAAGCCAAGATACCTTACACAATCTGTGCGTGGTAGGGTGTCAGGACCAAGTCTAACAGGTGGGGTGTTTCCGTGCCTGAGCGTGAAGGTGATATGATTAGACTTGGATGCACTTGCACGTATTCGCCACTTACAGAGCCATTTATGGGTTTCATCTAGCTGTTTTTGGAGTCTTTTGCTGGCCATTACTGAGTTGTCATCAACTGATACGTTGTTGCTACTGTTATGCCATCATATGTTGCTACTGTTATGCCATCCAATGTGGGTAGATCTGATGTAAAGATGTTGTACAACACTGGGCCAAGAACAGATCCCTGTGGCACACCAGCTTTTGCTTCTATCAATCTTGATCTTGCTTCGCCCTGTTTCACTCGCGTTAAATTGACAACTTTTTAAATCCGAGTGATCTGTATATGACAATTAAGTCAAGATTGTATAACAACAAATCGAAGAGAAGAACCTGTCTTGGTGAACAGCTGGTCACGATAATTTTTTAATCGGGTGATCATACAGGTGTTCAAAATTTTGTACCTAATAAAAAAATAAAGGAAGTGATCGTACGAGGAACGACTAGTTGTTCAGACCACTGAAGTGTGGGCCTACTGGTCGATGACTAATGTTTTCTATAAGTTCAATTATTCATTCTATAGTGTTATCAGTCAATGAATTCGTCAATAATCGCTTACCTGAGTGTACTGCAGCGCGAACTCGGCGACCAGCGCATGCGCATGGTGCGCGAGTGGTACATGCAGCGTGAGCGGCGGCTCGCGCGACGACGACAGCTGCAGCGAGTGCGGCGCTGATGATGACGCGCGGAGACCGCTCAGGGACAGCGAGCGGCGGATGGTGAGCCCGGCCGGACCTGTGAGGAGGTGGGCATTAGAATTGGAGAATAAAAATGTGAAGCGGTGATACTTAGGAAGTAGTCGACTAATCGGGCCCTAAAGCGAGGGTGCCTTTAGAAACAGTGCTATCATATAGACAGCGTCCACGTAGACAGTTCCACGACTTTCTTGGTGCCGTAAAAGGGGTTTGATTCCAAAAACATTTAACAAAATTACAAAATTTTAAGATTGTCGCCTATGTTAGTGAAATAAAATATTTATAATATCTAAATAACCCTTTCCTTGCAGCCGGGTAAAAACAGCATTCTCCCCCGGCAATACTCTCGAGCGAATAGTCTGGCGAAGTAGAAAGGCCAGAATCTCGCCATTTCCATGGCCTACTTCTTAGTGCCCCTCACACGGGCATGTTGCCAAGCTATACAATTGACCTTTAGCTACTGGGAGTGGTTCATTATGCATACATCTAAGGAGTGGAATTCTCTGCCAGAGTCCGTGTTTCCTGATAGCTATAACCCAGGGGCCGTTAAGTCAAGAGTGAATAGGTTAGGCAAGCGTGCTTCACCGTCGACCACATCTTCACTTACCGTCAATTGAGATAGCGGTCAAGCACGAGCCTACAATAATAAAAAAAACTCACCTTTAACTCCAATAGTGACGGCATTATGCGACACAGCGAGCACAGCATTCTCTCCGGGCGGTACTCTCGCAGCGAACAACCTCGCGAAGTAGAAAGGCCAGGATCTTGCCATCTCCACGGCCTGTCTCTTAGTGGCCGCGCGGACGGGAGTGTTGCCTTGTGAGCGGAGCCAGGCGGCGCCCGCGCGTCTCTCGCTTGTACTGATGCGGAGTGACGGGAGGTTGGAGTTTATGTCGTGGACGATCTGTGAAGACAATTAGTTGTTGTTTAGTTTGTTTGTTAATTTGTGTCAAAGTAATTTGTATTCGACAATACGAAGTAGGCATACAAATTTGAATTGTCTTTTTTTTAAATTGAATTTATTGTTATTTTGTTTTTATTGTTAAATTTTTATGATTAAATATTTTTTTATTTGTGATGGGTTTGCTCTTGACTCTATTCTAGGTCAGAGGTGACAGAGACAGAGTCGACGATGGATGGAGTGAACTTACCCAGAAGAAGCCTGTTCACTCTAACTATGAAGAGATTCGGGTTGAATGCGTTCGGAAACACAGACGCAGGTAGTGAGTTCCATTCATTCGCTGTGCGCATTATGAAGGATGTTTATAGTGTATAATAACATTATTTATTCTGTGTGTGGTATAACATCGTATTGGGAATACTGTAAGATGTTTTACTTATTGGTGTAGAATAAATAAATAAATAAATACATTATTGTTGGTTGTATGGGATTTCAATACAAAAGACTTCAACGCATGTGCGTGACTGTTATTTAAATGTCCGGAATTCCGTAATAAAACAATGTAACCCAGTCGTGCTTATTATGCTTGTTGGAATTGTTATGAGAAATCCTCGGGCTATGATTGATTTCCATGGTCATATAAGGTACCAAAACTAAAAAGAGGGAATAAAAAAATTTATAACAAAAAAATTAATCCGACTTCCAAAACAAAACACTACAAAGAGAAAACTAACTTTCTTATTGGAAATCGGTGTCAAAAAGCAAAAAAACACCGGCCAAGTGCGAGTCGGTCTCGCGCACGAAGGGTTCCGTACCATTATCGCAAAAAACGGCCAAAAAATCACGTTTGTTGTATGGATTTAATATTTATTTTATTTTAAATATTATTTTATTCTGTTTTTAGTATTTGTTGTTATAGCGGCAACATAAATACATCATCTGTGTAAATTTCCACTTTCTAGCTATCACAGTTCTTGAGATACAGCTTGGTGACAGACGGACAGACAGACGGATCGCGGAGTCTCAGTAATAGGGTCCCGTTTTTACCCTTTGGGTACGGAACCCTAAAAATAGGTACCAAAGACACCGACTTCCAAAGAAAAAGTTTTCCCTTTGCAGTGTTTTGTCGGTTTAATAATTTTGTTAATTATTATTTTAGTTTTTCTAAGTTTAATCCAGCTAAAGAAGAACACTTACTTGTGCATAAAGTAGATCTAATATGGCGGGGTCGTTGTAAGTCTCAAGCGGAGTGAACACTTCCTTGCGCACGCGCAGCTTCCAGGGCACGCGGCTGTATGTGAGGAACGAGCGGTCTGACGGTAGCAGGGCTGCTGGGGCGGGCACGTCACCTATGAGCGACAAAAGTTTATAAATACTGCTGTAAAATAAGGAGGTTTTTTGTAAAATATTACCTCAAACATTAACCTACATGGTTTGGGCACAGATAATATAATACTAGCATACAGATGCCATACAAAGAAACCGTGCCGGTGTAACTAGCGTTTTTCGTCTGATTAAACTGATTATTTTTTGTACATCGACCGCGTTCGGTTCCGTTCCACGGCGATAGATAGATGGTGTTAGCAGCGACTCGCAAGTAAAAGGGTTTACTCGGTTCGTGAATATTTTTTCTTTAAATAGTTACAGGACGATTTGTTTCATAGTATTTTTAAAATGTGTTACAATACAAATTTAAACAATCGAGTGGATTGCCTTAGAAATTTAAAACCGCGCCATCTATTGGCATTAATTTTCAGTGATCGGTTAAATAATCTTTGAAATGTGAATTAAGAGGCCAATATTCCATATTTTTTTTGCTTAGGAGAGTTGTTTAAACAATAACATACACTGTTTATGTTTAATGACAGAAAATGTTGTTTTACACAAAATTCCAAAACAAATCGGTGCATATCGCGCCATCTAGTGAGATTTATTTGAACCAAATTTTCTTTGTTAGCGCTGGGACCCCGTGGTTTGAGCAATAAATGTTATTGTAGGGGCTTAAGACCTTTGAGATTTTTTTTGGTGCTAGGAAACACCAAAAACCGTATCTTAAAAAAAACAAAAAACTGAAGCATCCAATCATAAAAAGTTCTGAAATACTTACGTTCAATGTGTTCAGTTCTGTCAGTGACGTGCGTAGAAACCGAATGACGTCTCTCCGCCTCCATCTTCCTATCCCTCTCCTTCTGGGCCATGTGAGTCTTAAATGTGGCTCTTTCAGTCCTCTTAGCATCGTTATTCTCCTGAGGGAACACAATATCAGACCTCGGACTTTCCCTTGCTCTTCCAACTAACATATCCCGAGAATTCTTCCTCCCATCAAATCTTTCAAAATCATCGTAAAACGGCGAACGTTTACGCTCAAACTCCTCAATACCATTCTCTTCTTTCCTACGTTCGGTTCTTGTCGTGTGCACTTCGTATATCTCCGACGCTTCTCTACCAGAGTAGTTATCTCTGTCTCGCCTGCCAGTTGTATCGTGTCCTGATTCGGAATCCCATTCATCGCGACTTTGTCCTCGTTCGTCGTAGCTTCGGACATCGGATTCATCACCCCAGTCGTTGACTCGGCGTTCGGAGTGACGACGGTCAGCTGTGAGGAAACGAGTGGCTAGGTCATCTCGGGATGGAGGAGGCTCAGATTCTTCTCGACGTCTTGAGTTCCAGTTAGCTAGGAAGGCGTGTCGGTCGTCTGCTTCTCTGTTCTGGTGAACGCCAAAGGTGTCGCGGTCTCGACGCAGCTGTGCAAAGGTTGATGACGCGTCTGGAGCTGGTGGGGGCGGCGCAGGGCCTTCTGGTGGTGTTGGAGGTGACATGGGGGGTGGGGGCGCCGGGCCAGGAGGTGCAGGAGGTAATGGTGGGGGTGGTGCATCCCATCTCGCCCCACCTCCTAACTGACGCTCAAGCATCAGCTTCCTAGTATCTTCCAACTTGTTGATTGTGCGAGGAGTTTCTGCCGCAGAAGATGTGGACCGTACAGAGTGATTCGCAGTCACTCTTTCTAATCTCTGCCTCATTTCTGAACTCAGCTTTAGTTTCCCAACGCTGCCCGGTGAAGGCCGCTGCGCTCCAATCTCAAAGCTTCGTCTAGCAGTTCGCTGATTCGGTGCCTCTCTACTCGGTGAGACAACTGGACCATCAACCTCAAATTCCTCCCATTCGATTCCAGGAGTAGTTTCTGACTTAGATCGACCTCGAGGAGGTTCATGTTCCATGCCGTTGGATTGTTGCGACTGTGGCGTGTGTCGCCTCTGGATCTGACGTAACTTAAATTTGGTGAAGTCTTGTGCTTGTTCTTGGCCAACCGCGTCCTTTGGTGGAGGCCACCTCCATTTACCGATACGGACAGTCTTAGCTCTTCCGTAGGGATCCATGAAGCCCTTTATTTCTAAGGGATCGGCTGAGTGAAGTGGAGGGGGCATGGGTGGCGGTGGCGGGGGAGCTCCCGGAGACATGCTCTCGTTGGACTCTCGCCGCAGTTTAACTGCACTCCTTGGCGGAGAATGTACTTGAGCGTGAACAACTGTCGAAGCTCGAACCGGGGACGTGGGCTCTGACTCTAAAGGTTCCACGACTTGACCAGCTAACAGAGATTGCAAGGCCTGGTTCTGAGCTAGCAGTTGCTGTTGAATTTGAAGGTTTTGCGCCATGGCACTTTGCAGGAAGGCTCGCTGCAAGTTCTGATGATATGCGTTCATATCGATTGTGCCTGGCGGTGGCAGATGGAGGCCTAATGCAGCAGCCAATGCTTCAGGAGTAGACGGCATTGTCGACGGGAGCTGCATGGCTCCAAAGCTAAGGGTCGACGTATTTGCGGACGCAGCCCTTGGAGTCGCTCCACCCCCTTTTATGGCACCAGTAAGTCCTTCCCCATCAGTAAGACGTTTCAAACTATCATTCATGAAGATGGGATCGAATAGATTCGTGATATAGTCATCGACAGAGTCCACACTGGACTCCTTCCTGCTCTGTCTTCCCTTTTCTTTATCTTCTTTTCCCCCACCTTTGATGAGGTGTTGGACTTCGACATTGTTTAGGGTATCAATTTGTTCGTTGTATTCGCAGTTGAGGACGCTGTCGATGAAGTCGCTGTAGTTCCTGCCTCCTTTGATGCTGGCTGCTAGGGAGCGGGCATCAGACAGTTCATCTATGTTGGGGTCTAGGACTGGAGAGAACAGGTCGTCGAGGAACTGGTCCACGTCTGAGGCCTGGCTCGGCACGCGGACGCGCCGCACGTGGGATGCGAGGCTGGGAGCTTCCGATGTGTCGGACATTGCTGATGACCTGTGGACAGAAACAAATGCATACATATCTAACATACTATTTCGAGATCTTTTTAGGACCAATGGTTATTCAAAATCCAAAAATAGTTGAGAAATAATGCGGTAAATTCTTACCTGACACCTCCAAATTCGGAGCTCTTTTCAATATAAGCGCGACTCGACTGCGAACCGGCCGGTGCCCTTTTACCAGCGTATTGGGACTTAATATACCGCGATGGTAACACCCGTGACCCTGTTCCATATTCCATCTCCATTCCTCCCTTACTACTGGCCACACTTGGCGCACCCGTCAACCTCTCCACAGAGTGGTAACGGTCATTCAGTCTTGATTGTGAAAGTCCTAGATCAGCTAATTTGTTCGGTGGTGGCACAGGGTTGTCACCTAAAAGGTTATCCAAAGACCTGCTTCGGACTTTATCGGAAGGTTGTTCGAAGTATCGTTCGTTTAGTGCTGACTCTCGAGAAAGAACATCGTGAGAAGTCTTTCTGGAGTATTCGTTGCTGTGCTTAGAGTAATCGTTGCTGTGCTTAGAGTAATCATTGCTATGTTTGGAGTAATCGATGCTATGTTTAGGATATTCGTTGCTATGTTTGGGATATTCGTTGCTATGTTTGGGATATTCGTTGCTATGTTTCGAGTATTCGCTCGTGTGTTTGGAGTATTCGCTCATGTGTTTAGTGTGGGAGTCCTGCTTCTCCATGTTCCAGTTGTATTCGGAGCCGTCCTCGTCGATGATGGAGTCTTGCAGCATTCGTGGTATGCTCGGGGAACGAGATTTTGGTGGCTCTGGTGGTGGGATCTGAGAGAAATAGATATATAGGAAAAGATAAATTAAAAAGTTGTGTTGAGTAGTCACGGCGATAAGCAACAGTGTGTAAACAGCGCTTATCTGCGAAGTCCTGGCGAATAAGACACTATAATACCGGTGAATGTACAGTAATGATATCCCCTGGGGCTTTGCGGCAACAATCATTGTGCTCTCAAGACGGGACCGTTGGTCCGTGCCCTAAATTTGTAGTAAGTGAATTTAGACTTAAAACTGATAAGAATAGAGTTTGAAATCGCAATGTCCAGGGTGTTGGCCTCTGTTTGTAGATGTATAACATATATACTATGTCCTATATCTGGGGGGAAGAGTGCTGTTTACTTTGTTAGCATAAAAAAATGAAACCCTGACTTCTGACCTTGGTAACAGTATTTCGAAGCTAGAATTAATGTATGAAGACGAAATTAATAAGAATTATTAGCTCCATACCGTGGGCAGAATATGACACACTTTCTAGAGTGCCCAACTTCAGGATGGGCGATTCTTTTAAAAAATATCCATTCTTGAATCGAAATCAGAAAGATCGATCCACAAGAAAATCGAGGACAAAACTTTCGATTTACTTTTCGCGTTTGTATTTTCAATACAAATATAAATCCAATTACCAAAAACAAAAAGAAAACCATAATAATAATGTTTATTTTGTTTTTACAACTAAATGAATGTATCAGGTTAAAAAGTTTTCAATGAAATTGAAAAAAAATCTATTCCTTATATGTGTTTGTATAGTACATTCAATGATTCAAATAATTTCATTGGTTAATATTAAAACAGAAAAATCGAATCTAGATTTTCTAGGGTGAAATATCGATTCACTGTATTGATTCAGTACTAGATATCGATTAACAATTTTTCGGTCATAATATCGATTCGTCGATTAATCGATCTCAGATCGCCATCCCCACCCCAAATGTCCATACATTGCAGTTTAGAGGACCTTATCAACGCTACCGTCGCTGCGATTGGCGTGGCCACCTCTTAGGCCCAAACCATTTGAAAAGTTTCCATTGACTCAAAAAGAAGCTTCGTACCTGTGGCCTAGAAGCCTTCTCAGTATCGACAGAAGAAGCCCTGGGCGGCGGCGCAGGCGGAGTATGCCTGGCGGGCTGAGCGCGCAGCGGCTCTGCGCGCGCGCTCGGCAGCGCCGCCCATGTCTCCACCTCGCCCACCGCGTCCAGGGCGAACTCACAGCCCGCCCATTCTGTAGGGAAACGATTTTGTTAATATATGAAATAGTCTAGCAGCTCACAGGACATCATGCCAAAAATATCGAATAAAATAGAGCAAAAGAATGTGTTCTATAGAATTATTAAGTTGCACAACAGTATTTTAGCAACAATGAAATAAATTAAATGTTTCAGGATTACTGTCAATTTTCAGTATTTATGGCCTACAAAAAATATTTTTCTCAAACATGCATGGAAATATTGTCATTATTTTAGAAAAAAAAACACGCGAAGTACCGAATTTACGGACAATGAAAATCAAATCCATTGCTGGAGCGTTTATTGAATTTGGAACATTTCAACGCTCCAGCAATGTTGTATGTAACGGCGTGCTGGGGTTATTAGATACTCTTTGATTGGATCTCTTTTATCATTCTTGGCATACCAAAGTAAGTCTCTTTGCTTAGTACAAATTGCGTTCACGTGGCTGTATAGCCATAAATGCGTTTGCCTTTCAAAGCAATAGAAAAATGTACGGCAAAGCTGAAAATTCGTCTTGATTTGTTATTTAAATATTTAGTAAATATAAATTTAATAATTAAAATAAGTTCCAACGGTTCACGGTCCATCAGATTTAGGATCAGAAGCCAAATTGGCAATGGAAAACCTGCTTCCAGCGAAGTCAAAAGAAAAATACATGAAAGTAGGTATATGAACATTTTATGATTTGGAAAAACGATAAAAAAATGTTTTTTTTTTCCGAAACAGTATTTTTGGCGTATTTTAATGAGATTTCTAAAACTAAAAAGCCATCTACATTATGGGCAATTTATTCCATGCCGATTTGTACAGTTCATGTTAAAAATGGCATTAACTTTAAAAATTAAGGAAACTACTTTTTTATTTCCCTGCATTCTTTTGAGAAAAGCATTATATATGCCTCGGCGGAAATGGCAATTGCCTGTCTCGTATTAGTGAAGTCCTCGCCTACGGCTCGGCCTTCAAACTCATACTCGACCTGCAATTGTCTATTTCCCGGCCTTTGCAATAATGTACTATTAAAATCAAATGTTGCGAAGCATTGTTTCCTAATATTACCAGAATAAGTGAAATACCAGTGTGAAGACTTATATACGACGGTAAAATCACACTTCACACTTATAACATTTATCACATTCACACTAATGTATAGTGTTTGTACGTTTGTTACTTCTTCACGCTCAAACAGCTGGACGGATCTGGATGAAATTTGGCACAGAGATAGATTGTAGGCTGGAATAGCACATAGGATACTTTTTACCACGAGAATATGTTCCCTTGGGATAATTTTGGACTTTCGCGCGGACGAAGCCGCTGGCAGAAGCTAGTTAAAATTTAGGGATGCTACTACTTCCAAATCACACAATAAGCAACTAACAAATAACATGTAATAGTATTGTCACCAAACGCATAGCAATGATAAAAAAGTGTCTCACCAGTAAGCTGTCCATTATGTTCCATAGTGAGCGACCAGCCAGTAGCATTGTGTTGAATGCCAGCTGCGGCCAGTGCGGCGGATGCGGCACGCTCACACGACGTCCACGAATCCACGCTTACGTGCTGCACTGTATCTATGGTAAAACCAATAAATTTGATTAAAAACTTATTTAAAATTAGCTTTTTCTAATTCCTCTCAGCAAATCCTTGATACCCATATCATGGGGTATATAAAAAATATTGGTCCGCCATCTTTGACGGTCCGCCATTTGGGATTTAGAATGTAGTCAAAATAAGCGGAGTAGGTGGCTGCACTAGGAATTTAAGGTCGTAATCTTAAAGTAACTTACCATCATACAATCTAAGTGGTAAGGCCGGCTTAGCATCAGTCTTAGCAGCCTTCCACTCCAGTAGTGTGGGCGGACATCTCCGCGCTACCCCCGCCGTGCGCGCGGAGCCCGCACCACTTTCACACAGGAGTCGGACCAGTTGGGAGCGCCAGGACGCTGGCGCGCGCTCCGACACGAAGCGGACTAGGTATCTAAGTAAAAAAGTGGCTCGATTTAATAATAACTCGAACAATAACGACTATTTTGTCAGATAATAAATTATTTAAATCCATTTATTGCAGACTAATTACATGTCCATAGTTGTTAGTAACAAAGGACTTAAAAGTATGTTAGTCAACTTATTGTAATAGTGTCATCTGGTCACGTGAAGCTGGATGGCTCTCCCAAGCACCTCAGTTTGGCCTCTCAGAAAACATCCTTAGGATTCCGTTGTCGCTCCCCCGAATCTAATAATGCTGTCGGAATTAATTGTACATTACTGCAGCGGCCAGCAAAAGAGGCATTGCCTAGTTGTGGCCAATGCTTGTATAGTACTTTTCTCAAATAATGCGCGGAAATTAAAACTAAGTAATATCTAGAACTCATTTTGTCAAAATCAATGACGAACAACAATAATTGATCCCGCGTTAGTGTTCTTTTGTTTTTTTATTCAATAAACAGCGTTCTATTTGCAAGCCAGTTCGAAATTTAAATAAAACCTTTAATATGTTACCTCCTTGGTTGCCATGTTTCGGAGTAAAAGATCGTTCCATTTTTAAATAACACGACAGATATGGATTTTCATACAACTTTTGCCGGCCGCTGCTCGCATGTATATGGCTAGTACAGCAATTGCGATTTATCTCGAAGAAGGTTGTCAAAATAATGTTCAAATTTCCAGGCATGTTTGAGAAAAATATCTATAAAATCCAAATTCACTCACTACCTTTGTCCGGTACAGTTACCAAAACATTAAATAAAGAGTCTTAACTGTTTTAAGAATTACCCTTATTAGGATACTTATGTGTGTAAGGATGGCCCCGGTTGGAAGGCAGAAAGACAGTGCGCCATGAGTTGCCACACTCGCTCAGACGAGGAGTTCCCGCTGGTCTGATTGCACACATGCTCCAGGACCTTGTCGCGAAGACCCCGCGAGGAGAGACCGCAGGATGCTATGTAACATATACTAACTTGTGTAAGGGTGGTCCCGGCTGGAAGGCAGCTAGACAGTGCGCCATGAGCTGCCACACTCGCTCAGACGAGGAGTCCCCGCTGGCCTGGTTGCAGACTTGTACCAGCACCTCGTCGCGAAGACCGCGGGAAGACAGGCCGCGAGACGCTATGTAGTCGGCTAACACCTGGGGAAGGAAGTGTAGTGTTAGGAGTGGGGAGTGACAGATCAATAGTATAGCTGTCTTAGGAATAGCTGAAGCTAAAATACTGTTGGGCCGAGATTGGTAATAGTTACTTAGCACGTATTTTGGCTTAGAATGTTTATTACTGTACCAGTACTGTTAAACTATAAAATCAACAGAACAAAAAACCGGCCGAGTGCAAGTCGGACTCGCGCACGAAGGGTTACGTACTATTATCGCAAAAATCGGCAAAAAAACACGTTTGTTGTACGAGAGCCTCACTTAAATATTTATTTTGTTCTGTTTTTAGTTTTTGTTGTTATAGCAGCAACAGAAATACATCATCTGTGAAAATTTCAACTGTCTGGCTATCACGGTTCATGAGACACAGCTTGGTGACAGAGAGACAGACGGACAGTGGAATCTTAGTAGTAGTATTTACACTCTAAAAAGGGGAACATAAATAACATTGTAAATAATAAACGCACCTATAAATAGTAAAAAAAACTGGATAAATATTACATGGAATTCGTAAAGAAAGTGGGGTTGTGGTATTTACCTTTTGCCTGGCTTCATTTCCAGCGGCAGTTTCATCGCACCATCTCAATATCAGCTTGAATGTAGCTACTGCATCGTTGAAGTCTTGATCCCTGGAATAAGACAACTCTTGTATGAATAATTAACAAAATGGTAGGATATGTGGAGTTCGACAAAAGTAAAGAAACTTCCTATGCCCAGCAGTGGGCAAAATCGGGCTGCTGATAATGATATGGATAACAGTGAACATACCTGACAGCAGCTTTAGCCAAGAACGGCCTGGTGATTGGATGTTTCTTGGGGCTCAGGTGTCCACCATCAGCGAAGTACACGGAGCTGAACTTGGAGAAGGCAAATTGCTGCAGGTCTCGGGGCAGTTGGACGCGCTCTTCTTCTGCGTAGACGTCTCCTGCCACCTGGAGAGAAGATTATGGTGATAGAAAGCAAGTTTTAGGCAAAGTAGATGTAATTATGAACTTTGTTTTTTATACAAATGTCAACAGGAACATCACACCACATCATCAGCCTATTAATGTTCCCACTGCTGGGACACAGGCCTCTCTGTGAGAGGGGATGGGCCCAGTGCGGGTTGGTGGATGTCACATGTCTTCGAATTTTTGGGTCTAAGACATTGGTTTCCTCACGATGTTTTCCTTCACCGTTTTTTAGAGCAGTGGTAATGAAATAATTTACACAAAGTAAAGCGCCTGCCTGGGTCCGAACCCACGACCTACAACTTTTAAGTCGCGGCCGATACCACTAGGCCAGTCGAACAGTTCAACAGGAACACTTCACGATTTTATTTTTCTCAGACCACTATGAAGACGAGTGAAACGCTTTTTAAAATTGTTTTAAGCTTAGCTTTGAAATGTCAAGCTGCTCTCTTAAATAACCAAGATAACCGTCTGAAATGACTTGTCCTAAACTCCTAAAGCTGATGATGATCATGATGGGGACTCCCCTTTCCGCCGCTTTTCATCAGGCGATATCGAGTTCAAGAAGGGATCAAAAAATGCTGTGAAAAATAAAATAACTTCTAAGCAATAATCATATCATACTTTAGCAAGGTTTCTCTCAGTATGAGGTGGCTGCCACTCATCAAGCTTGGACAGTATGAAGGCCAGTTCTGCTGGCACCTCCAGCACTTGCAGACTCTCAGCCTTCGCCTTCTGAGCTGCTTTTTGTTCGGCTGCACGGCGTCTGTAAATTGTCATTTAATTAGGTAAAGGTACAGTACAAAAAATTTCTTAATATCCCTCATCAAACTTCGTGTTTTGTCAGTCGTCGGCTTTCTATTAGTTGCATTTGGTGCAGACCGGACGCTCCCAATCAACTTGGAAGTATATAGAGTTGTATTTATTTCACATGTAAATCAAAACAAAACAACAATAAAGTACTTAGTTCTGAATTCAAATTATTATAACTACACGATAAATCTAATATTTGATGGACATGGAAATTAGCATTCGTTTGTATTCGGAAATGGGATATTAGGAAAATAGTTGTACTGTAATTAATTATAACGTAACTAAATGGTTTGATGAATGGCTATTTATATCTTTGTACATTCCGTCTTCGATTTCTTTGAACTGATTTGGATTAATTACAGAAAACCATTCATCAGTGGTAAAAATGTAAGTTCTACATCGCCTTTTTGTCGTAGCAATAAGGGTGGTTTTCGTAGTGCAAGTATTATGACTGGCTTGCAGTAACATAAGTCGAAAATGTATGTAGATCTATGTGAAATAATGATTGGTATTTCTGATATTTGCGACACTTAAATCAACACGGTTTCGTAATTAGGCGGAATATTGATCAGGCTATCGGCTTTCTTACGCCTGTGGTATTGTTTAGAATAAAACATTTGAAATTTAATAAACCCAGTTCAAGCCACAGCAGCGGATGGCAGGATCTGCTGATTCGCGGGTTGCGATATACACGGAACCGGTCAATGTGGCGACACTTAGGGGAGGCCTATGTTTAGCAATGGAAGTCTTTCGGCTGAAATGATGATGTGTTCAAGTCCCATACTTAGCCGCGACTTGCTGCGCCTCAGCCCTCCTCCTGTGCTGCTCCTTGAGGTTGGCGAGCCGCCTGCGCGCGCGCCGGCCGCGCACCAGCGCCTGCGCGCGCACCACGCCCCGCCGCACCACCACGTAGCGTCGCCGTGCCACTGCGCCGCGCCACCACGCCTGCAGCTTCACGGTGGAGTAGTGGAGCTGCTGGTAGCGTTTTCTGTAAGGGAATAATAATTTGTAAAAAAAACCATAATCCCTAAATGAATAAAAGAAAAATATAAAGCACCTTTTAATTTGTTCAGTAGCATTCGGTTTGTAGACGCATCATCTATACTAATATTATAAAGAGGTAAAATTTGTAAGTTTGTATGTTTGTAAGTTTGTATGTAGGGGGTAATCTCTGGAACTAATGATCCAATTCTAAAAATTTTTTCACTGGTAGAAAGCTACATTATTCCTGAGTGCTATAGGCTATATAACATCACGCTACGACCAATAGGAGCGGCGCATAAATGAAAAATGTTGCAAAAACGGGAAAGAATAATACTTTTTGAGGGCTTCCGTTGCGTGCGCTTCGTAAACGGTTTCAGTTATGCAATCATCTATACTAATATTATAAAGAGGTAAAATTTGTAAGTTTGTATGTTTGTAAGTTTGTATGTAGGGGGTAATCTCTGGAACTAATGATCCAATTCTAAAAATTTTTTCACTGGTAGAAAGCTACATTATTCCTGAGTGCTATGTATACTATACTATAATATAATATTATAAAGAGGTAAAATTTGTAAGTTTGTATGTTTGTAAGTTTGTATGTAGGGGGTAATCTCTGGAACTAATGATCCAATTCTAAAAAATTTTTCACTGGTAGAAAGCTACATTATTCCTGAGTGCTATAGGCTATATAACATCACGCTACGACCAATGGGAGCGGAGCATAAATGAAAAATGTTGCAAAAACGGGCAAGAATAATACTTTTTGAGGGCTTCCGTTGCGTGCGCTTCGTAAACGGTTTCAGTTATGCAATCATCTATACTAATATTATAAAGAGGTAAAATTTGTAAGTTTGTATGTTTGTAAGTTTGTATGTAGGGGGTAATCTCTGGAACTAATGATCCAATTCTAAAATTTTTTTCACTGGTAGAAAGCTACATTATTCCTGAGTGCTATAGGCTATATAACATCACGCTACGACCAATAGGAGCGGAGCATAAATGAAAAATGTTGCAAAAACGGGAAAGAATAATACTTTTTGAGGGCTTCCGTTGCGTGCGCTTCGTAAACGGTTTCAGTTATGCAATCATGTATGTAGGGTAGGTGTAGGGTAGGTGTAGCGTTGGTGTAGGGTAGGTGCCGGGTAGGGTAGGTGTAGGGTGGGTGTAGGGTAGCTGTAGGGTAGGTATAGGGTAGGGGTACGGTAGGTGTAGGGTAGGGTAGGTAGAATAGGGTAGGTACGTAGCCAGTTGACGGGAGCGAAGCCGCGTGGGACAGCTAGTATTTAATAATCGATTAAGGTTTCATATAAAGGTCTATCCACACATATCAGGGCCGTGCCCGGGACGTGGACGGACCGTGCCCCGTCAAAGGTTCAAAAAAATATCGGTGTATACATTTTATATGAACTCGTTTTCACACGGGCTGTGCACGGGCCGTGCACGGGCCAGTGACGAAGCTTCAATGCCTGGGCCCGGCCCTGTCACGCCCCGGGCACGGCCCTGATATGTGCGGATAGACCTTTTTTTTTTTTATATCCTGTAGGCTCGCGCTTGACCACTATCTCACCTGATGGAAAGCGATGATGTGGTCGACGGTGAATCACGCTTGCCTAGAAAAAACCTATTCACTCTTGACTTAAACCCCTAGATTGTAGCTGTCGGGAAACACAGACTCCGGCAGGGAATTCCACTCCTTAGCTGTACGCATAATAAAAGTGTTCCCAAAACGTTTGGTGCGTATGGGTGGGATGTCCACCATGTACCGATGACGCATCGCCGTACGTCTGGTAGTCCGATGATGAAACGGGCTAGGTGGAATTAGATCATGCAATTCCATCGCACAGTCGCCGAAATGTAACCGATAAAAAACCGACTGAATACCCTGAAATAAAAGACTGAATACCGCAAGAAAATCTGGGATTAAATATCACACTGAAGGGGTTCACGAATTCACGATCAATACTGAACAATACGACTAAAGGACTTTAAGACCGAATATTTTATTTATTTATTTTAGGACATACAGCTAATAAAAATAAACAAAAGAGGAAACCAAAGTCACTAGCCAATTACAAATCCTCACGTATAGACTCATAATAATAATTTATGGTGTGAGCACAAAAACAAAAAGCAGACTACTTTAATTAAAGTTAGAAGCAATATAAATATTTGGTTTGCAATTATAATTATGACTGATGAGAAAGAAAAAATAAGACAAATTTCTTGAAAATTTTCAAGCAAACAATATATTTTTTTATTTTACAATGCATTGATACTTTACAATTAAATCAAATATAATATCGAATAATTGTTATAAAATACCTTGCCAAATATCCTCGGAAGTGTGCCTGTAGCTTCGTAGCTGCAGCTCGTAATTTGTCAGCCCGAGCCCTCTCCAAGGCTCTATGTAGCGCCTCCCTTATGAACACACGCGCTGCGCCCAACTGATAGTCCGCACCGACTGAAATGGTGATGTCTTATTAGTAGGAAAAACATCGTGGCTTCGATAACTGCACCGTCACACGTTGACAAAATAGTTTTACTTTATACACATGTTTCGCTATGAACTGGCAGGTACAGAGCAATGTAGAAAAAAACGGCCAAGTGCGAGTCGGACTCGCGCACGAAGGTTTCGTACCATATCGCAAAAACGGCACCAAAAACACGTTTGTTGTATGGGAGCCCCACTTAAATATTTATTTTATTCTGTTTTTAGTATTTGTTGTTAAAGCGGCAACATAAATACATCATCTGTGATAATCTCAACTGTTTAGCTATTACGGTCCATGAGATACAGCCTGGTGACAGACGGACAGAAAGACAGACAGACGAATCGTTGAGTCTTAGTAATAGTGTCCCGTTTTTATCCTTTGGGTACGGAACCCTAAAAACGACAATTTGGCTTTAGTCCAAACAATTTACAACATTTTCAAAACATTTGTCAGAATTGAATTTTTTCTTCAAAACTTTAGGGATAAATCGGCTGCCCACTGAGGGTGGCGGAGGCGTTAGTCACGAAAGTTCACACAAATATCCGTCAGAGGCTTATTCTGCTATCCAATGCAGCACAAAATATCGCCGATTTCGATAGCAGCAGCTAGGAGCAAATTTGAATTCGTTCCTGTGATCTTAGCTTCAATAAACACTCACACAAAACCATAGCCTTCAGCGTAAATCCTCTTTTCTTCACCCGTTTCCAAATCTTGCCCATTTCGACCAGCACTCAGACACATCACAGTAAGAACTGACGGTCATAGAGCAGGTAACTTATCAGAAGCGACCGCAAAAAGATAACCGAATGATAAATATACCGCTGTGATGAAAGTGATAGGCTAATTAGTTATGTCATTAAGAAGGTGTTTTAAACAAAAATGTAAAGCGAAAATGACGTTCATATTGCTTTCTTTGAAGACTAAAAATCACGTAGTAAACGGAATGGTGATGTGAATTGTGGCACGTGCGGAAAAACCTACTCAACTTTCAGTGTTTGGGCCTAAATTAATAAAAACAAATGCGAAATATTTACGACATTAACGAAGCGGGAAACCTACCCCTTGCTCAAGCTAGTAAATAAAACACTTATTGCACAATATGCCCAAGGTGAGGAACTTGATAAATAAATGTTGTATTCTCTTGGACTATACCAAGTGAATGGGCAAATACAAATGTCTTATGTTACTGATTTCAAAAATCTAATTCAAAATAGTTTATTTCAACTAAACATAAAAATAGTACATTGTTATCCTAGGGGTGAAAGTAACTTATTTAGTCCCGAGACGGGGTTTGGCGCCCGGAACGAAGTGAGGGCGCCAATAGTTCGAGGGACTAAATAAGTCTTTAACCCGAGGTAAACACTGTGCTTTTCATTACAAATACAAGGAAATAAAAATAAAAACATGAATTAGCTAAAGAAAAAAGGATTGCCGCTTTCCCGCCTAATTTGTTTGTTTTTTTTTCTGTGGCCGGCCTGCTATTCAGCCATTATTTTTTATTTTCATCATTGAAAAAATGGTAAATATTTTGCCCAAATCTAAGTTATTTTAAAGATATTGTTGAAACTAAATTATAATAAAGTTATTTAAAAAATATATATTCTTTAATCAATACTTAACTTTAAGTTATTTCAATTTTACTTCGTGGTTGTATAGAAAGTTGGAACATGGTTCAATAGATATGTGAAAAGGAACTAGTTTTTTTTTTAAATAATTTGACAGCTGTCAGTTGAAAGCGATTCTCCCTAGGGCTGAAAAGTATTACTTTCAACCCGCTCCTCAGGCAACTTAAGACCTACTTTCAGAGTATGAGTAATGAAAAGGTACTTTTGAATCACATCACATACACATCATCAGCCTATTAATGTTCCCACTGCTGGGACACAGGCCTCCTCTCTGTGAGAGGGAATGGGCCGTAATCCACCACGCGGGCCCAGTGCGGGTTGGTAATGTACTTTTGAATGGGCAAACAAAAAAAAGATGAATCTAGTTGCACATTCGCAAGCGTCAGTAAGTCTCTATGGAGAAGAATGTGCAAGAAAGTCCACGGATACTGTTTTCCATCAGTTTTAATTACAAGAATTTGGTTACATCATTCTTGTTCGAAAAATACAAATATGTGAGAACGATGTAAAAATACGTGCACGTAAAAGCGTCTAGTGTAAAACAAACAAATCAAAAATACAAAAAGTACCTACCAAATTACCCGATTCTAATTAAATTTGCATATTGCTTGCTATGGCAAACCGTTAAATGGTTCTACGGGGTGCTATCTAACGTAAGTGTGGCGCGAAAGCAATTAACGCACACTGGTTGCCTGCAGAGATAAAGATAAGTGTCATTTTGTGCACCGAAATATCGTAAAACTGTAATTAGTCGAGCGTTTGAATTTTAATTTAATTTAATCGAATTGAATTGTGATAGGTCGAAGTTCCGCTACGTCACAGATGATATAATAATAGCCAAATAGCATACAGATGCCTCATCCCATACAAAGAAACCGTGCCGACGACGTAACTAGCGTTTTTCGTCCGATTAGACTGATACATTTTTGTAAATCAATCGCGTTCGGTTTCGTTTATTATATTATCTATCGCCGTGGAACGGCACCGAAGGCGATCGATGTGGCATCTGTATCACTGACTTATAAACCTATGGACTTGCCATACCTACGAAATTAGCGTGATACCTACATAAATCGGGAACTTAAGATGGCTGCCCATTGGCCAATGAGGTAGGCCATTTGCAACTGTTTGACAGCACAACTACACAGATAAACGTACATAAACAGCACACAACTACCAATTTTACTCGATAATCAACATGGCGACCGGCCACGCATAGACATGATTTTGACGTCACACAAAAGTGTTACCAAGTTTAGTCCTTGACAAACATTTAGATGTCTCTCTTTTCATATGTAGTTCTTGGTTAGTTAAAAAGAGACAAAACGCTTTTTGACATGCGTGTGTCGATTTGATAGATATGTGTATAACTATTCTTCATATAGTAGAATAGGCCGTCTCCATAGATTTTCCTTCCTCATTGATCTGTATGCTATTATTATATTATCTGTGGTTACGCTCATAATACGAATTCTATGATAAGTACGAGTATTGTGCTATAATAAGCGAAAGTATAGATGTGTAACCTTTTCCGTTGTGCCATAAGTGAATTAGTAATTTTATTTTGAAATTAAGTTCCTTGCAGTCTACATAAGGGCAGTTAGGGATTAGTGGGACTGCGGCGTCACAAAGGTATAATGGCTTTTCGCTGTTCGTTCGTGCATGAAATTATACCTCCCTCACTATCTCTATCTTTAATTTTCTACTAATTCTGTACTTGTCACAGGTAATATAATACTATCACACAGATGCCTCATCCGTAACTTGCGATTTTCGTCTGATTATGATGATTATTATTATAAGTACTTCGATCGCGTTCGGTTCCGTTCCACGGATATAGATGGTGTTAGCATCGACTTGCAAGTGAAAGGGTTTTCTCGGTTCTTGACATTTTTTTTCTTTAAATAAAGTGACGACTTGTTGTAATTACAGTAAAAAATTACAGTTTCATTGTATCAAAATATTGTGTTACAATACAAATATAAAAAATCGAGTGGCATGCCTCAGATATTTATAACCGCGCCATCTATTGGAATAAATTTTAAATTATTCGTTCAAATTTTCAAATAATCTTTGAAATGTGAATTAAGAGAGAGAGAGTTTATTAAACAAGAACATAAAATTTTTATGATCAATTCTAAAAAATGTTAATTTTACACACAAATCGATGCATATCGCGCCATCTAGTGACATTTATTTAAACCAAATTTTCTTTCTTAGCGTTGGTACCCCGTGACTTGGAGTTGTTATATCGTGTAGTGTAAATAAATAAATAAACACGTTGCGTACGTACCAGCGCCGGTGGGCGGCATCTCAGCGAGAATGGAGTTGCAAATCTCTCTGTATGGTGTCGAACGAGATGGTGTGGACTTTAACAGGTACCTGTAAATATTTAAAATTTATGTTAGTTTCACTTGTAAACAAGAAACAATAGCGATATTTCCTAGGTAGAAAAATAATAATTCTATCATGTGACGTCACTTTGTCAGTATAAAGTGTAGCTCACCGTGACGTCACACGATATTTCAACGCACTGAATCACCGTTATTTTTTGTTTACGTGGCAACAGGAAAAATACGCCCAATATTTTTTACATGACGAACTAACAAAAATATTTATCTACACTCACAACATAATGTTCCAATTATGAATTCAAAAAATATTGCATAAACACGTACTTTATATTCGTGGATAGGTAAAATTAAAAAAAAAACCATTACAGTTCAACATTTTCCTTCGATTTTCAAACAACTGCATCATAAAATAACTTTTTTTCTATTATGATACAGGACAAATCCAAGAAGTTAATCACTAAGGAGATTCCATCAATTATTTATATTTTTTGAAATGCCATTTTTATAGTACCTGATAAAAAAAAATGATTCCAATTTTAACTTGTCTGTAACAATGCCCGCTTTAGGCTTATTACGCACTGCTATTTTTATTTGCGCGAACTTTTGTCTCTTTCCACTTGTTCATAGAGCTCAAAATATTCGCGCGAATTAATTCGCGCTGCGATGCGGTGGATTCTGTTGCAAAACACGGATTTCATGCGGTATTATTGCCGCACGATTTTTTTACCGCAATTTAATGCGGTGATGTGCTGGGTTTTGGCGCCATTCATACGTTTTGCAGGTTTCGTTGTACTGAATTTCATGACTTTTTAAAATTCTTGCTTAAAATGTCTGATATTAGTAGAATGTGAAGAAAAATTGACGCCGCCAAATATTTATATGCGACGAAGGAAATTAAGTACTCATAATCTCTTACCAGCAAAGTCGAGATTATTATATGATGCATTTATCACGACTTTATGGCATGGAAAATGCAAAAAATAAGATTAAGTTGGTTCAATCCCAAAATGTATGAGTGTAGATAAAGTAGTGTATGAAACTGCACATAACAAGGTATTAAAACATTCGTGTGAATACTATTAAAAACCTCGCCTACGGCTCGGTTTTTAAACTCACACTCATGTTTTAATACCCCTTATTATGCAACAGTATCATAAACTACTATTCTAGTCAAAATCCCAATTAAATTTGATTGTCTTGACGAGATTATTCTGTCTACCCAAATAGGAAAGAGACTCGACTTTATGCATGTTAGTAAAAGATTATTCGATGAATTAAAGTCGCTTTATTCGAAACCTTATCAGAGAAAAACCGGGGCTGATTTTTGCCAGCTAGAAACAGCAGAACAAATTAAAACATCGCAGTAGCCAATATCATCTTCATCAATCTAAAATATTAGCATTTTCATTACTATATTAGTGTCGACAGTCATTATTGCCGACTGAACCCCAGAACCCCAATACTTCTTTAAAAAAGGATCCATCAAAAATTCTCACCTGTATCTATCCACAAAGTTCTGGAAAGGTATCCTAATAGGGTAGCCAGTCTGCCTGATCTTGATGGTGTCCAGCATGCCGGTGTACCGCAGCTGAGCCAGCACGCACGGCATGTCGAACTTCATGGGCGACTTGTCGGTGTTCGGCTTGATGCAGCGCACGAACCAGGGGTTGCAGCGAGACATGGACTCTAGCAACTGGTGCAGGCTGTCTGAAAACCTGAGGGATAAATGATAAAAGATGTTTGTTCAGTAACTTGGTTAAATAGGTAGACTTCTGAGCACACCGGACGTCACTGACACGACGACAGAGCGACAGCATTATGCACTATGGAAACGTATGGCGCACCTTTCAAGCGCAGCGAATTTTAAAACTATTTTAAAAATCTAAAACTACACTTCCGAGTCAAAGTTACCGACATAGCCCGAAGAATTGCGAAACATAAGTGGCAGTGGGCAGGGCACATTGCTCGCAGAACGGATGGCCGATGGGGCCAAAAAGTTCTGGAATGGCGATCGCGAACCGGAAGACGTTGCGTTGGAAGTCGTCCCAATAGGTGGGCCGATGACCTGGTTAAGGTTACGGTAATCCGCTGGTTGCGGAACGCCTGGGGGAGGCCTATGTCCAGCAGTGGACGTCTTTCGACTGAAATTATGAAAGTAGACTTCCGAGAACAGTGGTTCCGTGTCATAGTCGTCGCGTAAGTGTTGTTGCGTTAATGACGCTGGAGCCGTTTTGCTCGGCAGTGTATCTACCTATATTAAGACTTTTACACGACTGTTTGTAAACTAGATGAGATCGGCAGAAAAGGCAGGATTTAGAGGTACTAGAATAGAATATGTATTTTTTTTTACAATATCCCTTTTTTCCTTGCATAACAATAACAAACCTCAACAAACAGTAGTCATCCTCCTCTAATAAGAAGTTAAACTAATCAGAGTTTTTGGAAAAAGTGTCAACCTATAATATCAGAAATGGCAATGATTGAAATGCAAAAATGTTAAGGATTGATCACGTGACAATCTATCGCGTTAGCATCCGATACGTGTCCGTGAATTTTCGGTTCCGAAGAAGCCGTAGCTCTTCTTGTATGGAAGCTTACGCACTACATCCGAACTCTATCCGTCATAATCATCAATATCAAAAGAAAAGTCGATTTTGTACATCGAAAATATTACCAAAAAAAATAGACAGGGTGTTAAAGAATTACCAACAGAACCCATTGCCAGTATTTTTAGAATTTTCGTCTGTTTATTTGTGCATGCATCACGTAAAATGTACGAAACGAATGTAGATAAATTGAATACATCAAAATTGTGCGTAACTTGAAGTATTACTTAGTTTTTGTTTCATCGCAATCGGTTCACTCTATCAAAAGTTAAATGAATTTAAAGTGTTCAAGAAGTAAAATTATCACAGCACATGCAATACTGATACTCGGACAGTTAAACTCCATATTCGATAGATGGCGTTGTGCATTTGAAGTCATTTTCTGAATGGCGGTGTTAAGATTCGCCGCGAAAGAATGACCCCTAGAAAAATTGGTATGTTGGGCTAGGTCGGAGGGCAAGTAGGGTAGGTCGGTGGGATTGTAAATAGGTAGGTAATGTAAATAGGGTAAGCAGTTGACGGGAGCGAAGCCGCTGGCGCAGCTAGTCTGTCATAATTCAGAACATTGAACATTTTGAACTCGGAACTCTAATCACGGACACAGAACAATAGTAATAGTACGTAACTACCCTTATTTGGCGCTTATCCATTTTCAGTACAAATGACGTTTACATTAAAGCCGGTCGCTTTAATGTAAACGTACGTTTAAATACTCACACTAAGCCTACAGTTTATAAGTGCCTTACCTAGCTGCAACCGTAGGAGTCCTCGGCTTCATAGTAACGAACCGTCCATTAGCTCCTCTAGGCAGTGTCTTGTTAGCGTCATGCTGTGCCCTCAGCTGCGTGGACATCTCGGCCACCAGGGGCACTTCACTGCTGCACAGCAACTCTAACACATCAGCTCGTAAGGCATCCCGGTTCTTATCGAGGAAACCTTCCACGTTGTACCATACTTGGCCCGCGTAGTGTTTGATCTGAAAGGGAAGGTTTGTTTATATAATTCTAGCACTGGGTCATGGTTTACAATATTTAGGAGGACAGTGCACTTAATATTAGGATGGTTTAGATCAGGGATACTATTTTGGGCAAGGGTCTCTTTTATCTAAAATGAACTGATACCTAAGAACCCCAAATTATTTAGAAAAGAGAGAGTTGTCAAGTTTTTCATCTTCTACGAACTTGTGCAAGCTTATCGACTTGTTGAGTTTTTTTAAGGCGCCGATTCCCTTGAGTAGCTGATTTTAAAATGAGAATCACGTCTAAATGGCTAGTCGTAATTTTTTGAAAAAAATATATGGTATATTAGACTATTTTTTTAATAATTTGATCTGAGCAAATTTTGAGTTTTCTTCGTATAACATAGTGTAATTAATTTGTAAAGTTATGTCTAAAACGGACAAAAACACGACAATCACACCAAAACCGCTGGGCGTATTTTAATGAAATTGACACCATCTCAAAGACAATTTAATTATCTACATTTTGATCTGAGCTTTTTTTTTAAAGTCATAGAATAATAAGGAAAGTACAAAAAACTACTAAATTTCGGGTCGCGCGGGTGTGAAACGAGTGCGCGTTTTGTTCCCTCAAGGTCGTTGGCGTTAGTCGTCGTCTTAAACTACAACAATGATACTTCCTATCAAAATATAAGTGTTTCTTGGAACACGTTACACAACTTATACAGTAGGTATCTTGAATGTTTCAATTAAGAACTTATGTTAATTAATAGGAATCGATTTTTGGATTTTCGTTTTCGTTTATGTCGACCCCTTTTTTTTTTTGTTAACCGATTTCGACCGCAAGGTGTTGATATCACTGGCATCTACTTTGTCCTACCAATATTCTTTGTAGTCGCTACATAGACACATCTGTACATCTGTCATTCGAAAGGAGGATGCGAAAATTCAACGGCATTAATGAAAAAATATAATTTTGTAGCTAACAGCTTAAAAAAGTTTTCTGAATTTGAAGCAAGAAAAAAGCTGTTATTTTACTATTTATTTCTATACAGAATTTGAGTTTGTAGTTCTAGATAGAATATGGATGGACAATGTTGTTCTGTGATACCATAATCGAAAGTGATCTAACTTAAGGTTACACTAGTCAACGGCACGAACTATTTTGTGCGCGGGGTTAAAATGCATTTTGTATGAATCGACAACACGTGCGGAAGAGATAGATGCTGTGATGAGCAGTAGGAAGCTAGTTCGCGTACGAATACACACTTTTGCAAATTTGTAGCGAAATGGATAATGAATTAGGACGAAACCGAGCGCGAGAAATTTTATAAGCAGACCTATGGGAGTCTGGATATCATGAACAAACGACTAAACGTATCTGTTCAAAATAAAGTTATTTGCATTGTTGAACTACTTATCTATTCCTGTATAGTGGCCGTTTTGCAATTCCGTCTTCTTATGGTATTTATTCGCGCCCAAAAATGCGTTAAAATAAATGTCGAAATGTAGAACTTTCGACGCTCATAACTATCAAATATTTTCTTTTTTTACTTTTTCGCTTCCATACAGGACTAGATAATGATAAGACAAATTGATATCACTTTTTATTTTGAACATACATCGTCAAACAGTGGAATAATCCCTAGACAACGTTTGCATGGAAAAAAAATCGACTAGTGTAACCTTAATGTCCAGTTACCGTTGTTTCAATTCCCCTGTGCTTTCTGTGACAACTCGTTTTATGTCGTTTTTCTTTGCGAATTAATCTTTGCTGACTCATTAGATATGGTAAACATAGGGTGATATCGTGTTTCCTTCCATGAGCTGGTCATACAATTTGATATTATAAGTAATTGGTGTATGTTGTTTTTCCCACATCTATAGTATTCCCTTGGGAACCCTTCTAATGTTGAAGTTTCTTCGATATAATATGCGAGCAATTGACTTAGCGTGTTTTGTTTGAAGCAAAACTAAAGTTATCCCAGTTCCAAAAGTGTATATTGTTAATGGACACAAAACGTCAAATATTTGGTCAAATACACCACGTGAAAAGCCATTACATGTTTTGTAAATGATTTATAGAAGTCATCAGCATCATGCTGATAATTGACCTACAGCTGTCAGCATCCATGTTGGAGAATGTCTTGTGATGAAACGTTAGTCATCTCCTGACCTTGAACTATCACGATGCACAAATATTTTCCGATATCTTAATGAGTCAGACAAACAAAATATTGCAGGTTTACAAGTATGGGAATTATCATTTTTCATAAGGCTGGTACAGTCAACATAAGAAATGAGTAACTAGCCAACAAATCTTTCAATGGTGATTTGATTCCGACTGCACGCAATTCACAATGTAGTTTTAAATAGGATGTATTTACTGGTAACTTATTACTTGCGTGGAATCAACAAATCAATATTCAAATAAGGAAGACTACTCACCCCAAATTCACTCGCTCCCAATCTCGGTCTGGAGTACAGTTCGTTCAAAGCATGATTGTAATGGCACTTCTCCAGGAACGAGGCATCCGATGCCCGCGGAAAGTTGCTTTCATCGTCCAGAAGATGCAAGATACCCACAGGCTTCTTACTCAGGAGCTGTATTACTGCAAAAGACAGGCGATTTTAAACCTCATTCAAAAGACATAACGTATATTTTTACAAGGCAAAACTTACCCGGAGAGTTGTCATTCCAAGTCAAATTTGACCATTCCAAACGTTCTTTCTGATACTCCTGTTGCTCCAACTTAAATATGTGCTTATTGAAATAATGTTGCAGAGTTTCGTTAGCGTAGTTTATGCAAAGCTGCTCAAAAGAGTTCTCTTCCAAGTCTTCAAATCCAAAGATGTCAAGGAGAGAAATTCTGTGAGCATCGTGGAGGCCAGCGCGGTGGACTATGGAGTTGATGCGAAGGACTAGCCAGCTGAAGAGTGAGGAGTAGAGGGCCTTCGCGAAGGCGTCCCTCGCGTCTAGAGCCTGGTCTATGGGCAGTGGAGACCTCATGCGCTCCGCCCTCGCTGCTGTGACTCTGGTAGTGAGAGCCCTTGCCATCGCTTCAGCAGGGACCTTCAGTAAATGCGCAGCCCAACGAACCTCCGCACCCCCGCCTAGCTGAACACCTTCTTGACCATGACGCAACTGTCTTCTATGAAAATATACATTGCCCAAGTGCAGTACAGCTGCTAACACCCTTATTATATCTTCCCTTTCTGCGTCTCCGATACCAAGAACTTGCATAGCGCCACATAGTGCTGACCAATCTGCGCCAGCGCCCGCACCGCCGGAGTCTCCTCCTTGATTCAAGTAGAAGTAATGTTCAGCAGTCAGCAGTCCTCTAGACCGCCTCTGTTCTTCATCTAATCCAGCTAGCAGCTCATAGAATACATGATAGTTCCTTTCTCCAGGAGACTGTGTGACTATTCTGGATTTTTCCAACAAGTAATGTGCTACCCTTGCTCCAGCTAACGAGCCATCTTTGAAATACAATTCCAAGAGTTTTCCGAATCGACTAGAATTATGGTTTTTTGGTGTTCTTGCATTTCCGAAGGCTTCTAAGAGGGGGGCTGCTTCGAGGATCTGTTCGGAGACGGGTGCCCTGCCGGGTGGGGCGGGGGCCACGGCTGCGAGAAACTGCACGGCTAGCTTAGTGGACTCGGTCTTGCCCGCACCGGATTCGCCGGAGATAAGGATGGCTTGAGGCTGCGGGAGCGCCGCGCGCGCAGCCGCCGCTATGGCAAACAAATGTGGTGGGAGATCGCCTAGCGCCTCTGCTGCGTGGTACCTGGAATGGATAAGGTTAAAATGTTAATGGCAAAGATAATGCAAAGTAGTTTTTCTCGCGACTTTTATACCGTGGCGTGTACTGTTCCAGTACATATTTCCGGGAACAAAAATTGCTTATGGTAGTCAGCGATAGTGTATGTAGCTTTGTGTCCGTGCCAGGACAGGTGCCAAGTGTCAATTTTGGTAATTGGATAGCCTATTCTGCCCCACTCCTGGGCATTCACCTCCCTGCACTCCTTCTAGTACTGTCAAAATCTGTCGTATTTGTCCCGCCACCTCCTTCGTGGTCAAACAAATAATGTGACTTCTTCATAATATTAGTTCAGATTCAGATGTATTATAATAACAAAGATTGTATTCTATATTTGAGTATAAATTTATCAGAACGTATTCTTACCTCCTTGCAGTCTGCAAACCATACAACGCGTCGACAGGTCTATACGGGTTAACAGCAACCAAAATCGAGCCAGCATAAGTGTATATCAGTCCCTGTTCGTATCGGAGCTTCAGGTTCCACAGCAAGGCGGCTTCGTGCAGGTCGTGAAGCCTGGTCATGTCGTCCACGCCGGTGGGGCCCAACTCCTCGCGGGGCCAGACCGGGTCCCCTTCATCTTCACCGTTCCCCATTTGTAAGGCGAAGGTTTGGGGCTGTTGATGAAAAGAGAATATTTATAAGAGTTGGGAATAAATAGATTTTACAGAAGTACTATATGATTTGGTCATCGTCGGCTCGTTTGCCTCGTTGGTCTTATCTCATGGGTCTATACACAAATGGAGAAATGTGGATTTGTTGTAGGAAACCTACGGAGAATTCAGGCGTGACGTAATAATTTGGTCACTATGCTCAGATCTCGTCATTCAAATATTGCTTGCACATTACCTATAATTACCAGCATTCGAAACTCAAACAGTCATATTTAAAAAAGGAACAGCGAAACGGCAGCAGCTCGGAAAATTGTAAAGCCCAAGAGCCGTAACTGTGACATAACTTATAATGACTCCTCACAATACTATCTGCGCATCTTCGCGACCTGCTTTACCTAGATCTTTTCGCTATCGAGATCACTACAATTCGTTACATTTCAACGCTCGCTGCCTTCGCATATTTCAATTCTTTTGGTTTAAACACCGCGTAATGGACTGTGAATTGATTTGATTACGTCGTCAATCTCGTCAAGGAGTGTATCGCTGCGTTACCGCGGTGAAGGCTGAATGGTTTGCATAGAGTAACATTTATATTACGGAGCAGTCTCGCTCGAGTAAACATCATTAATCGGCATTGATTAAAACGATACTGTTAACCGACACTCATTTATATCGAAGTCGCACATTAGCTAATTAAAATAGCCGTCTCCATTGCACGCGGACAGCTGATCATTAAGCATATTGTGATGCTGGAAGCATACGGAACTGGTGGTAGCTCCATTATAATTAACCAGCTTTTGCGCCCGACACGTATTTTAACGTTAAACGTGCGATTTCATATGGACCTCGGCAATAGTGCACCGTAGTTGGAAATTAATGAAAGAGTTTTTGTAATCAAATTAGTAATTTCAGAGATTATATTTTACAAACATATAACCAAAAAAAAATACTTCTTTATCTATAAAAATATTAGTTTAGCAGATGTAGTCGACAAGAAAGATTATTTCATGGTTATCTTAAAGAAACGAATGCACCTGCAGCCTAATTGCGTAAGTATATTATCCAAAGCAAAAGAATCGATTCCTTCCCAAAAACGACTTTTCGTATCAATATGCACTACGTAAAGTCGGTTTTGGGAAAGAATCGATTCTTTTGCTTTGGATAATATACTTACGCAATTAGGCTGCTGGTCTGCATAATGGCCAACGGTCGTGAAATCAAATCAATTTCATGCATGTGAATGACAAGTGTATCACAAATCGCAATTTTATTTAAATCTATTGAAGTTAACTGTCCGTAACTAAATGGGACTAAATGGTTCATTAAGTTAGCTCATTCATTGATATAAATTACACTAGTTGACGGAGTAATATTTACATTGTTTACGAGGATATCCAGGCACATATCCTTCAACGACAACACAGAAATAGGTCTCCATCTTCTCAAACTCTTGTTCGAACTGAGCGATTTCTCGCTACACGACCTCGTCATGGGAACTTTCTTCATTATAGACTTAATATTCTTCGTGTCACAGCTGTTCTGTCGTCGAGACACTAAACGAAATCGACATGAGGAATTGCAAGAGTCGGTAGACATGCAAGATTTTTGCGAGTCTGGAGAGCTGTGCGGTGTTGGTGCAAAGCGGACACGCATCGGCCAACACGACAATTTGACGAACGCCTACGATACACACTTATCTAGATTTCGTATCAAATTATTGCACACGTGCTGTTGTAGATATCTTAATGTGATCTTGTTCATGGGCTTAAAGTAACGAGTATTTATCGCCTATAATTATCATGTCCTCCATTTGATCTCACTTTTAGTCATTTTGACCTAATTAACACTGTCAAAAACAGCCGTTTCATTCACTAGAACACATCACTATTTCAACAACTTTTCGTTCTGTGCACCAGTTTCTAGAATTTCAAGTGAGGAAACCACAGATCGTTTTATGGAATTAAATGTATCCCGCAGTTGCGTTGCGCAGTGGTTGGATAGTGGAAGCTAACTGATTGTACCACATACCATGGTCGATAGAACTGTTATGGTGTTCGCTCTTAGGATAACGGCCTGCCTGGACCAGTCGAGATTAAATAACACGTTGAGATTACTGATTTCCTTTACATTATAGATATTGATTGACTGTAACGATTTAATCTGAGTTGCCATCATGATATTGAAGCACTTCGTATGGATTTTCATTTTCAATAAGATTGTTATCAATTTAAGATTTTATTAAATACTAGCTGTGCCCTACTCTACCCTACTTACCTTCCTGCCTACCCTACTACCTACCATTTTTTTTTCTAGGGTCATCATTCTTTCGCGGAGAATCTTAACACTGCCATTCAGAAAATTACTACAAATGTACAACGCCATAGTACCGAATATCAAGTTCAACTGTTCGAGTATCTGAATTGCGTGTTGCGATAATTTTCTAACTTTTGATAGACAGAACCGATTACGATGAAACAAAAACTAAGCAATTCTTCAAGTTACGCACAATTTTTATGTGTAAAAGTTATCTACATTGATTACGTACATTTCACGTGATGCGTGCACAAATAAACAGACAAACAGACAACATTCCAAAAACGCTGAAAATGGGTTCTTTTGGTTATCCTTTAACACCCTGTTTTTTTTTGTAAATATGTTCGATGTACAAAAATTACTTTTCTACAGATTTATTATATGTTTTGATATTGATTGATTGATTATAGTCAACAATACTATTTAGTTACAAGTTACAACAGCAAATAGCTATATTTAGATAGATAGTAGTAGTAGGCAAAAAAATCACGTTTGTTGTATGGGCTCCCATAGAACAAACGTGATTTTTTTGCCGTTAAATATTTATATTATTCTGTTTTTAGTATTTTTTGTTATAGCGGCAACAGAAATACATCATCTGTGAAAATTTCAACTGACCAACTATCACCGTTCATGAGATACAGGCTGGTGACAGACGGACGGATTGCGGAGTCTTAGCAATAGGGTCCCGTTTTTACCCTTTGGGTACGGAAACCTAATTAGCTTAAATAATGGAATCCCTGCCTCCTAAACTAGGGGAAACCTGTGACTTAGGAGTAAGTGTTCTGGTCGCGGATAAATTTGGAAGAGAGTTACCACGGCCCTGGCACAAGCAACTGAAGGAACACGGGTGGGTTTTAGTCAGTAAAAGTCTGACACGCCCTCCCGCTTCACCCAGAGCGGGAGAAGTCATTGGATGACTTCCCAACAAAAAAAAACGAGTCAGTGTCACCTTTCTGTGTGTGTTATTTATGATGAAGAACCTAAATATATAATGGGGGTAATAACAATTATTAACAAAAAGCTTTCATGTGAGATAAGGTTATGCAGAGTGGGATGTGTGAGTATTTTGTGTTTTATTCAATTATGTTATTATTATTATTATTGTGTGCGTGTGGACAATTAAAAGATGCTGATCAGTAATTTCGCTAATCACCTTGAAGAATAGTTTAATTAATCATCACAATATTTGCGTGCAGCTATTTTAGAAAACCAAACACCGAACGAATCAAGATAGTATAATGCGAATTAGATTTCCGATTTATTAAATATTACATAATTAGCCCATACTTTCCGTTCCTGTGGTTACCTCAGCCAGGAAGCAGTAATTGTTAATTGTTTACCTAGTTTCAGAAAATGAGCCGTCGATAATCGTGGACGAGGTCTGGTTGACATAGACAATGTGAGAATTTGACATGGTAATTCAAATTAGGAACAAGAACGTGGACATTCGTTATGAAATGATTCGAAGTTCGAGTATAACTCAATGGTTCGCGACCACGGAGAATGAATGCTTTGACAGTTTTGCGAATGCTACCGCAGGTGACATACGGGTCGAAACATTACCGTTAAAGAAAAACTGTAAACAGGCTCAGACTGAGGACCTGTTTTATTATAAACTTCTGTTAATTCTCCTTTTAGTAAAGCAGTTCGTCTCTTAAACGAGTTTCACAAAATTGTGAGCGATTAAAAATGAAAATGTTTTTATGATGGACAATATCAATAAAACCTAATCAACGTACTAGGCGGACATAAATCACCAAGTGCTGGAGCTGTGGAGTCGTTGAGTCAACTCTCTATCAACATTCCGCTGGCCGGCCTTGCGATCAGCCGAATGCCTTTTCTCGCCGATCACGGTGGAACAATGTACCCTGCAAGTCTTTGTTGCGATTGTATGGGCCTATTAGCTAAGATTTCCGTTTTATTGGACGATAAGGTGTATAGAGGTCGCATTACGAGGTGACCTTCGTGATCAAGCTGCACTGAAAGCACGACCGGAATATTACATGGATTTAGAATAAAAATAAAACGATCTTCGCCTCGAACTTGCTGCAAATTATAGTGATCGGATGTAATGTTATTGATCAAATACATCAACACAGATTTTCTTGTCAGAGTGAGGTTGATAAATATCATAATATTTTTCAGACATTCAATGTACATTCAAAATCAAAATCAAATATTTTTATTTTACATAGGCCTACATGGGCACTTATAAAACGTCGACAAAAGGTGCGCGGTTCGGGTTAGTCGTTTCCTATGGAGAAGAACCGGCAAGAAACTCCATGGTTACTCTTTTAAATTGTTTTGTTTACAATATTTCCATGTTACAGCATTAGTACTTGGATATAGGGGGACAACGTAGGCCCGACAATAAGTCGTACGAAATTGAAAAAAAAATACAAACAAAAAAAAATAATGCACGAAATAAAAAGTTAAGAAATGTTAACAATCATCTAGAAAACTAGAAAGCCTACAATGTTCACACATTCACAATAGGTAAAAGAATCTATACAAAGGTAAAAAAAAAAAAACACAACACTAAATTTAACATGTGGCACAAATACTGTAATCAGTGCTGTAACTATTCTTAGCAAAGGGCTATAATGATGATTGAAAAATATTGTAAAAAGTCTAATTAAAAGAGAAAAAAAAAATGAGATTGAGAATAGTTAGAGATATCCATATATTTGTGCCGTTTATGAGTTACCAGGGAAGCCGCATGCGCAGAGGGTGTCAAAGCCAAATTTTTATCTTCAACGTAGTCCTTGATTTTTTAATATGCTTTTTTAACAAGGACACGTTTGATGTAGTTTTTGAACTTTCCATCGGTCAGTTCTATAACTGACTTAGGCAACTTGTTATAAAAGCGTATACTGTTTATAAGAAACGTGCATGGAACTTATGTAATATGCACGTACAATGTAATGTAATGGAGTTCGGGCTTCATCCCCGAAAGTGCAGTAATGTGCAGAAATACTGGTGGTGCTGAAATTTTAAAGCCATGATACTTGGATCATTTCCTGAAGCCGCTGAACAAATACGCACCTGGCGCAGTACTAGCCACTAAAACCGTGGATGTGCTGTAAAATAATACGCCTATTGAAGAAACTGATACATATCACGCTTGGGTATACGTTACGAATAATGTTGTGTCGAAGAGTACTAACCTTTAATCAATACTAAACCATTGTGTTAGATCCAATCAATATTTTAATGTGAACGATAAATAAATAGAAACTACTACAAGTATGATGCCATCGCGTTTTGACACCGAGCTGCGGTTTGTACGTGACTGTACCTCCTACATTGTACAGTCGTGATGTAACTGCGTGCGTCAAATAGCTTCATGTACGTTTGTGTGCGATGGTACCTAATGTCATCAAATCACAATAATATTTTGCCAAGGAGTTATCGCATTCCGATTTCGAATTTCCGAGTCTTTTGTTTTTGCAAATATTTTTCTTGTTGCTGAAGATCCTGTAATATTTTGGTAGTGTTGACACTTCGCAGAAATACATTCAACCTTCAGTTTGCCATCTTTACGTAGTCATTGGCCTAGTTCAGCAGATTGTATGCCCAATTTAAGGCGTGCCTATTGACATTTACCGCACAAAGGGCTCAAACTCCGGGTTGCTGTATAGAATTTCCTGGCAGAAAGACATTAGGTCTCCTTGCCGGACTTCTGAACGCTCGAACCGAAATCAGGATCTCACGATCGACACTTGTGACAACGAGGAAATGTTATTTTGTAGCTTATAAGTTTGCTCATTTAACTTCTAGCTTAATTTGATTGCTATTCTTGGTCAGTATAGTAAATTTGAAATTATACTTTTACCGGCAGAGCCCAAAAGGAAGGTATAGCTGTAAATTCTTTTCTTCTAATCTCATCGATTGGCTTCAAATTGATCAGTATTTACCTGTCCATTAAGGTGTGCGGAGACGAGCAGCACCCTGGCAGCCCGGTGCACCTCCACCAGCTCGCCGGGCAGAGGGGCGGCGGCGCCGGGTGGCTGGAACCACACCGACGCGCCTTCCGACCATTCTGACAGGCCCCCGGAGCCCGCCATGCTGGAAACAAAAACGGAATGTCAAAATGATGCTTTCGATCGTAGCACTGGAGTGTTTTTCTGTGAAATATTTTAGCTTTGAGCTCAAATTACTTAAGTCATCACCGTGTGATGTCAGCAGAATCGACCTAGGCTGCTGTCAATCCCTAGTAGAATAAGTTTTCACAGTGGCATTTTACAGGATTGACTGGCTGGTTTTGTGTAATTTGGATGGGATAGTTTTTCGATAGACATTGTATATAAAACAATGTTAGACGAAATTGTATAGAACGGTACTAGTTTTTTTAATAATAATAATATGGAGGCCATCACGACAGCCATTAGGTACTAAGCTAATATTGCTATTGTACTATTGTATTAGTTGATGGCTAGTGGGTGGGTTAAAGTAGGTACTGGTTAGGCGTAGGAGTTTATGTAATGAAACATTCAATTTAAAATTTAGTATTTATTTATTAGTTAAAGTCGTCGAGTTCGTAATTTTATTATAATTAAATATAACAGACTTCTAAAATTAATATAACACATTGTGATAACAAGTTAACGAATACGATCTATTCGAACTGTCACAAGTAGATGGGTGAAGGACCACATCCACAGCCGCACTGCGGAGAGGAGGTGAAGCAGATCGGGGTGGGGGGAGGGGGCTGCACGCAGAATGGCTCCAGTGGCGGCGGCTGAATGCACATCGACGGCGGCAGCGGCGGCTGCACCATGACTGGAGGTAACGGAGGAGGCTGGACGCTGATAGGCGCGGGAGGGGGAGACTGCACACACATCGGAGGCGGGCAAGGCGGCTGCACAGTGATCGGTGCTGGCGCAGGTATCTCAATCATCATAGGAGGCTGAGGCGGCGGCTGAACCATCATCGGAGGTAGCGGCGGCGGCTGCACCGGCATCGGCGGCAGAGCAGGTGGCTGAATCATGATCTGTCCCAACGGCGGCGGCTGTATTAGAATCGGTGGGGGAGGCGGCAGCTCAATGTAGAACGGAGGCGGCACCGGCAGGTCTAAGTAAATTGCTGGCGGCAATGGAGGGTTTACGTACATCGCTGGTGGACAAGGAGGCGTCACACACATGGGTGGAGGAGGCGGAGGGGTCACACAGATTGGAGGAATTGCAGGAGGAGTTATAGTCATGGGCGGTAAAGGCGGAGGATTCACCATCATAGGAGGCGAAGGTGGCGGATTAATGGTGATTGAAGGTGGACAGGGGAGTTCTATCATCATCGGAGGTAAAGGAGGAGGTTGAACGTGCAGCGGTGGCGGCGCTGGTAGTGTGACGTAGACGGGACAGGCCGGGGGCGCCGGGATGTTCAGCGGAGGGGAGCAGCAGGCGCACGGTGGTGGCTGAGGTATGTATGGAGCTGGAGCTGGTGGCGCTCCGTAGGGCGGGTAGTAGTACTGGGCGTGAGCAACATGCTGTGAATACAGAAAAACAAATAAGGAGCCGGTTACAAAACAATTCAATGCATCAATACAAACTTAACCATAATTATAAACAAAGACTTGACAGTGTAAAAAACATTTACAGTTACCAATGATGTTATTGGAAGTAAAGTTAACAAAAACTTACCTGAGCAATCGCTACTAATAGTAGTACAAACATTTTTGTAGGCACCTCCATCGGAGCCCGATGAACTTGAACTTGTCTTAACCCTCAAAAATACCCCGATATATACCCACAAATTACTCCAGAATTGTATGCAATCACACCGATATGAAAATATGCAATCTTGATTAACAAATATTACATTCAAGTAATATTTGAAGCTTATCGAATGCGTAATCTAGTAGCATAAATAGTGGAAATGCAAGTAAATCACGTTTTAAAGCAGATAAGGCCATTACAAAGATTTTACGACTACATTCCGCAGTGTCATTTAAATATTGTGGGCAACAAGCTGTGCCGAACGTGGAACCCTGCGGGACAATTCCTTAAAGTTACACATTATTCGAATTCGTAATAAGAAGAGTTGGCTGTAATCGAAAGTAAAATGTGCAGCATAAACATGACGGACTACGAAAATAAAAGACCGTGGAAATGATACCCTGGCAAATGCCGCTGCGTTGATAGGAATGATGATGTTGATGATAATAAGGAGAACAAGGCAGAGCAAAATGACGAACATGATGAATTTTGACCAAGTAATTTTATTTGACTACAAATATTCGCTTGCTCCATAAACTCCATGAGCAGATATAACAGAAAGATTTACAGATTAAAAAGAGAAAACTGAACTCCTTGATGTCATTGTAAATCTCAGAATGCGTTGTTGAATCGATCGTTCGAAAGATTTATCGGTTATCGATCATAAATAAGAGCAAACTTTTTGCGATCAATGTTTTCATTGACCATCGTTCATTGCTACGGTAAAAGTCGATAAGGATTTATAGTGTGTTAATCTTTAATTTAAGTGTATAATTTAACAAGTGGTTTTATGTGTGCTGCTCTTCGAATTAGTGATCGGAGTTTCTGCTGATAATCTTGCATACTCGACATTATAAAACAAAAGCTATCTTAATGTGTGTAATATGTATAAAGATCGTGTGCACATTAAACGAATTCATCTTATCGTCTCATCAGTCGGTTTCCCCTCTAAAGACGTAAATGTCTCAAGTGCCGCGATGACTAACACTCAATTATGCAAAGATAATCGTCTTCAACTTTTCTTCGAGAATTTTTCCAGTCAGGTAAACACGAAACTGAAAAAAAAAGATAAATATTCCACAGAAATAGATACTAACAGCAGAATAGTTCATGTTCCTAGCTCAAGACCATAAATTTTACTGGAAGTTAACGCAAACATAAACTAGAATTGCCTTTTCTTGAAAGCATGACGAAATTATCAGGTATTTAATTAACAACGTATTGATTTATGGTCACATTTGTTGTTTAATTGCTGGACGCAATGTTTTGATTTATATACGCTTAGAGAAAAATAAACGTAAAAAGTAATTAGCTAGATATCTCCTGAGGTGGAACGGGTTTATGGTAAATCTCGCGTCGGAAATGATTTTCACTTTCTGTTCGTACGTCACTTGACATTCAGGTGCTATTAAGGTCCATTAGTAGTACTATGTAAGTGCTAGTAGAAATCATGCTATGCTTTTCCCTGCGTGATGTGTGAAGGCAGCTCTATGGGAAATGTGGTGAAAAGGAAACATTCACACTCGTTACACATAACAAAGCAAAGGAAGAATTTGAATGAACCTTGAATGCATAGTGTTTGCTTATATGCTTCATTTTACAAGCTTCTGTGACTAGATTTGAATGCAATATATGTCGTTGTTACCGAAAATAATTTTGAGGGCATATCCTGTTTTCTGTTCAAATTAATTTATTCATAGATATATTTTATTGTCTTCTATCGTCCACAACGCATTGTCAATTCGCAATAAACTTTCTCTGACATTTATTACATCAAGCACTCAGAGACAATAACGCTATTTAAAACCAAAATATTCCAAACGGAATATTTTCTCTAAAAGTAGTCTCGACTCTCAAGTCTTCCTCCCAAACCAGACATCGTAACAGCTGATTCAACACATTAACATAACCATTTCTAATGTTATTCTCGTCGGCATAAATATCAAACGCACCCATGACGACCCAAAAAAAGTTCATTGGATCCGGGAAACAATGGTCGGAGAGCCACTTCCGTCTGCCAAAGACGTGGAACCGAACCCACCTCTGATGCATACCAATAGATATAATCCGATCGATTTGAAACAGTATGTAGTAACGCACGTGTTTTATATTAAAGAGTGCGTTTCAAATCGGTCGGGTTATCACAGTGTTGTGTATTCTGGCTTCGCCCCGACCTCAAGAGGTAAGGCTTTCTACACGCACGTTCGCTGCTTCCATAAGTTGATCTTAGGTGTCGAGTAAATAATTAATACGCGAACTCAATGCAAGTTAATTTGTTGAAGAATGTCATGGTTAGATTAAGGAAGATTGGCAAGTTATTTCATGTATGATGTTAAGAATATGATATACATAAACTGAAAGACATAGAAATCATGACCAACGTAAGAATAAATTTAATAATCAAGAATAATATATCATTACCCGGTACAAATAGGTGTTTGTTATTGAAATATAAATAAATAATTTAATTATTGTTTGCTATGGACTTGTGGTGTGCAGTACAGTGTATAGTACCTATTTATTTGACAAATAACTTGATTTTACTAGGATTCCACCAAGGTATCATACTTGGCCCACCTTTGGCAAACGTACATGACGTAGTACTGATTCACAAAACTACTGCAGGATTCATAACACGTACGATATGTTTACAAAGTTCAAGAACAAGTCGATACACAGTACACAAGACTATAACCTTGGATACGAATAATAGATTATCTTTTTTATTTATTTACGCTATTTAAGCAGTAGATCACAAAGAACAAGCAAAAACGTAAAAGTAACAATTAAATTATCTGCTTTATTAGGTTTTCAAGACCTGCGAAATAATCTATATAGACTCTTGTATGAATAATTGAACTTCAAAAGAAAACAGGAGAGAAAAATTATAAAAAAGGAAAAAAAAGGAAGCCTTGCAATGAAACAGACAGCCTAGGCTAATTATTTTTTAATAATATCACTTAATGCCACAACATTTAAGATGATGGTGATACAATTTAGAAAGTCAAGTACAATCTGATAGTGGGTGATGTTAAGGACAGTAATTCAAGAACATTATGCGTGCGAGGACATAAAGGGCCAGTTATGCAGTTAGATTGCCTAGGCCGCACAGTAAGTATCTACTAGCTTACCGGGCATTGTTATTAGGTACGCCGGTCATGCATTCGAAATCCGAGTGCTACTACAGCCTGTCGTAAAGATTAGTAGCTGCTTTCTAGATGAATTAAGAGGCATCTATTCTTCACATCTGCATCAGAATACAACTGATGATGAAGCGAAATCACAATAATAAAGGAAAACATAATGACACGTTTACATCTAGGAATACTACCCGTAATTTTACTGATTTAGGTAGATGAAGATTAAGAAAGAGCGTAGTGGCAGTATACTAAGCTTTAACATACTTGTTCGAGAAGTATAAAGTGACAGCTGATAATATCAATAATTGACATATCAATGACAGATAAAATAAATGCTTTAACATTGATTATTTGCAGGTGCTTGTAGCAACACCTATTGAATGCAAAAGAAACGAAGCTGCAGAAATATAATAACCGAATGGAATCGTGTCAATGTCAGCAAAAAATATTATAGGTACATTTAATAATACAAAATTGTCATAGAAGCAAAGGCAGTCGGACAGTGAATTAATACATAATAAAAACTGTATATCCCAACAACGGGTTAATATCAATTAGAAGAAAAAATACTCCAAATTTTACGCTCGGACGCATTTCAGATTCATATCACGGAGTTGAAAAAAAGATGGCAGCCAGTCAGCCAGCTTTTTGTACAATAGTCACACTGATAGAGCAAAATACATAAAAAAGAAATGTAGTATTTTGAGAGCGTCTACACTTTTAGTGGTCCGTAAGCAATAAAATAATAATAATTTAGAAATAATATTAGCCATGCAAATCTACTTTCATCACTTTCATTAGCAATAATTGTGGTCATATACAATTTCCTATGAATATTTTCTTTTCGAATAGTATTGTGAATGAGACAAGTGCGAATAGGTCGTCATAAACATGTTTGGCCTCACAAGGCGGTCCCGTTACGGCTAGCTTCAATTGTGACACGCTGCCCGAGGCTGTTGTATTGACCGTTTTAAATCTTTTTAGTTGATTTTGTAAATGGCAATCAATTCTTGTATCGAATTTGCATATATCGTAGAAATGATCGGATATCTAAGACAGTTTCGGAGAAATTAATCACCATATTACTTAGGCCTCTTATTCATGAATTATCGTGTTTGGTAATGAAGTCAACAGTTTATTTATGGCTAGTTTCTGACAGTTCTCAGATGTTGCCAGATACTGCTATTTTTAGTTGTATAACAGCTACGGAATCATCTACTTCCACTAGGTGCTCGGTGCATGCGAATTTTTTTCAACTAATTAAAAGTTGCTCAACTTAGCCGTAATTAGAGCTGTTATAGCATAATTGATGTAAGGAGTTATGATGGTTGCGTTATATTACATCACTAGTACGGTTTGTCGACTTTTACATAGAGTTAAGGATTCATCAGAGAGCCGCGATATGACAGTAATGTGACAAAACTTTTCTTTATAGAAAATGGATGGATATTATGGTTTATATTGCTTGGAAGAGATCGCGGCATGCGATAAAGCCGCACGTTGTATATTTTTTAGATTTACGTTTTTTTTTGTTCTTGTATATTATGGTGTAAAATAAAATATATAAAAATAAATAAATATATTATCCGTGAACAATTCTATGTAAAAGGTTTGTCGCATTGTCTCGTCGCGCCTTTCTGCGTAAGCCCTAAAACTTGCGGGGAATAGCGAGAGCGACACTTAAAATGTCAAAATAGAATCGTGAAATGTCAAAGTTGACAAGAGACAATGAAACGACCTTTATACGGTTCTTTACATTTCATTTGATTCATATCTTTCACAACTTAACATTGTTTTTGAATCATCCGTTCCTATTTTAGTGCATTGTTTAATATTTGTGTCACTAAGCACTCGAAATCTTTCAAAGCATCTTTGAAATTGTTACTCTTAGATTTATTTATAGCCTGCTTTGAGAAAACACTGGCTCTGTGATTTGGATCAGCTACAAAAATATAGCCAGCATTCATCTCCATCGTTTCAGCTGAAATATGACCACTGCTGGGATATAGGCCTCCCCCAAGCATCGCTACAAAGATTATTTTCAAACTTTTCGTGTTCTTAACAAAGTCAAGTCCCAACTCTATTTTCTCACAGAATCAGAAATAACATTTTATAGTGTTTCGTCATTATAGCCGTAACTATACGTAGAGTTGACATAATCAGCCGGCCTTCACCTTCAGAGTCCGCTGCATTTTTCTCAGCAATCATTTGACTTGCCAACGACGCACTGGCATCCATTATAATGAAATCACCTTTAATTAGTCACACAGCTTCGCCACAAAAGTTCATTTCAAACTTTTTGCCTCCTTTACAAATGGTATATTAGTTACCAAGTTAAAGAAGAAATTCGATCGACTGTGGAGAAATATAAACAGAGACTGTCTCATCATCCCAATGAATTAGTAGTCCAATTGATGTGTTTCCGTCTTTAATCTCACACAATCTAAAATAAAATTTTTGTAGTCTTCGTAAATATGTCCGCATCTGCAGTTGCCCCTCATCAGAGTCCGCTGCATTTTTCTCCGCAAACATTTGACTCGCCAGTAGCGCACTGGCATGCATTAAAATGAAGTCACCTTTAATGCCACCAATGTTTATTTCATTTTTTTTGCCTTTTACAAAGGGTCTATAAGTTACCAAGTCCTAAAGCTGTTTACGTCTTTATTCTCACACAATCTAAAATAACATTTTTGTACTAGGTATTTCGTCAATAAGTCCGCATCTGCAGTTGACCCTCAGAGTCCGCTGCATTTTTCCCAGCAATCATTTGACTTGCCAGTAGCGCACTAGCATCCATTACAATGAAATCACCTTTAATTAGTCACACGTGTTGCTGGTGCACGATTTTATGCTAACAGTGTACGTAGGGCTACAATAATGTTGTGGATGATCTGTAGTTTGTAGTACGTATACGATTAGGTAAGTTAGTAGCCTCGGGTCATGCGTGCGTGGCCCAAAGTCAGACAGTAAATTGTAAATACAAACGCGATAAGCTCGATGAGCTACTTTCCTTTCCATAATAATTGTGAATTCTACCATAAGAAATACATTCAGGTTATCTTTCATGATCTTGGGTCCTCAATCCGAATCAAAACCATACGACACTGTGCTGGAAAGCATTCTTACAATATGAGATATCTACTCAGATGAAGTTTTATAAAATCCAAAAGCTTCTACGACATGCTTACCATTGCTTGCCTCTAACGAATATCCAATCTTGTTTCAGATGTCAAATTATTCGTGGTATGTTTGTGAATACCCAGACCATAAAGTAGTCCAAATTTAATAAACAATAGCTGTAGGGGTGCATCATGCCTATATCTGGTCCACAAACATCTTAATTTTGTCCGCACATTCCACCGCTCAACGCTTGAATGGTCTTCGACTAATTCATACCGCATCGTTTACATTCCTCTAAAAACTAACACTACATTAAAAGTACAATTTTTACGCTTTTCTGATCTAAGATGCTTTGTACGAAAGTAGCAATTTTCTCTAATATGACTGGCGTAAGACAGATGGAATTAGTCACAAATAAAAGTAATTTATTTCTGTGTTTATGGATCATACATTCCATTTTCAAAAGAATTTAAGACTTGACAGTTTTAACAGCCAGTAAACAACGATTAAATATAACAATTCAAATTTTGAAATAAGAAGGCAATTTAGTAGCTCGGCAGAAAAACTGCACGTCATCACATTAAGGAATGATTGCGTCCATTCCGCGTGGGTAAACACTTACATAATTTCAATATCTCCATACATTTTTCTGTTCATAATTAAAGAAGTGCAACATAATTCATTGTTAAACGTGGCGTATCTGATTTTATTTGATTGCATAAGCGATGCTTCAGTGTGGGATCGAGGGCAGAGACAGACTTGCGCCGGCGCATCGGTGTCAGTGGAACAATAGTACATACACTCAGTGGGGGAAGGAAGTGTCAATAATTAATAGAAAATAAACCGCCTTTTATTTGCTCAAGTGAAATTCTAAATGGATTACTTAGTTATGGAAAAAACAGAGGTCAGAGACGGAGAAATATGTTGCAGAACAATGACCTAAACAATACAGGCGATTAAAGAACTTTGGCCCACGTTTTTTTGCAGATACGACAAAAGTATACCAGGCCGTATGAATATCGGCCTAACAAAACTCTTACATCAAAACCTTCATGTATAAATCCATTATATCGGAGCCAAACACTTCGTAACGGAGTCAATCACCCAATATAAAGACAAGTAAAAGTTGTGCGTTGTGCCAAAATAAAAGGCGCCATTGACAGCACATAACCTTGGCAAGTGGAGCATTTTCCAAATAAACCAATTTGTCAGTTTTGTAATTGAATAATTTAGTATGTCGACAATTTGTGAGGCGAGAGGCGTGAAAACGTTGCGTTAGTGTTTTGTCACGGGACAAGAAACTGGGCCTGTTCCATGACGTGTTAAAACTATCATGGTGCGATTGTGAAAAAAGGATAGATGTATACAAGTACAATTCTGTCCCTTACACACAATGGAAATAACCTTGCTCTAAGAATTTATGGTAACCCCTCTCTCATGCTGCGTGCCTGAAGGGCTTTGACTTGCCTCAAACCAGTAATATTGCATTTAGAATATTTGTTGCTAGGTACAAGTAGATATAGATTTGTGCAAATGACTCTCTTTGTAGATCGATTTTATATCAATTTTGGAAGCTTGCAAAAGTTGCAAAAATAAAACGGAGGCTATGGTAATCAAGTAACGGCATCGAAATTACAATTTGATAGTCTCCCCAAAAGCAATCTTGCCATAAACAAAATACAATTAAATGAATAATACAATAGGTAAATAGTTAATTAATAATACAGCAAAATGCCTTCGATTACTAAGGAGCATTAGTGATGAAAGTATAATTAATAGTCACAGGAAATCAATCCAAACCAGATAAAATCCCAAAAAATAAGAACCGTTTAGAATTTAGAACTTCAAAGCACATAACAAAAACTGTCATCCAGTACTGCCCTAAGACAAACAAAACCAACTGACAATGAAAGTAAACTAAGAAGCAAGGACAGTAATGATATCAAACAAATCGATCGACCAGCTCCCGAGCACTAATTTCATAACTATCAAGTTACTCCGGTCGAAGCTATACCCAAACCGGTACCACAGCATATCAATCAGCATACAATTATTGCAAAATTACAGCTTGTGAAATAACCAGTGTAATGAGCATTGTAATGACCCGCCGTAACAGCTGATCGAGTTTATGTTTAATGGAATTTCACTAATCTTATTACACGGACTGGTTGGTGTAGTTTTATTTGCATTAGAATGCAGAACACTTTTCTCAACGTTGAACAGATATATTTTGGATTGAACGAGGAAGTTTTGATGCTAGAGCTGTTTCTTCAACACTTTCTAGATATGTGCCGTAATCTTCTGAGAAAAATATGTTAGTTAAACGAAATCTAATCAATTAACCTCATCAGGCAGAAACTAAACTTCCTCCTGAGTTGAAGCTATAACAGTTAATATGTCACCATTAGAAAATGTACGAACATGTCTTACATAATAGTGTGCAAGCAATTAAATCGTTAATTTAATAGAGAAGTGAAGGTTTGTGAAAGGGCCACCAATAACTTAATTGTGTAATTTCGCACATGCGCCGCGTGGGTGTAAATAAACGTGTACGAGACAAAACAATAGGCTGTGGGATGAACACATACGTTTATTTTAACCTCTGTGCTCCGTGACACCACACAATGGCGCATTTAGAGTCAAATGTCGTACGAACAACCACTTCACTGCAAAAACTGTAAACAACAAAAATAAACTCAAACGCAGGAATAATAAGGTTCTTGTAACAGCTGTAACATAACCAACTTACTAAGACCCACAGCAAGTAATAAAATATCTTCATTGAAATGAACCAGCCGTAGCGTGACAATGAGTCAAGAAGGTCAAGATAAAGTGGACAATCAAGTTTAGAAGTCAACGATGTCAAGACAATGACTAATTGGTAACTCTTCGCTTTGTTATCTTGTAAAGACGATGCAGAACGAGCAACGAGTGGTGCCGTAAAAACATGCGATTGATATAGGGATGCATTTTTATATAGTTTTCGGTGAAAGTCACGATTAACATTTGTTAGCAACTGTGCAAAAGATCAAGCCTTTGTTAATTGGTTAAATAATAGAAGAGGATTTCGTTAATTGGAGATAAAAAACTAGGAATAGCAAATGCAAAACTAGGAATATACCAAGAAAAGCAAGATGAAGTATATTATGAAGTGCAATGCGTTGCGATTGCGGGATTGATTGAATTGTTGATGCCGTCACGCACTGATTGGCTCATCATCGCCGTAAAGCTATAAATAGTGTAAATTGAAACATATAGATGCACGTTCATTTAATCATATTAATTTTAAAAAGAGACTTTTAAGAATTAGCAAAGCAATCGCGAAAATTGAAACAGACAGAACATGCAACTGCAGCAGCAAAACAAATTGTAGAAATCAACAGAGAAAGTAACAAACAACACGTTGATAGAAGAAATAAATCAGAACTGAAAGCTATTCGATACAGAAGTGGCAAAGATATAATTAATCAGGCATATGTGGTTGCTTGACAAAATAAAAATAAATCATAAAAGTTTCAAAAGTCCAATAGAAACAAATTCAGAGACAAAATCCTGAAATGAGGTCTAAGATACACGAGTAAGAAGTTACTCAATATTTTAGCACTCTTAACAGCTATCATAGCACAAACTATACGCAATAAGTCAACCAAAATAGGACAGGGTCAATCTCAAGTGTGAGAACACTGAGAACGTAATGAAAAAATCAAAATCAAGAGATAACTCTTTTTCTCAGCATACACAATGAATTTGTATAATTAAAGGAATACCATTAAGAACAATGGCATGGTTTAGCGTAAATGGTATATGATTAATGAACTCAAACGCTTCCTTAAAGTCTCGAAGCTCTTCGATTTCAGTGGGATCTACCACCGAAATTAGTTATTTGTCGTCATGTCATAATACGAGTGACACCTACAGAGAACAGACAAGAAGCGTGTTACAGTAATGTGTCTGCCATTTTTATGGGAGATACAACAAAATTGATAACATTTTCCATGATATTGTAAGCTTATGCTTCTAGGTCAGTTAGGAGCAAAGCTCAACATTCGATTCTAAATACGCATATGCTCATACAATTGTCTTCGATAGAAAATCTCTAAAGCAAATTTTTATGGAATTACCCTAGGAAGTTATTGCTTACGTATACCTATAAAACATGAGCTATTCCTTATTGCTCATTGTTCTTAACTGATAGAAAATCCTCCGCCAAGAAACGGTTGACACATTTTTAAGCAAAATTAGTCGTCAATACAATATTGATATAATTATCTGACACTTTTATTAAGTATAAATCTAGAATAGTATCATATAGGTATATAATAAATAAATCTTGTATTAGACGATTGATCAGCCATTAAGCTGATAATAATACGTTATTTGTTATTAAATCTACTATTAATCCTAATTCTTAATCGGATTATAAGCGACCAACTCTTTTATGCATTTGTGTCAAACGCTTAATTAAAATCCAATTATGCTGTTCATTTTATAGAACGGAGTAAAAGATTATGATGGAATTTTGTCTCAGCCATATAGATATGTAATATATCACAGACAATCGACATTCTCATCTCATAGACTATAGTCTCTGCACATCCGTATATACTTTCTTGTGCTTCCGTGAAGCGAATGAGACGTGTCGTTGAATGCCGAGGAAAGTTGCCTTTGGCTCGCCCTCCGATACCGTTACATGACGGATTGCTTCATCACCCAACACATACAGGCTTATATACAGGTCAACAACTACTTTAATTGAGTAACTGACCTTTACACTTGCTTTTTTCTTGATACTTATGCCTGGCGAAATATTTCTGAATGGTGAAATTTTGTAAAAGGGGTGAGGAGTACCGCAGGGTTTCATGATAGGACCTCTTTGTTTTTTATATGTGGTAGTAATTACATGCGGCCGTTATGTTATTTAAAAAAATATTCTATGAAAAATCTGTTGTTATAGAACAGATATTTAATAATTCTTAAAACTAAATGGGTTAGCGGCAAGATTTACTTGCACCTCTTTAAATTGAACTAGGTACGTAATTACTAAAAGGAGCAATTCGAATCAACCCAAATCCATTCAAATCCAAACCTGCCAAAATATTATGAGTGAAATTAAAACATCAAAAGGTAGCCGTTACATAGTAACAAAAACTCGTTGGCAGAATTAGAAAATTACGCCAGATGTTCTCGAGACTTTCTAACTGTCGGTCGCTAACTGCGTAACCATTTCCCTATTATATTATAACGACAGTATTACGTGAAGCAGTATAGACAGACTCTCAATAAACTGCTAGTTCAATTATGGCGATCGCTTCAAATGACTCTTGGTCTGAAGGACGTAAGTCATTGATTGTTTAATATTTCTCCGATCGGCGGCAAATGTATCGTAATGGATCATGTAATCGATTCATCGAGCTTTTACAGTTCATTTCTTTCGGATTTTCTGATTGATTGACAAAGGCACATTATCTCTCTACTAGAGGTTACCAAAGATCAAGAAGCAATGGTCCAATGGAGATAGCTGACAGCATCATTATCCGAAATCAGGCTTCACTTGAGATGCAGATGTCACCCCCCTCCCCCTTCCCCACTTCGTAACAAATAAATAAAAATTGAAATAAAAGCCTTTTATTTCGTAACAAATAATCTGCATAAATTTACTATCGAAACCGACCAAAGACCAATCTTCAAAAACGTTAATATTTAAAAACAATCATTCACTATTTTCCTCAACGAAGAAAGTCCAAGGTTTGCCATACAAACAAAAAGTCTTGTTATGGCGGTATGTGTAATTAGGGACGACGATTGAGAGAGCGACGTGTGCGCAAATATTGGCGGTATCTGTACGACCACACCAACCTGTGTAGCAACCACACCGGCCGCTTTCCACCACAGTTTCGGCGTAAAACCACTCCATTCAACTTTTTTCTCCTCACTCACGTTAGTCTCCGCGGCGACTTCATTGACATTTATGTTCTCAACGGCATCTTGTTTCATAATCTCTGTTTTTAAAGCCGGCTTTTTTATTTTATTATATCTTGTATGAATCTTTTAATTGCTTGCATCAATGACGAATCGATTTGTTTTAAGATTGTTTTTAATGCCAAATTATTGTATAGAATCATTTTTAATGAGCCTTCTCTGTTGATACACGATTGTGAATCAATTTATTTACAATCGTTATTTACAGTTTAACTTTTGTTCTTAAAGGAGGTTTCTTCAAATAGTTTTGTCAGTTTCTCACATGAGATGCATCTGCCTGAGCGTGGTCTGAGCAGATGCTCAGACTCGACCACACCTTTAACCACTTATGCAATTTTCTCTCAAAGGTCATAGTGTTACTCGATGTATTAAAGCCAAAGGCCCAACAGATGCAGACCTTTCTTCTTTTTAAGTATTTTTTATTACTTCTATAGCAAACAACAAAAGTAATCTTAAGCTTAGGAGCTATGAGGCCGGTTTCTGAATTAAGATTCTCTCAATATCCGATTCAATTTGGGATTTAGGACGTTTAACAGGTTTCCAGACTAAAGTAGGTTTTGACAAATACCCAATTTTAAACTCCTAATCGAATACAAGAAACAGTCCAAAAGATAGATAAGGCACCCTTAGCCAGAAAATTACCACCTGATGTGGTCAAAGATGAATCATTAAACCTTAACGCACTTGCCATGATACCACACAACCAACACACATGTTATATCCACATCATAGCTGGTAATGGTAGCCACTTGACACGATTCAGTGACACACTTCGATGGCTGGTGGGTAATAACCCCATAGATTTGTCGTCAACGGCAACCGCACAGTTTTTCACCGGACCGGCCGTAAGCCCGTAACTACGTAACAGTACAACTGACATAATTTGCTGTCAGTTGTACGGTCAGCATTAACATATGAAACACGTGAAAATAAATAAAAATACAGTGGAATTATTCGAAATTAGATGCCCTAAATGTAGATAAATACACCTGCATACCAACAAGCACCAACACCTGTTTAACTGGAATTTGAAATAATTTCTAAAGTTTTTAACCGACTCACGGAGATGCCTAGCTTAGTTTTGTATTCGATGTTATTTTAGCCATATTCGTTGAAGTTGCCGCTTTCGTCATTCATTCAAAATTCGAAGAAATTCGATGAAGCTCTGGGCGTGTTCATTATACCCTCCGGGCATAATATAAAAGACGATGTGACCATAGACTTATACCGTAACACACCCATTGAATCTGCCTCGGGTGCGAAGGATGCTCCGGTTGATATAATTGTAGCATTTTTTTTTTGTTTTTTTATGCTGTGCTAAATCAAGGAGTAAGTATAAGGCCATTGACGTGATGACATCATGTGCCTTTGTTTCTTTTGTCATCTTTTTGACAGCAACATAGTTCTGGTAGATGACGATGATTAAGACCGTACTAAATCAAAGATATAGAAATATTATTTGGAGCACAATTTGCTCTACAAACCGTACATGATAAGTGTATAAATAATGAGTGTTTATAAGTAGTGTTTTGGAACAGTGAGGTGTGACGTATTTATTAACGGTCACTGCCGCCCCGCTAACTTTGCGACTAAGTTTTTGCTACACTTAGCCGGCCAGACACCTGACGCGTAAACTAATTGAACAAGCTATTGGTATTTGGCCTTCTATTCCATCAACTAAGTTACTTAAATGGAATGACAAAAAAGGTTATTAAGATCCATGTTTTGCTCAAAACTTGATCCGTCTTCAACACCTTGCAGATGTATAAAGATCGTAAAAAATATAACTGCAATAACATTGCCCGGGGAAGATACTGCAAACAAGTATTCATTTCCACTGTTGGACTTTGTAAAAAGACGGCTCACCGAAGGGAAACACTACCGCAGGCAATGGGCTGGCAAGCTACTGTTTATGCATTATTCAAACTTTAAGATCATGCAGCGCCTTATTATTTTATTATGGCTTGTGCAATTGCATTTCAATAGTACCTCAATGATGTAAAAAAAACATAATGACGTTTCCAATTCATTCAATTAATCCTTCGTTATTTGAACGTGGAACGCGAATCGAATTTCGAATAATGGAATGAAACAAAAGGAGTTGAGACGTTCAATGTCCTTTGGCGTGGTCGAGCGAGTGGTCACAGTGCAGTGATCACCTTGACCGCGGCAGGCCGGTCACAGGCACCCGAGCCGTGTCGATCCGAATCACTGCCCACAGTGCCCACCGCTAGCGTGTGCTGAGAAGTAGACTAGTCTATGGTCTGCACTTAGAAAGTATTGTGAATGAAAGGTAGCCTGGAAAATTATCTATTTATAGTTTCTGGCTAAATCGTTTCTAAAAAACTGTTCTGCTCTTTTGTTTAGGGGCAACAACTGACTAACTTTGTGAAATAATTCAGGGAACCACATAATTTATGAATGGTTTGTTTGAAATACGTCGTACCTATAGGCATCATTTGACTCTTGATCATGATGGTATCCTGCCTACACAACGTTCTGCAAGTGTCACATCAAAACCATACAGTAAAAAAAACTGGACTTTACCTCAAATGACAAAAATTTAACTGTTATTCTGCAGCAGTATTCTCAAGAATGTCATCCGGAACTACATCAGGAACTTGCAATCGCAATAAAAACAACTAAACGGGGCCGAAATTGAAAATGGAAGCTGCGTACGAGAAAGCCACACTACACCACACACGGTCAAGTTCTTTCGTTTGACATTTCGTTAGTACGCCTCGGCACGCGATCACAGGAATTGGAACAAGAATTTGTGGTCACAAACAATTGAAATTCGCGCACTCGACACATGGCCGCTGAATTTGAACTCGATACTGGCACTCTGAAAAGTTCGCTTTCGAATGTTTGAATTTAGAATGTTTGGGTGAAGTTGGCATTTTTTTTTATTTGAGTTGTGTTTGCTTTTGACTCTAGTCTAGGTTTATTATTATACCATGGTCTATGTCAGAGGTGACAGAGACAAAGTTGACGATGGATTGAGCTTACTCAGAAGAAGCCTGTTCACTTTAACTATGAACAGATTCGGGTGGAATGCGTTTGGAAAACAGACGCAGGTAGTGAGTTCCACTCTTTTGCTGTGCGCATTATGAAATGTTATCAAGCGCGAATTGGTGGAATGGCAAATAGGTAAGGATGGTAACTTGTGGTGCGTCTAGATGTCCGATGGAAGAAGGGGCCCGGTGGGATGGCATCATTGATATATCTCTTTTCCTTTTCAAAAAAAGGTCTATAAATATTTTCCTCAGATCATCTGCATCTTTGTTAGAACCTGTATTTTATATTTGTATGGTTGGAACAGTTTCTTATTTTGTCGAATGTTCTTGTTCAGACAAAGTGGTCAGGTCGATGTCGAGGTCAGGTGATCCCCGTTCAGCGCGCACGTTTTACCACTTCCACGGCCATAGGGCTCGTTTCTGGAGACGCGGCGACAGCGGTTTCAGTGGGGCCTCAAAACAGTGGCGGAGGCCGCGGCGGAACCTCAAGTGTCAGCCATTGGTGACGGTGGCTCCACCGCATGCGAAGCCGCGGGCACCGAGCCCCCGTGTTTAACAGCGCGGGTGACGCTATGTTTTACCGTGAACTGGCCGCAACGCAGCGTGCGACGCCGTCAAAACACCGCGTTCGCCGCCGCGGGCTCCGCCTGCATCTCAAGCAAACGCGTGTAAAATCGCTTCTCCGTGAACTCTCTCGTACAACGCCATAATGTTTGAATTTAGTGCGGGCCGCCCCGCCCGACGCACCGCGTCTCCAGAAACGAGGCCTAACGCCCCGGCACCCGCAGAACATGGGAGTGTCACGTACGAGTCAGTACCTACATAAATGTGTCAGCACAGCACACATAGCAAGTCAGTAGCAGCTAGCAATTGTTGCAAGACTTAGCGTTTCGAATCGCAATGGAGGATACAAGCTATTGTCTGCCGAAGCCAATGGTGATTCCTTACTCCTTCGGTACAGATAAGTAGGCATAATATATTGTTTTGAAATAGCTACTTATTCTGTTTTAAGAGACAGATAAATAAATATTTGAGTGTGAAAATCCATCGAATTTGTAACATCGCCATACAGATATTGGCAGTATCAGCAATAAGAGTACAACAAACGAAAGTTTCTAGAGTAAGGATAATAAAGATGTTCAATCAAATTCACCATTATTTGCTAATTGCTTTCTCGTTAATTGTCCAACACAATCAATGAAACTTTTAGACGTGTCGTGTTAACCTGTACTTCTCAATGCGTACTTTCTCTATTCATGCATAGGTACAATCATAAATCAATATCATAAAATCACTCCTGCGTCTGATTGTACTCTCCATGTACGGCACAGCCCACGTACTTCCGATGTGGTGTAGACCACAGATTGTAGACCTACCTTTGTATAGCACCTAGGTACATACTATCATACGTATATCTAGTATTTCTTGTTTGGATAGGACATCGACTATACAGCCTCTAGACGCCTAACAACAGGCGAGCGATGTCTGTCAACACATATGACTAAAATAATCATATACTGGTAATATAGGTCGCCACTCGACAATTTCGAATTAGTAGCGACCACTTCCGTGAGCCGTAAACACTGCCGCGTCAGGCAATTACAAATAGGTAAAATAAATATTATAATGGCCCCTTGTACCGTACGTTGGTGTGGTAACAACAGCCAGAACTCGAGTTTCCCGAAAAATGGCATAACATTTCATCGGTAAGTTAATAGTTACATAATCATAATCAGATTTATTTTCTGATATTATTTATCGGAGTTCATTTTGTACTGGTCATTATTGTAGGTGTAAACTGCAACAGCACAAATTTTGTCGCGCTCGTTGATGTCTTTTGTGTTTTCGTCTCTTTCTTTTTAATGTACTTTTTTATCTATCTCTTTTCCTCTATAATTTGGTACGCAAAACTAGTGATGCACCATATTCTATGACCAAATCTGTTATGGATAAAACTAGAAACCTACATAAAATTATACAAAAAGAGACATTAAATTAAATAGTTTATTATTTGTTAAATTAATTGTGAAACGAATATTGATTTGTATAGTGGTTGAAAATGATTAGTACAGTGGTGATTTTTATTGCACAAAAAATAGGTGAATTCTCTTAGAAAATTTTTCTCTTACGGAGAAAAGGCCTCTGTTCCAGCAGTGGAAATATTGTAGACTGATTTTTGTATTTTATAGATAATTATTTTGATTTTAGAATTTAGGTATTTTTTCTATTGATTGTTTTTTTACTAATATTTAATATTATGAAACAACCGCCAAAAATATATGTTATCTTTAGAATTTTGTTTTTAGTTTTTGCATTTTATGTTATTACTGTATAACTAATAATAAAAGTAGCTAACATTAATAAATAAAAATATTAAGTACACTAACAATTTAAAAAAATATTGATACCTTCGTGGTTTTATTTAAACCTCTCCCATCCCTAGTTCGGCGAAATGACGTTGGTAAGGACCAATCAGAGCGCAGTCGTCCCGTGCCTCATACCTCAGCTAGTTGACAGAATTATTTTGATGTATTCGATCAAGCATTAGGCGTCTTGAGGCTGTATAGTCGATGGGATAGGACAACGGATTGACGCTCCCGAGTGGCTACCAAGATTGAATGTTGAATAGAGAATGAAGAGTCGAAAATGAATGCAGTTTTGTCTATGGTGTGTGGGCAAAAGCAACATGGCGGACTGGCGGTTGATATTTATATTTTTTACACATACACAGTCAAGGAATCGGTTGAAAGGACGGTATGGAAGAAGAAGTAGGAAGATGATGAATTGATGACACAGTGAAGGAATCAATCATAGAAATCGATGCGAATATGATTAATGAAATGCCAAAAGAATGGCATAGTTTTGGCCAATGTTTTTAAACACGTTTCCAACTAACAGCTTGGAAATAAGTACACAGATGTGCGAAGCCAAATCCTCTGAGGAGGTTAAAAAAAAAGTACCTACACTAATCAAAGCCAAGCTGTCAGTTTTAGAAGCGTGACAAACCTTGGCTAGGTATTTAGATCACGAGTGTTTGCTTCTAAGTACAAGATAAGTATTAATATGCACCACACAAGTCCGAAGTAATTTTTCTTGACCTTCTGAATCCATAATAGACAGGTTGTTAGTGTCTTCTGTAGAGAACAACAGTAGGTAATCGAACGGAGTGACTTGATGAAAGAAAAGAGCATTTAGGTTAGGTTTGGTTCTTTCAGATTATTTTAGGGTCATGAGTCCTCGACCTATAAATCTATTAGCAAGATGTTTAAACATCTGTGTTCTTAATTCACAAATAACTGTAACTGGTGTGTTCGGCAGCAGTGACTAATGAAATCACCTAATTGCCAAACTATGTAGAAAATCAAGTTTAGGTACCAGAATTCTATTCTAGTATAAGGCATAGCACGCACTGCGATTTTTATTCGCGCGATTTTTTTTCCGCTCATTCTGTGACCTATGGAAATGTATGAAGCTGCACGCACTGCGGAAAAAAAAACGCGCTCAAATAGTACTAAAAAATTCGCGTGCGTGCTAAGACTAAAAAACCAACTCTCGCACGAAGGGTTCCGTACCATTATCGCAAAAAACGGCAAAAATATCACGTTTATTGTATGGGAGCCTCCCTTAATTCATTTTATTTTAATTTAATCATTACTATTTTTTGAAGTAAATATAGAACTAAATATTCTGTGAATATTTCAAGCGTCCACCTGTTTCCGTTATTCATATCGAGCAAAAAACGGCAATAAAATCACGTTTGTTGTACGGGAGCCCCCCTTAAATATGTATTTTCTTCTGTTTTTAGTATTTGTTGTTATAGCGGCAACAGAAATACATCATCTCTGAAAATTTCAACTGTCTAGCTATCACGGTTCGAGAGATACAGCCTGGTGACAGACGGACAGACAGACAGACAGACGGATCGCGGAGTCTTAGTAATAGGGTCCCGTTTTTACCCTTTGGGTGCGGAACCCTAAAAAGGAGTGGTGCATATTTGCGTTGTAAATCATAGTTATCTAGGCAGCTAAATTAGGCAAACACGTTGGCTGTGTGCAGGCTGAATGTCTGCATTCCTTCGGCCCATGTGTCCCTAATGTGAGCCCGTTCGTACGCAGGCCGCGGTGTTGCAAGCCGTTCGCCATAAAATGTGCGTTTTCCGGACATGTCCTAGTTTTCACTTGAGGCTTTTTGATGGCATGCAGATAGAATATAAATCACTTGGTTTTCACTTTTAAGGTAAAAAGGTGTTCTTAGAATTTGTTGTTTTGCCCACTTGTGGAGTATAAACGAAAACGAAAGCGCTTTCGTTGTCTGCTAGTTTTTTGACGATGAATAAAAAAGGGCATACAAACAACTATTACTAAATCAAATTTTAATTAAAAAAAAATTGATTCCATAATCTCAAAGCATAATAGCTCGTAGTATCCATATTGTGAAGCCTTTTAGCGCATTTAAAAGTTGTACAACATTCGTGCATGTCTGACTGAGACTAGCTAGCATTTATGAAATAGTGAGCGTCTTCAAAGTAAATTAATACAAGTATGTTAAATTACGAAACTAGCGACATTGCTAGCTATTTATAAAATGGAACGGACGGAACTTTAATCTCAGAACAAATTTTCAAATTAATTCTTTAAGAAAGAATAAAATCATCCAGCCACTGACCACAAACAAGCAGAAGTCATTTTCTCATTTCGTAAAACAAACAAAATAGTCATGATTTGCAAAATTTTACACTGTTATCACCTTGTGTTCATAACTACGTTTCGTATTATACGCTTGTAATAATATTACATCTACTACAGGAGGCAATTTACATCGTCATCTAATAGTACTTGCATAATAACCTTAGATATTATTGCAAGGAGTATTTGTACCGTACAGTTTGGGTCAAGGGTCATTGTCGTCAAATAGAAGCAATCTAAAATGCATTTACTTAAGCATTTTTTAATATCGCTTAATTGATTATGGATTAACATCCTTTTAAAAAACTAAATAACAATAAATTGGTAGATGACATCATGAAGAAGTAATTACGGCGAGCGCACGCAAAAAGTTCAAAGTTTTTGTGAGATCGAGATTCTGTTGCGACTTGACTTAGCTGTTTCTCATTCATGATATCATTTGCAAACGGGGCAGCAAAACTAATTACACGTCGTTTCTTTACTTAAGTAATGTGTCGATGTTTTAAATTACTTTAAAATTGACATGACAGTGATTGAAAAGTGTGGTGCCTGACTTCGATAAATACCTCTTTGTTGATCAATATAGTTACACCATTCGTAAGCTCCTAAACTTGCAATGTTAATGTAGATTCAGATATAAAGTATTTTTTAACGAGTAGTCAGTATTTCACCATTAAACTAAAGCAAGTATTTATTAATTGAAAGATCGATGCGTGTTCTTTACTATTAATTAATTAAATTGCTCTTAACACGGCATATCTAATATCGAGTATTTATAACGGGATTCTACTTTTAATCTCAAAAAGTATCTTAAATTTTAATAGCGCTAGCGTGCGTACGTCCAATTCAGGAGTTGTTAACACATCAGATCATCGTATTGGAGAAATCCGTTAGAATAGCCCGACGTCCATCACAAGCCACGAGCCTCGGATCAAGCGCTTTCTCTATCAAAGTGTTCAGCACGACAGATCACATCCGAATTACTTAACAATCATTATTTACCGTCTTCACTTGACAACGCCTATGTCGGAATGTGGGAAAAACAATCTTTATTGACCAATTTATTTTCAAGCTTTTGTACTTGCTTCTTTTGTCCAGTGATTATATGTACAAATCATTGATTGCAAAGAATAACTGGCTAACAAAGAAAGTGCAATTTTTCGAAGTAATAACTCTCAAAATGTTTTAACAACGCATCGTTGTATTCTTGATAAAAAGTTAAGTGGCAACACTACCTTAGTCAAGCTGAGATGTTTCATAGCTCATCATAAAATCTTTACAGTGTCATTATACATTAGCGGCTGAACGTAGGCCTATAATTAAATCGAAACCTTCAATCCATGAGACAGCGCAGGCGCAGACCTCTCAAACGGAGGTACTTGCGTTGTCTTGTTTGGTTTAGCATTGAATAGACATATTGTAGCTAAACAGAATAGTGTGCCAAACTCGTCTTGCCTACACTCATATTTGAATGAGATGATGAAAAAGACACCCACTGCAAGGCGGACGGCAGATGCACAATCAAAATCTGTCCAAGAATTTGAGAAAAAATCCTATAGTTAGGGATAAAACTTATAACGACTTCAAATTCTCATGACTAGATGACCCGTCATTGCCAAAAGCTTCATCTGTAACTTAGATGTAAGCTCAGCAAAGCTTGAACTTTATACTCATCGACGTCAGTGGTTTGTGGTATTTTATACAGCCCAGTAACCGCACGACTAGGCTAAGATAAACGTGAATGAATTGAAAAACGTGACCTTACGTCATCTTGTCTATACCCGTGCAACTGCTGATTCAGTAAGGTAATATTTTGTTATAAAAACTTATCTTGCAAACTCGGCAATCGTCGTTGCAGCAGTGTTTATTCACGATTTGATATCAAGGGAAATGGAAGATGTACAGCAAATTCATAATTACCGCGGCCTGGGTGCTTACAAGCAATGTTTGATTAATCTTCTTGAGATAAAGAAAGCTCCAAAAAGATAAGGGAAAGATAATAGCAGCATTTTTTTAAATAATGCGTGGCATGGCATGCATGATCCTTAATCAGGTTGCATACGTAATGTTGTTTGTAAGTTGTAAAATACAGAATTTGTGGCTTACAGAAGGAAGAATTAGAGATACGTCCAATAGTTTAGAGTTCATAAATCTTGGGATTATCGGCGTAACAAAACTAACGCGTATGCCATTACTTATTGGTTTAAAAGTCGTAAGTTACTTATTTAATAACGATTAATAGATAATAAAGGTCTCGACATGGAACCAAAAGCGAGTAGACATGGTAATTTGAAATTACAAAAGATGATAGGACTTGTTTCTAGCCCATAAAAAAGGGATTTCTGTCATAATAGCTCGGCTCCAAGAAACGTCGGGACCTGAAGATAGAGGCAGCACGATATCTAGGATCGTGCTGTCGCACATAATGTGGCCAATTTCTGGCATCCTCATAGACTTTTAAGAGGCTTTCGATACCCTCATCCGAGACCTACGCTGCAACTTTCAGGTGAATCTTATTGAGGTTCTGTCAATTCTTTAGGCCAGTTTTGTGACCAAGAATGAAGAACAGTAACACAATATTTCACAAGACGCTAGTCCTATGATGCACCTGAATAATGCTAGTATTGTACTATCTGTGAGTGTGTATAGATTTTTAAGCCTGCTGTTGCGCATACCTTAGTTCTCAATAGGAACAATTAATCTAGGGTTGGGAACGTTGTATACGAACGACGTCGTAAAACACAAAATGGATTTGAGTGACAAAAAGCTTACGCAATCAGGCAGGTATAGATGTTTCAACAAACATGTTTTATGTCTGGCACGATGGGTCAAAAGGTTTAAAGTAATACTTAGCAGGCACAGGTGCCCTGTCCCTTCCTTATAATTCTACACCGGTCTGCTGCAATACTCGCAGACAAGCAATAAGTACGTGGTAGATATTTCAGGTTTATTCAAATGTTGCAAAATTGTAAGCGAATGCGGGTCGATAAATTGATTTATGTATTGAGCATTGGAGTTGGTTATTCAAAAGTATGAAATCGATAATATCACGTCAACAAGAAATTTTGTATATATTTTAAAAAGATCCTTGTCAAATTCATAAAAAAATCTCGGTTTCAAGGCCAACGACCGCACCCGCGGGGTCAGAGGTCCCTTTAGTAAAAGTTGTCCTCGAGTCTTACATTATTTTAAGCTCAAGCATTGATTTAACATCTTTATTTATCGATTATGCAATAATTAATTAGATTTATAACGGATATGTAACTAACCAGTGTTTCCGGCGAATCTTTCGGAAATCCGAGAAATCGAGACATGTCCGCTTAAAGTAGAACGTATGGTTACACTTATAATGAGGTTTTAGACTGACTTGATAATTAGGTACCTAGCCTTAATGTGTACTACTAGTGTAGACAATTATTTACATGTTTAATGTTGCAAAAATTAGCTTTTTATCTCTGAAATAAACAGATATTTTTTCTGCAAAAATTTAAGCAGCGGGGTAAACAAACTTATAAAGTAGTCAAACTTAAGCTTTAATACGTAGTTAAGAAGGCCATAAAGCGAAATCAACGTCACCCAGACACGTATACCTTTAGAAGTTGACTTACAGGTAAATAAGCGACGAGACACCCGAGTTCCTTGAAAACCTCCGTCAACTTTCACTAAACTTCATAACACAAGTGTTGTACACAACTGTCACAATATTATTCACTTATAGATAACTTAGAAACACTCGTATAACGGCAATTTTCACACATATTTTGATTACACGGTTAAGTTTTTAAGTGATACCTGCCCGCGACCACCACAACGTTGTCGGCGACGAACGAAATGACTGGACCGGAGTTGGCTTGCTTGCGCGAACGCAACGCCGCATTCCACGAGTGCTAATCGAGGCGATCTCTCTCTCGCTCACACCTTCCACCTCCGCACTTGTATGACAGAGACACTGGAAAAGGCAATACATCCAACATGTATAGGTAGGTAGCCCCGTTATTCATACACAGGGAAGCGCGGTATTATTAAAAGTATAATTTGCGATGATAGTCTCATTAGAAATTATTCAGATAATTTAATTAATGGAGTTGACAACCCATTTTGCATGTAAATAATAATTATAATTATTTAAGTAGGTACTGACAGTAAAATAGGCTGTATTTCTTTTTACCCACTTTTATCTTGAAACAGAGCAACTAGAGCGGAATCTCGCACATTTTTTTGCAAACAACGATAGACCGTCGTTAGACGTAAAATTATAAAACATACCCACATAACTAAGATTTAGAAATTGTGAATGTTTGTTCATAAAAGTGAAAGCATACAAAACGTATATTTATCATGCGAGATCGTTAAATGAAATATTACATTACCTTCTTATATAACTCTTATCTACTAATAAATAAATAAGTAGTTAATTGATGTTTTTATTATTTTTGCCAAGTTTTATTGTCAATTCCGTGTAAGATTTACATTTCAAATTATTCCTTGTAATTCGTTTTTGGTAATAATAAGAAGCATTGAATTTAAACTACCTCATTATCTCAAAGTAGTAGGAAGGTGGAGAAAGGGAAGGTACCTTTTTACAAATGATAAGTTTTCACTCGAAGAAAGTGTTTATGCGTAACGCCTGTGAAAATTATAATAGCAATAAATAATGTTGCTGCGATTGCGTAGTTTTATTTTAGGAGTGTTCATACGTGTTTTTAGGGTTCCGTACCCAAAGGGTAATAACGGGAGTCGGGACCCTATTACTAAGACTCCACGATCCGTCTGTCTGTCTGTCCGTCTGTCAGGCTGTATCTCATGAATCGTGATAGCTAGACAGTTGCAATTTTCACAGATGATGTATTTCTGTTGCTGCTATAACAACCAATACTAAAAACAGAATAAAATAAATATTTAAATAGGGCTCCCATACAACAAACGTGATTTTTTTGCCATTTTTTTTGCGATAATGGTACGGAACCCTTCGTGCGCAAGTCCGACTCGCACTTGGCCGGTTTTTCTTGGTTTGCATATTTAAAAAAAAAAACATGAATTTATCATACAAGATTTTTTATTATTGATTGGCTCGCGCTTGACCACTATCTCACCTGATGGTAAGTGATGATGTGGTCGACGATGAAGCACGCTTGTCTAGAAGAAACCTATTCACTCTTGACTTATAGACTCCCAGGTTGTAGCTATCAGGAAATACAGACTCTGGCAGGGAATTCCACTCCTTAGCTGTACACATAATGAAAGTACGCCCAAATCATTTGGTGCGTGTGGGTGGGATGTCCACCGTATACCGATGGCGCATCGTAAGTCTTGTAGTCTCATGATGGAACGGGCTAGTAGGAATTAGTTCATGCAATTCAAAGATCAATGATGATGAAGCGGCGGCTGTGATATTTTGAAGTGGTCCAGCATCTGGTCCTACTTTACTACTTTTTTTGAATGACCCCGAAAATAGTTCGTTTGCTGGAGAGCATCTACGACAAATATTCTTGCAAGGTGACTCACGATGACATACAAAAACTAAATAATACTTCAAGTTACGGTCAATTTTGTGTATACAAGTTATCTACATTGACTAAAAAGACAAACACAAAAATGCTGGAAATGAGCTTGAGGACTCCAGATTCTCAACGCTGTGGGCTTTAGTGGACACAGGTCTGGATAAAATTGTCTACGCCTGTGTCTACCGTTCGCACAGCGGAGATCAGGAGACAACCAGGCTCACAGAGTACCTCAGTGAGAATTAGTGTTACTGGGGGACTTTAATGCCCACCACCAGGATTGGCTCTTCCCATACCAGAGCACTGACCATGCTGGACGGGAGATGCGTAAACTTTCGCTTGCGCTAAACCTTACCCAGCTAGTCCAGGGAGCAACGAGGGTACCGGACGTTGACTCGCACACGGCCAATTGCTTGGACCTTCTGCTGACAACAGATCCAGACCGATACTCTGTGTCGATAACTTCACCTTTGGGTAGTTCCGACCACTGTCTGGTGAAGTCTGTGTCCGTCTACTCCCCGCCCGATCCCAGCCCAAGAGGCACCCGGCGGGTTTGGCGGTACAGGTCAGCAGATTGGGATGGCATGCGATTTTTCTTCGCATGCTATCCTTGGCAGCCTACTTGTTTTTCTTGGACTGATCCTTCGTCGTGCGCGGACGCCGTGACAAATGTGTTGCGTCAGGGAATGGAGTACATTCCGTTCTCTGACGTAGCAATGTCCAGCGTTGACCGGCCATGGTTTGGCACCGAATGTCATCGTGCCGACGCGCTTAAGCATGAGGCGTACCTGGCATGGGTCGACGCTCGATCACGCAAAGCAAGTGATGTGGATCGGAAGAAGAAAGCCTACAACAGGGCTGCCAAGTCCTGCAAGAAGGTGTTGCGTGGGGCTCGATTCGACCTTCGGCCGAATGGGGGCCAAACTTGCTTCTTATCCAGCTGGTAGTAAAGCTTTTTGGTCCCTGGCTAAGTCGGTCGAGTCGAACTTCTGCCGTCCCTCACTACCACCACTGCTGAAACCCGATGGGTCACTGGCTCACACCGCTGAGGAGAAGGCAAATTTATTTGCCTCTCTTTTTGCGGAATCTTCGCGTCTGAATCCTGGTGATTCGCGGCCCCCTCCTTCTCCTAATGGGTGTCAGACGAGTATGTCGGACATTCGCATCCATCAAAAGGACGTCCGTAGGGTGCTGCGCTACCTCGACGTGAACAAGGCTAGTGGCCCTGATGGAATACCAGCAATAGTTCTTAAAACCTGTGCGCCTGAACTGTCTCCGATCTTGACTCGCCTATTTCGCCTTTCGTATGAGACTGGAAAAGTGCCGAATGCATGGAAGCAAGTTAACGTACAGCCCGTGCCCAAGAAGGGTAGTCGAGCTGACCCGGCCAACTACAGACCCATCTCAGTAACGTCCATACTCTGTAAGAGTATGGAGCGTGTACTTAACACAAAGCTCCTGGCATACCTAGAAACTAACGATATCCTTAGTGACCACCAATACGGCTTCCGCCGAAATCGGTCTACTGGGGATCTTCTAGCGTATGCCATTCACATATGGAGTGAGGCCATTGAGAGGCACGGGGAAGCGCTTGCCGTCTCCCTCGACATCTCGAAGGCTTTTGATAGGGTCTGGCACGAAAGCCTTATTGGTAAGCTTCCTTCATTCGGTCTGCCCGGTGGTCTATGTGATTGGATAGCAGACTTCCTGAGAGACCAGTCCATTCGAGTAGTTATCGATGGCTGCTCATCGGACCAATTGGATATCAATGCCGGGGTCCCTCAGGGGTCGGTACTCTCAGCAACATTATTCTTGCTACACATTAACGATCTGCTAAAACCCGGCACCTTTGGGTATGCAGACGACAGCACTGTTGCTGAGAGATACTTGTCCAACGCACGGGCTACCGGGCCGCAGATCCAGTCTCTTCGTTAGGCCATGGTGGAGCGTTTGAACCTGTCCTTGCAGGCAGTCTCCGAATGGGGCGATGCCAATCTGGTCAGGTTTAATGCTGCTAAAACCCAGGCGTGTCTTTTTTCCGCGAAAAAGAGCCAATTTCACCCGGCTCCAACTTTCCGAGATCTGACCGTGCCAATAACGGACCATCTTGAGCTTCTTGGCGTTACTTTGACATCGACTCTCAATTTTGGCCCATACATTGAGGCAAAGGCTCAGCTGGCTGCCAAAAAGTTGGGGATCCTTGCGAAGGTGAGAAAGTACTTCACGCCGGAACAGCTGCTCAACTTGTATCAAGCGCAAGTTCGATCATGCATGGAGTACTGTTCTCATCTCTTGGATTGATCTGCCAAATACCAGCTTGATGCACTGGAGTCGATCGAAAAGCGGGCCAAGAGGCTCATCGGCGATGAAGCACTGGTCAAGACAAAGCTCCAGAGCCTTGAACATCGTCGTCGAGTTGCCAGTTTGTCGGTTTTTTATCGGTTACATTTCGGCGAGTGTGCGATGGAATTGCATGATCTAATTCCACCTAGCCCGTTTCATCATCGGACTACCAGACGTACGGCGATGCGTCATCGGTACATGGTGGACATCCCACCCATACGCACCAAACGTTTTGGGAACACTTTTATTGTGCGTACAGCTAAGGAGTAGAATTCCCTGCCGGAGTATGTGGTTCCCGACAGCTACAATCTAGGGGTCTGTAAGTCAAGAGTGAATAGGTTTTTTCTAGGCAAGCGTGATTCACCGTCGACCACATCATCGCTTTCCATCAGGTGAGATAGTGATCAAGCGCGAGCCTATAGGATATACAAAAAAAAAAAAAACATGGTTTCTGTTGGTTATTCTTTAACATTGGAATCAAAACATGGGTTTGGATCGATGGTTTTTTTTGGAAATATTTTCAATGTACAAAAACGACTTTTATTAATTTTAACAGAGAAGAAATAGAGAATTTTAAAATACTTTTTTTATTATATTTAACAGAGTTATGGACATTTTGATAATAAAAAACAGTTTCTTGGTAAAACAAACTTTGTTATTATTTCAATCACTCTTATTATATATAGCTGTACATGGCAATCACGTTGCTAAGTTATCGCAAACTTAATACTTATTATTTATTTATTTCAGGTTAGCTTTCAATTGTTTACACATTACATTACATATAATTACACGATATACATTTATAAGTGCAACAATTATTTAGAAGCTAACACCACATGCACTTATTTGATTGATTATAAATATAAATTATTGCAATTAATCATGGATAATGAATTAAATTTAAAAATATTATTTTGATTGATTATAAGATAGCAAATGAATAAATTAAATTAAACTAAGATTAAATATATGATTTACACTAGCTACCCTACATACCGACAGGTCTAAAAAAGGAATATTTTGCCCCGTTTTTGCAACATTTTTCATTTATGCTCGGCTCCTATTGGTTGTAGCGTGATGTTATATAGCCTATAACCTTCCTCGATAAATGGACTATCCAACACAAAAAGAATTTTTCAATTCGAACCAGTAGTTCCTGAGATTAGCGCGTTCAAACAAACAAACTCTTCAGCTTTATAATATTAGTATAGATATTAAGTATAGAAGTATAGATTAGATAATAATTAAAAATTAAATAACATTAAATTAGTATATAAATTAACAAATTGGCAATCATATTATATCTTATTTGTGCATTTAATAATGAATTTACAAAATTTGCCTATTCTATCGTGGTGTACGTCAATCAGGTCACTGCAGCTATTTAAGATTTTGAACATTCGCGGTACTGGTGAATTAGCACCTAGGACAGTTCTACGCAAGGGCGGGTAAAGCGGAGTGATGGGTTTTCGAGGATAGCGGGTTGGGGCACGAAACTTGAAGCGACTCAGTTACTGTGTGCAGTCAATTTGCTTTCTGAGGACTTTTTACAGAAACAGGGCATCCAATAATTCACTTCGAGCCGATAACGAGAGCATTCTGAAAGTTTGCAGACGGGATACATAAGAAGGCAACTGCTTGCTTTTCCCTTTGGAAAAAAGCAAGGTGCCATAGAAATCGTTTCTGGACCCTTTCTAAGAGAAGTTTGTGAGTGGCGTAATGCGGTCTCCATACAACACAACAATACTCCAGTATGCTTTGGACAAGGCTGTTATACAGCAATTTTTCAGTGCTGACTTGTTTGAAACGCCGTATTGCGTAGTATAAATCCTAACATTTTGGATGCTTTTTTAATAGTGTTTTCGATGTGGGGGATAAAAGTTACTTTTTATTTTAACTTACATTATGATATTAATCACTTAAAAAAACTGAAACCTAAGATAGAATGAATGTAAGTTTTTCTTTAATAAATAATCTATACTTATCTATCTTAAATCATCATCATCATCATTTCAGCCGAAAGACGTCCACTGCTGGACTTAGGCCTCCCCCAGGAAGACGATGGTATATTTTATCGTTTTGCTCTTGCAAGAGATTCGTAATCGCCGACCTACTCAGCTATCAACATTTCGCCCTGAATATGGTTGCTCAAAATCCTTATGACAACCATATTCAGGGTCATCCTCTATTACATCTAGTTCGTCAAATTATGAATTCTTCAATTAAATAAAAGCGAGGTTCATCAATCAATGATCAGATTCCCATACATTTGGAGCGTTAACGTACCGTAAATACGTCTACTCGATACGAAGGCAATTGTCAAAAACTTGTGCTACCGATTTTTTAGTTCCAAATACGGACACATGGCGCTGATTAATTTTGCATACAAAAATTGTCGGAGGCGATACGTTAACGTAGTCGATCCATTACGAAAAAACTCGTGTTCGGGCCTCTATTATCTTTGTATCGAAATTACACGCGATTTAACAAAATAAATGTCAATTTTATCACATTTTTATTGGATCTAAACCAAATACTTATAATTTACTCTTTACTGCCGTGCTGTTGTTGCTATGTTCTTCAAATCCTATATTTCCTAATGCGAAAATGTTGTCGGGATCTAGTGCCTTTTTCGCGGCGAGTAGTAACTGCTTCCCAGGCTCACTGACTGTGTCCGCGTACCATTTCTTACGAAGCTTTCCAACTCCGTGGTGATGCGATATTGACCCTGTCAAGCAAACCGAATTAAAAATGAGCGTCTTCATTATTTTTTCAGAATGATTCGTAGTCAAGTAGTCGCATAAGTCGTAGGGCTTCTCCATCATCATCAGAATTTTTAATGTTCCCACTACTGGGACACAGGCCGCCTCTCTGTGAGAGAAAATGGGCCGTAATCCACCACGCGGGCCCAATGTGGTTTGGTGGATATCACATGTATTCGAATTTTTGTTTCTAGGACATGCCGGTTTCCTCACGATGTTTTCTTTCACCGTTTTGAGAGCAGTGGTGGTGAAATAATTTACACAAACAGCGCCTGCCTGGGTTTGAACCCACGACCTACAACTTATAAGTCGCGGCCGATACCACTAAGCCACCACTGCACTCTCGTAGGATTTAGAAAAAAAAAATACTTGAAATTAATCAATTGACTAAATTTTGGATAAATAAGTAAATACCAACTTGATTTTAAGTATAAACTTTGGCTTACCACCGCAGGCAATGATCTCATCTCGTCCAGCCTCTTCGATTTCTTCGTAAACAGATATGGGGTCCGGGCATGACCCAATATTGTAACCGAAGTAGAAATAAATACAGCAGCCTGCGTCATACCTGAAAAACATATTAGGTACCTACATGACGCAATTATTCATTCTAATGAATGAAAATACCGCAAAAATTAGTAAAACATGTTGTGATTTCATGATTTTTGTTCTCAATTTCAAAATGCCAAAACCATGGTATTTTGTCTTACGCATTAAGTAATGTATCCTTGGGTAATTTACATAAACTTTTATCATCATCATCATCAGCCTTTTAATGTTCCCACTGCTAGGCCTCCTCTCTGTGAGAGGGAATGGGCCGTAATCCACCACGCGGGCCCAATGTTGGTTGGTAGATGTCGAATGTATTCGAATTTTTGTTTCTAGAACATGCCTGTTTTCCTACGATGTTTTACTTCACCGTTTTGAGAGCAGTGTTGGTGACATAATTTATATGGGGTCTGGCCCGTACCGACTGTTAAAGTCTCAAAGATCTACGAATGACAGCCTAGCATAAAAAAAAAATTGTTTAACTCACGTTTGTGACAATCGATGTGATACGAGGTACTTTTCGATGCCGCGTTTGGCGCACTCGTCGCGAATGCGTTGCTTGACGTTGGCGCAGAGAGCCAGGGTGCGGTCCCAGGGCACAGAGGTCTCGAACGATTCAGCTACCACATCGTATTCTAAGGCTACGTCCTGAGAGAAATAAGAAATCGATAGTATCTAGTTAATTGACAGATGAAAATGGAAAATGCATTTTCTGGACATTTAAATTAAGTACATATTACTTCCCCTAAAAACACCCCTCTATCTCTCATTATTCTTCCTTCATATTGCATTCTCAAAAAAAAAGTGTATTTCCCATACAAATTTTTGTCAGCTGACGATACCATTGTATGGAAAAGCAGAAGCAGTTTTTAAAATATGATCACACCTTTCCGTTACACACTGTAATTGCAGAATTTCTGAAACTGTAGCTGAAGCTTCGTTGAACTCCAGGACTTTTGAGCGAGGGTAAAGGGATTAGGCATAGAACAAAGAGATTACCCCTAATTTTTGTTTTCTATGAACCTTAGTGAGGCGGCTGATACGGCACAGCAGCGGTACCCTTCCAGCCTATTAGTGTTACTGGGGGACTTCAATGCCCACCACCTGGCTCTGCCCGTACTAGTGCACTGATCATGCTGGGCGAGAGACAAGGAAGCTTGCGTTTGGGTTAAATCTCGCGCAGCTGGTCCAACTGGGGCAACGAGGGTGCCGGATGTTGATTCGCACACAGCCAATTGCTTGGACCTTCTGCTGACAACAGATCCAGAAAGCAGCTACCGGTTCGTCTGTCACAGCCCCATCGCTGGCCCCGTTGTCGGTTCAATCTCCGGCCCCATCGTCGGCCTCTGCACTTGCGGATGCAGAAACCGAAAATATAAGCATCAAGCATCTGCATGATGCAGTCCGTCCGGCTTCAAAATGAGGCCGGCGATTACGGGGGCGCGGCTGCTTGAGGTGTCGGGGCCTCTAGCGCCGAAAAGGTGGACATTTTGGCCGCCAAGCTGCGGGAGGTCCTCCTGAGGAACCCTGAGGACGTCCGGGTGTCCAGGCTGACGAAGACCGCTGAGCTGCGTGTCAACGGTCTGGACGACACCTCAGCTGAGGTCGTGGCGGCCATCGCCCGAGCCGATGGATGTCCGTCCGAGGACGTGCGGACGGGCGATATTCGCGTCGTCGCTGACGGTGGACGACTGCTGGTAGGGTGGGTTGCAGCGAGGGTCAAGTTGCTGCAACCCAGGGCATTGCGGTGCTATATCGTTGCCTGGATATTGGGCATGTCAGGGCACGATGCACCGCCGAAACATACCGCAGCGAGCAGTGCTATCGCTGCGGTCAGCCCGGCCACCTCGTCAGCTGGCCCTTCCACAAGAAGGGGTACGACGCACAGCTTGGCCGGGTCAAAGCCTTTGATCTTGGGATTGCTGCATTATACCCTACAGCTTTCTGTGTTGTATCTGTGATAGGGGTAACTCACCCTAAGATAAGCAATGTCAAACGTCACCGGAAATCCGATACCCCATTGGTAGCGCCTCAGGGGTGCCCTGATTTGCGCGATTATATTGTTCAGCTTGACCTCCCTATCGTTCATCTCTTCAGCCGAGCCTTCCATGAGCAGTGTGATGACGCAAAGTTTGAAGAAGAAGACTGTACCACAGGGGTTACTTACCCTAATATAAGCAATGACAAACGTCAGTGTGTATCCGTTCTCCCCGTTGGTAGCGCCTGCAGGGATGCCTCCAAATTGCGCGGCGACGATGTTCAGCTTGGCCTCTCTGCCGGCCACCTCCTCAGCCGACCCCTCCATGAGGAGTGTGACGACGCACAGCTTAGTGGGGTCGAAGCCTTTGATCTTGGTAATGTAGAGGTGCTTGACTCCGTCAAGGAGTACGCCCCCCCAGGTGTTTTTGGTTTTGAGGGCTTGGCCGAAGCGAAACTATCGAGAAAGAAAAATAAAGGAATAGGATTAGAAAAAAACAGTGAAATAAATTATAGGTTACTTTTTAAAATAAACAATAGCCTGCGGTGTAAATAATTTTAATACAGGAGAAGGGCTCGTTTCTGGTGACGCGGAGCGTCGCGCTGAGCGTCGTTCACGGAGAAGCGATTTTACACGACTTTCTTTGATGATACAATACGTGGCGTTTATCGCGGCGTCGCACGCAACGTTGCAGCCAGTTCCCGGTAAAACGTAGCGTCAACCGCGGCGTCGCACGCGGCGATCCAATCCGCTCCTGTTTCTGATTCCCGCCGCCGCCGCCGCGATTTTGGCCGTGTTTGCCGCCGCGTTTAACGCTACACGCTAGGGGTACCGCCGCAGGCGCAGTGGGGGCCACCGCCACTCTTGACAACGCCCCGGGCCTCCATAAACTGTTGTTTATGGAGGCCCGGGGCGTTGTCAAGAGTGGCGGTAAATGATGTTTCATACATTGCCATATATTTGTGTTTCCGCGTGCGATGACATGGGCTAGTGCACGCGCCGCTTCTCGGTGAACAGAAAAACGTAAGACGCGCCGCGCGACGCCCTAGGGGGGAGTAGTATTTCCCCGACGCCTAGTTTTGCTTCCAAGCAACATTGCTTGGTTCAGGTTGGATAATGGTCAGATTTGTCTCTATCTAGGATAAATAATTTCTCTGATATGGTGGATGGTCAAAGATGGTATATCCAGGAAGCAGTAACACATTACAAATCGTGCCGGTCGGCTTGTTTTTCAATCTGATATCGTAAAAAACCGGACTCCTAATCAGACCGCACCAGCAATCAGTATCATAATCATAGCCGTTTTTTAATGCTGGTATGTTTGAATTTTAACCTGATCCAGTGTGTCACAGGACCATGGGGATTGGCACCAGAAAAGAGAAGCCTATGCCCCAGCTTTGGGCAAAGTCCAACTGTGGATAATAATGATGAGGCGCTTTTAAAACCACTAGCAATTCAGCAGCAGTTTAAAATTAGATTCGTTTAGTAGTATATATTGTTACCTGTTCATTATCCATTAGCCGTATGCTGGAGGGCTGCAGGCGCTGCCGAGCCACTTCCCTCTCGAAGTAGAAGCCGCTCTCCCAGTCCGGGAACACGATGGAACCGTAGCGTACCACAGGGGGAAGCGGGCGAATCTTTATCGTTACCTGAAATATTCAGAAGGCAGTTTGAGATAGATATAACTTGGTGGTGTTACGGTGAAGTTGCTAATTTATTACTGCAGGCGTCTGAACTTCACACGATACCATGCTTGAATTAGTTCCCTGTAGGGTTAAACAATTTGTAGCTAGGTAAAACTAATTTTCTTACTTTGCGTTACAGGTTGTCCTTATTATTGGCATTAGTGGGGCGTGCCGGACTAATGAACTCACGTATATGTTAAACTAAAAACATTGGGAAGCATTCAGAAAAGTTGCTGTTGGTTAACTTATCAAACACGAAGACCAAATATTGATATGATCTTCGTGATTCCTGAAGAATATGTCTAAATTGTAAATAAATATCAAGCCTTTCTCCCTGATAATATACCAAACGTTTTTTTTTTTTTGCAATATCGCAAAGGAAAATGTGTTAGACAGCTTATGGGAAGTAACTAAAATTAATGGTGAAATTGCCATGTTCCTTGACAGGAACCAAAACAATACACCGGGCAATATTTTAGGAGGACGTGGGCCACACTTTTGACTGATTCGGGTGCTGATCTGACTACGCTTAAGCATCACAGCGGCTAGAAGTCCGGTACCGTGGCAGAAGGATACTTATAGGACTCTATAGAAATCAAGTCAAAAATATGCAAGGGTATCGTTGTAGGCAAGTTGGCGGTATAATTGAGTAACAAACATACATACACACACCGAACATATCCATCCAAACTTTCACATTTATAAAATTAGTAAGATTGACAAGCCTAATAGAAATAAATAACTATTAGTCTTGTCTTCCTGGTCCTATTCTTCATAAAATCCGTTCCTAACATATGAACTGTGATACATAGTACCTAAATAACCAATAACCATCATGACAAACTAATAGCCATACCTCAGTAACAACTCCAAAGCAGCCCTCTGATCCCATAATGACATGATCCCATTCGGGCCCGCACGAGATGCGCGGAACACGACAACTCTTCTCAATCACACCGCGTCCTGTTACCACCTGAAAAAGACAGAGTTTTACTGACAGTTGTAGAACAATTTTGATTAGCTTAGTTGATATCACATTATTACATCATGCAGTCGATGATAATAGGCATCCTGCCATCGCCGAAACGAGTGATCCAGTGTCTCCCACAGTGCTCAATCCTGTAAATCTCTTCATGAAGTTTGATGTGGTTGGTAGTGAAGCTGACAATTTAATATTCAATTACGTTTTTTTTATTACGTTGCACGAGTATTCTCTTCGTTTTAAGGGTTCCGTACCCTAAGGGTAAAAACGGGAACTTATTACTGAGACACCGCGGTCCATCTGTCTGTCTGTCTGTCACCAGGCTGTATCTCATGAACCGTGATAGCTAGACAGTTGAAAATTTCACAGATGATGTATTTCTGATGCCGCACTTTAAACATAATAAAGTTAATATTAAGTTAGGGCAGTTAGGGCTCCCATACAACAAACGTGTTTTTTTGCGATAATGGTGCGGAACTTCGTGCGCGAGTCCGACTCGCACTTGGCCGGTTTTTTTATTAGTCTTTTTTTATCAGCAGCGCAAAGGCCAAGGAAATATTTAAACTTTGATGATCTTTTTTTGAGGCAAGCCCGCCACACTTTTTTACCAATGAATGACTGACCACACGTCCTGGAAGACGACGACAAAAGCTGAAAAATGTATAAAGAAAATTCTAAGTGGGGAGTTATAGTTTACCTTGGTGTTTACAATGATGTCCTCGATATTCCCGTAGGTGTTCTTCTTCATGCCGCTGGCTCTGGTGGCCACCCATCCGCCTAGCGTCGAGAACTCGTACGAATCAGGCTCGTGGCCCACTGTGTAGCCACGCGCGCGCATCTCTCGATCCAGGTCCTGGCCTACTATGCCAGCCTGGAATAGGGACAAAGGTTTATATTATTATTGGCTTTTTCGCTTTTGTAAGTGATATATATTAATGGAAACCGTGATCAACCGCGAGCCTATTAGTAAGTAATAAACAAAAAGTGTAGCCGAGTGGTAGCCAAGTTCAACAGACAGTCAGCTTACCATATAACATTTTGTGGTATGGTATGCCCACGTTAATACTAACTACAGGGTGAAGACGTCGACGACAGGACGTTATATCTCCGAAACTCTTCACCACTGCACTGGAGGATGTCTTCAAGGTTCTGGACTGGAGAGGGCTAGGCATCAACGTCAATGGCGAGCACATCACTCAAGCACATCACTCACCTTCGGTTTGCCGATATAGTGGTGTAGCGGGATCGACGCCGACACTTACGAACTAATGACATATTATGACGTCACACAAATCCTGCATCGCGCAAGCACAGTTTTCGGCGCGATTAGAACACATACAACAGTGCGACAATAACCGTTGGGCAGGTTGGAGGATCCTTCCTTTTCTATGGAGGTTTGTGGGACTTTACACTCTGTTCTGCATACCCCCAAACTGGTGACCAACAAACATGAAAATCAGCGCAGCCTTCGTGCAAAGCTACTTCATCGTGACGTCATCATCACTTCCTCAAGCTTTCGAGCAGCCAGTCAAACAGCCAGCCAGTACCCACGGCATTTAAGGGGGTATCCAGAACAGCAGCATGCAGTGGACGCGCATTCCTGGTCATCACCCTCAGCTTCCATCATCACCGCTCCGACCCACTGGAGCCAGCAGCACTATCCGGACTCACTGGGATATCATCACCCCGACTCACTGTGGCACAACCGCATACAGTTCCGACTCACTGTGAACTCTGCGACTTCCGGTTTCGACTAACGGGAACCAAACTTCCACTGGCCACACCTGCCAGGCACGCATCACAAGATGTACGGACGTCTCAACCTGCTATCGACCTCCGGTACAATGCTCGATGACCTCAGCAGAGCTTCCAAAAGAGTGGGTCTTCAGATTAACATTGACAAAACCAAGGTGATGTTGAATGCCCATGTTGCATCCACTCCCATCAAGGTCGGCGACTCTACACTCGAAGTTGTGGACGACTATATCTACCTGGGACAAACGATCCAGTTGGATAGGGCCAACTTCGAGAAAGAGGTCATTCGTCGAATCTGACTCGGCTGGGCAGCGGTCGGGCAGTTACGCGGTACCTTCTCGTCTAACTTACCACAGTGTCTCAAGACGTAAGTCTATGACCAGTGCGTGTTGCCAGTGATAACCTATGACTTTGAAACGTGGTCGCTTACAATGGGCCTCATCAGAAAGTTTACAGTCACCTAAAGGGCAATGGACAGAGCTATATGCTCGGCGTTTCCTTGCTTGATCGAATCAGAAATGTAGAGATCCGCAAGAGTTTACCGATATAGCCCGAAGAATTGCCATACTTAAGTGGCAGTAGGCAGGGCACATTGCTCGCAGAACGGATGGCCGATGGGGCAGAAAAGTTCTGGAGTGGCGACCGTGAACTGGAAGACGTTACGTTGGAAGGTCTCCCACAGGTGGACCTGGTGAAGGTTCCGGATATCCGCTGGATGCGGGACGCACGGGACCAGTCAATGTGGTGACGGTTGGGTGAGGCCTATGGCAAGCAGTGGTCGTCTTAAGGCTGATATGATGATGATGATTTGTTGACCACCAAGAAGCACAGTTCCTTCAACATGTTTATTTTGATGCCTTAAATATTATAACAATTCTCCGATAACCATCACTCAGTTGAAGAGGAATATCGAGGTTGAAATGGACTCTAATACTCCGGTTCATTTACGACGAGTGTACACTCTCACTTCAATGAATGTTTGGCGCGGAGTGAAAGACATCTTAACGATGTGTGATTTAAAAAATAAAATTCCATTTAATATTCAATATAAAGACTTATACTCCAACAAGATAGGTCTATTTTTCCATATTTTTTAAATAGGTGTTTATTTTTGAGACACTCAGTTGAAGGCAAATGTTTACGCTCACTGCCCCCATAGGTCTTTTAAAAAGGTTTACATGAAGTTAATATTTGGTATGTGGACATGTTTTTATCGTTAACTGCGCCAGAAAGAGGTAATGTTTCTATTTTGTAAACGTACCGCGCTGGAGAAAAAAAATCAGTACCTAAGACTAGTTGCAGTGAGGCTGACTGCCCAAGGGCCCAAGGCGCTTCAGATTCACTTCAGTAATAATAACACTAGCAGGCAGTCTTCTAATGCTTCCCAATAAACATCTTTTTAGTGTTTATTTTTTACTAAGTTCCCCTATAAAAACCATAGCTCTTAACAAATAAGGCATTATCAAACTAGTATTTTTTTTGTATACGCGGGAATACCTACAAAAGGCGCCTGGACTTTTGGGAAAAAAACAAGGAGTATGGGCTTTTTACCCCCACTAAAACCACCCCGGAGATCACCATCGGCACGGTCATAATATGCCCGTGTACCACCCTGGAAACCCCTCTGTACAACGCCTGTTAGGGCACATCCCTGGGGATACTAAAAAGGCACCTCGCCTAAGCCTTGTTGCGCATGGCAACACGTGATCACACAGTGACAAACCGTCTTTCCTGGAGTTACTTGGTTGGCGACTTCCATATGAATTAGACGTAACAGAAACCACCGGGCGATTCAAAACTAGAACCTTACCTGTACTCCAGCCAGCAGTTGATCCTTATCCAGCCACAAGATGGAGTTCAAGTCGCTGGTATCCAACACGAGGATCGGTCTGGTCTCCAGAGCGGGGCAGGTGACGGCGCCCGAAACGGAGGTGCCTCCGCCGAACGGGATGATCACGAAATTGTGGCGGGACGCGCATGCTACTATTTCTTCTACCTGCAAAGATGACATGTGGTTAAAGATAGTTGCAGGTTTCCGAAAATTATTACTAAGTAGTATCATATGTGCAACAGTGCCTTTACGCGTTGATAATTGTAGAAATGTTGAAGATCCAAAAGGAGGCATACACTATTAAACAACGGTTGGAACAAATGTCCCAATAATGATTACCGGCCAGGGTCAGAGGATATTGGACATTAGCTTTGCGGATGCAAAATAAAGTTTAATATCGAAGTAACTGTTCAGCTTGTAGCGGCACCAGCGCCGCCACTTACGAACTAATGACATGACGTCACACAAATCCTGCATCGCGCAAGTAAAGTTTTCGGCACGATTAGAACACATACAACAGTCCGACAACAACCGTTGGGCAGTTGCCCGGACCAGACACAACACCCGTCTGGTCGGAGGATCCTCCCTTTTCTGATCCACCTGCCCCCAAAAGCTTGTTTGATATTCTTTGTTTGTATCGTTCGTGTGGCTATTAGGACCAAAAGATTACGAATATCAACTATCTATTCACTGTCAGTGACAGTTTGTAGGAGCAAACTGTGTAATGATGTTCCTCTATCTAAGAAAAAAATTCTGAAAGAGCAAAAGAGCCTTTAATTCTGCCGCCAAGCTCTGCAAGCGGGTTCTGCGTGGGGCACGTTTGACCATATTGGACGTATCGGGGCCAAGCTGGCATCGCACCCTCCGGGTAGTAAACAGTTTTGGTCCCTGTCTAAAGCAGTTGAAACTAATTTCTGTCGTCCCACTTTACCTCCAATGCTGAAACCTGATGGGTCGCTGCCTCACTCTGCAAGTGAGAAAGCAAATTTTTTTGCATCTCTCTTTGCATGCAATTCACATCTGGATGCTGGCTCTAAGCAACCACCTATTATACCTCATTGTGACTCTTCGATGTCGGAGATCGCAGTTCACACTAAAGAGGTTCGGAAAATACTGTGCAGCCTAGACGTGAACAAGGCCAGCGGGTCTGACGGTATTCCAGCGAGAGTATTGAGGCAGTGTGCGCCAGAACTGTCTCCTGTTTTGACTCGCTTGTTCCGCCTCTCTCTTGAAAAAAGAACGGTGCCGAAATCCTGGAAGCTTGCAAATGTACAACCAGTACCCAAAAAGGGCCATCGCGCAGACCCTGCCCACTACCGTCCGATAGCCATTACCTCCATACTATGTAAGGTTATGGAAAGGGTACTGAACAGTAAGTTGTTGACCTACCTTGAAGACAATGATCTCTTCAGTGACCGTCATTATGGCTTTCGCCGGGGACGGTCAACTGGCGATCTTCTTGTGTTTTTCACGCACTGCTTAGGCAAAGCCATGGAGAAACACGGCGAAGCAATTGCCGTATCCCTCGATATCTCGAAGGCCTTTGACAGGGTCTGGCACGCTAGTCTACTCGGCAAGCTTCCTGCTTATGGCATCCCAGCCGGTTTTTGTAGCTGGATATCAGACTTCCTCAGTGAACGGTCGATCCGAGTAGTCGTTGATGGCTGCTCCTCTGACCTTATGGCTATTAATGCCGGAGTTCCTCAGGGGTCTATTCTCTCTGCAACTCTTTTCCTGCTGCACATTAATGACCTACTTCTGCCTGGTATTGTTGGGTACGCAGATGACAGTACTGTTTCAGAGAGATACTTGTCCAGCGCAAAAACCGGCGGGGTTGAAGTTCGTTCCTTGAGAGAGGCTATGTGTGGAACGTACAGATTTGACCTTAAGTCATGTCTCCCGTCGGGGTGATGACAATCTGGTCTCTTTTAACGCCACCAAAACACAGGCGTGTCTTTTTACCGCATAAAGGACTCATTTTATCCAAACGCCTACTTTTCGGGGTGCATCTGTTCCTGTAACTGATCGGTTCGAGCTCCTTGGCATCGAGTTGACATCCAGTCTCAACTTCGGCGCCTCCATCGAGTACACAGCCCAAATTGCGGCAAAGAAATTGGGCGTCTTAAACAGATTCAAGCGATACTTTATGCCTACTCTTTAAAAGGCGCAAGTCCGATCCTGCATGGAGTATTGCAGCCACCTCTGGGATGGCTCAGCTAAATATCAGCTTGCCGCGCTTGACTCGGTGAAACGCAGAGCTAAAAGACTAATTGGCGACGTCAAACTGGTGGATGCCAAGCTTCACAGCTTGGCTCATCGCCGTAAGGTTGCCTGCTTGTCGGTCTTCTACAGACTGTATTTTGGCGAGTGTGCTCATGAACTTCACGACCTCATCCCACCGGCATTCTACCATCGAACATCTAGACGCACTGCAAGTTACCATCCTCACCTAGTTGCCATTCCACCAATTCGCACCAAGCGCTTCCAATCATCCTTCATAATGCGCACAGCAAAAGATTGGAACTCACTGCCTGCGTCTGTGTTTCCGAACGCATACAACCCGAATCTCTTCAAATTAGAGTGAACAGGCTTCTTCTGGGTAAGCTCACTCCATCGTCGACTATGTCTCTGTTACCTCTGACCTAGACTAGAGTCAAGAGCAAACCCATAACAAATAAAAAAATAAAAATACGTTTTCCAATTTTCTGATGTGGTGCCTGTTGGGCCTCCACCGCCGCGCCATGTAATTTTCTCGCAACTGATTCCACATGTTCGCTAGTTATGTCTACTTCTAGTACTCGTAATGGAGTCAATTCGGGGAGGCCGTCAGGTAGTGTAAATAGACTTGAATCAGGATTTAATTCGGATGGCTGCTTTTCATGCAATACTTCCATGACAGTCTTACCCGTTACGTCAATTTCGTCTTCAGGTTTAAGGATTTTGCTTGTATCTTTTTTCAATAGTTAATTTAGGGCTTCGCGTGTTTTTCCTCGCTGTATGAGACGCGTGATTTTTTTTATGACATCTGTGTGATAGTCATTATTATCATTATATTTTTTTCTGCTGTAGGTGTTACGGATAGAGAGATCTGCTTTCATAGCCTCGGTTATTAGTATATCGAAATTTTCTTGATCCCATAGATTTTGGCGTCAGTCAAGTAATCTCTTCATATCTTTTGCTTGTTTAAAATTCTTTTCTCTTTGTAACATGACGGCAACGTAAATCAAAATGCGTTCAGAAGGATAGTCTGATTTAACAAGATGTCCTATTTCTTCGGCTAATTTTTTAACAAAATCTTCTACTTACAGTGTTGGAGGGAAGTTCATAGAGTTTCCCATGAAGAGTGCACACTTTTTCCCATCGTTTTTGCCATATATCTGTCTTAGATCCTATTCCATTAAAAAACGGGGATCCAAATGCATCTTCTAGACATATTGTGGGTATGGTCAGGGTAATTGCTGAAGGTGGATTCTCACTATGAGCGGCACGCATATGCCGTTGTAGTGAGATCGAACGTAAAACCAAGTCGGATAATTTATTTAGTAGGTATCTTAATAATCCCCCCCGGTGGGTTCCCGCTTTGTCGAGGCGGGGGGGGCTCAGTAACAGTGGCTTGGTCACCCACGGTGAAGCGAAGAGGAACCCGAGGAGGGGCCGCTCGTCAGGGCTTTTGCCGATTAAGCCGACGACGTAGCGGCCAACTAGTAGGTTGCGGTGCCGCTTGGTAACAGGCGACATCGCAACTGAGGCGGGCCGCGATGTCTTATGGAGATTTCCAGGTCCCATACGATATCGCGGCTGAGGGTTGGAGGCCGCGGCGGGAGAGGAGTGCCGGTATTGCGGTGCGCCGCTCTCCCTACCTTCCGCGGCCTAGACGGGGTCGCCACCATCTGATGGCGGACGCGGTGGGGCCGCAGGGGAAGAGGAGTGTCGGTATAGCGTTAGCCGCTCTCCCTATCCCCTGCGGCCGCAAAATGGTAGGTGGTGGGGCCATTGACCTCGACCCGTCACAGTGGGACCAAGGGTGCCATACACGGGGTCGTCTGGCACCCATGTGCTGATTTGGTCCCAGGGGTGGTCACGGCGTGCAGTGTGTTCTTGCGCGCCGGTAATGGGGGGTACTCCCCCGAGGAGGGTCCGGTGACGGACAGCTGCGGCGGGTTCGCGGTGAGTGCTAACGCGTGCCCGTGTTCCCGCCATAAGCGGCACTGGAGGACACCGTGGAGTTTTAGTGGGTTAGAGTCCCACATAACTGCACTATCTCCCCGTGGTAGTGCAGTATGCATGAGCATTTCTCCACGCAAAAAAAAAAAAAAAGGTACCTTAATAATTAGGTTATAATTAACCGACTTTATTTTATATTAGAAGAACACAATATAGTAAAACCAACCTAAGTAAACCAAGTCGGTTTATGTTTTTGTTTGTAACCGAATTATTTACCTATTTAATTATCCGACTTGGTTTTACATTCGATCTCACTACTTTTTTCGGTAGAAGAACTGAAAATTGTGTTTTTTTACATTTTAAGTTTCAATCACATATTGAAACTTATTACGAACTAGTCGTGACCGCGGCTTCGTTCCCGTCAACTGCCTACCCTACCCTACTTACCTTCCTGCCTACCCTACTATAATTACTTTCCTGCCTATCCAATCTACCTAGAGCTGTTCTATGGTCATTCTTTTGCGGAGAATCTTAACACCCCCATTCTGAAAATGACTTCAAATGCACAACGCCATGGTATTGAATATGGAGTTCAACTAGCCCGAGTATCTGAATTGCGTGTGTTGTGATAATTTTACTTCTTCAACACTTTAAATTCATCTTACTTTTGATAGTGTGAACCGATTGCGATGAAACAATAACTAAGTAATACTTCAAGTTACGCGCAATTTTAATGTTAAAAGTTATCTACATTGGTTTCATACATTTTACGTGATGCGCGCACATATAACCAGACAAAAATAAAAAAAATGCTGGAAATAGGTTCTGTTATTATCCTTTAACACCCTGGCTATTTTTTTTGGAAATATTTTCGATGTACAAAAACTACTTTTCTACAGATTTATTTGTATGTTGTATGTATTGATCGTATTGATGATATTGATGTATTGATATCTTGCTCTTGTCTTTGATTGAGATGATTCACATAAATAGACAAAAATTTTAATGACACTTATTACGATTACGAAATATGATTTGCTGATGATGGGATCGGTCAGAACAAGGCCAAGGTCTAAGACCTTGGCTAGGTATAAAAGCTGCCTCGGTTGGATAGGTTACATTTTCTTGATTCATAGGCAGATAGGATACAAGTTCCATTATGGGCCGTTGATTTGGCAGTTCATTTTTAGGGTTCCGAAGTCAACAAGGAACCCTTATAGTTTCGCTTTGTCTGTCTGTCCGTCCGCAGCTTAGCTCAGAGAATCTAAGTACTAGAAAGCTATAATTTGGCATGGATATACATATTAATAATTCCGACAAAGTGGTAAAATAAAATAAAGAAAAAAAAATTTTTGGAGTGCCTGCTATAGACGTAAAGTGGGGATGTTTTTATTTTTCTCGTCTATCCGATGGTGTGGGGTATCGTTGGATAGGCCATTCTGAAATATTATGGGTTTTTTATCACTTTATTGCAGAGTACATGGTTGAGCTTAATAGATTAAAAACAGGCAGATCATTATTATACAAGTAAAATATATCTTTTTACTAATCGTAACCCTTCTCAAGAATAATTTTCATCTCCATGACAGATTCCAAAACCAAACCCAATTCAAATTAAAAATCGTGGCTCCATAAAGAAAACCGACCAAAAAGTATTTATGGTCGAGTCGCCACATCACCCCCCTACGAAGAAGAAAATCCCAAAAGGAAAAAGGGAAACCAACAAGGCTGAAATTAAATAAAGCTACAATCATTCAGAATAAGAAAAACTGAGATGATTGCAGAAGAAATACTTATATTTGGGACACCAAGTCAACAAAAATTAAGAAAATTAAAATAAATTACATTAAAATTAAATGAATAGGTACTAACTTAAAATTCAATGGGACTTCTGGCATTATAGATCCAAAACGTCCCTGAATCTAACCTTACGACCAGAACGCGTCGTAACGACAGGATCATCAGCTGATGGCGGAGGCACCCTCGATGCAGGCGAAAGAATGGAGCTCCCAGATGACGAAAGAAGCACCGTAGGAGAAGAACACGATGGTTTGCTGACCGGTGCTTCTGAAGTTGATTTATGCTCATCTTCAGATTCCAGATGTGCTGGCTTAACTCGATCCACACTAACTTCCTGCTTCCTTCCTCCAACATCCAAAGTTAAAGTTTTTGATTTCCTGTCAAGGATCCTGTATGGTCCTGTGTACGGTGGTTGAAGTGAACGCCTAACCGTGTCATCGCGTAAAAATACATGCGTAGCGGTCGACAAATCTTTAAAAATAAAAACGGACGGAGTTGAGTGCCGAGATGCAGGAATTGGCCGAAGGTCAGCCATGACCTTTCGTAGTCGTACCAAGAAATCGCACGAGCTATAATCGCTAGTTAGCGAAGATGGTACTACGAAATCTCCTGGAAGTCTCAGAGGCTCTCCATATAATAACTCAGCAGAAGAACATTTCAAGTCCTCCTTGAGTGCCGTCCTAATGCCCAACAGAACAAAAGGTAAAGCTTTACTCCACGTTTCTGCGTGACACATTAAAATTACTTAAATAACGTTGTTAGCTGTGTAAAACAGAGTAAATATATGCTTATGAACCATCTATACTTCATCATCATCATCATATATGGATATCTCCATAACCATGGGGCTCCGAGTGGTGGGGATGGCACAGGGGGTAGCCAAACCTCCCCACCTCACCCCACAACCGCCCCGCGCCAAAAATCAACGGAATTTTTAACCCAGTTATTCTACACTACTGGGATGAGAATTGCTGCCAACTCTGTTATCTGTTGCTTCTCACCAGTCACCAACATAGAGAGAAGACTTTTCAAATATATCTGTGTTAGAAGGTTATTGCGTAAGTTCAATTCGATTCGAAATTTCGAATTCTTAGCTATTTTATTACTAAACGTTTTGCGACTTCTTACCTGTTCATGAATTTCTGGCCATATCACAGCATCAGGGATCCTCGGGAAGCTGTTGCTTCTAAGCTGGCTCATGTCCTTCAGCGTCTGCCCATGTGCCCTGACCAGTCTGTCCATACCATCGACACTGACTAGCGCGATCTTTTCCAGTTCTAACCGGATCGGCTCTGGTAGTCTGCTCTCGGGAAATCTCGTGGGTAGCTCGGGTATCTTCGGCCCTCGTGATGGGTCTATGCCGATGGTGTCGAAAGCCCATTGTCGTAAGTGTGGTAGGGTTTGTCCGCCGATGGAATATCTGTAACAGAAATAAGTTTAAGATAAATGGTGAAAAAAATTAAATCAAAATATTTTATTTCAACTAAACCATTTATAGGTACCTACTTGCGAATTGTCAAACAAAAGATGAATCTAGTTGCACATTCGCAAGCGTCAGTAGAGGTCTCTATGGAGAAGAATGTATAAGTATCTCCTCGGACACTCTTTTCCATCAGTTTTAATTCCAAGTAGTTTAATATGGTTGTTGGAAAATTACAGCCGGCCTAAATGTGAGAACGATGTAAAAAGACGCGCAAGTAAAAGCATCTAGTGTAAAACCAACAATTCAAAAATACAATAAGTAAACATATTTAATTGAAAAGACAAAAACAAGTACTAGGTATCAATTATACATTTAAAGTTTGTTTTTTTTTAGTTTTTAAACAATTTTTTACTTTTTAGTTCAATCGCTAATTCTGAAGATGGCGTTCCAGTGGCTAACTGTGGTCTTCTTCATCAGTTCCACTTCACCAAATGATACTTTCTGAGTGCAAATGATTTCATTATTGATGAAAATACCAAAATCGCTATATGAATATTTGAGGAGTTCCCTCGATTTCTCCTAAATCCCATCATCAGATCCTGACCTGATGACACCAAAAGAAAAAAAAGAAAGAAAAGAAATTCTTTGTGTAATCGGGTAACAAAGATAAAACAAAAATCCGATGAATTGAGAACCTCCTCCTTTTTTTGAAGTCGGTTAAAAAAAGTGGGCAACCGAAAATTTAGGAAAGGTAACACCGTCTGTACTATGAAAATGGATTTGGATAATTGTTTTTTTAACCGACTTTCCAATAAGAGTAGGTTCTATGTTCGACATTATGTTTGTTTTTTTGTATGTTCACCGATATCACCGTCAATTGTGGACCGATTTTGAAAATTATTTTATTGTTTGAAAGAGTATGTTCCGATTTTAATTTGGTGATGATCTGATGACCTTCGGAAATATACAAAAGAACTTTTCAATAAATATCGGAAAATCTCTCGGGATAGCTGCAATCGCATGTCTGTTTATTGTTTATACCATTTCATAACATAACATCACGCCAATACGCTCTAAAGGGGTATGCAGATGTGTACAGTTCACCTTGGTACACTCTCATTCCACCGGTTATATGCAAGTTTCATGATATTTGGGTAATGTATATAATGTGTGTCCTATTTTTCTTTAAGCATATCACTTTGAAGGGACACTGGCTTCTACCGTTTTCTCAGTGTGTGATTACTGCAAAACCACAAAGTTAGTTGTTTTGCTTCACAATGTTGTAATTTGACACGATCTTCTTGTAAATAACATGAACAGGCGTATGAGTATTCGAAATAATGTTCTTAGTTAAATAATCTATTATGCTAAAATCAAAAGGCCAAATACCAAAATCATTAGCGTCAACGTTGCGATATCTTGAAAACATTTACGTTTTTGCCTAAGAACGACATCGTGCTGTTCCTTCACATCTTGGAATTCACATAACATGTAATATAATAACTCCCGCAATCCACTTCTAATAGGTTTAACCATTTTTAACACGCTTTTATTAGCTTGGTATGTATCTACGTAACTATGTATGTATGTATGTATGGAACGAGGACATCTGACGGTTATTTGCTTGCTAGATTTTAGTAATGCATTTAATACTGTCGATTTCGATATCCTGCTTGGCATACTTCGCTCGCTTAACATATCTCCAACGGCGGTTGACTGGTTTCGTAGTTACCTGTATGGCCGCCGGCAACGTATATGCATAGAAGAATCTAACTCTTCTTGGTGTTATACAACTGCCGGTGTACCTCAGGGTGGCGTTTTATCTCCTTTACTCTTCGCAATATTTATAAACGCTATCTCCAAAAAACTTCTCTCCTCCTACCACCTTTATGCAGACGATTTACAGATCTACAAACAAGCTGCCTTTGCAGAGTTAGCAGATGCAATGAATGCAATAAATAAGGATTTGGCTACAATTTGTGAGTAGAGTGAGGCAAATGGGCTTCAGGTAAAGCCGGCGAAAACCCAGGTCATTGTTATTGGCAGCTCTAGGATGATTCCAAAAGTAAATTGGACACAACTTCCTCTGGTACAATTTAACGGAACTACTATTCCAATAGGTGAGAAGGTTAAGAACCTTGGGGTTTGGATCGACAGATATCTGTCTTGGGGTCCGCAGCTTCAGGACGTAAGCCGCAAAATTTTTGCATCTGCCAGGTCCCTTAGACGATTGCGAAACTTTCTTCCCACTGCTACTAAAATTGCGCTTGCACAATCCCTTCTGCTTCCTATCCTTGACTATGCTGATGTCAGTAATCTCGATCTGACCCAGGCACAACTACATAAACTTGAGCGTCTTCAAAACCTTTGTATAAGATTTATATTTGGCCTGCGCAAATATGATCACATTTCTGAATTTCGGACAAAGCTCAAGTGGCTTCCCATACGTCTTCGCCGGGATTCTCATATTTTATTTCTGCTTTATATCAAAGAACGTTTCAAGTTCATGACACACATAATAGATATCTGAGGTCATCGGAAAACTTGAGACTAGAGATGCCAATGCATTCCACCAACTTTTACGACAAATCTTTTACGGTTCAAGCGGTGCGGTTGTGGAATGCTTTGCCCGTGTCAATAAGGCGTGCTCAACCTCTGCCCATTTTTAAAACAATGGTAAAAAATCACTACCTCTCTCTTTAATAGTTGTATTTCTTGATATCTATGCTTTTGTTCCATACTTATTACTGTATATATTTGTCTATTATATATATATGTATGTATTTATTTTATTTTATATATAAATAGTACACCAAATACTACCTACAGTACTGTCATTCCATCCATTTTTTTTTTTAATCCATCCAAAGGTTGTCTTGAAAAGATCGCTTTTAGCGATAAGGCCGCCCATTGTGTCACCCAGTGCAATGTTTTCTTCGTCTATACTTTCTGTAACTTATATGGTGTACATAATAAAGAGTACTCTATTCTATTCTATTCTATGTATCTATTTTTTGTTTGTCCCATTAGCCTTACCAAGATCTTCAGGATTAGCGACTTTTTATTTCAATTTACCATTAAAGCGTGTTTTTTAGTTTTTGCAACTACAATTTATTATTCTAATTGGATTTGTAAAAAACAATGTACCTACATCGTAAACAATCTAACAGTTCACGTACTCAAGTACCACGAAAGTGACAGATGTACGCAAAATAATTGGTATGCGTTGAAACATCATGAAACTTAAGATATTTATCCGGGTCCATATTGGCTCACCTAAAGTTCTTTACCCGAAATTGTTCTTCCTAACGATTTGTAATCCGAATGATCACTCTTCCTAAAATTTTTCATCCTAAAGTTTTCATTCATACTATTTGTAGTGCTACCGGCGATGTTCATAACAGTCGTGTTTCCGAAAATTTTAATTAATACTATCATTAATGTAAATATATTTAAACTCCTACTGTTTTTTATCATAACGCTTTTATCCCTAAACATAATTACCATAATATTTTCACTCATACTCAGAAAGAAACATTTACCAAGTGTAATAAAAAATATATGAAGCACCAAGAACATAATCATGAACCAGATATTGTTGTTACATACTTATTACTTACTATAACTATAACTGAGATAATTATGTCTAAAAAACCAACTGTTCAGAATGATTAAAGGTCGTTTCACTGATTTTTGTCTTAAATTAATGAAATTCAGGTCAGAGTGTCGTCTATGAAAAAAATACTTACATAAATTATAATTAATTAATTTCGCGACCAATTTCGAGGTAGCGCGAGCCGAGCGAGCGAAGCGAGCGGTGCCGCGCCAGCGGCCGGCGAGCGCTCGCCGGCCGCTGGCGCGGCACCGCTCGCTTCGCTCGCTCGGCTCGCGCGTTGGTCACAGTTCTAACCTAACCTAACCTATGCATATCTTTGCTAATATTAAACTAATTTAATTGAAATGTGTATATGAAAACATGTATTTAACTACTTGTACCATGGTACTATTATTCTTATTTATGTTATACATGTTATGTGAAAATAAAGTTACGCAAAATTAATGTATATAATACTGATTATTATGAATAAAAATAAATTTTAACAAAAAAAATATGACTTTGAATAATAGTGTAAAAGATGGTTATGTTGAGAAAATATAGGAAAACAAATAAAAGTATAATAGATGTTTATTGCTCCTGACATTATGAAGTTGAATGCTTCGGAATTATGAACATTAGAGACAGAGTAGTTAGGAATTGTGATTGTTAGGATGAAAAATGTTAGGAAGAACATTTTCGGATTTCCAATTATCGGAGTTGAAAATTTAGGTGAACTTTGGCGCACCCTATTTATCCTTATAATAATATGAATAACCATTTAAAAATCGTAATGTTCTCTTTTATTTTTATTACATCACTTTAATACAATATGGCGACCCTTAGCCAGCGATTAAAATTTTGCAACTTACGTGTAAAGCACGTAAAGCAAAGATGTCCGTAGTTGAAGAAATCGTTAAGATTTTTACTGATAGAAGTTTGTGAAGACGGACAAATTTGAAGAAAGAAAGCAAAGAAGATTAAAAAAAAATATAGATGAAACAGAATCCAAGAATTAGTTTGAAGGGGTGAAAACATTAAATAAGAAGACAGAAAAGGAACGTTGTTTCCGGGTGCCGGGAGAATGCCTTATGATGAGAGGATATGCAGGGCGCCGGGAGATAAATCGTTCGAGTCCGATGTAGAGCAGCTGGGAATCAGTTCGAGTCCAGTGCTGAAGAGTCCGTTCATCCACGCCACGTAAGACGTCTTGACCTACGGAGTCAGTTCGAGTCCAGTGCTGAGGAGTCCGTTCATCCACGCCACGTAAGACGTCTTGACCTACGGAGTCAGTTCGAGTCCAGTGCTGAGGAGTCCCAACCAACATTTTGGCGCTAAGGGCAACCTTTTTTTAGCTCTCGTAGTATTATAAATGATATGTATAAGAGCTCCGATTGTAACAATCGATTCTACTATGGTGTTAAGGATAAATAATTAAACCTTCAAGAGGGATAACAGTTACACAGAAAAATTGTATTACTTAAGACGGTAGCATAGAGTTGGTGGGAACCTTTATATAGCTGACTCTTATAACTTTAAGAAGCTTAAAAAACTGTAAGCAATTGTAAGGTGTCTACTAACACTTACTAACGGCTGATGGCTTAAAACAGAGTTAGATAGATGCTTCGTAACTCCTTAAGGCTTACTGTAATAGCTTTAAGAAGCGTAAAAAACTGTAAGTAATTGTAAGGTGTCTGCTAACACTTACTAACAGCTGATGTCATTAAATAGAGTTAGAAAATACTTTGTACCACTTAACGAGTTATATCCAACCCTAAGAGTTAGCAAGAAAGCTATTAGTATCACAAAAGTGTTAATTATAAATCTTATAGAGCTGGATGCTGCAAGGGTTAGAAACCACCTTTAAACCATTAATGATTGTATAAAGGGGTTACTCGGTCAACCTTAGGTAATACAGTGGTTTTTAAAATACTTCTATACGGTCATAAACAATATGTGCAAACATTATTACTCTTAATTATTACTTTAAGTTGAGTTATAGAATTTAATATCACCTAAATGCATCTTATTACAACCTAACCTCAAAAATTTTCTTTTGATACAATACAAGTTTACACTGTGCAACGGGTGTATTCGGTAATATTTTTGTTTCCACCACGCAATATAGAAAGTTAAAAAAATAACCAGTGGAGAAAAAGAACAGCTTCTAAAGAATCCAAGAATATAAATGGATCATCGCAAAACTATCACAACGAAATTTAAGTATGACATTGTGGCAGGGGAAGAATTACTTGTAGTGGAGAAACAGTGTTTCGTAAATCAAAATCCTAGAATAGATTATGATGTGATTCCACGAAACAGTCCTCATATCAATATACGATACAATTACAATCTCAGTGACCTTGGTACCGATCGATATCAAGCGCAAGCAAAATATACAACAGGGTTCCGTACATCAGGAAACTGTTATGACGAATGATGAGTATAACATTTTGTGTCCTCTCAGTAGTTCAAATACCTCGGACGACGAGCAAGACTGTGAATATATGCAAAACATAAATTTAGAGAATGTTTTACGAACATGGGCTGTACAAAAAAATATAAGCCAAGCTGCTTTGAAAGATTTGATTTTTATTTTATACAAAAGATTCACAGATATTTTACCATCCGACAAAAGATTTTATAAAAAAACATGCTAAGGCAGGGAAACAGACCATTCCATGTAGCGAAAAGATTATCTGAGCAAAATAAAATTGTTTCATCTTTACAAAAAAAAAGATCCTGAAACTTTTTTTGGTAAAGATGCACCTTTAATAGCTACCTATGGCACAAGAACAGTTCACAGTTCTTTATTTCGAGCACTTCGTATTATCTTGCAAGTGTAGAAATAAACATTTTACGTCACTAACCAATGATATCATTGAACTATTACAGTCGAAGAAAAAGAAATAAATATACACGGTAAAGTAATATCGGAAAAAATTTAGTATTTGAGAAACCAATCAGGTCATCGTTCTTGAATATTTACAAAGCCAGTAAAAGCAGCATATTATCGTCAAAAGAAATTATATTATATCCTAAAGATGTAAAATGCTAAATAGTTTGTATTAAAAACAGTGGTTTTCTGTACTTATTACCTCTTTTACGTACCTACAGTGTAAAAATAAAACATATTATTATTAAAAAATGTGGTTTTATTCAAAATATCTTTAGTATTAGTAGTATCACAAGGAAATAACATAATCAGTCAAAGTTTGAGCATAATTCCTCAAACATTTCTAAAGTTAAAGAACCAAAGACAACAACAAAAACATAGGCACTATGAACTTTCGCGCATGTTCTCTTACTCATACTCGTGTCATGTCACCATTTGGTTCCTAAAAAATGTTACTGCGCGCAACCTTCTGCGTGAAATTCGGACTCGCCAAGATATTTCGACCGTACATCGTATCATGGGAGAAACGAACATCTGATCACCGTGATAAAAAAATCCCGTGCACACGCCAGTGTACACTTTGGCGTGATGTGTGTAACTGGAACTGGGCGCGGTGTCGAGTAGGTAGGTTCTTTAACAGCACCACCACTAAGATATGGGAATAGTTACTGAAACAACAGTTCTTTTTTGTAATTATGTAAAAATACATACAAATTAAGTTTCTAAAATTTATTTTAGAAAATACAAAAAAAAAGTTAGTATTATAGTAAAGACATCTTTTAATTCAAAATATATTAACTTAAGTTACGTTCGTACAGGCTTTTGAATTCTTTGGTAAATTCCATCAAGTACGTGATATGTAAAGGTTTTATTCAAACAATAAGAGAACCCTGAAAATATTCAGCCTACAGGTTCACATAGAACCATTATGCAAACTGAACCTATAAAATTGTTGTCTTTTCAGTTTTAGAACTTTATTGTAGAACTGCAAGTGGCATATAAGTGCTAACAATCGTTCTTTAAGCACTATGTTAGGGATAAAAGAGTTATCAGCAACCTTAAGTAATTTAGAATGGTCGCCATTAAATAACCTATAAAAATCTTAAATGAAAAAACCTTTTCTAGTTATTATTGCCCCACTTATTTACTATATAATTGTCTGTTTTCCATTAAAATACCTTTAGACAGGACCAGGAACTATTATTCATCAAAATTGAAATGAAAAAATAATTGAGGCGATATTTTTTTTCTACATATTATCATCAAATGCAGTTTATTTTTGAGGCGTTTCAAAATTGAGATGAAAACATCCACATATTGTTACAGAAAACTTACCATGGCAGTGAGTTTTAATAATTATAACACCATAGCAGTAATCTAAAATACATTAATTGACTTACCTCTTTTATTAAACATAAAGTCAATTTCAATATCAATATACTGCTAAATATTTTAACACTATTGACGGTAATAAAGCACAACAATTATGAAAAGAGGTGAATATCTTGGCGCTTTGGGTGATGCTGGTTGCTGTTAAATACCTACAATATATTCTTAAGGTATATATTGTGTCGAGGAAGCACTAATATGTTACTAAAAAAGTTATTAGGGTGGATTTCATAACTATATTACTACTTTAGCTTGCAGTTGTAACCTTTTTATAGCTTATAATACACTTAATGGGGTAAGCACTGCTTCAATAGCACTATTGAAGCTCTTTATTGTCACTCATTTATCACTACTCTATAACTATTAACTCACTTTAAGCTCTAAAATCGTGGGCCCAAATCAGGGTTATATGAAAGTTAAAACGCGCTATATCACCAAATGTTGGCGCCTTTATAGGACCTTAGGTTCTTAAAATTCTCTTAAATAGCTCATGTAGCACTTATTCTTATCACCAAAATGTTAGTTGGGGTCCGTTCATCCACGCTACGTAAGACGTCGTGACCTACGGAGTCAGTTCGAGTCCAGTGCTGAGGAGTCCGTTCATCCACGCCACGTAAGACGTCGTGACCTACGGAGTCAGTTCGAGTCCATTGCTGAGGAGTCCGTTCCTCCACGCCACGTAAGACGTCGTGACCTACGGAATCAGTTCGAGTCCAGTGCTGAGGAGTCCGTTCATCCACGCCACGTAAGACGTCGTGACCTACGGAGTCAGTTCGAGTCCAGTGCTGAAGAGTCCGTTCATCAACGCCACGTGAGACGTCGTGACCTACATATACGTTGTCAGTACAATACGTACCTACTGCAATGTAAGTTATGCACTGCTAACATTTTTTTAATAGTCTACAATGTTCCATAATATTGTCTATTTAATTTTTTCTAGAATGAAATTTATATTGAATAATATGATTACTGCGTTTTTCCGTTTGAAAAAAATATAAGTATAGCAAGTACACATTATATAACTCTCATCATTTATTATCGCGCTCACCACAGAGTACATTATATATTGGCGCACGCTCAAGTTGCTGCTAGCTCCATTGAATGTCGTGCTTACGAAATATATTATACTATTGATTGACCCTTACAGGTTCATATCTACTTTAAAATGTTTTATTTATATGTATTTATTTTGGTCTAATTTAGCATAACAGTAATACATAAGACAGAACTTATGTATATGTTAGTGTTTTTAAGAAGGAGAGTAAAATTCCCTATATAAACTGTTCAATGAAATGCATCCAAAAATAAAACGTTTTTTTTTTGCAAAATAATGTATAAATATTAATGATTAAATAACATTATTTATAAACATTACAGACAACATTTTGATATTGCTTATAAGGATAGAGAAAGACGTTGATCATGGCTCTGTGACCTCGTCGACTACAGCAGTCGTTTGGCGGCCCGATGCGTATATTTATATACGCCGCCAGCGTAAACAACCGACCGACTACAGGATCTGACCTCGGAACCTATCCTTCTGCAGCGAGGTGTGAGACAGGGAGACGTCAAATCTCCAAAACTGTTCACCGCTGCACTGAAGGATCTCTTCAAGGTTCTGGACTTGAGAGGGCTAGGCATCAACGTCAATGGCGAATACATCACTCACCTTCGGTTTGCCGACGATATAGTGGTCATGGTTGAGACCATGGAGGACCTCAGTACAATGCTCGATGATCTCAGTAGAGCTTCCGAAAGAGTCAGTCTTAGGATGAACATGGACAAAACCAAGGAGATGTTGAATGCCCATGTCACACCCACTCCTATCAAGGTCGCAGACTCTACACTCGAAGTTGTGGGCGACTATGTCTACCTGGGACAAACGATCCAGTTGGGAGGGGCCAACTTCGAGAAAGAGGACAACCGTCGAAGCCGACTCGGCTGGACAGCGTTGGGGTATTTGCAGCGCGGTATTTTCTCATCCAACTCGGCTCTGAGACGTGGTCGCTCACAATGGGCCTCATCAGAAGGCTTACAGTCACCCAAAGGGCAATGGAGAGGGCTATGCTCGGAGTTCCCTTGCGTGATCGAATCAGAAATTTAGAGATCTGCAAGAGAACCAGGGTTACCGATATAGCCCGAATAATTGGCATACTTAAGTGGCAGTGGGCAGGGCACATTGCTCGCAGAACTGATGGCCGATGGGGCAGAAAGGTGGAGTGGCGACCGCGAACCGGAAGAAGTTACGTAGTACGTGGACCGATGACCTGGTGAAGGTTGCGGGGATCCGCTGGATGCGGGCCGTACGCGACCGATCAATGTGGCGACGCTTGGGGGAGGGCTATGCCCAGCAGTGGACGTCTTTCGGCTGATATGATGATGATGATGACGATGACCTTAGACTTAGGTTAGAAAATCGTTTAATTCATAATAACAATTATTTGTAAAGGGGAATGCCCATTTTGTAAGGGAACTTGGGCCCCTTTGAAAAAATGGTTGTATCTTGATGCATTTGGTTGTATATTGTAGACAAAACACGTTATATTCATAATTAGAAAACAGTATTTTATTTATTTTGCGTGGTTCACGAGAAATAACGATGTTTCTGTTCTTGAAATTAACCCTTATTACAATGCAATAAGGTGCATACAAATGTCCAAGTGAAGAAACCTGATCTGTTGTTGTCTGTACACAAAAAGTAAAGGACACGGATGGAAAAAAACACAAAATATAAATCTTATTTTTGGATAATATTGAAATCGCAGACACGATACCTCATAAGGGGCCTGTGTATGGGCAATCTCCTTCCTTCATATACGAGGCATACTGACAAAATTTTTAAAAATAGAACATTCCACTTTGTTTGCGGTGCAGAATTACAATTTTGACATTCGAACGACCATTTTGGATATTTTTATCGATTTTGTTTTGTTTTGCTTCCATTTCGTAATGGCGTATCAAATTCAAGAACAATTCGATTTAAGCTTACTTTTCGAACAAAAAGAATCGCAATTTAGCTTTACAGTGTCATGGTGAGAGGTACTTACCCAGACAGACAAATACCTTCCAGAAAAATGTCGCGTATGGTGAAAAATTTAGTGAATGTAGGAAGTTTCAAAAAACTTTTGGAATGCCGACAAATAGTTCAACTTATTAATGTCTTGCTACTAGGTGCTACTAGCAAGTTGCTAGGTAATAATTTTCTTTCATGTTTACGTGTGAAGGACACAAGGTAATAGAATTGATGATAAAATAATATTTATGTTAGATTTCATGATCTTTTTTATTTCTAAGACCACACATCCTTTCGATTAGTAGAATAAATAAAATTAAATTTTATCTGTTTCGATGCCCGGTTTAGGTAAGCTTGTCGAGAAAACTGTGAAATAATCTATCTTAAGGATTTTAAGTGGTGCCCCTTCAGGGCCCATTCATTTTTTAAACCTCTATATAGATATTAGCATAGCAAAATAAACCGTTTACAGTTTATTTGGTAAGTTTTGTTGTACGTGGCTAAAACAATAATTGATAGATTTATTTACAGATATCTCTAATTTTTTGACTTTTGAACTACTACTATTTCATTACCAAATAATAACAAAGACTCATGAATAATGTTTCGAGATTACAAACTAACATTTACGTTATTTAATGTTGTAATATGAAGGACCATTTTACCCACAATTTTTTTATTAACATCTGTAAGTAGCCCGATTCCAATCGTTCACTGTAACGGGTTTAAGAAAAAAACCCTTCAAATAAAAAAATATATTAGTTATAAATATTTCATTTGTTAAGATATAAACATGACCTCTGTACGTATTTTCGCGTTCTTTTCGTCTTAGTACATAAACTGTCCAATAAATAAAAAATACTGTTTTACAGAACTTACCTGTTACCAGTGAAAGAAACAGTGTTGCCGTCAAATTTGAACATGGAGTCCTTGTAACCCCAACCGTACCATTTCAGCAGGTCTTGTCTGGAAATAAATATTTTGTTAAAAAACCCTTGTTTCACAACAATACAGTTTATTTTTACCCGACTGCCGAATGAGGGAATTAATGTGTTTATAAGTGATGGAAACCAAGCGAAAGGCTACATTGAGGATTCTGTCCAAAATAAAAATAAAATTTCAAACAAATTAACGCTCCAATTCGCCTCAACCAACTACTTCAAATACCAGAGTCTCCTACTTTTAGATATATGCAGCACAAACAAATTTCTCATAGTATATCAAACTGCGTAAATATTACAAACAAAAATTTAAATTACACAGATTGTTCTAACTTCTCAATTCTCAACATTTTATATAGTACTACTCATGTTATTATTATCAATAAATATGTTAGATTAAGGCCGTACCCTGACCAAAAAATCAGCATGCGATATGAGCATTCCTATTGGCCTAGCGGCACTGGTGGCGCATGAATTACGGTAGTGAATACGCCCAGATTTTAGAATAAAATCTTTATAAAATCGAATATTGGCCTTTTAAAAAAAATAAAACTTACAAAATGTTCGTTATCAAATTGCGTTATCTTAGTGTTAGTATAAAAAGTAATTAATGAATACTTTACGAGGAGATGCATGTTATCAATAATTTATTTCACATTTTTATGGTTTTGTTGGAAGGAGATTAGTGACACATATACATCTTTAAAAAAAAAGTGTACTATAACTTTAGAATCAACATTATGTAGAAATTTAACGTATTTTTATTAATTGATATTTGTTTTTAAATAAAGAGTAGATAGCTCTTAAAAACTGCACAAAATTTGACTAGCGCGGCGTTTTGCTCGGAGAAGCGCCTTAACTACTATTTTTAATTTCCTAATATTCGAAAAGAAATGTAGAGTGTTTAACACGGGTGAAAGTCCCCAATTCCTACTCGGATTATAACTGCCCTCGCCACGGCGAATAGGAATTGATTCCTTTCGACCCTTGTATAACAATCTACAATTTCTGTGTAAAAACCTATCATAGCTGCCAAATCCTCCAAAAGAGCCGAAAGACGTGCGTGAGGACATAGGCCTTCAGCAAGCGTAGCCACATCGACCGATCCTGTGCTTCATGTATCCAGCAGACTCCTGCGGGCCTTGCCAGATCATTAATCTACACGTACGTTGTCGGAAGATTTCCGAGTTTCTAAGCTGCATGGTCAGATACGAGGTCACCACACCATCAGTTGAGATAGTAGTCAAGCGCGAGCCTAGATATAATAAAAAAATATATAGGGCTGGCCTAAAAACAGACTATTTGGTGGAAGTAGCTAGAACGAAAGCAGTAGGTGCTGATCCCGTAAGTTCTAACGTGGATTAAGATTTAGATATAGTCGTCTAAAATACTTCGCATTAGGTCTTACCTTGGTTTGAGATGTCACTATTATGTGGTCAATATGTAGGTAAACCTAGGTTCAAGAGAGGAAAATCAAGGATAAGATGCTGAATCAACATAAATATTATGAACGAGTAGGCAAGATCGAAGGTAGGCAAGGATGATAACGGTACAAAGTATAGTGAATATTATATAGAACCTGGCGTTTTTAATTGCTTTTAATAATGTAAGTAGTTTGTTTATCGATTATTATGCACGATGGTTATATTATTAATTGTAAAGGATAAGGCTAATTTATAACTTACTATTGACATAGGTAAATTATAATTAGCACCAGTTACTGAAATGAGAGCAGTGGTGGCCCAGTGGTATCGGCCGCGACTTACAAGTTGTAGGTCGTGGGTTCGAGCCCAGGCAGGCGCTTTACTTTGTGTAAATTATTTCATCACCACTGCTCTCAAAACGGTGAAGGAAAACATCGTGAGGTAACCGGCATGTCCTAGAACCAATAATTCGAAGACATGTGACATCCACCAACCCGCACTGGGCCCGCGTGGTGGATAACGGCCCATTCCCTCTCACAAAGAGGAGGCCTGTGTCCCAGCAGTGGGAACATTAATAGGCTGATGATGATGACTGAAATGAAAATTATCGCAATTTGACATATTATCAAACGGGCGTTAGGTGTTGGTTGAATGATTTATCTATAGCCAATCGCATCATTTGACTTGCGTATAAATTTTGACGCTTCGATACTTTCTTTTCAGAATCTAGATTTTAAATTATTAGCAATTTACATATTTGTACTTTAAAACTTATACCAGTCAGTTTTTAGATGATGAACATTTTTATGTTGTGATAGCATTTTAATACCATCCAGTTCCATCTTTATCTTAGCTAGGGGCACAAGGGGCACGTGCTATCATCAGCGATCAGATTTATAGCTATTTTGCTAAATATCTTTTCTTTTAAATCTTCTGTAAGTTCTGCTCCACTGCAGCTGTGGTCTGCAGTAACAGCAGTGACAGTAACGCATGTTTTCTACTGCTCACGCTGGTTTAACCAATTTTTTCCCTATTCATAACTATAATTCTCAATCATACTTTTTACTACCTAATGTTTTATTTCTAAAAAAAAAAAATCTGTTGCAAAAATAATCGGTAAACAATGTCTCATACCTACTTTCTGGTTAAATTTATAATGATTGCGATTGCTTAGTTAACTATTTTTCTGTAGATACCATTGACATATTTAGATGCGTGATGTAAAAGAGTAGAGAACAAACAAACAGTTTTTAAAAATTTACAAATATTCCTCTCAAATATTAAGGTCCCTCCATGCTCCTTCAATGATCCACTTTTGCTTAAGCTACTCAACGTGGGTATAAAATTATACTACTTTAAGGGCCTACATCCGCTTTAGTGACGTAAAATGGTAACTTTCTAAAGCATTATACTCCTTAGTAACAGCTAGACCAAAAGGTTTGAAAAATATATATATTTATTCTTGTTTAATGTGTATTATTTTGAAAATTACTAACAACACGCTAGTTTTTCGGTTCTTTTGGATACTCCTCCAAAACGACTTGGAATTTTAAAAATATTTTTACCAGAAAAATTGATGGCTGGAATTTCGTCATAACTAACATAGCATATGTAAATCAAATAATATTTTGCAAACAAAACTGTTCAAAAGGAGGTTCAATATTGATATTTTGGCATCGAGCGCACGGCGCACGGCCAGTACCTACTGCGTTAACATTAGGGCGTGTATATCGCCTTAATACTGGTAAAATGGGGTGAATAGGCTCAACTTTCACATTGATTTTCTCAGATATTTTGTATGCAAGCTGTTATTAAAGCAATGTGAAATTGCGAGTCGCGTTGTATTTTACCAAATACCAATGCTTAAAATTTGTGAAAACATGTGAATTATTTGTAAAATAGAAAAAAGAAGGCGATTTCTATTTACCTTGAAACTTGGGTGAAAAGATACGAGAGAGAGGTGAAAAAACAAATACAAGACCAAAGCCAATGAGCACAGAAAATATAAAAATTTAACAATTTATTTGAAAATCGTCTAAAACACTTTACATTTTTTAAATTAGTTCTCGATTGAAAACCCTGAAAATTATGTTTCTATAGACCCCTTTCTCGTTTTTATTAACCCCTCACTCGTATCTAATCACCCCTTTCTTCGTGTCTATTGACCCTAATGGCGTTTCCATTAACCCCACACGCGTATCTATTCACCTCGAATACAGGTAAAAATTACAAGTGTCCTGATTTTACTAGAAATACGAACAAAATTATCGAATATTTATACTTTCTTTGTGTCACTAACGGATGACTGAATTTACTATACAATTATCTAAAATTTGAAGGAGATAGAACTGAAAAATGGTATGTTTGATAAAAGTTTTAGACAGCCTAAAATCACTAGCACATGCAGACGTCACTTTAACTGCTTTCTCTTTTAAATCTATAAACTTGACGTAAACTTGAGGATAGCCAGTATAAAGGAAAAATTTTGCCGTTTAATAAATCGTAGAACTAAATGTACGATAATCGACTGAAGACAAATTAGAGACCAAAATAATAAATTCCCAGATTTGTTTCCATTCACCCCGCAATTTCTATTCACCCCATTTTACGGTACTCCATAATGTGAGAGGAGTAAATTAGGTTTAATTTGTTTTCCTTGATATTGTTATTTAAAACAGGAACGTGCATAGAGAAGCGACAATTCCGATCGATTAGACTCAGAATTCATTGCTATTTTCGCCGACCTACACATATTGACAAGAGCAAGCAATGTGACCAATAGTAAACACACTCTTTGTATAATCTTTATCAATTTTATAATATTGTTGGCAAAATTTAGGTCCTTATCTATCAGATAAAAATACGATGAATTCCTTGCCAGAAATTACATGTATAACCGCGTTATAACCGCATTTCCTTAGTCTAAAACGTACAGGAAAACTAAAATAAAAGAATTGGCGGGAAACTAAATAACGCAAACTTTTAAAAGCATACAATGCAATGATATGTTTGTATTCGCCCAGAAACTAGAGCAGATCTGCGGTTGCATGCTCCTAATTAATTGTGGACTACAAATATTACATTTATTTTAATAAACTGAAATAAACCTAATAAATAGGTCACAGTGCCGGCTGTACTGCAGCTAAAGCTTGTGCCACAGAAGCCAATAAATAAATAATAGCTTACCGTCTTCGTGGAATAACACTCTTTACTTTGATAACCGTGCTGTTGTTTGCGGTAGATTCGTTCTTTTTATTTTTATCACCAAAACTTTTATTTTTAACACTATCGAATGTCCTTATAATACTGCTGTTATCATTTGCCGCATTTTTCATTTTACTATCGGAACTGCTCGCGAATACAGCTGACATTTTTACAATGGGCGACGGTTATGAATTTGTAGTAGATGTGTAAAACATATATATATACCCTAAATACCACTTCCTTCCACGCGCGTGCACTTTTTGGCACAAGATCTACGTAGTTCCTGTTTATAAGTCATTAAAATTTTATGCACAAGTACAAATGCGGACTTAACGCATTACGCTTTTACTACCAGTCGACCTTAAGGTGGTGCAGAGATTAAACATGGCAGTTGCAACTAAATGCAAGAGCAAACAGAGAAAATATAAATTTATATCATCATCATTTCAGCTGAAAGACGTCCACTGCTGGACATAGGCCTTCCCCAGGCGTCGCCACACTGATCGGTCCAACTCATCGGACTCAAACTATGAAATAATATCAGACAGACTCAACAGACTGCGGTGTTCGCGTTCAGCTCATCGCAACTCAGCGATATTTTGTATCATGGCCAATTGATTGTAGTGCATAATAATGCGGTCGAAGTGTAGTGAAACTGGACACGCAATTTGTTGTTGTTTTGATACAAGTAGACTTGAAGTATTCAAATAGTATTTTAATTTAATTAAGAGTATTTACTTCATTATAAGGTAAGATATTAAGGTACAATAAACATTGAAAGAGTTAGGGCCGGTTTCTGAAGTCGACGTCACATCTCAAATCCGCTGACAATTTGTCACAAATTAGCCAGCCCTCAGTTGTCAGTGTGTTTCTCAACACTTCATCATCGAGAATTTACGTAATCGCTTATTACATTAAATAATCGGCATTATTTTTTCCGGTTGGCTACCCTAGCTGGTATTCATTCACTTCATTCACTACTATAACGTAATCAGTAACTTTAAATAGTATTTTATCTTGAGTGGCTGGGTTGGTGTAGCCGCCAAGTTAAGCAAACCTTACCAAGGACGATTTTTGGATGGGTAAACACGTATTTTTTTGGTTTGCTTGTTTTTGGATAGGTCCCCACAAGCAACACTCACCAAGGTTAGTCTTTGGATGGGTGACCACCTTTTTTTGGTTCGCTTGTTTTTGAATGGGTGATCCTGCCAGGGTAAGCAGCACTTACCAAGGTCAGTGTTTGGATGGGTGACCACTTTTTTTGGGTTCGCTTGTTTTTGGATGGTAGATGTTGTTTAACCTAGCGGGGTGACTTTAGGATGGGTGATCAAAATTTTTGTGATGATGGTCACCCATCCAAAGACTGACCTTGGTTAGTGTTGCTTATCCTGGCGGGGTCACCTATCCATAAACAAGCGATCCAAAAAAAAGTGGTCACCCATCTCAAGACTGACCTTGCTAAGTGTTGCTTACCCTGGCACGGTCACCACCCCAGCCACTTCAAGGTAAACACAAACCTATCCAGAAACTGACCTTGGTAAGTACTAAGTACAGGGTACAGTCAACATTAATGCGCGTGAGGTAGGTTCGATTCCCAGGTCAGTAACAGTTTTTATTTTTTTTATTTACATAAATACAAAATATATAATATAATAATAAAATATTTTTTTTTAATAATTGTGTCAAGTTTTTATAATGTAATTAAATTAAAAGTTTGTAATATCCAATTTTTTTTTAAATCTTGGTAATGAAATAATTGATCTAAATTAACATTTATTTTTTATAACTCAACCCATACCATAGTTTTTGCCGACCCCTATTATCTTTTTATCGTAATATAAGCCTTTAAAATCATAATATTAATTTTAATCTGCGAATAATCGACCAATTTCCAACATTATAAATTAGGCTCGTCTACAAGAGATGAACATTGAAAAAGGTTCTCAGAAACCCAAAACTGCTGTAACATGTGGTTAATTCGAGATTTTTGTCAATTGTGACAAATTGTTAAACGCTTGTTACATTTGGGACTTCAGAAACTGAAAGTAGAATTAACAGGCGATTAATCCTCGATTACTTTAACATCCCGATAATTGAGAGCTGGGAAACCGGCAGTTAGAAAGTTAATAGTAATAATAATTAATAGATCAAAAAATAATAACAGCGTCAACGGAGGGCGTTGCCGTGGCTGAATTCTGGGCCAGGCAAGGCATTTAACTAAAAAGAGTGTTTGTCATCGACACGCTAAGAAGAAGAAGATTAATAGATTAGTTATTTTTGAGTAAAAGCTGGTGGGTTTATAAACCAAATAACTTTCATGCCGGAGGTCTCGTGGGGTTGATTTCCACGGGGAGATGCAAATAGTGAAAGACCACTTTGCTTTCAATTTCTGAATCCTAATACCGACACGATAGAAAATTAATACAGGGTGGCGCAAAAGTTATCACCCTTCTTCTTTTTCCACCTCGCCACTTCCCGTTACTCGGGGTCGGCTTTCCTGGTCATGAGGCGCCACTTGTTCCGCTGATAAGCATCGTCAGTAGATAGGCTGCACTTCTTCATGTCCTTCTGGACACTCGTCATCCAAGATGTCAGCGGCCTACCTCTCCCTCTCTTTTGTGTCGTCATGGAAAGGCACTTTTTCACGACGTGGTCATCGGGTCTCCGCACTACATGGCCGTACCATCGAAGCCTGGATTCGGTAAGTTTTTCGGCGATGGGTGCAACTTTAAAACTACCCCGTACATACTCGTTCCGAATTTTATCCTTGAGAGTGACTCCACCTGCCCATCGCAGCATGCGCATCTCCGTGGTGTGCAGTTTCTGCTCGTCACTCTTTTTGGTAGCCCAGGTTTCGCTACCGTAGAGTAAAACTGGTCTTACCGCTGTTTTATAGACCTTGCCTTTTGTTCTAATTGGCATTTTAGGATCGCACAGAACCCCTGTTAATGTACGCCATTTAATCTATCCTGACGTCGTTCTGTGAATGATGTCATTGGATATCGATCCATCTTCAGAGATCATTGATCCCAAATATTTAAATTTATTTACTATAGGTAAGGCTCGGTCGTCAAGTTTTATTTCGGCTTCGGTTAGGCTGGTATCGGGGTTGAATCTGCATACCATATATTCAGTCTTCGTTCGACTGATGCGCAGCACGTTAAGTTCCAAAGCCTTCCTCCACAGCTCCAAACTTTCTTGTATTTCCTGTGCACTGTCTGAGATAAGGGCAGACGATGTGGCTGCACATAGTAGGTTCCATGGTGTAGGTTTCTGGATTTGCGCTGTGAGGTAGTTCATGGTAATGTTGAACAACAATGGACTTAGCGCGCTCCCCTGATGGACTCCAACTTTGATATGGAAGCTCTTTGATATGCCGGCTGCACTTCTGATACATGTCTGTACATTATGGTACATATCCTTTATGAGGTTTATATATAGCTCCGGAACATTCTGTGCCCTCAGTGCTTGCCATATTATTGTTCTCGGTACACGATCAAAGGCTTTTTCCAGATCTATGAAGACCATCCAGATATTTTGCTTGTTTTGACGAGCTTTTTCCATAACCAACCTGATTGCATGGATGGCATCAGTAGTTCCCCTTTCCGCAGTGAAACCGAACTGATTTTCTGTGAGGGATATTAGGTTTTGAAGGCGCTCACTTAGGACTCGCTCCCAAATCTTCAGGGTGTGTGATGTGAGCTTAATACCACGAAAGTTTGAGCAATCCCGGACATCTCCCTTGTTTTTGTAGAAGGGTACCAGAACACTCTTTCTCCAGGCTTCAGGCATTGATTCGGAACTTATAATATGGTTGAACAGCTCCACAAGCCATATCTCACCATCACCCTTTAGGGATTTCCAGAGTTCAGCAGGTACATTGTCTGGGCCTGTCCCTTTATGGTTTTTCATTTTAGATATTGCTTTCCGCACCTCTTCAATAGTGATTTCATTAAGAGGTCCCTATGTCATTGGTAGTTCCACTTCTGGCTGTCTAGGGAATTCCTCGTTCAGTAGTTCTTGGTAGTACTCACACCATCTTTTGCATATGTCCTCGTTGTTTGTAAGTAGCGTGCCTTCTTTATCCTTAATATACTTTGTGGTTTTTAAATCTTTGGTACCATTATGTCTTTGTTTAGCTATTTTGTATATGTCATTATCTGATGCTAATTCGAGGCGCTGATAGAGATTTTGATCAGATTTTTCTTTCTCTACTGCCACCGTTCTTCTTGCTGTTTTCTTGGCCTGTATGTAGAGGTCTCTGTCTTCATCCAAGCCCGTCTTTTGCCAGATTTTAAACAGGTGTGGTTTTCCACCATTTGGTGTCTTTCGCATTGTGAAGGGCTCCTTTGCTGACTCCTAGATCTCTTTTAGCTGAATTGACACAGAGATTTTCAAACGCGGTCCAAATTACTGACGGATCTTTTTCTCGAGAAGGATTGTCTCGCAGGTGATTAACCATCACTCTTTTAAGGTTCACTCCTCTCTCCGTATGTAGTAAATGCCATTTTATCCTCTCTGTTTTAGGCTTTTTAATTTTCAAAGGTGCTTTCAGTTTAATGGCTGCTAACAAAAGTCTGTGCTGGGAAGTTAAAGGCTCTCCCGGGATCACCTTGCAGTCTTTGACTTGTTTTATGTCCTGTTTGTTTATCAAGATAAAGTCTATCTGTGTCTTTGAGCTTCCACTTTTATAGGTGATTAAATGTTCATCTTTTTTCTGAAAGAAGGTGTTGACTACTGCAAGATTTTGCGCTGCTGCAAACTCAAGTATCGATTCGCCTTCGTTATTACGCTTGCCGAACCCGAAACCGCCATGGCATCCATCGAAGCCGCCTCTGTCGTGTACGTTACCCCAACAGGAAAGTGGCTCCTGGAGTGATATGAGTGGAACGTATAATCGAAATAAATGTTTTATTACCTTCAAAATTTACAAAAAATTTGAAAATCATGGTTTCACATTTTTTGTAAATTGAAGCTGAGCTAGGTAGCAGCATCTGTTTTTCAGGGGCTAGTGACTACCTCCGTTACGTTATGTATGAATCCGTCGCTTTTTTGTAGTCATTCGAATTTGGTCGGATAACCAGCCGTTGTTTACATATTTAGTTTTGTGTTTAAATCTACTTAATGCGAAACATTCCAAGCTGAATATTTTCACTATATATTTTTGACTAAACTCTCTTATTTGTGCTTTACACCTACCATCTTGGGTTGAGCCGGTTTCTCGTATTTTGCCGTCAAAGTTATGACACCGTCGTTTTGACTTTTAGCAATATTATTCGATAACGCAAGCATGTATACTTTTGAAACTTTTTATGGTTAATACAAGCGTCAAGATGGACTGATTACAGTTTTCAGAGAGCTTATAAGTTTTCTCATTTAGGCGCTGTGATTTTTTTTCGGGTTTTCAAAAAAGTGCGATTTCTTTAAAACTATAAATATTTTCTTAAATCTAACTCCGGCACAAATACGCACAAATCAAGAGCTACTCGTGTATGTTTATTCTACAGGCGCACATACAATAGTTTCAGAGATACACGATTCTGCAAAACGTTACCCCAGCAGGAAATGCAATATCTCGAAAACCTGATTACGCACTTATTATATTTTCAGCGCACATTCTTGCACAACTATAAGCTCTCTGCCCATGGACAATATTTCTCACTCCGATCATTCGTTTAGAATTTTCCTGCTGGAACAACGTTACCCTAGCAGGAAACGTTTTTTTCCGTTTTACTCAAAAACGACGACACGCACATGTTTTTTATATAGCGCACATTCACAGCAGATTACGCTCTAATTATACGTTTCACTCATATCACTCCAGGAGCCACTTTCCTGTTGGGGTAACGTACACGCCTCTGTCCGCCCCCACATGACCGTTTAGGTCTCCGCACAAAAGTGTTTGTTCCACGGTTTACTTGTGGTGCCTACGCACCACAAGTAAACTCAACCGTGCCACCACAAGTAAAAACAACCGTGCCTGAATGTGGTTTCTGTCTACACAGAAACCACATTCAGGCACGGTTGTTTTTCCAGGGCTAGCTTAACGGACATAATGCGATCACTGACCCTATTGATATCCACTATGTTGGCACTTAGATGTTGGTCCAGGATTATTCCAACACCATTTCTGGTGTTCTCTTTTCCACTGTATATCAGTTTAAAACCCTTTCCAATTAAACGTGATTTAGCGCCCTTCCATTTTGATTCTTGCACACAACATATGTTGATGCGGCGTCTGTTTAGAATGGTGCTTAATTCGGCACTTCGTCCTGTCATTGTGCCAATATTCCAAGTAGCAATGCGTAGTTCTGATATTGGCACCATGTTTCGATATATCGCATTCTCGTCGCTTACGGGGTAACGCCCTAACATTCGCCGCATTTTCACATTCAACGTCGCTTGAGGGGGACGCCCTAGCTCTATACCTCTTCTTCATAATGTTGTGCCTCATGACTAGTATAATCGTCATACTAGTCATGAGGCACAACATTATGAAGAAGAGGTATAGAGCGTAGTTTTTACGGCCGGTTGCCACCTGACGCCAAGGTCCTACTCTTCCTGGAAGCATTGAGAGCCGTCATTGACCATTATACAGGTTCTTCCGCCGCCATCTCTAATGGACTCTCAGACCTAAGAGTCCATCACAACCAGGAACTTCTGCTCTGAATACGTCAGAGAAACCCCCTGATCGGGTTTGATAACGGAGTTTTCTCTCCGGTCCGCGGGAGCTATTTTATTTCACTCCTACCCTCCATATCTGGCGAGTATTCCCCGATCCGCCACCTGGGGACGCGTCCTCTAGGGGTGAGGCTCCCCCGAGGACGCAAAAGTTATCACCCGATGTTCTTTAATTGGCTGTATTTTTTTAAAGAATTAATGACTGTGTCTGCTATTGGGTAATATTTAGTTGGTGTCTTAATTTATTTTCCATTTAGTCAAGAAAATGATACGGCTAAGTGGCCGTTGCTTCGCTAGAATTGATAAACATTCGAGCCCGTTTATGGTATTTGCCATCACTTTTGCCTGAACTGCCGGCGGATATTACCTTTGAGGGCTTCAAGAGTCTGAGGCTTGTTGATATAGACTAGTGACTTAAAAAAAACCCACAGAAAGAAGTCTGGAACAGTTAAATCAGGCGATCATACTGGCCAGTGCAAGTCCAGGTAGTGCCGCCCTCAGAATTTCGGTTGTGGATCGTGCAGTAAGCGCCGTTGCATTACCCTGTTGGAACCATTATGTAGTCTAGTTCAAATTTATTCCTTTTAACAATAGAGAAATATGTTGACCATGGATCTGTGACCTCGTCGACCACAGTCGCGGTTTGGCGGCTTGATGACGCCTACAGCGTAAAAAACCGGCCAAGTGCGAGTCGGACTCGCGCACGAAGGGTTCCGTACCATTAAAGCAAAAAACGGCAATAAAATCACGTTTGTTGTATGGGAGCCCCCTTTAATTCATTTTATTTTAATTTAATAATGACTATTTTTTAAAGTGAATATACAACTAAATATTCTGTGAATATTTCAAGCGTCTACCTGTTGCCGTTATTAATATCGTGCAAAAAACGGCAAAAAAATAACGTTTGTTGTATGGGAGCCCCCCTTAAATATATATTTTCTTCTGTTTTATTTGTTGTTATAGCGGCAACAGAAATACATCATCCCAGAAAATTTCAACTGTCTAGCTATCACGGTTCACGAGATACAGCCTGGTGACAGACGGACAGACAGACAGACAGACAAACAGACGGATCGCGGAGTCTTAGTAATAGGGTCCCGTTTTTACCCTTTGGGTACGGAACCCTAAAAAACACACCATGCAGTAACTTTGAGCGGGTGTAATGACTCTGTCTGGATTATACGCGGATTTTCGGTGCCACAAAGGTGATAATTTTGTTTATTAACATTTTCACAGAGCTTGCTCATGATGATTTTCGATGAAAAGTTGTCTTCCTCGTGGTCTCGATTTAGAATGGTTTGACGTAGGTTACGACCGCTTGGTGGTTATTAGCTATATTTTGTATCTGTTTACTTCACAAATGTCGAAGCAGAATAGATATTTGCGGCCATTTGCAAAAATTAAAGCATCTTCCGATCGAGTGATGAGATTTGCGCCATTCTGGTACTCCAATTAGCTTACACTAAGTCTTCATCAAGAAGTTAGAATTTAATTAACCACTTCTTTGTATATCACATTAGTGTTTTTTCTGCGTGGTGTCAAAATGACCAGGCTGCTAGTGTCGTGCGTAAATAGTGTGTGTGCTGACTCTGGGACAGGCAATGTAAAATTGCGCGTGTCGGAAGCAATCTTGCCTTATTTCTATGCCTGCCACCCTTAATGACTGACCTTGAGATTTAATTATGGTCATTGCAAAGCAAACCTTAAGAGGAATAGTAATCGTTTAAACTCAAAGACATAGTCAGTGGTATTCGAGTTATGAAAACTGTTGCCACTAATCATTCACATAAACTTTAACACCCCTTTTTACACTTTTAAGGGATGAAATTCAAAAATCCTTAAATACCTGTTTCTTTAATTGTATTGAAGAGCAGAATGACTAAATTACACTCAATTTTGATAATGAACAATTAATTTTTCATTTCAAACTTTAACATCCCTTTTTACCCCTTTAAGGGATGAAATTCAAAAAATTCTTAAATACGTGTTTCTTTAATTATTATGAAGAATCTATATACTAAATTTCAAGTAATTTTGCCTATAAATAATATATTTTTATTCAAATTTTAACACCCCTTTTTACCCCTTTAAGGGATGAAATTCAAAAACAGCTTAAAGACGTATTTTATTATTTTATATTTAGAGGCTAAATACCATATTTTATTCATTTCAAATAAAAAATGGCTGAGTTTCATACAAACTTTCATCCCCTATTTCACCCCTTTAGGGGATGAATATCCAAAAATCCTTTCTTAAATGACGCTTACAGTATAAAATCAACATCCTCTAAAAATTTCCAACTTCTATCATTTGCGGTTTAGGCTGGGCGTTGATATGTCAGTCGGGACATTGCCTTTTATATATATAGATAGATAGATAGATTTATGTTACGTTTAAATCCTTCAGGCGCGTAACTACTTGAAAGCGTCATTTTGACGAAAAAAAATGGCCGTGTAGCCCTTCTAACAGGCTATCGGAATAAAATACATTTATAGTTACGTTTATATACGTCAGGCGCGTAACTACTTGAAAGCGTCATTTTGACGAAAAAAAATGGCCGTGTAGCCCTTCTAACAGGCTATCGGAATAAAATACATTTATAGTTACGTTTATATACGTCAGGCGCGTAACTACTTGAAAGCGTCATTTTGACGAAAAAAAATGGCCATGTAGCCCTTCTAACAGGCTATCGGAATAAAATACATTTATAGTTACGTTTAAATCCTTCAGGCGCGTAACTATTTGAAAGCGTCATTTTGACGAAAAAAAATGGCCGTGTAGCCCTTCTAACAGGCTATCGGAATAAAATACATTTATAGTTACGTTTATATACTTCAGGCGCGTAACTACTTGAATGCGTCATTTTGACGCAAAATGCAATTTTACAATCTTAAAAATTAATTTGTACTTAAACTATCTGAGCGATTTCCACCCACTAAAGACGACCCGGTAAGTCCGGTAACTATCCCGACAGGCTATCCCAGGGTAGCACTTTAGTGGATGCAACTGTAACCCTCGAGCGCGCACCCTCCCTGGAAGTGTAAATTTCATGAAAAATTGTGTGAACGCGCAACCTTGCAAGTTGACTATCTCCCAAACCATCAAAGCTATCCTCACTCTAGAAGTATGGTTGGGAAGACAGGGAAACCGGCTATCGAGTGGTAGTACTTCAGAAGGTACATCTATAAGCTTTCAAGTACTTAGGGCACCTGAAAGCGGCTAATTTTGCGCGATCCCACCATCTTGTGAGTTGGTTTCTACAGGCGACGTTCTTCATACATGGATGGTTCTGAGTACGTGCCAGCTGGCTACCGAGAGGTAATGGTTCAGAAAGCATATCTATTATCTTTCAGGCACCAAGTGCTCCTGAAAGCGGTCAGCTCGCTAAAACGCATAAAGAAACCTCTGTACTAGTTCGTACAGACACATTGCCTCAACTAAGTGTTCTTTATGTACTAGAATTACATGACTTTAATCTAAATACAAGGTCTAGGTATCAGTCTAGGTTACCTGGAAGCGATAAAACAACAATAACAACATTATTGATCACTGATTTAAGGAAAATGTGCCTGTATTTACTATTCCAATGTGAGATTCTATTAGCTTTCGCTATTTACTGTTATTATTATATTATGTACTGATTATCAGTCAAAGACATAGGGTAAATAACTTAGAACACCTAGTTTGTGTTTTCTAACAATGTAAATAGGAAAATAAATATTCAAGAGTGGCGCGTCAATAGATCGCCCCGCTGACTACCTCAGCCCTTGTTATTTCATGGGTCTCGTTGATATAATAGTACATTATGGTACAAGTGTGCAATGTTGGTGATTACCGCTGAGGCGCCATTGAGACCCGAGCCGTAGGTGAGGGTTTTAAGAGAGCCGAGGACGGTAATCATCAATTCACACGTATATTATACGACGTTTTTCAACACACTTGTGAAGAAAATAATACAAAAAAATCATTTTCAACAGTAAAAACGAGTTGTGAATTTTTTTTCATAATAGCGGGCAAAATTAATCCATTTTCCTATGCGCGCGCATTTAACAATGGCGATGCGATCGGCCATAGACTAAAAGAATGAGATTTTTTTTTTTTAGCTTTTCGTGGATAGTGTTTTAGCCACGTACAAAATAGGGAATTTAAATTTTCTTAATTACAGAGCAAATAAATTTATATTTGAGTGAAAGTTTTATTTATTAAGCACGTACAAGTTGAAATTATCTATTTAAATACGAAGTTGCATGAAATGAGCAAGCAATAGGTACATTAATTTATTTGTACTATTGAGCACGATCTTTTTTGTATCGAAACTTTTTTAAGAACAAAGCAACTCAACCAATAAATAAAAAAAAAAACTCTATAACTCACTTGTGAATAATAGCAATGAAAAAGTCACAATTTGATAACAGGTATCATTATGTGCCTAATTGCGGTGAAATTAGAGCCTATTTATGAGCAAGTGTGTTGAAAATGTTATTTTATAACACATTTGCTCGTAAAGGGTCTCTTATTTCACCAATTTCAATATCTTATTGTATCTCATTACGTACTTGTGCGTTATTGTAATGTAAAACGCACGAGTTTCTTTTTAATAAGGTATAGCGCACGGTTTATCAAGAAGCTCCGTCTAAAACGAACGGTACTTTATTAAATCTTAGCCAAGAGTTTTTATGTCAGAAAAGAGGTCAACATTTTATGAATAAAATTAACTTTGGGAGATAAAATATAATAAACTAGGTGTTGCCCGCGGTTTCGCTTCCGTGGACCACCCCACAGGACCCTTTTTCGGTATTAAAAAATAGCCTATGTCACTCAGGAATAATGTATCTTTCTATTGGTGAAATATTTTTTCAAATCGGTCCAGTAGTTTCGGAGCCTATTCGGTACAAACAAACAAAGAAACAAAAAAATCTTTCTTCTTTATAATATTAATATAGTATAGATAAACATTTAATTCTTTAATTTTGACTATAAATTACAAAAACAACAACAACCATTTATCTGTAAAAAAAACACAAAAATATTACTTTACTTCATTAGTAATACTGGCTGTTTTTGTGCCTTTGCCTTAAAAAAAAAGCGCTGATGCGCGCGCATCGCTAATTTGAGAACAAGTAAAAATTATGCCGCGAATCCGTGCGCTTTTTCTTTTCGCTGTATTGTTTTTATTTGAAAATGTCATAATTCATAATTCGTAATGTCGTCAAGTAATGATGAATTTATTAATTCGACACCGCCAGAAATCTCAGAGCTTCTAAAATCTCTTGCCCGATAAATCGACCGATAGATACGAGTATACTCGTACTTACAAGCGTATCAATATTTCATCTTATGGAAAACAAGCAAAGATGCAAATTCATTTTCAGAAAGTGTGTTTTTAGCCTATTTCATGGAACTTTCTCAAAAATATAAGTCAAGCTCATTGTGGTGCTACTATTCAATGCTAAAAAGCACTGTGAAAACAAAACATGGTATTGATATCAAGTCATACTCCAACTTGCTGGCATTTCTAAAAAGACGCTCAAGTGGCCATGTGAGTAAAAAGTCGAAAGTATTTTCGGCTGACAATGTCAAGAAGTTCTTAAAAGAAGCTCCAGATTGCCGATATTTGGCAACAAAGATCAGCTGAGACTAAATTACTTCTTTTACTTTCGTATTTCTTTACAATATAGGTGTTTTGTACGCTGTTTTTATCTCTTTCAGGTTGTATTAATATTCGGCATAAATGGTGCATGTAATAGATGTCAAGAGTTGGCAAACATCACAACTAATGATGTCGAGAATCATGGGCGGGTTCTTCTTGTGCAGGTCAAAAACACAAAAAATAAAATTCCAAGATCGTTCACAATACTTTTCACGACATAGTGAAGAAATACGAAGCGCTTCGTTCAACAAAAGCGATCTGTGAAGATTTTTTCAAAATTACCAAAATGGAAAATGCACTAGCCAACACATTGGCATAAACAAAGGAGCAATGCCGAAACAAATTGCCTCTTTCTTAAATGATCCACATGAATACACAGGGCACAGTTTCAGAAGGTCCTCGGCTACATTGCTCGCCGATTCAGGTGCGAACTTGTTGACACTTAAACGCCACGGAGGGTGGCGGTCGAACAGTGTAGCCAGGGGCGGCTTTACCTATAGTGCAGGGTGTGCGTCGGTACGAGTAGCACACGGGCGCAGCGCCCTAGGGGGCGCCGAGCGCAACACGCGCGTTATCTCCGGCCGGTTTGCATACATTTTGTATGGCATCTAGAGCTCTTTTTATATACGTTGAATTACAGCAAAGCAAGCCGCGCCACGAGCGGCTTTTACAATAGTTACTTTTATTTCAGCATGAAATAAACCTAAAATTACAGATACTATTGGTTTAGTAGTGAGTGTCGCATCGCGATCGCTACCAAAGGCGCGTGCGCACCTGTTTTTATTCGTTTGAAAACACGCCGATAATTATGGGTCCATATTGGCTCACCTAAATTTCTTTACCCGAAATTGTTCTTCCTAACGATTTGTAATCCGAATGATCACTCTTCCTAAAATTTTTCATCCTAAAGTTTTCATACATTTATTTGTAGTGCTACCGGCGATGTTCATAACAGTCGTGTTTCCAAAAAAATTAATTAATAATATCATTAATTTAAATATATTGAAACTCCAACTGTTTTTTATCATAACGCTTTTATCCCTAAACATAATTACCATAATATTTTCACTCCTACTCAGAAAGAAATATTTACCAAGTGTAATAAAAAATATATGAAGCACCAAGAACATAATCATGAACCAGATATTGTTGTTACAGACTTATTACTATAACTATACCTGAGATAATTATGGCTAAAAAACCAACTGTTCAGAATGATTAAAGGTCGTTTCACAGATTTTTGTCTTAAATGAATGAAATTCAGGTCAAGAGTGTCGTCTTGGCCCGAAAAGAAGAAAGAAGGAAGCGCTCGCCGGCCGCTGAAAAATAAATCTAAACAAAAAAGATATGACTTTGAATAATAGTGTAAAAGATGGTTATGTTGAGAAAATATAGGAAAACAAATAAAAGTATAATAAATGTTTATTGCTACTGACATTATGAAGTTGAATGCTTCGGAATTATGAACATTAGAGACAGAGTAGTTAGGAATTGTGATTGTTAGGATGAAAAATGTTAGGAAGAACATTTTCGGCTTTCCAATTATCGGAGTTGAAAATTTAGGTGAACTTTGGCGCACCCGATAATTATATTGCGAATCCTGAATTCGGCTGTTTAGAATAAAAAATAATTCGTGCCGCACTTTGTGTTCTACCGCTACACGTAATTTTGCGAAGTAAGCCTTGACGCAATGGATTAAGTATTCTGTTTGAGTAAACATGTAAATAAGAAGTAAATCGGCTTTTCTTTTTATTAAAATATACTTATTAAGTAAGATTTGTCATAAGCTGCTACAACTGTTGCGACTTTAACCGGGGTCAGAGCTTTTAAATAACCACAATGTTGTATTTTGTTATTCTTGTCACTCCTTCCTACCTTAAAATACTTTTTACCCGTGTACAGTGGGCGTCGCATTAAGTTTCCCAAATCTGTTAAATGTTCCCTATTGATATTGAACTCTGTACGTATGACATGAGGTCGTAATTCGAGTTCTATCAGACAGAGAGCGGTCACACGGTCAAACGTTCAAGAGGTCAGTTTTGCGTTCGAGCGTGCAGTTGCTCACGAACCCCGCGCTGTTGGACGGTCTACGCGGTACCACCTATTGTCACCATGTTTTTGTCGATAGTTCTTCATCGGCAGACGAATGAAAGATTTTGTGTTCATTATCAGCATCAAGACCGAAAAGAAAATACTGGGTTTCGCTCAGTTAATAAGGATAGAAAACAAAATAGACTTTTTTCTAAATGGGTTGAAGATGAAGAAATTTTTGTAATGCTTTTCGGATGACAATTGATTTATTCAATGAATAGTTCATGAAAAAGTTAAATAGTTACTAACTGAAGGAAAGCCATTTCAGAAAAGAAACATTGGTGCTACTTTTCCTCGGTTTTTAGGGTTCCGTACCCAAAGGGTAAAAACGGGACCCTATTACTAAGACTCCGCGGTCCGTCTGTCCATCTGTCTGTTTGTCTGTCACCAGGCTGTATCTCATGAACCGTGATAGCTAGACAATTGAAATTTTCACAGATGGTGTATTTCTGTTGCCGCTGTAACAACAATTACTATAAACAGAATAAAATAAATATTTGCGATAGTGGTACGGAACCCTTCGTGCGCGAGTCCGATTAGCACTTGGCCGGTTTTTGGTTATAATCGTTATCCTTCGCATCGTATAAAAAACGCCTTTAACCGCCATAATTAGTTATAGTCTCCATCTAACTTCCAACACTTTTGGTCACCGAAACAGCAGTGAACGCGCAAACGCGTACGTTCTAGTTGACCGAAGCGGTCAGAATACCTCCTGTGTGGGTATATCTATGTAACGTAACACATCACAACGAACACTCTTACTCTTAGAATGAAGAAATTTGACAGATGTGGGCTGCTTGATGCGAGGCCCAGTATTTGTGTGTGTATCTGTTGTTTACCGGCATCATTTAAAATTACACCATTTGCAGTTTTGCTCCTGGATCTCCGATCACTGTTGAAAATACAAGGTGTTTAGTAAACACCCTGTATAATTCTTAATATTAATAGTCAACTGGCACATAATGGCATCCAAATCAGTAAAATTTCTACAATAGATTTTCAATTTAATTTCCAAACCAAAGAGTTTATTATCCATTGGGTAAATTTTGTCAGTTTGTGATAATGTGCTGTTATTTGTACCCATTCCATTTTGACCGCGCGCTACCGCGCTTACTAGAGAGCGCTAGGGTAAAGATTGCACACGGGCGCTACATAGGCTAGAGACGCCTCTGTGTAGCCGAGGGCTACATAGATGACTCGATGAGAAATAAAGAAGAAATTAGCTCCCGCATTACAAGGAATATAAATTTGGAGCCAAGTGTTGACTCTCGACCATCTACTAGCACACACGCGTACATTCCACCATTGTCGCCGCCGCAGCAGCCGCCTCCGTCGTCGCCACCGACTACAGAACTCTGTGGTCTCATTTCGCCTACTTTCACTCAAGAGAGTGAGAGAGAGACTGGTGAAATTATAACTAATAATAATAACTTGACAACATTTAAAATGCCAACTGGCAACGAAATAATCAATTTAACAAATGGTTCAAATTTTTCTAACTGTTTTAACAAGTGATTAAAGATTTATTCGTTTAAGAAAGTCCGAGTTTTATTTATTTCCTAGCAAATATGTTATAAAACGTCGTACGACATACGTGCGCTTTGATAATTTTATATCATAATGTACTATTACTTAACCTATTTACATTCTTGTTCTAGCTTATGGTATGGTGACGCTTCGTCGCGAACAATTGTATTGAAGAGCATAAATACTAAATTTCAAGTAATTTTGATAATAAAGAGGAGTCCCATAGGATTTGTTCGAGAGTTATCTTACCAACCGCTCACAATTTGTTACTTTAAACAATCACAATAGTATCGAACTACCAATTCAGTACGGCGTGCCTCAGGGAAGCATTTTGAGATTAAACCATTTATATCATTGCACATACACAGCAATAGTTCAGTACGTAATTCGGCGGCATACCGTGCGCGTGACTCATAATCCCATATCGTTCACCTCATTAGTTTTAATTGTTCCATTTGACTCACTGAAATATATTTATCTTTTTAATCTTGAATCCCAGTTTATCTTAATCTTACCCCAACCCCGAACATTGGTCCTTCGAGCACGTTAGCGAGACCGAAACGCGTGTGCAAAACTTTGTGCTTTGTTCTTTTGTGTGTGCGTTGCGTTACACGCAATTAGAAACCTTGGTAAATACAGTGTGTGATATCTCGTGATCCTGCTCAATCCCGGTGCCTAGGAAGGCGCCAATTTGTTTCATCTCGTGATCCCGGTGCCTAGGAGGGCGCCGCTCATCTCATCTCGTGATCCTGTTCCATCCCGGTGCCTAGGAAGGCGCCAATTCATCTCATCTCGTGATCCTGTTCCATCCCGGTGCCTAGGAAGGCGCCAATTTGTTTCATCTCGTGATCCCGGTGCCTAGGAAGGCGCCACTTTGCCTCATCTCGTGATCCTGTTCAATCCCGGTGCCTAGGAAGGCGCCACCTTGCCTCATCTCGTGATCCTGGTCAATCCCGGTGCCTAGTAGGGCGCCACTCATCTCATCTCCCGATCCTGTTCGACCCCGAAGAAACCCTACAAATAAGGTATATTTCTTCTTACTTTTACTATGGCTACAATGGAAGGCATTTTAGCTACTCAACAGCAAGTCATTGAAGACATAGATAGACTTTACTCCAACTTCAAGAAAGATGGAGCAGAGCGGAAGAACCCCGAATACCTACGTCGACGATTAGAAAGCCTAGAGCAATATTTTACGGTGTTTCATAACAATCATATGAATTTGTTATCCTTTGGTGATCGATCTCATGTGTATTTCACTACCGATCAGTATGACCAAATGAAGGTGAAATACAGCAATATTAAAACAGCCCTTCAGAATTATAAGCCTTCCACAGACAGACCTAAAACCCCTGTTTTGAAACCCCCTACTTTTCAACCATCTTCAATATCTCAAACCTCGGACCTCTCATCTCAAAATAATCCTCCTAAGGATAGCGTAAATATAGAAGACCTCTTGAAGAAACAAGCCACTAATTTTAGGGCATTTTCAAGAGAAGCTGCTGACATTGATCTCAATCTTATCTCTGAAAAGTGGGCGTTTGAAGACATCCTAAAAAGTTTAAAAACTCGTTGGGCAGCTATTGACACCCTACACTGGGAACTGGACAACGAGCTCAACGGCTCCAACGCCCAGTATGACGAGCAATTCTCGAACTACGAGAAATATTATAAAACTTTGAAAAGAGATATTAACCGAAAGATGTGGTCGGTGGCTCATATTGAGAAATCGACCCCAAAAATGGAAATAGCTACCTTCGAAGGAAGTTATACATCCTGGATATCCTTCAAAGATCTTTTTACAGAAACTGTACACAACACAATACAAATAATCCATCGTTATCGAACGCCCAAAAAATGCAGTTCCTGAAAAGTAAGACCAAGGGCGAGCCGGAAAAATTAATCCAACATCTTCCAATAAGTTCTGACAACTACCCCGTTTGTTGGAATATCCTTACGCATCGCTATGACAATAAGCGTCGTATTTTTATATCTCATCTCAAAAACCTCCTAAATATCCCAACATCTCAGCAAAAATCAGTGAGTCACCTCAAACGGATCCACGATACAACTTACGAAAGCGTGAACGCTATAAAAAATCTCGGAATCGATGTATCTACTTGGGATCCCTTCCTCGTATTTATCCTAGCGGAGAAGTTAGATTCAGAAACCAACGATGACTATATAGATTCGTTGAAATCTCCAAAGGAGTTGCCAGTATTGGAAGAATTTCTTCGGTTTTTGGAGAATAAGTTTACGTCGCTGGAAACTTCACGGAAGAAACAAGAACCCTTCATTCAAAAGTCATCTCAATCCCAACACGCACCTTCATCATCTAAAGGCTATCTTAATAACCAACAATATCATTCAAAAGGATTTAATTCTCGTTTCAAACCAAATAACAACACCACAAATCATACCTTTTCGACAAACCAGGTCATTTCGCAATCGTCAAAGTCCAAGACGTAAGCAATGTGGTATTTGCGATGCAAGCGATCATCGCATACAAAATTGCCAAAAGCTGGCAAAAATGCATCCATCGGCTCGTAGAAACGCAATCGCAAATTTGAACCTTTGTGTCAACTGTTTGCACTATCACGAAGGTAGAAAATACCTTTCGGAAGTAAAGTGTAAAGAGTGCAATAAAGACCATAATACGATTCTACATGAATGTTTTACGTCAAGAAATGCTAATTCAGATGCGTCGCGATCGGGGCCGAACACGGCCACTATTACGAAATCTCCACCTCAGCAAGATATGAACACCTTAGTATCTATGCAAAATGATCCTATAGAAATACTCCTCGCGACAGCAATTATCAAGGTTCAAGCAGCTGACGGATCTTACGAAAGAATGAGAGCTCTTCTAGATCAGGGATCTCAGACCTCAATCATTACTGAACGAGCTGCACAGCTCCTAAACCTGCGTCGGCAAAAATGCACTGGACTTATCTCTGGAATCGGAAACAATGAAAATAGCTGTAAGGGCATGATCTCTATTAAGTGTATGTCGGTAATTAATGACTTCACTTTCGAATCCGACGTATTTATAATGAAAAGACTAGTCACGAACTTGCCTAGTCATACCTTCACTAAACCCAACTGGCCAACTCTAAACCAAATAACTCTAGCTGATCCTGAATTCAACCAAAGTAGGCCAGTTGATATCTTATTCGGCGCTGACGTTTATTCCCAAATCCTATTGGATGGTATCTGCCGTTTCGAGGGAACGTTACCCATTGCCCAGCAGACACAGCTGGGATGGATCCTAAGCGGCAACTGTAAAACATTTCAGTGCAATGTGATCCTAAACAATCTCACCGATATCCAACAGTTCTGGGAAATGGAGGATATTCGCGAACCCTTATCAATATCTCAAGAAGATCAAGCTTGCATTGACTTCTTTCAATCCTCAACCTCAAGGCGCGAAGACGGCAGCTATGTCGTGAAAATACCTTCTAAAGAAAATTTTGAAGAACAGTTGGGTGAATCTAAAAATAAATCCATTGCGCAATTCCTTCAAATAGAAAGAAAATTAATTAAGCAATCAGACTTGGCACGTGATTATAAATTGTTTATGTCCGAGTATTTAGAGCTTGGACATATGATCCCCGTTGCAACACATGTCAACGTAACCCCAGATTGCTACCTTTCGCATCATGGCGTACTTCGAGCTGAGTCATTAACTACAAAATTACGAGTTGTTTTTAATGCCTCTGCAAAAACCTCTACGGGTCACAGCCTCAACGATCTTATGTGCAGGGGGCCGAACCTGCAGCAGGATCTCTTAAGTCTCATCCTAAAATGGAGACAGTTTAAATACGCATTCACGGCTGATATTGAAAAGATGTTCCGTAACATTTGGCTACATCCTGATCAACAAAAGATCCAGAAAATTATTTGGAGAAATCAACAATCCCAACCTTTGCAAGAATATCAGTTAGCGACTGTCACCTACGGTACAAAGGCCGCACCGTTCCTCGCCATGATGACACTGAAACAACTTGCCATCGATGAAAGGCCAAATTATCCTAATAGCAGCGCTCCTGATATATTAGAAACCTCTTTTTACATGGATGATCTCATGCATGGAGCTCATACAGCGACAGCTGCTAAACATCTCAAAGCAGAGATGACAAACCTTCTTAAGTCAGGCGGCCTCAATCTTAGAAAATGGCGCTCGAACTTGCCGGAACTTTTAGACGATCATATTAATCCTCAAGATGAAGAATTTCATTTTAAACAGCCAGAATCTACAAAGGCTTTAGGCCTTCGCTGGAATCCAAAGGAAGACCATTTTATCTTTCATCCACTAGAAATTACCACAGAAGGCATCCCAACAAAACGACAATTCTTGTCTGAAATCTCAAAAATCTTTGACCCCTTGGGTTGGGTGTCACCAGTCACAATAAAACTCAAAATATTATTTCAAGAAACATGGAAAACGGAATTAGGTTGGGATCAACCGATTCCTCATAATATTTCCCTGGAATGGAATAAAATAAAGGCTGACTTACCTTATATATCCCAATTTAAAATACCTCGGTGGATACAAACCATGGAGAATGATATAATTGAGTTTCATGGGTTTTGTGATGCCAGCACAAAGGCCTACGCTTGCGTTGTTTATTGTAGAATTACAAGAAACCACAAGACATACATAACACTTGTTGCTGGAAAATCTAAAGTGGTACCTCTGAAAAAATCTCAATCTATACCTCGCTTGGAGCTTAGTGGAGCTCTTTTATTATCAAAACGTATGGCCAAAATAATCTCATCCCTATCTGATCTCAAAATCCAAGCTTATGGCTGGGTAGATTCCATGGCAGTACTAGGATGGATAAGTGGTGAACCAGAAAAATGGAAACCCTTTGTTGCCAATCGAGTAAAAATGATTTGCGAAACTATCCCAAAAACTAGGTGGCGGTATGTGAAATCCCATGAAAATCCCGCAGATTGCGCTAGCCGTAGTCTCACCGCATCCCATTTAGCAAATCATTCACTTTGGTGGCACGGACCCAATTGGTTACCTCAATACAATCCTGAAAAGAATCCAGAACCCATCTTATATAAAACAACTGAAGATCTCAGAAAGAAAAAGCTAGTTAACACTATTACTGCTGACTCTAGCAATTCCGTTATAGATAGATAGATAGATAGATAGATGAATCATTTATTTAGTGCACACAAAAGACACAACACAACACACAAAATCTTAATAAAATTATTACAATTGTCATATAGGTATGTTTAAAAACAAAGTGCCAACATAAAAAGAAAAAGGAAACCGAAACAAAAGTAAAAATGACATCAGTAACATTAATTTTGACAATCAAAACAATCATAACACAGTGCGGTGTGCGTCTCAAGGTTGCACCAAATGGCAGTCCAGCTCAGCACGTGTCAGGCAAATATACCTGACGCTGATATTCTGCTGGATCCCTGCAGTGACAAATGGTCGCCAAGCAGACTTGATATGTTGGTGTTGTAACAGTGTTATGCGTAGAGTAATTCACGTAAGTATACCCGCAACTTTAATTTAGTACTTACAATAAAAAAATATTTGTTTTTCTTTGCAGTAAAAAAAGTTTCAGTTCTTAGGCGTGTTGAATATTTTATAGACTCGTTTTGATTACTTGGTTAGGTATTTATAAAGTTAAATGTACAATGTATAAAATAATTAATAATCTCACTATAACCAATAAATAAATGTGATGGCGTAGGTCCAATTACAGTAAACGATTTGGCCGATTTTTTATAAAACAATTATTAGAGAAATACAGCAGTTACAAGAAAATAATACGAGTTCTAGCCTATGTAAACAAATTCAACAACATCTTGATTTACAAAAGGAAGCGTGAAAACTATCTTACTTTGCATGACCTCAAACGAGCGACGGAAATGTTAATAAAATATGTGCAACAAGAATACTTTTTCAAGGAAATATCTCAACTTCAAAAAGGTGAACCTTTAAGCAAAAAAAGCCAGATCCTGAATCTCAATCCTATCTTAGACAACCACGGAATACTCCGTGTCGGTGCCGTCGGTGGGCGGCTAAAACATTCGAGTTTAGACCCCGAAATGAAGCATCCCATTATCATCCCAAATCAAACTAAATTAGCTGATCTCATAATAGACGAATCCCATAAATTAGTATTCCATGGTGGAGTGAAAATGACGAGTGGATTTATACGACAAAAATATTGGATAATTGGAGGAAACCGCGCTACAAAAAAACGATTGAGAACGTGCGTAAAGTGTAGGAGACATGATCACATTCTTAAACATCAACTCATGGGTGACTTGCCTTCATCCAGAGTAAATCCTAGTCGACCCTTTTATCATACCGGTATTGACTACACTGGACATGTTTTGGTGAAAGCGAACAAAGGTCGCGGCATCAAAACAGATACAGGATACGTTGCAGTATTCATATGTATGGTTACAAAGGCCGTACATTTAGAACTCGTATCTGATCTCACAGCGTCGGCTTTTATTGCAGCGCTCAGACGTATGTCAGCCAGAAGAGGAGTTCCCGGGCAAATCTACAGTGATCAAGGAACTAACTTCATTGGAGCTAACAAGATCCTAAAACAAGAAATCTAAGAAATCTCAGAAAGCTTATCAAGCCAAGAAACATTATCTATCGTCGCAGAAATGAACATTGAGTGGCATTTTAATGCTCCGTCATGGCCTTCTGCTGGCGGACTTTGGGAAGCTGCGGTGAAAAGTTTAAAACATCATCTTAGGCGTGTTGTTGGTGAACAAAAACTCACCTACGAAGAATGTAGCACCCTCCTGTCTCAACTAGAGGGTTGTCTAAACTCTCGACCACTTTGTTCTTTGAAGGAGGATCCCGAGGACATAGACTTTTTAACTCCGGCACACTTTCTTGCAAGTGGGCCTACCTTAACGATATTTGAAACAGAAAATGATCTTAGGACTCGGTGGCACTTGGTACAAAAAATCTATAGAGATATTTGGGCCCAGTGGAAAAATGAATATCTCTCACAGTTATCAATTAGAGCTAAATGGAGACAATCTCAAGGGAATCTCGGTCTCAACGATATTGTTATCATCAAAGATGAAAACCTCCCGCCTGGGAAGTGGGCTCTAGGGCGTATAGTAGAACTGCATCCTGGTTCTGACGGACACGTCAGAGTCGTTACCCTTAAAACCAAAAATGTTTTCCTAAAACGACCTGTTGTTAAGCTATCTCTATTACCAGCGGACAGAGACAATAATCCTCCTAGTGACAAGAAGGTTAAGGATGAAGCACCAAGGAAGAAAAATCCCAAGCGTATCTCCTTCTCGACTATAGCTCTGTCAGTAACGCTATTCTTACTGTCACTAATAAACTTATCTCAAGCATCTTATAGTGTTACCCCTTTGAGCAACAACAGCGTTTATTTCGATAAAATCTCCAACATGCATCTTATTAGAGACGATTGGCGTTTAATTGTTTATTATGACACATATCCCTACAAAGAAGGAACTTCGGCACTTGAGAAGTATATTAATTATCTTGAAACATTATGCTCCACTATTAAAGAACACACACCTTGCGCCGGCATCATCTTACAACTCGGGCACGAGTTCGAAGAAATTAAATATTACGATAGTATGTTGACAATGAATGAATCATTTGTAACTGGAGACGAGCGGCGGCGCCGGCGTCGTTGTCTAATAGACGGAGTACGTGCTCGATCAGCGTTTTGCGGAGAAATATGCACAAGACATCGACCTTTTGAAAGAAAATGATAAATATTTGTAAAACCTCTGGAAAAACCAAACTTCAATCGTGGAAGCCGAGTTTAATCTCATGAAAATAATGGAGAAAGCTGCAAACAAACATCATAAATCGATAAATCAAAAGTTAAATTACCTTAAAGAATCCTATCAAGATCTTCAACGCCAGGTACAGAACATGACTTTAGTCACCGATTTCTTAGCATCTGCTATGACGGCGAATAACTTACTGCATAGCCTCAGGAAAATACAAGACTCCATTCTTGATACGGTAACTAATATTTACAATGGAAAATTGGACTTCCATCTGATATCTCCTAAACAGCTGAGATTGGAATTAAGTTCTATATCAGCACATATCCCCAAAGACATGGCACTTCCGGTCGACCATTTGAATCTCAAGGATCTCTGCAACTTGATAAAACTGCGGGCTAAGTACCATAGTAAGTACTTGATCATTGAAATAAGAATACCCCTCATCGAAAGAGACCTTTACGAAATCTTTAACCTCATTCCAGTCCCACGATTATTGAACCACGACATGATACACGTGAAAGTAATCTCAAGTTTTGCTGCCATTAACCTCAGAAAAGACTCATACGTAACCCTTACTGATGCTGATCTCCAGTCTTGTATAAGACAAAATCCTGGGATGATTCTATGTCATACAAAAAACCCTATAAATATCTTAAAAGATGATCACAGCTTGTGTGAAACGATCCCACACACAAGAACCTGTGAAACTATTTTAACTCCTTGTAAAAACATTTGGAAAGAATTAACAGTGGATAATAAATATTATTATTTTTGTTGCAATGAAAGCAACTTTAAACTTCTCTGTGACGGCGAAATTACCGACGTTAAATTGATGAATGCAGGTCTGTTGAATGTGGAGGAAGGCTGTATGATAAAGACGGACAATTTCGTTGTCCATGCTAATAAAAGGCTGTCTAGCAAAATGAGTATTGGTGCAAGAATTATTGCACCACAAATATCACCTATTAATCATATATTCAACATATCTATCCCTGAATCTCCTGAAATTAATCCTAATAATTCTGAAATATTGCGACAATTTGAAGATATACAGAAAAAGATTGAGATCATGAAACAAACTGAACCATGGAGTGATAAAATATCCTATCACGACGTACATCTTTATAGCGTCTCGTATGCTCTAATCTTTGGAATCCTGATAACTGCGGTGGTATACTGTTGGCGGCGTCACAGGCGGTCAACACGTCGAGAACCCTCGGTGCCTGATGGAGAGGCACCTACTGCTACTGCGATCTCTTCACATCCCGGCAATGAGAGTGTTATGAGTGACTGTAGTGCGGTTAGGAAAAAAAGGCAATCTTTAATCAAAGTGAAAAGTGCAGTGAGTGAGTGTTGTGATCGTAGGGAAAAAGGTCAATTTAGTCAATCTGTGAAAAGCGTTCCCAAAAATCTTATTAAATCTAGCGAGTGTTTACAAACAGAAGATAGGGCCTCGTCCCCTGTTTTTCGCGTATTTTCCCTTCCCGATCTAAGATAAGTAGTTACTAGACTACTTGTACTTGTTCGAAATATTGTTAATCACTCACTACTAATCCTTATCCCTGTCATATAGTTGATAAGTTGAAAATTGTTTATCATCTTGTAAATCTCATCTCCATCTTTATCCTACTAACCCCTATCTTTGCCCCCGGGAGCATGTACGGGCCTACCACCGTACAGTACGTTTCCCTGGGTCATCATTATTGCGCCACCCGCTCAGTATGTTTCCATCATTTATATCATTGCACATACACAGCAATAGTTCAGTACGTAATTCGGCGGCATACCTTGCGCGTGACTCATAATCCCATATCGTTCACCTCATTAGTTTTAATTGTTCCATTTGACTCACTGAAATATATTTATCTTTTTAATCTTGAATCCCAGTTTATCTTAATCTTACCCCAACCCCGAACAGCCGCCCTCATTCTTTTTTTAATTAACGACCTCTGCAATCTTCAAATTACAAAAGCGTTAATAGTTTCATTTGCAGATGATACGAGTACTGCCATCACTTTCGCTGCAAACTCTTGGTCGGACCTCCAAGTAACTGCACAAGACGGCTATAATTCTGGCTTACCTCTCACTCTTTAACTCTCAATGCCAATAAAACTAACTTTATTAAGTACTTCTTCTATCACGAATACTTCCCAACCAAAACCCCCAATGTGTATAAAAGCCCTTTCTTGTTTAACTCAATCTCAAAGTAATTGTCAATGTCCTACCATAACCTCAATGGAACAAGTTAAATATCTTCGAGTATTTCTGGACAAAAATCTTAATTTCGGGTCACACATTAATGCCCTTACTGGTCGCATACGCAAACTTATTGATATGTTTAAAACTCTGCGTCATGTAGCCAACCCGTCAATTGTCCAAAACGTTTACTTTGCTCTTAGCCAGTCAATCCTTGTTTACTGTATTTCTTGCTGGGGTCGTGCTGCAAAGACCATACTCAAACAACTGAAGATAGCACACAGAGCTATTCTAGAAGTGGCTACGTTTAGACCAATTATATTCCCAACGACTGAACTACAAGCGTTACGCCGTTTAAGAAAATCTCTAAATGCCGAAATGGGAGAAGATCGCAATCTGTTTCTTCTTAACACAGGTGACTTCATCTCCTAACTAGAAGGACCCACTAACTAGATTAAGAACTTTAATGCTTGTCTCACTTATCCGACCAATGCATCTAGTCCTATACTTCATAAAAGATAGTTTGATCTCTGCGACAGCTGTCAGTATCAATACAGTGACAATAGCGCTTGACAGGCTAACAATAACGTATACGTTAGTTTGACAGATGTCGCAGAGATCAATCTATCTTTTCATCATCATCATCTCAGCCGAAAGACGTCCACGGCTGGACATAGGTCTCCCCCAGGCGTCGCTACATTGACCGATCCCGTGCGTCTCGCATCCAGCGCCTTCCCGCAACCTTAACCAGGTCATCGGTCCACCTAGTGGGAGGCCTTCCAACGTATCGTCTTCCGGTTTGCGGTCGCCATTCCAGAACTTTTCTGCCCCATCGGCCATCCGTTCTGCGAGCAATGTGCCCTGCCCACTGCCACTTAAGTTTGACAATTCTTCGGGCTATGTCGGTAACTTTGGTTCTCCTGCGGATATCATCATTTCTGACGTGATCACGCAAGGAAATTCCGAGCATAGCCCTCTCCATTGTCCTTTGGTTGACCTTATACTTTCTGACAAGGCCCATTGTGAGCGACCACGTCTCGCTAGCTATCTTTTATCTATACTAATGTTATAAAGAGGAAAGATTTTTTTGTTTGTTTGTTTGTTCGTACCGAATAGGTTCCGAAACTACAGGACCGAATTAAAAAATTCTTTCACCAATAGAAAGCTACATTATTCCTGATTGACAGGCTATTTTTTAATCCCGAAAACGGGTCCTGTGGGGTGGTCCACGGAAGCGAAGCCGCGGGCAACAGCTAGTGAAGTATATATAGGTTTTTTTTTTAAACAATTTATTTTTACACCCGTTTATGGGATGAAATTCAATAAATCCTAGACGTATTTTATTATTTTACTAGATGTGCCCGCTGCTTCGCTCCCGTCTTCGCTGCCTTCCCTACCCTACCTTCCCTACTCTTCCCTACCTACCTAGGTACCTAGCTATCCTACCCCACCTACATACCCTACCCTACCTTACCTACCCTAGTCCCTACCTACATACCTACCCTAGGAGAGTGGGTAACAGTGGATCACTTTTTTTTATAAAGTAAGCTACTCTGAATTTTATGGCTGAATGATGCATCTCTGATATTTAATCATAAACTGAGTATCTAATCTTTAAAGAAAAAGGCCATTAAATGGTGTGTATTATATAAAATTACATGATATAGCCACTTTAAAATAAAATGGGAATTGATTCAGTTTGACCCGGGCATGGGTAACTTTGGATCGACTGGGGCAGACTGGATCTATTTAATTAGAATCAGTAAAAGACAGTAATTTCCATATTATTACTTTATATTTGTACTATTAGACAGTCTTTTACATTTAAATAGTCTAAGAAAAATTTACAATCACGCTTTATTGAACATAAATATAGGTTTTTCTTAGACCTAAAAATTTCCATATTATTATTACTTCTTCATTTGTACTATTTATTTTTACTATTAGGTACAATGCTGCTAGCGTTCGGGCACGTTTCCCATTGACATTGATGTGGACGAATTTTTTGATGCACAATGAGGCCTTTTCCCTCTCCCCTTTGTATTTGTGTATAGGCTTGTTTTTTTTTTAGAATCTTCAATTGTATTTATAAAATTGTTTGAGTAAAAAACTATTTATTATAGACAGTCTTCAAAATAGTCATAGAGAAATTAACAATCACAGTTTAATTAGTAAGTATAGGTTTAACTAGCTGTGCCTGCGGCTTCGCTCCCGTCATCTATCTGCCAACACTACCCTACTTACCCTCCTACCTACCCTCCTTATCTACCTACCATTTTTGTTTCTATAGTCATCATTGTTTCGCGGAGAATCTTAACACCGCCATTCAAAAAATGACTTCAAATGCACCCATCTATCGAATATCGAGTTCAACTGTCCGAGTATCTGAAATGCGTGTGCTGTGATAATTTTACTTCTTGAACACTTGAAATTCATCTAACTTTTGATAGAGAGAACCGATTGCGATGAAACAAAAAACTAAGTAATTATTAAATTTTAAGTATAAAAGTTATTTACATTGGTTTCGTACATTTCACGTGATGCGTGCACAAATAAACAGACAAAAATTCAAAAAATGCCGGTGATAGGTTCTGTTGGTTCAACTCTTTATTCTTTGCCGACTGTGTGCCGCGGTGCCGCGCAATATGTTTTTATTTTGTCGACCGCTGTATATACCGCGAATATTTTGAGTAATATATATATACAATTAGTATTTCAAACATATCAAATTTAATACACATTGTCATTAAATATTTCTTTTTATTATATAAATTAGCCTATACTGTCCCACTGCTGGACAGAGACCTACCCCAAATCCTCATATAAATTAATGAATAAATACACATAAAGGGAGACACTAGATTTAGTTAGGAACAGTTGTCCCTACTCCCGATGTGTTTTTACCCGTCCGAAAAATTCAACTTGATACTTGTTTTAACGGATTGTTATGTTATTTCTAGTTAATAGTACTTTAGACGGACCGGTTACTTCGTTGTCATAGACTAATATATATAGAGTGGACGGTGTTAGGGAGTAAACCCCCTGAGGCAGGCATATACCGTCACTGGAGCCGGACGTTTCGCTCCGCGTTGAGAATTTTCCGTATGTACTTATTGTGGGACTACCTGCATGGTGAAAAATACCATTTCCTTCATCCCCATTACTGTCCCACTGCTAGGAATGGGCATATGAAACAATTATTTTTTCCAAATAACCCAGCGGCGGCGTAGGTTAGGGACGATATAATATGACACATAGTACCTAATGAGATTCTGCAATAAAGCATGCCCACGTGGTGTTAGGTGTTTTGTAGTGTACGTTATCCCAACAGGAAAGTGGCTCCTAGAGTGATATGAGTGGACCACATAATGAGTGCGTAATCTGCTGTAAATGTGCGCTACATAAAAAAATAGTGCGTGTCGTCGTTTTTTAAAAAAAACGGATTTATCGTTGCCTACTTGAGTAACGCTGTTCCAGCAGGAAAATTCTAAGCAAATGATCGGAGTGAGAAATATTGTGCAAGAATGTGCGCCGAAAATATAATTGGTGCGTCATCAGGTTTTCGAGATATTACATTTCCTGCTGCAGTAAAGTTTTGCAGAATAATTTATCTCTAAAACCATTGTATGTGCGCCTGTAGAATAAGCATACACGGGTAGTTCTTGATATGTGCGTATTTGTGCCGGAATAAGATTTAAGAAAATATTTATAATTTGCAAGTAATCACGCTTTTTTAAAAAACCGCAGTCCCTAAATGAAAAAACGTATAATATAAGCTCGCTGAAAACTGTATTGAGTCCATCTTGGCGCTTGTATTAATCATAAAAAGTTTCAAAAGTATACATGCTTACGTTATCGAATAATGTTGCTGCTGTAAATTTCGAAACATTGACGGCAAAATATAAGAAACCGGCTCAACCCAAGATATGTAGGTACACCTACATATCTTGGGTTGAGCCGGTACCACAACTAAGTGCGTTTAGTCAAAAATATGGTATGGCGGTACAGGTCAGCAGATTGGGATGGGATGCGATCTTTCTTCGCATGCTATCCTTGGCAGCCTACTAATTGCTTTTCTTCGGCTGATCCTTCGTCGTGCGCGGACGCCGTGACGGAAGTGCTGCGTCAGGAAATGGAGTACTACATTCCGTTCTCTGACGCAGCAATGTCCAGCGTTGATCGGCCATGGTTTGGCGCCGAATGTTATCGCGCCGACAAGCTTAAACATGAGGCGTACCGGCTTCGGTCGACACTCGATCGCGCAAATCGAGTGACGTGGGCCAAAAGAAGAAGGCCTTCAACAGGGCTGCCAAGATGGTGCAAGATGGTGTTGAGAGGGGATCGGTTCGACCACATTGGCCGAAAAGGGACCAAACTAGCTTCTTACCCAGCATGTGGTAAAGCGTTTTGGTCCCTGGCTAAGTCGTTCGAGTCGAACTTCTGCCATCCCTCACTACCGCCACTGCTAAAACCCGACGGGTCGTTGGCCTACTCCGCTGAGGAGAAGGTAAATTTATTTGCCTCACTTTTTGCGGAATCTTCACGTCTGAATCCTGGTGAAGCGCAACCCCCTCCTTTTCCTTATGGATGCGAGACGAGTATGTCGGACATTTGCATCGCATCCATCAAAAGGACGTCCGTAGGGTGCTGCGGAACCTCGACGTGAAAAAGGCTAGCGGCCCTGACGGAATACCAACAGTGGTTCTTAGAACCTGTGCGCCTGAACTGTCTCCGATTATGACACGCCTATTCCGCCTTTCTTATGAGATTGGAAAAGTGCCGAATGAAGATAAAGAAGGGCAGTCGAGCTGACCCGGCCAACTACAAACCCATCTCTGTAACGTCCATACTATGTAAGAGTATGGAGCGTATCTTACCACGAAGCTCCTGGCATACCTATAAAATAACGAGATCCTTAGTGACCGTCAATACAGCTTCCACCGAAATCGATCTACTGGGGATCTTCTAGCGTATGCCATTTACCACCAATGTTGCTATCGAGAACCACGGGGAAGCGCTTGCCGTCTCCCTCGACATCTCGAAAGCTTTTGATAGAGTCTGGCATGAAAGCCTTATTAGTAAGCGTCCTTCCGTAGACTTCCTGAGAGATCGGTCCATTTGAGTGGTTATAAATGGCTGCTTATCGGACCAATTGGTTATTAATGCCGGGGTCCCTCAGGGGTCGGTACTCTCAGCAACATTATTCCTGCTGTAGATTAACTATCTTCTAATACCCGGCACCTTTAGGTATGCAGACGACAGCACTGTTGCTGAGAGATACTTGTCCAACGCACGGGCTACCGGGCCGCAGAACCGGTCTCTTCGTGAGGCCATGGTGGATCGTTTGAACCTGTCCTTGCAGGCAGTCTCCGAATGGGGCGAAGCCAATCTGGTCAGGTTTAATGCTGCTAAAACCCAGGCATGTCTTTTTTACGCTAAAAAGGACCAATTTCAGCCGCCTCCAACTTTCCGTGATGTAACCGTGACAATAACGGACCAACTTGAGCTTCTTGGCGTTACGTTGACATCGACTCTCAATTTTGGGCCTTACATTGAGGCAAAGGCATAGTTGGCTACCAAAAAATTGGGGATCCTTGCAAAAGTGAGAATGTACTTCACGCCGGAACAGCTCCTCAATTTGTATCAAGCGCAAGTTCGATCATGCATGGAATACTGTTCTCATCTCTGGGATGGATCTGCCAAATACCAACTCGACGCACTGCAGTCGATTGAAAAGCGGGCCAAGAGGCTCATCGGTGATGACGCACTGGTCAAGTCAAAGCTCCAGAGCCTTGAACACCGTTGCCGAATTGCCAGCTTGTCAGTTTTTATCGGTTACATTTCGGGGAGTGCGCGTTGCAGTTGCTAATTCCACCTAGCCCGTATCATCATCGGACTATCAGAAGTACGGCGATGCGCCATCGGTACATGGTGGACATTCCACCCATACGAACAAAACGGTTTTGGAAACACTTTTATTATGGGTACAACTAAGGAGTGGAATTCCCAGCCGGAGTCTGTGTTTACCGACAGCTACAATTTAGGCGTCTTTAAGTCAAGAGTGAATAGGTAATTTCTAGACAAGCGTGACTCACAGTCGACCACATCATCGCTTACCAACAGGTGAGATAGTGGTCAAGCGCAAGCCTATTAAATATATAGTTGTTAGCGACGAGACACAATTATCATAAGAGGTCAATCATATTTAAAACGTAGATACATAAGTTGTATAAAATAAAGATTAAGTTTAAGCGTAGATGTCATTTAAGGGTACACTAGTCGAAAATTCTTCCATACAAACGTAGTCTAGGGATTATTCCACTGTTTGACGATGTACGTTCAAAATAAAAAGTGATATAAATTGGTCTCATCATTATCTAGCCCTGTATGGAAGCAAAAAAGTAAAAAAAGAAAATATTTGAAAGCATAGCGTCGAAATTGCCACATTTCGACACTAATTTTAACGCATTTTTGGGCGCGAATAAATACCATAAGAAGACGGAAAATTGCAAAACGGCCTCCATACAGGGATAGATTAGTAGTTCAACAATGCAAATAATTTTATTTTGAACAGATAGATTTAGTAGTTTTTTCATGATATCTAGATTGCCAAAGGTCTGATTATAAAATTTCGCGCGCTCGGTTTCGTCCTAAATCATTATCCATTTCGCTACAAATTTGCAAAAGTGTGTATTCGTACGTGAACTAGCTTCCTACTGCTCATCACAGCATCAATCTCTTCCGCACGTGTTGTCGGTTGATATAAAATGCATTTTAACCCCGCGCTCAAAATAGTTCGTGCCGTTGACTAGTGTAGGTTCGTATCTTTAAATTGTATAATGATCAAGTAGACATCTAAGTTTAGGCTAGGAATAATAAATTGCTGTATTCAGCAAGGCATAGTAGCATAGAATTAATAATAGTTTCACCATAGGATTGGAATGCGACCCGACCCCGACGTACACTCGGTTTCAGGTACGACCCGGCCCGGCACCGACCAATCGCGTTGCCGATCCGACGCTCAAGTATTCCCGCCAGCGAACCCTATCAAGTCAACAGTAACATCCAGACAAACAGTCATCAACAATAGTGAAAATATTCAGCTTGAAATGTTTCGCATTAAGTAGTTTTTTGAACAAAAAACTAAACATGTAATCAACGGCTGGTTACCCGACCAAATTCGAATGACTACGAAAAAGCGACGGATTCATACATATCGATGACCTTATTAAATATCTCGAAAACCGGATGACGCACCAATTATATTTTCGGCGCACATTCTTGCACAACTATAAGCTCTCTGCCCATGCACAATATGTCTCACTCCGATCATTCGTATACAATTTTCCTGCTGGAACAGCGTTACTCCAGCAGAAATCGTTTTTTTTTCAAAAACGAAGACACGCACAATTTTTTTATGTGGCGCACATTCACAGCAGATTACGCACTAATTATACGTTCCACTCATATCACTTTAGGAGCCACTTTCCTGTTGGCGTAACGTACACTATTTTGTAAGAGGTTACAAAACTTTACTAACTTTGTTGGTCTCAAAAAAGTTATAATAATGTAACCTAATGAAACTTCACATACTTGTAGGTACTTACGTTTGCGTATATTATGCTCTATACCTTTATGAGGTAACATTTTTCATTCAACACCATTCAGATAAGAAGAACGAAAGAATACAGAGAAACATAAGAAAACCTTAGGCTTAGTCCTGCCACAGTCGTGTCCTTCCGATCGGAAATAAACAACAATACCGACTGAGTTATAATAACACGACAGATCGACAGCCAGAATGGCGAGGCGGTGCGTCAAAGAAAACCCCTATTTAGTAAGGTTTAGGTACCGCTACCGATACATTTATAAACGTTAAGGTACTGCTACCGAAACATGTATAAAGGTTATAGTACTTCTATCGAAATATACCGGTATGCATTTCCAACCTCAAAATTCCGCTACTGAAAAAACGATATCAAAATATTTCGGTAACCCTTATTTAACGGTATGACTTCATACCGAAATTTAAAGGTACCTAAATTTTTGGGTAATCTAGTCCCTGACAAGCGTACGAAAAAACAAAAACATCTACATTTCTTATTCACTTAGAAATTAAACAAATTTTAAAACTCGTAAAAAAATAGTTTCGTTACCTACCTACTGAACGGAGTGTGCAATTTTCCATCTTCCCGCTTCAATACCGCGCCAGTGACTAGTTCGTAGGAGAGGGGTATGGACGAGCGACAACGGCAAGAACACGTTTGTATGTGTACGTGAGTGTAACACATATTGAGTTATAGTGAATTTATTATCCACTGAACTCCGCGAGGCCGCGACCCACTGTTACCCACTCTCCCTATTTTTTTCTATCTTAGAACCTTCTCATAACAATAACAAACACAACAAAAAAGAATTAGCGAAATCGGCAGTGGCGGCTGGTGGATCATAGCAGACAGCAGTAATATTGCACTTTGCCGTCTCACTGGGTAATTGTGTTAGATTTACTAAAATTCACAGGAGCCTATGTAAATCGGCCAACCGTCTCGCTAGCGACTTCTAATTCGCCGCCAACGCCATCTAGTTACGTCATTGTACAACTTGTAATGTTGGTACTCGACCCGAAGATAAATTTCGTTCGTCAAACCTCGCCCGCTCTCGGTAATCTTCGGTTCGCCGGGACGGCGCACGGAGAGTGGTCATATTTTGCCATACATTTTCTATTGAACTATCTCTGTCTCACGCGCCAGGCGTTTTCGCTTGTTTCTCGGAGAATTGTATGAACTCTTGCCGTGCGCTTTAGCCTACCGCACGGGGAATATTTTTTACAGCAATATACGTCTAATTACTTTAGCAAAGAGCTTAAATTGGTTCGTCATAATTTCGTGAATAATTTTTTTTTCTAAACCTATTAAAATCTGGCAGTTCAGCGCACGAGTGAACTTAAAGTACAGCCGCCCCTGGAAATCGGTAAAGCCGTTCTCAAGTTATAGCGTGACCACGAGAAATAGGGGTTAATTTTTATAAATAGATATTTAGAGGCCACATTTCATTAATTTCAAATTAAAAATGACAGTGGATACAAACTTTCGGCGATTTTAAGAAAGGAGTTTTGATAAAAATCTTTTCGTAAATAAAACCTACAGTATCAAATCAAAATCCTCTCAAAATGTCAAAGATCTATGTTTGTTTGTACCGAATAGGCTCGGTAACTACTGAACCGATTTAACATTTTTCACCAATATAAAGTTACATTATTCCTGAGTGACATAGGCTATTTTTTAATCCCCATAACGGGTCCTGTGGGGTGGTCCACGGGAGTGAAGCCGCGGGCAACAGCTAGTTTTATATATAATTATAGATTGACTACCGCACTACAATCTTGGCGAGAAAACTGACTGGATATATTTCACACACACATCACATCATCAGCCAATTAATGTTTCCACTGCTGGGACACAGGCCTTCTCTCTGTGAGAGGGAATGGGCCGTAATCCACCACGCGGGCCCAGTGTGGGTTGGTGGATGTCACATTTCTTCGAATTTTTGGTTCTAGGACATGCCGGTTTCATCACGATGTTTTCCTTCACCCTTTTGAGAGCAGAGCCGTTTGGATATATTTGCTGAGATCACTAGAATGTGTTACATCCATATTCAAATACAAAACTTTTTGGTTTACTGGGACTTCCAAAAACACTAAAAACCTTACTTAAATGCCTTCGTAGCCAAGTCAATTAAATTCCTAAAAAAAATTTTGACAATGTCATGTCAAACCATATGTCAATCAGTCAAATTCTTGCTGTCAAAGTTGCGTTTTGTTGGTTGAGGTTTTGTTTGTTGAATTTGTGTTGTGATTCCAAACAATAAAAAGTTGAATTTATATCATTTTGATCTATAATCAGATAATTACAATGCCGAAAGTCCGTCGCAGTCGTAAACCTCCACCAGAAGGATGGGAGCTCATTGAACCTACCTTGGAGGAACTGGAACAGAAAATGCGAGAAGGTAACTAACCTAACAAAACACAACTTGTGTCACTGTAAAGTTTCTGTATTTTATTGTTTTCACGTATGGCTTCACTACGAATTTAATCCATTATTAGTCACACAAACATCTTAGCTGCGGTGTGTATAAAATTTAGTCCATTATTAGTCACAGAAACATCTTAGCTGCGGTGTGTATAAAATTTAGTCCATTATTAGTCACAGAAACATCTTAGCTGCGGTGTGTATAAAATTTACCAATCCATGTAATTCAACTATGAATTTTGCTTTTAGCCGAAACTGAGCCACATGAAGGAAAACGCAAGCAAGAATCTCTATGGCCGATATTCAAGATACATCATCAGAAGTCCCGTTACATCTACGACTTGTTCTACAGACGCAAGGCGATCAGCAGAGAGTTGTACCAGTACTGTTTGGATGAGAAAATAGCAGATGCCAACCTCATAGCTAAGTGGAAGAAAACTGGTTATGAAAACTTATGCTGTTTGCGTTGCATTCAGACCAGAGATACTAACTTTGCAACCAACTGTATATGTAGGGTCCCCAAAAGCAAGTTAGAAGAAGGCAGGATAGTCGAATGTGTTCATTGTGGATGCCGGGGATGTTCAGGATAAATGTTGTAGTTTTTAGTATAACCTCATTATATAATTTAATAATCACAGTTTTCTGATTTGTAGTTAATGGTATAAGTACTTATAAGAAGACGGAAATAAAATTACACCAAATCCCATTCCTAAAAGAGTTGGAACCAATCTGTTGTCTAAATTTTTCCAAGAATGATCACAGTGAATGGTTTTAAAGGTTTGATAATAAAAAACCTCTGTTTAAACTCACAATCAAGGATATAGTTGTTTCACAATAATTGGTCTGTTTACAAAACCAATAACTGTATAAGTGGATGACATTATTATTTTCTACAAAATAAATAAAAGGTACAATTTTATTCATAAATTTTATTTTATTACAAATTATAATCATCTTACACTTGAGAAGAGATCATATCGAAAGTTAGATGTTAGTACTAGTTGTTCTTGTTAACAAATATACATTTTAAACAATAACAATCTTTAAGTAAGAGTATTTATAATTGTAGTTAGTAATCCTACTGACAAATACCCTGTATTTGATCTTCATAAAACTTAACAATTTACTCTTGTGTCATGAATAAACAAAATAATACAAGTACCTACCTAAATAATGGAACGAAATAAAAAACTTTTTAAACAATGATAACTAACTCAAGTTTCTTTAGAACCTTCATCTAGAAATTAAATATAATACACAAAATTCTTTCTCATAAAAAGATTTTAACTAATTATAGAATAATGAGATTTTTTTATACATTAAACATTAATTTAAAAGTTCAAATTAATAGTAATTATACCTATTTAATGATATTAAATAAGGCACTTTTCCTTATATTCACATAAGTATACTTAAACAATACTAAGTACTGTTTTTGTGCAATAAACTGGAGAAAAATAATCGAGATTATAGGAAATATACTAGTGAATTATAATTATTTTCAAGTTTTATAATGAAAACAGAACCATAACACTTAAATGGTAGTTTTTACTGTAAATTGTTAACTTGAAGATAGAATTTTTTCGTTAATGCAGCTATATCAACACTAATGATAATGAACACATGCTGTTTGGTACCTCAAATTGAAACACAATCCACTAGCATACCCCTTATATACACAAAAATATTTTTAAAGTAGTAAATCTTTATTTTAAAGATAAAACAGAAATAAATTTATCTTTAAAATAAAGACTAAGCCATAACAGTTTTATGTTCTAACTCTTTGGATAGTTCCACAATCAAATCTTTATAAATGATAGGGTTCATGTTTTTGCCCAGCAAGTACAGAATGAACCAGTCTCCGTAGCCGAAACGCTTCACGATTCGCGAAATCATGCTCTTCTTCACATATCTCAGTTGACCAGCAATCATTAGCGAGCGAAGCGGGCGAAGAGAGAGCACGAGAACACGAAACAAAACAGACAAAGTGGAAACAAAGGCTAGAATGATTAGCCAGAACCAAAGGATCACAAAGATTTTCTCGTTAACTATGTTCAAAGGCAGAACACAGAGGCGGTCTTTGTACTGCATGGTGCCAGAAGGACCGTAGTTTCGGAACCAGCACTTGGTAAGTTTGGGGAAGAATTGGTCCATGGGGTTGACGGAAGCGAAGTCAATCATGTCCTCAGGGACGCGCGGAATGTGCGTGAAGGACGCAACCGCCGCTCCGTAGTTACGGAATGCGCCGCCCAGGAAAGCATCCAGCAGGAATATTTGACCAACCTGTAAATTTTTAATATTTTGAGACACTTGCAATTTTAGGCCAATCTATGAACATTTATTATTTAAATTCTATCTATTGCATGCTGCATGTGCAAATTATCTATTACAATCTAAGCAGGAGCAAGGAATTAAATACCACTTTCTTATACAGAGAAGGAGAAGAAATCTACTACAATGAATAGGAAAACTGTTAATAGGCCTATGTCCACTGTCTAGGTCTTCACCTGGACATAGGCCTAGTAATGGTTTTTCTATGTGATTGTGTGGTTTTATGAATGTTGCCCTTTGCTCTTCATTAAGTATTTCTCTTGCATTATGGACACACACTCACAAACAGCCACACTCAGATTTACTACTTGCAATAGAGCCATCGAAGAAACTTCTTTTTTCTCACTCAATAATATATTTTAGTTGGTAACAGTTACTGATTCCTCTTTACTCGTGCCAATGGTTTTTGTACCAGGGGCATAGAACTCTGGAGAAGTTGTAATAAGAATGGAATTGTTGCTTCAGAAAACCAAATTAGTTCTTAGTACATAAATGTACTTACCACATTGATAAGGTTGAGAATTTCACAAAAAGCATAGCGCAGTGCATACATGTTGTGTGTATGTATGTTAGTGTAGCTCAGGTATGAGACCAGCTCCCCACGACGGAACTCAGACCAGTCCTTAACTACCATCGGGCTACCTGCAATAAAAACATATGTTGAAACATCTTACATCATCAATGTAACATCGTCTTAGCCATTTAATATGAAGACTAGCTTCTAAGAATCTAGAGTAGGCAAGTGTCTGATTTGAAATCTGCTACAAAATCTTAATGAAATGCTGATGTGTTTTCATTAGAACAAAAATATTAAAATTAAGTATAAAACTTAATTTTGTTTGACCTAAGAGTTTGGTGGCTAAATGTAGTAGAAATATGTCTGTAATTTAAAATAATAACCTGAAAGAGATCACTGAATGCAATAGGACTGCCGGTTGTATGTTTTTTTAGTTTCCTTTTGTTTGTTTTAATCTGGTGTACAACAAAGTATTTCTAGATAAATAAAAAATTATTATACATAGGTAGCAACCCTTTATTATAGACACAATAATACTAGGATAGGATAGATAGACTCCCTTTTCCGCACTTAAGACTCCTATTTTGTACATTGTGTGGCAAGCAAGCCTCCTCTCCATTAAAAATAAAGTATGAGCTTTACAGGACCAGAGATAAATCAGATGCTGGACCAGAGTGAACAGTGAGTATACCTACTTCTGCACACACACTTGTGCATTATTTTATCTACTGCGTATACTGGCTAGTATCTGCTGAGATTGGCCACCATTACCAAGATTCTGTCTGGACAACTATATAATACAAATACCAGCTCATATCGAAATTAAATATTGGCCCAGTGGCTAAGATCTTGCCTCTCGTGCTTGAGGATGCAGGTTCAAATCCGGGCAAGTACCAATGCAAATTCATACATTCTTTCTATATTTATTATTATTTTGGAGATCAAAGGCCACGGTGAAAGAAACCATTGTGAGGAAACCTGTACTTATATAGTTAATGTAAGTCTGAAATAGCTAAGTCAGAAGCCTGTGGGGTTCCCAGAGGTGCCTTAATTAACTCAGAGTGGAACTAACTGGTGTCAGAGTTAATTAAGGCACATCCTCACATGAAAAAGAAATATCAAAATTAAATTATACATACTCAAATCCGCTGCCAAAGCTTTAAGTCTTCCTCCTTCCCAGATCTTCCACAAGTATCTTGGAGTGTAGAACATGACCGCCTGGCCAAGCAGTACGAAGCACACCCACTGGTAGTAGGAGTGCTTTATCTGTTCATCATTGCCTGATTTGCTGGGTCCAACTCCTGGGTAGGCAAAGTGCACACCTTCCGTACCTTTAGGAAAAGTTACATTATGGTAAACTTATAGTTAAATATATAGTATATTAACACGTTACATTATTATGTTGTATAAAATATTTACTTATTTGCAACAATTTTATTTGGGTTAAAAAATTTGAGGCACATAAAATTTTTGTTTACTATCAATACCCTTCAGAGATAACCAGTCGGAATTATGTTAAGTTTTATACTAAAGAAAGGAGAAAGTATTGAAGATTAATATAAGCCAGGCAATATAATTATTTTATTATTTATGATTGCTAAAGAAATGCTAATTAATACCAGTTAGCAAGAAAAACTGGAAGATTGTTATTAAAAAAAATGCATCTTCTCATACAGAGAAGGCATTAGCATTATGCTTCAATAAGTGAGGATGTGGTTTTATCTAGGAAGAATTTTTTGCCCTGCAGATGGAAACTAAAAAGCTGGTATATTATAAACAGGAAAAAATTATGCCATACTTAATTAGGTGTAAAGAAAAACTGAAAACTGCAACCTAACTTTTTACACATAAAGACGTATCGATCACGTAGCTACATCCAAAAATATCTATTTGATAAGCGTCAACATTGGAGACAGCACGTAAGTACGACAGATAGCTCCAGGGCAAGTTAGTAGGGTAGTAACAGCTAGGACGCTAAAAGTTTTGAGATAAAATACTAACCGGTCATTTGGCTCTTCAGTGAGTAAGTGCCGTAGATCCAGCAGTAGCTGTTTATAGCATCCTTGTCGACTTCCTTCTCGCCGTTGGTCATGCAGTGGATCGGCTCCCCGAAGAACTGCTTGGAAGTCACCAGCAGCGTGAACACAAGTAGCATTATCACCGTCACCTTATAATGCATGCGGAAAATATTGTTGTCCGTACACACATTTTCGAACTTCAAGAAAGCCCGAAAGGGCATAAATAGATCAATCATGTTTTATAAAGTTTAACGCCACGCTATTGACCGAAGAATAGAGAGTAGAATAATACGATGAATAGAAAATTTAAATACCCGCGAATTTTTTTAATACTTTTTATTGACGCGTCCTGTCAACCCAAGCAATGGTCAGAATATGACAAGATTTTTTCATGAATGGTGGCACCGTTGGCAAACAGGAAACAATAATAAATTCGTCTAGAGACAATAATTATGTTGTTACTCATTACCAGATTATATTTTACTTTGTTGGGCATTTCCAAGGGTTTCACGCGAGCATACCTATTTTTGGTAAGCTTATTTAGTCATTTTAATTACGGTGTAAGCAGGTGTTAGCTAGGTAATCTTTGGTGTAACTGTAAGACAAATATTTTGACAAACGCACGTTTGAGTTATACTGTTTGTTAATTATTATTTTCTGGGATAATTTTCAAGTCACAGGTTTTTCATACAAAAAGCTGCAGCTTGTACAGCCGTACATATGGTTTCTGTTTTTTTTATTACGGATACAGTCGGAACTTGTACCTATAGGTACCTATTATGTCAGTCATCATCATCATCAGCCTTTTAATGTTCCCAAATGATGCTGGGACACAGGCCGCCTCTGTGTGAGAGGGAATGGTTCGTAATCCACCACGCGGGCCCAGTACGGGTTGGTGGATGTCACATGTCTTCGATTTTTTGGTTCTAGATAATGTCGGTTTCCTCACGATGTTTTCCTTCACCGTTTTGAGAGCAGTGGTAATGAAATAATTTATACAAAGTAAAGCGCCTGCCTAGGTTCGAACTCACTACCACTTGTAAGACACGGCCGCTACCACTGGGCCACCACTGCTATCATTATGTCAGAAGCAGGTAGTTACTAGATTCCTAAATGTGAAGTGCGCTCTATGTGTATACTTATACTTATAATATTATAAAGAGGTAAAATTTGTAAGTTTGTATGTAGGGGGTAATCTCAGGAACTACTGGTTGGAATTGAAAAATTCTTTTTGTGTTAGATAGTCCATTTATCGAGGAAGGTTATAGGCTATATAACATCACGCTACGTCCGATAGGAGCGGAGCATAAATGAAAAATGTTGCAAAAACGGGCAAGAATATTAGTTTTTGAGCGCTTCCGTTGCGTGCGCTGCGTAAACGGTTCAGTTATGCAATCATATATGTAGGGTCGGTAGGGCAGGTGTAGGGTAGGTGTAGGGTAGATGTAGAGTAGGTTTAGCGTAGGTGTAGGTTAGGTGTAGGGTAGAGTAGGTAGGATAGGGTAGGTACGTAGCCAGTTGACGGGAGCGAACCCGCGTGGGACAGCTAGTAGTTTATAATTTGACCAGCTGCCGCCCAATATCTTTATATTTTTTTATATTTTCGCCATGTGTTATTCTGATGTAAGTATAAGCTATATTTCTGTAAAGTTTCATCAAAATCCGTTCAGTAGTTTCTACGTGAAAAAGTAACAAACAACCATTCATCCATACGTACTCACAAACTTTCAAATTATAATAGTAGTAGGTTTACTCTGTAACATCGTACTTATGGTTTTGAAAATGCGCCTGCTTTGGGTGGGTTTATTATTTTTGTAGTTGCAGTATTTTATAGTTCCCGTAATATATGCACACCGATGCAGAGGGCAGCTGACGCTGCTGCAGAAGCAACATAACGGATAAAAAATTGTTTATGTACCTACCTAGCTAATTTTACATTAGCTCTTCAGAGATGACGCTTATTTTATTTTTTATGAATTGTTTTCATAAAACAGTATTAATTTCTAAACAAATTTTTACTCCGTGATAATAAAAAACAGTTTCTCAGTAACACAAACTTTATTGTTATATCAATGAAATCACCCTTATTATGTAGGTATAGGTACATGGCACAGATTACCCATGGCAATCACGTTTCAAATTTATCACAAACCCCATGCTTATTATTATATTAATCGAATTAAATAAACTGAATCCTTACATAGAGGAATGTAAGTTTTTCTTGAATAAATAATAAAAAATATTTTTAACTTAACTTTTATAAATACATTAAAACATAATTGAGCAATCTATGGTAAAGATGTATCAATCAGGGCCATTTTTTTAAATGTGGAGACAGAGTGAAGATTCATACAATATGCACAAAATGAGATGTGCAAACATTGGTCCCTATTTTATTACCAGGTTTGTATACGTCCAGCAACTTTATAGGGAGGTACTACGTACTCCAAAGTACTATGATACTATTTAACAAAATGTGATTGAAGTACTTTAGTTTTATTCAGCGATATTCACTACATACAAAATAATTATCATAGAAAGCTCTGATAACTGATATTTTATCTGCAAATAACAAAAAAAAGGCTAAACATTTTTCGTAGAAAATGAATGACCCTTACATCGAATTAGTTTGAGAACACTAATTTCTTAGATATCTTGATGGATTTTGCGTCATGGAATGAGTACGTAATACAAATATTATATGTTTAATCAATATATTTTTTGCAAAAACCAGCAGTACCTATTTAAAAAATTGCTTAAATCGAAATTGCAGCGTTCATAACGATTTGTACACGATTATCGAAGTTCCAATCATATCAAACTAAAATGACATGGCACATCAATAATAATTATTATTACATTATGATTATTCTGATTAAAAAGTCTATCACAGCATGATGTGTATTGTGTGGCCATAAATTGTGTTATTTTCTGGAAAACTCTTTGGCTTCTCTACAAACTACATAAATAAGACTTAATGGTATGGCATTATTCTCTCCCTAAAGAAAGCTTAAGTAACTAATTGTACAATACATAAAATCTAGATGTAGAATGTGTGTAATTAAATCAGAATGTACGGTAAAGGCACAGGCTTAGAAACATAACTTATTCATATTATATAAGTAATTTGTTAATTATTTCACTCTCTATTAAATTCATAATTCCTAGCGTAGGTACCTTTCAAACATACATGATGTTTTGAAAATGACGAGGTGAAAGATAACGGAAATACGGGATTTGTACCAATGTCCAACCCTGGGAGTACAGGCAATGTAATTTTGTTATCTTTTTGATACAAACACACAGTTTGCGACGGCAAAATAAAACAGCTGGTTCAAAATCTTAAATTGATTTGATATCTCAAGATAATTATGCGCACGGTTGGCGCAGTGGTTGAGCGATTGAGTGCTGCGCTGCGTGTTGCGGGTTCGATGCCCGCACGAGACAAATATTTGTATGATCTACAGATAGTTGTTCCGGCTCTGGGTGTTGTGCATGTGAGTTTATATGTTTGTAAACGCACCCACGATACAGGAAGAAATTCCTAGTGTGGGGCAACGTTTTTATAAAAAAAAAGTAAAAAAAAGAAAAAATAATTGAACAGCATTCATTAGTTTTAAAATTTAAAAGTTAGCGTCTTCACGCTAACGTTTCTCCATACGTATCTTCATACTCGTTAATTTATGTATGGACCTATTACAAGATAAAAAAATCAACGAGTAGCCCAATTTCCCAAACCTAGTATATCACTACAAATTTAATCTATACCTACCTACTCATAAAAAAGTATAAAAGCAGAATGCGCAATTTGCTTTGAAACGTTAACAATAAAAGTTTATGAGTGTTTGTGACATCTTTCAATCTTAAACTAAACTTATATCTAGTTCGTCAAATCATGAAATCTTCGATTAAATGACAGCGAGGTTCACCAATCAATGATCACAGTATCTTTGTGTCGAATTTCAACGTGATTTGACAAATGTCTATTTTAGAATTTTACCAAGTTTTTAATGGATTTAAACCTAACAAACATACTAATATTTATAATTTACTCCTCACTTCCGTGCTGTTGTTGCTATGTTCTTCAAATGCTATATTTCCTAATGCGAAAATGTTGTCGGGATCTAGTGCTTTTTTCGCGGCGAATAATAACTGTTTCCCAGGCTCACTGACTGTGTCCGCGTACCATTTCTTACGAAGCTTTCCAACTCCGTGGTGATGCGATATTGATCCTGTCGAGCAAATCGATACAAAAATGAGCATCTTAATTTTTTTTCAGAATGATTCGTCAGTAGTCGAATAAAAAAGTAGTACAATGCACATTGCACACAGTATAACTCCAGCGTTTACCGAAAAGATGAAATTTGAAATCACTCAATTGACTTAATTTTTGACAAAACAGTGATGCCAACTTGATAGTCAAGAAAAAATATAGGTTAAATAGGCTTACCACCGCAGGCAATGATCTCGTCTCGTGCAGCCTCTTCGATTTCTTCGTAAACAGATACGGGGTCCGAGCATTTCCCAATATTGTGACCGAAGTAGAAATAAATGCAGCAGCCTGCGTCATACCTGAAAAACATTAGGTGTATGACACAATTATTCCTTTTAATGAATGAAAATACCGCAAATATCATTAATTAAAACGCAATGTGGTTTCATGTTTCTGTTGGTTGGTAATTTCTAAATGCCAGAACCATTAGGTAAGTAGGTATAGGTTTTAAAGGATAAAAACAACAGTTTATCTTACGCAGTAATGCATTCATAAGTTATTTTAATAAACTTTTATGTACCTACCTATAGGTTCCTATCTGATTGACCTATTTGGTTACATAACTTTTATGGATTGTACGTACCTATTTGCCAGGTAGGGGGTATATAATCTGTGGCTTTGGGTTATTTCATTAGTTTTGGTTTGTCAGCAGAACAGAACCACGGAGGTTCATAATGGCTTACAGTTAGTATGGAAAAATGAGGGTGTATTATACAGATACCTACACGTTTTGTACTTTTAATACAGGCCTTTTCACAACTTTATTTGGGGCGCATCCTGTTTAATTAAATGCAGCCAAATACTAGCCATTTTAGAGTGTTTGCCTATCTAACGAAAAAATAAAAATCTAATTTACCTACTGGGCAACTTAAAGATGATACAATACAGGTAACACGGTACCATTTGGCAATCTGGATGATAAACTTTCTGCCTTCTTCCCGTAACGACTGTCATAGATCTTTAAATGACAGATAATTAAACTAATTGTTAGATAAACTCACGTTTGCGTCAATCGGTGCGATATGAGGTACTTGTTGATGCCGTGTTTGGCGCACTCGTCGCGAATGCGTTGCTTGACGTTGGCGCAGAGAGCCAGGGTGCGGTCCCAGGGCACAGAGGTCTCGAACGATTCAGCTACCACATCGTATTCTATAGCTACGTCCTGAAAGAAACAAGTAGGTAACCGATAGTAACTAGTTAATTGATAGATAAAAATGGAAAATGCATATTTTGGACGTTAAAATTAAGTATGTAAGACATCTCCTAGAAACACCCCTCATCATCAGCCTTATAATGTTCCCACTGCTGTGACACAGGCCTCCTCTCTGTGAGAGGGAATGGGCCGTAATCCACCACGCGGGCCCAGTGCGGGTTGGTAGATGTCTTTGAATTTATGGTTCTAGGACATGCCGGTTTCCTCACGATGTTTTTCTTCACCGTTGAGAGCAGAGATGATGAAATAATTAACACAAAGTAAAGCGCCTGCTTGGGTTCGAACTCACGACCTACAACTTGTAAGGCGCGGCCGCTACCACTGGGCTATCACTTGGCTAACACTGCTCTCCCACCCACACCCCTCTATCTCTCATTATTTTCTTCCTTTATAAGCACTCTCAAAAAAATCGAGTTCGCCCACACAAATTTTAGCTAGCTGACGACAACATTGTACCTAAAAAATCCAAATTATTTTTTGGGAATTGCCTACGACTTCCTTGGAGAAAGTTGTACATTTAAATGGGCAGAAGCAGTTTCTAAAATATGCTCATTCCATTACACCCTGTATTTGCAGAATGTCTGCAATTGTAGCAGGAACTAGGACTGTTGAGCGAGGGGTGGAGCAGCGCCCGCAAATTTTCAAGAACTGTGTCTAATTTGCTATGTTTGAGATATTGACCCAGAATATTACGAGGAATTTGGATGGGTACACGAGATAGGTTTGAGGCATTTTACGGTCGCATAACTTGTATGAGTAAAGAGGCGAGAATTATACGTTAGAAAACGTAAGTCTCTAGAGATTAGCACTTTTTTACGCGGTAGGTAGTAGGTACATAATGCTTGTAAAGGATGTCATCATAAGTCCCATATAATAGGGGCCAGCCACGTAATGAAAGGCTGCCCACTAGGATGACCGATAGCCTGGTAAAGGCCACAGGTATCCACTGGATGCAAGACACACATGGACCGGTCGATGTAACATTGTTTGGGGGTAGTCGTAGTTGTTCCGGTCTGGTTGTCTGTGTATGTGAGCACCCGCGATAACGGAGAAAATCTATATCTATCTATATAAAAAATAAAAATAAAGTCGCCCGTGTGTGAGTGTGATTTAGGACTTACATATACCGCAGGGGATTTTTTTACACCCCTTCTGTTACTCTTTTTGAATATTTTATGTAGAATAGCTTTCTACTTACTGGTATGTTGAGCAAATGAACATTCGATGGATAGGACTATCGTTGCAATGGCTTTTCGGCGAAACGGACGCTCGAACTATAGTGCGCGCGGAACTAGTTGGCCGCGCCTTAGGTGGCGACAGGGGTGAGGGGGCGGGTTAGGACAATGGACAATGACAATGTCAATGGGTCATCACACCCATTGTCAATGGGTCATCCCGGGTTTTACTGGCGCCCTCGCCTCTCCGTCCCATCGCTCAAATGCGCGGCCAACTAGTTCCGCGCGCACTATAGTTCGAGCGTTCGAAATTGTGGTACATCGATGCTATGGAATTTCGGCCATTCGGACGTTCGATCTAATGAATTTAGGGCATTAGCCATCGGGCATATGACATTCGGAAACCAGCAGTAAACCCATACCACAGATAACATTATACTAGCATATCCATACCTACCATTCTTCTTTATGCTGTATTATTCCCTAAAACTGCTCAACATTAAAGGGCTTAGTCATTCCATACGTGAACAGTAGAAGTAGTTATAAGTACCTAGAGGTTTTATTTCATTGTATGAGAAATGACAAAGGCAAACTGCCATTATGCCTACGTGACTGCGTGCGGCACTAAGAACGCACGAATCACAATTTAATTGGAATATGTGTGTTTAATAAATAAGTTAGGTACTGTATTCCTTATGAAGGCTTACCTAACTGAACAGGAAAATACACCTCATTCGTTGAAATAGATAACTGCATTGCTTTTAGGGAGACTTACCTCATTGAACAGGAAAATAAAATTCTTCATTTAATAGCAGACACAATAGAAATTACCAATATCTTTTGCTGATTCGGCGATCTGGACAGTCAACTAGTTAAACATGAAATATAAAAAACTTTGTTCACGAAAAGTAAACCGACTTCTAAAGCAAAACACTAAAAAGTGCAAAAAAATACTTTCGTTTCGGCATTGTCTTTGGGTACCACCTCTTGTTTATTGTTTTTCAACAACGACTTCCGAAAAGAAAGTTATTTTTGCACTTTCTAGTGTAGAAGTCTGTTTATTTTTTGTTAAAATGTTTTTATTTCCCTCGTTTTAGTTTCAGTACCTACCCTAACACTAAAAATTGAGCAAGTTCTATAGTAAGGTACCTACCTAAAGGATTGACAAAATACTGGCGGAGCCCCCTTCATACCACCAGTTTGATCGATAAATCGCTCAGTGCGCAGATTGCGAGAATTGCGATTGGCGAGAGAAGGCCAGCGTTCTTTTTACGTGACGGGCCCTGCTCTGTACCCCTATCGTGCTGTTTGGCGCTAAGGATTTCGGTTTAATGCTCCATATATATCTTGAAAATGGCTGAACCGATTTTGATAAAACTTGCACTATTCCCTAGTTGAGAGATACTTAATGCAATAAAAAAGAATGGTCACGATCCGATAAGTAGTTTCGGAGAAATGCGTTGGCTAATATACATATATACAAACAATCATATATACAAAGGAATACTTAAAAAATTTGGCACATGTGTTTAGAAGCCCATACAGGGTAACAGATGTGAATATTGTGAAATTCCAACAATATTACATAGTTACCTACTACGTGTCGAATTGATTACCTCATTTTTTTTTAAGTCTTTGAAAACCATGGCGTAGGTAACTAGGTAGGTACTTAATATGCGAAACTAAATTATTATGTTATTATGTTGAGCAAATACATATAATATATCAAAATGTGAACTTAATGGAATATCCCTATTATTGTTAAAGCTTGAGGAAATCCAGATTCCGCAGGTTTATCCCATACGTATAGGTATAATATAGCATCTTACCTCATTTAGATTTATTTCTGTACCTTTGTTTGCGTGCTACGGCTCATGGCTAAACATAAACAGGTAAACCGATTTTCGTAGTGACAATATTAACCATAAGGCCATAAGTTTCGTTATGAGGTTTACTAAACCAAGCAGTCATTGTAGCCAACTTCAGGCCGGCCAAGAAGTTTGGCGATAACTATACCGATAAAAATCGAGTATTAGAAAATGTTCGGTTTCATATATACTAGGTAAATATAGCCTCACCACTGACCCGATTCCCCCTGAGTCACTACCTTCCTCGATTATCTACGTCAATGTGTCATAAATACGTCCACAAGGCTGTATTAGGAAGTATGGTTGCGATTAGATTCCGTTGCAAAAAGACATGGTGATATTCGTCATGTATTGCACCATGTCTCACTCATCATCAATCAATCAATCAATCATCAATCAATACATATAATAAATCTGTAGAAAAGTAATTTTTGTACATCGATAAAAATCCAAAAAAAATAGCCAGGTAGTTAAAATATAACCAACAGAACCCATTTCCAGAATTTTTGGAATTTTTGTCTGTTTTTCTGTTTGTCTGTTTATTTGTGCACGCATCACGTGAAATTTACACCTTTTTTATACTTACAAATTGTGCGTAACTTGAAGAATTACTTAGTTTTTGTTTCATCGCAATCGGTTCACTCTATCAAAAGTTAGATGAATGTAAAGTGTTCAAGAAGTAAAATTATCACAACACACGCAATTCAGATACTCGGACAGTTGAACTCGATATTCTATAGATGGCGTTGTGCTTTTGAAGTCATTTTCTAAATGTCGGTGTTAAGATACTCCGCGAAAAAGACACAAACATGGTAGGTAGGGTAGGCAGGAAGGTAAGCATAGTAGGGTTGGCAGACAGATAACGGGAGCGAAGCTGCGGGCACAGCTAGTACATAAATAAATTTCATTATCATCATCATTTCAGCCGCTAGACGTCCACTGCTGGAGATAGGCCTCCCCCAAGCGTCGCCACATTGATCTGTCCTGAGCGTCTCAATTCCCGCAGCCTTGACTAGGTCATCGCTCCATCTCGGAGGACTTCCATCGCTACGTAACGACTTCCGGTACCGTACGCGGTCGCCACTCTAGAACTTTCGGCCCCATCGACCATCCGCTCTGCGAGCAACGTGCATGTGCCCTGCCTACTGCCACTTCAGTAAAACTAATGTCATAAAAAAAAAAAAAATTACATAAAAATACAATCGACTTCCAAATAATAAATAAATTTATTTTTGGAAGTCGGTGTCCATTAGGCAAAAAATTGGTACCTACGAAAGGCACCGACTACCGAAAAGAAAGTTACTATTCAGTTTTTAGTGTTATTATTTGCAAGTTAGATGTATTTTTTTGTAAAAAAGATTTTACTTTTCAATTTTTAGTTGTGGTTCATATCTATAATGGCCACAGTTATGCCAGAATAGATAACCCGAATAACATGAAACTTGAACACAACCGGTGAAATTAGAGTGTACCAGGGTGAACCGTACACATCTGCGTACCCCTTTAGAGCGTACCGGCGTGATGTTATGTTATGAAATGGTGTAAACAATAAACAGATATGCGATTGCATCTATCCCGAGTGATTTGCCGTCATATTGAAAAAGTTCTGTTGTATATCGCCGAAGTTCTTCATCAGAACAAACTTAATCAGAAAATCAGAATCTACATGAGAAGCACCAGCTTTTAAATAAAAAAAGAATCATCAAAATCTGGTTACCTAGTAAAAAGTTTAGAGGAACTTAACACAAATAAAAAAAATACAGTCGAATTGTGAACCTCCTCCTTTTTGAAGTTGGTTAATAAAACTGATGGATTTTGGTCTAATGGTCGGAATCGCTACAGACTGTCGGTGGTGTGCCATAGGTGCACTTGGCCTGACTCTTCGGGGAATACAGGCGTGAATCGTGATTATATGTAGGTATGTGTTAGTTGCTAACACGAGGTTAAGTTGACAAATTGACACTTTAACCTCGTGTTAGCAAACTAACTCTGAGTTAAGTTTCGTGTGTTTGGGACTTAATAATACACCCCGTCCCCTTGGGGCAATGCCTTTCAAGAATACAATAAAATGTCGGCCATCAGGACGGGCTAGCGACGAATGATCGTGAAGCAAATCTTAGCTGCTCCTACAGAAGTCACTACGAGATGATCATAATCATAATACGTAAGATAAGCAATGACAAATGTCATCGTGTATCCGTTCTCCCCATTGGCAGCGCCTGCAGGGATGCTCCCGAACTGCGCGGCGATGTTGTTCCGCTTAGCCTCATTAACAGACCTCTTCAGCCGACATCTCCATGAGCAGCGTGATCACGAACAGCTTGAAGAAGAATACTGTTCCACAAGAGTTACTCACCCTAAGATAAGCAATGGCAAACGTTAGCATGTATCCGTTCTCTCCATTCGTAACGCCTGCAGGGATGCCCCCGAACTGCGCGGCGATGTTGTTCCGCTTAGCCTCATTAACAGACCTCTTCAGCCGACATCTCCATGAGCAGCGTGATCACGAACAGCTTGAAGAAGAATACTGTTCCACAAGAGTTACTCACCCTAAGATAAGCAATGGCAAACGTTAGCATGTATCCGTTCGTAACGCCTGCAGGGATGCCCCCGAACTGCGCGGCGATGTTGCTCAGCTTAGCCTCATTAACAGACCTCTTCAGCCGACATCTCCATGAGCAGCGTGATCAAGAACAGCTTGAAGAAGAATACTGTTCCACAAGAGTTACTCACCCTAAGATAAGCAATGGCAAACGTTAGCATGTATCCGTTCGTAACGCCTGCAGGGATGCCCCCGAACTGCGCGGCGATGTTGCTCAGCTTGGCATCCCTATCAGCTACCTCTTCAGCCGACCCCTCCATGAGCAGAATGACCACGCACAGCTGAAGAAGAAGACTTTGCCAAAGGAGTTACTTACCCTAAGATAAGCTATGACGAACGTCAGCGTGTATCCGTTCTCCCCATTGGTAGCGCCTGCAGGGATGCCCCCGAACTGCGACGCGATATTGTTCAGCTTTGCCTCCCTGTCAGCCACCTCTTCCGCCGACCCCTCCATGAGGAGCGTGACGACGCACAGCTTCGCGGGGTCGAAGCCTTTGATCTTGGTGATGTAGAGGCGTTTGAGTCCGTCGAGGAGTACGCCCCCCCAGGTGTTCTCGGTTTTGAGGGCTTGGCCGAAGCGGAACTGTTGGAAATAGAAATGTTGATTACTATTTGGGTGAATTTTATTTTACTTCATTTAGATTAAGTATAGGTACCTAATAAAGGCGTTGCTTGTAACATTGAGAATTTGAGATCAAAAAGTCTGGTTCCTAGTGAAAACGCACTAGCAATCTGTAGCGCAACAGCTTTTAAATATGACTCCCAAAATTTTCGTTCACACTTATTGGCCCCGCTCTGCAGGAATCCTAAAAAAATACATTGACAAGAACAGAAGTAAAAATAATTTCTCTTGCAGCGCAGATCTTTATTTTTCAAAAAAAATTCATTTTCTCGCGAAACCCGAGAGATATTATAATTTTCATTGAAGATACATATAACAATTTGAGGACTACATCCTCACAAAGTTTCAAAAAAACGGGGAGTAGTGACGTACGGGGCGTGTGACGCCAATGTGTGTTCTTATCACTCTCCTCACGATATTTATTTCTCTCCTTTGTTGTTACCTGTTCATTATCCATTAGCCGTATGCTGGAGGGCTGCAGGCGCTGGCGAGCCACCTCCCTCTCGAAGTAGAAGCCGCTCTCCCAGTCCGGGAACACCAGCGAGCCGTAGCGTACCACCGGGGGAAGCGGCCGGATCTTTATTGTTACCTATAATAAAGTTAAGTTTGAAAATATGAAATAGATAGGGATCATTTGGTATATTTAAAAAAGAAACAAAGCACCTTTTAGATTCTGCTTAGCAATTATGCGTTGAGGTAAAATTGCTTATTTGTTGACGCAGGCAACAACCCTATGCAACGCTACACGTTAACAATCCTTTATTAATCTTAGGTCGCGTTCATGTCATGTCATGTCTGAAGTATAAATAATCAATTGTTGGTGAAAATGTGAATATTCTTTATGGATGCAACTGCGTAACGCTCGCTCGTAGTCTGTATTTGACAATACGTTTGATGTGAACACCCCCGTAAAACTGTTCTACTCACCTCAGTAACAACCCCAAAGCAGCCCTCTGAGCCCATGATGACATGCTCCCACTCGGGCCCGCACGAGATGCGCGGCACACGACAACTCTTTTCGATAACGCCGCGTCCTGTCACCACCTGCAAATAATTATAGGTGTAAGCCTTTTAATAATAATAAATTCTTTATTTATCTCGACATCAAAATACAGTGACTATCATAAATCATAATACGTAACCTTGTATGGAGAAGGGTGTCTGAGACAGGTAAGGCCGTGTGTTACAGATCACCCATTTTACATAAAGGAATAATTAACCAAGAAATAGTTTGTGTGTTAACTCTTTACAAAATCAAAATTTAAGTTTAAAGAATACAATTTTTTTTTTGCAAATTAATGAGACATTTCTTTATTGACATATATACAATTGATATTCTAAAAAAAAACAAGCCTATATATATACAAATACAAAAGGGAGACGGAAAAGAGTTCATTGTGCATCATAAATTCGTCCACATCGATGTCAATGGGAAACGTGCCCAGAACACTAGCAGCATTGCCACGTTGGATGGCAATGCTGATTCTCTGGCCGAAGAAAAGGCCATCCCTCTTGTCACGTGAAGAGCCGACGAGCTTTGTGCTAATTTATCGAAAAACTCGATGCGCATTCGGACCCCATGGACCTAATGTTTCAACCCCAAACGGCTCAATAAGTAGATTACAATTAAATTAAAATTCAATGAAAATTAAATTTAAAGAGAATTAAAATCAAAGAGAAATGAATAATAAAAATTCAGCGAAAAATATACAAAAGAAGTATCTCATTCACTGAAAAGTATGTACAAACAATAAGTACCTATGTAACTATAAAAAAATATAGTAAAACAAAAATGAGATTTGCAACGGTGTAGAGAATGAAATGATTCTTCTCAAATAAAAGTCCATAGTAAGACTTGGGCGTGTTTCCCACCTTAAAATTATCGCAGAATTAATGTGACAAATTGTCAAGCACGCGTTATCTGCTGTGATTGGCTGTTGAAACTTCATTCAACCAATCAAAGCAGATAACGCGCGTTCTTGACAATTTGTCTCATTAATTCTGCGATAATTTTAAGGTGGGAAACTCGGGGTTAGGCGTCCTCCAAATATACAAGTTAACAAGGTCAAAGTTTCAGCCTCTGCATCCTTTTGTAAGCAAGGGCGTCGCCAGCCGATGGACCAGGGGGGGGGGAGCAAGTTGATATATGGATGGGAAAAAGTATGAATTTTAAATACGGTACAGTCAAAAGCATATGAAGCTTTAAACTGGTAGTGCGAGTCTTACACCTACGGCGATTGTTATAAGAACTGTATAAAGTCAATTGGGTAACGTTCCACGAGCTCAATCATCGGGGGTTTTGGGTAAACTTCTCGACTACTTAATTATGTAAATCTTATAAGTTTTCATAAATAATAGTTTTCTGTACACATTCGTTTTTTTTTTTTAATACGTTGCCCCACACTAGGAATTTCTTCCTGTATCGTGGGTGCGTTTACAAACATATAAACTCACATACACAACACACCCAGAGCTGGAACAACTATCTGTAGGTCATACAAATATTTGTTTCGTGCGGGAATCGAACCCGCGACACGCAGCGCAGCAGTCAATCGCTCAACCACTGCGCCAACCATGCGCCCATCATGGCCAGACCATTGAGGCGATTTTCCCCCATAGTACTTCTTAACCAGGTTTTTAGTCTCCTGAGGCTCTCTGATTAATTTTGGTAGACCGACCAAAATTTCCAACGCTTTTAGTAATCTTTTAGGACATCAACAAATGGCCTAGATTTGTTGGGCACAACCCAACTATTATTTATGTTGACTTAGGAATTTGATTTCTTTCCATTTGGCTTATTTGTTTTTAATCTCTAGGGGGGAGGGGTGGCAACTGCCCCTACCTGCCTCCCCTTGGCGACGCCCTTCTTTATAAGCAAGAATCAACCAGCAGTGAATACCATGCAGAAAATCTCAAGAATACATGAAGTTCGGGGAGTTCCAAAAGTACCAAAGAGACTTGAAATCTAAAACACAATTGTGTAATTTGAAGAAAACTTTTTTACAAAAATTACAACCGACTTCCAAACAAAAACACTACAAAGTGAAAAATAACTTCAATTTCGGAAGTCGGTGTTCCTGTTTTCGTTTCTTCGTTTTTTGACACCGACTCGGTTGTAATTTTTATAAAAAAGTTTTTTAATTTTCACTTTTTAGTTGTGGTAGGTACATAATGGACCAGTTCTATAGGCTAGGTACCTATAACGCCCAAAGTGAAGCCAGAATAGATAAACCCAATAACATGAAACTTAAATAAACAAAACCGGTGGAATGAGAGTATACCAGGGTGAACTGTTCACACCTGCGTACTCCTTTAAAGCGTACCAGTGATGTTATGTTATGAAATGGTATAAACAATAAACAGATATGCGATTGCATCTATCCCGAGTGATTTGCCGTCATTTATTGAAGAGTCCTGATGTATATCTCCGAAGTTCTTCATCAAATCTTGATGAAAATTAAATGGGACCACATGACAAACACAAGCTTTCGTAATAAAAAAAGAATCATCAAAATCGGTTCACCCAATAAAAAGTTCTGAGGTAACAAACATAAAAAAAAAATACAATCGAATTGATAACCTCCTTCTTTTTTGCGAAGTCGGTTAAAAAGAAAATTAGATTGGAATTTAGTTCCATTTTACCTTTGTGTTAACAATGAGGTCTTCAATATTCCCGTAGGTGTTCTTCTTCATGCCGCTGGCTCTGGTGGCCACCCATCCGCCTAGCGTCGAGAACTCGTACGAATCAGGCTCGTGGCCCACTGTGTAGCCACGCGCGCGCATCTCTCGCTCCAGGTCCTGGCCCACTATGCCAGCCTGGAATAGGGACAAAGGTTTATTAGTGGCTTTTTCGCTTTCGTTAGTGATGTAATATATTATAGCAAACCGTGGTCAACCACGAGCCTATCAATAAAAAACCGGCCAAGTGCGAGTCCGACTCGCGCACGAAGGGTTCCGTACCATTATCGCAAAAAACGGACAAAATTACGTTTGTTGTATGTATGGGAGCCCTACTTAAATATTTAATTTATTCTTGTTGTTATAGCGGCAACAGAAATACATCTCCTGTGACAATTTCAACTGTCTAGCTGTCACGGTTAACGAGATACAGACGGACAGTGGAGTCTTAGTAATAGGGTCCCGTTTTTAACCTTTGGGTACGGAACCCTAAAAACAAAAAGTGTTGCCGACTGGTAACGAAATTCAATAGACAATCAGTTTACCATAATAACCTTTTATGCATTCGCTGAATGCGCAATTATGCGCGATATTATTGAAATAGTTTTTATGAAGTTATGTTTTGTACATTAAACGCCATGTTGAAAAGAAAAGCCAGCCAGTGACTTGGTAACGGGGGTTAAAGTAACCCAGCCAATAAATTGTTTGGTCTCTATTTTCATTTAGGTAGCAAACGTAGACAATGGAGGTTCTCCTTATAATGGGTTCTCTGGTAAAACTTACCATTGACTTCATAAATTAGTTATAATCAAAACTGTAACCTTACCTGTACTCTAGCCAGCAGTTGATCCTTATCCAGCCACAAGATGGAGTTCAAGTCGCTGGTGTCCAACACGAGGATCGGTCTGGCCTCCTGAGCGGGGCAGGTGACAGCACCCGACACGGAAGTGCCCCCACCGAACGGGATGATCACGAAGTTATGACGGGACGCGCAAGCTACAATTTCTTCTACCTGAAAAGATCATATAATTATGGTCATTGTTAATTGCAGGTCTCTTAATTGATAGTAAGTGCAACGGAGCCGTAACTGAATGGTTTTCGAGAGACTGTAGCAGTGTTTACAGACCAACAGCCAGATGGCTGTATAACAGCCCAAGTAACACATCAAAGCAGTATAACGGCCGACTTACGGCATTTCTGTATCGTTTTTGCATTAGGGATTAGTTCTATAGTAGCATTACAATCGTTTATACGGCTACTGTAATGCTTATTTGGCCACAAATTATACGGCTTTAGATCCTATTAGGATAACGAACAAAGGACTACGGGTTAGAACTGCAGGAGACTCGCATAGGCCAGGAAAATATGGCAAAAAGAGAGGAGAGCGTAACTCAGAAGTGCGTGGATCTAAACTGCTAATGACGATGAGGATGTTGGCGATTTCAGAGGATATTAAAAGAATTCGTTTAAACTTCGGTTGCATTATGTATTAAATATGATGAAGATAATGATGTTTCTTCTATCAACCAAGCATTATTCTGAATTGTAAATTTTTGCCGCACTGCGAAAATGTAATCCTCTATAAACTCTTACACCTTGACAAGATCAAACACAACAATGACATTGGCATCAGATTACACCATCATATGTCGTAACACTGAACGCTAATTTGTGTGTACCTGCCTAAGCCGAAACATGTACAAATATACTTAACGATTTACAATATCATACTAATCATCTTTGACACTAGGTACGAGTATATCTAAATGCATCACTTAGCATCTCGCGAAGAGTCGCGAAGGACAAGGTGACCTAGGAAATGAATTTGAAGTAATCCATTTTACATAGATATTTACATTTAAAAAAACAAAATCTGAAGTGGTAGGATTATAGTTTCACTGTATGACAAGGAGCGAGAGAGAAAGCCCAAAGAAAATATAAATGGAGTGTGTGATATGAAAGAAAAGGGAGTCAGTGATAACCAACTGATAGATACCATTAACCGAGCACAGATCCCGACTTCAAGCTGGTACTGAGGAACTCCTAATATCATTTGGCTGGATCTCGGCATTTATTTATTCCTTTACACATACAATCATTTTTACAGGTAGAAGGCAAGGCAATAAAAGTAGCGGAGCTATCTCCCCGTGGTAGCGCAGAACTAAAAAGACGTAAACAAGAAGAAAATCATGCTGTGCAGTCGGAAGATAGGTACTACATATTCGCAAGCTGGCAGACCAAAACCAGATGTATCCTCCGACTGCAATACGTCTTTTTAGTGGTTTTTTGATTTTTTGAATTACCTTTTTGTATTTATAACTTTTTAGTTAACATTTCTTTTTCTTTTCGAATGAGGTACATTTAAACATTTAAGTGTTGTATATTTTGAAATCACCTCTAAGGTTACACTAGTCGACGGCATGAACTATTTTCTGCGCGGGGTTAAAATGCATTTTATATCAACCGACAACACGTGTGGCAGAGATAGATGCTGTGATGAGCAGTAAGAAGCTAGTTCGCGTGCGAATACACACTTTTGCGAAATGGATAATGATTTAGGACGAAACCGTGCGCGAAATTTTATAATCAGACCTTTGGGAGTCTGGATATCATGAAAAAACTGGCCAAGTGCGAGTCGGACTCGCGCACGAAGGGTTCCGCACCATTATCGCAAAAAAATCACGTTTGTTGTATGGGAGCCCCCCTTAGATATTAATTTTATTCTGTTTTTAGTATTTGTTGTTATAGCGGCAATAGAAATACATCATCTGTGAAAATTTCAACTGTCTAGCTATCACGGTTCATGAGATACAGCCTGGTGACAGATGGACAGACAGACAGACAGACAGACAGACGGATCGTGAAGTCTTAGTAATAGGGTCCCGTTTTTACCCTTTGGATACGGAACCCTAAAAATGACTAAACGTATCTATCTGTTCAAAATTAAATTATTTGCATTGTTGAACTACTAATCTATTCCGGTATGGTGGCCGTTTTTCAATTTTCCGTCTTCTTATGGTATTTATTCGCGCCCAAAAATGCGTTAAAATTAGTGTCGAAATGTGGAACTTTCGACGCTCATAACTTTCAAATATTTTCTTTTTTTACTTTTTTGCTTCCATACAGGGCTAGATAATGATGAGACAAATTGATATCACTTTTTATTTTGAACGTACATTGTCAAACAGTGGAATAATCCCTAGTCTACGTTTGTATGGAAGAATTTTCGACTAGTGTAACCTTAAAAACCTTGATTTTAATACTCCACAGGATGGGGATGGGAAGAAAAAGAAAATTTGGGGCCCCACAATATGGCGCCCAAAATCCGCCATTTTTCTATTTTCCAATTTTAATATAGCCAAAACGCATTACCCTCCTTCGGCAGTCGGGTAAAAAGGTAATGAAAGTAGTCATACAATGCGACACTCAGAGACGCCCCGTAAAAACTGATCACATACATACTCGCGTCCGTGATTGATTGAATTGGTATTATTTTAAAGAATTGGGCTAAACTAGTAGCAGTATTTGTTAAATTTGCCCATTAGGTACATACAGGCACTTTCAAATAAAGCGTGAGTGGGAAATGCGATGGCCTACTTTTAAACACATGTCGTTACGGCGATGGTGACCTTAATTAACCATTCGCAATTAAAGTGTCACATCATAGATAAACAGAACCATAAAATATAGTTTGATACCTATATTGTTTTGACCTTCTTAGGTCGCGATTTGAAACTAATTCCCCCTATCAATATTTATTACGAATATCTTGCTCTTGACTTTGATTGAGATGATTCAATAAATATGCGAAAATTTCAATGATACTTATTACGATTACGAAATATGATTTGCTGATGATGGGATCGGTCAGAACACGGCCAAGGTCAGAACACGGCTAGGTATAGGTAGAACCACACCTTTATTTAAAGCACCCTGCCTCGGATAGGATAGATTTTATTGATTGATAGGCAGACAATAAAGACAGGGTAGGAGGTCACGGTGGAAGACACAATGGAGGTTTGCCCCGCTTGGGCGGAGCACTGCAGTGTCCTCATGGAGGCGATCGGCGGTGGTGACCTCTCGCGTCCGGCCCTGGTCCAGCGCAGAAGACGCCCTGGGCGTTCTACGCGTTCCTCAAAGAGATATCAGCAAGAACTGACGGGATCCGCTAGGACGGATGCCTGCGCCTGGGTCACGGATAAATTTGAAAGAGAGTTACCGAGTCCCTGGCACAAGCAACTGAAGGAACACGGGTGGGTTATAGTCAGTAAAAGTCTGGCATGCCCGCCCTCCCATTCACCCAGAGCGGGAGATGGTTTTTGATGATTTAACACCAAAAAAAAAAGGTCGACAGGCAAGAGCATACAGTACCTAGTGCTTGCCTCAAGAAAATATCGTAGATCGTTAAGCTACATTACTGGGTATGAGGATTGTTGCCAACTCGGTTGTCTGTTCCTTCTTACTAACATAGCGAGAAGAATTACCAAATCTATCTGCCATTCTGCGTAAGTGGGTTATTGCGTTGCGTAAGTTCATTTTCATCAATTTTAATTTTGTATCAGTGCTTTCTCACCTGTTCATGAGTTTCCGGCCATATCACAGCATCAGGGATCCTCGGGAAGCTGTTGCTTCTCAGCTGGGACATGTCCTTCAGCGTCTGCCCATGTGCCCTGATCAGTCTGTCCATACCATCGATGCTGACCAGCGCGATCTTTTCCAGTTCTATCCGGATCGGCTCTGGAAGCCTGCTTTCGGGAAAGCTCGTGGGTAGCTCGGGTATCTTCGGCTCTCGTGATGGGTCTATGCCGAGGTTGTCGATGGCCCATTGTGCTAAGTGTGGTAGGTTTTGTCCTCCGATGGAATATCTATAACAAGAATAAGTTTAATGGGGTAAGAAGAGAAGACCGAGAAGTGTTTTAAAATCGTGGCAAATTTTATACGGATTGTTTTTTTCAAGGCTGTGCAAAAGGGCGTTGTAGCCATGTTGTAGCGTCGGCCCACACGCGATCACAGCTAACTAACGCAAGGCATTATAGTTAGCTGTGATCGCGTGTGTATACTACAATATTGCTGAAAATGCAAAATAGCAGTTCTTTCTTGATGTTCTGCTGTGGTATTAGCATTTCAGCGTTCTTATGGCTTCTCTTTCGCGGCTATTAAGCGTCTAAAGTAAACATACCTACTTACCGGTGTTGGATTTGGTACGAAAATATTTTAGTTTCTAACGTGTTCTCGTCAAAAGAGGTTTACATGAACTTATTACTAATGCTAAGGCGATACATGTCATCAAAGGTTTGCATAAGGCAATAAAATTTGCGTTTCACACATTAGTTTTGATCAAATGTTTGTGGTTGTATCAGTTGTATGTTTATCAATTTTTCAGGATGCGAAGGCAGAAATACTGATGTCATCATACAAATAAATAGTAGGTACTAACTAAATCAAGGTTTTTCTGTAGGAAATCCGCTGGTTATCCGCGTGATCTGAGTTTAAAGCGGTAGGTGAATTTGGCATATAGACTTTTCACACGCAACTTGACGTAACTCACAAGTACCGCAGTATTATAAAATTCGGTGAAATATTTATATCTATACTAATATTATAAAGAGGAAAGATTTTTTTGTTTGTTTGTTTGTACCGAATAGGCTACGAAACTACTGGACCGATTTGAAAAAATCATTCACCAATAGAAAGCTACATTATGCCTGAGTGACATAGGCTATTTTTTTATCCCGAAAGTCCAGGTCCTGTGGGGTGGCCCACGGGAGCGAAGCCGCGGGCAACAGCTAGTTAGGCATAAACTTCTAAAATGAGAAGATAAGAGCGTTTCAAAGTTCAAACCCTACCACTGCCTTGAGTGTCAATTTTTGACAGGTTTAAAGTGTTTGACCAATACTTTAAAATTCTCACTTCAGAAACTAGTGAAAACCTTTAAATTAATTTAATAATAGACACTTTCTAAATGTCGGTCAGTATTGATCGGTTCACCTTTCAGACGGCCATACCATACTGCGTGTATTCAGTCGTTAATATTTCCACAATCAAGCAGTTGGTGTTTCACTTGAGAAAGTGCCAGGTGCTTGACTGGTAATCTGATACAAAACACTTCATACGTATGCTTTTAAATTACAGTTGAAGAAAATATCGAGGTTATCGGTAAATACATTGGTTTATAAGGAACAGTACAGCACCTGAAGCCAAGTTGACAATCTACAATCGATAACGCTAGTAGAAAACGAATCAATGTATGGGAATGACACATCAGAACGTTAAGTAACGTGGTCAGATACAAATAGACGGCGTTAACGATTGTAGCAAGAGATTCGATACGAAACTTTTGTAACTCGGCTAGGGGGGCTGAACAGGAAATTGTATTGAGCGATTGGTGATAATTTTACAAGAAAATGCCTAGGTCACTGTTTTACGGAGTAGCCTCTTGGGGATTGGGTTAATTAATTAAAAAACCTGGAATGCCTTGGGTGATATTTCATATATTTGGCAATATTATGTAGTTTAGATGCAGGTTGATTCGTATCTGATCAATACATTCAATCTTTTGTAGTGTATTACATGTTATAGGTATGTATACTTGTACAGTGAACATCCCTTAGGCGCACGCCACATAGAAATGGCGTCGGGCGCGGACATGGCACGGGTGGCTTCCTATTCCATTCAAATTTCAAACAAAATGCATGGAAATAAAGCGCAATTTGATCAAGCGTGGGCGCCGAAATGGCGCGTCATAACCACGTCCTAGCAACGACATACCGTATGTCCTAAATTACGCTTTATTTCCATGCATTTTGTTTGAAATTTGAATGGAATAGGGAGCCGCCCGTACCATGTCCGCGCCCGACGCCATTTCTATGTGGCCTGAGCCCTAGGCTATAGAGTTACGGTTTGAAGGGTTCACTCTTTTATTCATTGGGGTCAAATATGTGTGTGTAGTGTCGTGGGCTACCGATATCAAGTACCCATCAATGTATTAATTCAACTTTACTAGAAGAAGATCTTTACATAAAATGTACTCGTAAAATTACCCAAGAAAAGTTGCAATTAATCGAAACAGATTATCTAAGATAAAACAAATATAGTTAGCGTTGAGAACAAACAGTGTTGTATGTTTATGGTTGTTGGTTGTGAACGACAAACATACAAACGCGAATATTTGTCCACGCATTAGGTCACAACATCTAGCCAAAGGTCTTATTATCAAGGGTCTACTTGTCGCCTAAATAATAAATAGGAGGAGAAGTTTCTTAAAGGTTTTCATAATGTTTTAATATCTATTAGCTACGCTTTTGTACTTAAAAAAATCGGTCATTGTCAATTACATCCACAGCCCGACTTCATCCAATGTTAAGGCGTATATATTCCCTAAAGTTAACGCGGTATAACTGGCCGTGCCACAATATCAATATTGGACCTCCTCCCTTTGGACCGTTTTTTTTGCAAAATATTTTTTGATTTACATATCCTATGTAGGTTAAGAAGAAATTCTAACCATCAAGTTATCTGTGTAATAATATTGGGTTTTAAACATCCAAATCTTTTGGAGAAGTATTTAAAAGAAGTGAAAAAATTTCGTGTAGTTAATTATTTTTCGTAGCGTTATTTTAGTACGTATTATTAATTGCATTTAGATTTATAGTATTATTTAATTACGTTTCGTAGCAAATGTATTAGTCATACGAAAAAACCATGTTTCACAAATAATGTTCATGAATTAATAATATATTATTTTTTTCAAACCTTTTAATCTAGCCGTTACTAAGGAGTATACTTTAGAAAGTAACAGATTTACGGTACCAAAGCGGAGTAAGGACCTTAAAAATCAAAATCAAATATTTTTATTTTACATAGGCCTACATGGGCACTTATAAAACGTCGACAAAAGGTGCACGGTTCGGGTTAGTCGTTTCCTATGGAGAAGAACCGGCAAGAAACTCCATGCTTAACCATAGGCCTCTATTTTCTCGTCACAATCGCCACGTTCTACCCGCAATAGCAACATTGTCGTCTGCCCATCTCGCCCACGGACGACCGACACTTCTTTCAGTCCTTGGATGCCAATCGGCTAAATTCATCCACTGTCAGACAACACCGAGTCTAAACTGCTGGGTCATAGTTTCTTATATATACGAGTAACGAAACGAAGCGATAAGAAATTAACTTTACAATGCATGTCCTCGAAAAGAGCGTTTTCCAAGCAGCCAAACTGTGCGGAAAGTGTCACTTTTTTACTTATGTCACTTTTTATACGAGTAACGAAGGGAAGCGATAAGAAATTAACTTTACAATGCATGTCCTCAAAAAGAGCGTTTTCCAAGCAGCCAAACTGTGCAGAAAGTGTCACTTTTTATTACTAGTGCTTTTTACTTTCCTGTACTTTTTTTATTTTTAACTCCAACGTCAGCCCGCCGCATAGAGTTTTTATTATTTGAGAAAAGTTTAAAAAAATAGTCAAGTACAGATTATCATTCATATAAAAGATAAAACAAAACAAATACTTCATTTATGGCGTTTTTAATTACTCTAGATTTAGATTTTGATCAATAAATTAATTTTAAATATTCATTAAATATGTTTGGCAGGATGAATATTTTGCTCGTGCCTTTTTGCGTTACGAGGTGACAGCTATTTGCACATGCGCAGTAGATATGCCCGAGGAAGCGCCATTTTATTAATTTCTTGCTTGGTTCAGATATATTTTTGTATTTCCTCGCACAATGCATTGTTAAATGTTGTATGATACACGTGCGTAAGATGATTTCCGACTCGTGTTGATTTATCCACTCACTCGCTTCGCTCGCTCGTGAATAAAAATACCACTCATCGGAAATCACCTACTTTCCGCACTTGTAGCATAAATAACTATTATCTCCATACGGTTTAAATAGAGGATAAAAGTTTGTGTGGAAGTACGTAATTTTGACAGTAAGAAATACCATCGGAGAGACGCCTTTTTACCCCTTTAAAACTAATTCGAGATTATAGAAGTGGTTCGGTACTATTACGCTGTAGGTAGGGACCGGTCAAATTATACATCCAGTATTAGGGAGCAATTGTCATCAATGGAGCACTGCCCATATCTAGATAACTGAACCAAATGAACCATCTGAAGGTCGGTTTTCTTGTCTATTCTCCAAATAACTATAAGTAGATCATCAATGAATAAATATTCATTGGAGGTCAAAATGTTATGAAAGTTCTATGCAGATCTATTCAACAGTCTCGGTTGCGCACTTAGATGAATTTTGAATTACAAGCAAGGCCCTAATTGCGTCATTGAGATTTGAACCATACTAACCTATCTACCTAATACTACCTACTCATCATTATCAGCAACACCGACACCAACCAATGCCAGGAACGGCCGTTTTGCGTGGTTGTGACCCGTACTTTCCCTATTCTGATCAATAGTTATTAAATCATCAAGATTTTGTGACCGCCGATCTATTAGATATCAAAGATGTGTCATCAGCAATTAACACCATCTTCGGTTAATTTTGTACAAGACAAGCGGTAGACAATGTTATCATAAACGTAACAAAATCTCAGACGGAACCTTCTATGAAAATTAAAATTAATTTGACACCAATGATTGTTATGACGATGATGTCTGAATTCCTAGGAATGCAAACATGTGGTTAATCTGATATAATGTTGTCACAGTTACATTATGTGTATTTTTGGTGGCGTTCTTTTAATGTATAGTGTTAATATTGACGCTCGTCCATTAGTAAATGGTGTCACTTGTTTATTTTGCCGGACAGTGTAACTTTTACGGGTGTTGTACCTGCGTGTACTCACGTGCGGAACGATACAACTGCCTACAAAGGGATTGCTCGTACAATATCAAAAGAAAATAAAAACTTACACCTTTTTTAAGAGTGTTTAGGGCTTCAGGAGAAAATTTGGAGAGAAAGAAAGAAAAAAGATTTATTTTTATTGTAATTTTTGTAGATAATATTCTTTACTTTTTTAAATAGTCGAAAATTCTTCCATACAAACGTAGTCTAGGGATTATTCCACTGTTTGACGATGTACGTTCAAAATGAAAAGTGATATCAATTTGTCTCATCATTATCTAGCCCTGTATGGAAGCAAAAAAGTAAATATTTGAAAGTTATGAGCGTCGAAAGTTCCACATTTCGACATTAATTTTAACGCATTTTTGGGCGCAAATAAATACCATAAGAAGACGGAAAATTTCAAAACGGCCTCCATACAAGGATAGATTAGTAGTTCAACAATGCAAATAATTTTATTTTGAATAGATAGATTTAGTGGTTTTTTCATGACATCTAGACTGCTAAAGGTTTCGCTCGGTTTCGTCCTAAATCATCATCAATTTCGCTACAAATTTGCAAAAGTATGTATTCGTACGCGAACTATCTTCCTACTGCACATCACAGCATCTATCTCTTCCGCACGTGTTGTCGGTTGATATAAAATGCATTTTAACCCCGCGCACAAAATAGTTCGTGCCGTCGACTAGTGTGCCCTTAAGTTTAATACCGAATCGTTGTAATGTCGGCACTTGCATACGGTACTTCCTCATATTGATTAAAAGCCCGACCAAACTATCAACTGATAAAAATCTATAGTTTGGGGAGGCTCTAAATGTTTTCTATTCTATTCTTATATTTGAAGACATGTTCACCTCATCAGGTACCTACATATAATCATGGATGGATCTATTAAAACATTTACACGTGTCTTTATCAGGTTCTGCATTCAAAACAAATAGCTTAAGGAACTCATCCACGTATATATTGTAAAGGATAGTATTTAAACGAGCGAAAATAAATTATAATTAAAGGTGTAAAAAATACTGAACATGGCTCACTGAAATACTAAGTGGGCGACAAACAGTGGGCGAATACAAATGTTTAAAACAGCGAATTGAAAATAAAAGTTTGTCGACGGAGCGCCACTGCGGGGCTCCTTTTTCTGTCTGCAGGGTCTATAACCTAACATGAAGAAGATGACGGGAGCTAAGTTGGCTCGCTTTGTTCGCTCACTAAACCTAACCTATCCGTGTAGATCCCGAGCTCGCTTCGCTCGCTCTTGGACTAATTCGTTGAAAACACGAATACACCCGAATGGTTGTTCAGCTATTTTCAAAAGAATAATATGCTAAAATATAAAAAATAGAACCCCAAATACAATTAAAGTATGTAACAATATTATTACCGCAGCTCACAAAAACCTCCTAAAAGGTATTACTCAAACCGGATAAATATAGTGGTATAATAGTCGCCCATTCACAATATTTTTCGCCCGTTTGATAATTTCCCTATTGTAAAAACGGTGAAGGAAACAGGCATGACCTAGAACCAAAATTCGAAGACGTGACACCTGCCAACCCGCACTGAGTCCGCGTGGTGGATTAAGGCCCATTCCCTCTCTAACAGAGAGGAGGCCAATGTCCAGCAGTGAGAACATTAAAAAACTGATGATGATGATTTTTCAAAAGTGCCTGAATCTGTGCCATACCTACACCACGACCGGCTGATCTTTATGAAAAAAACTAGCTTCTGCCAGCGCCTTCGCCCGCTTTAAAAGTGTTTTCTTATCCCAAGGGAGCATTATATAAAATGGGAAAAGCCTTAGTACTATTCCAGACTATAATCATGTTGTGCCAAATTTCATCCAGATCCGTTCAGCCGTTCTAGTGTAATTGAGTAACAAACATACATACATCCATACATCCACACACACATCCATCCAAACTTTCACATTTATAATATCAAGTAAGATTGCATACTATTTTCATGTTTTTTTTTAACATTTTAGGTATCTACCTAACTAGAACAGGTTTTTTGGAAAGCAAGAGAATATCATTGTTAGCCACACCGATGGATGAGAGAGGAAAGGAGGAGATTACTCTGACCTGTTTGTAGCCAGGTACCTAAAAATGTTAATGGATGCGAACTCTAATAGCAGGCATATTATGATGTAAGTAGTAGCCATTCCTTGTTATAGTTGTAATAATAAAGGAACAAGGTTTTATTTCCTATAAGAATCCAGTATTTTTCCTTCCTGTGTTGTTTTAATTGGCTAGGATATCACCGAGTTATAATGAAATCCCTTGCGATCGCAATACCGCCATCAAATTGTCTGCCTTAGTAGATCAAGGTCCATTCTACGATCGACTATAAAATTCAAATTTGTGACCTTCCAATGATCGCGAACATTTCGCTTATCTTTATTGAGCCGTATATGTGGCAAATAAAACAACTGCGAATCAAGAAATACATTGGTACAAATCAGCCAAATGACATTGTCGAAATGCCATAAACAAACGTGAATTTTAATAAGACCATAACCAACTTCCTTGTAATAACACATCAAAAACAAAGGGACTCAAGTTTACGAGAGGGACATAAAAGGTTTATTTGTTTTCCACAATAGACACAAGTTGAAGTCATTCATCTTGATGCAACGTGTTTGTTTATTTTATGGTCAATATTTGCAGTCTTTGGACATTTCAATGATTGCTGGCCATTATTTGCATGAAGCGAACACGCGTATGCGTTCTTGTTTAAGTGCTAAACTTGTATGGTGGACACTAGGTTTTATTACAGTGCAATTATGACATGTTAGCTCATCCATTTTTAGTAAGAATAATAACTCTTCATTTTATTTTATCGCCTTCAAATATTATTCGTCAATGTAGTGCCATAGAGCTTCTACCAGCGACTTTGCAAGCGTGCAGGTCGAAAATCCTCACACGGGAATACATTCTTCCAGGATAAAAGTGCCCTTGGCACGGCACGTGTAAAAAGTTTGACAGGATCAGACTCCAAAGGCCAAAAAAAACTGGACAAAAATATGGAATTGTAAACGCTTGGGTACCTTACTGCTGCAGAAAAATAGTTCTGACTGATTTTAAACGTCATTCTTTCGAATTTCGAATCAGTTTGAAATTGAGGAGTATTTAATTTATTTTTATGTATTTAATATATTTGATTTAGTCGGACTATTTTATTTAAGACCCTTTGACCTAGGCGATGACTCATACACGTCCAGCAGTACATAATCGACCTACCTAGTTTATTAAAATACCTATCGAGTGTAGAATGATGAGCCGTGTCAGATGGCACGTGCTGGCGAATTAACGGGAAGTGCCAATTTGCGGCCGCCCACGACGTAGCCTGGTATAGACTGGATCACTGGACTAGTCACAGTCATACCTCGTTAGCACCACTTTCTTTAGCTTGTGATTGTGACCTGGTCTAAGCTGAAAACAGACTATTGAGTTTTGTGAAAAGAGTAATTTATGATTCACTAGCCGTTCTTCGTGGCTTCGCTCCCGTGGAATAGGTACCCGTATTAGTATACTATTCAAATATGTAAATTAAAATAAATATGTAAATGAAAGTAAAAACCATAACAAATACGGTTGAGTGATACCCTTTGAGAGAGTTGATACCCTTTCAAACAAAAAATAATTTTCAAAATCGGTCCACAATTGACGGAGATATCGGTGAACATATATAAAAAAAAGACATACAAGAAGTCGAACATAGAACCTCCTCCTTTTTCGAAAGTCACTTAAAAATGGAAAATAATGTTCTAAATACGGCAACACTAGGATTTGTGGGCGAAGTTAGTCCGCCCGTACCATATCCGAGCGTGTGTTACGGCTACAACATGATTTTTTTCGGACGGAACGGGATGATAAGTCCGTTTCAAACAAAATGCCAAGGGACGCCACGTCGCCGTCCCGTCCGTGCAACCGTGAAGTATGCTCTTTCGTATACATTTTGTATGAAACGATATTTTCAAAACTTATCGGCACATTCCGTTCCCGTTCCATCCGGAATAAAACACTTTACGTATGCAGCGACCTTAGTTTGATATACTAACATCGACTATAATCAAAATTTCTGGGGAAATGAATAATTGTAACAACAAAAAAATATCTAAGACTTGCTTGGAAACGGTCGTGGGTTCGAACTCAGGCAGGTGCTTTTACTTTATGAAAATTATTTCATCACCACTGCTCTCAACTTAGAACAGTCAGGGTCCCGTACCAAACCCCAAAATCAAGTTGGTCGTAATAGGAAAAATGAGAGCATTTCAAAGAAAAATCTGATTAATCAATATAATATTGCTATTTGTTAGTAAAATATACGTAATAATAAACATTCTCACCAAATTTGAAGTTCATAAGTTAGTGGGAAGTAAAAAAAATAATCGCTATAAAATTTTGTAAAAACAGCTGACAAGGCCACTAAAGTCAGCCCTTTTCTCATTCCTTTGTTTTCCAATATTTTTTAAAACAAAAAATAGTAGTTTATGATACTGTTGCATAATAAGGGATATTAAAACATGAGTGTGTGTTTAAAAACCGAGCCGTAGGCGAGGTTTTTAATAGTATTCACACAAATGTTTTAATACCTAGTTATGTGCAGTTTCATACACTACTTTATCTACACTCATACATTTTGGGATTGAACCTACTAAATACCTTTTTTTGCATTTTCCATGCCATAAAGTCGTGATAAATGCATCATATAATAATAATAATAAGCTTTTGGGTCAACAAGATGCTTATACTGTGAACATTTGAAAGCTGTAGCTCCGTTTGGCTGTAAAACCTGTGTGACAGACAGACAGATACGTGAGTGACAGCAATAGGGTTCAGTTTAGACCCTTCGGGAATGGAACCCTAAAAACGGTGAAGGAAAACATCGTGAGGAAACCAGCATGTCCTAGAACCATAAATTCGAAGACATGTGACATCCACCAACCCGCACTGGACCCGTGTACGGCCCATTCCCTCTTACAGAGAAGAGGCCTGTGTTCCAGCAGGAAGAACATTAAAAAGGCTGATGATGATGATGACTGCATGCTAGGAGATGGTCTGTTAAGATTAGTAAGTAAGTATAAAGCACGGAAAAAATCTAGACTTTCTGTCTGCAGTCACAGAACGCATAATTACACAATCTATGTAGGGATTATAGGTGTCATAAGTCTTATCGACGTATACTCGCAATTTAAAACGAACTATCCAGAATATGTAATACTAGCTGACCCCCGGGGCTTCGCTCCCGTCAATTGGCTTAGAGTAGATAGGGTAGGTAGATAGGTATCTACCTACCCTATCTACTCTACCCACCTACCCTACCTACGCTACCTTACCCTACCCTAACCTACCTAATCATGTAGTACATATTTTTTACGTATCATCAATAGTTTTCTCAGCGCACGCCAAAGAATGAATTTTATATGCAACATTTTGCTACTTTGGGTTACATTATTGCGATTTTCCTAAGGATCTCATTTTTTTTAAATGTATTATAGCCTATGACACTCAGGAATAATGTAACTTTCTACTCGTGAAAGAATTTTCAAAATCGGTTCTGTAGATCCAGAGTTTACCCCCTACAACGTCACAAACTCGCAAACTCACAATTCACCAATTTTACCTCTTTATAATATTAGTTTAGATTTGGTCATGTACTCGTAGTTAAAACATGTACGGCAGATGTACTACGATTTCTCGAGTACATAACAACTATGGGGAATGAAAACTTGCTCTGGGCTCTACTCCTGTCAACCAACTGGGTGTCATTTCAAAACGGACGTACATGAATTTAATTCAGATACTCGTATATGAAATCAAGGTTCATTGCAAAATTGCCAAATGAGTGTTAGATAAAAAGGAACCATTCGTGATAGCCTTTTAGAGGCCAAACACAAAAACTGGTTTATTGAATATATGCAAATTATTGCACGATGTTGCTTCTTAATGTTATACAAATGTTTATATTAACAATAAACCGTTTACAAGTGTTTTTATTTGGTTCGGTGTTTATTGTTACACGTGACTAAAACAATAGTTGATTGATTTACTTATCTTATCATCACTAATTTATTTGACTTTTGAACTACTACTATTTCATTGCCAAATAATAACAAAAAGAGTCATGAATATTTTTTCGTGGTTCCCTACAAACAATTACCTTCGCGGCGACATCAATTTTAAAATGTTAGATACTTTTTCCCACAAGAAAGTGTAAGACAACTGTAAATAGCCCATTTCCAATAAGTACATTAATCTCTCGAATCTCTGCTTCGGTTACAAAAGAGCAACGAGCTTAGTTAAAATTAAAGGTTTATTAGTTTTTTTTTATTAGTTTGCGTTTCTTTAGAAATAAACATCGAATTTTTGTGTCATTTTGGTCTTCTCTATTTAAGTAATACTAGCTGCCACCCGCGGCTCCGCCCGCGTTGTATTATTAGTACCTACTTCTCCCAATCTCTTTTATTTATATCTTTTTAGATAACATTTTTTCTTCGAATATATAATACTTATATGTTTAAATGTAACTCATTTAAACATTTAAGTATTATATATTTTTGAAATCACCTCTTAAAACCCTTTATTTTGATACCCCACTGGGTCTGGAAGAAAAAAAAAATTGGGCCTCCACAATATGGCGCCCAAAAGCCGCTATTTTTCTATTTTCCATTTTTAATGAAGCAAGTGACACTCGCAAGGTTAAGACGAATCGATTAACGTAAGAATCATCAAAATCGGCCAACGCGTTTGGTCTCTAGAACGCCACAAGGGACAAACATACTTACAAACACACGAGACTGATAAACACATTACCCTCCTTCGGCAGTCGGGTAATTATAGCCTATGTGTTATTCTGATGTATAAGCTATATTTCTGTATATTTTAATTAAAAATCCGTTCAGTGGTTTTTGCGTGAAAGATTAACAATCCTCCATCCTCACAAACTTACACGTTCATAATAGTAGTAGGATATAAACAAATAAATCAGTTCTCATTGAACTTACCTGTTACCGGTGAAAGAAGCAGTGTTGTTGTCCAATTTAAACATCGAGTCCTTGTAGCCCCAACCGTACCATTTCAGCAGGTCTTGTCTGAAAATAAATATTTCATTCAATAACCCTTGTTTCAAGTCAATATAGTTTATGTTTTCAACATATTTGCCAACACTGGACCACCAAACTGTAGGCACTTTTCAGAATAGGCATGCCTCCCGTGCGATTCGCATCCAAACTGTACCTATTACTGCGCATCGACGCGTACTTGACAATCGCATGGTTAGAGAAAAATTACTTGCCACTGATTTTAACGCTTTGATGGCTATTGAATGTCCTATAAAATTGTATAATGCGCTTAGACAATTGTTCCTTAATATTTATAATAAATGTTATAAGACTAAAATAGTAAGTAACAGTAATAGAGGTAACAAAGGTTGGGTAACAGATAAAATTAAAAACATGATAACAGAAAGAGATAGATTGTTTGATATATGGAGCAATGACCCAAAAAATATGATAAAACGATTAAATTATACTAAATATAGGAATAAATGTTCTAAAATAATAAATAAATGTAGCAATGAGTATGACAGACAGTGCATAATTAATTGTAATAAAAACATAAAGAAAATATGGGATAGAATAAATATATTGTTGGGCAAAGAAAAACAGAGTTTGGACAATGTCATATTGTCAAACATGGAACATTTAAACACTACATACCTATCTAATCAATTCGCGACTACCTTTGATGAAGAAATTCAGCGCATTAAACATTCATGTAATGTTAATTTACTTAATAGGGATAGTTATGTACGTGCAGCAGATATGAGTATGAGGTGGCAACCGATTACCGATAGCTATACAGAAAAGATAATTAAAAGTATGAATGTCAATAAATCTCCGGGCAGCGACCTCATGCGCATGTGTGATATAAAACTCGTCTGTGATAAAATCAGTCCGGTTGTCTCTAAGTTGGTAAATTTATCCGTAAAACAGCATAAATTTCCTGATAAGCTTAAAGAAGCAATAATTCGGCCAATTTATAAAAAAGGTTGTCGAAAAACCTATTCTAACTATAGGCCAATAGCTATCCTGTCTAGTTTAGACAAAATAATAGAAAAGTGTGTAATTGACCAGCTTGGAGAATATCTGCAGACTAATGATGTATTAAACAAATCCCAACACGGATTTCAAAAAGGGAAAGGCACAAATACTCTTTTGTCTAACTTTACAAATGAAATAAATACTTATTTGGCAGATAAAAAATTCGTTGTGACCATATTCTTTGATAATAAAAAAGCATTCGATACGTTAGAAACGTCCACATTATTAAATGCAATAGAAGAGTGTGGAGTCAGAGAGCCTTTGAATGAATGGTTCAGAGACTATCTGACTACACGCTCATACCGAGTGAAGGTCGGCGAGACGTACAGCGACCAGGTCGGAGTCAGGTGCGGGGTGCCCCAGGGGTCGGGATGCGGACCTGTGTGCTACCTGATGCACGTAAATAGTTTGTGTGGAGTGCTACAACACTGTTCAGCGCACATGTTCGCGGATGACCTGTGCATACTGCGCGCTGGCTCTGACTTGGCTGAGACGTGTCGCCTCGTGCAGCTAGATGTAGACGCTATCGTCAAATGGTCTCACGATAACGGCATAGTAATAAACTCGGACAAAACTAAACTATTAATTATACATTCGCCTTATTTGCCTCTGAATGATGTGTCTTTCTCATTATTTGCCCATTCCTATAATTGCTTTCATAATAATGTTGCTAATTGTAATTGTAAATCAATAGAAAGAGTTAACTGTGTGACATACTTGGGGATAAAAGTTGATGAGCACTTCTCCTGGGCTGAACATATAAATTTCATCTGTAATAAACTTAGAATAATTTTAGGTAAATTTTATCATTTAAGTTTCAAAGTTCCTATTAGTACGTTAAGACTTTTGTATAGTACTTTGGTAGACTCGATTTTGAGTTATGCACTCGATTGCTATGGACTAACATTTAAATCATACATTGATAAATTAGAAAACATTCAACTAAGATTTTTAAAACTACTTGTGGATAAGAAAATTAAGAATAAGTTTAAAAATGACTACAGTAAATTGTTTAAAGTTTGTAAAATTCTCCCGGTAAGTCTGAAACATAAATACCTTCTTGCAGTTAATAACCATTGCAATCGAGATCATAAGTCTTCGTTAGTTAAAGTCGTTAACAGCTATAATACTAGGTCAATGACTGCGGGTAAATTTGTTGTTCCTAGAGTCAATAATTATTACGGGGACAGAACTTTAAAAAAACGTATTCCATACCTACTCAACAGTTTGCCCGCCGACATTGCCAAAGAACCAAAAAAAAAATTATTTAAGCGTAAATTATTTAAGCACTACCTTAATAGTTTGCATTAAGAACCTACTTACTTACCTACAATTCTAATTTTAAGCACTTGCGTAATTATGTACCTACCTAAGTAAGCGAGTATGATTGATCCCGCAGTCAAACTGTATGTGCAGTTTTGCGGGAGTGTGCGTAGCTTATAAGTCTACTCTGTATTTTTAATAAAATAAAATAAATAATAAATAATAATAATAAATTTTGAATTGTCAAGGATGAAACTAGTTGAACATTCCAAAGCATAAGTGCAAAATTCAAAAATAATTCACCATTTTCTGAGTAAAAGGGACATAAAAAAAATGTCACCGTCTACAAGCTACGCAGTAGCGCAGCGTAGCGCTACGAGGCACGAGCATCCCCAAAACTTGCTACGCGTGAAGCGTCGCGTCGCCGTCGTAGCACTCTTGGGGTGGTTCGGCTGGGCTGTTCGTACCTACTTCGTAGGCCGTAGTAGCGTAGCGACTACAATGGTCGTCGAATAATTTATTTATTCAAATACACATTGAAGGATTTAAATTCGAAATCTACATTTTTGACACTTGTCTGTGGTTTATTTGCGGGCTTATTGTTAGAAATCTGTTGCTAGGCCACAATGTACGGCCTCGTATCCACCTGCAAGCAACTTTACATTGTGGGGCACGATCGCGCGATTGATCACACTACACTTTGGTAGCCCGCAATGTAATACAACTTGTATGCGAGCTGGTTGCAGAAGAAAACGTGTTGCGCCAACCCCAAGAAATATGGGACAAGGGCAGAAAGATAATGATGATGTTGCAGGAAGAAACGTAGGCTCAGAGTTTTGTCTGAGCAATACGCAACGGATAATCGGCGTGGTCCACTTTTGCCGTCGTCGGCTTGTGATTGGTGAATTAATTTGTCACACAAAATAATTACTTAATGCCTGGGTATTAAGCCCTTTTCCCTAGGCCCTAGTGAAAAAAAAAGTTTTATATAAAATTTTTGATCTTTTTAGGGTTCCGTACCCAAAGGTACAAACGCAACCATATTGCTGTCACTCACGTGTATGTCTGTCAGTCTGTCGCTCGTCGGTCACACTAGTTTTACAGTTACAGTCTTCAAATTTTCACAGTATAAAGCATCTTGTTGTCCCAAAGCCATACAAATTATCAAAAGATATTTTTAAATTGTCTTTAAGGGGGTTCCATACAACAAAGAGGGGCAGGCAAAATAAAATTGAACTACCCTATTGAGTGGAGTACCGTTGCTTAGAGCTCGTTGTGTAGATAAATACTGTTTTTTTTTTTTAAATTGTGAAACAATGGAATGAGAAGCCACCAAAGTAAGTTTGCGGTTTGGTACGGAACCCTAAAACGGCGAAATCCGACACGCACTGGGCCGGTTTTTTCAAGCACTTGTACAATTATAGATGTTATTTAATTTTCAGCCACGCAACAGCGTATTTAGTAGTTACAAGAAAAATTTAAATTGCACTTTTCTGTGACGTATTATGTATGACTTGTACTATTTTGGAGTCTCGACATTACTTGCAAATCAACGAATTTATGAATAATGGACAAGGTCGCTTGCTGTTTTGTTTTTGTTCATTGTTGCGAATATGCATACTATAAATGTTGCGAATGCTTACATAGTCAAGGGTCAAGAGGTGAGGAAACAATAAATTAAATGGTAAAATAATCATCTGTCTAATCTAACTAATCAGAATTTAAAGTGAGCGAAGCCGCTGCCAGAAGCCTAGTAACGAACGAACGTGCTTATTATTACTCTGTCGTTGCTTATTTTTTACCCGACTACGGCGAAACCAAAAGGAGGGGTTATCATTTTAGCAGTATAAGTATGTTTGTATTAATCCTATTTTGATGAATAAGGTGATAATCGATTCGTTATTATATTCCGGACCGGGTAAAACAGGCTAAAAATCAGTAAAAAAATCAGTAGTTGGGATATTTTTATAATTTTTTTTGCTTGTTGCTTTATCGAAATCCAGTTTCCAAAATTCTCGGCTGTAATTTTCAAAAACTATTTCACTCACCTTATCTGCTAAAGTAAATAGTTTTGTTTGATTTTTTTAACTGCCGTCCAATAATCCAATTTGTGGATCGATAAGATAACGAAATATCGGTCAGTTTTCTATCTTATCGAATACTATCGACGTTTGTAACCTGTTTTTAAAATGCATTTGGTGTTGTTAAAATCAGGATATTTATACGAATAGTTTCTGAACTTTAAGGCGCAGATACCCTTTAATAGCTGATTAACACGCTTTTATTAGCTTGGTATGTATGTATCTATGTATCAATGTATCAATGTAACGGAATCTTTGAACGTGATTTTCACCCACTTCAAAACGTTGGATTGATTTGAAACTTTGCACACTTATCAAGGACCGATGACAATGCAATAATTTAAACAGTTTGTCCCATTATCCTTACCATTAAAGCGTGTTTTTTAGTTTTTAGAACTACAATTTTTTTTAAATGAGAATCACGTCTAAACGGCTAGTCGTAATTTTTTGGAAAAAATATATGTTATACTAGAGCGTTTTTTCAATAATTTCATCTGAGTACATTTTAAAATATATTAGTATAACATAGTTTCGCTCAAGGTAGCTGGGGCTTGTTGTCGCCTTAATGCCAAAGACTGATAGGTTTGTCAGGATAGAGTAGAGTCAACTTCAAATTATATTAAAACAAACATCGGGGGTAAGCGGAACCTATTATAGGAATTAAAAATGTAATACGTCATGAAGTGCTAATTATTAAATATTGAAATACAATCGAATCTGTGTTATATTCACTAAATTACGAAAACATTTGTGAAGGAAACTTAATTAGCTACATAATAAGAATATGAAACGAAACGACGATGCTAAAACACTTCAATGTCAAAGAAAAAACAATTCACCATTTAACATTATTTATATTGGAAGTGGCAATTTTTAAACTTGTTGCAGATGCATCGATTTACAAAGCATTAAAGAACTGGCATTTAAGAGAGCATTGTGTAGTAATAGCAGTCCTTGTAAATAAGAGGTTAACAATCTAACACTCCTCACATATTCATTGTTACTAAGTATGCAATGCAACAAAACTCGGAACAAACTAATTAAATTAATATTTGCTAGTAGCTCAATTGTAACCTCAACTTACAAGTTTTAGGTCTCCGGTTCGAGGTTTAGGCACTTTACTTTCAATAATTTTCTTCATAGAATCATCACTGTTCTCCAAAAAGTGAAGGAAAACTAAGTATAATTTGCATTGAGGTATTAATGTACTATGATAATTTGAGTGAAGGAAAACTATGTGACGTCCACTTATCCGCACTGCTGTACTCTCCGACTATATATATAGTTCTCATTCTTATAAAACAATCCTAAACTAGCATTTGAGCAAGCAATGTAAGCATAGCACTAGAGTTGTCTTATGTGGCCGCTTACTATATCCCCGATTTCTGAAATATTTGAATTTGAGTTTTTATCAAACTCAAAATTTGGCGTTACAGTACGCTTTCACACGTTCTCAACTACAAATACTGAATTCAGAAACCCGTCCTTGAGTACGTTCAATGCTCATTTAAAGTAAGCTAGGTCGCTAGGGTGTTGAGCTGGACAAGATTGTTAATACTAAATCGATAAAACTACCGTGGTTCGAGAGAGTGCTTTTTGAATAGATGTGTAATTTTTATGGTGTACAATAAAGTATATTCTATTCTATTCTATGCCTAATAGAGCAAACCTTTGGTTCGGTTAAAATATGTATCCTTATGTCCTGAAATGCCACAAAATCACTGTGGGTATTTATCAGCTAGGTACTAAGTAATAAGTATATGCCATCATCATTCTTACTAAGAGACATTTTTTGTAAATACATGAATCGTTATTTTATTTCAGTGAAAAATAAATGATAAGTAGGGTGTTACCTACTGCGAATTTGAATGATTAACGACAAGCTATTTGTGTTTGTTGAGTTTTTATATTGTTGTTATGACAACATTTCTTTTGTTTAGCAAAAATGCTGATCAAAAGAACGTAAACGTATCCCTAAAAACGATTATCTGCATAGAAACGAAACGGGAAAGTTATTCATCATTGTTTCATTCACTTAAAATACGATACTAACTGCTTTAAATAAATAAGATTCTATTGTATTTCTATCACAACATATTATGACGCACGTATATGATTTATTTTAATCAATTCAAGACCAAGGGCAGTTCCCTGCGAAACCCCAAATTATATTAATGGATGACCTCACAGAAACGACTTTACACATAAATTATTGACACGTCCTATAATTATTTTAAATTACCTTAAGTTTTATCATAACTGTTAAGGTATAAAAACAAATATAGGGACTATAACTTAACCATGTCATTGCCAAATAGTATCAAAAGCTTGAGATTGTTTTGAAAGACCTAATTAATTACCTAAAGCATCAATTTACATGTAAATATCAGATGTTTATTACATGTCTTTAATCGTGGTAACGTGCCCATTCATATTTACAATTAATTAGCATTGTTAAGTGTCTGTTGATTGGTTTTAATAAAGTTTTGCTTGCGATTATAGTACTAACAATTTTGTTGTTAAATCAATATACCTAACTTTTGCCTAACTATGTTTGGCTCGGCTCCAGGCTAACCGGGTGTAGCTGAGTACCAGTATTGGACTGCCTTTCTTAACTCTATGACCTCGTAACTGGGTAAAACCTCCTGGCAAGACTGGTGTCAGATATCCTGACATCTGATAATCAATAACTGCTTTTAAAGATTCCTTGTACCTACTTTGAGGTAGGCATGTAAATAATACGGTAATGTACAATGATACATACAAAACAAAATTGACTTTATTCATTGACTCCAATGCCAAACCCTAGAATTAGTACATTACTGCAGAATCCAGTAAGTAAGCCTTCCTGGCCAAGTATGAGTTAACCGGACCGAACCGCAGGTGAGGTCCGGTTATATACGAGGCCAGGATGGCTTTCTTACTGGTTGAGGCTTGTATAATGCTTTTCTCAAAAATTAAAGAAAGTTTAACAACAAATTCGTTTAATTAATATTGAAGATTACATTCATATTCGGGCAATTACTGATAGATATTGTGATCGATTCATCAGGGGCATTTATATTTGTTTGTTGTACGTCTTGATTAACGGACTCAAAAATATATCTATGTCATAAAATGTCATACCAAAAAGAGAGATAGATAGATATTTGGAGCCTCCCTCCTATAACCATGTTTTAATGGCTAAACTCTAATATGTGTCTGGCTGGTACTATGTTTTTTTTCTAAGCAGATCTGAAGAGGATGACCTACTGTCTAGAGATGGGTGTTTTCGGTTTTTTGCACAAACGGTTATGTAACCGATATACAGTTTTCATATCGATATCGAAAACGGTTTTCAGATATCGATATCATTTAGTACAGTTTGTATAAGTTAAAATGTTATTTAGATGAGCGAACTAACAACGAACGCGAAATAATACTTAGAAAGAGAGGTAGCGCGTAGTTATGGTTCCTATCATTTGTGAAGTTTGCGTTTTGTTCGTAGTTCGTACGTTTCCGCATTGTTACGGTTTTAAGTTTCAACTTATTCGTTCTCGCACGGTAGTAAGGTTTTTATTAGATACAGTTTTTGTAATATCGGTTATTTAGATATAGATATCGATATGATATGATATCTAACATAATATATCCGATTAAGTTACGTTTTGATGTATCGGACCAATCCCTACTACTGTCCAGTTAGTAAATTACATACTTACTTACTGGACAGTAGGAGATTCCAAATTTAAAATCTCGCTTCTTACTGGACAGTTGTGAATAAGACTCCGGTCTTTCTAAAAGGACAAAAGGCTGTCGGTTACTTTTCCTCCGTTCTCGAATATTTAGCATTTCGTCTGTAGCCAATCTTTGAAAAAAAGGTATGATTACTTCGTTGTCTGTCCGTGTTTCAAGACCATTTTCTTTGTAACGCCTAGAGGTATCATGTTGAAATTAATATAGCATACTGTAGTCTGCAACCCCTTGCAGCTGTGAACAAAATCTACATCAAGGCAATCAAAAGATTCAGCCATTTATGACACATATTTGAAACTCGCAAGGGAATAAAAACCTACAGGGTACTTCCCGTTGACCTAGAATCAAATTTGATTGATGAAAAAGCAATGTCTTAGAGCACAAGTAAAGGAAAAAATCCGAAAGTCATCATAAAAAATACGATTATTAACTTATTTGCAGTGGTAAACTAACTACAACTTATGTCGATGTATGGAGACAACAGTTTTCCAAGGGCAAAGTTAATTTTGTCCCTCAATAATGTTTATCTTATCATTATAGCAATGATCAGTGCTTTCATTGTTTATGAACTTTGATTATATTGGTGCATCTAGCTGTTTATACGGAACCCTCGCCTCAGTGCGCGACATCCGACTCGCACTTGAACGGTTTTTATAGATAACTTAAAAGCTGATTGTGATACATACGGGATGTAACGGAAAGATACGATCATATTTTAAAAACTGCTTCTGCCGATGTAAACATACAACTTTCCCCAAGGAAATCATAGACAATTCCCAAAAAAATATTTGGATCTTTCTTGAAAAGTTGTCGTCAGCTGATCAAAATATGTATGGGAGATAAGTAATTTTTTTTTGAGAATTGTCTATGACTTCTTTGAAGAAAATTGTTCATATACATGGACAGAAGCTGTTTTTAAAATATGCACCTTCTGTATAATGTAATAGATACTAGTGTAATAGTAGGTAACTGTTGAATTAAAGATACAGCTGCATCTTAACGAGGGTATAATTATGATGCTGTTGCACATATTTAGCAACATTAAACATTCTGATGCTGCTAGCTACATACTCATAACAGTTTTTGTATTCGAAATACAAAAACAGTTACTAGTTTGAATGTAGAAAATATATAAAAAGCAATTGGTAAATATCTAAGGTTACTCGCACCGGGATTGTGCAGAAAACCGGTTTGCCATGGACGATCTTAGCTTTTAATTTTGATTGCCAAATTATTCGGCCAAGGCAGCATTTTTACGAGGATTGCGGACCCGTGTCATGATGTAACATGGATGTAACTTATCATTCCTAATCACCGACAAACATGAGGTTATTGTGATTTTGGAATACCTTTTCGATCATATCGAAAGTAAGAAATATTCTTTAGCGTACTTTGTGAAATCTTTCACGCTTGTTTCACCAGAGGGTTGGTCAGAGGTGTGCCTGTACATATGGTTTTGGTCAGCCATCTCGTAAATAATTAAGAATTCTCTGACGGCACAGCATGCTTTTCTTCTTGTTTACATCTTTTTAGTTCGCTTCTTAAGGTTACACTAGTTGATCATTCTTCTATGCAAACGTAGTCTTACGATTATTCCACTGTTTGACGATGTACGTTCAAAATAAAAAATGATATCAATTTGTCTCATCATTATCTAATCCTGTATGGTAACAAAATAGTAAATAATATATATATTATAAAGTGAAGTTCCATATTTCAACACTAATTTTAACGCATGTTTGGGCGGAAATAAATACCATAAGAAGAAGGAAAAATGAAAAACGGCCTCCAAACAGGGATAGATTAACAGTTCAACAATGCAAGTAATTTTATTTTGAAAATATACATTTAGTCGTTTTTTCATGATATCTAGACTCCCAAAGGTCTGTTTATAAAATTTCGCGCGCTCGTTTTCGTCCTAAATCATCATCCATTTCGCTACAAACTTGCAAAAGTGCTAATTCGTACGCGAACTAGCTTCTTTTTGCTTATCACAGCATCTACCTCTTTCGCACGTTTTGTCGGAGTAGATTGTATGCATTTTAACCCCGCGCGCAAAATAGTTCGTGCCGTCGACTAGGGAGTTTTTTGATATTTATTAACTTTCTTTTTAAAATCTCATGCAATATGGGCCAAGCGTGTTACCAGCAACCGGGCAGCTACTGAGAAATTTCTTCATTCATTTATATTACTGCTTCAATTATCCACATCTTCGTACGATTAGGTATATCTTTTCTTGCCACTATAATTAATAAACTAATCTCAGTTAGGCCTTTTTTTTCTGTCCGCACAGCGAAATCAATTCTTTTGATCTATTCTAATTACTTACTTACTATAAGTTAGGTACCTACTTATGTTCTTTTCAATGTTCTAAAATTAATTGATCGAGTTATATTTATCATAGTACTCGTGACATTTAGAAGCATGTCTTTTATTAATTTCAGACATTGATTAAATCAGAGCTAGGATTTCGAAATATTTGAGTAGATTCACCTTTTTCAAGTATGTAATAAACGATGGAAGAAAAAAAAGTAATGAGTAATAAGAATTTGTGCTATTAAACCCCGAGCTACTTATTTGCTGTACTTTATATGATCCGCCGGTGTTTCTATTTAAAAATGAAGGTTTTATTGCACTATGGTGTCGGGGGACTGAAAACTGTTTTGAAAAATAGTATTCGTTCGTGTAAAAACCTACTTTAGCGGCCAAATCCTCTGAAAGAGTCGAAAGAGATGCATGCATTTAACAAGCGTAGCGATATCGACCGTTCATGCATTCAGCAGACTTCTGCGGGCCCTGTCAGATCATGAATCTACTCGTACGTTGCCGGAAGCTTTCAGAGTTTCAACACTACATGGGTAGGTACGAGGTCACCACAACATAACCCTTAATGATGGAGCTAGCCTAAAAACAGACTATTTGGCTAGAATAGGTCTTACCTTGGTTTGAGATGTCACTATTATATGTGGTAAATAGGTAGCTAAACCTAAGTTCAAGAGAGGAAAATCAAGGATAAGATGCTGAATCAATACAGATAAGCGTAGGCAAGGATGAGTACCCTACAAAGTATAGTGACTAGGTATACGAGTAGAACTGGCGATTCTAACAACGTAAGTTGTTTGTTTACCGATTATGGTGTACAATGTGTAAGGTTATGTTATTGTATTAAATGCACATTATATCAATTTAAAAATATATTATAATGGGATATTTATAACTTATTGTTATCATAGTTAAGTTATAATTAGCCTCTGTATGTGAATAGAAAATAACGCATACTGTAAGAAATTGTCAAAAGCGCGTTAGCTGTTGGTTGAATGATTAAGGTTACACTAGTTGAAAATTCTTCCATACAAAAGTAGTCTAGGGATTATTCCACTGTTTGACGATGTACGTTCAAAATAAAAAGTGATATCAATTTTTCTCATTATTAACTAGCCCTGTATGGAAGCAAAAAAGTAAAAAAATAAAATATTTGAAAGTTATAAGCGTCGAAATTTCCACATTTCGATACTAATTTTAACGCATTTTTGGGCGCGAATAAATACCATAAGAAGACGGAAAATTGCAAAACGGCCTCCATACAGGGATAGATTAGTAGTTCAACAATGTAAATAATTTTATTTTGAACAGATAGATTTAGTCGTTTTTTCATGATATCTAGACTGCCAAAGGTTTTTTTATAAAATTTCGCGCGCTCGGTTTCGTCCTAAATCATTATTCACTTCGCTACAAATTTGCAAAAGTGTGTTTTCGTACGCGAACTAGCTTCCTACTGCTCATCAAAGGATCTATCGCCTCTTCCGCACGTGTTGTTGGTTGATATAAAATGCATTTTAACCCCGCGCACAAAATATAGTTCGTGCCGTCGACTAGTGTACCCTTAACTTATCTATAGCAAATCGCACCATTTGAGTTGCGTATAATTTGTGACCGGTTGAGAATCGACCGGTCACAAATTATTCTATTCGTTTGTAGGTTTTGATAATATTTTAGTGCTATCAGTGATCTGATTGATTGCTACATACAGACAATTAGGAAGTTTGTGTTTTACATCTTCTGCATCCATCGCAGTTGCAGCTGTGGTCCGCAGTAACATAGCAGTACCAGAACAAAACTACGCAGTAACGCGTTTAAAAAAAAGCATTTTTATCCTTATACCTAAATAATGCCCAATGAAGCACTTAACCACAGATAATATAATACTAACTTAACTTTTGTTTTTATATTCGTAACAATTTTTTAAACATGTTATGTGTAAAATAATCGGTAAAATGAGGACAATATCACATACATTTATTTTCGTGTTACTTTTACCTTCTGGTTAAATTTATAATGAATGCGATCGCTTAATTAACTATTTTTCTGTAGGTACCAGTGACGTGTTTTGGATGCAACATGTAAAATAGTAGAAAATATACATTAAATACAGTTTTTCAAATATTTATGTCCCACTGCACCCACAATCACCTACGTTTGCATAAACGACTCAACGTGGTTAAAACAATATGATTATTACTTTAATAATTCATAATTTGAGAGCGATAAGTTAGGTTTAATTTTTATTTCCTTGATACTGTTATTTAAAACAGGAACGTAATAATAATTTCGATTAAAGAAGCGGAAATTCCGATCGATTAGAGCAATAATTCACTGGTATTTTCGCCGGCCTAAATATTTTTAAACAAGGAAGGAAGCGCAGCATTGTGACAAATAGTAAACACTTTTTATCTAATCTTTATCAATTTTATATATTGTTGGCAAAATTCTGGCCCTTATCTAACAGATAAAAATACGATGAACTTCGTGTCAGACATTCCATGTGTAACCGCATTTCCTTAGCCTCAAACATTCAGGAATTATGAAAAAAAAAGGATTGGCGGGAAAGTAAATAACGTAAACTTTTCGTCTAAAAGCATACAATGCAATGGTCTATTTGTATTCCCGGATATTTTTAGAGCGCGCTTGTTAATTATATCCAGAAACTGGAGCAGATCTGCGGTTGCATGCTCCTAATTAAGGGTGGACTACAAATATTACACTTATTTTAATAAAATTAAATAAATCATAAAAATAGGTCACAGTGCCGGCTGTACTGCAGTTAAAGCTTGTGCCACAGAAGTCAATAAATAAATAAAAGCTTACCGTCTTCGTGGAATAACACTCTTTACTTTGATAACCGTGCTGTTGTTTGCGGTAGATTCGCTCTTTTTATTTTTATCACCAAAACTTTTCTTTTTAACACTATCGACTGTCCTTTTATTACTGTTGTTATCATTTGCCGCATTTTTCATTTTGCTATCGGAGCTGCTGGCGAATGCAGCTGACATTTTTACAATGAGCGACGATTATGGATTTGTGTCGGATAGCATTCGGTACGATTTTTATAAATCGCGCAGCCTGCCGCGCATGTGGTGACATGCTCCGTCGGTAAAGCAGGGCGATGTTAGTGACATCTGGATTCTGTTTGTAGAACTAATGAATAGGTAAGTTGAGTATAGAGGTTGAATCAAAGGAGGTTGAACATGAATGTTGTAGTTACTGATATTACTACCAGATGGCGCTATTAAATTCTGTTGGGGTAAGTAGAACCTTAACTGTCGAGATGTAGATCTATAGAAGATTCCGAAATTAAAGAAAACAAAATTGCTAAATATATTCATTTTATTTATTTCAAGTAAGGAAATTATAATAATTAATTAACATAATTTTTAATTTCAATTCATCATCAGCCTATTAATATTCCCACTGCTGGGACATAGGCCTCCTCTCTGTGAGAGGGAATGGGCTGTTATCCACCACGCGGGCCCAGTGCGGGTTGGTGGATGTCACATGTCTTCGAATTATTGGTTCTAGGACATGCCGGTTTCCTCACGATGTTTTCCTTCACCGTTTTGAGAGCAGTGGTGATGAAATAATTTACACAAAGTAAAGCGCCTGCCTGGGCTCGAACCCACGACCTACAACTTGTAAGTCGCGGCCGATACCACTGGGCCACCACTGCTCTGTTGTTAATTTCAACTATACAAACAATATTAATAAATAGTTAGGAATGATCGATAAGTATTTCACATATTTAAAGACCTACATAAAAGTTTTATTACATATGGATTTTGTCGAGGTCCATCGATTTTGGTTTTAAGTACCTACTATAAATACGGAACAAAATAATCAATTGCTATAAAATTTCCATTAAGCACATAATAATATTATCTAATTATGTGCTTAATGACATCAACTGTATTAATTATGTAGCTTCATATAAATACGTGATTTGGTGTTCTGCAGGGTGGGTATTCTGGGGCCTCTTACCATTTTAAAATGGGAAATTATTAACCGAGGGAAAAATATACTGAATGGGCGACTATTATACTAAGTAAGTAACTATTTATCCGATTTGAGTAATACCTTTTAGGAGATTTTTGTGAGCTGCGGTAATAATATTGTTACATACTTTAATTGTATTTGGGTTTCTATTTTTCTATTTTAGAATATTATTATTTTGAAAATAGCTGAACAACTATCGAGGCGACATCACTGTGCAGTGCGGGAGTTCGGGTTTATTCGTGTCCAAGAGCGAGCGAAGCGAGCTCGGGAACTTAGGGCACCCCGACACGGATAGGTTAGGTTCGAACTTAGCTCCCCTCATCTCCTTCATTTTAGGTTACTTTAGACCCTGCAGACAGAAAAAGGAGCCCTGTCGACAAACTTATATTTTCAAGTCGCTGTTTTAAACATTTGTATTCGCCCACTGTTTGTCGCCCACTTAGTATTTCAGTAAGCCATATTCAGTATTTTTTACACCTTTAATTTGAATTTTTTTTCGCTCGTTTAAATACTATCCTTTTAAAATCTGCGTTTTATCTCTCTTTTTTACACAATTTAGGATACTTTTTAAAGAAGCATATTGCTAGAATGAGGAATGAGAAATCAATTAGGTACTTTGATTCGGGTAAAATGTAAGGCAAAAAAACTCAACACAATAATTTAATAAAATATTTATTGTTCTAGTTTACATTAGTTAGGTATGTTGTACAAAATAATTATGCTTACATCTAAAATAACAACTTAGGGTCTAAACGGTTAAAGCAATGGCTTCGCCTTGGCCTAATTAGCCTAATTACAGATTTAGTACATATTAATATAGTCTTGGATACAATAGAACTAGGTGCAGACGCTATATAATACCATTGACTTACATACAAGTGATTTAAGTATAAACGTAACCTTTAACTTGGACGTCAAACTCGTAGATTATAAATGCAGAAACTTACGAATGAATGGAAAACATTCGTTAATTATGAACATAATCAAAATACACACGCTTAAATAGTCAAGTATCAAAGTAGATTGTGATTGCCATAAGGAAAAAATTATATTGCAAATAGGAGCTTTTATTCAGCAAGCAACATCGGAGTCGTTAAATCGCGGCTTTCCTAGAAACGTTAATAAAATTTGTTTCATAAAATTGTAGTTATTTTCACTATGATTAAATGTCGTATGACTCGTGAAACCTGAAATTATTAGGTACTTGTTATTTGGTTTTATATTTAATTAGGTTTTCCAGGTACATGGTACAGGTACCATGGCATTGACTTTGTGCGTTTTTGTGTGTACTTTCAAATCGTCATGAATTACAAAATAAGTAACTTAGAAAATAATATTTTCGCTCTCATCTAAATGCAGTACATAATCTATATAATAATTTAAATTCGTGACGCAGTCTTACTAAATATCTAAGCACCTATCGGTCTTAACACTAGATTGCGGAAGCTGGCCCATATATACAATGCAGTTTACAAGATTATTCTATTCATATAGTGGATATGTTGCTGATTAATGCTAGAAATTAGCCTCAAGCCTTAGAAGTTTAAAAAATACGATAGCTATGAACCTCAATCCATTTTCAAGTTTTAATTTTAAAACTTTTCTTGCCTATATTATGGTAGTTAGTAAGAAGACACACACTGGAGATAAAGTTAATGTAAGCCCCTAGATGGCTAAATGGCTATACATAAAACTGACTAAATATCCAATAAAATCTTCAGTATATATTCAGATTCCAGACACTAATAAAAAGCACGTATTTGCACAAATACAGTGCAGTGTCGTTCAAATGTTCTGTCACTTAATGAACATGCGATGATTGAGCACCTCAATCAACTATGTCGAGTGACTAAGTCTAAGGAAACTGCTCAATTGGACTCGGAAATGATTATACGTGAATGAGACAGAATAACTCTGCAATTTGGAGTCTATTTCTAATTTTATTATGTATAAATATAAGAGTTTATGACTTAATTAAACAGCATCGAGAGTACTGTTAGCGAGCTTAGCTCAAATCCTAAAGACTGCCAATTAGCACGAGAATTAAAAAAATATAAATAACTAATTAAGAGTCGAAAATCATTCATACCTTGATCGCCTATTAAATCATTCACAATATTACGTATATTAAGAAGGTCAAAATAAATAAAGAATCAGTACCGATATTTTGTTCAGTAATGGACTCAGAGACTCAGACTCAATTGATTGCATACCTTCACTTTTACATCTACTACGAACGCACACAATAATCCGATTAAGGCAATAACTTATGGTACTCGGCGGCTTTCTTATTCTTCTCGATTATGTAGAAGGACTTAGGTTTGCCGTTGCCGGAGAAATATTTCCTGAAAGACGTTTTCTTCGCTGGGACGTAATACGCCAGAGCGTCGAGCGAGTTCGGATGACTGATTGCCTTTGTCCATGTAGGCGTGCTCTCGACGTCCACTATGTCATCGTCGAACCTTGCCTGCGGTCGGTTCTTCGCGAACTTTTGTAGAACGGGAATGTTCCAATGGTACACACGGGCAGGTTTTCCGTTGCTCGTCATTTGTAGAGGTAGGGTTCTCGCTGCAGCCGGGGCGGGTTCTGCGTGGCTGTAGTAGCTTGTGTTGGGGGGGAGTTTGATCACGTACATCCTCGAGTCACCGGTGGCGTGCCTTCTGCCTTGCTCTGCGAGTCGTTTCCTGTGGTGCGCGGCGGGTATCCTCAGCTTCTTTAAGCCGAGAGAACTGAGCAGCTCGTGCGTGGAGGGCTCTATCTTGTCCATGCTGTTGTCTGTGTTGGCGCTGGAGGCCGGTGACGGAGCTGCGAAGGTTGCCGCCACGGAGATCAGCAACACTAACGATCTGTAACAAGGAGAAGGGAAATTATAGTTTAATTTCAAGTAATTAAACAATTCAATACTCTACAGGGTTTATTTTGGAAGACGGATAAGATATAGATATTCAGGGACAAAATCAAATGTTTAAGTTAGAGAATACACCAAAATAATAACATCCCTAACTAGCTGACGGGTGAGAGACCGAGATTTGTAATAAACACCGTTTACAGGCTGTTGACTTCACACAGGTACCTAATAGGGCTTTTAAAATAGCAAGAGCTACGATCTTCTTAATAAGGTAGTATCTAATAAATGCCAAAGACCGCAAAAAGACCGCAGTACCACATGAAAGCAAAGAAAAACCAAACATAAATTCCTTATGACTTTATTAAGTGTTTTACGACAAAATAGATTATTCTCCATTTATAAGGCTGGCTACAAACATTCCACGGTTTCTTGCGAGAAGCGTGCGCCGACTTCTAATTGTTTGCCGACTTTAGATGGTGGAACTTCTAAAGTTAAATACAACGATGGAGGTTTGTATAGCTATGACTGTCTTGCCGTTGTCTGATATTTCAAAAGCAATTAGCATAGGTACGGTAGATAGGAACTGTGTACACTGAGAATTTGAGAAAGCTTTTTAAGTAATAAGCCGGACAGCGATTTTCGTTTGTGTACAATTAGTTGCAAGTTTCATTTTACGATTCCTAGGAAATAGTGAAGTGAATGTTCAGTGTTTTATGTTGGAATATTAACATTACAATGTAGATAGGGCTACCATCCATCCGGACATGTCCGGCAATTTGACGTTAACTTTGTCCGGCATTCGAATTTCGCCGGTTTTTTTTTGCAAAATTTTGTTATTTTTTACGGCTACGGCTATCCTCTAATATATTTTACTACTAATACGATTTATTTGTAAACGGGTTTTAGTTTTCAAACTTTTTTTTTACCAAATTATTGGGCCATTTTCTTAAAAGTCCAGCTTATTGTCAGGACTTTTCTTTTATCGAAATGGTAACCCTAAATGTAGATGTCTATTTATATGCGAGTTGTGTAATTTCACACAAATGTATTAAGTAGGGTCAGGAAAGTAATAAATGTACCTAATAAAGTCGTTTAATCCTTCCGTCGAAGTGATTTACGCAAAAACTTATATTCCATGAGTGTCGATCTGTCAATATCTTACCAAAAGGTAGAGTAACCAAAATTTTAAAAGGAATATAGGCAGGAGACCACAACGAACTAGTATGCACGGTCACGACAGCTTTTTGGCTGAATTGGCTCTACAATAAAACATTTAAGCAGTTTAGTAAATTGGTGCTATATTAACGTCACTCAAAAACTTTAAAACCGTCTGAAATTACCATTCACCTTTTTTCTTCACTTCTTTATGCGTCTGCACCCATCGCATGCGCATTAATTTCATGTTGTCTTATAAACAACCAATGACATATCATAGAGAAATAAACATAAACTATCTTTAATGTCTCTATATACGTGAAATGTTATATTACAATATTTATTGGTTGTTATATTATTTTTATACATCAATATTTACATTTGTATATAATTTTATTGGCAAATACAGTCATGTTATATTTTGTTATCTGTCCCCATTGAGCCACAGACTTTACAGCCGCCATACATTCACGTCCTGTTTGTCATATAACTGAATAACTTAGCTTGGCGGCTGCATTAGCAAAATGTTTGTTTCTAAGAAGAGGACAATGTGTTGGAGATATGGCCGGGCCTATGTGGGTTTATGGCCTCACGTTCGTGTGCAACCTGCTTTATACTTTGAGTGGTTGAGCTTGCAGCTTAAAAGCTCGTTGTGTTTGCAGCTTATGTTGATATCTATTTGTCGTTATGACTGGCAAGGCAAAGTAAGGCACGTTTGGAATGGAAATATAGAGGCGCCTACATCTGAAATTAGCCTTTGTCGTAGATAAACGTAAATGGGGTTAATATTACCGGTAATTTTTGCTAACGGTTTTGCCAGTGCGGAGAAAAGGACCTACGTCTTAATCTTAGACCCGTCAAGGTCTATCCGACTATGAATCGAATTTCGACAGACAGTTACTATCGCATTTATAATATTATTAAGTACTAGCTGTTTCCCGCGGCTTCGCTCCCGTGGACCACCCCACAGGACCCGTTTTCGGGATTTATAAGTAGCCTATGTTACTCAGGAATAATGTAGCTTTCTATTGTAAAATGAATTTTTAAATCGGTCCAGTAGTTTCGGAGCATATTCGGTACAAACAAACATACAAACAAAAAAATCTTTCCTATTTATAATATTGATATAGATGAAACCGCCTTATTTTCAGTCATCGCCGTAAAAAATATAGGTTGAATTCTAAGTACGTACAATACATTTAGAATCATAAACACAAAAGACAGATAATTTCACAATCGTAAACAGTTTCAGTGCAAGGCATCTGGTAAAGCACACACTTGAATTAACATACTGCCTACATAGTGGAATGCCTTGCACTGGCCATCCCATCTCATTGAACTGACAGGTATCTACACTATCTACCGGATAGCCCAGTGCTCTATTTGGCTCCGTTCCACTGCGGGTCTGCGGCGTATCCGAGGCTGCGAGCATCGGACCACTTACAAACGTGATCTGAGTAGCGTTTGGATAACTGTTCATTATGTTACTGTTTGTTTGTGTTTTGATTTCTTCATTAAGTTATCATGGTGATCGATCGATATTTGAATAATATTATTGGTTATTATTGAGCGTGAGCTTGAGACGGCTGCAGAACTTAAACGCAAACTATAAAGCTCATAAATGAATCGTTAATTGGAGTTCAATAAAAACATAAGGCTGAGAATAATGACAGTAACAAAATAGCTAGAAATAGGGGACCCGCCCAAACTGAGGAGATATAATATGCAGTCAGCATACCTATTGATAATGATGATGTCGATACATCAGAGAAGAAATTGGTTTATGTGAAACGCCTATAAGAAATAGGAGACAAGCAATGATAATAATATCTGAGAGAATCTTTGTTGCAAAATTATCGCTTTATTCTATTCCTGAGCTTTTATAGCGCTTTTTCTTTGATTTATTACGGAGTTCAATATGCCAAAAAACTACAACAATAGATTGCTGAGTTTATTCCACGACCATTCCAGTTTTTGTTAGAACCAGACGTCTATTCAAAAGATATCTTAGTTACAAGGCGCGCGATGTCTGAAAACTAGCGCCGCTTTTTTGTATCCTTACAATTGTAGGTAATAGAGCTTTAGAGGCAAATCAGGTAATCCTCAAATAAAGAAGTGGATGTTACTCGTACTTCAAAACTGTTGTCCTAGATAAAATACTTGAAAGAAAATATGGCAAACAACGGCTACGGTTGAACAAGTTCATAGCTAACTGCTAATAGAGGCAAAAGAGAACGGCTTGCTGCAGAGATTACAAATAAATAAAGATGAGATCAAGAAGATGATGGGGTGCCTAAAGGTTGTCGCTCACAGTAAAGATTGAAGTATCACCTTCTAACCATCGACGGTAAAAGGTACTGTACCAAGAAGCACTTGAACACGTAATGCGCCATCATTACACAAGATGCGTGGATACAAATAACACGTCGAAGCATATAATTGTCGCCTCGGCGCGCGGCGGCGCGGCGTAGCAACGCGGCGAAACTGTTGCTAATCATCAATGTCCCAGTGATACGCGGTAATGTTGCGTATCAGTAAGCAAATATGTTACTGGATCAAGATGACTTACTATAAATATCTATTATATCTCAGTAGTGTATCAAATTATAAATTGATATACTAGATGTAATAGATACTTAGTATAGAATAGATACTGCTTTTGAGGATCTTGGTATTTTACGAGCTTTGGCTGCGGATATAAAGGCTACAGTGTAAGTTACGTATATGCAGTTTTGGCTATGATAGTGATGTTTTTATAGGAGCATAATAAGATGGAAGATGTAAAAAAATATAACAGATAAATATGTCACTTTTGTGGATATTTCAGTCGGCATTACAGCTAGAGAGGAAAAGACAACAGTGATTGTTACACAAACAGTGATTCATTGTTTACTAGGAGCAAATTAAGAGGACGTTAATGTAGAAATCGATATAGATGCGATCCTGGACGATGGTCCAGTAGTAGCTAAAGTTAAATCAGCAGACAATAGAGTAAGTGTGATGATGTAGCTTGGACTATATAATAGATATAGCAATCGGACAATGATCCTTTGTATTATAGGAGCATATCAAGAGAAAGCACGATGAAACTGATATAGACGTGACATAAGGATCTTACAGTAGGTATTAGCTTATACTAAAATCGTAAGCTGCAATGTTTATGTGAGTTATCTATGCAGTATTCACATGAGGTGGCAGACATATCGTGATCCTAATAAATACCTCAAAGTAAATGACTCAGACACAAACTATGAAAGTATGTAATTCTGCATAGCGAGCCTAACAAGAATATAACCTGTTATTTAGTGCTTGTAACTTGTGTAACACATTTCTGATTCACGTCTCTGGCATTTATGCCGTGCTTGTAGAACATTAAGGGTCCGATATAGGTATTAGTACAGATAATATAATACTAGCATAGTATTAGTAAGAGCATAAGAATTTTATAGTTGTTTGCTTGTAAGGGCCTTATTGGAGTCATATTAACACCGATCGGTGAAGCTTAAAGCTAAGTAACGGATCACAAGTATAAAAACAATTTTACTGTTGGCGTAGGTAAGCTAAGGCAGATAGAGTTAAATGCTGCAACAAGGTTACAGCATCGCTTATTGTATTGCTAGATAGTATGAGAAAACCTGAAACTACTTAGATAAGTTTAAGCTGCTTCTAAAATTCTAATACAGTGCCTCTGGATCATTTTGTTAGAGTAATCTTTTAGTTGTTTTGCCACCAGGTATGTTATAGTCAGATCAATCGTGTTGATGTACCCTACCTAGGTCTATATTTTCAAATCCGCTACCTGCTTGGGGCCTTTACTGGACACTTTGGAACCAACGACATGCTCATGAAGATGGGTCTAACCGCGACACCCATGTGTAGAACATACGGAGCGCATGGAGCACCTACTGTGCACATGCGATGCACTGGCTGGTAAGCGAATAAGTCTCCTAGGGATTGGGTATCAAAAACCAGAAGACTACAGGCTCATATCGCCTAATCTCGTTGTAAAACTCATGAAAACGGTTTTTAACGAGATTGGGGAGGAGTAAGTTATCTAGGAGACCACAATAGATCCCAATGGGTCGAAGTGTCCGAGTTATTCCTCGGCCCCTCCATAAGATAAGATAAGATAAGATAAGGTCTATATTTAATTTAACCACATAAATCTAGTGAGTGGTCTGGCGGGCATTACGTGCAAAATTAAGAGTAATCTATGATAAATGACCAATTAAGTACAGCAGATTTTTTGTCCCAAACCCCAGATTTTCTACTGGCAAACCATTTAATTTTTTGTATGCCTGTTTTTGTTACCATATCTACTTATGAAATATGAATGCACATGAACATGTCAAAGATTCTGTAAAATACGCGTTACTTTCTACTATCGTAAAAACGCCTGTATTATGTATCTTTTAATTATAAGTAAAACATCTCTGTTGCTGTTGCAATTTCCAGGCTCATAAACGTCAAAACGTGTAATGGCGCCGGGCATGTGCATCGCGTCGCTTGCGTGACAGATATGGCGCCCGTTCCTGATTAATACGATCATGTAGGAAGTTCTTATGAGTAAAGTTAATTAAATAGTTTTTCATTGCAGTGACAGTCATAAATCCTGCAAGCCCTGGCAGTAATTAATTTCTGTTAATGATTATTATTATCAGATGGTGTTCTACTCTTGGGCAAGTGAGGTTCATCTTTCGCCAGCCTGCCAGTTTGGACCACACCTAGTCAATTTGTCTGGCCCATGTCTTTAATGGTCTGTCACGACCCCGCTAAAATCTAGTTTTTAGATGCAAAATGCATCTAATATTCATTACTAGAAATCAATTTCCAGGCTCATAAACGTCAAACAAAAGTCAAAACGTGTAATGGCGCCGGGCATGCGCATCGCGTCGCTTGCGTGACGGATAATCACGGATATAATTTCACATGTAATTAAGCGTCCGGCCGATAGATGGCGCCCGTTCCTGAATAATATGATCTTGTAGGAAGTTCTTATGAGTAAAGTCACAGATAATATAATACTAGCTTAGTAAAGTTAATTAAATAGTTTTTCATTGCAGTGACATTCGTAAATCCTGCAAGCCCTGGAAGTAATTAATTTCTGGGAACGATTATTATTAGCAGATGGTGTTCTACTCTTGGGCAGGGAGGCTCATCCTGCCAGTTTGTCCGGCTATCTCAGTAGTGGCCTGCTGCGCCTGCCACATATTAGTATTTTTTATTCAAAATGTAAAGATTGCATTTCTAAATTACGAGTGTTCCAGGTTGCCTTCGATGCCTTATTGACGTAATATAACAAGCATTTGGCATTATTGTCCCCGTATAAATATTTCCCCCTTAAAAATCATTGCAAGTAATAATTCTAAGTAAAGCCCGTATTGGCGACAAATGACGAGGCTGTTGTGAGTTGTTAAGGGGCACTCAGACGTGTTCGAACGGTAGCGCGATCGATAACGATCGACGGCCGGCGAGATCGACGTCCGATTTGAATTAACATGAAATCATTTGCAATAAACTTTAATCTACATGATACAGATTGGCTACCTGTGTTGACTAGTAGGTATTCTAACGAGGTCTTAAGTTTTCTTTTACCGTTGAGTCTCATGCTGTCCCTGGCAATTTTAAAGTACATTGTTGTAGACAGTAAGACTTAAAAACGCCTTTAAGTTACTTGGTGTTTAAGCATTCGAGGTTTATCTTCCATTATTATTCGCACACAAATAAAAATTAATTACCCAGCAATAACAGAACAATACCACGAAAATATTTAGGTACATCATCAGTGTTTACGATCTAAACGTGCAGCGTAAAGTCCCGTTCAGACCATCTTTCCCACCATAAGTAAGGTGGATATCGACGTTCCCGTAGCTAGCCGGGGGCTATCGGCAGCGCGTGTGGGCGGGCCCTAACACCGCTGACCGCTTGACCTCCACTCCCGGGTCGACTCGGGGTCAACGCACTGCGATAGCCGCGTGCGCAATGCATTGTCGCCTGCACTTTGGTAAGCTTGACGGAATGCCATTATGGAATTTTCAGTTTTGAAATATGGTCTGCGGCTGCGGCATTTGACGAGTATTGTATTCGGCCCTATAAATGAAAAGCGTTTGGTATGTTTTTTAATGTTTGGTTTTTAAATCTAAGCTAACTCACACATCACATCATCAGTTCCCACTGCTGGGACACAGGCCTCCTCTCTGTGAGAGGGAATGGGCCGTAATCCACCACGCGGGCCCAGTGCGGGTTGGTGGATGTCACATGTCTTCGAATTTTTGGTTCTAGGACATGCCGGTTTCCTCACGATTTTTTCCTTCACCGTTTTTGAGAGCAGTGGTGATGAAATAATTTACACAAAGTAAAGCGCCTGTCTGGGTTCGAACCCACGACCTACATCTTGTAAGTCGCGGCCGATACCATTGAGCCACCACTGCTCTGTATTAGCTAACTCTAAGCATTCCTTTAATTAAACTTTTTCATTTACAGGCTCTTTTGGATTGTCACGGAGTCGGACAGCATAGAACACGCAATTTATACGGTTCAATTGTCAAAATAAAAGCGTGCGCGCTGCTTATTGAGCTTTCAATAAGGTTACGCAATTAGGATATTGGAGCCAAGCTGACACATCAGCTGTTCATTATGACCTCTCCGTGTACGTTTAAGCTTTGTATTTTTAACAGCAGTATAAACTACTGTTAATAAGCTGTGTAGTGTCTCATCCCATATAAAGAAACCGTGCTGACGACGTACTTACTGTACTGATTATTTTTTGTACATCGATCGCTTTCGGTTCCGTTCCACGGATATAGATGGTGATCTATCTATCGCCGTGGTACGGAACGGACGCGATCGATTTACAAAAAACAATCGGTATAATCAGATGAAAAACGCTAGTTACGTCGGCACGGTTAATTTGTATGGGATGAGGCATCTGTATGCTAGTATTATATTATCTGTAGGTTAGGTAATAATAATAAATAGGTATACTCAACTTCGCACTTAAATTATTAATTAACAAGCCAAATCAATACTAATTTAATCGTAAAGTTATTTTATAGCTTTCTTGTAACATAAACTTGGAAATTAAACGATGATTACATTTATGTTTATTGTGGGTAAACAATATTTAAGTAATAGTTTTGCAACGGTACGGGGTCTTTTCATCGACTATTCGAGACGACGACTTTGTTGGACGATTTGGTTCCATCGGACCCGTTTATAGGATCGCTGTATTAGCTAAAAATTGCGACTACCTGACCTCCACAACCCTGCAGTAACTGGGTACAATGGCCCTTGGAAAGACTGGTGTCAGATTTCCTGGCCTGGCAGACTATCTCTGTAACGACTGTCAAACAACAGCCGGTACCATGTGCTTACCGAGGCACGGAGGCATCTTGCTATGTAAGGATGGTCCAACCATCCACGGATCTGTGAGATCGACCCGTGCAGCTGTTATAATTTAGCCACGACTCCTCATTCAAAACACAATCAAGTTTTAAAATTAAATATAATTTTTTTTTTAGAACTTGGTGAGCCAGATTCGGATGCCATTATAAACCAAAGCCATTCGCACGACCAGGGGGGTGACCATAAGCTCTTAGAGCGGTATCAATTTGAGATCGAGTAAGTGACAGATGTATACACGTCAGATATATAATTTATATAATTAATAATATATATATATACACGTCAGATACATCTGTCCCTTATTCGATCCCAAATTGATACCGTTCTAAGAGCTTATGGTCACCCCCCTGAACTGTGATTGGACCCTGCGACCACGCAGGCGATTGAATAGCCAATACCCCGCGCACTCTCGTTTACCCCATAACAGGCTGATACCCCAATTTTATACAATTCCTAGGAAATGTGTGAAATACAATTTATTTCATACTTTCCGATCGATTTTAGGAATTCCATAGATTTCAATGGATTGCTTTCATACATTTACTATAACATAAATTATATCAAAAAATCGTGGATCAACTGAAACAGGATGATAGATGTGTATTTGATGATAGACGGGTAATGTAATCATCCTCATCATCATCATCATCATCATCATCAATCATCATCATCATCAATCAATACATATAATAAATCTGTAGAAAAGTAATTTTTGTACATCGAAAATATTTCCAAAAAAAATAGCCAGGGTGTTAAAGGATAACCAACAGAACCTATTGCCGGCATTATTGGAATTTTTGTCTGTTTGTCTGTTTATTTGTGCACGCATCACGTGAAATGTACGAAACCAATGTAAATAACTTTTATACATAAACATTGTGCGTAACTTGAAGAATTACTTAGTTTTTGTTTCATCGCAATCGGTTCACTCAATCAAAAGTTAGATGAATTTAAAGTGTTGAAGAAGTAAAATTATCACAATACACGCAATTCAGATACTCGGACAGTTGAACACGATATTCGATAGATGGCGTTGTGCGTTTGAAGTCATTTTCTGAATCACGGTGTTAAGATTCACCGCGAAAGATTGATGACTATAGAGACAAAATAATATGGTCGGTAGGTAAGTAGGGTAGGCAGGAAGAAAAGTAGGGTAGGGTTGACAGACAGATGACGGGAGCGAAGCCGCGGGCACAGCTAGTAAAATATAAAATTTAAAAAAAATACTTCCGACTTCCTAATAAAAAACTACATAGTGAAAAATAACTTTGTTTTCGGCAGTCGGTGTCCGTAACGCAAAAATATGGTACCTACCAAAGACACTGACTTCCGAAAATAAAGTATTTTTCACTTTGTAGTTTTTTATTTGGAAGTCAGGAGTATCTTTTTGTAAAAACGTTTATATTAATAAGCTATTAAATTACAATTTTAATCTTCACTAGAAGTACCTACTATCATTTATGATCAATGTCCAAGAATGCTAAGAGTCTTAATTCAAAGAGATAATACAATATGTCTATAAAATAATTACAAAAAAAAACGGCCAAGTGCGAGTCGGACTCGCGCACGAAAGGTCCCGTACCATTATCGCAAAAACGGCAAAAACAACACGTTTTTTGTATGGAGCCCCACTTAATTTTTTTTTTTTTTTTAGTATATGTTGTTATAGCGGCAACAGAAATACATCATCTGTGAAAATTTCAACTGTCTAGCTATCACGGTTCATGAGATACAGCCTGGTGACAGACAGACACATAGACAGACGGACCGCGGAGTCTTAGTAATAGGCTCCCGTTTTTACCCTTTGGGTACGGAACCCTAAAAATGATTCAACATAATTAAAAATATTCAGAACATTTTATAATTAGTTCATCGTTCTTGTAATTTAAAATCTCGTTTTATTTTGGTCTCTAGGTTTAATCCAAGAACGCAGCGAATCGTAAACGATGTTAAAAAATTAAAATGAACTATTATTAAATAGCTAAAGTTCTTAAGAGGCTGAATTATAGTAATTATTCATAATTTGAGCTGCACTTTTTCTCGGCACCGAGCCCCAGTTGGTAAGACGACAACATTCTTCAGCGTCTTAAAGCCAGTCATTTTGATATTTAATCGTCCAGTAATAAATTAAGAACCAATAAAAAACTGATAGCCGTTTACCAAAATGGGCAATTTAGTATAACGTTCTCGTTTGTATTACTTTTCCGGTTACACTAGTCGATAATTCTTCCATACAAACGTAGTCTAGGGATTACTCCACTGTTTGACGATGTACGTTCAAAATAATAAAAAATGATATCAATTTGTCTCTTCATTATCTAGCCCTATATGGAAACAAAATAGTAAAAAAAAATAAGGTTATGAGCTTCGAAAGTTCCACATTTCAACACTAATTTGAAAAAAATACCATAATGACGAGAAAAATTGCAAAACGGCCACCATACAGCGATAGATTATTATAGTACAACAATGCAAACAATTTTTATTTCAAAATATACATTTAGTCGTTTTTTCATGATTTCTAGACTCCCAAAGGTCTTTTTATAAAATTTCGCGCGCTCGTTTTCGTCCTAAATCATCATCTAATTCGCTACAAACTTGCAAAAGTGCTAATTCGTACGCGAACTAGCTTTTTACTGCTAATCGCAGCATCTATCTCTTTCGCACGTGTTGTCGAATGAGATAGCAAGCATTTTAAGGCTGGCCGCATACGTACGTTTTCCGCATTCGATTTCCAAATACGGAATACAGATTCGGAATTCCGTGAACCTAGCGCAGACGTTAGTTTTATTTCTGTTTGGACATATCACGAACGCGCGGGCTGGCATTCGATACATACATGCGGAAAGTGTTCCGTTCGTATAAAACGGACCTGTGCGGCAGTCAATGTATTTTAATAGCGTGCGGTGCATTCGGGTTTCCGAATACGGAAAACGAATTCGGAAATCGAACGCGGAAAACGTACGTATGCGGCCCCGCCTAACCCCGCGCACAAAATAGTTCGTGCCGTCGACTAGGGGAAACTTAACTAGTTTATTCAAATTACCTTTATTTTTATATGTACACATATAGCTTATTGATAGCTTTAGCTTAGATTAGCTCTACACTGGTTAATTTTTTCAAAGAATTATGAATTATCACAAATCTTCCTACATGCACAAGTGTAAGTGGATAAGTCTACTACTCCACTTACACAGTTATCCTATTAGGTCTATTTCTGTTGTATAATATTAATTGAATGAGATAAAATCAACAAAACCATGTACGATAAAAATAATTCAACAAGTCTTTTTTGTTTTCCTTCGACAGCATCGTCGCCGCGTCGTCGCGTCGGTCAACGTCTTGCGCGACCGCAGCTTCTTAATATACTTCACTCTTATACATAATTTTCATAGACATAATCATCTATACTAATCTTGTAAAGAGGTAAGGTTGAAGGGGTTAATCTCTGGATCTACTGAACCGGTTTAGATGAAATGGCATGGAGATAGTTTGATACCCTAGGAAGGACATAGAATAGTTTGTATTCCCTTGGGACGATAAAACATTTTTCACGCGGGCAAAGCCGCGGGCAGAAGCTAGTGTATTATACGATTGTAATAATAGCGTTGATAGCCATGTAAATTTGTAATTTTCAATAATGCATCATTTATCCTTACAAACGATTTTACTGGTGTTTTTACCACACAGGTGTGTGGTCAGTAATTAAGGTTTACACTAGTCGACGGCACGAACTATTTCGTGCGCGGGGTTAATATGACTGCTATCTCATCCGACAACTCGTGCGAAAGAGATAGATGCTGTGATGAGCAGTAAGAAGTTAGTTCGCGTACGAATTAGCACTTTCGCAAGTTTGTAGCGAAATGGATGATGATTGAGGACGAAAACGAGCGCGCGAAATTTAACAAACAGTCCTTTGGGAGTCTAGATATCATGAAAAAACGACTAAACGTATCTGTTCAAAATAAAATTATTTGCATTGTTGAACTAATAATCTATCCCTGTATGGTGGCCGTTTTGCAATTTTCCGTCTTCTTATGGTATTTATTTGCGCCCAAAAATGCGTTATAATTAGAGTTGAAATATGGAACTTTCGACGCTCATAACTTTCAAATATTTTTCATTTTTACTTTTTTGTTTCCATAAAGGGCTAGATAATGATGAGACAAATTGATATCATTTTTAATTTTGAACGTACGTCGTCAAACAGTGGAGTAATAATGCCTAGACTACGTTTGTATAGAAGAATTATCGACTAGTGTGTTAAGAAGATTATGTAATAGTTCATTCAAAGTTTAGAAGATGTACGAAATAAAGATATCTAGCTGGTTTCAACCTTTTCACAGCTTTTCACTTTTCCAAAGCTTTTAGTTGAATTCAACAGTTTTAACCAGAAGCTTGTGTATCGTTAGTTTTCTCATGTCAATTTAGGATGCTTCTTCTTCAAACCATACGATAAACACTGCTCTTTGCCGGAGCCATAATCCAAATAGCTGACTCTAAGTACAATTTATTACGTAAATAATAGAAAATCTCAAAGATCTTTAAAAACATTCAAGGCATTTCAAATTGTCTCCGAGTCCTCAAGCCGTCGTAATTTTATGTGGCCGTAAAGATAAACAAAACATAGGTTTTATTTATTCGTAGGTACCGCAAAATGGGGTGAATAGGCACAAATTTCAAGTTCCACATTGATTCTCAGATATTTTGTATGCAAGCTGTCATTAAAGGATTGTGAAATTGCAAGTAGCGTTGTATTTGGCCAAATACTATAATGCTTAAAATTTGCGAAAACATTTCAATAAATTGTAAAATAGAAATAAGAATGCGATTTCTATTTACCTTGAAACTGGGGTCAATAGTTACGAGAGAGGGGTGAATAGAAAAATAACAAATACAAGACCAAAGCCCATGACGTGACGATAGAACATATCAAAATTTAACAATTTATTTGAAAATCACATGAAACACTTTACATTTATTAAATTAGTCCTCGATTAAAAACACTGAAAATTATGTTTCTATAGACCCCATTCTCGTTTCTATTAACCCCTCACTCGTATTTAATCACCCCTTTCTTCGTGTCTATTGACCCTAACGGCGTTTCCATTAACCTCCCACGCGTATCTATGCACCTCTAATACTGGCAAAAAGCACAAGTGTCCTTATTTTACTAGAAATACGAATAAAATCATTAAATAGGTATTTATACTTTATTTGTGTCCTTAAGAGATGAGAAACTTTACTATCCAATTTTATAAATTTTGAAGGAGATAAAACTGAAGAACGGTATGTTTGATAAAAGTTTTAGACAGCCTTAAATCACTAGCACACGCAGAGGTCACTTTAACTGCTTTTTTCTTTATGTCAATAAACTTCACGTAAATTTGGGGGTATCCAGTATAGTGGGAAAATATTGCCGTTTAATAAATCGTAGATTTAAATGAACGATAGTCAACTAAAGACAAATTAGAGACCAAAATAATAAACTCCCAGATTTGTTTCCATTCACCCCGCGATTTCTATTCACCCCATTTTACGGTACATATTAAAAAAACATACTAAGGAAATAGCTTGATTACAGCAGTACAGAAACTGAAAAATCAATTTGCATGTACGATTTTTATTTCATTATACAATATTTCCTTCTCTTGAAAGTTGCCTGACTTGACTAATGATATTAAATGCAGTAAACTTTACAGTAGTTATTATTATTGCACTATAAAGTAAGATTATTGAATAACTGGTAAATTATTCATTTTATGCACCTATGCGAAATAAACCTATAATCTATCTAATAATAATACCTTTAAACGAGCAATTCTTGAACATATAAGGTTGGGGAAAAAGTTTCTTCGCATTTTTTAAGAAAATTCTTTTTTTTTAATATTGTTTATTTACATTTAACTAAAGTTCTTGGAGCTCGTGGCTAAATAATAACAGCCGCACGGGTCGATCATCAAGGTTAAGCAACGCTTGACGAGATCGGTCCGTGGATGGGTGACCATTTCAACATACCGAGTTTCCTCCGTGCCTCGGAAAGCACGTTAAGCCGTTGGTCCCGGCTGTTATTTGAAGATCTTTGACAGTCGTTACGGGTAGTCAGAAGCTTGAGATCTGACACCAGTCTTGCCAAGGGGTACCGTGTTACCCAGTTACTGGGTTACGGAGGTCAGATAGGCAGTCGCTCCATGTAAAACACTGGTACTTAGCTGAATCCGGTAAGACTGGAAGCCGACCCCAATATAGTTGGGAAAAGGCTAGGCAGATGATTTACATTTAACTAAAGTATGTAGGTACCATTTTGTTCGATAACTTCTTGCCATCTTGTAAGTAGGGACGTGATTCCATTGCTATAGAAATTTTGGGACTTCTGATCAAAATACCGCGACCAGTGGTTTTGGCAGTCCTCTCGTGATGTTAACCTGACACTGCCTGGAGAATTCTGAAGAGACCGAAACAGGTGGAAATCTGAAGGTGCAAGGTCAGGACTATACGGCGGATGCATTAACACCTCCCAGCCAAACTCTCTTAATTTTTGCTGAGTGGCTAAAGATGTGTGAGGTCTGGCGTTATCATGATGAAAAACCACACCCTTTCTGTTGATTAATTCCGGCCGCTTTCTCTCAACTTCTTGCTTTAATCTCATCAGTTGTTCGCAGTAGAGTTCAGAATCGATGGTCCTGCCTGGTGGTAACAGCTCATAATGAATAATGCCCTTCCACCACACACACAGCATCACTTTGTTGCGAGTTAACCCGGGTTTCGCCACTGTCTGTGAAGCCTGACCGGCCTTTGACCACGACCTTTTTCGCAAGTTCTTGTCGTACGTGATCCACTTTTCATCACCAGTTATCAGCTTCTTGAAAAATGTTTCGGTTTCATTACGTCGTAATAAAGAATCACAAATGAGTACACGGTTCATTAGGTTTCTTTCAGTGAGCTCGTGAGGTAGCCAAATATCGAGCTTTTTTGATTACCCAGTTTTTTTCAAATGCGCCAAAACTGTTTTGTGGTCAATACCCAGTTCTTCAGCTACGTCGTAACTACTGATATGCCGATCTTGCTCCACTTTTTCAAAAATAGCATCCAGTTTATCCGTAATAGGGCGACCAGAGCAATCCGGAGCGGATTGAAAACGCTTAAACCAAATTTGTGCTACTCTCACAGACACTGCACTAGGTCCATAAACATCGCAATTTTTTTCACGGCTTGCGTTGCATTTTTACCTTTTTTGTAGTAAAATTTTAAAATGTATTGAATTTCTTCATTAGATTCACTCATCTTGACGGTACGAAAAACAAATGAAAATCACACATTTTGAATTTGGAATTATGTTCTTTAAAATTTAAACCTTCAATTATACCAAAACCAGACAGATACAAATAGTATAGCCAAAGAGATTTTATTACAAGTTCATACATACTATAATGCGAAAAGACTTTTTCCCCAACCTATTATATAATCTGAATCTTGGAAAGGGGTCCAACGATTTTTATGAAATTTAGTATGCGAGGGGTTTCGGGGGCGATAAATTGATCTAGCTAGGTTTCATTTTTAGAAAACGTCATTTTCTCTATTTTCACCTGAGTAGAGCTCGGTCGCCCAGGTACTAGTATATAATGATACAAGTGAGCTAACTTGCTCATTACACACGAGGCTGTGGGTTGCAGCCCGAGCCGTAGGCGTGGGCGTAATTCAGCCGAGCGTATAATGAGTAGAGCTCACGACTTTCATACGACGTTTTTACAAAGAGCTGACCGATGGAAAGTTCAAAAACTACATCAAACGTGTCCTTATTAAAAAAGCATATTATAAAATCAAGGACTACGTTGAAGATAAAAAAAATTGGGTTTGACAACCTCTGCGCATGCGGCTTCCCTGGTAACGGCACAAATATATGGATATCTCTAACTATTCTCAATCTCATTTTTTTTCTCTTTTAATTAGACTTTTTACAATATTTTTCAATCATCATTATAGCCCTTTGCTAAGAATAGTTACAGCACTGATTACAGTATTTGTGCCACATGTTAAATTTAGTGTTGTATTTTTTTTTTTTTTTACCTTTGTATGTATAGATTCTTTTATTGTGAATGTGTGAACATTGTAGGCTTTCTAGATTTCTAGATGTTTGTTAACTTTTTATTTCGTGCATTATTATTTTTGTTTGTTTTTTTTTTCTATTTCGTACTACTTATTGTGGGGCCTACGTTGTCCCCCCATATCCAAGTACTAATGCTGTAACATGGAAATATTGTAAACAAAAAATCTAAAAGAGTAACCATGGAGTTTCTTGCCGGTTCTTCTCCATAGGAAACGACTAACCCGAACCGTGCACCTTTTGTCGACGTTTTATAAGTGCCCATGTAGGCCTATGTAAAATAAAAATATTTGATTTTGATTTTGATTTTGAAAACATTTGCGAGGTAAAAGCAAACATAGTTAGCTTATATAGTTTAATTACTAAAACAATTGGTGAACGTACAATTTTCGAAGCGATATTGGATTGATTTGGATGGCAATTTCGCAGTTTGTGTTACATAGGTGTTTGCCACTTCTTTTGTAGATTCTTTCGTTTTCTTTTTATGTAAATGTCGGCGACAAAGACAAATCATAAAACAGTAGGAACCAAATAACTCATGCTACGAGATGTACATGGTTGTGGTTCGGGGCAAAACTTTTTTGCCTTTGGTTTCAAAATAATGGCGTGCGTTATTTTGTGCCTTCCTTTTTTGTAATTTTATAAAGCTCTTGTCGTCTACACGCACCAATAACACCGAATATTAAGGCAAACTGCAACGAAATCAATTAATTAGTTCTAGGAAGTTATGCTAGGTTACGCAATTATTTAGATACGTTTAGATTAATATATTCAATGTACCTTTGTTACTAGGTACTGACTACCCGGACCCTCTTTCAAAAACTTTTCAACGTCGGCTGGTGACAAAATATTAGATTTCCAACGAATATATCTGTCCGAGCCGTCTCTTCATAAATGCCATCAGGGGGGTGATAATCTCTTAGAGTAAGGTTTTTTGAGTGTGTGTAAGGGACAGATGTATATGACTTGTATACATCTGTCACTTACGCGATGTCAAAATAATCTTACTCTAAGAGGTTATGGTCACACCCCAGGTTACAGTACGTTTTGATATCAACACAATGTTTGAGCACCACCAGAAATAGATGCACTACAGGGGGGTGACCATAAGCTCTTAAAGCGGTATCAAATTAAGATCGAATAAGGGGCAGATGTATCTGACTTGTATACATCTGTCACTTATGAGCTTATGGTCACCCCCCAGGGGGCTGGACTTTTATGTATTGGCAAGTTCAGAGAAATAAGCCAAAAACACATTTTCAGAAAATAACTAGGTCAAATTCTTGCTGTTCCATTGTAGGAAACTATTGTAGGCAGCTAAACACTTTTCTCTAAATTTTGCAGGTTTTAGGCTATCGCTTGCATTTTGTGCTACATTTATTATTTCTGGCGGGGTTAACTCAATCAATTATTAATCTTCTGCACGAAAAATTAACATTTCTAAAATAATTTACCACACAGCGACAAATACGATAAAAAATAAAAGGTGAAAATTATGGGAAATGGCGCGCAAGTTTTTTTATCACGCGCCAAATGCAAGGTGAGTGAACATACAGCCTACTACAAAATTATAATTTTAAGTGATAAAACGCAATTTTTTTAATATTTTGTAACAATTTTTTGTGAAATATGAATAATTTGTTAATAATAAAAGTTTGTTTGACTTAATTAATGATGTACACATTTGTTCATTCCAAAATTGTATATGCTGTGTGCTGTGTATGCTGTATGTTCAGGGGCATAAAAACCTCTTTGTTGTTATTAAAAAAAAAACTGTATTTATATATTTATTTTCAACACACTTGCTCATAAAGTGGCTCTAATTTCACCGCAATTAGGCACATAATGATTCCTGTTATCAAACTGTGACTTTTTCATTGCTATTATTCACAAGTGAGTTTTAGAGTTTTTTTTTTAATTTATTGGTTGGGTTGCTTTGTTCTTAAAAAAGTTTCGATACAAAAAAGATCGTGCTCAATAGTACAAATAAATTAATGTACCTATTGTTTGCTCATTTCATGCAACTTCGTATTTATTTAATATATAATTTCAGTTTGTACGTGCTTAATAAATAAAACTTTCACTCAAATATAAATTTTATTTGCTCTGTAATTAAGAATAATTTAAATTCCCTATTTTGTACGTGGCTAAAACACTATCCACTAAAAGTAAAAAAAGAAACCTCATTCTTTTAGTCTATGGCCGATCGCCATTGTTAAATGCGCGCGCATAGGAAAACAGATTAATTTTGACCGCCATTGTGAAAAAAATTTCACAACTCGTTTTTACTGTTGAAAATTATTTTTTAGTATTATTTTCTTCACAAGTGTGTTGAAAAACGTCGTATGATACACGTGTGTATTGATGATTACCGTCCTCGGCTCTCTTAAGACCCTCACCTACGGCTCGGGTCTCAATGGCGCCTCAGCGGTAATCACCAACATTGCACACTTGTACCATAATATACTATTATTATAACTTTATTGTACACCACAAAGAAATATACAGGACAAACGTTCACAATAACAAGTGTACAATGGGCGGTCTTATCGCACTAGGCAATCTCTACCCGTATTACCCGGTTAGATTGAAAATGCTCTGTTTACTCGCATATAACTTGCAGAAAGGTACTAATTTAACTTAGTAGCGATAATTCTATTTCGCACTAGTGTGTAATGTTATAATAATAATATGATTTATTTAAAAGGCAACTACATTGGTCCAATGGTTAGAACAGCTTAACATCTAATGGTTAGTAAACTTCAAATTTATGCGCCAGAATAATAGTATAGATAATTAATCATTAAATTCAAACATAATAAAATCAAAACGTTATCACGTGTGAGTTATAGCTCGGTTTATGGCCCTAAAAGCGATGTTATAAGGCTCATTTTACGAGCAAGTGTGTTGAAATGGGTATAATTCTAGTAAATGGTAAACAGTTTGTTTTTTAATTAGATACTATTTGTTCGTTTACATAGCGGCCATACACACAGATTGAACCAGTAAGTTTTACAAACGTACGATTTTCTTAATTTACATAAATGAGACATTGGTAAATGCTTCATAAACTTATGAATAAAAATATTATAATATTCAGTAATATATCTGTAAAACACACAGCATGGAATGTGCTAATTTACAAACATAACGCATACAACAGGCAGACTTAATTGAATTAAAATGAATGCAAAAGTAATGTCGGTCTACAACAAACGAATCTGTTGATTTTCGTAACAAAATTATTTACAATTCATGTCGCAAAAAAATTAAAATTTACTGTATAATTTGAAGCAACTAGGATAGCTCAAACATGCGACTTTTCTCCTCACCGCATCTTTTTGTACTAAGTATGTTAATCATTTGCGAATTTATTCACCGAGCCAAGTTTTTAGGCCGCTCGCTGACGCCCGCCGCCGCGCATGCTATAATAGTCCACATGCATGCTTATGTCTAGACTGACAATTAGCTTATTAGCTGGTTATTTAGAGCATAATAACTATAGTGGGGTGGAGTAGGGTCATACACGTAGTTAGTCAAATGACAGCTAGAAACATATAGGCTACTGGGTGACTTTTATTTTGTAAAAGTTTGGCCCATTATAAATAATTTGAAACTATTTCTAATTTAGGTCGCAAAATTATCAACGTAGGTATCATTTGCATTTTTGTTTTTCTTATCATCTTTTGTTTTGTAAATGTCCAAAATAATTACTTTACAACGATAAAAAATACTAAAGTTATTTTACGATTAATCTACTTAAATAATTAATTACGAGTAAGACTGCTTACTGCCCAATTACGGCCTTGTGTCATATCTGTCATTCTAATTCGTGCAATGCTCGCGTGATTTGTTGTCTATGCACATACTTAAAGCGTATTTTATTTAAAAATATGCTAAACATAGAAATATATGCTAAATGTTCATTCCTTTGACCACACGGAAAGATATAATATTTGCAATCGTAAACGAATGGTCGATACATTACGAAGACACATGAGAAAATTTATGTTTCAATAAAAATGTGTATCTGCTGCGTTGATTGCTAACGTTTAGCATACATGTTTTTAATTTGGTTGCTTATTAACTGAATAGAATCATCATAGCTATCAGCATATATTTTTATTATGCAAAGTGTCATGTTTTAGTTCTGCGATACAAACGGCCAGAAGGATAATTGCTGGCCCTTAAGTGTTGTTTCATTTTTACACATACCTACAACAAATCAGGCTATAAAAAATTTCGAGTTCAATTTTACGAACGGTTATTGTTATTAGAAGGGTAGTATTATTCACAGCATTATTATTCATTACACAAAATGGTGATATTCTGAAGAATATTTACTAAGATTAAAGACAAAAAGGTTATTCTAAGCCAAGTAACCACATGGAGTTTTTTTATGATTGTTTTAACTTTAAAAGTGTGTACTGAAAACACATCGTCGGGGATGTTATGTACCTACTTAAATACAAAATGTATTTACGGTAGTAACAAGTTGTTTTTTTTAATACTTTGATTAAGTTAGTATTGCATTTATTAAAAAAAACAGATACATAAAAATATAAACTTTATTAGAGACTAGCTGACCTCCGGAGCTTCGCGACCGTCAATTGGCTACTTACCTACCTACCATACCTACTCTACCCACCTAAACTACCCACCTACCCTACTTACTCTAACCTATCTACCCTACCTTACCTACCCTACCCTACCTACCCAACCCTACCTACGCTACCTAATCATGTAGTACATAATTTTTTCAACACACTTGCTCATAAAGTGGCTCTAATTTCACCCCAATTAGGCACATAATGATACCTGTTATCAAACTGTGACTATTTCATTGCTATTATTCACAAGTGAGTTATAGAGTTTTTTTTTTTAATGTATTGGTTGAGATGCTTTATTCTTAAAAAAGTTTCGATACAAAAAAGATCGTGCTCAATAGTACAAATAAATTAATGTACCTATTGCTTGCTCATTTCATGCAACTTCGTATTTAAATAGATAATTTCAAATTGTACGTGCATAATAAATAAAACTTTCACTCAAATATAAATTTTATTTGCTCTGTAATTAAGAAAAATGAAATTCCCTATATTGTACGTGGCTAAAAAACTATCCACGAAAAGCCAAAAAGAAAAGACAAGAAACCTCATTCTTTTAGTCTATGGCCGATCGCCATTGTTAAATGCGCGCGCATAGGAAAACTGATTAATTTTGCCCGCCATTGCGAAAAAAATTTCACAACTCGTTTTTACTGTTGAAAATATTTTTTTTGTATTATTTTCTTCACAAGTGTGTTGAAAAACGTCGTATGATACACGTGTGTATTGACGATTACCGTCCTCGGCTCTCTTAAGACCCTCACCTAGGGCTCGGGTCTCAATGGCGCCTCAGCGGTAATCACCAACATTGCACACTTGTACCATAATGTACTATTATATATCATCAATAGTTTTCTCAGCGCACGCCAAAGAATGAACTTTATATGCAACATTTTGGTACTTTGGGTTACATTATTGCAATTTGCATAAGTATCTCTATTTTTTTTTTTAATATTTTATGGTCTATGACACTCAGGAATAATGTAGCTGTGTACTGGTGAAAGAATTTTCGGTTCAGTAGATCCAGAGATTACCCCCTACAACGTCACAAACTCACAATTCACAAACTTTACCTCTTTATAATATTAGCATAGATATTATATTCCTTTATTCCGTGTATCCTCTTTTATTTAAAATCGCCCATGTATCCCCATTTGCCCATTTATCGCTCGCATACGACCAGCTATCCATAGCATTCGTGCAATGCTAACGAGGTGTGAAGCCGTGTAAAGGGGCCAGTATCCCGTGCCCTACAGGCGCCGGCGTCAATTAACCATTTATCTTCCCACCTTTTACCGCCAACAAGAAATAGAATGGAACTCGCTTTTTCCTATTTTAAATGTTAAGTGAAAATAGGTTGGTTGCGTTTCTTTTGTGGTCTATGGTCGGATGTTTTGCTTTTCTTTTTTTTTTAATTAAAAGGCTTTAGATGCGAGCTTACTAATGGAGATTATTTAATGGAAATTAGCATTTTTATGCAAATTCATGTCGGCCTTTATTTACTTATTTTCTGAATACATTAGGTAGGTAGGTCCCTTTTAATTAAGACCTAGATAGAATTTATCGTGTTCTATAAAACTAAAAGATGACTTGCAATTAGGAATATTCACAAAATCGTTTATTTTTGGTGTTTTCTTATGAAATCCAAAACTGTCATTTACTACGATGCAGCATGTATGCCCCAGGTGGATTTACTTATTGGTTTCATTAAAAAATACATTTTGTTGATTTTACCGGTACCTAGGGCTAATATTTTGTAATTACACAAGACGATTGTTAATACGTTGCGTAATGTTCGGCCGTTGCAGGTAATAGACTGCAATAAAGTACGCTATTCGTAGACAATATTAGTATATAATGCTTACCTGGAAGATATTAACCCACTACCTACATTTATTTCGGTTTAACTACTATAAAATACAGGCTACTTTTTTTAACTAGTATCCTTTAAGTTTTAGGTACGAAACTTAAAGGATACTAGTTAAAAAAGTAGTCGAGGTATGTAATTTCTTGGATTGTTGGCAACTCTGCAGAGTCCCCTTATTCTGTCATCACTGGTTCCTTATTTACGTTCAGGAGCGAGGATTCCATCAAATTAAATTCTATATTCTGCCTTTCTCACGACAGTCGATCGCACAGTGGCTCAAGATTGATTCGTCGTGTCTCCACAATGGCTTGTAATTGCCATATAAGTTCTCGTAAAACAGAAACTTACAAGGAAATGTTGTCTATCCCCATGTTTGTAAGAGTCGAGAGTCGTTCAAGGCAACCGTGAACGAGAACGAACGAACGACAGTAATTGATTGTCAAATGTAGTGTTTTTTACGCAAAAAATACGCGTTGAGAAGTTCTGTGTAAATCAGAAAACGCGGGAAAATGAAACTTGTTATACACTTCACATTCAATTAAGACTAGAGATTTAGTATTGAAATAAAGTATTGCTGACTGAGATAACAAATCTACTAGAATTAAAGTGGCAATAAATCGTATTATGTATATTTCTTTTCTGTAGAAACAACAGATGAAATAAACTAAAGAGATAAATATTTAATTTAATACCCGTCTTACTGGTAGGCCACAAATACGAAGGAAATACCTAAGATAAATAATTATAATCGACTCGAAGTAAGGATGAACATTAAATAAAAAACAATATTAAAAAGATATAAACTCTACATTATTATAACGACTACAAATCAATAAATCCAAAGCTAATTTAACGCAAAATTAATCCAAACAAATGTACTTTTCGCGTGCACTTACAGTAGAGCTATAAGAGTGAATATTATTATCATTCACTTAATTGTCACACTGCCGCCTACACGACCATCAAGAATAGTTATCTCACAAGCACTTCTTATTTATTACTAGCCAGTCGTATTTGCATAAAAATGCGATACAACCTCTTTGGTAAAGATTCCATCTATTGCTCAGAGGGTACCACTGGGCACCAATTAGCACTCAATCTTAACACCCACACGCAGTGGAGGGCGTAAAAATAGCTAGCAGAGAATTTAGGCACCGAGCAGCGGAAGAAAGCTTAGTTTAACCATAGATAATATAATACTAGCATACAGATGCCTCATCCCATACAAAGAAACCGCGCCGATGTCACTAGCGTTTTTCGTCTAATTGAACCGATTATTTTTTGTACGTTCGCGTTCGGTTCCGTTCCATGGCGATAGATAGATGGTGTTAGCAGCGACTTGCAAGTAAAAGCGTTTCCTCGGTGCATGAATATTTTTTTCTTTATGTGTTACAATACAAATTTAAACAATCGAGTGGAATGCTTCAGACATTTAAAACCACGCCATCTATTGGCAATAATTTTAAATGATCCGTTCAAATAATTTTAAAAATGTAAATCAAAAGCCCATTATTCCATAATTTTGTACTTAGGAGAGTTGATTAAAAAGGTCCTACAATTTTCATGTTCAATACCAGAAAATGTTAATGTTATAAACAATTCAATAACAAATCTGTGCATATCGCGCCATCTAGTGAGATTTATTTGAACCAAATTTTATTTCCAACATAATAAATCAGTAGGAATGCCGTATAATATATTTAGCTTCACCATAATATTAATTGAAATACACTCCTCCTCTAGTAGTAGCTAGTTATCAATAATTAAAAGAATACTGCTCTGTATCCTGTTAATACTTATTGGTAAAATATCACCTAATCATAAAGTTTATTAAAGGCTGTAACAAATATTTAACAGATCTTTAAGCAGTCTCTTAGTGATGGTAACTCTAGAAAACGCTAGTGGCTTGGTGGAGTAAAGTCATTGATAATTATTTAGATTAATACCTTCAGGAGCAGCCATCAATAAATAATATCCTGTATTAAGGAGTACATAAATGATTTAAACCATATTTATCATTAGGAACATGTAAAGGGAAGGCCTGAGGCTAAGCTTCGGAGGACTGTTTACTGCTTCAAAATTATTCACTTCCACCACTGCCCGTCCATTATTGATTATTAAAACGAATGAAAAGTGTGTAATAATGTTTGCAGAATATATTATGATGGGCGCCTGCGATGCACCCGAGACCCTCCCTGATGCCGGCCCTGTTCTGTACTTTTAGCGATAATTCAGGTTCACCCAAATACGCTATACATAAACTAATTATACTTGTTTTTACATACGGGTTTTCTAGTTCATGGTAGCCTCATTGGTACAATAAAGGTCTTCATTACCCAACTTCAAACAATTGTTGATGGCAGTACCTATGACTATTGCTATTAAGGTTACACTAGTCGATAATTCTTCCATACAAACGTAGTCTAGGGATTACTCCACTGTTAGAAGATTAAAATAAAACTGATATCAAATTTCTATGGCGTGGTTTTAAATCTAGTCCTGTATGGAAACAAAAAAGTAAAAACGAAAAATATTTGAATGTTATGAGCGTCGAAAGTTCCACATTTCAACACTAATTTTAACGCATCTTTGGGCGGCAATAAATACCATAAGAAGAAGGAAAATTGCAAAACGGCCACCATACAGGGATAGATTAGTAGTACAACAATGCAAATAATTTTATTTTGAAAATATACATTTAGTCGTTTTTTCATGATATCTAGACACCCAATGGTCTGTTTATAAAATAACGCGAGCTCGTTTTCGTCCTAAATCATCATCCATTTCGCTACAAAATTGCAAAAGTGCTAATTCGTACGCGAACTAGCTTCTTACTGCTCATCACAACATCTATCTCTTTCGCACGAGTTGTCGGATGAGATAGCAGGCATTTTAACTCCGCGCACAAAATAGTTCGTGCCGTCGACTAGTGTAACCTTAAAATAAAATTGCGCTGCGCCACAGTGAAACAAACATCTGCACCTTGGTCTTACCGATGCCTTTGAATCAACTCCTTACCTATGGTGCTGCTTAGTTAGATATTATCAGTTTAGTCGGAACTACAAAGAACCTTTGAGAAACTTTCGATTGTGTTTAGTACCGCAAGCCCTGTGCCACCTATTCCACAGTACGTTCTCGAAATAGCTTTTTATAAATACCGTGTGGGCACAGTGGGCACTCAACCGGTTTTGCCATGTTAATTGCTCCCTTCGCACATTTAAATTTGTTTATTTATATCTAATTGGCTTTAGGCGGTCCTTAGTCGTCCTGCCGGCTTGTGTCCAACCGGGTAAACGCCATACGAACGAGCGGAAATCGCCCGCCGATGAACACCGCATGTTCATCCGCTAGCATCCGTTCGTCTTTGTTTGCTTGGTCTGTAACGTTGAACACCGACTGAAGGCAAGTAACTTCAATTCGTTATCGTTCGCTCGTGCCCCAAAACATAAAGCCAAAGTGACCCTGTCACCCATTGAGCTAAGAAAAAGAACTATTTAATATATCTATGCTGCCACCGACGAAACCGTGACAGCGGCAAGGCGAAGAATAAGAAGCATTCGTTCGTTCATTCACTCGTTCGCTTGGTCTGTACCTTAGTCATCCCGGTCTATCACTTACGTCGGCAAATGCCACAGTCCCAGCTCCGTAATCCAGGCATACTTAATTGAGATAAGAATGAAGTCTAACTCGTAAAAATATTTTATATCCTTGTTTTTCCTGTATCTTTAAAGGTATGGTATATTCGGTATGGCTAACGCGACCCGTGGTTTGTAATTTAAACTTAGCTTTATTATTAGCTATATTACGCACTTGATTATCGAGTTTAATTTTAATAGTCTTCCTCAGAAAGTTCCGCGTTGTAACTCTTGAACAATTTACGCTATTATCCATAATGACCGCAGTTCTTTTATCGCTGCGTTCACGTAATACCTAAGTACATTAGTACAGTAATTTAGTAAACCAGAATAGGTACAGTACCCATAATACTGGAAGTTCTATTCTGCATATTTTTAACGTGAAAACTAGTCTGATGTGAGGTGAGGAAGACGTCAGCTGCCATTTCGTGCTTGCTTCAGTACGGTTTTCACTGTGAGAATTTCACTGAATGGACAGGCCACAGATGCAAAACCTGAAGGACAAACTTTTCTTTGCCGAAAGCAACTTGGCGTTAGACTGTAAGTATATCAACTATGTATTGACCCTGAGCCTAAATTGGATCTGGTTTACCTCTGTAACATCCGTCATCCCTACATCTTTACGCTAAAAACCCCATAAATTAACTACACCCGAAAAAAACCTGTAGTGCAGTCTTTTGTTTCATGTTGTTTACCAAACCTACTCCATAAAACCATAATTGAAAACTACTATTGTGTCTACTTTATGATAGCTCCTAATTGACAGGTAATATAATAACCCGTTGTGTCCTGCTCTGCCGTAGACTGTGCAAATAAATTATGCTAGAATTAAATTTTAATGAGCGCCTATCATGTCATGTCGCAAATTATACAGATAAACAATGTCGCCAATACGCAGACATAATTTTATTTTTTTAAAGTTTAAAAATAGAACAGCGGATCATAAACAACATTTCGATATTTTTTATAGTTAAGAGTGTACGTCATGTAAGTACATGACATGGTAGAAATTTAGAAAATTTATTTCTTTTTCAGTAAATTAAAGAGGCTGGTTCCGAAAAACATGCTTGACATTATCATAATTAGTAATTGGTAGGTATATATAACAAACCATTATTAAAAACTGTTGCATGACTGCTTTAGTAAAATAGAAACTGAAGAATTCGCGAGAAAACATAATCTCTGAAAGAATCAAATACTTTCCGAGCTATGTTCACTGTTTGTTCAGACAAAAATCGCATTCCGAAGCAAACTTCACTTTCGTTCACAATTATCTTAATTATATTTAATTTAAGAGAGTACACAACAGTAAGTCGAGTTCCTCTTACTGCTGAATGATTCATTGAGTCGAGTCGATCGATGTTACATTTCATTGGATTCGATTCGATGCAGTCTAGCATCGCGTCGGTAGTTGGTACTCGGCGGTTTAGCGAACGTGCCCAATGCAGCACACCACGTTTGAACGGTTACTCTACTATTTTGTTTACGCTCAATTTGAAACATTATTTCTACTATTTCGAATGCTGGCTGGAAAGCTATAAGCTACATACAGGCTGGCGCAATTTTTTTTTCCCATTAAGTCGAGAAAATTATATCGAAAAGGTGGCCGCCATCAGACTTGAATAAAATTCAGGTCCGATTTTTGGCATTTCCATCGCTCTGGCTTCAAGAGTCTGAGGAATCTGAGGCTTGTTGACATAGACCCAATTAAAAAAGTCCCACAATAAGGAGTCTGGAACTGTTAAATCAGGTGATCTTGCTGGCCAGTGCAAATCACCAACAGTAAACAAGCGGAAACAGCCCATCGTCATAATCGCCACGCTTGGCAGGCGGGTTGGTGATCGCAGTTTGTTGTTAAAGTGCCCAGAGAACGCTGCTGCCCATTCTCTTGTGTGTTCCTTAGTCGCCTCTTACGACGCCCACGGGAAGATATGGGATGGTGAAATTCTTTACGTCCGTCACCATACGGTACTGAAAAACAGCAACAGCCCACCATGCAGTAACTTTGAGCGGGTGTAATGACTCTTCGTGGGTTAAACGCGGATTTTCGGTGCTTAGAAGTGATAATTCGGCTTATTCACATATCTTCACTCATGATGATTTTCGATGAAAGTTGTCTCCCACGTGGTCGGAAGCAATTATGCCGCGTTCTTTGAGAGTATAGCGATTCATGTCTTGTTGACGTGTATTTTGTAAATGTTTACTTCCAATTAACGTTTTCTGCCATTTGTAAAAATTAAATAGCATATTCCGATAAGGTGATTACCTTTACGTATCCAGTATTCTGTACATAACACGTGATACGTACTCCGGTCTTTGAAAATGGAACATGGAACTGAAAGAAGTAGTTCGCAGGTACACGTTTTTAGGTGGAATTGTAGCAATTAATTTGATCACTATCTCTTGATCATAAAAGTTACTCACACCTTTACTACAAAACTACGAGTAATATACTACATATTTACCTATCGGGCTCTGAAATGTCGTTTCCGATTACCCATGCATCATCTAAAAATCGACTAAACCAGTTTTCGTTGATTTAAAATAACGTGAACAGGTTTATTTACCGGTCCGGTTCGGATATAGGTCACGAATTCACGATATAACAATTTATAACGGAATGTTTAAAAATAAACCGCACTTAAGCTATATTCATGAGTGCACAAATGACATTAAGCTTAAATATTGGCCTTTATTGTGAATATGAAAAGATTTTGACATTTACGGGAGTACACTAACCCCGAGTTGCCACCTTTAAATTGAAAATTCATTCAACCAATCACAGCAGATAACGCGTGCTTGACAATTTGTCACATTAATTCTGCGATAATTTAAGGCGCAGATTCCCTTGAGTAGCTGATTTTAAAATGAGAATCACGTCTAAACGGCTAGTCGTAATTGTTTGGCAAATATATAGGTATGTTACACTAGACCATTTTCTTAATAATTTGATCTTAGAAAATTTTGAGTTTTATTCGTATACCATAGTGTAATTAATTTGCTAAGTTATGTCTAAAACGGACAAAAACACTACAATCACACCAAAACCGCTGGGCGTATTTTAATGCAATCGACACCATCTCAAATACAATTTAATTATCTACATTTTGATCTGAGGCTTTTTTTTTAAGTCACAGAATAATAAGGAAAAAACAAAAAACTACTAAATTTTGGGCCTCGTGGATGTGAAACGAGTGCGCGTTTTGTTCCCTCAAGGTCGTTGGCGTTAGTCGTCGTCTTAAAGGTGGGCAACTCGGTCTAAGTAAGCAAGTATTTGTGGATAACAAATGCTAAATCGTAAAATAAAACCAATGTAAGTAGGTATAGGTTCGGAATAACTTCAATTTGGTTTTTGCATTTTTTGACTAGCATTTGATAAATCTTTTATTCTTTAGAATAGCGGAAAGTAGTCAGCTTTCTGCTATATACAATTGATGATTGTATTTGAAATGATTCAGATATATTCCGGCGCTATCATAACGTTTTTCTTCACACACAAGTTTTATGTTTAAATATTAAAAGCTTTCTCACGAGTTGCCGTCATAGTAGCCATGGGAAACCCCTTTGTTCCTCAGCACACTACTAAGTCAGTAGTCGATTAAACCGATGAACACATTTTAGGCGAGTCGTGCACTGGACTGACGCGCGGCCAGTTAGCTGACTCGTTGGTTTGTTATCCTTCCAGTCTACAGACAATGTAGTAGCAGCACTAATAATGCCTTCATTTATATTTCGAACGAGATGATATTGGACTTATTTAGACGTCATTCAAGTTAGGCCAGCAACGCTTGACGAGGTCGGTCCATGGATCGGTGACCATTTCAACATACCGAGTTTCCTCCGTGCCTCGGAAAGCACGCTAAGCCGTTGGTCCCGGCTGTCATTTGAAGATCTTTGACAGTCGTTACGGGTAGTCAGAAGCTTGAGATCTGACACCAGTCTTGTGTGAGATATACTCGCACGTTCGGCGTTGTAGGTATTGAGTATTTGATAGCATTCCTTAAATTCTAAACAGTCACCGACTCTTATGTCCTATAACATCTTCTAGCTAGACCATAGGTATATAATAATGTTTACTCAATACAATGATTAATGCAATACCTGAAGTTATGAATCCATGAATGGATAGATCTATGTACCTTAGAGGAAAACTAAAATTTCCGGAGAACCAAATGCGTATTCACGTCAGTGACTATTTTGGATCAATTTAATATTTGCTGCTAATTATGTTGCTTTTAAAGACTGACGTTGCAGGAAATAGGTATTTAAAAACTTTTATAATTATTTAATTTGTTACTACGTAAATGATATCATTATTTTCAAGAATATACTAATTGGAATTTCCTCATTCAAAGTTACGTAAAGAATTTTAATCCCAACGGCTCGATGGAACACAGATTTGTCCGATTCTGAATAATATTATCATGAGTGTGACGAAAGCAACTGGATTCAGCAATTTCAAGTTGGTGACATAAGGACAGGGCCAAACCGGCGGCGGCGGAGGAGGTCGGCGACCGCAGACCTAGCGGGAACGTAGCCATACGACCGAGCCCACTTAGCGCGAGCCCGCAAATATACACACGGCCGAAATGGCCGAATACCTCATTACTGCGAAATGTGTGAACCTGACTTAATCATCCCGCAGTGGGTCAAATAGGCGTGTACCCATCGTTAAGTAGTAAGTACACGACGTTACAGCCGATCAGGCAATTAAGTTCTTGGTTTATTTTCTCTTAATCCAAAAGTGCTAAGATTTTCTTTTTTTGTCTTGAGATTTTCTCGACGCGGACGGTATTTGTAACGTCTGTTGGGGTCAAAGGTTGTCTTCAGACAATTAAAACTAACATACTTTACTGATTGTTCTTTTACAACTTTAGCAATCTTTTGTTTGATCATTTCCCGGCAACAGATACACACTTTTCACTAGCAAGCATTCCTTTTGCTCTTTATTACCTTGGCTCTACAATATCGATCCAGTTTACCTACATATTAACCATATGCGTCAGCTGTATTGTGGACCGGTCGGCGATGCCGATCATTTCCAGCAAACTGCCCGGTGATTCATTGAGATATCAATGGGGCTTTGTTGAGACGCCCATTGGCAGTTGTTCACCCTTATTGCAGGACATGTTAGGATCCCTCCTCCAGGGCACGAGTGTCATTTGCTACGCAGATGACACTCTCCTCGTTGCCCGGGGGAGGGACTTCGGTGAGGCGGCCTGTTTGGCCTCGGCCGGCGGATCCTTGGTGGCGGGGAGGATCCGCCGGCTTGGACTGAGGGTGGCGCTGAACAAGACCGAGGCCGTGTTCTTCCACGGGCCTCGGCAGCGCCGCCCTCCTGACGCCCATATCTTGGTGGAGGGCGTCCGGATAGAGGTCGGGGTCCGGATGAAATATCTGGGCCTCGTGCTTGACAGCAGGTGGCGCTTCGGCCCGCACTTTAGCGGGCTTTCGACGCGCCTGCTGAGAGCCGCGGACGCCCTCTCATGGCTCCTCCCGAACCTGGGGGGGCCCAAGACGCGATGCCGGCGCCTCTATGCCGGCGTCCTCAAGAGTATGGCCCTCTACGGGGCACCCATCTGGGCGGACTCCCTCCGGAGGAGGGAGAATGCAACCGCCATCCGCGGGCCACAAAGGGCCATTGCACAGCAGGTGGCGAGGGCCTACCGCTCAGTGGGTTTCTCGGCGGCGTGCGCTCTGGCGGGCACCCCTCCCTGGGAGTTGGAGGCATGGGTGCTCGCCAGAGTGTACGAATGGACGGCGCGGCGGAAGGCGCTCGGGGAGCGCCCCGCCGCCGAAGAGCGGGAGGCTGTGCGGCGGGAGGCGAGGGACGCTATCATCGTCCATTGGACGGAGGACCTCGCCACCGCCGCCTTTGGCCGTCGGACGCTGGACGCGCTCGGTCCAGTCCTGCGGGACTGGCTCGAGCGGCCTCACGGTTTCCTCTCGTTCCGTCTAGTGCAGGTGTTGTCCGGACATGGTTGTTTCGGAACGCACCTGCACCGGATCCGGAGGGAGGAAACCCCAGCGTGCCACGACTGCGGCGCGGCAGAGGACACGGCGCAGCACACCCTAGAGGTGTGCCCAGCCTGGGCTGAACTGCGTCGTGCCCTAATCGATGTTGTCGGGCAGGACCTCTCACTCCCTGGCGTGGTCAACTCCATGCTGGGGAGTGAGGAGGCCTGGGCAGCGGTTGCCTCCTTTTGCGAGGTCGTGATGTCGCAAAAGGAGGCGGCGGAGCGTGCGCGGGAGGACGATCCTCTCGCGCCGCCGCTCCGCAGGCGAAGAAGGGGTGGGAGAAGGCGGTTGTATGACCGTCTCCTCCCACCTCCTGGTGGCGATTAGCGGGCGACAGGTGCGGGGGCACCTTTTCGCTCGCATTGCACTAATCGCCACCCTCGTCGGGCGGGAACGGCCGAGCACTGCGGTCGTTCCCGGGCCCCTCCACTAAGGGAGGGGCGTGAAGGCCCCGCTGTAAAGGCGGGCGGTCGTCGGCGGAGGACTGGACGTAAAGGCTGTGCCAGTTTCCCAGTCCTCCTCCATAAAGACGATGCGGGAGTGCCGCTGGGTTATTTTAGTGGGTATACCGGGCCTCAGCCCGGGGAGTCCCACATAGCCCCCCATTCCCCCAATGGGTGGGTATGCGTAATGCATTTTTTCCCAGCGTGATCAAAAAAAAAAAAAAAAAAAGGACATGTTAGGATGTTTAAGCGTGTTTTTGCTTGGCAACTTATGGATGGATATTCAGAAAGTGATACCTATATTTTTATGTGCAGAATCGTTTATTTTTCAGTGCACTTTGCGAAAACTGACGCTAAAATTATTTTCTTTTTAGGGTTCCGTTTCCAAAGGGTAAAAACGGGACCCTATTACTAAGACTCCGCGGTCCGTCTGTCTTCCTGTCTGTCTGTCCGTCTGTATCTCATGAACCGTGATAGCTAGGTAGTTGAAATTTTCACAGATGATGTATTTCTGTTGCCGCTATAACAACCTATACTAAAAACAGAATAAAATAAATATTTTAATGGCTCCCATACAACAAACGTGATTTTTTGCCGTTTTTCGATAATGGTACGGAACCCTTCGTGCGCGAGTCCGACTCGCACTTGGCCGGTTTTTCAAATAGCCAGACTATTTCATTTACTTTTCATTTTCAATTAAATTTTGCCAAGTATTTGAATATCCTCTCCTTCGTGCGGATAAATTCTCGATTTTCTTTATTTTCTTTTTTTCAGTATCGATAAATGATAATTTTTATTCCTTCGCTGCTCATCGAGCGCTTGTTGGGGGTCTGCTAATGGCGGTGCATTGTCGTGAATGCGCATACCAATTGCATTTAATCACGCGCAGTCGCGTTGTGAGTGGTGTGACCGCCGATTGTATTGTGTGGCCCATATGTTAACTTATTTATGGGAGAACAGGGATTTTGTAGAGCTTTATTAGCAAGAGAATTGTTATCAATGTAGATTTTTGACAGATGTTACGGTTGGTCAGTCAGAAATCGTCTTGAAGTCTTGCCATAGTCAAAGTCAAATATATTTATTCAACTAGGCCAATAAGCGGCAATTTTGAACGTCAAACAAAAATTAAAATTAAAATTTACAAGTAATAAAAGTTGATTCTACCGTGCATTCGCAAAAGTAGCTTGTTATGGAGAAGAATGCACAAAAAACTCCTAAAAAAATATCAAGTACATTATTGTAAGGGCAAAGAGTTTTTTAAATCGGTTAAGTAGTTTTTGAGTTTATCCATTACAAACAAACATACTAACAAATATTCCCTCTTTATAATGTTAAAAATATTAGTGTAGATAGAGTAACAATTCGAACCCATTCGTTATAAGACCACTATGCCTTGTAATCAAATAACGCTAACTTTATAATATCATTTATTTATTATATTCTTTATTGTACACCACATAAATACATACAGGACAAACAAGTATAAAAGCAAGTGTACAATGGGCGGCCTTATCGCACAGGGCAATCTCTTACAGACAACCTTTATCATCGGCATGATAATTCCTACTTTTCTTTCCAAGAATCTAACTGGGCACGTTAACAAGCTAAAACCTCTAAAAACTGCACCTACAAGTATTCACGTCAACCTGATATCCCTTATTTTTTCTTACAACAAGTTGCATTGATTGCCTTCGCCGCTCGATTTCTTCGTTCAGACCTACCCGCATTATAATCTTACTGGAGTCACTTGCTCACTTGGCAATACTTGGTGAAGCCAGTTTGCTAACTGGTATCTAAGCAATGTTCTTGTTTGGTCCAGATGGGTCAATCACACCTGATATGAAACGCGGTTCAGTTATTAGCTAAGTTAAGGGTTATTTCTTGGGCTTGGCCTCATAAGCCTGGTTATGGGTAGGTGTTTATGTGCTATCATTATTGTTAGTGAGGGAGAGTCTATCGATTTCAGTTTCCTTGATAGTAAATTAAGTCTTTAGAGTCATAAACGTCGAATTTATAAGAAAAAAATGAAAGCACCGCCATAGTTTCGTAAACCAACACACAAACACTCACCGAAGGTTTGAAATTAGGGTTTTCTGAAATAATGTGCACTAGGCGGAAAGCAAATGCAGCAATGAGATGTCCGGTCCGGCCCGGTCCAGGCATCGTTCAAAGTGCCAGTGTTTGATATCATTAGGCAAATTACTTTCAACACTATGTTGATGTAAAGTTACCCAAATGAAGGAGCTTTCGCCAAAGTGGCGCCAACTGGTGCGGTTAATTTTCCTGAAACCAACGAGGGCATTAAAATAGAGGTTTACCGTAAGAAAAATAGCTGATCTACTGAATCCTACATAGAAAATAACCTATTTATTATCTATCCTAACAAACGAACCACTAATACAGACATTAAATTAGATGTGCCACAAGATAGCATATGCGCTTTAAATACCTGATGTATAAAAGAAAATGAAACCACCGCTGTTGACGCTGTAGTTTCGTAAACCTACACCTGAATTCTCCTAAAATTGCTTAAGTAGAGGTTACTATAAGAAAAATAACTAATCTTCCTTCTTGCCTACACAAATCGACTTAAAAATATGTTCATAACCTTACAAATGACGCCACTATTAGTACAGCAAATGAATTAGATGAAGCACAAGATAGCGTGCACTTTATGAAGTCTGAGTCTGTTATTGTCCTGATCCGCCGCCCGATAGCGGCATTGTGTCGTGCTTTATGTGTCTGACATCACTGACACTTTAATGTATTGTTTCGTGCCAGTTATTAGTCTTCATTTACTAGCTTTTTGATAACATTGTTTAGGTTGCTTGTTGGTGAAAAGAAGGTATAAAGTTCACCTACAAGACGTTTTATAAAGACATATTTTTGGCAGTCTCGTCGTGATCTCAGTAGCAATATCCAGCATTATTAAAACGCTTATTTATTTATTGCCTGAATTATCTCACTGCAGGATAATGGCCTCCAAATATGCCATGTTTTGGGCAAGTGTAGAAAAGTCTTGTCGTAGGTGTCAAGTTCATCCCGCCATCTTCCCCCATGTCTTTCTCGATGTCACCGTAGTTTTTTCCAAAACCCACATTGTGATAGATTTAGCCTATGTATCGTTCGAAATACGGCAAACCTGGACGGCCCAGTCCCATTTAAGCTTGGCTGATTTTTGCACAAATAGAAATAAAATCTAATATCTATGCATAATGTGCATACGCCAATTTAAAAACTTCAAACGATGAACTTCCGTCGCTCTTATTTACTTAATCTTCAGTAAAATATTGAAGCAAATTACCTCATGATATCCGGCTCGAAGGACCAAAGCATACAAATCAGCAGCCCTCGCACGTGCATCGCCGGTATGCATCCTGTACCCAGCGATCGGTTGCTAACTCATTTGATTGGCCGTACTCATAAAATTGATTCCAGAAATTAACCTTTTTATAAAATGGAGAATTATGGAGTAACACGCGAAGAATTGTTTTATGTGTGTGGTCCTGGGAGCTTTGGATTATTTAGTTAGAGCTTTCAAGTAAATGTTCTGTAAAAGGTTTTAGTGTTTTTGTTCTCAAATTAGAGTTTTCAGGAAAATTCACACCATCGTTTGGCGTCACTTTGTGAAGAGGTCCTAGAGGTTCGCACTTGGAAAACATAACTTAGGACTTCTTTGACAAATGCCGAGATGTGACGTTTGAGTACTGCCTCCATTTTAAAGTCGAAATGAAATAATAAAAATGAAATCTACAAATAATTTAATATCCTACTCGAATCTAAATAAGCGGACAAGAATAACAAGAAAATCATCAAGCTTTTTACTTTTAATTTGCAAACGCAATTTAATTGCTTCATTAGGTCCGTTTGTTTATCATCAACACTCGGACACGAAACCGACTTCAAACACAATTAAATCGATTCCAAGTAATCGATTTCAAACTAGATCCACTCGTTCGGTAGCCGATAGCTTTCGCTGCGTTCATGAATACGTGCATCTAGAGATCTTGATCGCTTGATCCCATAGATTATTATCAGTAAAACCAATTGCTTTAAAATTAGATTCCGATTTGATATATTCATGACTAAACTATTGCCGATAATGTAATGCTGATTTAGTCAAGTTTATTTTAAGAAAATTGAGAAAGTAATTTCTTGGTAGACGCAAACCAATTATAACAACTTTACTTTTACTTCCCCATCACAGACAATCTGAGTACCTACACAGAATCGAAGAAATGACAAACAGCGAGGCAGCTTGTTTTGTACCAAAGTCTGAAACTCTGAACAAACAAACAACACAACCGAACCATTTAATCAAATAGCCGCAAATAAACTACAGAGACATAGTGCAAAGTATCATTCAACACCACTAACAAACAGTTTACGATGCTTTCATTGTAATTCGGAAAAAAGTTCACTTTACTTCGTCACCTCGAAAAATCGATCTTGCTTCCCCACACAATGCCTGTCAATTGGCTAGACAGTGTATTGGTAGTACACTGTCGGTACACGAAACCAACCCACCTTCTTCTTTAATTCTTAATCAGACATGTACACTGTCCAAGGCGAGTTCTTTTTCGAGTTCTTTTTCGTCTTATTATGCAAGAAGCTAGATTTAGCCAGTAAAATCACTTTCACCAGTGAAAGGCTTATCTTCAGGTGAAGATCAATAAAATGATAAGACGTGCAGTGGTGCATTCAGTCTGATTCAGTCGGCTGCAATTGTAAGGTCGCGTAGTTCAAGTTGTTCTTACTTTTTCTTGGATTAGAAACTAAAAATAGTTTGTCTGATTTGTGGAATTTTATGTCTATTTATGTGAGAGGAAAAAGTGTCTTAGAAATTACGTGTTTTCTATACCAATACCAATAGCTTATAAGTTGATGATTTTTTTGTTTGTTGTGTGTTTGTTTGTTTGTACCGAATAGGCTCCAAAATTACTGGCCCGATATTTTTGACATTATTCCCGAGTAACATAGGCTATAAATTATTTTCAAAAATATTAGATCTGTATGAAAATTGCGATAATGTAACCCAACGTAGCAAAATTTTTCAATAAAATTCATTATTTGGCGTGCGCTGAGAAAACTATTGATGATACATAAAAATTATGTACTAAATGATTAAAGTACTCATTATTACCTAACTACAAAAAAGTCTGCGAGAGAATATATCTCACTATCATAGTTAAGTCACAATAGCAGCTTTTATGTTCTAAAATTTAATTAGATCGCTGGTAGAAACAAAAGTTGGTTACATTCGTATTTTTTCAAATATAAATAGTTTAACAAATTGATAGATAGGGTAGGTAAGTAGGTTAGGTGCGTGGGTAGGTATGTAGGGTAGGGTAGGTAGGTTGATCGGTAGGGCAGGTGAGTAGGTTGGTAGGTAGGTAAGGTAGGTGGAAATATAGGTGGGTAGGTAGGTAGAGTAGCCAGTAGTGTAGATAGGTAGGTAGATAGCCAATTGACGGGAGCGAAGCCGCGGGGGTCAGCTATTATAGTCTCTGATACAGATGTGGATATTTCCTCTTTTCCGTACATGATGTGTTAGTTTAGTTGAAGGCTCAAGTTTAAACGTATCAAATCATACTGAGTAAAGCAATATTCAACGTACCAACTCATCATCAGCCCAGTTAGTTGCCACTAATGCCAACTATATTATCATCTGCTACCTTAATAACAAGATAGCTGATGATTGCCATTAGCTGACCATCAAACAAGGAATTTTCATCTCACGATTCTACCTAAATAAATGATGTTCATAAAATAGGACTTCATAATTCCAGCGAAGACTCACTAATTATATTTTATGAAGAAAATACAGACCTAAAAAGTTAATAGGATTATATTTCTGTAAGTCCGATGAGGACTGCTGGGTATTTTCTGTGTATGGTTAATTCTGCGCCATCAGTAGCAACCTTGCATGCTTGCCAGTTATTTTGTAATGTAGATTTTCTTTTCCGAGGAAGTCAGCGAGAATATGACTGGTTTAATGCTTTTCAAGGCAATAGAGGAGTGTTCATTGAGATTCTTAGGATACTCACCCCAACCAGTGAAACTGATGAAGACAGAAGGTAACTGGATCAGCGAGATATAGGTAAGTACCTGATTACATTTTGAATTAGTCTAACTAGTTTAGTTTTTTAGGGTTCCGTACCCAAAGGGTAAAAACGGGACCCTATTACCGACACTCCGCGATCCGTCCGTCTGTCTGTCTGTCTGTCCGTCTGTCACCAGGCTGTATCTCATGAACCGTGATAGCTAGACAGTTGAAATTTTCACAGATGATGTATTTCTGTTGCCGCTATAACAACAAATACTAAAAACAGAATACAATAAATATTTAAGTAGGTTTTTTGCGATAATGGTACGGAACCCTTCGTGCGCGAGTCCGACTCGCACTTGGCAGGTTTTAATAGTGTAATGCAGATTCGAATTAATTATACAAACAATATAATAAACAAAAAGCAAGTTGGGTCGCCATACATATTCCTACTAATAATTTCTAATATCAATTCATTGAGAATTCAAACGAGGGCCATGTAGTAGCTGACTCATAAAAAACGTCTATGCGAAGATGCGAACCTAGTACACAATTATTAGTTTTAATGTAAACCGTACCACCCCGGGGTCGGCGGGCCACCGCGGCCATTGCTTGCCCTCTGTGGTCACTCAACTTTGTTTTTCTACACGCACAGACAACACTTCATTCTGCCTCGTTGACTTTCTCAAGGGGTTCGGTTTACAAAGCAAGTTTTCTAAAAGTTGGAGAGTTTTTATCGAAGTTTGCACGAAATTCATACATTGTATGTATTCGTGTTTATTGGCGTTACGGTATGTGGACTGCATGTAGAGTGTTCGACAAACACGAAACATTTTTATTTGGTTTATTGTGGGCGGGTAGAATTAACTATTGGAATAGGTATTTGATTAAACGCGATGGCTGTAATTTATTAAACACTTACTTATTTTCGTGGAGAAAATAATGACAGTTGCTTTCGCTCTCGTCATGTAATTATGTTGAAGACATTATAAACGGTTTCTTCCATGTTTTCCCAGTATGAAAGAAATCAAACGCTTCATGATGAAAATTCTGGGCAGGGAAAATCCTAGCTTGAGCTCTTTTTCTTTTACGAAAAGTTGTGAAACCTTACTTCTCTCCACTAAATCACTAAATTAACAACAAACTCTCAAATACAAACAGACATGCGGAAGTCGCCTACACGCGGCAGTAGCGGACAACGACGGGACATTACATTATGCGCGCACGCAGAATGCAACAATAACCATTTGACCGACGCAAGCATGGCGTGGCATGGGCCACGGACACATGGCCAGCATGGCCTGGCCCACGCCTACGTTTTCTATCTATTTACAATCCTAATAATTGGGTACTTGGACACCATAGGCCGACCATACAGGGCCATAACACTGTCATTAAAGTGTAAGTGCCTAGCTTTAGGGATATAGTACACCATACCTAGCATACCTGATAGTTTGATAGTGTGATTTTAGTTTAAGGTCTTTGACTTCTGTGGCAAATTAAGGCGTTCAATTGAGTATTGTTCCATGATAGTTTATTTTTATAAAGGTAAAACCAAAGTAATATCAATCACGGCTCATCAGCTGTTCAACGACTCAAAAGTTTTGTTACAAAATCATCATCATGTCTCCATCTTCACGTCACCCAAGGCAGCCATATTAAGGTCGTCGATCCATCAAACCGTATTTGTGTTCCTAATACCGCCATTACCGAAGTAAATAAGAACTGACTATAGACAATAATGCTCAGTTTTATTTATCTTAGACTACGGTTAAAAAAGTGGTTTTCCTAGCGGTCGGCTTATGTGTATACCGCCGTCATAATGACTCAATAACTGCAAAACAAACAGTGGCTGTGTCTAGAGGAATCTAACTCGTTCTATTTAACTTTTTACAGAATAATGTGCTGGGGTTTCTCACGGGCGGTGGCTGGGTTGGACATTAGAGGACGTCAATGAGCCCGGACTATGTCAAGTTATGTACGGGGATATGAGGACATTGTAGGTGGAAATCATAGACCTAATTTATGAGATAATGGCTTTTCAGCCGCAACTTCTCTCCAATGGCCCACGGCAATCGTGTAGCTATTTTTCTATAAAGGCAAATATCTCAGATGACGGCTCAGTACTTTCTGCCTGGATATCCTCTAACTAACAAACAATTTTATGTTGCTGACATACTTATATTTTTAGGTTTGTAATCGGTCAGTAGATTGAGGTAAACCACAATCTTCCCTAGTCACAACATATTTTGCTATTGCATCCACGACATCCATTCAGTTCTCAAACCAAGAATCTATCAATGCACATTTTAATGTCCAACATCCACCATTGTGAGCAAAAGCCATAAAACATTTCATACGTCCAAATTCAACATACAAAATGGCCTCGGGTATGCCTATACACCTAAAGAATTTGCTTTGCTTCCTAAGAATTTCGCCGTACCAAAGTCCGCACAGGTATGTAAGCAACCCGTCTATAAATCTAAATATTTTACTCCACACTGTTTTATATACATAGGCTATGTGAGAATTGATTTTTAAATGGACATTAGCATTCATAGCAACTCCCGATCAATGTTCCACCATACAAATGAAGTAAGTTTGCATGGAATTAATAGGTACTACAAGTCGTCAAATAGATTTTATCTTTACGAATTTCTGCGATAAATTTACCGCTGTCTAAGAAACTGGGGATTAATGTGCACGGATTTTGGGCGTTTTTATATGCAAAGGATATATTTAGACGTACGTGTACGTGTATACTTAGACGTCAAGTGTCTGCAAATACTCTTATTTCTGTGAGGTTCAGTGTTCTCACGGAAACGTGAAAGATTGCGCTGTTAAAATAATTTGACTCTTGTGTAACATCTTGTGTATTAGTATTATTACGGACGTACGGAAACTTATATTATTATGTGGAAATACATATTATGAGAAGCTCTAGAAGATTTTCCTAAGTTCGAAAGAAACATCGTTGTTATAACAGTTCACCTTGAGTATAAGATTAGAAAAAAAGACCTGCTAAAAAAGTAGCACTTCAAGTACTCTTTTTGTGAGAGAATAAAGCATGATTACTTACAAACACTTGAATTTGGCCTAAATTAATTACTCTATCGGCCGCTTGCACTTACAGGAAAAAATTGCTTATTACCACAATTTACCAACATAAATAGCTTGTCTATTTTTGAAGAATCACTTCCGTTAAACATAATTAGCTCTGAATGGCGGGTGACAACGTGACTAAATAAATAAAAAAATAAGAACAAAAAATGGCCAATCGCTGTCAAGCGCACGTCAATTGACAAAAAATATCATTAGATGAGTCTATTATTTATTCAGTAAGACATTCTGTGTCTTGATGCTTTTTACACAAGCGTTAGGTACGTGCTCTATTGTAAACAATCGACTGACTCGACAACATTTTTTAACACGGGATGGGCTTGAAATAGTTGAACTATTTGATCAACTATTTGACAAAGACTAGATTTCAGACGATAGTTGAAACTATTGTAAACAGTGAGAGATTTCAGCACAGACATTCAGCAGTCTCTTTGAGAGGCGTTACAAGGGTCAACTGCTTAGCCAGGGTCAGATGACAGCTTCCAGGCTAATAGTTGGAAAAAAGACAGGCACATTATGATCATAAGTAGGCAATTTGTAAATCTTGTTCAAAATGTAGAGTAACAAAATGCATTGCCATTTATTATTCTTGGACGACATTGGTCTATTACTGTCGATGACAAAGATGACAAAAAGTATTGCTCTATTTGAGATATGACCGCATACTGGTGCGGTCAATGCATTCTAAGCGTGCTGCTCATCAATATACAATGATATATTAGCAAATGTTTCTCTAAAGCCAAGCACGATTGGCAAAGCAAAAATATAATATTGACTCATATTGTGGGGAAAACGTAAAATCAATCGCAAAAGTTATGCATAAAATCATGAAGCGACCACTGATTCGGTCATTAGCTTCTTGGCACAGATAATATATCATTCCGAGCAATTTCCTCTCGATCACAAAAAAATCGATTTGAATAGAGATTGACGCGACATGAAAGAAATCGCTTCGACCCAAACTAAAATGCAAATCGATACTGCAAAACCGGAACTGAACTAATATTGTGAAGAGGTGAATTGTTTGTATTTTATAATGTTTGTACGAGGGTAATCTCTAAAAGCACTGAACTGACTGAACACGGTATTCTCTAAAATTACGAAATTATTTTCACTTATGCGACGGTGACTTATCTATACTAATAATAATCTATACTACGTAATATTATAAAGAGGAAAGATTTGTATTTTTTTATTTAACGTTTAAACTTAAAAACTACTGGACCGATTTCAAAAATTCTTTCGCCGTTGGGAAGCTACACTATTCCCGGGTGACAAAGGCTACTTTTAGCCCTGTATTCCCACAGGAACGGGAACTACGCGGTTGAAACCGCGAGGCGTCCGCTAGTGTTGGTATAAAGCGATGGATTGGTCGGAGAAGGAACACACTAGTAAGAGTATCCTATGGGCTATGTGGCAAGTAGATTAATAAAAAAAAAAAGTTACACTATCGGTGAATGTTATAAGCGACTTTTCATTCCAGGCTTAAGCACAGTTTCTGCGGTATAAGCCGCCAAGCTAGTTATTAATATTTGTACAAATTAAATCTTATAATTCGATATTTTTTCAACAAATCAATAAAAGAACAGATATTTCACGTTCTTTTTCGATTGAGATCGATTAAAACGATCAGTTTTCCGTCTGAATCGATCATGGCCGCCCCACAAACCTTTGCACTATTGATTTTTTGCCGTCAATCTTACAGTAGCGTCAATAAAAAAAAAATGTGAAAGCAGACAAATTTATTATATGTTTGACTAGAGTTTTAGTGCAGTTTGCATCGTTTATCGTTATGGTTGTAACAACCGTTTGGTTTTGGTCTACAAATATGTAAAGGGTAGTCAATATTAGGAGATTTGGTTTAAACATGAAATTTCAAGTCTCGTTTGCAAGCTCGAAGCTAAATTACACAGATACAAAGCCACAAATAGCTCGTCGTATTGGAACTATCAGCCTACATCCGTTAAAAGGTTGAGATACTTTCAAGTTTTCCAAGATCAGCTTGAAAGAATTAATTTATTCACAGTCGGAATCACCGTGACCCACTAAAGAAAATTACACATCACTTCTTAACGGGATACGTTCCAAAACTCACGATTTAAATTGATTCCGGGCCCTGGGGTTAAACTGGACACCTTTACTTAACGTCTCAAAACTAAAAAGAAAATTGATCGTTAGTGACAACGAAGCATGTAAGACAACGTTGGACGTCAATCTTGCGCGGACAAGATGGCGCACGCCTTTAGTTTCACGTTCCACCACCGTCTAATCGCTCGATGCATCATCAGAAGCGGTTAATGGAGCGATTAAACTAACAGGCGGTACATGATATAACCCGATGGCCGATACTAACTCACCATTCAACTAACTGGGACGACTAAGCCCTGAACATGAAAAGGAAAGCTGGCCGAGAAAGCTTCATAAATCCACAATATATCACGGAACCCATGAAAGGACAATCAGCTTTTTATCGGGTTACCGTTGTCCGGCCGGTCGGCACATTTGCATCGCACAGATTGGAGGCTATTGGAGCCTGCACTTCAAGGTCGCGATGTTTTTATATTGCGTAACGGACTGATTTGTTCGGAACTGGTTTCGTTGATGCGTCTGATTTGATAAGGGTCTGGTCCCGCTAACTTGTTGAGGTTGACACCCACTTGCTGAGCGGCTGAGCGGAAATTCGATAGTAAACTCGTTATGGTAATGATGTTATTTAAGCCCGTAATCGCAGAGATAGATTCTTGCTCATACTTGCCAGTAATCGTTAGACGGTGTAAAAAACTGGATGATCCAATTGCATACAAATAGTCCGAAATGTTGTTGCGAGATACACGCGAGTTTACTTAAGCTATTTATCGCAGATGAAACTGTATAGATTACACGGAGGCAAGTATGTAGCAGATTATGATGATTATTCTCAGCGATAAATTCTAAACAGCACTTACTAACTAGGCTCGAATCAGCTGTAATACTTACCAAAAGTTAAAAGAAAACGCAGTAGAAATTGTGTGTCCGAAGCTCAGCAATGTTGATAACTGTTTCGTCGCGAGAAAGTGATTAATTGTAATCAATCGGAATTCAAATCTTAGCATACTGACATACAGTCGATTAATTGATTCCCACAATTAAACAGATACCTTGATGGCTGAGAATCTGAGATCAGAAACAGATCTCTCAACTGTTGTTGACTGTGAAAAATGTAGAGGAAAAGGTTAAAGTTAACTTTAGCTCAAAGAAAGTGAATGGACGTATTATACATTTGATCATAATAATTATGTACTTATATGGAAATGATTAAGCGAAATTACTTATTCGTAATCTATAAGCAGACTTCATATTTTCTCGCTCAAAAATATACAAAGCTCTTTACCGGAGGTAAAAAAATACCTCAGGGAAGTGTTTTCAAAAATTCAAAATTGTTTATTTCTTAACAAAATCTGAACAACAAGTTATGATTGGAGCCTCTTTTTAGGCAAAAAAATGCCTGTATTAAGAGACTCCGCTTTTCCATAGCGAGATAATTATTTTTACAAAAACAGAACAAAAAAGAATAACATTATTCACGTAATTGTGTATGTGGGGATGGTTTGAGTGTGTTTTGTGTGTGTGTGTGGATGAGTGTATGTGTGTAAGTGTGTGTGTAGAGAAAAATGGGTGAGTTAATATGTTGTTAGAGCGCCTCAGTATCTTCATAAGTAAATGGTTTTATCCAATTTGTTAGCATTTTTTTACATTCATGTAGTTGTTTAGTGTATATGTATACCTCTTTGTTTACCCTATTATATAGCTGAGCAGAACGTTTGTTGTATTGTACAGCAGCGAATTTTGTTCTAGTTTGTGGGATTTGAGCGATCATGTCTTTCCGTCTTTTTGATGTAATATTTGCATTATAAGGCAGTGTCTTATGTTTTTTTAGCATTGTATATGTGATGAACAGTTTTCTAACAGAAAGCAGGCCACTAATCTGATATATAGACTGTCAGTAGGGAATCTGATCTTTTTAAAATACATTATTTTTATTAGTACTTTTCAACATAAAAATGACAAGGAAATGGTTTTAGCGTACCTTAGTGCTGTCAATATCTGATACTTTATAAAATCTCAGCTAGAATCTTAAGTTTAATCGATGACAGAACGTAAGTATCCATTTCGTAACCATATCGGTACCATAGACATAATTGAGTGCCAATCATTTTAATATTTCTTCGCGAATAAAAAGTGGCGCCTAGAAATTAGAAAATCAATTATCAGACCGATATTGGCAAGGGCCCTTTCCTTATGTACTCGGTGCTTACTAAGAACGGGTCTAGTCGAACTTAGTAGAACATACATTCCACTTACTGGTATAAAGAATTTATATCTTGTCTATGGATCTATTATGGCGGATACGATGCCACGAGATGAGACTAGTTGCATTTGCGATTAGGGTCGCTACTCCTTGAAAGGTTGACTAGGGATCCTATATTTAGAAATCAATAAAAAGTGCGTCCGCTTTCGTTTTTTTTTGCGCTGTCATAGTCAATTAGGGAAGGAATGGTATGTGAATAAATGACAGGCTGCAGTGTATTATTAGTTATTGACAAATGAAATCCTTGTGACTGCCTGACTGGCGCATGGCGGGATGACTGAGTGCTGTAGTGCCTAGAGCAGAGATTATGATTCGTTCGATTTTCTGTTTGGAAATTTGCACGCTGTTTTTTTTTTTGGAATTTTTTGATTGTAACATCCTGCAATGCTTGTAATGTCTTGAAAATACATATGTGATTTGCCTTGAAAAGCTATAAGTAGTTAAGAGCGAGGGCCGTTTTGTTTTAATATCTTATTATGAAATAAGAAAAGGGAGGAAGAGAAATAAAGCCTTTTTTTTTTTTTGGTAATAGTAGGGTCAGTCACAGATTTATCTAAGTATTATATGTTATTATTTTCAAAAGTCGGCAGCTACGCTACGCCCCCTATTTTTAAAATAACATCATGTTTTATTAATCCATTGTTTGGTATAATAGCCGTGTGAACTAGCACTAGCGTCCATTTCGTCGGACCACAGTTAACAGAATACTGGCAATAGCATAGATATAGTATGTACAAGATACACAGAGTCAGATGGAAAACGAAACCAAAAATATAAAATCTATGTGTGAGGGAATTTGTCCATGTGTTAGTTAAAAAAGTGTTGATAAAAAGTCCATGTTCAATATCGATATCGATACTTGGTGAACACCTTAAGAAACACGATTGCTGGGCAAAAACCATGCTTTGCTTTAATTAAAATACAAATTACAAAATAATATCTCGCATGTATTTAAAATACGAAATACAAAATATTTTTAAGTCGTGTATTTAAAATGTAAAGTACAGTATTTTAACTATTTTTATTTAAAATATAAATAACAAAATACAGTCGGTCATTCATCGTGACATTCGTACTAATAAACTTAATCAATACACAGAAGTTCGGTGAAAATAACCGTTTGAAATAAAAATATCAATTTACAAGGTACTTGACAATTTCACGTACGCGGTTGCCATTTTGCTTATGAATGCTATCAAGCGCTATTTTCTGCAGAACGCATCTATTAATAAAATTGCTAAATGTATTTTGAAGCCACAAGTGTTTGAAGTACTAATAAAAAAATACCGCAACGTCAGGTGAAATTAGGCGTGACCAGTATTGAGTTTTGAACTTTTTGACAGTCGTTCAGCTATGTTAGAGGTATCTAGATGGTTTGAAAACTAACACTAGGTTGGCCACTAACTAACCATACGATAGGAAGTGTCATTCTTACAGGCACAAATAAAATAGGTATAGATTCTTTCATTAGAAGTCGTCGATGTTTTCTTTGTATGCAGTATTTCGATTCAAAATGTTTACTACATATTGTAGAGTTTTTATTTGGAGACCATCCATCTCTGTTTAAAATTCGAATCCATTTTTCTCTTAATACAGAATTATTTGGGAATCTGTAGGTACATAAATATTATATATTATTATTTACACAACAGAAAAAAATGCTGATGAGCAGAGCACTGATGTATTCTAGCCACTGTAAAACTAATAAATGCATACAATTATAATGACCCTAAATAGACGTTGCACTCGGGTTGGCCGCAGCGAGGACAACCTCCTCAGGTGGGGGTTCTCTGATGGCACTAGTCTTCAGTGCTTATGCAGCATCTCTCCGCAGACCATGGCCCATCTCACGGAGAGCGCAGCATGCCCTGTCACCTGTACTTACGAAGACCTTATGACTGCGTCACCGAATGGTATTGCCGTGGCTGAATTCTGGGCCAAACACAATATTTAACTTTTTATATTTGCCATCGACACGCTAAGAAGAAGAATATAATGACATTCCTAAACCTACTCAAAGTAACAAAACATCAAAACTCTCCGATTTTTTTTGAAAAATATAGGCTAATATAATAAACATGCAACTTTAAGTACAGTTTCGATAAAAACATCTTCTCAATCGTAACTTAAATCTATTTTAACAAAACCTGACTAAATAAGTTTGTATTCATGTCATGATGTCACTAAAAACGATTAAGTTTTTATCGATACTCATGACGTCACCGCTTTGTCAAGCCCTAGCGTAAACAAACAATTTACTCTTTTACATAATATTTTCGCCAATTTTGTTTATATATACGAAATATACTTATATAAAATATTGGAAATTAATATACTATTGTGAGACTCTTTTTCTGAGCCGATTACTAGCAGAAATTCGTCAAAATATGGTTCAAAACAATCCAAGGACAAAATTGTATTCACCTGTGAAACGTGTATTTATTGGGGTTATTTCGTCTTGTAACGTCACATTCACTCACAGAACAAGTCACCATAATTGTATAATTAATATTATCAATTTAAATATAAGATTATTATTTAAATGCAAGAAATTCACTGCGGCGTAAAACAGATGGGCCGCTAGGGGTACTTATTCGCGAAAAAAATGACATATCGGTACGTCATTCACTCTCTCTTTTTCTCTTGGGCGGTTTGTACTTGATTAGGATTTCTCGCTCGCACGCTTCGTGTATCTTTTTGCGTAGCAAAAAAAATTCTAAATCTATGGTTCAAACCCTACCACTGCCTTGAGTGTCAATTTTTGACAGGTTTAAAGGTGTTTGACAAATACTTTAAAATTCTTACTTCAGAAACTAGTGAAAACCTTTAAATTAATTTAATAATAGACACTTTCTAAATGTCGGTCAGTATTGATCGGTTCACCTTTCAGACGGCCATACCATACTGCGTGTACTCAGTCGTTAATTTTATTTTCCACAATCAAGCAGTTGGTGTTTCACTTGAGAAAGTGCCAGGTGCTTGACTGGTAATCTGATACAAAACACTTCATACGTATGCTTTTAAATTTCAGTTGAAGAAAATATCGAGGTTATCGGAAAATAAATTAGTTTATAAGGAACAGTATAGCACCTGAAGCCAAGTTGACAATCTACAATCGATAACGCTAGTAGAAAACGAATCAATGTATGGGAATGACACATCTGAACGTTAAGTAACGTGGTCAGATACAAATAGAAGGCGTTAACGATTGTAGCAAGAGATTCGATACGAAACTTTTGTAACTTGGCTAGGGCTGAACAGGCAATTGTATTGAGCGATTGGTGATAATTTTACAAGAAAATGCCTAGGTCACTGTTTTACGGAGTAGCCTCTTGGGGATTGGGTTAATTAATAGAAAAACCTGGAATGCCTTGGGTGATATTTCATATATTTGGCAATATTATGTAGTTTAGATGCAGGTTGATTCGTATCTGATCAATACATTCAATCTTTTGTAGTGTATTACATGTAGCTAGGTATGTATACTTGTACAGTGAACATCCCTTAGGCGCAGGCCACATAGAAATGGCGTCGGGCGCGGACATGGCACGGGTGGCTTCCTATTCCATTCAAATTTCAAACAAAATGCATGGAAATAAAGCGCAATTTGATCAAGCGCGGGCGCCGAAATGGCGCGTCATAACCACGTCCGAGGGGAGCAGTGGTGGCCTAGTGGTAACAGCCGCGACTTACAAATTGTAGGTCGTAGGTACGAACCCAGGCAGGCGCTTTACTTTGTGTTAATTATTTCATCACCACTGCTCTCAAAACGGTGAAGGAAAACATCGTGAGGAAACCGGCATGTCTTAGAACCAAAAATGCGAAGACATGTGACATCCACTAACATGCACTGGGCCCGCGTGGTGGATTACGGCCCATTCCCTCTCACAGAGAGGAGGCCTGCACGTACAACGGACCAAATGCGAGTCTAAGTGCGGAAAAGGGGTCCACCTATCCTATCCTATCCTAATCACGTCCGAGCAACGACATACCGTGTGTCCTATATTGCGCTTTATTTCCATGCATTTAGTTCGAAATTTGAATGGAATAGGAAGCCATGCCATGTCCGCGCCCAAGGCCATTTCTATGTGGCCTGAGCCTTAGGCTATAGAGTTACGGTTTGAAGGGTTCACTCTATTATTGACTGAGGTCAACCCATTGGAGTTTAATAGTATGTGTGTAGTATAGTGGGCCACCGATATCAAGTACCCATCAATGTATTAATTCAACTTTACTAGAAGAAGATCTTTACATAACATGTACTCGTAAAATTACCCAAGAAAAGTTGCAATTAATCGAAACAGATTATCTAAGATAAAACAAATATAGTTAGCGTTGAGAACAAACAGTGTTGTATGTTTATGGTTGTTGGTTGTGAACGACAAACATGCAAACGCGAATATTTGTCCACGCATTAGGTCACAACATCTAGCCAAAGGTCTTATTATCAAGGGTCTACTTGTCGCCTAAATAATGGGAGAAGCTTCTTAAAGGTTTTCACAATGTTTTAATATAGATTAGCTACGCTTTTGTACTTAAAAAAAATCGGACATTGTCAATTACATCCACAGCCCGACTTCATCCAATGTTAAGGCGTATATATTCCCTAAAGTTAACGCGGTATAACTGGCCGTGCCACAATATCAATATTGGACCTCCTCCCTTTGGACCGTTTTTTTTGCAAATATTTTTTGATTTACATATCCTATGTAGGTTAAGAAGAAATTCTAACCATCAAGTTATCTGTGTAATAATATTGGGTTTTAAACATCCAAATCATTTTGGAGAAGTATTTAAAAGAAGTGAAAAAATTTCGTGTAGTTAATTATTTTTCGTAGCGTTATTTTAGTACGTATTATTAATTGCATTTAGATTTATAGTATTATTTAATTACGTTTCGTAGCAAATGTATTAGTCATACGAAAAAACCATGTTTCACAAATAATGTTCATGAATTAATAATATATTATTTTTTTCAAACCTTTTAATCTAGCCGTTACTAAGGAGTATACTTTAGAAAGTAACAGATTTACGGTACCAAAGCGGAGTAACCATAGGCCTCTATTTTCTCGTCACAATCGCCACGTTCTACCCGCAATAGCAACATTGTCGTCTGCCCATCTCGCCCACGGACGACCGACACTTCTTTCAGTCCTTGGATGCCAATCGGCTAAATTCATCCACTGTCAGACAACACAGAGTCTAAACTGCTGGGTCATAGTTTCTTATATATACGAGTAACGAAAGGAAGCGATAAGAAATTAACTTTACAATGCATGTCCTCGAAAAGAGCGTTTTCCAAGCAGCCAAACTGTGCGGAAAGTGTCACTTTTTTTACATAAGTCACTTTTTATACGAGTAACGAAAGGAAGCGATAAGAAATTAACTTTACAATGCATGTCCTCGAAAAGAGCGTTTTCCAAGCAGCCAAACTGTGCAGAAAGTGTCACTTTTTTTTACTAGTGCTTTTTACTTTCCTGTACTTTTTTAATTTTTAACTCCAACGTCAGCCCGCCGCATAGAGTTTTTATTATTTGAGAAAAGTTTTAAAAAATAGTCAAGTACAGATTATCATTCATATAAAAGATAAAACAAAACAAATACTTCATTTATGGCGTTTTTAATTACTCTAGATTTAGATTTTGATCAATAAACTAATTTTAAATATTCATTAAATATGTTTGGCAGGATGAATATTTTGCTCGTGCGTTTTTGCGTTACGACGTGACAGCTATTTGCACATGCGCAGTAGATATGCCCGAGGAAGCGCCATTTTATTAATTTCTTGCTTGGTTCAGATATATTTTTTTATTTCCTCGCACAATGCATTGTTAAATGTTGTATGATACACGTGCGTAAGATGATTTCCGGCTCGTGTCGATTCATCCACTCACTCATCGGAAATCACCTACTTGCCGCACTTGTAGCATAAATAACTATTATCTCCAATACGGTTTAAATAGAGGATAAAGTTTGTATGGAAGTTCGTAATTTTGACAGTAAGAAATACCATCGGAGAGACGCCTTTTTACCCCTTTAAAACTAATTCGAGATTATAGAAGTGGTTCGGTACTATTACGCTGTAGGTAGGGACCGGTTAAATTATACATCCAGTATTAGGGAGCAATTGTCATCAATCGAGCACTGTCCATATCTAAATAACTGAACCAAATGGAAAAAAAAATTGTAAAGTTCATCTGAAGGTCGGTTTTCTTGTCTATTCTCCAAATACTAGATAACTATAAGTAGATCATCAATGGAACAATATTCATTGGAGGTCAAAATGTTATGAAAGTTCTATGCAGATCTATTTAACAATTTCGGTTGCGCACTTAGATGAATTTTGAATTACAAACAAGGCCCTAATTGCGTCATTAAGATTTGAACAATACTAACCTATCTACCTAATACTACCTACTAATCATTATCAGCAACACCGACACCAACCAATCCCAGAAACGGCCTTTTTGTGTGGTTGTGAAGCGTACTTTCCCTATTCTGATCAATAGTTATTAAATCATCAAGATTTTGTGACCGCCGATCTATTAGATATCAAAGATGTGTCATCAGCAATTAACACCATCTTCGGTTAATTTTGTACAAGACAAGCGGTAGACAATGTTATCATAAACGTAACAAAATCTCAGACGGAACCTTCTATAAAAATTAATATTAATTTGACACCAATGATGGTTATGACGATGATGTCTGAATTCCTAGGAATGCAAACATGTGGTTAATCTGATATAATGTTGTCACAGTTACATTATGTGTATTTTTGGTGGCGTTCTTTTAATGTATAGTGTTAATATTGACGCTCGTCCATTAGTAAATGGTGTCACTTGTTTATTTTGCCGGACAGTGTAACTTTTACGGGTGTTGTACCTGCGTGTACTCACGTGCGGAACGATACAACTGCCTACAAAGGGATTGCTCGTACAATATTAAAAGAAAATAAAAAATTACACCTATTTTAAGTAGTGTTTAGGGCTTCAGGAGAAAATTTGGAGAGAAAGAAAGATAAAGATTTATTTTTATTGTAATTTTTGTAGATACTATTTTTTACTTTTTTAAATAGTCGAAAATTCTTCCATACAAACGTAGTCTAGGGATTATTCCACTGTTTGACGATGTACGTTCAAAAAGAAAAGTGATATCAATTTGTCTCATCATTATCTAGCCCTGTATGGAAGCAAAAAAGTAAATATTTGAAAGTTATGAGCGTCGAAAGTTCCACATTTCGACATTAATTTTAATGCATTTTTGGGCGCAAATAAATACCATAAGAAGACGGAAAATTTCAAAACGGCCTCCATACAGGGATAGATTAGTAGTTCAACAATGCAAATAATTTTATTTTGAATAGATAGATTTAGTGTTTTTTTCATGATATCTAGACTGCTAAAGGTTTCGCTCGGTTTCGTCCTAAATCATTATCAATTTCGCTACAAATTTGCAAAAGTATGTATTCGTACGCGAACTATCTTCCTACTGCTCATCACAGCATCTATCTCTTCCGCACGTGTTGTCGGTTGATATAAAATGCATTTTAACCCCGCGCACAAAATAGTTCGTCGACTAGTGTGCCCTTAAGTTTAATACCGAATCGTTGTAATGTCGGCACTTGCATACGGTACTTCCTCATATTGATTAAAAGCCCGACCAAACTATCAACCGACAAAAAGTCTGTAGTTTGCGGAGGCTCTAAATGTTTTCTATTCTATTCTTATATTTGACGACATGTTCACCTCATTAGGTACCTACATATAATCATGGATGGATCTATTAAAACATTTACACGTGTCTTTATCAGGTTCTGAATTCAAAACAAACAGCTCAAGGAACTCATCCACGTGTATATTGTAAAGGATAGTACCTATTTAAAGTTTTAAACGAGCGAAAATAAATTCTAACTAAAGGTGTAAAAAATACTGAATATGGCTCACTGAAATACTAAGTGGGCGACAAACAGTGGGCGAATACAAATGTTTAAAACAGCGACTTGAAAATAAAATTTTATCGACGGAGCCCCACTGCGGGGCTCCTTTTTCTGTCTGTAGGGCCTAACATGAAGAAGATGACGGGAGCTAAGTTAGCTCGGTTTGCTCGCTCACAAACCTAACCTATCCGTGTCGGGGTTCTCTAAGCTCCCGAGCTCGCTTCGCTCGCTCTTGGACTAATTCGTTGAAAACACGAATACACCCGAATGGTTGTTCAGCTATTTACAAAAGAATAAAATGCTAAAATAGAAAAAATAGAACCCCAAATACAATTAAAGTATGTAAGATAATACCGCAGCTCACAAAAACTTCCTAAAAGGTATTACTCAAACCGGATAAATATAGTATTATAATAGTCGTCCATTCAGTATATTTTTCGCCCGGTTAATAATTTCCCTATTGTAAAAACGGTAAAACATCGTAAGGAAACAGGCATGACCTAGAACCAAAATTCGAAGACGTGACACCTACTAACCCGTACTGGGTCCGCGTGGTGGATTAAGGCCCATTCCCTCTCTCACAGAGAGGAGGCCAATGTCCCAGCAGTGAGAACATTTAAAAACTGATGATGATGATTTTTCAAAAGTGCCTGAATCTGTGCCATACCTACACCACGACCGGTTGATCTTTATGAAAAAAACTAGCTTCTGCCAGCGCCTTCGCCCGCTTTAAAAGTGTTTTCTTATCCCAAGGGAGCATTATATAAAATGGGGATGAAAAGCCTTAGTACTATTCCAGACTATAATCATGTTGTGCCAAATTTCATCCAGATCCGTTCAGCCGTTCTAGTGTAATTGAGTAACAAACATACATACATCCATACATCCACACACACATCCATCCAAACTTTCACATTTATAATATTAAGTAAGATTGCATACTATTTTCATGGTTTTTTTTAATATTTTAGGTATCTACCTAACTAGAACAAGTTTTTTGGAAAGCAAGAGAATATCATTGTTAGCCACACCGATGGATGAGAGAGGAAAGGAGGAGATTGCTCTGACCTGTTTGTAGCCAGGTACCTAAAAATGTTAATGGATGCGAACTCTAATAGCAGGCATATTATGATGTAAGTAGTAGCCATTCCTTGTTATAGTTGTAATAATAAAGGAACAAGGTTTTATTTCCTATAAGAATCCAGTATTTTTCCTTCCTGTGTTGTTTTAATTGGCTAGGATATCACCGAGTTATAATGAAATCCCTTGCGGTTGCAATACCGCCATAAAATTGTCTGCCTTAGTAGATCAAGGTCCATTCTACGATCGACTATCAAATTCAAATTTGTGACCTTCCAATGATCGCGAACATTTCGCTTATCTTTATTGAGCCGTATATGTGGCAAATAAAACAACTGCGAATCAAGAAATACATTGGTACAAATCAGCCAAATGACATTGTCGAAATGCCATAAACAAACGCGAATTTTAATAAGACCATAACCAACTTCCTTGTAATAACACATCAAAAACAAAGGGACTCAAGTTTACGAGAGGGACATAAAAGGTTTATTTGTTTTCCACAATAGACACAAGTTGAAGTCATTCATCTTGATGCAACGTGTTTGTTTATTTTATGGTCAATATTTGCAGTCTTTGGACATTTCAATGATTGCTGGCCATTATTTGCATGAAGCGAACACGCGTATGCGTTCTTGTTTAAGTGCTAAACTTGTATGGTGGACACTAGGTTTTATTACAGTGCAATTATGACATGTTAGCTCATCCATTTTTTGTAAGAATATTAACTCTTCATTTTATTTCATCGCATTCAAATATTATTCGACAAATTGTAGTGCCATAGAGCTTCTACTGCGACTTTGCAAGCGTGCAGGTCGAAAATCCTCACACGGGAATACATACTTCCAGGATAAAAGTGCCCTTGGCACGGCACGTGTAAAAAGTTTGACAGGATCAGACTCTAAAGGCAAAAAAAAGTGGACAAAATATGGTATTGTAAACGCTTAGGTGGGTACCTTACTGCTGCAGAAAAATAGTTCTGACTGATTTTAAACGTCATTCTTTCGAATTTCGAATCAGTTTGAAATTGAGGAGTATTTAATTTATTTTTATGTATTTAATATATTTGATTTAGTCGGACTATTTTATTTAAGACCCTTTGACCTAGGCGATGACTCATACACGTCCAGCAGTACATAATCGACCTACCTAGTTTATTAAAATACCTATCGAGTGTAGAATGATGAGCCGTGTCAGATGGCACGTGCTGGCGAATTAACGGGAAGTGCCAATTTGCGGCCGCCCACGACGTAGCCTGGTATAGACTGGATCACTGGACTAGTCACAGTCATACCTCGTTAGCACCACTTTCTTTAGCTTGTGATTGTGACCTGGTCTAGACTGAAAACAGAAGAGTTTTGTGAAAAGAGTAATTTATGATTCACTAGCCGTTCTTCGTGGCTTCGCTCCCGTGGAATAGGTACCCGTATTAGTATACTATTCAAATATGTAAATTAAAATAAATATGTAAATGAAAGTAAACACCATAACAAATACGGTTGAGTGGACTAGTGGAGAGAGAGAAGAAAGAAATGGAAAAACTCAATTTTAGGACCTATACTATTATATTATTTCTACAAATGATGCTCAACTTCATGAATAAAACTCAGCCGAATGAGAAACATATTGTTTTCACAGATAACACAAACATAATCATTGAGGGAAAAGGCATAGAAAAATTGAAAACCAATACAAATATAATAATAGAAAAACTTGCGAATGGTTTACAGCCAAAAATAAACCCCATAATATTTAAGACTAAGACTCGTTATAATGACAAATTAGATATACAAATAAATGGAGACGGGATTGAATTAGTGGACAAGGTTACATTCTTAGGAATTAATATAGATTCGCATTTGAATTGGAAACCGGAGCTTGCTGTTATTGAATCATCCATATCGTCAGCATGTTACGCACTCAGGAGCCTTAGGGATGAATTGAAAACAGGAACTGTTAAAGGCTGTATATTATGCGTAGGATAAGGTTACAGTTAGAATATGGCGAAATAGTTACAGTTATAACTGGCAGAGAGCGTTCATCTTACAGAAACGAGCCATAAGGACAATAGTCAGAATTGCACAATGAGTCTCATGCAGAGATTACTTTAAAAATTCTGAATATTAACAGTACCTAGTCTATATCTTAGTCCTCTCGACGTTTTTTCCTAGGTATCTACATGAGTTTTAATAACAAGAAGAATGTGAGATTAGAGAGATCACGCAAAGAAAATTGATCACCAAAATTTAATATAGTAGAGCATTGCTCGAAGTACCAAGCTGTAGAGTTATTTAACAGGTTGCCTTCTGAGATAAAGATCCTGATTTATAACACCCACTTGTTGAAAACAAAACTAAAAGCCTTTTTAACCGACTTCAAAAAGGAAGAGCTTCTAAATTCGACAGCATTTTTTTTTATGTGTGTTTTAAGCTGTTGCTTCTCATGTGGCCCCCAGATATAAGACAGAACTCTTCAATAAATGAGGGCAAATCTCTTGGGATTGCTGCAATCGCATGTCTGTTTATTGTTTACACCATTTCATAACATTTTAACACATTCGTACGATCTAAAGGGGTACGCAGAGGTGTACAGTAAACTCTAATTTCACCGGTTGTGTTCAAGTATCATGTTTTTTGGGTAATTTATTCTGGCATAACGGTGGGCATTATAGATATTATGTACCACAACTAAAAAGTGAAAAATAAAAACTTTACACAAAAAAATACAACAGACTTCCAAATAAATAAAAACACTACAAAGTCAAAAATAACTTCAATTTCTGAAGTCGGTGTCCAAAAACGAAGAAACAAAAACAAGAACACCGACTTCTGAAATTGAAGTTATTTTTGACTTTGTAGTGTTTTATTTGGAAGTCGGTTGTATTTTTTTGTTAAACGTTTTCATTAGAAACGCATAATTATACAATCTATGTAGGGATTATAGGTGTCATAAGTCTTATCGACGTATACTCGCAATTTAAAACGAACTATTCAGAATATGTAATACTAGCTGACCCCCGGGGCTTCGCTCCCGTCAATTGGCTACCTATCTACTCTACCCACCTACCCTACCCACCCTACCCTACCTACGCTACCTTACCCTACCCTAACCTACCTAATCATGTAGTACATATTTTTTATGTATCATCAATAGTTTTCTCAGCGCACGCCAAAGAATGAATTTTATATGCAACATTTTGCTACTTTGGGTTACATTATTGCGATTTTCCTAAGGATCTCATTTTTTTTTAAATTTATTATAGCCTATGACACTCAGGAATAATGTAACTTTCTACTGGTGAAAGAATTTTCAAAATTGGTTCTGTAGATCCAGAGATTACCCCCTACAACGTCACAAACTCGCAAACTCACAATTCACCAATTTTACCTCTTTATAATATTAGTTTAGATTTGGTCATGTACTCGTAGTTAAAACATGTACGGCAGATGTACTACGATTTCTCGAGTACATAACAACTATGGGGAATGAAAACTTGCTCTGGGCTCTACTCCTGTCAACCAACTGGGTGTCATTTCAAAACGGACGTACATGAATTTAACTCGTATATGAAATCAAGGTTCATTGCAAAATTGCCAAATGAGTGTTAGATAAAAAGGAACCATTCGTGATAGCCTTTTAGAGGCCAAACACAAAAACTGGTTTATTGAATATATGCAAATTATTGCACGATGTTGCTTCTTAATGTTATACAAATGTTTATTCTAACAATAAACCGTTTACAAGTTTTTTTTTATTTGGTTCGATTTTTATTGTTACACGTGACTAAAACAATAGTTGATTGATTTATCTTATCATCACTAATTTATTTGACTTTTGAACTACTTCTATTTCATTGCCAAATAATAACAAAAAGAGTCATGAATATTTTTTCGTGGTTCCCTACAAACAATTACTGACGCGGCGACGTCAATTTTAAAATGTTAGATACTTTTTCCCACAAGAAAGTTTAAGACAACTGTAAATAGCCCATTTCCAATAAGTACATTAATCTCTCGAATCTCTGCTTCGGTTACAAAAGAGCAACGAGCTTAGTTAAAATTAAAGGTTTATTAGTTTTTTTTTATTAGTTTGCGTTTCTTTAGAAATAAACATCGATTTTTTGTGTCATTTTCGTCTTTTCTATTTAAGTAATACTAGCTGCCACCCGCGGCTCCGCCCGCATTGTATTATTAGTACCTACTTCTCCCAATATCTTTTATTTATATCTTTTTAGATAACATTTTTTCTTCGAATATATAATACTTATATGTTTAAATGTAACTCATTTAAACATATAAGTATTATATATTTTTGAAATCACCTCTTAAAACCCTTTATTTTGATACCCCACTGGGTCTGGAAGAAAAAAAAAATTGGGCCTCCACAATATGGCGCCCAAAAGCCGCTATTTTTCTATTTTCCCTTTTTAATGAAGCAAGTGACACTCGCAAGGTTAAGACGTATCGATTAACGTAAGAATCATCAAAATCGGCCAACGCGTTTGGTCTCTAGAACGCCACATGGGACAAACATACTTACAAACACACGAGACTGTTAAACACATTACCCTCCTTCGGCAGTCGGGTAATTATAGCCTATGTGTTATTCTGATGTATAAGCGTTATTTCTGTATATTTTAATTAAAAATCCGTTCAGTGGTTTTTGCGTGAAAGATTAACAATCCTCCATCCTCACAAACTTACACGTTCATAATAGTAGTAGGATATAAACAAATAAATCAGTTCTTATTGAACTTACCTGTTACCGGTGAAAGAAGCAGTGTTGTTGTCCAATTTGAACATCGAGTCCTTGTAGCCCCAACCATACCATTTCAGCAGGTCTTGTCTGAAAATAAATATTTCATTCAATAACCCTTGTTTCACATCAATATAGTTTATGTTTTCAACATATTTGCCAACACTGGACCACCAAACTGTAGGCACTTTTGAATTGTCAAGGATGAAACTAGTTGAACATTCCAAATCATAAGTGCAAAATTCAAAAATAATTCACCATTTTCTGGGTAAAAGGGACATAAAAAAAATGTCACCGTCTACAAGCTACGCAGTAGCGCAGCGTAGCGCTACGAGGCACGAGCATCCCCAAAACTTGCTACGCGTGAAGCGTCGCGTCGCCGTCGTAGCACTCTTGGGGTGGTTCGGCTGGGCCGTTCGTACCTACTTCGTAGGCCGTAGTAGCGTAGCGACTACAATGGTCGTCGAAGAATTTATTAATTCAAATACACATTGAAGGATTTAAATTCGAAATCTACATTTTTGACACTTGTCTGTGGTTTATTTGCGGGCTTATTGTTAGAAATCTGTTGCTAGGCCACAATGTACGGCCTCGTATCCACCTGCAAGCAACTTTACATTGTGGGGCACGATCGCGCGATTGATCACACTACACTTTGGTAGTTCGCAATGTAATACAACTTGTATGCGAGCTGGTTGCAGAAGAAAACGTGTTGCGCCAACCCCAAGAAATATGGGACAAGGGCAGAAAGATAATGATGATGTTGCAGGAAGAAACGTAGGCTCAGAGTTTTGTCTGAGCAATACGCAACGGATAATTGGCGTGGTCACTTTTGCCGTCGTCGGCTTGTGATTGGTGAATTAATTTGTCACACTAAATAATTACTTGATGCCTGGGTATTAAGCCCTTTTCCCTAGGCCCTAGTGAAAAAAAAAGTTTTATATAAAATTTTTGATCTTTTTAGGGTTCTGTACCCAAAGGTACAAACGCAACCATTTTGCTGTCACTCACGTGTATGTCTGTCAGTCAATCGCTCGTCGGTCACACTAGTTTTACAGTTACAGTCTTCAAATTTTCACAGTATAAAGCATCTTGTTGACCCAAAGCCATACAAATTATCAAAAGATATTTTTAAATTGTCTTTAAGGGGGCTCCATACAACAAAGAGGGGCAGGCAAAATAAAATTGAACTACCCTATCGAGTGGAGTACCGTTGCTTAGAGCTCGTTGTGTAGATAAATACTGTTTTTTTTTTTTATTGTGAAACAATGGAATGAGAAGCCACCAAAGTAAGTTTGCGGTTTGGTACGGAACCCTAAAACGGCGAAGTCCGACACGCACTGGGCCGGTTTTTTCAAGCACTTGTACAATTATAGATGTTATTTAATTTCGAACCACGCAACAGCGTATTTAGTAGTTACAAGAAAAATTTAAATTGCACTTTTCTGTGACGTATTATGTATGACTTGTACTATTTTGGAGTCTCGACATTACTTGCAAATCAAAGAATTTATGAATAATGGACAAGGTCGCTTGCTGTTTTGTTTTTGTTCATTGTTGCGAATATGCATACAATAAATGTTGCGAATGCTTACATAGTCAAGGGTCAAGAGGTGAGGAAACAATAAATTAAATGGTAAAATAATCATCTGTCTAATCTAACTAATCAGAATTTAAAGTGAGCGAAGCCGCTGCCAGAAGCCTAGTAACGAACGAACGTGCTTATTATTACTCTGTCGTTGCTTATTTTTTACCCGACTACGGCGAAACCAAAAGGAGTGGTTATCATTTTAGCAGTATAAGTATGTTTGTATTAATCCTATTTTGATGAATAAGGTGATAATCGATTCGTTATTATATTCCGGACCGGGTAAAACAGGCTAAAAATCAGTAAAAAAAACAGTAGTTGGGATATTTTTATAAATTTTTTTGCTTGTTGCTTTATCGAAATCCAGTTTCCAAAATTCTCGGCTGTAATTTTCAAAAATAATTTCACTCACCTTATCTGCTAAAGTAAATAGTTTTGTTTGATTTTTTTACTGCCGTCCAATAATCCAATTTGTGGATCGATAAGATAACGAAATATCGGTCAGTTTTCTATCTTATCGAATACTATCGACGTTTGTAACCTGGTTTTTAAATGCATTTGGTGTTGTTAAAATCAGGATATTTATACGAATAGTTTCTGAACTTTAAGGCGCAGATACCCTTTAATAGCTGATTTTAAAATGAGAATCACGTCTAAACGGCTAGTCGTAATTTTTTGGAAAAAATATATGTTATACTAGAGCGTTTTTTCAATAATTTCATCTGAGTACATTTTAAAATATATTAGTATAACATAGTTTCGCTCAAGGTCGCTGGGGCTTGTTGTCGCCTTAATGCCAAAGACTGATAGGTTTGTCAGGATAGAGTAGAGTCAACTTCAAATTATATTAAACCAAACATCGGGGGTAAGCGGAACCTATTATAGGAATTAAAAATGTAATACGTCATGAAGTGCTAATTATTAAATATTGAAATACAATCGAATCTGTGTTATATTCACTAAATTACGAAAACATTTGTGAAGGAAACTTAATAAGCTACATAATAAGAATATGAAACGAAACGACGATGCTAAAACACTTCGATGTCAAAGAAAAAACAATTCACCATTTAACATTATTTATAAAGGAAGTGGCAATTTTTAAACTTGTTGCAGATGCATCGATTTACAAAGCATTAAAGAACTGGCATTTAAGAGAGCATTGTGTAGTAATAGCAGTCCTTGTAAATAAGAGGTTAACAATCTAACACTCCTCACCTATTCATTGTTACTAAGTATGCAATGCAACAAAACTCGGAACAAACTAATTAAATTAATATTTGCTAGTAGCTCAATTGTAACCTCAACTTACAAGTTTTAGGTCTCCGGTTCGAGGTTTAGGCACTTTACTTTCAATAATTTTCTTCATAGAATCATCACTGTTCTCCAAAAAGTGAAGGAAAACTAACTATAATTTGCATTGAGGTATTAATGTACTATGATAATTTGAGTGAAGAAAAACTATGTGACGTTCACCAATCCGCACTGTACTCTCCGACTATATATGTCTAGTTCTCATTCTTATAAAACAATCCTAAACTAGCATTTGAGCAAGCAATGTAAGCATAGCACTAGAGTTGTCTTATGTGGCCGCTTACTATATCCCCGATTTCTGAAATATTTGAATTTGAGTTTTTATCAAACTCAAAATTTGGCGTTACAGTACGCTTTCACACGTTGTCAACTACAAATACTGAATTCAGAAACCCATCCTTGAGTACGTTCAATGCTCATTTAAAGTAAGCTAGGTCGCTAGGGTGTTGAGCTGGACAAGATTGTTAATACTAAATCGATAAAACTACGTGGTTCGAGAGAGTGCTTTGGAAATAGCTATGCCTAACAGAGCAAACCTTTGGTTCGGTTAAAATATGTATCCTTATGTCCTGAAATGGCACAAAATCACTGTGGGTATTTATCAGCTAGGTACTAAGTAATAAGTATATGCCATCATCATTCTTACTAAGAGACATTTTTAGTAAATACATGAATCGTTATTTTATTTAAGTGAAAAATAAATGATAAGTAGGGTGTTACCTACAGCGAATTTGAATGATTAACGACAAGCTATTTGTGTTTGTTGAGTTTTTATATTGTTGTTATGACAACATTTCTTTTGTTTAGCAAAAATGCTGATCAAAAGAACGTAAACGTATCCCTAAAAACGATTATCTGCATAGAAACGAAACGGGAAAGTTATTCATCATTGTTTCATTCACTTAAAATACGATACTAACTGCTTTAAATAAATAAGATTCTATTGTATTTCTATCACAACATATTATGACGCACGTATATGATTTATTTTAATCTATTCAAGACCAAGGGCAGTTCCCTGCGAAACCCCAAATTATATTAATGGATGACCTCACAGAAACGACTTTACACATAAATTATTGACACGTCCTATAATTATTTTAAATTATCTTAAGTTTTATCATAACTGTTATGGTATAAAAACAAATATAGGGACTATAACTTAACCATGTCATTGCCAAATAGTATCAAAAGCTTGAGATTGTTTTGAAAGACCTAATTAATTACCTAAAGCATCAATTTACATGTAAATATCAGATGTTTATTACATGTCTTTAATCGTGGTAACGTGCCCATTCATATTTACAATTAATTAGCATTGTTAAGTGTCTGTTGATTGGTTTTAATAAAGTTTTGCTTGCGATTATAGTACTAACAATTTTGTTGTTGAATCAATATACCTAACTTTTGCCTAACTATGTTTGGCTCGGCTCCAGGCTAACCGGGTGTAGCTGAGTACCAGTATTGGACTGCCTTTCTTAACTCTATGACCTCGTAACTGGGTAAAACCTCCTGGCAAGACTGGTGTCAGATTTCCTGACATCTGATAATCAATAACTGCTTTTAAAGATTCCTTGTACCTACTTTGAGGTAGGCAAGTAAATAATACGGTAATGTACAATGATACATACAAAACAAAATTGACTTTATTCATTGACTCCAATGCCAAACCTTAGAATTAGTACATTACTGCAGAATCCAGTAAGTAAGCCTTCCTGGCCAAGTATGAGTTAACCGGACCGAACCGCAGGTGAGGTCCGGTTATATACGAGGCCAGGATGGCTTTCTTACTGGTTGAGGCTTGTATAATGCTTTTCTCAAAAATGAAAGAAAGTTTAACAACAAATTCGTTTAATTAATATTGAAGATTACATTCATATTCGGGCAATTACTGATAGATATTGTGATCGATTCATCGGGGGCATTTATATTTGTTTGTTGTACGTCTTGATTAACGGACTCAAAAATATATCTATGTCATAAAATGTCATACCAAAAAGAGAGATAGATAGATATTTGGAGCCTCCCTCCTATAACCATGTTTTAATGGCTAAACTCTAATATGTGTCTGGCTGGTACTATGTTTTTTTTCTAAGCAGATCTGAAGAGGATGACCTACTGTCTAGAGATGGGTGTTTTCGGTTTTTTGCACAAACGGTTATGTAACCGATATACAGTTTTCATATCGAAATCGAAAACGGTTTTCAGATATCGATATCATTTAGTACAGTTTGCATAAGTTAAAATGTTATTTAGATGAGCGAACTAACAACGAACGCGAAATAATACTTAGAAAGAGAGGTAGCGCGTAGTTATGGTTCCTATCATTTGTGAAGTTTGCGTTTTGTTCGTAGTTCGTACGTTTCCGCATTGTTACGGTTTTAAGTTTCAACTTATTCGTTTTCGCACGGTAGTAAGGTTTTTATTAGATACAGTTTTTGTAATATCGGTTATTTAGATATAGATATCGATATGATATGATATCTAACATATATCCGATTAAGTTACGTTTTGATGTATCGGACCAATCCCTACTACTGTCCAGTTAGTAAATTACATACTTACTTACTGGACAGTAGGAGATTCCAAATTTAAAATCTCGCTTCTTACTGGACAGTTGTGAATAAGACTCCGGTCTTTCTAAAAGGACAAAAGGCTGTCGGTTACTTTTCCTCCGTTCTCGAATATTTAGCATTTCGTCTGTAGCCAATCTTTGAAAAAAAGGTATGATTACTTCGTTGTCTGTCCGTGTTTCAAGACCATTTTCTTTGGAACGCCTAGAGGTATCATGTTGAAATTAATATAGCATACTGTAGTCTGCAACCCCTTGCAGCTGTGAACAAAATCTACATCAAGGCAATCAAAAGATTCGGCCATTTATGACACATATTTGAAACTCGCAAGGGAATAAAAACCTACAGGGTACTTCCCGTTGACCTAGAATCAAATTTGATTGATGAAAAAGCAATGTCTTAGAGCACAAGTAAAGGAAAAAATCCGAAAGTCATCATAAAAAATACGATTATTAACTTATTTGCAGTGGTAAACTAACTACAACTTATGTCGATGTATGGAGACAACAGTTTTCCAAGGGCAAAGTTAATTTTGTCCCTCAATTATGTTTATCTTATCATTATAGCAATGATCAGTGCTTTCATTGTTTATGAACTTTAATTATATTTGTGAATCTAGCTGTTTGTACGGAACCCTCGCCTCGGTGCGCGAATCCGACTCGCATTTGGACGGTTTTTAGGGTTCCGTACCCAAAGGGTAAAAACGGGACCCTATTACTAAAACTCCGCGATCCGTCTGTCTGTCTGTCTGTTCGTCTGTCACCAGGCTGTATCTCATGAACCGTGATAGCTAGAAACCTGAATTTTTCACAGATGATGTATTTCTGTTGCCGCTATAACAACAAATACTAAAAACAGAATAAAATAAATATTTAAGTAGGGCTTCCATACAACAAACGTGATTTTTTTGCCGTTTTTTGCGATAATGGTACGGAACTCTTCGTGCGCGAGTCCGACTCGCACTTGGCCGGTTTTTATATATAACTTAAAAGCTGATTGTGACACATACGGGATGTAACGGAAAGATTCGATCATATTTTAAAAACTGCTTCTGCCGATGTAAACGTACAACTTTCCCCAAGGAAATCATAGGCAATTCCCAAAAAAATATTTGGATCTTTCCTGAAAAGTTGTCGTTAGCTGATCAAAATATGTATGGGAGATAAGTATTTTTTTTTTGAGAATTGTCTATGACTTCTTTGAAGAAAATTGTTCATATAAATGGACAGAAGCTATTTTTTAAATATTCACCTTCTGTATAATGTAATAGATACTAGTGTAATAGTAGGTAACTGTTGAATTAAAGATACAGCTGCATCTTAATGGGGGCATAATTATGTTTCTGTTGAATCCGTAAATTGGCCAGAAATATTATTTTAGCAACATTAAAAATTCTGATGCTGCTAGCTACATACTCATAACAGTTTTTGTATTCTAAATACAAAAACTGTTACGAGTTTGAATGTAGAAAATAGATAAAAAGTAATAGGTAAATATCTAAGGTTACTCGCACCGGGATTGTGCAGAAAACCGGTTTGCCATGGACGATCTTAGCTTTTAATTTTGATTGCCAAATTATTCGGCCAAGGCAGCATTTTTACGAGGATTGCGGACCCGTGTCATGATGTAACATGGATGTAACTTATCATTCCTAATCACCGTCAAACATGAGGTTATTGTGATTTTGGAATACCTTTTCGTTCATATCGAAAGTATTTAAAATTAGAAATATTCTGTAGCGTACTTTGTGAAGTATTTCACGCTTGTTTCACCAGAGGGTTGGTCAGAGGTGTGCCTGTACATATGGTTTTGGTCAGCCATCTCGTAAATAATTAAGAATCTCTGACTGCACAGCATGCTTTTCTTCTTGTTTACATCTTTTTAGTTCGCTTCTTAAGGTTACACTAGTTGATCATTCTTCTATAGAAACGTATTCTTACGCGTATTCCACTGTTTGACCTAGTACGTTCAAAATAAAAAATGATATCAATTTGTCTCATCATTATCTAATCCTGTATGGAAACAAAAAAGTAAAAAATATATATATTTTAAAGTGAAGTTCCATATTTCAAAACTAATTTTAACGCATCTTTGGGCGGAAATAAATACCATAAGAAAAGTGAAAAACGGCCACCAAACAGGGATAGATTAGTAGTTCAACAATGCAAATAATTTTATTTTGAAAATATACATTTAGTCGTTTTTTCATGATATCTAGGTGCCCAAAGGTCTGTTTATAAAATTTCGCGCGCTCGTTTTCGTCCTAAATCATCATCCATTTCGCTACAAACTTGCAAGTGATAATTCGTACGCGAACTAGCTTCTTTTTGCTTATCACAGCATCTATCTCTTTCGCACGTTTTGTCGGAGTAGATTGTATGCATTTTAACCCCGCGCGCAAAATAGTTCGTGCCGTCGACTAGGGAGTTTTTTGATATCATGCAATATGGGCCAAGCGTGTTACCAGCAACCGGGCAGCTACTGAGAAATTTCTTAACTTATTTATATTACTGCTTCAATTATCCACATCTTCGTACGATTAGGTATATCTTTTCTTGCCACTATAATTAATAAACTAATCTCAGTTAGGCCTTTTTTTTCTGTCCGCACAGCGAAATCAATTCTTTTGATCTATTCTAATTACTTACTTACTATAAGTTAGGTACCTACTTATGTTCTTTTCAATGTTCTAAAATTAATTGATCGAGTTATATTTATCATAGTACCCGTGACATTTAGAAGCATGTATTTTATTAAGTTCAGACATTGATTAAATCAGAGCTAGGATTTCGAAATGTTTGAGTAGATTCACCTTTTTCAAGTATGTAATAAACGATGGAAGAAAAAAAAGTAATGAGTAATAAGAATTTGTGCTATTAAACCACGAGCTACTTATTTGTTGTACTTTATATGATCCGCCGGTGTTTCCATTCAAAAATGAAGGTTTTATTGCACTATGGTGTCGGGGGACTGAAAACTCTTTTGAAAAATAGTATTCGTCCGTGTAAAAACCTACATTAGCGGCCAAATCCTCTGAAAGAGTCGAAAGAGATGCATGCCTTTAACAAGCGTAGATATATCGACCGTTCATGCATTCAGCAGACTTCTGCGGTCCCTATCAGATCATGAATCTACTCGTACGTTACCGGAAGCTTTCCGAGTTTCAACGCTACATGGGTAGGTACGAGTTCACCACAACATAACCCTTAATGATGGAGCTAGCCTAAAAACAGACTATTTGGCTAGAATAGGTCTTACCTTAGTTTGAGATGTCACTATTATATGTGGTAAATAGGTAGCTAAACCTAAGTTCAAGAGAGGAAAATCAAGGATAAGATGCTGAATCAATACAGATAAGCGTAGGCAAGGATGAGTACCCTACAAAGTAAAGTGAATAGGTATACGAGTAGAACTGGCGATTTTAACAACGTAAGTTGTTTGTTTACCGATTATTGTGTACAATGTGTAAGGTTATGTTATTGTATTAAATGCTCATTATATCAATTTAAAATATATTATAATGGGATATTTATAACTTATTGTTATCATAGTTAAGTTATAATTAGCCTCTGTATGTGAAAAGAAAATAACGCATACTGTAAGAAATTGTCAAAAGCGCGTTAGCTGTTGGTTGAATGATTAAGGTTACACTAGTTGAAAATTCCTTCATACAAACGTAGTCTAGGGATTATTCCACTGTTTGACGATGTACGTTCAAAATAAAAAGTGATATCAATTTTTCTCATCATTATCTAGCCCTGTATGGAAGCAAAAAAGTAAAAAAATAAAATATTTGAAAGTTATGAGCGTCGAAATTTCCACATTTCGACACTAATTTTAACGCGTTTTTGGGCGCGAATAAATACCATAAGAAGACGGAAAATTGCAAAACGGCCTCCATACAGGGATAGATTAGTAGTTCAACAATGTAAATAATTTTATTTTGAACAGATAGATTTAGTCGTTTTTTCATGATATCTAGACTGCCAAAGGTTTTTTTATAAAATTTCGCGCGCTCGGTTTCGTCCTAAATCATTATTCACTTCGCTACAAATTTGCAAGTGTGTTTTCGTACGCGAACTAGCTTCCTACTGCTCATCAAAGCATCTATCTCCTCTTCCGCACGTGTTGTTGGTGCATATAAAATGCACTTTATTTAACCCCGCGCACAAAATATAGTTCGTGCCGTCGACTAGTGTACCCTTAACTTATTTATCTTAACTTATTTATTTAGCAAATCGCACCATTTGAGTTGCGTATAATTTGTGACCGGTTGAGTATCGACCGGTCACAAATTATTCTATTCGTTTGTAGGTTTTGATAATATTTTAGTGCTATCAGTGATCTGATTGATTGCTACATACAGACAATTAGGAAGTTTGTGTTTTACATCTTCTGCATCCATCGCAGTTGCAGCTGTGGTCCGCAGTAACATAGCAGTACCAGAACAAAACTACGCAGTAACGCGTTTAAAAAAAAGCATTTTTTTATCCTTATACCTAACTAATGCCCAATCTAACACTTAACCACAGATAATATAATACTAACTTAACTTTTGTTTTTATATTCGAAACAATTTTTTAAACATGTTATGTGTTAAATAATCGGTAAAATGAGGACAATATCACATACATTTATTTTCGTGTTACTTTTACCTTCTGGTTAAATTTATAATGAATGCGATTGCTTAATTAACTATTTTTCTGTAGGTACCAGTGACGTGTTTTGGATGCAACATGTAAAATAGTAGAAAAAATACAAATAATAAATACAGTTTTTCAAATATTTATGTCCCACTGCACCCACAATCACCTACGTTTGCATAAACGACTCAACGTGGTTAAAACAATATGATTATTTCTTTAATACTTCATAATTTGAGAGCGATAAGTTAGGTTTAATTTTTATTTCCTTGATACTGTTATTTAAAACAGGAACGTAATAATAATTTCGATTAGAGAAGCGGAAATTCCGATCGATTAGAGCAATAATTCACTGGTATTTTCGCTGGCCTAAATATTTTTAAACAAGGAAGGAAGCGCAGCATTGTGACAAATAGTAAACACTTTTTATCTAATCTTTATCAATTTTATATATTGTTGGCAAAATTCTGGCCCTTATCTAACAGATAAAAATACGATGAACTTCGTGTCAGACATTCCATGTGTAACCGCATTTCCTTAGCCTCAAACATTCAGGAATAAAGAAAAAAAGGATTGGCGGGAAAGTAAATAACGTAAACTTTTCGTCTAAAAGCATACAATGCAATGGTCTATTTGTATTCCCGGATATTTTTAGAGCGCGCTTGTTAATTATATCCAGAAACTGGAGCAGATCTGCGGTTGCATGCTCCTAATTAAGGGTGGACTACAAATATTACACTTATTTTAATAAAATGAAATAAATCATAAAAATAGGTCACAGTGCCGGCTGTACTGCAGTTAAAGCTTGTGCTACAGAAGTCAATAAATAAATAAAAGCTTACCGTCTTCGTGGAATTACACTCTTTACTTTGATAACCGTGCTGTTGTTTGCGGTAGATTCGCTCTTTTTATTTTTATCACCAAAACTTTTCTTTTTAACACTATCGACTGTCCTTTTATTACTGTTGTTATCATTTGCCGCATTTTTCATTTTGCTATCGGAGCTGCTGGCGAATGCAGCTGACATTTTTACAATGAGCGACGATTATGGATTTGTGTCGGATAGCATTCGGTACGATTTTTATAAATCGCGCAGCCTGCCGCGCATGTGGTGACATGCTCGGTCGGTAAAGCAGGGCGATGTTAGTGACATCTGTATTTTGTTTGTAGAACTAATGAATAGGTAAGTTGAGTATAGAGGTTGAATCAAAGGAGGTTAAACATGAATGTTGTAGTTACTGATATTACTACCAGATGGCGCTATTAAATTCTGTTGGGTTAAGTAGAACCTTAACTGTCGAGATGTAGATCTATAGAAGATTCCGAAATTAAAGAAAATAAAATTGCTAAATATATTCATTTTATTTATTTCAAGGAAATTATAATAATTAATTAACATAATTTCAATTCATCATCAGCCTATTAATGTTCCCACTGCTGGGACACAGGCCTCCTCTCTGTGAGAGGGAATGGGCTGTTATCCACCACGCGGGCCCAGTGCGGGTTGGTGGATGTCACATGTCTTCGAATTATTGGTTCTAGGACATGCCGGTTTCCTCACGATGTTTTCCTTCACCGTTTTGAGAGCAGTGGTGATGAAATAATTTACACAAAGTAAAGCGCCAGCCTGGGCTCGAATCCACGACCTACAACTTGTAAGTCGCGGCCGATACCACTGGGCCACCACTGCTCTGTTGTTAATTTCAACTATACAAACAATATTAATAAATAGTTAGGAATGATCGATAAGTATTTCACATATTTAAAGACCTACATAAAAGTTTTATTACTTATGGATTTTGTCGAGGTCCATCGATTTTGGTTTTAAGTACCTACTATAATACGGAACAAAATAATCAATTGCTATAAAATTTCCACTAAGCACATAATAATATTATCTAATTATGTGCTTAATGACATCAACTGTATTAATTATGTAGCTTCATATAAATACGTGATTTGGTGTTCTGCAGGGTGGGTATTCTGGGGCCTCTTACCATTTTAAAAACTGCGTTTTATCTCTCTTTTTTACACAATTTAGGATGCCTACTTTTTAAAGAAGCATATTGCTGGAATGAGGAATGAGAAATCAATTAGATACTTTGATTCGGGTAAAATGTAAGGCAAAAAAACTCAACACAATAATTTAATAAAATATTTATTGTTCTAGTTTACATTAGTTAGGTATGTTGTACAAAATAATTATGCTTACATCTAAAATAACAACTTAGGGTCTAAACGGTTAAAGCAATGGCTTCGCCTTGGCCTAATTAGCCTAATTAGAGATTTAGTACATATTAATATAGTCTTGGATACAATAGAACTAGGTGCAGACGCTATATAATACCATTGACTTACATACAAGTGATTTAAGTATAAACGTAGCCTTTAACTTGGACGTCAAACTCGTAGATTATAAATGCAGAAACTTACGAATGAATGGAAAACATTCGTTAATTATGAACATAATCAAAATACACACGCTTAAATAGTCAAGTATCAAAGTAGATTGTGATTGCCATAAGGAAAAATTTATATTGCAAATAGGAGCTTTTATTCAGCAAGCAACATCGGAGTCGTTAAATCGCGGCTTTCCTAGAAACGTTAATAAAATTTGTTTCATAAAATTGTAGTTATTTTCACTATGATTAAATGTCGTATGACTCGTGAAACCTGAAATTATTAGGTACTTGTTATTTGGTTTTATATTTAATTAGGTTTTCCAGGTACATGGTACAGGTACCATGGCATTGACTTTGTGCGTTTTTGTGTGTACTTTCAAATCGTCATGAATTACAAAATAAGTAACTTAGAAAATAATATTTTCGCTCTCATCTAAATGCAGTACATAATCTATATAATAATTTAAATTCGTGACGCAGTCTTACTAAATATCTAAGCACCTATCGGTCTTAACACTAGATTGCGGAAGCTGGCCCATATATACAATGCAGTTTACAAGATTATTCTATTCATATAGTGGATATGTTGCTGATTAATGCTAGAAATTAGCCTCAAGCCTTAGAAGTTTAAAAAATACGATAGCTATGAACCTCAATCCATTTTCAACTTTTAATTTTAAAACTTTTCTTGCCTATATTATGGTAGTTAGTAAGAAGACACACACTGGAGATAAAGTTAATGTAAGCCCCTAGATGGCTAAATGGCTATACATAAAACTGACTAAATATCCAATAAAATCTTCAGTATATATTCAGATTCCAGACACTAATAAAAACACGTGTTTGCACAAATACAGTGCAGTGTCGTGCAAATGTTCTGTCACTTAATGAACATGCGATGATTGAGCACCTCAATCAACTATGTCGAGTGACTAAGTCTAAGGAAACTGCTCAATTGGACTCGGAAATGATTATACGTGAATGAGACAGAATAACTCTGCAATTTGGAGTCTATTTCTAATTTTATTATGTATAAATATAAGAGTTTATGACTTAATTAAACAGCATCGAGAGTACTGTTAGCGAGCTTAGCTCAAATCCTAAAGACTGCCAATTAGCACGAGAATTAAAAAAATATAAATAACTAATTAAGTGTCGAAAATCATTCATGCCTTGATCGCCTATTAAATCATTCACAATATTACGTATATTAAGAAGGTGAAAATAAATAAAGAATCAGTACCGATATTTTGTTCAGTAATGGACTCAGAGACTCAGACTCAATTGATTGCATACCTTCACTTTTACATCTACTACGAACGCACATAATAATCCGATTAAGGCAATAACTTATGGTACTCGGCGGCTTTCTTATTCTTCTCGATTATGTAGAAGGACTTAGGTTTGCCGTTGCCGGAGAAATATTTTCTGAAAGACGTTTTCTTCGCTGGGACGTAATACGCCAGAGCGTCGAGCGAGTTCGGATGACTGATTGCCTTTGTCCAAGTAGGCGTGCTCTCGACGTCCACTATGTCATCGTCGAACCTTGCCTGCGGTCGGTTCTTTGCGAACTTTTGTAGAACGGGAATGTTCCAATGGTACACACGGGCAGGTTTGCCGTTGCTTGTCATTTGTAGAGGTAGGGTTCTCGCTGCAGCCGGGGCGGGTTCTGCGTGGCTGTAGTAGCTTGTGTTGGGGGGGAGTTTGATCACGTACATCCTCGAGTCACCGGTGGCGTGCCTCCTGCCTTGCTCTGCGAGTCGTTTCCTGTGGTGCGCGGCGGGTATCCTCAGCTTCTTCAAGCCGAGGGAACTGAGCAGCTCGTGCGTGGAGGGCTCTATCTTGTCCATGCTGTTGTCTGTGTTGGCGCTGGAGGCCGGTGACGGAGCTGCGAAGGTTGCCGCCACGGAGATCAGCAACACTAACGATCTGTAACAAGGAGAAGGGAAATTATAGTTTAATTTCAAGTAATTAAACAATTCAATACTCTACAGGGTTTATTTTGGAAGACGGATAAGATATAGATATTCAGAGACAAAATCAAATGTTTAAGTTAGAGAATACACCAAAATAATAACATCCCTAACTAGCTGACGGGTGAGAGACCGAGATTTGTAATAAACACCGTTTACAGGCTGTTGACTTCACACAGGTACCTAATAGGGCTTTTAAAATAGCAAGAGCTACGATCTACTTAATAAGGTAGTATCTAATAAATGCCAAAGACCGCAAAAAGACCGCAGTACCACATGAAAGCAAAGAAAAACCAAACATAAATTCCTTATGACTTTATTAAGTGTTTTACGACAAAATAGATTATTCTCCATTTATAAGGCTGGCTACAAACATTCCACGGTTTCTTGCGAGAAGCGTGCGCCGACTTCTAATTGTTTGCCGACTTTAGATGGTGGAACTTCTAAAGTTAAATACAACGATGGAGCAACGAGATTTGTATAGCTATGACTGTCTTGCCGTTGTCTGATATTTCAAAAGCAATTAGCATAGGTACGGTAGATAGGAACTGTGTACACTGAGAATTTGAGAAAGCTTTTTAAGTAATGAGCCGGACAGCGATTTTCGTTTGTGTACAATTAGTTGCAAGTTTCATTTTACGATTCCTAGGAAATAGTGAAGTGAATGTTCAGTGTTTTATGTTGGAATATTAACATTACAATGTAGATAGGGCTACCATCCATCCGGACATGTCCGGCAATTTGACGTTAACTTTGTCCGGCATTCGAATTTCGCCGGTTTTTTTTGCAAAAACTTGTTATTTTTTACGGCTACGGCTATCCTCTAATATATTTTACTACTAATACGATTTATTTGTAAACGGGTTTTAGTTTTCAAACTTTTTTTTTACCAAATTATTGGGCCATTTTCTTAAAAGTCCAGCTTATTGTCAGGACTTTTCTTTTATCGAAATGGTAACCCTAAATGTAGATGTCTATTTATATGCGAGTTGTGTAATTTCACACAAATGTATTATAAGTAGGGTCAGGAAAGTAATAAATGTACCTAATAAAGTCGTTTAATCCTTCCGTCGAAGTGATTTACGCAAAAACTTATATTCCATGAGTGTCGATCTGTCAATATCTTACCAAAAGGTAGAGTAACCAAAATTTTAAAAGGAATATAGGCAGGAGACCACAACGAACTAGTATGCACGGTCACGACAGCTTTTTGGCTGAATTGGCTCTACAATAAAACATTTAAGCAGTTTAGTAAATTGGTGCTATATTAACGTCACTCAAAAACTTTAAAACCGTCTGAAATTACCATTCACCTTTTTTCTTCACTTCTTTATGCGTCTGCACCCATCGCATGCGCATTAATTTCATGTTGTCTTATAAACAACCAATGACATATCATAGAGAAATAAACATAAACTATCTTTAATGTCTCTATATACGTGAAATGTTATATTACAATATTTATTGGTTGTTATATTATTTTTATACATCAATATTTACATTTGTATATAATTTTATTGGCAAATACAGTCATGTTATATTTTGTTATCTGTCCCCATTGAGCCACAGACTTTACAGCCGCCATACATTCACGTCCTGTTTGTCATATAACTGAATAACTTAGCTTGGCGGCTGCATTAGTAAAATGTTTGTTTCTAAGAAGAGGACAATGTGTTGGAGATATGGCCGGGCCTATGTGGGTTTATGGCCTCACGTTCGTGTGCAACCTGCTTTATACTTTGAGTGGTTGAGCTTTCAGCTTAGAAGCTCGTTGTGTTTGCAGCTTATGTTGATATCTATTTTTCGTTATGACTGGCAAGGCAAAGTAAGGCACGTTTGGAAAGGAAATATAGGCGCCTACATCTGAAATTAGCCTTTGTCGTAGATAAACGTAAATGGGGTTAATATTACCGGTAATTTTTGCTAACGGTTTTGCCAGTGCGGAGAAAAGGACCTACGTCTTAATCTTAGACCCGTCAAGGTCTATCCGACTATGAATCGAATTTCGACAGACAGTTACTATCGCATTTATAATATTATTAAGTACTAGCTGTTCCCCGCGGCTTCGATCCCGTGGACCACCCCACAGGACCCGTTTTCGGGATTTATAAATAGCCTATGTTACTCAGGAATAATGTAGCTTTCTATTGTAGAAAGAATTTTTAAATCGGTCCAGTAGTTTCGGAGCATATTTGGTACAAACGAAAAAATCTTTCCTATTTATAATATTGATATAGATGAAACCGCCTTATTTTCAGTCATCGCCGTAAAAAATATAGGTTAAATTCTAAGTACGTTCAATACATTTAGAATCATCAACACAAAATACAGATAATTTCACAATCGTAAACAGTTTCAGTGCAAGGCATCTGGTAAAGCACACACTTGAATTAACATACTGCCTACATAGTGGAATGCCTTGCACTGGCCATCCCATCTCATTGAACTGACAGGTATCTACACTATCTACCGGATAGCCCAGTGCTCTATTTGGCTCCGTTCCACTGCGGGTCTGCGGCGTATCCGATGCTGCGAGCATCGGACCACTTACAAACGTGATCTGAGTAGCGTTTGGATAACTGTTCATTATGTTACTGTTTGTTTGTGTTTTGATTTCTTCATTAAGTTAACATGGTGATCGATCGATATTTGAATAGTATTATTGGTTATTATTGAGCGTGAGCTTGAGACGGCTGCAGAACTTAAACGCAAACTATAAAGCTCATAAATGAATCGTTAATTGGAGTTCAATAAAAACATAAGGCTGAGAATAATGACAATAACAAAATAGCTAGAAATAGGGGACCCGCCCAAACTGAGGAGATATAATATGCAGTCAGCATACCTATTGATAATGATGATGTCGATACATCAGAGAAGAAATTGGTTTATGTGTAACGCCTATAAGAAATAGGAGACAAGCAATGATAATAATATCTGAGAGAATCTTTGTTGCAAAATTATCGCTTTATTCTATTCCTGAGCTTTTACAGCGCTTTTTCTTTGATTTATTACGGAGTTCAATATGCCAAAAAACTACAACAATAGATTGCTGAGTTTATTCCACGATCATTCCAGTTTTTGTTAGAACCAGACGTCAATACAAAAGATATCTTAGTTACAAGGCGCGCGATGTCTGAAAACTAGCGCCGCTTTTTTGTATCCTTACAATCGTAGGTAATAGAGCTTTAGAGGCAAATCAGGTACCTAATCCTCAAATAAAGAAGTGGATGTTACTTCAAAATTGTTGTCCTAGATAAAATACTTGAAAGAAAATATGGCAAACACGGCTACGGTTGAACAAGTTCATAGCTAACTGCTAATAGAGACAAAAGAGAACGGCTTGCTGCAGAGATTACAAATAAATAAAGATGAGATCAAGAAGATGATGGGATGCCTTAAAGTTGTCGCTCACAGTAAAGATTGAAGTATCACCTTCTAACCATCGACGGTAAAAAGCACTGTACCAAGAAGCACTTGAACACGTAATGCGCCATCATTACACAAGATGCGTGGATACAAATAACACGTCGAAGCATATAATTGTCGCCTCGGCGCGCGGCGGCGTAGCAACGCGGCGAAACTGTTCCTAATCAATGTCCCAGTGATACGCGGTAATGTTGCGTATCAGTAAGCAAATATGTTACTGGATCAAGATGACTTACTATAAATATCTATTATATCTAAGTAGTATTTCAAATTATAAATTAATATACTAGATGTAATAGATACTTAGTATAGAATAGATACTGCTTTTGAGGAGCTTGGTATTGTACGGATATAAAGGCTACAGTGTAAGTTACGTATATGCAGTTTTGGCTATGATAGTGATGTTTTTATAGGAGCATAATAAGATGGAAGATGTAAAAAATTATAACAGATAAATATGTCACTTTTGTGGATATTTCAGTCGGAATTACAGCTAGAGAGGAAAAGACAACAGTGAAAGTTACACAAGCAGTGATTCATTGTTTACTAGGAGCAAATTAAGAGGACGTTAATGTAGAAATCGATATAGATGCGATCCTGGACGATGGTCCAGTAGTAGCTAAAGTTAAATCAGCAGACAATAGAGTAAGTGTGATGATGTAGCTTGGACTATATAATAGATATAGCAATCGGACAATGATCCTTTGTTTTATAGGAGCATATCAAGAGAAAGCAAACGATGAAACTGATAAAGACGTGACTTAAGGATCTTACAGTAGGTATTAGCTTATACTAAAATCGTAAGCTGCAATGTTTATGTGAGTTACCTATGCAGTATTCACATGAGGTGGCAGACATACCGTGATCCTAATAAATACCTCAAAGTAAATGACTCGGACACAAACTATGAAAGTATGTAATTCTGCATAGCGACCCTAACAAGAATATAACCTGTTATTTAGTGCTTGTAACTTGTGTAACACATTTCTGATTCACGTCTCTGGCATTTATGCCGTGCTTGTAGAACATTAAGGGTCCGATATAGGTATTAGCACAGATAATATAATACTAGCATAGTATTAGTAAGAGCATAAGAATTTTATAGTTGTTTGCTTGTAAGGGCCTTATTGGAGTCATATTAATACCGATCGGTGAAGCTTAAAGCTAAGTAACGGATCACAAGTATAAATACAATTTTACTGTTGGCGTAGAGAGGCGAGAGTTAAATACTACAAAAAGGTTACAGCATCGCTTATTGTATTGCTAGACAGTATGAGAAAACCTGAAACTAAGTACTTAGATAAGTTTAAGCTGCTTCTAAAATTCTAATACAGTGCCTCTGGATCATTTTGTTAGAGTAATCTTTTAGTTGTTTTGCCACCAGGTATGTTATAGTCAGATCAATCGTGTTGATGTACCCTACCTAGGTCTATATTTTCAAATCCGCTACCTGCTTGGGGCCTTTACTGGACACTTTGGAACCAACGACATGCTCATGAAGATAGGTCTAACCGCGACACCCATGTGTAGGTTGTGTGGGGAACATACGGAGCGCATGGAGCACCTACTGTGCACATGCGATGCACTGGCTGGTAAGCGAATAAGTCTCCTAGAGATTGGGTATCAAAAACCAGAAGACTACAGGCTCATATCGCCTAATCTCGTTGTAAAACTCATGAAAACGGTTTTTAACGAGATTGGGGAGGAGTAAGTTATCTAGGGGACCACAATAGATCCCAATGGGTCGAAGTGTCCGAGTTATTCCTCGGCCCCTCCATAAGATAAGATAAGATAAGGTCTATATTTAATTTAACCACATAAATCTAGTGAGTGGTCTGGCGGGCATTACGTGCAAAATTAAGAGTAATCTATGATAAATGACCAATTAAGTACAGCAGATTTTTTGTCCCAAACCCCAGATTTTCTACTGGCAAACCATTTCATTTTTTGTATGCCTGTTTTTGTTACCATATCTACTTATGAAATATGAATGCACATGAACATGTCAAAGATTCTGTAAAATACGCTACTGTAGGAAGTTCTTATGAGTAAAGTTAATTAAATAGTTTTTCATTGCAGTGACAGTCATAAATCCTGCAAGCCCTGGCAGTAATTAATTTCTGTTAATGATTATTATGATTATTATCAGATGGTTTTCTACTCTTGGGCAAGTGAGGTTCATCTTTCGCCAGCCTGCCAGTTTGGACCACACCTAGTCAATTTGTCTGGCCCATGTCTTTAATGGTCTGTCACGACCCCGCTAAAATCTAGTTTTTAGATGCAAAATGCATCTAATATTCATTACTATACTCGGAATTATAATTCGATTCCACATTTGACATTAGCTACTGTCATTTTGTAAAATAATGATACATTACATTATTTTACAAAATGACAGTAGCTAATGTCCCAGTGTTCAGCCACGTCGATAGCTTTATCTATACTAATACTAATATACTAATTACTAATATTACTTACCACATTATTTTACAAAATGACAGTAGCTAATGTCAAATGTGGAATCGAATTATAATTCCGAGTATAGAAATCAATTTCCAGGCTCATAAACGTCAAACAAAAATCAAAACGTGTAATGGCGCCGGGCATGCGCATCGCGTCGCTTGCGTGACGGATAATCACGGATATAATTTCACATGTAATTAAGCGTCCGGCCGATAGATGGCGCCCGTTCCTAAATAATATGATCTTGTAGGAAGTTCTTATGAGTAAAGTCACAGATAATATAATACTAGCTTAGTAAAGTTAATTAAATAGTTTCTCATTGCAGTGACATTCGTAAATCCTGCAAGCCCTGGAAGTAATTAATTTCTGGGAACGATTATTATTAGCAGATAGTGTTCTACTCTTGGGCAGGGAGGCTCATCCTGCCAGTTTGTCCGGCTATCTCAGTAGTGGCCTGCTGCGCCTGCCACATATTAGTTTTTTTTATTCAAAATGTAAAGATTGCATTTCTAAATTACGAGTGTTCCAGGTTGCCTTCGATGCCTTATTGACGTAATATAACAAGCATTTGGCATTATTGTCCCCGTATAAATATTTCCCACTTAAAAATCATTGCAAGTAATAATTCTAAGTAAAGCCCGTATTGGCGACAAATGACGAGGCTGTTGTGAGTTGTTAAGGGGCACTCAGACGTGTTCGAACGGTAGCGCGATCGATAACGATCGACGGCCGGCGAGATCGACGTCCTATCTGAATTAACATGAAATCATTTGCAATAAACTTTAATCTACATGATACAGATTGGCTACCTGTGTTGACTAGTAGGTATTCTAACGAGGTCTTAAGTTTTTTTTTACCGTTGTGTCTCATGCTGTCCCTGGCGATTTTAAAGTGCATTGTTGTAGATAGTAAGGGGGCGTTCATAAAATACGTGAGATGTTTAAGGGGGGGAGGGGGTCAAGTCAAATCTCATCTAATCTTACGTTGGAGAGAGGGTGGGTCTCGGCAAATATCACCCAATTTTTTTATCACAGTAGGTACGATTTAAGTATTCTATTGTTAAATTTTTATTACACTTACAATTAAACTCTCAGCAATATTGATTACTAGTCTTAACTAGTCGTAAATAAAAGCACGAAGCAATTTTTTTTCTTTTTACAATAACAATCCAACGCGTTTACGTAAGAAACCCACAGGGGGCGAGGAAGGGACAGAAAATAAAAAAAAACACCTCACGTAATTTATGGACGCCCCCTAAGACTTATCAACGCCTTTAAGTTACTTGGTGTTTTAAGCATTCGAGGTTTATCTTCCATTATTATTCGCACACAAATAAAAATTAATTACCCAGCATTAACAGAACAATACCACGAAAATATTTAGGTACATCATCAGTGTTTACGATCTAAACGTGCAGCGTAAAGTCCCGTTCAGACCATCATTCCCACCATAAGTCAGGTGGATATCGACGTTCCCGTAGCTAGCCGGGGGCTATCGGCAGCGCGTGTGGGCGGGCCCTAACACCGCTGACCGCTTGACCTCCACTCCCGGGTCGACTCGGGGTCAACGCACTGCGATAGCCGCGTGCGCAATGCATTGTCGCCTGCACTTTGGTAAGCTTGACGGAATGCCATTATGGAATTTTCAGTTTTGAAATATGGTCTGCGGCTGCGGCATTTGCGGCTATAAATGAAAAGCGTTTTGGTATGTTTTTTAATGTTTTGTTTTTAAATCTAAGCTAACTCACACATCACAATCATCAGCCTATTAATGTTCCCACTGCTGGGACACAGGCCTCCTCTCTGTGAGAGGGAATGGGCCGTAATCCACCACGCGGGCCCAGTGCGGGTTGGTGGATGTCACATGTCTTCGAATTTTTGGTTCTAGGACATGCCGGTTTCCTCACGTTGTTGTTTTCCTTCACCGTTTTTGACAGCAGTGGTGATGTAATAATTTACACAAAGTAAAGCGCCTGTCTGGGTTCGAACCCACGACCTACATCTTGTAAGTCGCGGCCGACACCATTGAGCCACCACTGCTCTGTATTAGCTAACTCTAAGCATTCCTTTAATTAAACTTTTTCATTTACAGGCTCTTTTGGATTGTCACGGAGTCGGACAGCATAGAACACGCAATTTATACGGTTCAATTGTCAAAATAAAAGCGTGCGCGCTGCTTATTGAGCTTTCAATAAGGTTACGCAATTAGGATATTGGAGCCAAGCTGACACATCAGCTGTTCATTATGACCTCTCCATGTACGCTTAAGCTTTATATTTTTAACAGCAGTATAAACTTCTGTTAATAAGCTGTGTAGTGTCTCATCCCATACAAAGAAACCGTGCCGACGACGTACTTACTGTACTGATTATTTTTTGTACATCGATCGCTTTCGGTTCCGTTCCACGGATATAGCTGGTGATCTATCTATCGCCGTGGTACGGTACGGACGCGATCGATTTACAAAAAACAATCGGTATAATCAGGTGAAAAACGCTAGTTACGTCGGCACGGTTTCTTTGTATGGGATGAGGCATCTGTATGCTAGTATTATATTATCTGTGGTTTAGGTAATAATAATAAATAGGTATACTCAACATCGCACTTAAATTATTAATTAACAAGCCAAATCAATACTAATTTAAATGAAAAACGCTAGTTACGTCGGCACGGTTTCTTTGTATGGGATGAGGCATCTGTATGCTAGTATTATATTATCTGTGGTTTAGGTAATAATAATAAATAGGTATACTCAACATCGCACTTAAATTATTAATTAACAAGCCAAATCAATACTAATTTAATCGTAAAGTTATTTTATAGCTTTCTTGTAACATAAACTTGGAAATTAAACGATGATTACATTTATGTTTATTGTGGGTAAATAATATTTAAGTAATAGTTTTGCAACGGTACGGTCTTTTCATCGACTATTCGAGACGACGACTTTGTTGGACGATTTGGTTCCATCGGACCCGTTTATAGGATCGCTGTATTAGCTAAAAATTGCGACTACCTGACCTCCACAACCCTGCAGTAACTGGGTACAATGGCCCTTGGAAAGACTGGTGTCAGATTTCCTGGCCTGGCAGACTATCTCTGTAACGACTGTCAAACAACAGCCGGTACCATGTGCTTACCGAGGCACGGAGGCATCTTGCTATGTAAGGATGGTCCAACCATCCACGGATCTGTGAGATCGACCCGTGCAGCTGTTATAATTTAGCCACGACTCCTCATTCAAAACACAATCAAGTTTTAAAATTAAATATAATTTTTTTTTTAGAACTTGGTGAGCCAGATTCGGATGCCATTATAAACCAAAGCCATTCGCACGACCAGGGGGGTGACCATAAGCTCTTAGAGCGGTATCAATTTGAGATCGAGTAAGTGACAGATGTATACACGTCAGATATATAATTTATATAATTAATAATATATATATATACACGTCAGATACATCTGTCCCTTATTCGATCTCAAATTGATACCGTTCTAAGAGCTTATGGTCACCCCCCTGAACTGTGATTGGACCCTGCGACCACGCAGGCGATTGAATAGCCAATACCCCGCGCACTCTCGTTTACCCCATAACAGGCTGATACCCCAATTTTATACAATTCCTAGGAAATGTGTGAAATACAATTTATTTCATACTTTCCGATCGATTTTAGGAATTCCATAGATTTCTATGGATTGCTTTCATACATTTACTATAACATAAATTATATCAAAAAATCGTGGATCAACTGCAACAGGATGATAGATGTGTATTTGATGATAGACGGGTAATGTAATCATCCTCATCATCATCATCATCATCAATCATCATCATCATCAATCAATACATATAATAAATCTGTAGAAAAGTAATTTTTGTACATCGAAAATATTTCCAAAAAAAATAGCCAGGGTGTTAAAGGATAACCAACAGAACCTATTGCCGGCATTATTGGAATTTTTGTCTGTTTGTCTGTTTATTTGTGCACGCATCACGTGAAATGTACGAAACCAATGTAAATAACTTTTATACATAAACATTGTGCGTAACTTGAAGAATTACTTAGTTTTTGTTTCATCGCAATCGGTTCACTCAATCAAAAGTTAGATGAATTTAAAGTGTTGAAGAAGTAAAATTATCACAATACACGCAATTCAGATACTCGGACAGTTGAACACGATATTCGATAGATGGCGTTGTGCGTTTGAAGTCATTTTCTGAATCACGGTGTTAAGATTCTCCGCGAAAGATTGATGACTATAGAGACAAAATAATATGGTCGGTAGGTAAGTAGGGTAGGCAGGAAGAAAAGTAGGGTAGGGTTGACAGACAGATGACGGGAGCGAAGCCGCGGGCACAGCTAGTAAAATATAAAATTTAAAAAAAATACTTCCGACTTCCTAATAAAAAACTACATAGTGAAAAATAACTTTGTTTTCGGCAGTCGGTGTCCGTAACGCAAAAATATGGTACCTACCAAAGACACTGACTTCCGAAAATAAAGTATTTTTCACTTTGTAGTTTTTTATTTGGAAGTCAGGAGTATCTTTTTGTAAAAACGTTTATATTAATAAGCTATTAAATTACAATTTTAATCTTCACTAGAAGTACCTACTATCATTTATGATCAATGTCCAAGAATGCTAAGAGTCTTAATTCAAAGAGATAATACAATATGTCTATAAAATAATTACAAAAAAAAACGGCCAAGTGCGAGTCGGACTCGCGCACGAAAGGTCCCGTACCATTATCGCAAAAACGGCAAAAACAACACGTTTTTTGTATGGAGCCCCACTTAACTTTTTTTTTTTTTTTAGTATATGTTGTTATAGCGGCAACAGAAATACATCATCTGTGAAAATTTCAACTGTCTAGCTATCACGGTTCATGAGATACAGCCTGGTGACAGACAGACACATAGACAGACGGACCGCGGAGTCTTAGTAATAGGCTCCCGTTTTTACCCTTTGGGTACGGAACCCTAAAAATGATTCAACATAATTAAAAATATTCAGAACATTTTATAATTAGTTCATCGTTCTTGTAATTTAAAATCTCGTTTTATTTTGGTCTCTAGGTTTAATCCAAGAGCGCAGCGAATCGTAAACGATGTTAATAAATTAAAATGAACTATTATTAAATAGCTAAAGTTCTTAAGAGGCTGAATTATAGTAATTATTCATAATTTGAGCTGCACTTTTTCTCGGCACCGAGCCCCAGTTGGTAAGACGACAACATTCTTCAGCGTCTTAAAGCCAGTCATTTTGATATTTAATCGTCCAGTAATAAATTAAGAACCAATAAAAAACTGATAGCCGTTTACCAAAATGGGCAATTTAGTATAATGTTCTCGTTTGTATTACTTTTCCGGTTACACTAGTCGATAATTCTTCCATACAAACGTAGTCTAGGGATTACTCCACTGTTTGACGATGTACGTTCAAAATAATAAAAAATTATATCAATTTGTCTCTTCATTATCTAGCCCTATATGGAAACAAAAAGGTAAAAAAAAAAATAAGGTTATGAGCTTCGAAAGTTCCACATTTCAACACTAATTTTAACGCATCTTTAGGCGGAAATAAATACCATAAGGACGAGAAAAATTTCAAAACGGCCACCATACAGCGATAGATTATTATAGTTCAACAATGCAAACAATTTTTATTTCAAAATATACATTTAGTCGTTTTTTCATGATTTCTAGACTCCCAAAGGTCTTTTTATAAAATTTCGCGCGCTCGTTTTGGTCCTAAATCATCATCTAATTCGCTACAAACTTGCAAAAGTGCTAATTCGTACGCGAACTAGCTTCTTACTGCTAATCGCAGCATCTATCTCTTTCGCACGTGTTGTCGAATGAGATAGCAAGCATTTTAAGGCTGGCCGCATACGTACGTTTTCCGCATTCGATTTCCAAATACGGAATACAGATTCGGAATTCCGTGAACCTAGCGCAGACGTTAGTTTTATTTCTGTTTGGACATATCACGAACGCGCGGGCTGGCATTCGATACATACATACGGAAAGTGTTCCGTTCGAATAAAACGGACCTGTGCGGCAGTCAATGTATTTTAATAGCGTACGGTGCATTCGGGTTTCCGAATACGGAAAACGAATTCGGAAATCGAACACAGAAAACGTACGTATGCGGCCCGCCTAACCCCGCGCACAAAATAGTTCGTGCCGTCGACTAGGGGAAACTTAACTAGTTTATTCAAATTACATTTTTTTTTATATGTACACATATAGCTTATTTATAGCTTTAGCTTAGATTAGCTCTACACTGGTTATTTTTTTCAAAGAATTATGAATTATCACAAATCTTCCTACATGCACAAGTGTAAGTGGATAAGTCCACTACTCCACTTACACTCACCTTAACAGTTATCCTATTAGGTCTAATTCTGTTGTATAATATTAATTGAATGAGATAAAATCAACAAAACCATGTACGATAAAAATAATTCAACAAGTCTTTTTTGTTTTCCTTCGACAGCATCGTCGCCGCGTCGTCGCGTCGCACAGTGGTGCAGGTAGTACGGGCATGCGGAAATATTATTTTTAAATGAAAAGACGTTGCGTTTCTTTATAATACATTATTAAAATGATATAATGAATGTACCAGTATACAAAGAGAAAGATATAATACGTATTTTTTTTAAATTAACATCACATCTTCATCATATTTTTTCACATGAATTCAATTATAAATATGATGCAAAATATACAGTCTTTAAGCATTTCTATATAAATAAATATTAATAATTTAAATATTAAATAGAGAAGACATAGTTTTAATGTTTTTTTAGTTATAATGCAATTTTTCTTACTTACAGAGCGTCATTAGTTAAGCACCTGGTATTTCCAAGATCGCAGGTTATCGCAGTCAAAACTGATGTATTCTTAATCTATAGGGTCTAATTAATCTCCGAAATTATATTATTACGCATCGGTCGATAACGGAGATTAGTTATGATCTCATGATTGAAAACAAAAGGTACCAAATGACCTTCTTCTTCACTAAAAATGTAATAGCAAGTAATTATCATTATATCATAATTATGTTTATGTATTTTATTAATACACACAATAAACTTATGACTAAACTAAAAATAAAAGTTGATAATTATAGTATTTAGGTTTTATTCATACTTGAAATAACAATATTTTTTGCACGATTTTTGTTAATTCTAGATCACCCTACTTTGGTATCATATAATTAAATACTGTATAATTATTTACCCGTATTAATTTTAAGACTTGTTTCTACTAACATTCTAGTATGTGTGTACCAAATTGTAGACATTTTAAACAAGGTCGAAACAAAGTACTTTTTTCCGCCCCTGAACCAGTGTGCGTCGGTCAACGTCTTGCGCGACCGCAGCTTCTTAATATACTTCACTCTCATAATCATCATCTATACTAATCTATCATCTATACTAATCTTGTAAAGAGGTAAGGTTGTAGGGGTTAATCTCTGGATCTACTGAACCGGTTTAGATGAAATGGCATGGAGATAGTTTGATACCCTAGGAAGGACATAGAATAGTTTGTATTCCCTTGGGACGATAAAACATTTTTCACGCGGGCAAAGCCGCGGGCAGAAACTAGTGTATTATACGATTGTAATAAGAGTGTTGGTAGCCATGTAAATTTGTAATTTTCAATAATGCATCATTTATCCATACAAACGGTTTTTACTACCTGTGTGGTCAGTAATTAAGGTTACACTAGTCGACGGCACGAACTATTTCGTGCGCGGGGTTAGATAGATGCTGTGATGAGCAGTAAGAAGTTAGTTCGCGTACGAATTAGCACTTTCGCAAGTTTGTAGCGAAATGGATGATGATTGAGGACGAAAACGAGCGCGCGAAATTTTACAAACAGTCCTTTGGGAGTCTAGATATCATGGAAAAACCACTAAACGTATCTGTTCAAAATAAAATTATTTGCATTGTTGAACTAATAATCTATCCCTGTATGGTGGCCGTTTTTCAATTTTCCGTCTTCTTATGGTATTTATTTGCGCCCAAAAATGCGTTATAATTAGTGTTGAAATATGGAACTTTCGACGCTCATAACTTTCAAATATTTTTCATTTTTACTTTTTTGTTTCCATAAAGGGCTAGATAATGATGAGACAAATTGATATCATTTTTAATTTTGAACGTACGTCGTCAAACAGTGGAGTAATAATACCTAGACTACGTTTGTATGGAAGAATTATCGACTAGTGTGTTAAGAAGATTATGTAATAGTTCATTCAAAGTTTAGAAGATGTACGAAATAAAGATATCTAGCTGGTATCAACCTTTTCACAGCTTTTCACTTTTCCAAAGCTTTTAGTTGAGTTCAACAGTTTTAACCAGAAGCTTGTGTATCGTTAGTTTTCTCATGTCAATTTAGGATGCTTCTTCTTCAAACCATACGATAAACACTGCTCTTTGCCGGATCCATAATCCACATAGCTGACTCTAAGTACAATTTATTACGTAAATAATAGAAAATCTCAAAGATCTTTAAAAAACATTCAAGGCATTTCAAACTGTTTCCGATTCCTCAAGCCGTCGTAATTTTATGTGGCCGTAAAGATAAACAAAACATAAGTTTTATTTATTCATAGGTACATATTAAAAAAACATACTAAGGACATAGCTTGGTTACAGCAGTACAGTAACTGAAATAGTACATTGTTATCCTAGGGGTGAAAGTAACTTATTTAGTCCCGAGACGGGGTTTGGCGCCCGGAACGAAGTGAGGGCGCCAATAGTTCGAGGGACTAAATAAGTCTTTAACCCGAGGTAAACACTGTGCTTTTCATTACAAATACAAGGAAATAAAAATAAAAACATGAATTAGCTAAAGAAAAAATGATTGCCGCTTTCCCGCCTATTTTGTTTGTTTTTTTTTCTGTGGCCGGCCTGCTATTCAGCCATTATTTTTTATTTTCATCATTGAAAAAATGGTAAATATTTTGCCCAAATCTAAGTTATTTTAAAGAAATTGTTGAAACTAAATTATAATAAAGTTATTTAAAAAATATATATTCTTTAATCAATACTTAACTTTAAGTTATTTCAATTTTACTTCGTGGTTGTATAGAAAGTTGGAACATGGTTCAATACATATGTGAAAAGGAACTAGTTTTTTTTTAAAATAATTTGACAGCTGTCAGTTGAAAGCGATTCTCCCTAGGGCTGAAAAGTATTACTTTCAACCCGCTCCTCAGGCAACTTAAGACCTACTTTCAGAGTATGAGTAATGAAAAATCAATTTGCATGTACGATTATTTTTTCATTATACAATATTTCCTTCTTTTGAAAGTTGCCTGACTTGACTAATGATATTAAATGCAGTAAACTTTACAGTAGTTATTATTATTGCACTATAAAGTAAGATTATTGAATAACTGGTAAATTATTCATTTTATGCACCTATGCGAAATAAACCTATAATCTATCTAATAATAATACCTTTAAACGAGCAATTCTTGAACATATAAGGTTGGGGAAAAAGTTTCTTCGCATTTTTTAAGAAAATTCTTTTTTTTTTTAATATAGTTTATTTACATTTAACTAAAGTTCTTGGCGCTCGTTGCTAAATAATAACAGCCGCACGGGTCGATCATCAAGGTTAAGCAACGCTTGACGAGATCGGTCCGTGGATGGGTAACCATTTCAACATACTGAGTTTCCTCCGTGCCTCGGAAAGCACGTTAAGCCGTTGGTCCCGGCTGTTATTTGAAGATCTTTGACAGTCGTTACGAGTAGTCAGAAGCTTGAGATCTGACACCAGTCTTGCCAAGGGGTACCGTGTTACCCAGTTACTGGGTTGCGGAGGTCAGATAGGCAGTCGCTCCATGTAAAACACTGGTACTTAGCTGAATCCGGTAAGACTGGAAGCCGACCCCAATATAGTTGGGAAAAGGCTAGGCAGATGATTTACATTTAACTAAAGTATGTAGGTACCATTTTGTTCGATAACTTCTTGCCATCTTGTAGGTAGGGACGTGATCCCATTGCTATAGAAATTTTGGGACTTCTGATCAAAATACCGCGACCAGTGGTTTTGGCAGTCCTCTCGTGATGTTAACCTGACACTGCCTAAAGAATTCTGAAGAGACCGAAACAGGTGGAAATCTGAAGGTGCAAGGTCAGGACTATACGGCGGATGCATTAACACCTCCCAGCCAAACTCTCTTAATTTTTGCTGAGTGGCTAAAGATGTGTGAGGTCTGGCGTTATCATGATGAAAAACCACACCCTTTCTGTTGATTAATTCCGGCCGCTTTCTCTCAACTTCTTGCTTTAATCTCATCAGTTGTTCGCAGTAGAGTTCAGAATCGATGGTCCTGCCTGGTGGTAACAGCTCATAATGAATAATGCCCTTCCACCACACACACAGCATCACCTTGTTGCGAGTTAACCCGGGTTTCGCCACAGTCTGTGAAGCCTGACCGGCCTTTGACCACGACCTTTTTCGCAAGTTCTTGTCGTACGTGATCCACTTTTCATCACCAGTTATCAGCTGCTTGAAAAATGTTTCGGTTTCATTACGTCGTAATAAAGAATCACAAATGAGTACATGGTTCATTAGGTTTCTTTCAGTGAGCTCGTGAGGTAGCCAAATATCGAGCTTTTTTGATTACCCAGTTTTTTTCAAATGCGCCAAAACTGTTTTGTGGTCAATACCCAGTTCTTCAGCTACGTCGTAACTACTGATATGCCGATCTTGCTCCACTTTTTCAAAAATAGCATCCAGTTTATCCGTAATAGGGCGACCAGAGCAATCCGGAACGGATTGAAAACGCTTAAACCAAATTTGTGCTACTCTCACAGACACTGCACTAGGTCCATAAACATCCCATTTTTTTTTCACGGCTTGCGTTGCATTTTTACCTTTTTTGTAGTAAAATTTTAAAATGTATCGAATTTCTTCATTAGGTTCACTCATCTTGACGGTACGAAAAACAAATGAAAATCACACATTTTCCTAATTTGAATTTGGAATTATGTTCTTTAAAATTTAAACTTTCAATTATACCAAAACCAGACAGATACAAATAGTATAGCCAAAGAGATTTTGTTACAAGTTCGTACATACTATAATGCGAAAAGACTTTTGCCCCAACCTATTATATAATCTGAATCTTGGGAAGGGCTCCAACGATTTTTATGAAATTTAGTATGCGAGGGGTTTCGGGGGCGATAAATTGATCTAGCTAGGTTTCATTTTTAGAAAACGTCATTTTCTCTATTTTCACCTGAGTAGAGCTCGGTCGCCCAGGTATATAATGATACAAGTGAGCTAACTTGCTCATTACACACGAGGCTGTGGGTTGCAGCCCGAGCCGTAGGCGTGGGCGTAATTCAGCCGAGCGTATAATGAGTAGAGCTCACGACTTTCATACGACGTTTTTCAAAACATTTGCGAGGTAAAAGCAAACATAGTTAGCTTATATAGTTTAATTACTAAAACAATTGGTGAACGTACAATTTTCGAAGCGATATTGGATTGATTTGGATGGCATTTTCGCAGTTTGTGTTACATAGGTGTTTGCCACTTCTTTTGTAGATACTTTCGTTTTCTTCTTATGTAAATGTCGGCGACAAAGGCAAATCATAAAACAGTAGGAACCAAATAACTCATACTACGAGATGTACATGGTTGTGGTTCGGGGCAAAACTTTTTTGCCTTTGGTTTCAAAATAATGGCGTGCGTTACTTTGTGGCTTCCTTTTTTGTAATTTTATAAAGCTCTTGTCGTCTACACGCACCAATAACACCGAATATTAAGGCAAAAAGCAACGAAATCAATTAATTAGTTCTAGGAAGTTATGCTAGGTTACGCAATTATTTAGATACGTTTAGATTAATATATTCAATGTACCTTTGTTACTAGGTACTGACTACCCGGACCCTCTTTCAAAAACTTTTCAACGTCAGCTGGTGAAAAAATATTAGATTTCCAACGAATATATCTGTCCGAGCCGTCTCTTCATAAAAGCCATCAGGGGGGTGATAATCTCTTAGAGTAAGGTTTATTGAGTGTGTGTAAGGGACAGATGTATATGACTTGTATACATCTGTCACTTACGCGATGTCAAAATAACCTTACTCTAAGAGGTTATGGTCACCCCCCAGGTTACAGTACGTTTTGATATCAACACAATGTTTGAGCACCACCAGAAATAGATGCACTACAGGGGGGTGACCATAAGCTCTTAAAGCGGTATCAAATTGAGATCGAATAAGGGGCAGATGTATCTGACTTGTATACATCTGTCACTTATGAGCTTATGGTCACCCCCCAGGGAGCTGGACTTTTATGTATTGGCAAGTTCAGAGAAATAAGCCAAAAGCACATTTTCAGAAAATAACTAGGTCAAATTCTTGCTGTTCCATTGTAGGAAACTATTGTAGGCAGCTAAACACTTTTCTCTAAATTTTGCAGGTTTTAGGCTATCGCTTGCATTTTGTGCTACATTTATTATTTCTGGCGGGGTTAACTCAATCAATTATTAATCTTCTGCACGAAAAATTAACATTTCTAATAGTACATTATGGTACAAGTGCGTAATGTTGGTGATTACCGCTGAGGCGCCATTGAGACCCGAGCCTTTAGGTGAGGGTCTTAAGAGAGCCGAGGACGGTAATCATCAATACACACGTGTATCATACGACGTTTTTCAACACACTTGTGAATAAAATAATACAAAAAAATCATTTTCAACAGTGAAAACGAGTTGTGAAATTATTTCGCAATGGCGGGGTTAATTAATCAGTTTTTCTATGCGCGCGCATCTAACTATGGCGATTGGCTATAGACTAAAACAATGAGGTTACTTTCTTTTTTTTAGCTTTTCGCGGATAGCGTACTAGCCACGTACAAAATGGGGAATTTCAAGTTTTCTTTATTGCAGAGAAACAAAAGTTATATTTGAGGGCAAGTTTTATTTATTAAACATGTACAAGTTGGAATTATCTAGTTGAATACGAAGTTGCATGAAATGAGCAAGCAATATGTAAGGTTCTAGCATTTTGCTGAATTGTTTGACTAGAAGATATCTTTGCCACATTTTATGTATTTAATGGATATCATGGAAATAGTAATTACTACCCATATCATGTTATGGATATAGTAAGTACTACTTCCATGACCGGAATAGAAAGGGATTAATGTCGAATGGAACACTTTTAATTGATTAAAAGTGTTACATTTTATTATATTGAAAATACTTGAATTTTAACTGGATTAGAATTAATGACTTATTTTATTAATTTTCCATGGATTCATTTGTGACACTTTTAAAATTAGTTTAATTTAAAAGTATTTAAAATGAAGGCAGGAAACCATTTAAAAAAAACTATAACTCACTTGTGAATAATAGCAATGAAAAAGTCACAGTTTGATAACAGGTATCATTATGTGCCTAATTGCGGTGAAATTAGAGCCACTTTATGAGCAAGTGTGTTGAAAAATAATTTACCACACAGCGACAAATACGATAAAAAATAAAAGGTGAAAATTATGGGAAATGGCGCGCAAGCTTTTTTATCACGCGCCAAATGCAAGGTGAGTGAACATACAGCCTACTACAAAATTATAATTTTAAGTGATAAAACGCAATTTTTTTAATATTTTGTAACAATTTTTTGTGAAATATGAATAATTTGTTAATAATAAAAGTTTGTTTGACTTAATTAATGATGTACACATTTGTTCATTCCAAAATTGTATATGCTGTGTGCTGTGTATGCTGTATGGTCAGGGGCATAAAAACCTCTATGTTGTTATTAAAAAAAAAAAAACTGTATTTATATATTTATTTTCAACACACTTGCTCATAAAGTGGCTCTAATTTCACCGCAATTAGGCACATAATGATACCTGTTATCAAACTGTGACTTTTTCATTGCTATTATTCTCAAGTGAGTTTTTTTTTAATTTATTGGTTGGGTTGCGTTGTTCTTAAAAAAGTTTCGATACAAAAAAGATCGTGCTCAATAGTACAAATAAATTAATGTACCTATTGTTTGCTCATTTCATGCAACTTCGTATTTATTTCATATATAATTTCAGTTTGTACGTGCTTAATAAATAAAACTTTCACTCAAACATAAATTTTATTTGCTCTGTAATTAAGAATAATTTATATTCCCTATTTTGTACGTGGCTAAAACACTATCCACTAAAAGTAAAAAAAAAAGAAACCTCATTCTTTTAGTCTATGGCCGATCGCCATTGTTAAATGCGCGCGCATAGGAAAACAGATTAATTTTGACCGCCATTGTGAAAAAATTTTCACAACTCGTTTTTACTGTTGAAAATTATTTTTTAGTATTATTTTCTTCACAAGTGTGTTGAAAAACGTCGTATGATACACGTGTGTATTGATGATTACCGTCCTCGGCTCTCTTAAGACCCTCACCTACGACTCGGGTCTCAATGGCGCCTCAGCGGTAATCACCAACATTGCACACTTGTACCATAATATACTATTATTATATACTTTATTGTACACCACAAAGAAATATACAGGACAAACGTTCACAATAACAAGTGTACAATGGGCGGTCTTATCGCACTAGGCAATCTCTACCCGTATTACCCGGTTAGATTGAAAATGCTCTGTTTACTCGCATATAACTTGCAGAAAGGTACTATAATTTAACTTAGTAGCGATAATTCTATTTCGCACTAGTGTGTAATGTTATAATAATAATATGATTTATTTAAAAGGCAACTACATTGGTCCAATGGTTAGAACAGCTTAACATCTAATGGTTAGTAAACTTCAAATTTATGCGCCAGAATAATAGTATAGATAATTAATCATTAAATTCAACCATAATAAAATCAAAACGTTATCACGTGTGAGTTATAGCTCGGTTTATGGCCCTAAAAGCGATGTTATAAGGCTCATTTTACGAGCAAGTGTGTTGAAATGGGTATAATTCTAGTAAATGGTAAACAGTTTGTTTTTTAATTAGGTATTATTTGTTCGTTTACATAGCGGCCATTATACACAGATTGAACCAGTAAGTTTTACAAACGTACGATTTTCTTAATTTACATAAATGAGACATTGGTAAGTAAATGCTTCATAAACTTTTCTCAATAAACTTATGAATAAAAATATTATACTATTGAATATTCAGTAATATATCTGTAAAATACACAGGCATAAATGATTTGACATGGAGTGTGCTAATTGACTAACGTAACGCATACAACAGGCAGACTTAATTGAATTATAATGAATGCAAAAGTAATGTCGGTCTACAACAAACGAATCTGTTGATTTTCTTAACAAAATTATTTACACTTCTTGTCGCTAAAAAAATAAAATTCACTGAATAATTTAAAGCAACTAGGATAGCTCAAACATGCGACTTTTCTCCTCACCGCATCTTTTTGTACTAAGTATGTTAATCATTTGCGAATTTATTCACCGAGCCAAGTTTTTAGGCCGCTCGCTGACGCCCGCCGCCGCGCATGCTATAATAGTCCACATGCATGCTTATGTCTAGACTGACAATTAGCTTATTAGCTGGTTATTTAGAGCATAATAACTATAGTGGGGTGGAGTAGGGTCATACACGTAGATAGTCAAATGACAGCTAGAAACTTATAGGCTACTGGGTGACTTTTATTTTGTAAAAGTTTGGCCCATTATAAATAATTTGAAACTATTTCTAATTTTGGTCGCAAAATTATCAACGTATCATTTGCATTTTTGTTTTTCTTATCATCTTTTGTTTTGTAAATGTCCAAAATAATTACTTTACAACGATAAAATATACTAAGGTTATTTTACAATTAATCCGGACAAGTCAATCCACCCATGGCCCACTGGGGCCAATTGGGCAGTAAGACTGCTTACTGCCCAATTACGGCCCTGTGTCATATCTGTCATTCTAATTCGTGCAATGCTCGCGTGATTTGTTGTCTATGCACATACTTAAAGCGTATTTTATTTAAAAATATGCTAAACATAGAAATATATGCTAAATGTTCATTCCTTTGACCACACGGAAATATATAATATTTGCAATCGTAAACGAATGGTCGATACATTACGAAGACACATGAGAAAATTTATGTTTCAATAAAAATGTGTATCTGCTGCGTTGATTGCTAACGTTTAGCATACATGTTTTTAATTTGGTTGCTTATTAACTGAATAGAATCATTAATCACTACTGCGGCGCATAAATCAGCTATCAGCATATATTTTTTTATGCAAAGTGTCATGTTTTAGTTCTGCGATACAAACGGCCAGAAGGATAATTGCTGGCCCTTAAGTGTTGTTTCATTTTTACACATACCTACAACAAATCAGGCTATAAAAAATTTCGAGTTCAATTTTACGAACGGTTATTGTTATTAGAAGGGTAGTATTATTCACAGCATTATTATTCATTACACAAAATGGTGATATTCTGAAGAATATTTACTAAAATTAAAGACAAAAAGGTTATTCTAAGCCAAGTAACCACATGGAGTTTTTTTATGATTGTTTTAACTTTAAAAGTGTGTACTGAAAACATATCGTCGGGGATGTTATGTACCTACTTAGATACAAAATGTATTTAAGGTAGTAACAAGTTGTTTTTTTTTATACTTTGATTTAGTTAGTATTGCATTTATGAAAAAAAAAACAGAAACATAAAAATTAAAACTTTAGTAGAGACTAGCTGGCCTCCGGAGCTTCGCGCCCTTCAATTGGCTACTTACCTACCTACCATACCTACTCTACCCACCTAAACTACCCACCTACCCTACCTACTTACTCTAACCTACCTACCCTACCTTATCTACCCTACCCTACCTACCCAACCCTACCTACGCTACCTAATCATGTTGTACATAATTTTAATATATCATCAATAGCTTTCTCAGCGCACGCCAAAGAATGAATTTTAACATTTTGCTACTTTGGGTTACATTATTGCAATTTGCATAAGTATCTCTAATTTTTTTTTAAATATTTTATAGCCTATGACACTCAGGAATAATGTAGCTGTGTACTGGTGTAAGAATTTTCGGTTCAGTAGATCCAGAGATTACCCCCTACAACGTCACAAACTCACAATTCACAAACTTTACCTCTTTATAATATTAGTATAGATATTATATTCCTTTATTCCGTGTATCGTCTTTTATTTAAAATCGCCCATGTATCCCCATTTGCCCATTTATCGCTCGCATACGACCAGCTATCCATAGCATTCGTGCAATGCTAACGAGGTGTGAAGCCGTGTAAAGGGGCCAGTATCCCGTGCCCTACAGGCGCCGGCGTCAATTAACCATTTATCTTCCCACCTTTTACCGCCAACAAGAAATAGAATGGAACTCGCTTTTTCCTATTTTAAATGTTAAGTGAAAATAGGTTGGTTGCGTTTCTTTTGTGGTCTATGGTCGGATGTTTTGCTTTTCTTTTTTTTTAATTAAAAGGCTTTAGATGCGAGCTTACTAATGGAGATTATTTAATGGAAATTAGCATTTTTATGCAAATTCATGTCGGCCTTTATTTACTTATTTTCTGAATACATTAGGTAGGTAGGTCCCTTTTAATTAAGACCTAGATAGAATTTATCGTGTTCTATAAAACTAAAAGATGACTTGCAATTAGAAATATTCACAAAATCGTTTATTTTTGGTGTTTTCTTATGAAATCCAAAACTGTGTCTGTGTCCAAAATGTGTGCCCCAGGTGGATTTACTTATTGGTTTCATTAAAAAATACATTTTGTTGATTTTACCGGTACTTAGGGCTAATATTTTGTAATTACACAAGACGATTGTTAATACGTTGCGTAATGTTCGGCCGTTGCAGGTAATAGACTGCAATAAAGTACGCTATTCGTAGACAATATTAGTATATAATGCTTACCTGGAAGATATTAACCCACTACCTACATTTATTTCGGTTTTACTACTATAAAATACAGGCTACTTTTTTAACTAGTATCCTTTAAGTTTTAGGTACGAAACTTAAAGGATACTAGTTAAAAAAAGTAGTCGAGGTATGTAATTTCTTGGATTGTTGGCAACTCTGCAGAGTCCCCTTATTCTGTCATCACTGGTTCCTTATTTACGTTCAGGAGCGAAGATTCCAACAAATTAAATTCTTTATTCTGCCTTCCTCACGACAATCGATCGCACAGTGGCTCAAGATTGACTCGTCGTGTCTCCACAATGGCTTGTAATTGCCATATAAGTTCTCGTAAAACAGAAACTTGAAAAACAGAAACAAGGAAATGTTGTCTATCCCCATGTTTGGAGAGAGTCGAGTCGAGAGTCGTTCAAGGCAACCGTGAACCGTGAAGTTCTGTGTAAATCAGAAAACGCGGGAAAATAAAACTTGTTATACACTTCACATTCAATTAAGACTAGAGATTTAGTATTGAAATAAAGTATTGCTGACTGAGATAACAAATCTACTAGAATTAAAGTGGCAATAAATCGTATTATGTATATTTCTTTTCTGTAGAAACAACAGATGAAATAAACTAAAGAGATAAATATTTCATTTAATACCCGTCTTACTGGTAGGCCACAAACACGAAGGAAATACCTAAGATAAATAATTATAATCGACTCGAAGTAAGGATGAGCATTAAATAAAAAACAATAATAAAAAGATATAAACTCTACATTATTATAACGACTACAAATCAATAAATCCAAAGGTAATTTAACGCAAAATTAAAAAAACAAACAAATGTACTTTTCGCGTGCACTTACAGTAGAGCTTTAAGAGTGAATATTATTATTATTCACTTAATTGTCACACTGCCGCCTACACGACCATCAAGAATAGTTATCTCCACAAACACTTCTTATTTATTACTGGCCAGTCGTATTTGCATAAAAATGCGATACAACCTCTTTGGTAAAGATTCCATCTATTGCTCAGAGGGTACCACTGGGCACCAATTAGCACTCAATCTTAACACCCACACGCAGTGTAAGGCGTAAAAATAGCTAGGAGAGAATGTAGGCACCGAGCAGCGGAAGAAAGCTTAGTTCAACCACAGATAATATAATACTAGCATACAGATGCCTCATCCCATACAAAGAAACCGCGCCGACGTTTTCGTCTAATTAAACCGATTATTTTTTGTACGTTCGCGTTCGGTTCCGTTCCTTGGCGATAGATTGATGGTGTTAGCAGCGACTTGCAAGTAAAAGCGTTTACTCGGTGCATGAATATTTTTCTCTTTAAATACAGTGTGACAATACAAATTTAAACAATCGAGTGGAATGCCTCAGACATTTAAATGGCAATAATTTTAAATGATCCGTTCAAATAATCTTTAAAATGCAAATCAAAAGCCCATTATTCCATAATTTTGTACTTAGGAGAGTTGATTAGAAAGGTCCTACAATTTTCATGTTCAATTCCAGAAAATGTTAATGTTATAAACAATTCAATAAAAAATCTGTGCATATCGCGGCATCTAGTGAGATTTATTTGAACCAAATTTTATTTCCAACATAATAAATCAGTAGGAATGCCGTATATTAGTATAATATATTTAGCTTCACCATAATATTAATTGAAATACACTCCTCCTCTAGTAGTAGCTAGTGATCAATAATTTACAGAAAACTGCACTGTAGGTATCCTGTTAATACTTATTGGTAAAATATCACCTAAACATAAAGTTTATTAAAGGCTGTAACAAATATTTAACAGATATTTAAGCAGTCTCTTAGTGATGGTAACTCTAGAAAACGCTAGTGGCTTAGTGGAGTAAAGTCATTGATAATTATTTAGATTAATACCTTCAGGAGCAGCCATCAATAAAGAATATCCTGTATTAAGGAGAACAAATGATTTAAACCATATTTATCTTAGGAACATGTAAAGGGAGGGCCTGAGGCCAAGCTTCGGAGGGCTGTTTACTGCTTCAAAATTATTCACTTCCACCACTGCCCGTCCATTATTGATTACTAAAACGAATAAAAAGTGTGTAATAATGTTTGCAGAGTATATTATGACGGGCGCCTGGGATGCACCCGAGACCCTCCCTGACGCCGGCCCTGTTCTGTACTTTTAGCGATAATTCAGGTTCAGCCAAATACTTTATACATAAACTAATTATACTTATTTTCCTCATTGGTACAACAATGGTCTTCATTACCGAACTTCAAACAATTGTTGCTGGCAGTACCTATGACTATTGCTATTAAAATAAAATAGCGCTGTGCCACAGTGAAACAAACATCTGCGCCTTGGTCTTACCGATGCCTTTGAATCAACTCCTTACCTATGGTGCTGCTTAGTTAGATATTATCAGTTTAGTCGGAACTACAAAGAACCTTTGAGAAACTTTCGATTGTGTTTAGTACCGCAAGCCCTGTGCCACCTATTCCACAGTACGTTCTCGAAATAGCTTTTTATAAATACCGTGTGGGCTCAGTGAGCACTCAACCGGTTCTGCCATGTTAATTACTCCCTTCGCACATTTAATTTTGTTTATTTATATCTAATTGGCTTTAGGCGGTCCTTAGTCGTCCTGCCGGCTTGTGTCCAACCGGGTAAACGCCATACGAAGGGTCAGAGCCCATTCGTCCCCTAAGATTCGCACCCTGTGCCCACTCGTCCCCTGCAACTTTTGAGGGGCCCATTCGTCCCCTGAAGAATATTTATTTTTATTAATTCTTCTAATATAAGTACATGTATATGTGTATACTGCAGCTTGGTTGTCCTGGTACAGTCGCGCAGAAAAGGCTTCATCATCATCATCTGCCTAGCCTTTTCCCAACTGTATTGGGGTTGGCTTCCAGAAAAGGCTTAAATAAAAAATATAGTAATTCGGTAGATATCATGTTTATTTCAAATAAGATTAACACATACAAAATCACAATGTCCTAGAAACTAACAAAATACAACTCTTTTACAAAAATCAGCCTTGATTGACCATCATATAAATCAACATTAAATATAAAATATGCAAAAAAAAATAGAACACATATCAACAGTAAATAATCACTTCTTATTTTTTTGTATATTTACCAACTACATACACGAAAATCATAAAAACTAAAAATCTATGTTTTACCTTAAAATAAAATAAAGTATTTAATAGTAACTATTAAAAAGTAGCAGCAGTTGAATTTTTTTTTCTGTGTCATCGTTCCAATTATATACATGTAAGTCTTTTGAAATAGGGATGTATAGGTAAATAGTAGAACTTACGTATTTTTCCTTCACGTACATGCACTGATCACTTCACTCACTAATTAAATTTAATAAGTAATCCTACAGGATACGCTAATGAGTAAACTTTCACTCGAGACAGTATAAAAATCAGTACGCTTGGATTTGCAACTATAAGTAAACTAAATGTAGTAACACATGCCTGGAATAAATACGTCGAAGTTGTCTAGTACTGGTGTTAGCCAATCAGGTGCAAGTCCTTTCATCGAGCGTCTATTGTTTTGGGCTAGGCCTTTGTTATTTGCTCGCGCGCAGATACTCTGGCTAACATCACCCCTCCCGCTTCGGCATTCCACACCCCGCGCACATCTGGAGAGTAAGTACTTACCAATTTTAAACACCTTATCTATTATTTGTAACCCGTTTTTTTAACAAGCCATTCGTAGTGAGACAATTTTACATCGTAAGCCTATCGACAGGTTATATTATTATCATGACGGATTATCATTCATCATAGCTCTTTTTTCAATGATCTGTTATGATTTATTAAATTAATTCCGTTAATAAACTGTTCACAAGTGTACTATGTTAACCGTTTCTTATGTAAAATATAGCTAATTTTATCTCAGGGGACCAATAGGTACCTGAATAGGTGCCGAATCTTTAACTTATATTGTATATATATTAGAGGGTACGAATGGGTACCTTAAAAATAATATTTTTTATTAAAATATTAATTGGTCCCCTACCAGGAGACCAATGGGCACCTATATAGGGGCCGAATCTACAACTTTTATGCTGGGGGACGAATTTTAGGGGACGAATGGGCTCTGACCCATACGAAGGGTCAGAGCCCATTCGTCCCCTAAGATTCGCACCCTGTGCCCACTCGTCCCCTGCAACTTTTGAGGGGCCCATTCGTCCCCTGAAGAATATTTATTTTTATTAATTCTTCTAATATAAGTACATGTATATGTGTATACTGCAGCTTGGTTGTCCTGGTACAGTCGCGCAGAAAAGGCTTCATCATCATCATCTGCCTAGCCTTTTCCCAACTGTATTGGGGTTGGCTTCCAGAAAAGGCTTAAATAAAAAATATAGTAATTCGGTAGATATCATGTTTATTTCAAATAAGATTAACACATACAAAATCACAATGTCCTAGAAACTAACAAAATACAACTCTTTTACAAAAATCAGCCTTGATTGACCATCATATAAATCAACATTAAATATAAAATATGCAAAAAAAAATAGAACACATATCAACAGTAAATAATCACTTCTTATTTTTTTGTATATTTACCAACTACATACACGAAAATCATAAAAACTAAAAATCTATGTTTTACCTTAAAATAAAATAAAGTATTTAATAGTAACTATTAAAAAGTAGCAGCAGTTGAATTTTTTTTTCTGTGTCATCGTTCCAATTATATACATGTAAGTCTTTTGAAATAGGGATGTATAGGTAAATAGTAGAACTTACGTATTTTTCCTTCACGTACATGCACTGATCACTTCACTCACTAATTAAATTTAATAAGTAATCCTACAGGATACGCTAATGAGTAAACTTTCACTCGAGACAGTATAAAAATCAGTACGCTTGGATTTGCAACTATAAGTAAACTAAATGTAGTAACACATGCCTGGAATAAATACGTCGAAGTTGTCTAGTACTGGTGTTAGCCAATCAGGTGCAAGTCCTTTCATCGAGCGTCTATTGTTTTGGGCTAGGCCTTTGTTATTTGCTCGCGCGCAGATACTCTGGCTAACATCACCCCTCCCGCTTCGGCATTCCACACCCCGCGCACATCTGGAGAGTAAGTACTTACCAATTTTAAACACCTTATCTATTATTTGTAACCCGTTTTTTTAACAAGCCATTCGTAGTGAGACAATTTTACATCGTAAGCCTATCGACAGGTTATATTATTATCATGACGGATTATCATTCATCATAGCTCTTTTTTCAATGATCTGTTATGATTTATTAAATTAATTCCGTTAATAAACTGTTCACAAGTGTACTATGTTAACCGTTTCTTATGTAAAATATAGCTAATTTTATCTCAGGGGACCAATAGGTACCTGAATAGGTGCCGAATCTTTAACTTATATTGTATATATATTAGAGGGTACGAATGGGTACCTTAAAAATAATATTTTTTATTAAAATATTAATTGGTCCCCTACCAGGAGACCAATGGGCACCTATATAGGGGCCGAATCTACAACTTTTATGCTGGGGGACGAATTTTAGGGGACGAATGGGCTCTGACCCATACGAAGGGTCAGAGCCCATTCGTCCCCTAAGATTCGCACCCTGTGCCCACTCGTCCCCTGCAACTTTTGAGGGGCCCATTCGTCCCCTGAAGAATATTTATTTTTATTAATTCTTCTAATATAAGTACATGTATATGTGTATACTGCAGCTTGGTTGTCCTGGTACAGTCGCGCAGAAAAGGCTTCATCATCATCATCTGCCTAGCCTTTTCCCAACTGTATTGGGGTTGGCTTCCAGAAAAGGCTTAAATAAAAAATATAGTAATTCGGTAGATATCATGTTTATTTCAAATAAGATTAACACATACAAAATCACAATGTCCTAGAAACTAACAAAATACAACTCTTTTACAAAAATCAGCCTTGATTGACCATCATATAAATCAACATTAAATATAAAATATGCAAAAAAAAATAGAACACATATCAACAGTAAATAATCACTTCTTATTTTTTTGTATATTTACCAACTACATACACGAAAATCATAAAAACTAAAAATCTATGTTTTACCTTAAAATAAAATAAAGTATTTAATAGTAACTATTAAAAAGTAGCAGCAGTTGAATTTTTTTTTCTGTGTCATCGTTCCAATTATATACATGTAAGTCTTTTGAAATAGGGATGTATAGGTAAATAGTAGAACTTACGTATTTTTCCTTCACGTACATGCACTGATCACTTCACTCACTAATTAAATTTAATAAGTAATCCTACAGGATACGCTAATGAGTAAACTTTCACTCGAGACAGTATAAAAATCAGTACGCTTGGATTTGCAACTATAAGTAAACTAAATGTAGTAACACATGCCTGGAATAAATACGTCGAAGTTGTCTAGTACTGGTGTTAGCCAATCAGGTGCAAGTCCTTTCATCGAGCGTCTATTGTTTTGGGCTAGGCCTTTGTTATTTGCTCGCGCGCAGATACTCTGGCTAACATCACCCCTCCCGCTTCGGCATTCCACACCCCGCGCACATCTGGAGAGTAAGTACTTACCAATTTTAAACACCTTATCTATTATTTGTAACCCGTTTTTTTAACAAGCCATTCGTAGTGAGACAATTTTACATCGTAAGCCTATCGACAGGTTATATTATTATCATGACGGATTATCATTCATCATAGCTCTTTTTTCAATGATCTGTTATGATTTATTAAATTAATTCCGTTAATAAACTGTTCACAAGTGTACTATGTTAACCGTTTCTTATGTAAAATATAGCTAATTTTATCTCAGGGGACCAATAGGTACCTGAATAGGTGCCGAATCTTTAACTTATATTGTATATATATTAGAGGGTACGAATGGGTACCTTAAAAATAATATTTTTTATTAAAATATTAATTGGTCCCCTACCAGGAGACCAATGGGCACCTATATAGGGGCCGAATCTACAACTTTTATGCTGGGGGACGAATTTTAGGGGACGAATGGGCTCTGACCCATACGAAGGGTCAGAGCCCATTCGTCCCCTAAGATTCGCACCCTGTGCCCACTCGTCCCCTGCAACTTTTGAGGGGCCCATTCGTCCCCTGAAGAATATTTATTTTTATTAATTCTTCTAATATAAGTACATGTATATGTGTATACTGCAGCTTGGTTGTCCTGGTACAGTCGCGCAGAAAAGGCTTCATCATCATCATCTGCCTAGCCTTTTCCCAACTGTATTGGGGTTGGCTTCCAGAAAAGGCTTAAATAAAAAATATAGTAATTCGGTAGATATCATGTTTATTTCAAATAAGATTAACACATACAAAATCACAATGTCCTAGAAACTAACAAAATACAACTCTTTTACAAAAATCAGCCTTGATTGACCATCATATAAATCAACATTAAATATAAAATATGCAAAAAAAAATAGAACACATATCAACAGTAAATAATCACTTCTTATTTTTTTGTATATTTACCAACTACATACACGAAAATCATAAAAACTAAAAATCTATGTTTTACCTTAAAATAAAATAAAGTATTTAATAGTAACTATTAAAAAGTAGCAGCAGTTGAATTTTTTTTTCTGTGTCATCGTTCCAATTATATACATGTAAGTCTTTTGAAATAGGGATGTATAGGTAAATAGTAGAACTTACGTATTTTTCCTTCACGTACATGCACTGATCACTTCACTCACTAATTAAATTTAATAAGTAATCCTACAGGATACGCTAATGAGTAAACTTTCACTCGAGACAGTATAAAAATCAGTACGCTTGGATTTGCAACTATAAGTAAACTAAATGTAGTAACACATGCCTGGAATAAATACGTCGAAGTTGTCTAGTACTGGTGTTAGCCAATCAGGTGCAAGTCCTTTCATCGAGCGTCTATTGTTTTGGGCTAGGCCTTTGTTATTTGCTCGCGCGCAGATACTCTGGCTAACATCACCCCTCCCGCTTCGGCATTCCACACCCCGCGCACATCTGGAGAGTAAGTACTTACCAATTTTAAACACCTTATCTATTATTTGTAACCCGTTTTTTTAACAAGCCATTCGTAGTGAGACAATTTTACATCGTAAGCCTATCGACAGGTTATATTATTATCATGACGGATTATCATTCATCATAGCTCTTTTTTCAATGATCTGTTATGATTTATTAAATTAATTCCGTTAATAAACTGTTCACAAGTGTACTATGTTAACCGTTTCTTATGTAAAATATAGCTAATTTTATCTCAGGGGACCAATAGGTACCTGAATAGGTGCCGAATCTTTAACTTATATTGTATATATATTAGAGGGTACGAATGGGTACCTTAAAAATAATATTTTTTATTAAAATATTAATTGGTCCCCTACCAGGAGACCAATGGGCACCTATATAGGGGCCGAATCTACAACTTTTATGCTGGGGGACGAATTTTAGGGGACGAATGGGCTCTGACCCATACGAAGGGTCAGAGCCCATTCGTCCCCTAAGATTCGCACCCTGTGCCCACTCGTCCCCTGCAACTTTTGAGGGGCCCATTCGTCCCCTGAAGAATATTTATTTTTATTAATTCTTCTAATATAAGTACATGTATATGTGTATACTGCAGCTTGGTTGTCCTGGTACAGTCGCGCAGAAAAGGCTTCATCATCATCATCTGCCTAGCCTTTTCCCAACTGTATTGGGGTTGGCTTCCAGAAAAGGCTTAAATAAAAAATATAGTAATTCGGTAGATATCATGTTTATTTCAAATAAGATTAACACATACAAAATCACAATGTCCTAGAAACTAACAAAATACAACTCTTTTACAAAAATCAGCCTTGATTGACCATCATATAAATCAACATTAAATATAAAATATGCAAAAAAAAATAGAACACATATCAACAGTAAATAATCACTTCTTATTTTTTTGTATATTTACCAACTACATACACGAAAATCATAAAAACTAAAAATCTATGTTTTACCTTAAAATAAAATAAAGTATTTAATAGTAACTATTAAAAAGTAGCAGCAGTTGAATTTTTTTTTCTGTGTCATCGTTCCAATTATATACATGTAAGTCTTTTGAAATAGGGATGTATAGGTAAATAGTAGAACTTACGTATTTTTCCTTCACGTACATGCACTGATCACTTCACTCACTAATTAAATTTAATAAGTAATCCTACAGGATACGCTAATGAGTAAACTTTCACTCGAGACAGTATAAAAATCAGTACGCTTGGATTTGCAACTATAAGTAAACTAAATGTAGTAACACATGCCTGGAATAAATACGTCGAAGTTGTCTAGTACTGGTGTTAGCCAATCAGGTGCAAGTCCTTTCATCGAGCGTCTATTGTTTTGGGCTAGGCCTTTGTTATTTGCTCGCGCGCAGATACTCTGGCTAACATCACCCCTCCCGCTTCGGCATTCCACACCCCGCGCACATCTGGAGAGTAAGTACTTACCAATTTTAAACACCTTATCTATTATTTGTAACCCGTTTTTTTAACAAGCCATTCGTAGTGAGACAATTTTACATCGTAAGCCTATCGACAGGTTATATTATTATCATGACGGATTATCATTCATCATAGCTCTTTTTTCAATGATCTGTTATGATTTATTAAATTAATTCCGTTAATAAACTGTTCACAAGTGTACTATGTTAACCGTTTCTTATGTAAAATATAGCTAATTTTATCTCAGGGGACCAATAGGTACCTGAATAGGTGCCGAATCTTTAACTTATATTGTATATATATTAGAGGGTACGAATGGGTACCTTAAAAATAATATTTTTTATTAAAATATTAATTGGTCCCCTACCAGGAGACCAATGGGCACCTATATAGGGGCCGAATCTACAACTTTTATGCTGGGGGACGAATTTTAGGGGACGAATGGGCTCTGACCCCATACGAACGAGCGGAAATCGCCCGCCGATGAACACCGCATGTTCATCCGCTAGCATCCGTTCGTCTTTGTTTGCTTGGTCTGTAACGCTGAACACCGACTGAAGGCAAGTAACTTCAATTCGTTATCGTTCGCTTGTGCCCCAAAACATACAGCCAAAGTGATACTGACACCGACGGTGCCGTGGAAGTTTCAGAGTTTTGGGGGCAAATAATATTTTTTTGCCGTGACAACGGTAAGCCGAAGAATAAGAAGCATTCGTTCGTTCGTTCACTCGTTTGCTTGGCCTGTGCCTTAGTCATCCCGGTCTATCACTTACGTCGGCAAATGCCACAGCCCCAGCTCCGTAATCCAGGCATACTTAATTGAGATAAGAATGAAGTCTAACTCGTAAAAATATTTTATATCCTTGTTTTTCCTGTATCTTTAAAGGTATGGTATATTCGGTATGGCTAACGCGACCCGTGGTTTGTAATTTAAACTTAGCTTTATTATTAGCTATATTACGCACTAGATTATCGAGTTTAATTTTAATAGTCTTCCTCTGAAAGTTCCGCGTTGTAACTGTTGAACAATTTACGCTATTACCCATAATGACCGCAGTTCTTTTATCGCTGCGTTCACGTAATACCTACATTAGTACAGTAATTTAGTAAACCTGAATAGGTACAGTACCCATAATACTGGAAGTTCTATTCTGCATATTTTTAACGTGAAAACTAGTCTGATGTGAGGTGAGGAAGACGTCTGCTGCCATTTCATGCTTGTACGGTTTTCACGGTGAGAATTTCACTGAATGGCCTGTCCATTCAGTGAAATTGATGATGCAAAACCTGAACGACAAACTAACTCTTTGCCAAAAGCAACTTCGCGTTAGACTGTAAGTATATCATCTATGTATTGATCCTGAGCCTGATTTGGATCTGGTTTGCCCCTGTAGCAGTCCATCGTCCCTACATCTTTACGCTAAAAACCCCATAAATTAACTACACCCGAAAAAAACCTGTAGTGCAGTCTTTTGTTTCAAGTTGTTTACCAAACCTACTCCATAAAACCATAATTGAAAACTACTATTGTGTCTACTTTAAGATATCTCCTAATTGACAGGTAATATAATAACCCGTTGTGTCCTGCTCTGCCGTAGACTGTGCAAATAAATTATGCTAGAATTAAATTTTAATGAGCGCCTATCATGTCATGTCGCAAATTGTACAGATAAACAATGTCGCCAATACGCAGACATTATTTTATTTTTTTAAACGTTTAAAAATAGAACAGCGGATCATAAACAACATTTCGATATTTTTTATAGTTAGAGTGTACGTCATGTAAGTACATGACATGGTAGAAAATTTATTTCTTTTTCAGTAAATTAAAGAGGCTGTTTTCGATAAACATGCTTGACATTATCATAATTAGTAATTGGTAGGTATATATAACAAGCCATTATTAAAAACTGTTGCATGACTCCTTTAGTAAAATAGAAACTGAAGAATTCGCGAGAAAACATAATCTCTGAAACAATCAAATATTTGCCGCACTATGTTCACTGTTTGTTCAGACAAAAATCGCATTCCGAAGAAAAACTTCACTTTCGTTCATAATTATCTTAATTATATTTAATTTAAGAGAGTACAAAACAGTAAGTCGAGTTCCTCTTACTGCTGAATGATTCATTGAGTCGAGTCGATCGATGTTACATTTGATTGGATTCGATTCGATGCAGTCTAGCATCGCGTCGGTAGTTGTTACTCGGCGGTTTAGCGAACGTGCCCAATGCAGCATACCACTCACGTTTGAACGGCTATTTTGTTTACGCTCAATTTGAAACATTATTTCTACTATTTCGAATGCTGGCTGGAAAGCTATACGCTACATACAGGCTGGCGCAAAAGTTGTTTCCCATTAAGTCGAGAAAATTATATCGAAAATGTGGCCGCCATCAGACTTGAATAAAATTCAGGTCCGATTTTTGGCATTTCCATCGCTCTGGCTTCAAGAGTCTGAGGAATCTGAGGCTTGTTGACCCAATTAAAAAAGTCCCACAATAAGGAGTCTGGAACGGTTAAAGCAGATGATCTTGCTGGCCAGTGCAAATCGCCAACAGTAAACAAGCGGAAACAGCCCATCATCATCATCATCATATCAGCCGAAAGACGTCCACTGCTGGACATAGGCCTCCCCCAAGTCGTCGGTGTTTATTGGGGTAGCCGGGTCCACTCCGGGGATTCTTCGCACCCCTTGCCACGCCATCGCCTCGACCGCTACCGTAGCCGAGGGTAGACAGGCTGCCGGGCACTCGGGGCCGTTTTATTTGTGTACTTTTCATATTCGGTTGGGGGGGTTTGCCATAATCGCCACGCTTGGCAGGCGGGTTGGTGATCGCAGTTTGTTGTTAAAGTGCCCAGAGAACGCTGCTGCCCATTCTCTTGTGTGTTCCTTAGTCGCCTCTTACGACACCCACGGGAAGATATGGGATGGTGAAATTCTTTACGTCCGTCACCATACGGTACTGAAAATCAGCAACAGCCCACCATTCAGTAACTTTGATCGGGTGTAATGACTCTTCGTGGGTTAAATGCGGATTTTCGGTGCTCTAGAAGGGATAATTCGGCTTATTCACATATCTTCACTCATGATGATTTTCGATGAAAGTTGTCTCCCACGTGGTCGGAAGCATTATTTCGCGTTTTTTGAGAGTATAGCGATTCATGAGTCTTGTTGACGTGTATTTTGTAAATATTTACTTCCAATTAACGTTTTCTGCCATTTGTAAAAATTATAGCATATTCCGATAGGGTGATTACTTTTACGTATCCAGTATTCTGTACATAACACGAGATACGAACTCCGGTCTTTGAAAATGGAACATGGAACTGAAAGAAGTAGTTCGTCTGTACACGTTCTTAGGTGGAATTGTAGCAATTAATTTGATCACTATCTCTTGATCATAAAAGTTACTCATACCTTTACTACAAAACTACGAGTTATATACTACATATTTACCTATCGGGCTCTGAAATGTCGTTTCCGATTACCCATGCATCATCTAAAAATCGACTAAACCAGTTTTCGTTGATTTAAAATAACGTTAACAGGTTTGTTTACCGGTTCGGATATAGGTCACGAATTCACGATATTACAATTTATAACGGAATGTTTAAAAATAAACCGCACTTATGCTATATTCATGAGTGCACAAATGACATTAAGCTTAAATATTGGCCTTTATTGTGAATATGAAAAGATTTTGACATTTACGGGAGTACACTAACCCCGAGTTGCCACCTTTAAATTCAAAATTCATTCAACCAATCACAGCAGATAACGCGTGCTTGACAATTTGTCACATTAATTCTGCGATAATTTAAGGCGCAGATTCCCTTGAGTAACTGATTTTAAAATGAGAATCACGTCTAAACGGCTAGTCGTAATTGTTTGGCAAATATATATAGGTATGTTACACTAGACCATTTTCTTAATAATTTGATCTTAGAAAATTTTGAGTTTTATTCGTATACCATAGTGTAATTAATTTGCTAAGTTATGTCTAAAACGGACAAAAACACTACAATCACACCAAAACCGCTGGGCGTATTTTAATGCAATCGACACCATCTCAAATACAATTTAATTATCTACATTTTGATCTGAGGCTTTTTTTTTAAGTCACAGAATAATAAGGAAAAAACAAAAAACTACTAAATTTTGGGCCTCGCGGATGTGAAACGAGTGCGCGTTTTGTTCCCTCAAGGTCGTTGGCGTTAGTCGTCGTCTTAAAGGTGGGAAACTCGGTCTAAGTAAGCAAGTATTTGTGGATAACAAATGCTAAATCGTAAAATAAAACCAATGTAAGTAGGTATAGGTTCGGAATAACTTCAATTTGGTTTTTGCATTTTTTTACTAAGCATTTGATAAAACTTTTATTCTTTAGAATAGCGGAAATTAGTCAGCTTTCTGATATATACAATTGATGATTGGATTTGAAATAATTCAGATATATTCCGGCGTTACCATAACGTTTTTCTTCACACACAAGTTTTATCTTTAAATATTAAAAGCTTTCTCACGAGTTGCCATCATAGTAGCCATGGGAAACCCCTTTGTTCCTCAGCACACTACTAAGTCAGTAGTCGATTAAACCGATGAACACATTTTAGGCGAGTCGTGCACTGGACTGACGCGCGGCCAGTTAGCTGACTCGTTGGTTTGTTATTCTTCTAGTCCACAGACAATGTAGTAGCAGCACTAATAATGCCTTCATTTATATTTCGAATGAGATTATATTGGACTTATTTAGACGTCATTCAAGTTAGGCCAGCTTCTGAATTAAGTTTTTTGAGTAAGGTAAGAACGTATCAAAACATACTTCAACGCCAAATTTTGACAGACTTTCAGATATAATTCGTGTTTTCCAAATACTCAATTTCAAATTCTTAATTCAGAAATCGGGATTCACTGTGAAGTACTAAAATATAGTAGTGGATAGGAATACGATTATAAAATCAATGAGCAAGTCAGCAGGTATAAGAGTCATAAAGACTGAATATAATCTGTTAATAATTTGTGTACACGATAATTCAGGAAACCCTCAGTAATAAATTAACAAAGTTAGTACCTATTTTGCATACAAGAAGCGAGATCTAGCAAAGTAGTGGCCACACTACCGGATTGACAGAGACAAGTGCAGTCAGTAGAAAAAAATAACGAGTTCTTTATTTGAATCACAAATAAACAACAAAAACACTGCTTCATTATAAATTCAAATTCGCACACCTAATGCTTTAATTATATTCAAAATTCAAACGTGGTCAGTGAACTTGTTTGTTTCTTTTTTTTTTTCAAAAACTGTTGTAGGCGGGAAAAACGACCCGTTTTTTTTCTTGGTCATTCGCACTCTGAAACGTCAAGTGTTTTAATATAACGTAGTTTGATTTTCCCTGTGTGTTTTAAAAAATCCTGTGATTTTTTTGTCCGAGAGAAGTTTCCTCTGGTATTTTATTTGTAGTATTTTCTTGGTGCTCCACGTTGCGTGAACGAATGGCATAGCTTCCTATCTTCAAAATTGTTTAAAGCAAATTGATGGGGCGTCTGTCGTGAGAGCATGCGATGTGTCATCGGCAGCAATTGAATTGTCTTACGAGATATGTGCCCGTTCCGCATGGAATCGATGGAGCATTTTACTATGTGTGTAATCTGTGATTCGCATATTTTTATAAAATGTTTGTTTTTCAGATCTACCAATGACTTTAACAATGTAGATTTAATATTGTAAAGATTAAAATTATGTAATCTTTCACTGATCCAAATCTAAACCATTGCTGAGTAATTAAAAATTATTATTAATTAACCGCTGCTTGTAATCCTGAAAAATGCACGATTTCTGTGTGAAGGTAAGGCTTGTAAAAGCTTGTAGGTGCTCAACTAATATTTTAAAGACATCGAAAAGGTATCCCGTGTAAGCGTGTCGAAGAATTTTCAGAAACGCCGTCAACATCACACTTTCTCGATCTTTTCGTTAGGAATGCGATTGATTCGCGATACCAGAATACTTACCACACAAGATTAGATCCGAGATATACTCGCACGTTCGGCGTTGTAGGTATTGAGTATTTGATAGCATTCCTTAAATTCTAAAGTCCTATAACATCTTCTAGCTAGACCATAGGTATATACTAATGTTTACTCAATACAATGATTAATGCAATACCTGAAGTTACGAATCCATTAATGGATAGATCTATGTACCTTAGAGGAAAACTTAAATTTCCGGAGAACCAAATGCGTATTCACGTCAGTGACTATTTTGGATCAATTTAATATTTGGTGCTTATTATATTGCTTTTAAAGACTGACGTTGCAGGAAATAGGTAGGTATTTAAAAACTTTTATAATTATTTAATTTGTTACTACGTAGATGATATCATTATTTTCAAGAATATACTAATTGGAATTGCCTCATTCAAAGTTACGTAAAGATCCCAAACGGCTCGATGGAACACAAACGGATTTGTCCGATTCTGAATAATATTATCATGAGTGTGACGAACGCAACTGGATTCAGCATTTTCAAGTTGGTGACATAAGGACAGGGCCAAACCGGCGGAGGAGGTCGGCGACCGCAGACCTAGCGGGAACGTAGCCATACGACCGAGCCCACTTAGCGCGAGCCCGCAAATATACACACGGCCGAAATGGCCGAATACCTCATTACTGCGAAATGTGTGAACCTGACTTAATCATCCCGCAGTGGGTCAAATAGGCGTGTACCCATCGTTAAGTAGTAAGTACACGACGTTACAGCCGATCAGGCAATTAAGTTCTTGGTTTATTTTCTCTTAATCCAAAAGTGCTAAGATTTTCTTTTTTTGTCTTGAGATTTTCTCGACGCGGACGGTATTTGTAACGTCTGTTGGGGTCAAAGGTTGTCTTCAGACAATTAAAACTAACATACTTTACTGATTGTTCTTTTACAACTTTAGCAATCTTTTGTTTGATTATTTCCCGGCAACAGATACACACTTTTCACTAGCAAGATTTCCTTTTGCTCTTTATTACCTTGGCTCTACAATATCGATCCAGTTTACCTACATATTAACCATATGCGTCAGCTGTATTGTGGACCGGTCGGCGATGCCGATCATTTCCAGCAAACTGCCCGGTGATTCATTGAGATATCAATGGGGCTTTGTTGAGACGCCCATTGGCAGTTGTTCACCCTTATTGCAGGACATGTTAGGATGTTTAAGCGTGTTTTTGCTTGGCAACTTATGGATGGATATTCAGAAAGTGATACCTATATTTTTATGTGCAGAATCGTTTATTTTTCAGTGCACTTTGCGAAAACTGACGCTAAAATTATTTTCTTTTTAGGGTTCCGTTTCCAAAGGGTAAAAACGGGACCCTATTACTAAGACTCCGCGGTCCGTCTGTCTGCCTGTCTGTCTGTCCGTCTGTATCTCATGAACCGTGATAGCTAGGTAGTTGAAATTTTCACAGATGATGTATTTCTGTTGCCGCTATAACAACCTATACTAAAAACAGAATAAAATAAATATTTTAATGGCTCCCATACAACATACGTGATTTTTTGCCGTTTTTCGATAATGGTACGGAACCCTTCGTGCGCGAGTCCGACTCGCACTTGGCCGGTTTTTCAAATAGCCAGACTATTTCATTTACTTTTCATTTTCAATTAAATTTTGCCAAGTATTTGAATATCCTCTCCTTCGTGCGGATAAATTCTCGATTTTCTTTATTTTCTTTTTTTCAGTATCGATAAATGATAATTTTTATTCCTTCGCTGCTCATCGAGCGCTTGTTGGGGGTCTGGTAATGGCGGTGCATTGTCGTGAATGCGCATACCAATTGCATTTAATCACGCGCAGTCGCGTTGTGAGTGGTGTGACCGCCGATTGTATTGTGTGGCCCATATGTTAACTTATTTATGGGAGAACAGGGATTTTGTAGAGCTTTATTAGCAAGAGAATTGTTATCAATGTAGATTTTTGACAGATGTTACGGTTGGTCAGCCAGAAACCGTCCTGAAGTCTTTCCATGGGTGGAGCGTTTTCGGGATAAAGTCAAAGTCAATATTTATTCAACTAGGCCAATAAGCGGCACTTTTGAACGTCAAACAAAAATTAAAATTTACAAGTAATAAAAGTTGATTCTACCGTGCGTTCGGAAAAGTAGTTTGTTATGGAGAAGAATGCACAAGAAACTCCTAAAAAAATATTCTATGACACTTTGGAATAATGTAGCTTACCATGGGTGAAAGAGTTGTTTAAATCGGTTAAGTAGTTTTTGAGTTTATCCATTACAAACAAACATACAAAAAAATATTCCCTCTTTATAATATTTATTAAATATAAGTGTAGATAGAGTAACAATTCGAACCCATTCGTTATAAGACCACTATGCCTTGTAATCAAATAACGCTAACTTTGTAATATCATCGACATGATAATTCCTACTTTTCTTTCCAAGAATCTAACTGGGCACGTTAACAAGCTAAAACCTCTAAAAACTGCACCTACAAGTATTCACGTCAACCTGATATCCCTTATTTTTTCTTACAACAAGTTGCATTGATTGCCTTCGCCGCTCGATTTCTTCGTTCAGACCTACCCGCATTATAATCTTACTGGAGTCACTTGCTCACTTGTCAATACTTGGTGAAGCCAGTTTGCTAACTGGTATCTAAGCAATGTTCTTGTTTGGTCCAGATGGGTCAATCACACCTGATATGAAACGCGGTTCAGTTATTAGCTAAGTTAAGGGTTATTTCTTGGGCTTGGCCTCATAAGCCTGGTTATGGGTAGGTGTTTATGTGCTACCATTATTGTTAGTGAGGGAGAGTGTATCGATTTCAGTTTCCTTGATAGTAAATTAAGTCTTTAGAGTCATAAACGTCGAATTTGTAAGAAGAAAGCACCGCCATAGTTTCGTAAACCAACACACAAACACTCACCGAAGGTTTGATTTTTTTTTAATGTGCACTAGGCGGAAAGCAAATGCAGCAATGAGATGTCCGGTCCGGCCCGGTCCAGGCATCGTTCAAAGTGCCAGTGTTTGATATCATTAGGAAAATTACTGTCAACACTATGTTGATGTAAAGTTACCCAAATGAAGGAGCTTTCGCCAAAGTGGCGCCAACTGGTGCGGTTAATTTTCCTGAAACCCTCATTGCATTAAAATAGAGGTTTACCGTAAGAAAAATAGCTGATCTACTGAATCCTACATAGAAAATAACCTATTTATTATCTATCCTAACAAACGAACCACTAATACAGAAATTAAATTAGATGTGCCACAAGATAGCATATGCGCTTTAAATACCTGATGTATAAAAGAAAATGAAACCACCGCTGTTGACGCTGTAGTTTCGTAAACCTACACCTGAATTCTCCTAAAATTTCTTAAGTAGAGGTTACTATAAGAAAAATAACTAATCTTCCTTCTTGCCTACACAAATCGACTTAAAAATATGTTCATAACCTTACAAATGACGCCACTATTTAGTACAGCAAATGAATTAGATGCAGCACAAGATAGCGTGCACTTTATGAAGTCTGAGTCTGTTATTGTCCTGATACGCCGCCTGATAGCGGCATTGTGTCGTGCTTTATGTGTCTGACATCACTGACACTTTAATGTATTGTTTCGTGCCAGTTATTAGTCTTCATTTACTAGCTTTTTGATAACATTGTTTAGGTTGCTTGTTGGTGGAAAGAAGGTATAGAGTTCAACTTTAAGACGTTTTATAAAGACATATTTTTGGCAGTCTCGTCGTGATCTCAGGAGCAATATCCAGCGTTATTAAAACCCTTATTTATTTATTGCCTGAATTATCTCACTGCAGGATAATGGCCTCCCAATCTGCCATGTTTTGGGCAAGTGTAGAAAAGTCTTGTGGTAGGTGTCAAGTTCATCCCGCCATCTTCCCCCATGTCTTTCTCGATGTCACCGTAGTTTTTCCAAAACCCACATTGTGATAGATTTAGCCTATGTATCGTTCGAAATACGGCAAACCTGGACGGCCCAGTCCCATTTAAGCTTGGCTGATTTTTGCACAAATAGAAATAAAATCTAATATCTATGCATAATGTGCATATGCCAATTTAAAACCTTCAATCGATAAAGTTCCGTTGCTCTTATTTACTTAATCTTCAGTAAAACATTGAAGCAAATTACCTCATGATATCCGGCTCGAAGGACCAAAGCATACAAATCAGCAGCCCTCGCACGTGCATCGCCGGTATGCATCCGGTACCCAGCGATCGGTTGCTAACTCATTTGATTTTCCGTACTCATAAAATTGATGCCAGAATTTAACCTTTTCATAAAATGGAAAATTATGGAGTAACATGCACTTACACTAATTATGTGTATGTATTTTATATCTTAGTTTAGTCGTTTACTTTTCTTCTCTTCCTGTTCTCACACACTATTTGTCTACATTTCTTCTTCATTTCTCCTTTTCGCGGGTCTGCTAGTAGAAATTTCTTAAGAAATAAGCAGTACCTTTGTACTCCTATGTCATGATGTGTTTTCTGTATGTATTTTCTGTGTGTACATTAATAATTAAATAAATAAATAAACTGTTTTATGTGTGTGGTCCTGGGAGCTTTGGGTTATTGAGTTGCGAGCTTTGAATATGTATTTATTTATATACACTTTATTGTACACCAAGACAAAAACAATATTACAATCGGAAATCTTAAAATTAAAACAAACATACAACAGGCGACCTTATCGCGTTCTGCGAACGGATGTTCTGTAAAAGGTTTTTTATGTTTTTGTTCTCAAATTAAGGTTTTCAGGAAAATTCACACCATCGTTTGGCGTCACTTTGGGAAGAGGTCCTAGAGGTTCGCACTTGGAAAACATAACTTAGGACTTCTTTGACAAATGCCGAGATGTGACGTTTGAGTACTGCCTCCATTTTAAAGTCGAAATTAAATAATAAAAATGAAATCTACAAATAATTTAATATCCTACTCTAATCTAAATAAGCGGACAAGACTAACAAGAAAATCATCAAGCTTTTTACTTTTAATTTGCAAGCGCAATTTAATTGCTTCATTAGGTCCGTTTGTTTATCATCAACACTCGGACACGAAACCGACTTCAAACACAATTAAATCGATTCCAAGTAATCGATTTCAAACTAGATCCACTCGTTCGGTAGCCGATAGCTTTCGCTGCGTTCATGAATACGTGCATCTAGAGATCTTGATCGCTTGATCCCATAGATTATTATCAGTAAAACCAATTGCTTTAAAATTAGATTCCGATTTGATATATTCATGACTAAACTATTGCCGATAGTGTAATGCTGATTTAGTCAAGTTTATTTTAAGAAAATTGAGAAAGTAATTTCTTGGTAGACGCAAGCCAATTATAAAAACTTTACTTTTACTTCATGGGGAAGTAAAAGTAAAGTTTTTATAATTGGCACAGACAATCTGAGTACCTACACAAAATCGAAGAAATGACAAACAGCGAGGCAGCTTGTTTTGTACCAAAGTCTGAAACTCTGAACAAACAAACAACACAACCGAACCATTTAATCAAATAGCCGCAAATAAACTACAGAGACATAGTGCAAAGTATCATTCAACACCACTAACAAACAGTTTACGATGCTTTCATTGTAATTCGGAAAAAAGTTCACTTTACTTCGTCACCTCGAAAAATCGATCTTGCTTCCCCACACAATGCCTGTCAATTGGCTAGACAGTGTATTGGTAGTACACTGTCGGTACACGAAACCAACCCACCTTCTTCTTTAATTCTTAATCAGACATGTACACTGTCCAAGGCGAGTTCTTTTTCGAGTTCTTTTTCGTCTTATTATGCAAGAAGCTAGATTTAGCCAGTAAAATCACTTTCACCAGTGAAAGGCTTATCTTCAGGTGAAGATCAATAAAATGATAAGACGTGCAGTGGTGCATTCAGTCTGATTCAGTCGGCTGCAATTGTAAGGTCGCGTAGTTCAAGTTGTTCTTACTTTTTCTTGGATTAGAAACTAAAAATAGTTTGTCTGATTTGTGGAATTTTATGTCTATTTATGTGAGAGGAAAAAGTGTCTTAGAAATTACGTGTTTTTTATAAAAATATTATAAAGAGGAAAGATTTTTATGTTTGTTTGTACCGAATAGGCTCCGAAAATCCTGGACCGATTTAAAACCTATGGAAAGCCACATTATTCCCGATCCCGAGTAACATAAGCTATAAATTATTTTCAAAAATATTAGAGATCCCTATGAAAATTGCAATAATGTAACCCAAAGTTTGCCAGCAAATCCAGCAAAATTTTGCCAATAAAATTCATTATTTGGCGTGCGCTGAGAAAACTATTGATGATACATAAAAATTATGTACTACATGATTAAAGTACTCATTAATACCTAACTACAAAAAAGTTTGCGAGAGAATATATCTCACTATCATAGTTAAGTCACAATAGCAGCTTTTGTGTTCTAAAATTTAATTAGATCGCAGGTAGAAACAAAAGTTGGTTACATTCGTATTTTTCAAATATAAATAGTTTAACAAATTGATAGGTAGGGTATGTAGGGTAGGTAGGTAGGTAGGTTAGGTGCGTGGGTAGGTAGGTAGGGTAGGGTATGTAGGATAGGGTAGGTATGTAAGGTAGGGTAGGTAGGTTGATCGGTAGGGCAGGTGAGTAGGTTGGTAGGTAGGTAAGGTAGGTGGAAATGTAGGTGGGTAGGTAGGTAGAGTAGCCAGTAGTGTAGATAGGTAGGTAGATAGCCAATTGACGGGAGCGAAGCCGCGGCGCGGCGGTCAGCTGTATTATTATAGTTTCTGATAAAGATGTGGATATTTCCTCTTTTCCGTACATGATGTGTTAGTTTAGTTGAAGGCTCAAGTTTAGACGTATCGAATCATACTGAGTAAAGCAATATTCAACGTACCAACTCATCATCAGCCCAGTTAGTTGCCACTAATGCCAACTATATTATCATCTGCTACCTTAATAACAAGATAGCTGATGATTGCCATTAGCTGACCATCAAACAAGGAATTTTCATCTCACGATTCTACCTAAATAAATGATGTTCATAAAATAGGACTTCATAACTCCAGCGAAGACTCACTTATTATATTTTATGAATAAAATACAGACCTAAAAAGTTAATAGGATTATATTTCTGTAAGTCCGATGAGGACTGCTGGGTATTTTCTGTGTATGGTTAATTCTGCGCCATCAGTAGCAACCTTGCATGCTTGCCAGTTATTTTGTAATGTAGATTTTCTTTTCCGAGGAAGTCAGCGAGAATATGACTGGTTTAATGATTTTCAAGGCAATAGAGGAGTGTTCATTGAGATTCTTAGGAGACTCACCCCAAACAGTGACACTGATGAAGACATAAGGTAACTGGATCAGCGAGATATGAGTACCTGATTACATTTTGAATTAGTCTAACTAGTCTAGATTTTTAGGGTTCCGTACCCAAAGGGTAAAAACGGGACCCTATTACTGAGACTCCGCGATCCGTCCGTCTGTCTGTCTGTCTGTCCGTCTGTCACCAGGCTGTATCTCATGAACCGTGATAGCTAGACAGTTGAAATTTTCACAGATGATGTATTTCTGTTGCCGCTATAACAACAAATACTAAAAACAGAATAAAATAAATACAACAAGCGTGATTTTTTGGCTGTTTTTTGCGATAATGGTACGGAACCCTTCGTGCGCGAGTCCGACTCGCACTTGGCAGGTTTTAATAGTGTAATGGAGATTCGAATTAATTATAAAAACAATTTTATAAATAAAAAGCAAGTTGGGTCGCCATACATATTCCTACTAATAATTTCTAATATCAATTCATTGAGAATTCAAACGAGGGCCATGTAGTAGCTGACTCATAAAAAACGTCTATGCGAAGATGCGAACCTAGTACACAATTATTAGTTTTAATGTAAACCGTACCACCCCGGGGTCGGCGGGCCACCGCGGCCATTGCTTGCCCTCTGTGGTCACTCAACTTTGTTTTTCTACTTACGCACAGACAACACTTCATTCTGCCTCGTTGACTTTCTCAAGGGGTTCGGTTTACAAAACAAGTTTTCTAAAAGTTGGAGAGTTTTTATCGAAGTTTGCACGAAATTCATACATTGTATGTATTCGTGTTTATTGGCGTTACGGTATGTGGACTGCATGTAGAGTGTTCGACAAACACGAAACATTTTTATTTGGTTTATTGTGGGCGGGTAGAATTAACTATTAGAGTAGGTATTTGATTAAACGCGATGGCTGTAATTTATTAAACACTTACTTATTTTCGTGGAGAAAATAATGACAGTTGCTTTCGCTCTCGTCATGTAATTATGTTGAAGACTCTTCCATGTTTTCCCAGTATGATAGAAATCAAACGCTTCATGATGAAAATTCTGGGCAGGGAAAATCCTAGCTTGAGCTCTTTTTCTTTTACGAAAAGTTGTGAAACCTTACTTCTCTCCACTAAATCACTATTAACAACAAACTCTCAAATACAAACAGACATGCGGAAGTCGCCTACACACGGCAGTAGCGGACAACGACGGGACATTACATTATGCGCGCACGCAGAATGCAACAATAACCATTTGACCGACGCAAGCATGGCGTGGCATGGGCCACGGACACATGGCCAGCATGGCCTGGCCCACGCCTACGTTTTCTATCTACTTACAATCCTAACAATTGGATGCTTGGACACCATAGGCCGACCATATAGGACCATAACACTGTCATTATGTCGTAAGTGCCTAGCTTTAAGGATATAGTACACCATACCTAGCATACCTGATAGAATGATAGTGTGATTTTAGTTTAAGGCCTTTGACTGCTGTGGCAAATTAAGGCGTTCAATTGAGTATTGTTCTATGATAGTTTAATTTTATAAAGGTTAAACCAAAATAATATCAATCACGGCTCATCAGCTGTTCAACGACTCAAAAGTTTTGTTACAAAATCATCATCATGTCTCCATGTTCCACGTCACCCAAGGCAGCCATATTAAGGTCGTCGATCCATCAAACCGTATTTGTGTTCCTAATACCGCCATTACCGAAGTAAATAAGAACTGACTATAGACAATAATGCTCAGTTTTATTTATCTTAGACTACGGTTAAAAAAGTGGTTTTCCTAGCGGTCGGCTTATGTGTATACCGCCGTCATAATGACTCAATAACTGCAAAACAAACAGTGGCTGTGTCTAGAGGAATCTAACTCGTTCTATTTAACTTTTTACAGAATAATGTGCTGGGGTTTCTCACGGGCGGTGGCTGGGTTGGACATTAGAGGACGTCAATGAGCCCGGACTATGTCAAGTTATGTACGGGGATATGAGGACATTGTAGGTGGAAATCATAGACCTAATTTATGAGATAATGGCTTTTCACCCGCAACTTCTCTCCAGTGGCCCACGGCAATCGTGTAGCTATTTTTCTATAAAGGAAAATATCTCAGGAGACGGCTCAGTACTTTCTGCCTGGATATCCTCTAACTAACAAACAATTTTATGTAGCTGATATACTTATATTTTTAGGTTTGTAATCGGTCAGTAGATTGAGGTAAACCACAATCTTCCCTAGTCACAACATATTTTGCTATTGCATCCACGACATCCATTCAGTTCTCAAACCAAGAATCTATCAATGCACATTTGAATGTCCAACATCCACCATTGTGAGCAAAAGCCATAAAACATTTTATACGTCCAAATTCAACATACAAAATGGCCTAGGGTATGCCTATACACCTAAAGAATTTGCTTTGCTTCCTAAGAATTTCGCCGTACCAAAGTCCGCACAGGTATGTAAGCAACCCGTCTATAAATCTAAATATTTTACTCCACACTGTTTTATATACATAGGCTATGTGAGAATTGATTTTTAAATGGACATTAGCATTCATAGCAACTCCCGATCAATGTTCCACCATACAAATGAAGTAAGTTTGCATGGAATTAATAGGTACTACAAGTCGTCACATAGATTTTATCGTTACGAATTTCTGTGATAAATTTACCGTTGTCTAAGAAACTGGGGATTAATGTTCACGGATTTTGGGCGTTTTTATATGCAAAGGATATATTTAGACGTACGTGTACGTGTATACTTAGACGTCAAGTAGTCTGCAAATACTCTTATTTCTGTGAGGTTCAGTGTTCTCACGGAAACGTGAAAGATTGCGCTGTTAAAATAATTTGACTCTTGTGTAACATCTTGTGTATTAATATTATTACGGACGTACGGAAACTTATATTAGTATGTGGGAATACATATTATGAGAAGCTCTAGAAGATTTTCCTAAGTTCGAAAGAAACATCGTTGTTATTAGAGTTCACCTTGAGTATAAGATCAGATAAAAAGACCTGCCTAAAAAAGTAACACTTCAAGTACTCTTTTTGTGAGAGAATAAAGCATGATTACTTACAAACACTTGAATTTGGCCTAAATTAATTACTATATCGGCCGCTTGCACTTACAGGAAAAATTTGCTTATTACCACAATTTACCAACATAAATAGCTTGTCTATTTTTGAAGAATCACTTCCGTTAAACATAATTAGCTCCGAATGGCGGGTGACAACGTGACAAAATAAATAAAAAAATAAGAACAAAAAATGGCCAATCGCTGTCAAGCGCACGTCAATTGACAAAAAATATCATTAGATGAGTCTATTATTTATTCAGTAAGACATTCTGTGTCTTGATGCTTTTTACACAAGCGTTAGTACGTGCTCTATTGTAAACAATCGACTGACTCGACAACATTTTTTAACACGGGATGGGCTTGAAATATTTCAATTATTTGATCTACCTGGGCCGACAAAGACTAGATTTCAGACGATAGTTGAAACTATTGTAAACAGTGAGAGATTTCAGAACAGACATTCAGCAGTTTCTTTGAGAGGCGTTACAAGGGTCAACTGCTTAGCCAGGATCAGACGACAGCTTCCAGGCTAATAGTTGGAAAAAAGACAGGCACATTATGATGATGAGTAGGCAATTTGTAAATCTTGTTCAAAATGTAGAGTAACAAAATGCATTGCCATTTATTATTCTTGGACGACATTGGTCTATTATTGTCGATGACAAAGATGACAAAAAGTATTGCTCTATGATTGTATTGTGATTGAGATATGACCGCATACTGGTGCGGTCAATGCATTCTAAGCCTGCTGCTCATCAATATACAAATGTTTCTCTAAAGCCAAGCACGATTGGCAAAGCAAAAATATTCTAATATTGACTCTTCATAAACAATATTGTGGGGAAAACATAAAATCAATCGCAAAAGTTATGCATAAAATCATGAAGCGACCACTGATTCGGTCATTAGCTTCTTGGCACAGATAATATATCATTCCGAGCAATTTCCTCTCGATCACAAAAAAATCGATTTGAATAGAGATTGACGCGACATGAAAGAAATCGCTTCGAACCAAACTAAAATGCAAATCGATACTGCAGAACCGGAACTGAACTAATATTGTGAAGAGGTGAATTGTTTGTATTTTGTAATGTTTGTACGAGGGTAAAAGCACTGAACTGACTGAACACGTTAATCTCTAAAATAACGAAATTATTTTCACTTATGCGACGGTGACTTATCTATACTAATAATAATCTATACTACGTAATAATATTATAAAGAGGAAAGATTTGTATTTTTTAATTTAACGTTTAAACTTAAAAACTACTGGACCGATTTCAAAAATTCTTTCGCCGTTGGGAAGCTACACTATTCCCGGGTGACAAAGGCTACTTTTAGCCCTGTATTCCCACAGGAACGGGAACTACGCGGTTGAAACCGCGAGGCGTCCGCTAGTGTTGGTATAAAGCGATGGATTGGTCGGAGAAGGAACACACTAGTAAGAGTATCCTATGGGCTATGTGGCAAGTAGATTAATAAAAAAAAAAAGTTACACTATCGGTGAATGTTACAAGCGACTTTCATCCAGGCTTAAGCACAGTTTCTGCGGTATAAGCCGCCAAGCTAGTTATTAATATTTGTACAAATTAAATCTTATAATTCGATATTTTTTCAACAAATCAATAAAAGATCAGATATTTCACGTTCTTTTTCGATTGAGATCGATTAAAACGAACAGTTTGCCGTCTGAATCGATCATGCCCGCCCCACAAACCTTTGCACTATTGATTTTTTGCCGTCAATCTTACAGTAGCGTCAATAAAAAAAAAATGTGAAAGCAGACAAATTTATTATATTTTTGACTAGTTTTAGTGCAGTTTGCATCGTTTATCGTTATGGTTGTAACAACCGTTTGGTTTTGGTCTACAAATATATAAAGGGTAGTCAATATTAGGAGATTTGGTTTAAACACGATCTTAAGTCTCGTTTGCAAGCTCGAAGCTAAATTATACAGATACAAAGCCACAAATAGCTCATCGTATTGGAAATTTATCAGCCTACATCCGTTAAAAGGTTGAGATACTTTCAAGTTTTCCAAGATCAGCTTGAAAGAATTAATTTATTCACAGTCGGAATCACCGTGACCGACTAAAGAAAATTACACATCACTTCTTAACGGGATACGTTCCAAAACTCACGATTTAAATTGATTCCGGGCCCTGGGGTTAAACTGGACACCTTTACTTAACGTCTCAAAACTAAAAAGAAAATTGATCGTTAGTGACAACGATGCATGTAAGACAACGTTGGACGTCAATCTTGCGCGGACAAGATGGCGCACGACTTCAGGCTCACGTTCCACCACCGGCTAATCGCTCGATGCATCATCAGAAGCGGTTAATGGAGCGATTAAACTAACAGGCGGTACATGATATAACCCGATGGCCGATACTAACTCACCATTCAACTAACTGGGACGACTAAGCCCTGAACATGAAAAGGAAAGCTGGCCGAGAAAGCTTCATAAATCCACAATATAACACGGAACCCATGAAAGGACAATCAGCTTTTTATCGGGTTACCGTTGTCCGGCCGGTCGGCACATTTGCATCGCACAGATTGGAGGCTATTGGAGCCTGCGCTTCTAGGTCGCGATGTTTTTATATTGCGTAACGGACTGATTTGTTCGGAACTGGTTTCGTTGATGCGTCTGATTTGATAAGGGCCTGGTCCCGCTAACTTGTTGAGGTTGACACCCACTTGCTGAGCGGCTGAGCGGAAATTCGATAGTAAACTCGTTATGGTAATGATGTTATTTAAACCCGTAATCGCAGAGATAGATTCTTGCTCATACTTGCCAGTAATCGTTAGACGGTGTAAAAAACTGGATGATCCAATTGCATACAAATAGTCCGAAATGTTGTTGCGAGATACACGCGAGTTTACTTAAGCTATTTATCGCAGATGAAACTGTATAGATTACACGGAGGCAAGTATGTAGCAGATTATGATGATTATTCTCAGCGATAAATTCTAAACAGCACTTACTAACTAGGCTCGAATCAGCTGTAATACTTACCAAAAGTTAAAAGAAAACGCAGTAGAAATTGTGTGTCCGAAGCTCAACAATGTTGATAACTGTTTCGTCGCGAGAAAGTGATTAATTGAATTAATTAATTGTAATCAATCGGAATTCAAATCTTAGCATACTCACATACAGTCGATTAATTGATTCCCACAATTAAATAGATACCTTGATGGCTGAGAATCTGAGATCAGAAATAGATCTCTCAACTGTTGTTGACTGTGAAAATTGTAGAGGAAAAGGTTAAAGTTAACTTTGGCTCAAAGAAAGTGAATGGCCGTATTATACATTTGATCATAATAATTATGTATAAGATATATGATTAAGTGAAATTACTTATTCGTAATCTATAAGCAGACTTCATATTTTCTCGCTGAAAAGTATACAAAGCAAGAGCTTTGAAAAGATTAGGCAAAAAAATGCCTGTATTAAGAGACTCCGCTCTTCCATAGCGAGATAATTATTTTTACAAAAACAGAACAGAAAAGAATAACATTATTCACGTGATTGTGTATATGGGGATGGTTTGAGTGTGTTTTGTGTGTGTGTGTGTATGGATGTGTGTGTGTGTGTGTGTGTGTGTGTAGAGAAAAATGGGTGAGTTAAACCATATGTTGCAAGAGCACCTCAGTATCTTCATAAGTAAATGGTTTTATCCAATTTGTTAGCATTTTTTACATTCATGTAGTTGTTTAGTGTTTAAGTATACGTCTTTGTTTACCCTATTATATTGCTGAGCAGAACGTTTGTTGTATTGTACAGCAGCGAATTTTGTTCTAGTTTGTGGGATTTGTGAGCGATCATGTCTTTCCGTCTTTTTGATGTAATATTTGCATTCTAAGGCAGTGTCTTAATTTTTTATTAGGATTGTATATGTTATGAACAGTTTTCTAACAGAAAGCAGGCCACTAATCTGATATAGACTGTCAGTAGGGAATCTGATCTTTTTAAAATACATTATTTTTATTAGTGCTTTTCAACATAAAAACGACAAGGAAATGGTTTTAGCGTACCTTAGTGCTGTCAATATCTGATACTTTATAAAATCTAGAATCTTAAGTTTAATCGATGACAGAACATAAGTATCCATTTCGTAACCATATCGGTACCATAGACATAATTGAGTGCCAATAATTTTAATATTTCTTCGCGAATAAAAAGTGGCGCCTAGAAATTAGAAAATCAATTATCAGACCGATATTGGCAAGGGCCCTTTCCTTATGTACTCTGTGCTTACTAAGAAGTGGTCTAGTCGAACTTAGTAGAACATACATTCCACTTACTGGTATAAAGAATTTCTATCTTGTCTATGGATCTATTATGGCGGATACGATGCCACGACATGAGACGAGTTTCATTTGCGATTAGGGTCGCTACTCCTTGAAAGGTTGACTAGGAATCCTATATTTAGAAATCAATAAAAAGTGCGTCCGCTTTCGTTCTTTTTGCGCTGTCATAGTCAATTAGGGAAGGAATGGTATGTGAATAAATGACAGGCTGCAGTGTATTATTATTTATTGACAAATGAAATCCTTGTGACTGCCTGACTGGCGCATGGCGGGATGACGGAGTACTGTAGTGCCTAGAGCAGAGATTATGATTCGTTCGATTTTCTGTTTGGATATTTGCACGCTGTGTTTTTTTGGAATTTATTGACATCCTGCAATGCTTTTAATGTCTTGAAAATACATATTTGTTTTGCCTTGAAAAGCTATAAGTAGTTAACAGCGAGGGCCGTTTTGTTTTAATATCGTATTATGAAATAAGAAAAGGGAGAGAAATAAAGCCCTGTTTTTTTTATTTTGGCAAAAATAGGGTCAGTCACAGATTTATCTAAGTACCTATGTTATTATTTTCAAAAGTCGGCAGCTACGCTACGCCCACTATTATTAAAATAACAGCATGTTTTATTAACCCATGGTTTGTTATAGTTGTTGTACAAATTAAAAACTTATAATAGCCGTGTGAACTAGCACTAGCGTCCATTTCGTCGGACCACAGATAACACAATACTGGCAATAGCATAGCCTGACGTTCTAACCAAACTCGTGAGGTAAGGACTGGCCCCGCCTGAACAAACACTTAGCTTGAAGAGTTGGCGAGTAGGCGCCTCTTTATGGAAAATAACGGTGTTAGTACGCATTTTTAATGATTTCTTCAAATTGGTAAGGATCGAGGTGTGAAGTTTGATGAAGTATGAGACAACAAAGTTGGAATAAGAAAGGTGTTGGCCCAAGAATCTGATACTTGATTTAAATAGAGAAAGAAGCATGATATTTGGCAGATTGTTCTGAAAAAAATACCTATTATTTTATTAGCAACAGAATATATCTAAATGCTTAGTAAAATTTCAATACAACCAAATTCGGGAAGGCCGAAGAAATATGTTTCTGTACAGCAGGATTCCCGAGGGCCGAAAAATTATTTTATGCTTAGCTTATGCACAGAATAGATAATTGCTACTGATGTGCTACTGACGTTATAATAACTCAGTACGAGCTGATACACAAAAAGTAACTAGAAGTAAGTGTTTACACAATCTACTCGTTTGTTGCTATAGTATAACACGGGAATTTAACGCGATTTGACGCGATTATTTAGTTTTTTTCTTTTTTTTTATGTTGCTATAGTAAAGGTGAAATCAAAGAGTAGTAGCTACCGGCGCTAACTAAGCCTACACGAATGTTAAGCAAAATGCCACGTTATAGTTTACAGAAGCCTTAACACAAGACGTTAACATTCAGCCTTTCCAAGACCTAGACCCGTCATGCTCTATTCGTCTGATATCATAACTGGTTTGTTGGTACTAGGTACACTGCCCTGGAATTAATTACTAAGGGTCACTTACTTCTTATGACTTGAACGTGAAGAATAATTGTGCAAGCAGGCCATCTTGTAAAAAGGTTTTGCTCCATAGCTAATTTCAAATTTCGAATGACAAAAAAACTGGCAATATATTTACCAGCTGTCAAAACCAATTTTAAACTGACGTTTTATTTTTCTTCGGTGCTCTGGGGCAACTTGCCATAGAAAAATGGGAACTTGTAAGTAAATAAATAAAATATCTAATTATCACTATGATAATTTGATCCCGTTATGAATTTTTGAAAAAAAAATATAGCTTTGTTCTCTTGGCTTCTTTCCCGTGTGGGAAGTAACATGATTTAGAAAATTACAAACAGTTAGCAAGGAGGAAGTATAGTATTGTCTATAAATCAATGTCAGGCGATCGATTTTCTTGTTATACCGGCAATAACAAATCATAAAATGTCACAAACGCTTTGACATGAGCTTCAAGCTTTTTTTAACACACTTTTATTAGCTTGGTATGTATGTATCAATGTTTTTATGTATCAATGTAACGGAATCTTTGAACGTGATTTTCACCCCCATCAAAACGTCGCATTAAGGCGCAGATACCCTTGAGTAGCTGATTTTAAAATGAGAATCACGTCTAAGCGGCTAGTCGTAATTTTTTGGAAAAAAATATATGTTACAGAAGACCATTTACTTAACAATTTGATCTGAGAAAATTTTGAGTTTTATTCGTATACCATGGTGTAATTAATTTGTAAATTTATGTCTAAAACGGACAAAAACACAACAATCGCACCAAAACCGCTTGGCGTATTTGAATGAAATTGCCAACATTTCAAAGACAATTTAATTATCTACATTTTGATCTAAAGCTTTTTTTTTAATGTCATAGAATAATAAGGAAAGTACAAAAATTCACCCACGATACAGGAAGAAATTCCTAGTGTGGGCAATGTTTTTTTAAGAGAAAAAAAAACTACAAAATTTTGGGTCGCGCGGGTGTGAAACGAGTGCGCGTTTTGTTCCCTCAAGGTCGTTGGCGTTAGTCGTCGTCTTAAGGGTACACTAGTCGACGGCACGAACTATTTTGTGCGCGGGGTTAAAATGCATTTTATATCAACCGATAACACGTGCGGAAGAGATAGATGCTGTGATGAGCAGTTGGAAGCTAGTTCGCGTACGAATACACACTTTTGCAAATTTGTAGCGAAATGAATAATGATTTAGGACGAAACCGAGCGCGCGAAATTTTACAAACAGACCTTTGGCAGTCTAGATATCATGAAAAAACGACTTAATCTATCTGTTCAAAATAAGATTATATGCATTGTTGAACTACTAATCTATCCCTGTATGGAAGCCGTTTTGCAATTTTCCGTCTTCTTATGGTATTTATTTGCGCCCAAAAATGTGTTAAAATTAGTTTCGAAATGTGGAACTTTCGACGCTCATAACTTTCTAATATTTTCTTTTTTTACTTTTTCGCTTCCATACAGGGCTAGATAATGATGAGACAAATTGATATCACTTTTTATTTTGAACGTACATCGTCAAACAGTGGAATAATCCCTAGACTACGTTTGTATGGAAGAATTTTCGACTAGTGTAACCTTAATTTGAAACTTATTATCAAGGCCCGATGACAATGCATTAATTTAAATATTTTGTCCCATTATCCTTAATTATTTTCAGGATTAGAGATTGAACTAAAAAGTAAAAATTACACCCCACGCTTTTTAATTTTTTTTTTGTTTAACACACTGTTCTTAATTAAAATTTATTGAAAATTTGGTTTTCTATTAAAGCGTGTTTATTAGTTTTTTAAACTATTATTTATCTAATATGAGATCTTTTCATGTTGGAACACGTTCGTCTTCAACAACCTTTTTCAACCCCGTGAGTGACTTCGATTCTTCCTCAGTTTATTAGACAAATCCGTTAGACAAACTTTATAGCTCCGAACGACAAGTGGTTACATTTAGTTTGGTATCCCCTATCAGGGGGTCTACTCCCTAAGCACGAAGACCTTATTGTCGGCCTTCGTTTCGGGCGTTTCCTTCTCCGTATTACCTACGCACGGATGAGTCGCTCGGGGCCCGAACTAAGAATGAATGGCAATACATTTTGACAGTTGTACCTTCTCCCGGTGTGTTTTTACCGAAAAATTAAACTTAACTCTTGTTTTTTTCACTCCGAAGTTTTGGAATGCTTACGGACGGGCCCGTAACTTCGTTGACGGAGATAGGGAGTACCTACCCACTTTTATTTAACAGTTTTAAACTGTCTACTAAACGTTTCATGAGAAAACACATCATTATGCATGTCAATCATACTCTATTTTTATGTCAACAACAATACAAACTAACATCAAATTATTTCCCAAAACTATAGCAACACAGTGATTCACAATTTCCCACAATTTTAGCTGTCCGTTAGGTATTCTTGTCACACTGTACTGGAGGCGTGTGTGTCACATTATATACCGGTTTTAAAAATAGCTGTATTATTTTGCGATCTAAATCCTTACCTCCTCCATTTAGGTGTTCAGCATTGTAACTTGCATTCGATGTGAATTTGATATATATAAGAACCTTTGGGAGGATTTTTGGCAGACAGAATTTTTGGGGGCTGAGTCACCCACGTCCGTAGGAGTGTACCCCATTCGATTCCCTACACGTGGTCCCCGGGTGGTGCAAATCAGGTGACAAACTGGTGGTAGGCTTCGGCCGAAGGCTTGCGACCACCCACCGGGCAAAGACGTACCGCCAAGCGGCCTAGTCGTGTTCCGGTATGATGCTCAGTGCAGCCACTAGAGGGGTTGGGTCGCGATAGTTGCTCCACTGCAAGCAGGCCGGCCTGACTCGCGCTGTTATGAACGTATCGAGAGACTGGTCGCGGAGGGTAGCGGGATCCGAGGCACGGTGCGCCGCTGGCCGACCGCAGGTAGTTGGGGGCCCAAGTAGTGTGCCAGCCACACATGAAAGGCTGCCCCGCCAACTGTCGAAAAATCCCGGAATGCGCCATCGTGCTGGTTGGCGACCAGACGAGAGTGCCCGATGGACATTCCTGGGGGGGCTCGGGCGTCCCCGCAGTCTCCAGACCAGTCCCCCAATGATGGCGTCCTATCGGCGCGTGTCTGTAGGTTGCAAGCGTGGGACCTCATCTTACTTCCTTCTCCTCTCCCTCCTTTTTCACTTAAAATGCCAAGGAACAAGAGAAAAAAAGCTGAACAGCGGCAGCACTCACTCTCACATAAAGTGCACCTCAGCAACATCCGAGGTCTGCACTCTAACCTTGTCGCAGTCCATCACCACCTCGAGACTGAGAAACCAGCACTTTTGTTCCTTACGGAGACGCAGATCGGATGCCCGTCAGACGTGGCGTACCTATCCTACCCAGGGTATACCCTGGAGCACATGTTCAAGCCACGCGCTGGTGTATGCATGTACGCCCGGGACGACATCTGCTATCGGCGTCTCCGTGACCTTGAAGACTCAAATTACTCTGTGCTATGGGCCTTGGTGGACACAGGTCTGGATAAGATCATCTATGCCTGTGTCTACCGATCGCATAGCGGTGATCTGGAGACAACCAGGCTCACACAGTACTTGAGTGAGGCGGCTGATGTGGCTCAGCTACGATACCCCTCCGCCCAACTAGTGTTACTGGGGGACTTTAATGCCCACCACCAGGAGTGGCTCTTCCCATACCAGTGCACTGACCACGCTGGACGAGAGATGCGAAATCTTTCGATTGCGTTAAATCTCACCCAGCTGGTCCAAGGGGCTACGAGGGTGCCGGATGTTGATTCACATACAGACAATTGCTTGGACCTTCTGCTGACAACTGATCCAGACCGATACTCAGTGTCGGTATCATCACCTTTGGGTAGTTCCGACCACTGTCTGGTGAAGTCTGTATCCATCTACTCCCCGCCCGATCCAAGCCCAAGGGGCACCCGGCGGGTTTGGCGGTACAAGTCAGCAGATTGGGATGGTATGCGATCTTTCTTCGCATGCTATCCTTGGCGGCCCACTTGTTAAGTTGAGATGTTACAAAATTAATATATTTAATTTTTGTAAAATAAAACCATTCATTCAAGATGACAGAACCAGGAGCTATCAACTTTATTTTTTAAATCTGACAATCGTAGCACAAAGGCTATATACAACATCTCCTTCTTATAAACAAAGTCAAGGTATTGTATTAGTATAACTTAAGAAACTTATTACAATAATAAAAATAAAACATAACGGCTCGTGCTTGACCAACTACAAATTAAGTCTAGCTGGAGGTCTTACAACTCGACCCGATGATGTCACTAAAAAGCCATCCTCATTGCGATGTAAGCCTGTTCTAGCACAGTGTGTGGCTGGTGCCATAACAACATTCTGAAGCACATCTGGCCCCACAAGAGACTCATTGGCATTCGACTCGGGCAAGAAAGATGACGAAGGTACATCTTCGTCAGGAATGTAGTATTGTGGAATACTATTCCTTAGGGGTTTTATGTGAAACCTATTACGGATGTAAAACCGATCATAAACATTAATTTTGTATGATCTCTCATTAAGCCTCTCCTGTATTATCCCCTTCCTCCAAGCTTTGCCAATTTTAAAAAATACAGGTTCACCAGTTGCTAATGGTCTCAAAACAGCCTTGTTCCTATCATAATAATATTTATCTATAAGCTGCTTTTCTAATAAAGACTTTCTTAAATTCCTATTGACTTTGGGTATAAATTGCTTAAGTTGCATAGGTAAAATACCCCTTATCTTTCTACTGAATAAATTTTCAGCCGGTGAAGGAATTTCTTTTGAAATAGGCGTATTCCTAAATTCTAACAATGCTAAGTATGGGTCTCTTTTTTCATAAATTGTTTTTTTGAGAAGTTTTTTAACACTTTGAACAGTTCTCTCTACTAACCCATTGGATTGAGCGTATTCAGGGCTTGAACGAATTAGATCAAAACCCCAACTGTCAGCAAACTCAGCAAAGCGTTGAGATGTGAACTGAGGACCACCATCACTCATTATTGATTTGGGTATACCATTTCGGCTGAAAATCCGTTTTAAGTTATTTATAATAGAATCACTTGTAAGCGAGTTCAATAAAGCTAACTCCGGAAACTTTGTTAAGTAATCAACTACAAGTAAATACATTTTACCGTCTAACTCGAATAAATCAAGTGCAATCTTCTCCCATGGAAAGAGTGGTACATCATGAGGTATGAGAACCTCTCTTTTGTTGTTGTTACTATACAGTTTACATGTTTCACAGGTTGAAATCATATCTAATATTTGAGAATGAATACCTGGCCAGTATATAGCATCTTGAGCTCGTAACAACGTCTTATTTATACCTAAATGCGGATAATGTAAACGATACAACATTTCTTTTCGGAGCTGACTAGGTACAACAATGCAGTTATTTCTAAATATAATATTGGACTTATAAGTGAGATCTCCTCTAACATGCCAGTACTTTCTCACTATATCAGGCAGCGAGTTTTTGTGCTCTGGCCATCCATTGAGAATAAAGTCCTTCAGAACTCTCAACTCCTCATCGCTTTCAGTTAAATTTTGTATGTTTCTTAACTGCCCATCACTGGCATTTATGTTGGAAATTAACATATCAATGTGAGCTTCAATCTCACTTGAGTCCAGTTCAAGTTCTGAGCTTTGACTCTCCATAAAAGACCTAGATAATGTATCTGCTAAATATAACTCCTTACCACGCTTGTAAACCAAATTGAATTGATACTTTTGCAGTTTCAACAACATTCTTTGAATACGCGGTGAACATGAATTCAATGATTTTTTAACTATACTCACCAAAGGAGCATGATCTGTTTCAATGGTTATTTCTCTACCAAAAATAAATTGATTGAACTTATCACAACCAAAGAGAATCGCTAAGAGCTCCTTTTCAATTTGAGCATATCTTTTTTGACACTCAGTCAATGCCTTTGAAGCATAAGCTACCGGAAGGTTGTTCTGAAAAAGAACTGCACCCAAACCATCTTTTGAGGCATCAACGGATAAAACCAAAGGCAACTTTTCATCAAAAAATTGTAATACTGGTTTTTTAACCAGCAAACCCTTTAGTTCCTGAAATACTTTCTGATGCTCAGGCAACCAGACATAATCTACGCCTTTCTTTAGCAGGTTCCTTAATGGAGCATTTACTGTAGCGAAATTTGGAATAAACTTTCCAATATAATTAATGACCCCTAAAAATCTCTCCAATTCCTTGCGGTCTCTAGGACTCTTCATTGATAAAATTGCTTCAATTCGGGCATCATCCAGTTTAATTCCACTTGGAGTAATAATGTGTCCTAAGTACTTGACTTCAGAAACACCAATCTTACATTTAGTTTTGTTCAATTTTACATTCTCTTGTCTGAGTTTGTCCAAAACTTGTCTCAATTTCCTATCGTGTTCAACTTGTGTACGTCCCCAAATTAAAATATCATCAATATACACCTCTATTCCGTCAATACCTTCAAGAAGTTGACGCATACGAAGCTGAAAAACTTCTGAGGCACTACATAGCCCAAAAGGCATTCTCAGAAATTTATACCTCCCGAAAGGAGTGTTGAAACAACACAGGTCTGAACTACTACTTGAAAGCTTTATATTCCAAAAGCCATTGCTCAAATCAAGTGTACTAAACACGGTTGCTCCTGCCAACTTACTACTAATCTCATCAAAAACTGGCAAATCAAAATGCTGTCGCTGAATAACCTTGTTTAGGTCTTTAGGGTCAATGCAAAGTCTTAAATCTCCATTAGGCTTGTAGGCAATCACTAGAGAATTTACCCAATTAGTAGGATGTGAAACTTTTTCTATAACTCCCATCCTCTCCATCTCATCCAGCTTGGCTTTTAATTTAGGCTGAATGGCCAATGGAACTTTGCGTGATGCATGTACAACCGGAACAGCATTATCTTTGAGCTTAATATCATACTCGCCTTCAACACATCCTAATCCTTGAAACAGATCATTATAATCACTAAGGATACTCGTTGAAACAGAGATGTTATGAACTGGATCAACTAAATTTAATTTGATGGCTGACTGCAGGCCGATAATGTTGCAAGCGCCTCCAAAAGCTACCACGAAAAAATCTAAGGTATGAATATTTCCGTCAAACTTACAAGGTAAAGAACACTTACCTAAGCACCCAATTGCTTCCCCCGTAAAAGTAGTAAGTCTAGTCTTACTTTGCATGAGGTTGTTTAGATCCAGCCCAAGATGCCTCAGCTGGACAGCTCCTAGTGCCAATATATTGGCCTGCGCCCCTGTGTCTACCTTGAGTTGTACTGGAGTATCGTTAACACCAACTGTTATTATCCAGTCTTTTACTTTTTTAGTTACAGAACTTACAAAAAATGCACCTAGAAATAATGTGTTGATAATTTCGCTATCACTATTTTCCTCAAGTAAAAACGCCGTTTTAGCCTTACACATGTTTGCGAAGTGGTTTAACTTATGGCACTTCATACACTGCTTATTGAAAGCAAAACAATTTTTAGCTAAATGATTATAACCACATTTGGAACAAACCCTTTTGTTTTGGTACTCTGTTGGTGTTGACGAATTAGTTTGACTTTGTCGTCTATTTGACGCTGAAGCACTCGCACTTGCACGATTCGTATTAGGTAGTTGCTGTCTCTGATTAACTTTTGCAATGTTATTATTGTCTGTGATGTCACGGTCCTGAACAATTTCCATATTGTTGACCATCATCATTCCAGTTGAAGATGATGATGATAATGAAGATGCCGAGCACATTTCTTGCATCTGCTGCTTAGTCTCCTGAGAGGCCCGGCAAATCTGAGCCGCTTTCGGAAGTGTAAGGTCTTTTGTCCTCAAGAGACGATCCTTGACTGTGATATCTATTATGCCACACACCAAACGATCCTTGATCAAACTCTCAGTCAGTTGCTCAAACTCACACGTCGCACTCAAATCTCTGAGTTCTACGATATAATCTTGATATGTCTGTCCGTGACCTTGGTTTTTCGTAAAAAACTTGTACCTCTCGTAAGTGACATTCTTTTCCGGATTAAAGTGCTCATCAAACTTTAGTATAACTTTATCTACATCATTCTTATGCTCGTTCTTTTCATACATGAACGTATTGTAAATTCTCAGTGCTCTGTCTCCGATGCAACTGAGAAGTAATGCTGTTTTTATGTCAGTTGCTTTTTCTTTGTTTCCTGACGCTAGAAGATAAATCTCAAACTTCTGGCGAAAGAACCTCCAGTTCTCGGACATATTTCCCGTCCAACTCATCTCACATGGGGGTTTTATAGCCCCAATGGTGGTTGACGTCGCCATTAGAAAAAAAAAATTTGCTCGGAAGTTTCCTTCCTATCTGTTTTTACCTGCGCGTCAGCTCCAGCTCCACCTGTCATTTATTCCTGAATTAATTACCAATTAGGTACCGACTGCGCCATGTTAAGTTGAGATGTTACAAAATTAATATATTTAATTTTTGTAAAATAAAACCATTCATTCAAGATGACAGAACCAGGAGCTATCAACTTTATTTTTTAAATCTGACAATCGTAGCACAAAGGCTATATACAACACCACTTGCTTCTCTTCGGATGACCCATCGTCATACGCTGACGCAGTGACCGATGTGTTGCGTCAGAGGATGGAGTATTACATTCCGTTCTCTGACGTAACTGTGTCCAGCGTTGACCGTCCATGGTTTGGTGCCGAGTGTGACCGCGCAAACGTGATTAAACACAAGGCGTACCTAGCATGGGTCGACGCCCGTATGCGCAAGGCAAGGGACGTGAGTCAGAAGAAGAGAGCCTTCAACAGGGCTGCCAAGTCCTGCAAAAAGGCGATGCGAAGGGCACGGTTTGACCACATTAGCAGGATCGGGGACAAACTTGCTTCACACCCCGCAGGTAGCAAGGCGTTTTGGTCCCTGGCTAAATCGGTTGAATCAAACTTCTGTCGCCCCTCACTACCACCACTGCTGAGACCCGACGGGTCGCTGGCCCACTCCGCTGAGGACAAGGCAAACTTGTTTGCCTCCCTCTTTGCGGAATCTTCGCGTCTGAATACTGATGGCGCGCGGCCCCCTCCTTCTGCTGTTCGATGTGAGACGAGTATGTCGGACATTCGCATCCATCAGAGGGAGGTCTGTAGGGTGCTGCGTAACCTTGACGTGAACAAGGCTAGTGGCCCGGACGGGATACCAGCAATTGTACTTAAAACTTGTGCGCCTGAATTGTCTCCTATCATGACACGCCTATATCGCCTTTCGATGGTGACTAGAAAAGTACCGAAGGCTTGGAAGCATCGGACTACAAGACGTACGACAATGCGCCATCAGTACATGGTGGATATCCCACCCATACGCACAAAGCGTTTTGAAAATACTTTCATTGTGCGTACAGCTAAGGAGTGGAATTCCCTACCGGCGTCTTTGTTTCCTGATAGCTACAACCTAGGGGTCTTCAAGTCAAGAGTGAATAGGTTACTTCTAGGCAAGCGTGCTTCACCTTCGACCACATCATCACTTAACATCAGGCGAGATAGTGGTCAAACGCGAGCCTATAACAAATAAAAAAAAAAAAAAAAAAGAACCTAATAAGTATCGAGAATTGAGATTGAAAAGATTAAGTGTAATTAAAAACATTAGCATACTGTGAAACAGAGACAGATTCCTGATTGTAATGATTTGATTCAACACAACCCAGAGGCTTCAATGAAAAAATATATGCCTATAGGTTCAAATAAAAATTTGTTATAAAGTAACTTGTCATGGCCATTAAAATTACCTTCTTCCTATTTTAAGTAAATACCTAAGCAGTGCTGTTATTATAACAATCAACAAAACAAGCTCATTTCCGTCGCCTAGATGACAGATAATTAACTTTGATTGACGGCTAACGAATGGATACGTCTCGCCCTTAACCAGCATTTCAATCGTATTAGCGGCTTCAACTTCAATCTTGCCTTATTTATGACGTGTAGTTAATGCCGTAAGCCCGTAATGCACAAATAAGGAAGAGATGCAATAGTTGGGCTCCCACGCCCGTTCTCCGTGGGTCATTCCAGCTTTTTGGGTCAAACAGATTCAATCGTGGCGTTCAGACGAACGGTTTGACACGAGCGTTGCCGTCAAAGTGAACGCAACGCTTCCACATTCAAATCGTTCCTCTAATTACCGCCATTTGCATAATTTGAATATGGAATTACGTAGACCGCTAAAGGAGGTTTGCATGGTACATTTTAAAGTTCAGTGTGCTGTTCACAGACGACTTATAGATAGTGCTGTTTTAGAAGTAGTATCATTGAGCGTATTGTTTTTGAAGTGAAAACTTCTTTAGCCGAGTTGAACGATTTTTGGTAGGGGCAAAACTTAGGGATTCGCGTCGACGACGACATGCCAATCTGACGAATTGCGACAATGAAAACATAAGGAATAAGTGGCCGCTAAGTACAAGCAGGACGTGCCTGTTTATTATTAGTGGCCAGTTATTGCAAATTTAAGTTTTTACTTCTGTAGGCCGAAGGGCATTTTTTTATTGCATATCTGATTCACTGATACATTTTATATTTCGTATGAATACACAAAAAAATAAGTTAAACACAGTAGAATTAGACGAAGAAAGAAGAAGAACTTTCATTCATTTAGTCAAAAGTTAAAAAACATACAAGTTTTCCAGAAAATAAGACATCTTCAGTCTAGTGCAGTAAATCATAGACATTGCAGAGCCCCTAGCACAAGTTTCTGACGTTTTCGTATCGTCATCGTGACGTTTTCACCAGACGTTTACGTACTCGATACTGCGTCAATTAACTTGGTAGCACGAGTTCAAAAAATGTCTTGCGACAACTCGGAAGTAGTAATTGAACGATGGTTAATTAAGGCCGAGAACCCAATAGCGTTTGGATTGGTTTGTAGTGAAAGTGCGTTCTGAAAATAGAAGACATAAAGCGGGTAACTTTGTCTTAAATAATTTAGAGACTAAAACTGTTTTTTTTTTGTTATAAACAAATGTTAAAACATATTTAACATTTTAACTAATTCTTTTTTTTAATAAGTCATTGAAAATTTCAGTTTATTGGAGTTTTTAGTTATGATAAATTGTTCGGTCTCGAACGGTCCCGTACATGACGTTTGACAATTGTCACTTAATGTTTGACGGTTTCCTTCAAATTACAAAATTATAAAACCATTAGCACACTGATGCAAACGCGTGTAGATGTGAAATTCTGCCGACGAACTTTCCGAACTCAGGGATTGGTAAAAGTAGGTACGTCCACACCGAAACTTTAAATACTTTTTTATACTTAATTATTAATTCATTTATTTAAGTCAACAGGGCCCACAGAATAACTTAAGCTTAATACAGAATATTATATTCATAGTATTAGTAACAATATAAACTTATAATACTTGATTTCAACTAAACCATTTAAAGGCATTTTGAATAATCAAACAAAAGATGAATCCAGTTGCACATTTGCAAGCGTCAGTACTAGTAGGTCCCTATGGAGAAGAACGTGCAAGAAACTCCAAGGACACTGTTTTCCATGAATACAGTTCAATTACAAGTATTTGGTTACAAGGAAATTACATAGATATGTGAGAACGATGGAAAAAAACTTATACGTATGTTAGTAACACAATAACAAAAAAACAACATTTATACACACAAACATTTAACACTTACACACAGGCAACCATCATTGCTTCAGTATTCCAGCTGAAATACTGGAGCAACGATTTTGTACAACACAGCCTGTCAGCAATCATGCCCGGAATGCTAGACATAATAAATATACCTAATTGTTCACCAGAATTTTCCACTTAATCATTCACATTTTACGCATGAAATTAACATATGAATAAATAGATTGCAATAATGGCGGATTTGATCACTTATTTTTTTAATTTTAAATGCCGCGCGGTTGATATGTACTATCGCATTGCTTCTCGGTGTGAGCAGACCCTAAGGTGTAAACGTCTATTGTTGTTTGTTGTCATTTCAAATAATTATTATAATTTACCAATTCAGACGAAAATCCGTAATGTACGATGGTTCTGTGATTTTAGAATTAAGGAATCCAAAAAGAACTTGCTTCACTCAGTTCATCATCATGGTGAACTTCATAAAAAAGCAAACAAGTAAGTTTATTGCACAGATTCATACAATTATGCAAAATTCGCTTAATCCCATGAGGTCTCATGTAGTAAGAGGCGGGCTTATTACCGTGCACAGCACACAGAGTAAGACTCCGGGTTGCCACTAAGAAATTCCTAATGGAAAAGTCCAAAAACACTGCACGACCAACAATGTTGTATTTAGTTTCAGAATCTTTGTATTTTGTTCTATATCAACTTCTTTTACCAACAGGAGATGAATAGTAAAATATTCCGGGTACTAGCTAAAAGCCTTTGTCGACACCGCAACAATATAAGCCAGAATTGCCACTAAGAGAAGACAAGCCATTCCGATCGATTGCACCACCGTCTACATGACTGCAGCCATGATTTTTTCAAAGCCCACGTCCAGCTATTCGACTCTTTGTGCAATAATGACATTTAACGAAGGAATTGGGGGATTATTTTGTAACTTACGACGTTAAAAAGTATCTACAAATTCACAACCGTTTAGGTACAAATGCTCTTTATGCTATTTCAAGTATTTGGAGCAGCTATGAGCTATGGTTGAAATCATAGAAGCTCTGCCAATTCATTATGATTCGAATATGAAAGAACATTATGTAATACAAAGTTTTGTTCATTAAATCTGTATTTTATTTCATCAATGAATTATGTAGGTTCCTACCATCTACAACAGCTACATATTCTATTACTTATTCTTAATGCAGCTGTTGCATGATCAGCCCATAAAGTTTTTACTACTACACCTAGCGGTAGGAACGGCAAGCGTTTCCTTCCAGAGATTACCTTGTACAAACATAGTAAAAAAACCATTTTACAATATTAGTTTAGAATAGGAAGTACCTATGTGTGGTGTTATTTTGAATGATGAATTGAAGAAAGATGATGAGATGAGAGAGAAGATGTAATAAGACAACGTTATGGTTTAAACAAAGATGTATTAACTAAAACTGAAAATAGTATGTATGCTTAGATGGTTTGACCATCTTGAGAAGATGAATGAAAGGAAACTAATTAAGGGTATTTACAAGGCAGAAGTGAGTGGAGACACCCTAGAAGGACATACACGGATCTTGTCGGCGACGAAACCCTATCTGCAAGCTAACATGATTTTTTGTTTATGGAGATATTGCAACGATATTGAACCATTTTATCCGTTTGAATAATGTTAATCGGTCCACACGTTAACGAGATAATTCGCTTATCCAATGTAATGAAAGTGTACCAAACTTTTAATGTTATTGTTCTACGAACTTTTTAATTGTTTTAAAATGTGTAATTATTATTGTCGTATGTCAATAAAGGGTGTAAAAATCTAAAATTGTAATGATTATATTTATGTTTAAAAGGTTAATAAGGCTCTTAAGATTTCGGCTAAGTATCTAAAGATGAACGCAAAAAACAGCCTAAAACACGAGCAACAAGATTTTTCAAGAAAAAGCCCAATTTTTATTTCTTTAGTCAAAACGTGGTTCTTGTATGTTGGTCGTCCTCGTACCCACCATCCTACATACGCATTCAGGGATGCGTGGTGACGTGTGCCACCAGCAGAGTCGCCGGACTCAGAGCGTATGGAAAGCACGTCAAACAACAGTGGGATACTGTCCCAGGGCGACCGTGGGTACTTACACCACCCGGGTACCGTCCGCAACAGATCTTATTGTGATGTTCTTCAGAAAGGCCAGCGTGCGTGCATGTCATAACCAGCGTAGTGCATGTTATAACCAGCGTGCGTGTAGATATATGGACGTGGATATAACGCAGCAGGTGGCATTTTGTAGTTTCTTCCTACTCACACCCATCCGAAAAAAGTAAGTTTATGTATGTATGTTCAGATTAGGTAAATTAGGAAAAACATATAGTTTCTGTTTATTTAGGTTTTTATTATCACATTAATAGCTTAGTTAGTTACTTAGTTAATTCACGGCTACTTTGTGTACAATTATGTACATGTTAGAAATGTAATAAAATAGCTTCTGCCAGCGGCTTCGCCCGCGTGTATTATACATATAAACCTTCCTCTTGAATCACTCTATCTATTAAAAATAAACCGCACCAAAAACCGTTGCATAGTTTTAAAAATCTAAGCATACAAGTAGGAATTTTAAATAAAAATAGGCTGAGCCAACAAGGCTTTCCATGTACGCATACGGAATGATAAATGACTTAGGATTCGATTAGTTTTGAAGGAGAGGCCTGTCAAAGTCCACTCTCTGGATCGATTTCTCGTCTCATAAAGATTACTCTGGCTTCTGGAACATTGGCTGTCAGGTGGCAATTACGATGGAATTCTCTTCTCTTTTTATTAGACTCCATAGTTAGTCTTTATAATAGACCGTTCGTCACGCTGCAGAGGGCTTCTATTTCATTTTTGTCCTAGTTCTCTCTTTCATTGTACATCTGTCTCTGTTTATCATCGACGGACTAGCTAGACTTGTAGAACGGCTTACGGTTTGCTACTTAAAATACTGCAACCATTGCCACAAGACCTGCTGAAGAACATGTTATATTAATACATTTTAGATTTGTATTTTTGGTAATAGGGTAGACAAGAACATTTTAGCTGCCGATAAATGAAAGTTGCCTAGAAGCAACTGCCAATGTTGTTTATCCCAAATTCTAACCCATATTCCCAAACTATCTTTGTAAACCGATATAAACCAGTTGCAAAATATATAGGCATACGTACATACTAGTATTATATTAGGGATAATCCCTCATTTATAAAGAATATCGCCGTTTACTTCGATTCTTGAATCTTCAAATGAGTCATGATAGTTATGGAGCACCGCAAGAAAAGCGTAGAGTTGCGGCGAATAACGCGCTAGAGACCGTACTTCATCACGGCTGGAAGACCGCTCTATATGTGGCATCGACCATACAGTGTGGTTAGCATCAATAACTTATAGAAATGATTTATTATAAAAAAACTATTACAGTTTGTTTATAAAGAAAATGAAAATGTTACCTACCTCGTTTAACATCTTCTCCTAGCCTCTTTATTAAAATAGGAGGTAAGATAATCAATAGAAAGTATACCTTCCCCTTTTATTCATGATTAAATAGCACATTATTGCAAAAATTACTTAAATAAATACGGAAAATTATTTGACGTGAAATGTCACGCCAAGAAAATGTCAGTGAGATAGTTTTCGACGTGCTTTCGTCACACCTAGCGTAAAACTCGATACTACATGTCAAAATGAAAACTCGTGCTACCGATTCCCATACATTTGGAGCGTTAACGCACCGTAAATACGTCTACTCGATACGAAGGCAATTGTCAAAAACTTGTGCTACCGATTTTTTAATTCCAAATACGGACACATGGCGCTGATTAATTTTGCATACAAAAATTGTCGAAGTCGATACGTTAACGTAGTCGAACCAATTACGCAGAAACTCGTGCTAGGGGCTCAGACGTCTACAATACTATACTTAGTGAAATAATGAATATTATATCTGAAGCTGTCAGGCCTTAGCACTTCGCGACTGAAACTTGAATACGTCTGTGAGACGTAGAGTAGCTGTTGTGTTTGTGATAGCTTTTGTCTCACGATTATTTTGGTAACCATTTTGTGTATTTTAGTTATTAGGAAGAACTTCGTAGGCATTTGGATCGGATATTGCAGAAATAATAATAGGTTCAGATACCTATTGTTACCGTCGTCGTGGTCCAAAAAAGGGTCTAGCTAGATAAAGTTTTTTTCAACACACTTGCTCATAAAGTGGATCTAATTTCACTGCAATTAGGCACATAATGATACCTGTTATCAAACTGTGACTTTTTCATTGCTATTATTCACAAGTGAGTTATAGAGGTTTTTCTTTTTAATTTATTGGTTGAGCTCTTTTGTTCTTAAAAAAGTTTCGAGACAAAATAGATCGTGCTCAATAGTACAAATAAATTAATGTACCTATTGCTTGCTCGTTTCATGCAACTTCGTATTTAAATGGATAATTTCAACTTGTACGTGCTTAATAAATAAAATTTTCACTCAAATATAAATTTTATTTGCTCTGTAATTAAGAAAAATTGAAATTCCCTATTTTGTACGTGGCTTAAACACTATCCACGAAAAGCCAAAAAAATAAGGAAACTCATTCTTTTAGTCTATGGCCGATCGCCATTGTTAAATGCGCGCGCATAGGAAAACTGATTAATTTTGGCCGCCATTGCGAAAAATTTCACAACTCGTTTCTACTGTTGAAAATGATTTTTAGTATTATTTTCTTCAAAAGTGTGTTGAAAAACGTCGTATGATACACGTGTGTATTGATGATTACCGTCCTCGGCTCTCTTAAGACCCTCACCTACGACTCGGGTCTCAATGGCGCCTCAGCGGTAATCACCAACATTGCACACTTGTACCATAATGTACTATTTTTCTCTCTACTCACGAGTTTGGCTTCGCATATTTTGATATATATTTATTATTAGATTAAAAGACAACCATGTTTACACTAGGTACTTATTAATATTTATTCAATTTAATACAATTTTAATCAAATAAAACAGAGAAGCAACATAGACGCTACCACGTGCCCGCCAAAACTCTAGATGAAATTGTCGGTTTATCTTTTTTCATTTGCTTTTTTTTATTTTTTTTTACATGACGAATTTCTTCGACATGTAAATAAATTTCTTTTCATAAAAATATTGTACCGGTGCTTATAGGCTTAAGGTACATCAAATCGATTATAATGTCTCAATTAGTTTATTTTATACTACTGTCATTAGTTACTGCTCGAAACTCTACATGCAACAAAATATTAGTTTTCATGTTCACTATGACACGAAACTAATATTCAATTAACAATGAAATGTTGAACCTGAACCTAATGTAATTGCTCTCTAGCGGGTAGTTCATAGTTCCAGTCCAGCCGTTCCAGGCGCATTATTTATGCGTTTGAAATTTTATTGCTTGTTTAATTACCTTTTGTAGGTATCTGAATATTAGCTTTTGCATACCTAACTTTTGGATTACTGGATTAGTTATTAAAGTGGCAAAGGGTTCTGCATTGCGAAGGTCTATGGTCTTTTTGCCCGTGGCTTCGATATTGTGGCCTGTCACAAAGAAACCGTGCATATATTTCGGAATAAAAAGTAGACTCTCACCTTAGAATTAATATTTGTTTTCTCGTGATCATGGCGCTTGTAACGGTGCCGAAATATCGACCTCTCAACCAAAATCTAAATGTACATGGTAAATATCCCGAAACAAATATTAATTCTAATGAATGTGACCATGTCTGAATGAGCTTAAAAACTTATATAGCCTCTCATCTAACGATAGTGTAAATTTCTATCAGTAAGCTATATAATTTTCTTAATCGGATTAATACTTTTAGAGATTTCCGTTTACAATCAAACAAACAACTGTGAAAAACGAAAAAAATCTCTATCAGTAAGTATTCGTTTTGAGAACTTTTTAATTTCTTAGGTATCATTTGATGCATGAGGAGAGGTTTTAACTTTTCATATTATCATTGAATACCACGACATGTTAAAAAAATGAATTAATTGGAATTCAATTTGGAAAAATGGAAAAATATCTCTACCGCTAAGCTACGGGACAAAGGCCTCAAACAGAAGGAATTAAGGTTAATTCAAGCAAAAGTAACTGTAGTTAAAACGATAACAATAAGTTAACTTCAGCAGCACAAGTTAACCAGAGCCTCCGATTTCACGTTCTCACAATATTGACAACAAGCTTCCAAGGATTGCATGACTATAATGGCGTGTAATGCTACCCGGAGACTTTCCTGAAGTAATCAGACACCTTATCAGTGGCCATTATTACTGAACAATACATAGAACCTACACCTTCTTAGGAATTCTTTGCTTAGAGGTAGATACTAGGGCTGCAGAAGTGCACAAGACGTCAACGAACCATAGTAACCGCAATAGATTAGTACAACATGTTAGTTTTAATTGACTACATGAACATTTAATAGCAACGGTTTGTTCAACCACATGCATAACATCCTACTTCCTATAAAACATTTACGACTAACGATAAACTAAAGTTAAGTTAATCTATTAGTAAGATAAATTTGACTCCAAGATTTACGCGGCATGATCAATCTGACATTAATTAATATTTTAGAGATAATTATCGGCTGCCATTCATCCGAATGCATTTAGATAGAGCGATACATCGCGATACTCCGCGATAGGTGGCTGATGCTGGCGGAGATAGCCGAGGGAATGTGGCAACAATGCCAGCTAAACTAATGCACCACACTTTACTTACCGTTAAAAATAACGATGGTATATGTGGGACGGGAGCGCCAGCTAATCTCTCTGAAAGCTGTCTTTGTGAAACTGGTGATATTTTTGTAAAGCTAAGTAATGAATTTAATTGACATTAACGTTACAAAAGAGCACAGCACCGAGAGATGTGGGAACGGTTCTGAAAACAATGTTATTAGAATGTTTCGTGTCATTCTTCTGCCAGATTTTGCTTAATATACTTTTTTTGCTGTAAGCTAAACGTTTCCGCTTTCAGACAGTGCCATTGTTTGATTTAGATAATCTAGATGTTTTATCATCGCTTTAATATTATCTGAAAGACAACAGTTAAAACTTAGATGGATCAGATTTTTTTTGGGAAATTTAATGAAAGTTTACAATGTGAAACAAAAATTACTATGACCAAACCAATTTGCATTTACACAAATACGTGAATACTGTATACGTGAATATTTTGAAGTAGGTGCGTTTGGTTGCAGATACATCATGCAAAAGATTAAATTACTTACAAACTTTTTCTATAGACAGACCATTAAAATTTTGATTAATGAATTCATCAATTTACATTATTGTAAAAAAATAATAATAGACAAAACACAACCGAAATATTCCAATCGCCTGGATAAAGAAACAGAAGCAAACAGCACGAGATATGAAAAAAAATCCATTATGATAAACATGGCAGAAGATTGTCATAATTATGCCGTATACAGATTAAATTAATTAGATATAGTTTTTTGTCACACGTTTCCTCGTAGACGCAGTTTGAATATTTTGTGGTCATGATACAGACCGGTATGAGTTTTTTGCTCAACAATTATGAAAGTTTAATTCATACTCTTTCTTGCTACTGTTTGACACGCCAATTAAGAACATTTGCGAATATAGTTATTTGTATTTCATTTAACAGTTGATAGTTACTTACATTCCAGAATACATGTTTGCTTAGCATAAGTTTAAGGTTAGCATATTTGTGGTTTTCCTGCATTCTTATATTTCTATCGTTTATTTTGATTAAACTAGTGTTGCTACACAGAAGAACGGCGTCTTTTGCCTTCATTATTTATTAATGAAGATCCTAACAGTCAAATACAAGAATACATTCCAATCCAATTTTTATCGGTTAGATTGCGGGGAGTGTGCGATGGAACTGCACAATTTGATTCCGCCTAGCCCTTTTCATCACCGGACTACAAGACGTACGGCATCGGTACCTACATGGTGGTCATCCCAACCATAAGCACAAAGCGTTTTGCTAATACTTTCATTGTGCGCACAGCTAGGGAGTGGCAATCCCTGCCGGAGTCTTTGTTTCCTGATAGCTACAACCTTGAGGTTTTTAAGTCAAGAGTGTATAGGTTACTTCATACTACTACTACATCGAAATAGTAGTCAAACGCGAAAAAAAAAAGATAAATCCAAAAAATTCTGTAACAAGCACCCAACATCGTAGTCAACTAAATACAGCATAAACACTCTACTCACCAACAATTTCCGGACAGATAAACAGTAAAAGGAACGACCGTCCCGTTACTCTACACTATTTCACTTATTTACTTGTGGTATATTGTTGGCCATGACGTAAATATCAGGCACGCAACCGAAGGGCTCCTAGCGAACTGTTACATACAGCTATTCAAACGTCTGCAAAAGATTCCAAGGTATGTCCGTCCGTCAATATACACAACTAGCAAGGACATCAGTCTTGGTACCAAAAAGGAAGGTGTCCCGCTCAGACTAGGATTTATTGTAAACTGTCGCGATAGTTAGCCTGGCGATCGGGAATGTTTATACAATTTTAAGTGCTGGGAACTGTGTGTGCCCGCACTGGCCACTATGATGTTGTTGATAAACTGTTTGTTAGTTTTGTAACTGTAGACTTAGATACAGACGGTTAAAAATCACATTTTTTACGAGAATTTTAAATAAGATATGGAAAAACCAAAAGTAGAAGATATGCTATTGTGTCCACAGTCCACAATGGCATCTTTTAAATTCCAGCACAGGATGTTGTAAATCATCATCATCATTTCAGCCGAAAGACGTCCACTGCTGGACATAGGCCCCCAAGCGTCAATGCGAACAATTCCTAAAAGCCTAAGAAACACTAAATATTGCTAAAAGTAAAAAAAGAAAGAAAGAAAAATTGTTTATTCTGCACAAACTAAACGCACAATGCAAAATAAAGAGTGGCATTCACTATAGGTACAAATTAGCCAAAAGCCTCGTATTTAAAACGTTTTTTTTTTGTCTGTTGCTTGATGAGAGCAATACACAGTTCAATAATTAGACACAGAACAACCAAAGCCACCAGTCAAACTTCCTCAGCGCTTTTCTAAGAAAAACAAACGGTAGATCACAAGTAGACGCCTCATTGTTAAGCGTATGTCCGACTTACCGCTAATAACTCTACAATTTTATGCACGAGCCTGACCAGCCAATACTAGCCATTTTCTCAGTACACACAGTTCAATAGAACTCCCCTGAGTTAGTGGCCTACTTTGACGAGTAAATATTAGTTAGACTATATGGAAAATTTACGTTTGACGCGTCGTAAGACATTATTTACTATCTTTAGCTCTTCGGGTTTCATTCCTGTCGTTAAATTCAATGGAATATAACATGATTGTTAGAAAACGGATTGCAAAGGTTCTACAATAAGCCTTAGTCAGTTCGCGCCAACAAACCCAACTGAATCCTAGTACAATTAAGAAATTGTACAAAAGCGGCACGAAAAGCCCTGCTGTGAATCCGTGAGAACAGTCACATGTGGATGGTGCTTTACTATGTGATCAAATTACAGTTATCTCATCATTATTATTGATATTGAAATCAAACCAAACATCTGTATGTAGCATGTCAAATTATGGAAGCAACTTCAAAAATATGCACATCATTCAGGAATCTTACAATTGTTTGTCTTATTATGAATAAGGAAGTTCATAATACAAAATGGTGTGATAGAATTCATTTAGCAAAATCGTTCCGTCATGAAAGGCTCAAATTCCAAATGAACATGGCGCAATATCATTATCTCCGCAGCGCATCGTGGAACACTTTCGCGTGCGATTAATGACGCGCCGTTGTCTACACGTGTCCCGTTCCCGGTCTCACGCGACCAATCCCGGACTTCGCGGAATCCCGGGCCACACGCAACACTGGCCTCCACAAACAGTTCTTGAATAAACAAAAAAATACTGTTGACTCGACATTTCGTCTTCGTCTGCGTGACGCTCGGCGACATCAAAGTTTTGTTATATTATTTCAATTGGTTTTTTGTCTTCTTTGCTTAATTGTTTCTGTCTGATTGATGGGTGGGTGGCTTCATTCATTAACCAATTAATTACTTTTCTTCTAATTCATCAATCATTCTATTCAAGCTTGAAACCATAATTCGGTGGCTTCATATTTTGTTATGTCATGATTCGTGAACACACGTCAATTTATTGTAAAACATGATATATGTCATGTTTAATCATTTATTAAAACACATAACATTACGACTGTGTTGAAAATGTATATTGTTGATGTAACGAGAAGTGAATTTACTGAAAGACTTGAACCTGCTGATGATAAACATATTATTAAGCTCATAGACCGTGAACCACAACAAAAAAAAAACAATATAGCAAAAGATGAAGACTTAATACAGACAATGATAACACTAACAATACTATAAGCTCACGATGGACATAAAATCTTATTCAGATAAATTCGCGAGACATTCATATTAGCCTCCACTAAAAATAAATATAACAGAAATTATTTCCATACAAATGTTTGAAAGAAGAAGCAGTGACAACAATGGGAATGATAAAAAATCAGTAAAAGCCTTTGTATTTTGCATTGTGCAGTTATTTATTGAAATCAGATATCAGACGCACTCGCCTGTCATTCTTCATAACGTTTTGTAAGAAAGACTTTTGCAAGTTTATTTTAAAATTTTATGTCTGTCTGTTCATGTTGTTGTAATGTACAAGTTTTATGTAGCCGTAGTCGATAACTATTATATTTTATTATTTCTCCGAGATGATGAATTGTTTACTGTGACTGCTGAGACTTTTCAATTAACTTCGTCAAGCAAACAGATAGGAATTGTGAATGAAGAACTTATAAGTTTAAGGAAATGCAAATCAAGTCTGATTGATTAAACCTGAATGAGGGATTAAAAAATTGGAATATTTGATCCACCAGATAAGATACAGAGATCTATAGCCGATTCCTGAATTCAGAATGTGGAGTTAGAACCTACTTTAAAGCCAAAGTTTGACAGGTTCAAGATCAAGATCAACTACAAATACTTAAATCAGAAAACAGGAGTAATCTATACTTAATATTATAAAGAGGAAAGATTTTTTGTTTGTTTATACCGAACTAGCTGTCCCACGCGGCTTCGCTCCCGTCAACTGGCTACGTACCTACCCTATTCTACCTACCCTACCCTACACCTACCGTACCCCTACCCTATACCTACCCTACAGCTACCCTACAGCTACCCTACACCCACCCTACACCTACCCTACCCGGCACCTACCCTACACCAACGCTACACCTACCCTACATACATGATTGCATAACTGAAACCGTTTACGAAGCGCACGCAACGGAAGCCCTCAAAAAGTATTATTCTTTCCCGTTTTTGCAACATTTTTCATTTATGCTCCGCTCCTATTGGTCGTAGCGTGATGTTATATAGCCTATAGCACTCAGGAATAATGTAGCTTTCTACGAGTGAAAAAATTTTTAGAATTGGATCATTAGTTCCAGAGATTACCCCCTACATACAAACTTACAAACATACAAACTTACAAATTTTACCTCTTTATAATATTAGTATAGATAGGCGCCGAAACTACTGGACCGATTTGAAAAATTCTTTCACCAATAGAAAGCTACATTATTCCTGAGTAACATAGGCTATTTTAAATCCCGAAAATGGGTCCTCTGGGGTGGTCCACGGGAGCGAAGTCGCGGGCAACAGCTAGTTTAATAGAAAGTGTACATTAAAAAAGCGAACTAAAAAGACGTAAACAAGAAGAAAATCATGCTGTTCAGTCGGAGGATACATATCCGCGTGCTGGCTGACCAAAACCAGATGTATCCTCCGACTGCACAGCATGATTTTCTTCTTGTTTACGTCTTTTTAGTTCGCTTTTTAAACAGTCGTGTTTTTTGATTTCCTAACTAACTTTTTTATTTATAATTTTTTAGTTAACATTTTTTTTTCGTGTTAGGTACATTTAAACATATAGGTATTATATATTTTTGAAATCACCTCTTAAAACCCTTTATTTTGATCCCCCACACGATGGCATTGGATGATAAAAACAATATGGCGCCCAAAATCCGCCATTTTTCTATTTTCCAATTTTAATGTAGCCAGTGACACTCGCAAGGTTAAGACGAATCGATTGACGTACGAATCATTAAAATCGCCCACGCGTTTGGTCTCTGGAACGCCACATAGGAACAAACATACATACATACATACTTACATATACAATACATATCTACATGCATACATAGATAGACTGATAAACACATTACCCTCCTTAGGCAGTCGGGTAAAAATTGCAATTTAAAATCGTGTTAAAGATAAAACTAATTTCAACGAATCTATAAAAGGAAGTGCAGCAGCTAAAGCACGTCAGATTGATTTATTCCTAGCAATTAACGCGTTTACGCGTAACCGTGTCATCGATGTCACTGCGCTGCATTTAATGGCCACGCTCGCGATCAACGGGATCCAGCTGACAGATGGACCTTCTAGAAGCTAATGGTAAGTGATTATAATCTACTAAGATATAGTAGCTACATGGAAACTATAAAGACCTGGAACCTGAAGATGGAGTTCCGAAAGTCCAACGTAACAGTTGTGATTCAAGATTAAGGCTTATAGAACAATTTCTACGAAAAATGGCTATCGCATCGGTGTCGCATCGTGGCAGTCTGTAAACGCCTTTAAGATTATCGTCAATTCAGCGAAAACAATCATCTGTTATCATCACAGATCTTAGTATTTTTTTATCATTCTCGCTGAATTTTGCAGTGAGTAAAAACATATCTTTTTGATTAATTACACAGTTCCACCGGACCGAAGAGCCACTAATTATTGTGTGCACTAATTGTCTGCAAACGTATTTTTTCATATCCAAGTTTCATTGTAGTTATTTTTCTAAGTGCCATAAATTGAAAAACTGACAGTTATTGAAATCGTTTGTAGTTTTTGTCCAAATATTAGATATTCGTGTCTACAATGGAATTTATATTTGTATAGCAAAACGTCAAATGTTTTTTCGTCTTTTCGGTAACGATAACGGTACGGTTACTGGTTATTTTTACCCGCATTATGACACTTTTTTGACGCTGGAATGCAAGAATGACGTCAGAATCATGTCACAGTTTCGTTATAACAAGGTAAATGCAGTTAAATGTATTCTTTCGACGTTACTGAGATAATACAAATATATATATTTTTTATTTTTTGGAAACTAGGTTTCATCTAACGAATATTTATACCCAGTCTTTTGGTCCGTAGTTATCTTAACCAATGGTATTTTTTATATTATGCTAACCAACGGTTGTAAATTACGGTAAAAGACCATTTTTCTCCAGTTGTTAGCCACACAAATGGTCAAATAAGTTGAAAAGTTAATTATTTGACCATTTATTAGACTAACAATTGACGAATGAACACACTTTACCAAAACTTTTAAACCATACGTTTTCTTAAGGGTACACTAGTCGAAAATTCTTCCATACAAACGTAGTTTAGGGATTATTCCACTGTTTGACAACGTACGTTCAAAATAAAAAGTGATATCAATTTGTCTCATCATTATCTAGCCCTGTATGGAAGCAAAAAAGTAAAAAAAGTAAATATTTGAAAGTTATGAGCGTTGAAAGTTCCACATTTCGACACTAATTTTAACGCATCTTTTGATACCATTTTTTATTTTGAACGTCCATTGTCAAACAGTGGAGTAATCGCCAGACTACGTTTGTATGGAAAAATGGTCGACTAGTGTAACCCTTAAACGTGTGTACAACCGTCTTAAGTTTTATGAAACACATACACAGCATCATAAGTGGAACTTGTTAGTCTAACCGCACACGATCTTATTAGGTGGTAATAGAAACCCGTTCCTCGTTCATGTTTTGACTTTATCTGTATTGTTCTTTACTAGAATAGGTACCTAATTATAACACTTGGTGTCGCTGACACGATGAGTGTTGTTGGAAATTTGCTTCTGTCTAAGGGTATCAGGAATATGTTACTTAGCATCGTAAGTTATTTTAATAGCCCCGATCATCATAAATTTAATACACATAAACAACTCAAAGGCTCAAACTTCAAAGCTCCGAAACAATAATTAACGAAAATACGTGTGAAATTATTTTCTAATTTCAGAGCACGCGCGCAACTTTTTAAATTAGTGTTGTGCCAAAGGGTCCCGGCACTCGGGCCTTTGAGCGTTAAACCGTCCACAAGATAAGATCTCCGTGAGTGAGTCCGAGGCATCATAAGTTAGCGGGCCTGCCATAAAATTAATATTTCATTATTCGCGATGATTACGGACCAGCATGCATTACAGGGCTAGTTAGTAAATCAACTGGACGCATAATTATTGCCAGTCCACTTTGATGAATGGAAGTCAGCCGGCGTCGGCGCCTCCCTAGAACGGCTAAGATATTTTACGAAATTGATTAGCATTTTAAGTGATAGCGTTTAGTGGATTTTCGATTTAATACATTTTACTGGTTAATGTTCATGTTTATATGATTATGTTTATAAGATTGTATCTATTTGGGATTATTAACTGTAATTAGGTAGTAAATTGGTTTTATGGTTCTTGTTATCATGTGTTAGCCTAAATAACATTAAGTTGATTTATTTTTCACGTTGGTAATTAATTATGACAACTGTCAACTATGACAACTGTCACTGTCATGATATTTTTTTGCTTTTGACGGTTAGCTAGCTTAGTTGTGATTAGGAATAGAATGAAGGATTTCATTATTAAATCCAGTTGTTAGGCAATCTGACTGTATTTCATTGAAGAAAACCTGCACTGATCCATTACATGCAAGTTTGTTTGGAAGCTCGAAATTGATTTAAATATGCAAAGAAATCGTAGAATAGTTTCCAGACTTAGAATTCATCAAAATAATAGCCAATTCATCAAGAATTGTCATTCATAAGGCAAATAAAATTGATTAATAGTCCGCTTTACTAAACTCATCAGCGTTAAAATAACAGCAAAAAAATAAAAAAAATACTTCACATACACATCATCAGCCTATTAATGTTCCCACTGCTGGGACACAGGCATCTTCTCTGTGAAAGGGAATGGGCCGTAATCCACCACGCGGGCCCAGTGCGGGTTGGCGGATGTCACGTCATATCTTCGTTTTTTTTTGGTTCTAGGACATGCCGGTTTCCTCACGATGTTTTTCTTCACCGTTTTGAGAGCAGTGGTGATGAAATAATTTACACAAAGTAAAGCGCCTGCCTGGGCTCGAACCCACGACCTACAACTTGTAAGTCGCGGCCGATACCCCTGGGCCACCACTGCTCCCCCTTTCGTCCTGCACATACACATGGACTTATTTAGAGTATTGTCAAAATCCCCATACCTAACGAAATCAACAATCATATTTGCATAGCGTAAAGATGGATAACTTTAGCCAATTATGGCCAATGCAATAACGCAATAAGGTCCATAGACAACCTACATGGTGCAGTAACAATCACGTTATATGCTCAGAGGTCGCAAACTCCATTTCCGCATCAATTCTAATCGCTGCAAGAATAATAAATAGAGAAGATTTGAAATCGCAGCCACTCAATCATTTGAACACGTCGGAGATTTTATGACAGTCTTCCAGCTTGATTGCACAATGTTGATTTGACGTTTATAGGAACTATGAATTTTATATGCATTTGTATGCAGCTCTCTATGGTTTTGTAAAATTTTACGACCTCACATAAAATGCTCAACATCTCCTGTTGCATTTTAGTAAGAATCTTCATTACTTTTACAACCATAAAACGTTTTGCATCAATAATCCATCATTAAAGACTTCAACTGTTTATTACAAACTCTTCGCAAGCATTTTATCTTCGTGTGAAATCGCTTGCATTCCATTGTTTTTGCATGGGGTAGCCGAACCAGCTGGCTACGCAGCTTACATTAAAACTCTTGAAATTTTATGACAATTACTCGTAAAAAAAATAATGATCTTCTGGCGGTTCTTTAAAGTTTCCCTATAAAATTAGAGATACTCGAATAATTGAGTTGTGAACACTGATAATCACGTTTGAGTCATCTTCCGTCAATACACACTTACGAATTCAATGTAGAAGGGCTCTTTATACTCGGCCAACACACTAATTAACATATGCATAAACGTTAAAGCCCGCACAAACTTTGTTTTGTAAACTTCGATGGCTGAGTGCGATAACTTGCAATAACCCGCGGTCAAGGGTATGAAGTATTATCATAAATCGCATAATAACAGGGTAACTCACCGTACGAAGTTCCGCATCGTTGCTTTGCGTCACCTTAATGAAAAAATAAACACTGCAAGATTTTACTGAAATATTGTTTGAACACTCGTGAGTATCGCGAGGCGGCCGGGACCGCGTGTGACGTCGGCGTCGGCGTGCGCTCCGTACGAAAGCTGCGGCGATTGTGGCGGCTCAGGAGTCGCGTGCCTGCTCTTGAACTTGCGACTTGACAGCAGGTTGCATCGTCTTGCACACCGGTGCATTGACAACAATGCGTTCAGCCTGTCGTATGTAGCGCCACAACGCCATCGTCACCCTCCCGACATCTGTCAATCAATTCGTCGCTGGGGGGTGGCAGGTCATGTTCGCTCATCTGAAGAATGCTCACAGTCTGAATGAACGATTTAGTGCCGACGCGAGCTGTAGGTCTGCGCAATTAAAAGATCAGGATAATTACTGGATACACGGCAAAATGATGGGCAATAAAATGAAATTGCTTGCCTTAAGCTAATTAAGATTTATTTACGTGCTTAAATGATCAGCAGTTGGTTGAGTGCGTATTCCGTTATACCATAGTTACATTAATTTATATCATTTGATGTTGTAAGCGGCACGCACATTATCATCATTGTTCCGAACACCTTGATTGTTTATGACCACGGAATATGAATTTATCTTTGTCTTACTGTGAAATTAAGATTCAAAGTTTCCTAAAAAAATATTCACAGTTACCTGCGTTCCCAATTTTTTCATTCATATTCATTAAAACCATCTTTACATGAAAAGTAGAGCACTCACTTTTTATCTACGTCGTCGTGAACAGTTCACATTTATTTCTTTTATAAATATTTGAAGGTATTTGTTTTCCTTCTTAAATTTTTGCTCACAATTTTCGCAGACTTCACACATTAGGGCCTGTTCGGTGAGGGTTACACCCGCAAGTTTCACTTTAATAATACAATCAGCGCTATTCCAAAAAATATATTCAGCTGTTTCAAGTAAATTTCCATAAAAATGCACTTAAAAGTCCTAGCCTCAACTTCAGCAATATCATCACAATAATTACGAAAAAAATACTTAGTCAAAACAACAAAAAACTCAAACAGCAGGTGTCATTAAGGTGTTACAGCAATTTATCCGAATTATACCAAATTAGAGGTGCTCATGAATAGTAATAGTAGCTTTTACAGCAACGTTATTATTACACTATTATAAGTGCATTAGCACACATTCTTGAAACTTTTACGAACGCCCATTTAACAGGGAAAGTGCACGTTTACTTTTATTTTCAAAATCACGCTCGCTGGAGATGCAGTTACCTCGATGTATGTAACATAATTAGAGAAATTGCATTAATCTCATGAAAATTCAAAGTATATTTTGCACTTAACTAACAGAGTGTTGTGCAACAAATTAAAAGAGTAATTGGTATAATGAGGAAGTGTTTACTTGAACGAGATAAGTGAAATCAGTGGACGCCTGAACGTCCGTCAGACTCGTAAGTAGCTCCCACTTACATCGCCACTGCGAGCACGAGATTAGACATTTATATTTCAGATTGCATGTTCTTTTTTTGAAAGTATTTTTTTTCTTTCTAGACAGATACATTTATTATTCGGTTCGAATTTATACTTCTGAGAAAGTCGATTAAAAATAGTTTTAAATGTCACACTGTCGCATCTCTAATTTATTATTGTTTCCTTAGAAATATTTCATTAATAAAAATAATTTGAATTCGTATAGCTGCCGTGTCACATAGATTGAATATATCTGTTATTATTTAAACTGCCAATAAAGTGCTTGTTATTCATTGGATAATTTCATACCTTCATTGTCGAATGACATTTTAAGATAACAGCAACCTCCCGTACATTACCTGCGGTGAGTTATCATGCAATTATTGTTTTCAAATGAAATTCAAGAGGAAAATAAACTTAAAAGGTAGGGATGGCCCGCTAAAGGCTGCTGTTACTTCCGCAGTTCCGACAAGTCGCATACGCACACTGAACGACGGATTTTCAAACGTAATATTGTCTGTCTTTTGCAAACTTTCGTGGCTCTTGATAAATGACTCGATCGATCAGAACAACAACGGTCGTCTGGCATTGTCCTGCGTAGGCGCTCGTAGTTCGTGTTTTTCATAACAAATGTCAATAGTACCTTTTTGCAAACCATTTTGTCAACCATATTTATTCGTATCATAATAAAGTAATGCTTCAATTCCCTGCAAATGATGAAGTGGGCGTCGGCACTACATAACCGAAGCGGCTACGCAGTGCTACGCGGCTTCTACGCAGTATTACGCCGCTGCTACACGGTGCTACGCGGCTTCTACACCGTGCTACGCAGCGCTGCACTGCTACTACGCCGTGCTACCTTTTTACTTCGCGTTGCTAAGACAACTACGCGATGCTACGCAGCTTATTCACGGCCACAGATATCATCATACTAGTATACAGATGCCTCATCCCATACAAAGAAACCATCCCGACGTAACTAGCGTTTTTCGTCTGATTAAACTGATTATTTTTCTAAGAACATCGATCGCGTTCGGGCCGTTCCACGGATATAGACGGAGTCAGCAGCGACTGAAAGTATTCACGAACCGAGTAAATCCTTTTACTTGTAGTAAAAGGATTTACTCGGTTCGTGAATACTTTTTTTTAAAAACAGCGGTGATTTGTTTTATATTATTTTTTTGCACGTTTTTACAGTTTCATAGTACCAAAATGTGTTACAAAACAAATTAAAAAAATCTAGTGGCTGCCTCAGAAATTTAAAACCGCGCCATCTATTGGAATCAATTTTATTTTATTTTTTTAAATATCCACTCAAATAACCTTTGAAATGTGAATTAAGAGCCCCATTCTTTAATTGTATGCTTAGGTGAGTTAATTAAACAATAACATACATTTTTTTATGATCATCTCTAGAAAATCTTAATATTTCACAATACTCGACAAATTGGAGCTTATCAAGTCATCTAGTGCAATTTATTTGAACCAAATTATCTTTCTTCTCGTTGGGTGCCCGTGCCGCACCGCTGCACAGCGTAAACACCTTGTTCACAAAAAGAGACTTGAATATATTCTAAAAGGTTTTGACTTCGGTACCTATAAAACGTTTCTGTATTACACATCCCTGTTAAGGTACAGTTTTCGGTTCGCTTACACCGCTACGCATATGACCTATAATTTCACATAATGACTAACACAGTCATTGACTTTGAAAGTTTAATAACAAACGGCGATGTATGGATTAAATGATTCATACCTCGCGACTCGACTTAACCTAGAATAAGTGAAGTTTCTGAACGTGACGTCATCAGGCACCGGGGAAAATACTAAAACCAAGACATAATGAAAGTTGAATGCATAATCAGGTTTTAGTATTTGACAACTTTCTTGGAAGATTTAATAAGATTATCTAGGTAGGTATGGTTTTAAATACTAATTAATAAAATTCATATTGACCGACGCCATTTGCATTTTTCATGCTTATGGTAATGAATTTAACAGTTTATTAACTTATTATATTAAAATTAATATCATATAATTATTTTTTTTTGCTGTAACAAAAAAGGTGTATCTACTTTAAAAAAAATATTTTGCTCTCACTTTAAAATAAGAGGTTGTGTTAATTTAAAAGTAATAAAAGACTGGAGTTCGTGGCTAAATAACAACAGCCGCACGGGTCGATCATCAAGTTTAAGCAACGCTTGACGAGGTCGGTCCGTGGATGGGTGACCATTTCAACATACCGGGTTTCCTCCGTGCCTCGGAAAGCACGTTAAGCCGGTGGTCCCGGCTGTCATTTGAAGATCTTTGACAGTCGTTACGGGTAGTCAGAAGCTTGAGATCTGACACCAGTCTTGCCAAGGGGTATCGTGTTACCCAGTTACTGGGTTGTGGAGGTCAAATAGACAGTCGCTCCATGTACAACACTGGTACTCAGCAGAATACGGTTAGACTGGAAGACGACCCCAATATAGTTGAGAAAAGGCTAGGCAGATGATGAAAAGACTGACATAAAACATTAAGGCCTACCATCGACAGAATATCGCCTAAAGGTAGGCCTTAATACTAATCTGACAACGGCCAAGCCACATATTTTGACTAAGGTGTAGAGTTTGCGAAGTTAGGGCTTGTAAAGTAAGAAGCTTAATGGCTTTACATGAGATATGATAAGTTTTTGACAGTGCGAGCCATAATTTTGGTCTCGTCTTGGCAACATTTGAAATGAAAAAGTTTTTGGTTGGTACCTTTGCCTACATCCAACGTTCTAATTTTAAATGTATGTAATGTTACTGCATTGAGCCAGTTTCCTTACATGGGGCTGTTATTTTCGACTAGAATGAAACTTCCCTAATCAAGGCGAGACAGTCAGTCCATAGAGCAGTATAGTCGTCCAAGATAAAGTGGAAGGTACTAGACCGCGTGGAAGGTCACCCGTGCGTTGGACCCATCAGGTCAAGTCTGCTGTGGGCGGTCCCGTGCACGAATGTACCCGGATGACTTCTAATCGGGCAAAGCGGATTGACATTGTGAGACGCATTACATCTGCCGCAAATAGTAACAACACTTCATGACGACCACGACCGCTCTGTCAAAAGCGTAACGACTAAGAGGAAGAAGAAACTTCCCGTTAAGTTAAGGGTACACTAGTCGACGGCACGAACTATTTTGTGCGCGGGGTTAAAATACATTTTATATCAACCGACAACACGTGCGGAAGAGATAGATGCTGTGATGAGCAGTAGGAAGCTAGTTCGCGTACGAATACACACTTTTGCAAATTTGTAGCGAAATGGATATTGATTTAGGACGAAACCGAGCGCGCGAAATTTTATAAACAGATCTTTGGCAGTCTAGATATCATATCTGTTCAAAATAAAATTATTTGCATTGTTGAACTACTAATCTATCCTTGTATGGGGGCCGTTTTGCAATTTTCCGTCTTCTTATGGTATTTATTTGCGCCTAAAAATGCGTTAAAATTAGTGTCGAAATGTGGAACTTTCGACGCTCATAACTTTCAAATATTTTCTTTTTTTACTTTTCTGCTTCCATACAGGGCTAGATAATGATGAGACAAATTGATATCACTTTTTATTTTGAACGTACATCGTCAAACAGTGGAATAATCCCTAGACTACGCTTGTATGGAAGAATTTTCGACTAGTGTAACTTTAATTGCGAAAATCAAGTTGACTCTAATAGAAATTATACGGTCACAAAAAACTACCTACCCCCAACCCCCAATACAACTGTGTCTAAGTAGAAATTGGGAGTATATGACGATTTAATTTCATGGAAAGCTAGATGTAGGTATCTTGAATAGGGTAGTTTACTGAAAATTTGTTTATTGTCCGTCAGGTAGATTATTTATTTATTTATTTATGTACACACAAAACACTTTACAGAGAAAAGAAAGAATACAGATAGAAGAGCACAAAGGTACTGCTTATTTCAATAGAAATTTCTTCCAGCAGACCTGCGACAGGACAGTTGGATGAAAGACGAAGACACAGTGTGTAGAAAGGAATAAGGAAACTTAAAATAGACTATAATAACTTAACTAATTATATATAAATTACACATATACCTTAACTAAATATAATTACATACATATAATATACAAAATTACAATATGGTAGAGAGATAATGTTCTTTGACTTGTTTTTTGAACAGAGAAACATTTTGAGAGTCACGGATTTTAGGTGGAAGTGAGTTCCACAATCGTACTGCATGGACAGAGAAGGAGTGGGAATAGAAATGAGTTCTATGGGATGGGAAATTGAAATGAAGTTTAAGGCGGGATCTGCAAAGAGAATCGGCAGGGCGAGTAAACGAAAAACGATCGCGCAGGTAGCCAGGGTATGGAGGGTAAAAAAGGATGATTATTTTCCCATACGTAGACTAATAAATAACAGTGTAATCACATTCCTGTATGTAAGCAATAATTTTAACAGAAGAATTTGCTGCGTCTTCGCACATAACTATTGTAACGACGAATTAGCCAAAAATTGGTTCCGCTTGCTTCACAAAGCGCTCAAGTGAAAGCTAAATCAACTAAAAATGGACCTAAATTCTTTCAAAATCTGGATCGATATCTAAGGCTGTAATTTATTCAATTTAGATATAACAAATCTCCTGTACCCTGATACGTGCTTTGATAACAAGTGCTACCAGTGTCTGCAGTCTAATAAATAGATAACTTTATTGTCTATATTAACTACTTTCGTTATAGAAGGAAAAACGAATATTGTCATACCCACATACTTAAATCAATCTGCCTAGCCTTTTCCTAACTATATTGGGGTCGGCTTCCAGTCTTACCTGATTTAGCTGAGTACTAGTGTTTTACATGGAGCGATTCCCTATCTGACCTCCACAACTCAGTAACTGGGTAACACGGTACCACTTGGCAAGACTGGTGTCAGATCTCAAGCTTCTGACTACCCTTTACTACTGTCAAAGATCTTCAAATGACAGCCGGGACCAACGGCTTAACGTGCTTTCCGAGACACGAAGGAAACTCGGTGTGTTGAAATGGTCACCCATCTACGGACCGACCTCGTCAGGCGTTGCTTAACCTTGATGATCGACAAGTGCGGCTGTTATTATTTAACCTATCACATGTAAAATAAAGGTAACTACAAAAACCTCAACAAAAACTATGTATTTTTTTTTGTGGCAATACCACCGCACTATTCCCAAACCACTGCAACTCCTGAAAGCCAGAATCAACAGTGGCGACCACCAGAAAAGCACCGAGGCAATGAAGCTCGATGAAGTCCCGGCGAATGAATTTAACTGTCTTGGATCCCGCAACGAAATTAATCAGAAAAGAAAAACGGAGGAGTAGGAAAATATCATATAAATTTCCACTTCCCTCCATATCAAGCAGGAGACAGAACAAACAAGGCCAATAGGCACAAAGGGTCGTTTACAACTGGGATAAGCCCAATTGCCAAGCACCACGGATAAAAATTAGCATTAATATTAATGGGTCCTAACATTGTGAGCTGTTATATTTGATTCCAATAATATAGTATGGCAAAAACGCTTGAACGCACGGAAATTTGTTCTAGTTCTAGGTCCGTATAGTAAACAACTCCTGATGCAGCCTGTACATTATTCAACATAATATTTCGTTCATTAAATTCTGCCAAAGAATACACTCCCATAAGATATGATGTGCAGATTGTACATATTCGCAGTCAGATGTAGAACACTATGTTAGTTAAAGAAATAAAGTTATAATCAACATAATCTGCAGCTGTCAAAAAATGGCGCGAATCAATATAAGGCATGTTTACAGCCCATAACCAACTAAAATCGGCGTGACGAAAGTAGAGCGCGAGTAAAGAGTTGACAGATGATCATCTAAGGGCAATTACGAATGGCTAAAGGCCCAATTAGTGCCAATTTACTTGTTAAAATTGCTTTAAAAGCATGATCTCAGTGGCAATTAATAATAAATAAGTAATATGGAATAACGCATAAACTTTAAACAAGCTCTCTTTATGACATTTTCATAAAATGAAAGGTTTATTTCCATCAGGTTGGAAAATAGTCCAATTAGGTAAATAACAGTGGCTTGCAACTTTGCATAATAGTAATTTTATTATACGAATATGTCTAGCTATAAAAAAGTAAGACTCGGGAACAGGACACAAGTTTTGCAATTGTCCATCTAACCTTAACTTAAACTTGACCATTGTTAGGAACCTGTTTGCCCCGTTTTCCACATCCTATAGCAATATAATTTCGTCTTTAGCACTATTCCCACAGTTACACCATCTGTCTGTGATTTCTACCACGATGCCGTCTATCATTCATAGCATCCATTCTACCCCCGTTGGTTGTACAAAGGAGATCTAGTATGCAACCAACACGGCAGCCACAATTCTACTTTAGTTTGGCATCTGTCTGAACTAAGTCCGTAATTAGCATTTTGGAACACAAAGCGCGAAGCTTCCCTGATACTTTGAAACCTAATAATGTTGGCGTTTAAGGCAAAGTTGTTCGAACTAGGAGAGGAGATAATTAGAAGGATAAAATTATCTACGTGATTTTCCGTTGTGTTTTAGTGAAGCCTTTTAACCTATACTTCATAAAAGATAGCTTGATCTCTGCGACAGCTGTCAGTTAGCACTTGACAGGCTAACAATAACGTATATACGTCAGTTTGACATATGTCGCAGAGATCAAGCTATCTTTTATGCATTATAGGTGTTTATACTGATCTGAAAGGTTTTGGTTATTAAGGTTACGCTAGTCGACGGCACGGACTATTTTGTACGCGGGGTTAAAATGCCTGCTATCTCATCCGAAAACACGTGCGAAAGAGATAGATGCTGTGATGAGCAGTAAGAAGCTAGTTCGCGTACGAATTAGCACTTTTGCAAGTTTGTAGCGAAATGGATGATGATTTAGGAAGAAAACGAGGGTGCGTAATTTTATAAACAGACCTTTGGGCGTCTAGATATCATGAAAAAACGACTACATGTATATTTTCATAATAAAATTATTTGCATTGTTGAACTACTAATCTATCCCTATATGGTGGCCTTTTTACAATTTTCCTTCTTCTTATGATATTAATTTCCGCCCAAATATGCGTAAAAATTAATGTTGAAATATGGCATTTTCGACGCTCTTAACTTTGAAATATTTTTCTTTTTTACTTTTTATGATTCTTCCATACAAACGTAGTCTGGCGATTACTCCACTGTTTGACGATGTACGTTCAAAATAAAAACTGAAATCAATTTGTCTCACCATTATCTAGCCCTGTATGGAAACAAAAAAGTAAAAAAGTAATTTTTGAAAGTTATGAACGTCGAAAGTTCCACATTTCAACACAAATTTTAACGCAATTTTGGGCGCGAATAATTACCATAAAAAGACGGAAAATTGCAAAACGGCCACCATACAGGGATAGATTAGTAGTTCAACAATGCAAATAATTTTATTTTGAACAGATACGTTTAGTCGTTTTTTCATGATATCCAGACTCCCAAAGGTCTGACTATAAAATTTCGCGCGCTTGGTTTCGTCCTAAATCATTATCCATTTCGCTACAAATTTGCAAAAGTGTGTATTCGTTGGCGAACTAGCTTCCTACTGCTCATTACAGCATCTATCTCTGCCGCATGTGTTGTCGGTTGATATAAAATGCATTTTAACCCCGCTTACAAAATAGTTCGTGCCGTTGACTAGCGTAACCTTAAAGATCTTACGTCTTCCATGGATCAATATCTAAAATTGCTGCAGATGACTGCTACCTATTGTCTAGCCCATGAGATAAAGTCGTGAGTTAATGTATAACTGTCTATTAATAAGTCACTTCCAAAAAGGTATCCATAACATCAAAATCATGGTTAATACGATCATAATAATTAAACCATGATGTACTCGCTATGCAATTTCCAGTATTCCCACGGCAATGAATCGAAATTCGACAAATAGTAGTAACTCAGTTCAAAACATGGCGTGCTAGCGCCATGTTTTGAACTGAGTTGCAGCTGGGACTGGCAACGTGCCAGTGGTTAGGACCTTTAGAAATGCAGTCAGTTGTTGCCAGTTCATAGTATGGCCTGCCAGGCTTGCCAGCTAATGTCTAATTACCGCTGTGAATTCGGCACGAATTAATGTATTTGGCACAATTCCCTTATAAGCCTTTTATGTTATTGGGTTTCTTTTGTGCTTGAATAATGGTAATGAACTTAGCAAGACTTAGTTAAGTTTCTTGTCTTAAACAATGTTTAAATGCAACATACGTTTAAGCACTTTTTATAAGCTCAAACCTTTTTCCACTTTGTTCTCTTTCTCCATCTTCAGCTTAAAAGAGGTTATGTTCAAGCTAGAACACAATACCGCAGTCATCAGGGGGGTGACCATAAGCTCTTAGAGAGGTATCAATTTGAGATCGAATAAGGGACAGATGTATCTGACGTGTATATATCTGTCACTTACTCGATATCAAATTGATACCGCTCTAAGAGCTTATGGTCACCCCCTAGGAACCAATTTTCTTACATCTTAATATCTCAGAGTAAAAGTAATAGAAATCACTCGCTAGACCAAGGATTACTACCTAGTGCATATCAGCATATTATGGATTTGTAAGTAGTAGTGAGACATAGAATTAACTTACGAATGAATTTCATTTGCCTTTCACTACATTTGTGTAAATATACCGTACTATACGAGAATTTACGATGAATCATATACAGTGAATCACTGTAGAATAAGTATACTTACTCATTTGTACAAAAAAATAAATGAAATTGAAAAGTAATGTTGAACTCTTTTCTATACTAATATTATAAAGAGGCAAGATTTTTTTGTTTGTTTGTACCGAAAAGGCTCCGAAACTACTGACCGATTTGAAAAATTCTTTCACCAATAGAAAGCTACATTATTCCTGAGTGACATAGGCTATTTTTTAATCCCGAAAATGGGTCCTGTGGGGTGGTCCACGGGAGCGAAGCCGCGGGCAACAGTTAGTATTTTATATGACTGTGGTTATTTGGTATAACTTTAGTTAAAAATAAGTGTGGTATTTGAACTTTATTTAAAAATATTATCGTTTAATGTCACACTCTTCGTCAGATCCTGCAATATTTATTTTGGTACTCATGCAAGTCTAGATTTGATTACCGATATCTAGACTCTAGACTAAATGACATTATATCAGCGTTAAGGATTGTCGAAAAGTTAAAATGTAAGGTATTGATGGCGTGACATTTCATAGCACATCTATTATTAATTTACTATGTACTAGCTGTGCCCGCGGCTTCGCTCCCGTCATCTGTCTGCCATCCCTACCCTACATACCTTCCTGCCTACCCTACTTACCTACCTACCAATTTTTTTCTAGGGTCATCATTCTTTCGCGGAGGATCTTAACACCGTCATTCATAAAATGACTTCAAATGCACAACGCCATCTATCGAATAGCGAGTTCAACTGTCAGAGTATCTGAATTGCGTGTGTTGTGATAATTTTACTTCTTGAACACTTTTAATTCATCTAACTTTTGATAGAGTGAACCGATTGCGATGAAACAAAAACTAAGTAATTCTTCAAGTTACGCACAATTTTGATGTATAAAAGTTATCTACATTGGTTTCGTACATTTCATGTTATGCGTGCACAAATAAAAAGACAAACAGATAAACAGACAAAAATTCCAAAAATGCTGGAAATAGGTTCTATTATTGGTTATCCTTTAACACCCTGGCTATTTTTTTTTATTTTTTTATCGATGTACAAAAATTAGTTTTCTACAGATTTATTATATGTATATTGATGATTGATGATGATATTGATGATGATGTATCCCATTCATTCTGTTATGTTTGGAAGTACCGCGTCACTTTAGCACTGGGGGCCTACCATGAACTCTTATAGCAGGTCGATTTTAGACGGAAAATGACCTGTCGTGCTAGTTTGTACCATGAGCGCATCAAATAGCAGGCCGAAGCCAGCGATTACGTGATCTAAACCGATGAGTGACTACGTCACAGCATTTCAGCAGGCTGACCTGCAACATATCCATACCATCAAGTCTTTTTTGACATTTAAACATTCAACATTCGTCAAATTTTTAATAATCTGTGCTGCCAGCTTGTGATGGCGTGATGCAGTTCAGCGGGAAATGCTCATGGTACAAACACAAAACCTGTCAGGTTAAAATGCTAAGTTGAACTGCCCTACAATTGGAAAGTATTTTAAAAATTTATGGTAGGTACCATCAAATAATCATGTTTTTTCCTAAAACAATATCTAGACTTAAGTATGTTGCCCTATAGCTACCACAAACTGTACTTCTATAACGTCAATTTTTACAACGTGATTCATTGATTCAAAGTAAAATACGAAATGACTACATGAATGGCTATACATAGAGCTTAAGAAAAACCACAAAACTTGAAGAATAAATATCCAAAACGCTATTAATTCTCTAGCAAGAGTAGGAAGCCAGCTATTCCAACGTCATTCGACTGTGGTTAGACCGCCGACGTACGTTTGTGGTAATTCTACAATCATTTAATGTTCCAGCGTTCACAGGGATATAAATCTCCAATGTTCGTACATTTTAAAGGGAAAATACTTAATTTCTTAAACTGTACGCCTTTTACGGAAAGTCTTTAGTGCCTATAATCGTTTGTAATACCATTAATAATAGCTATTAGCATAATAATAACATTGATGCATCAAATCTGACGAAATGATCTTAATTGGACGATAAAAATGGTGGTGTAACTGGTTTAGCTGCTTATTTTGAAGTTAATACACTGTAGGAACCTCATCATCATTGAAGAGAATTAGTATCAAGCATCTTCTTCTTTTCGTGTTGACGATACATTTTCATTTATACTGTTTGGATCCAGTAAGTGTCCACGTTTAGAGCAACGTCATGGCCTGAAACACAGGTTTGAAAGAACCTAAATCAGGCAGGTCCCTACCAAAAATAGAAATCTTGCAGTTGTAATAAAATATTTTAGTCATAGTTTGGATATAAGCACTATTTATACCATTGTTTTAGAAATAATACTACTGCACCTAATGTACATTTTTGTGAACGTACTTACTTTTTATAAATTATTCTTATTCAAATTGTTCAAATTTCATCAAAAACAATCGAATCAAGCGACTTCAGCAGATGGGATGGGACATATATTACGTAATTTATTTAGGTAGATAATCGTCAATTTGCAAAATGAGTCTTGTTTGAATATTATTCCGTTATGTCGAATGCTACGTTATGTACCCCGGCAGCAAATTTCAGCTAAGTACTTACTAGAAGACGCGTTTACCTTACGCTTAAGTGCACTGGGTTTACGCTCGGCAGGCCCTAGGCTATCCGTACACCTAAAAGTGCTTTGCCATCAAATCGGCTTGGCCGGTCATTAAAATAATAGTTAATAACGTTCCGTGTTTAGGAAGTCCCACGGCTGATTGCTCGGGCTAATCGAGGCCGATCGAAGCGAGTCGAATTTGGTGGAGTCTATCTGTAAATATACCTTACCTGCAATGCGACAAATTCCTTCCACATGTTGATGATGCATTACATTCGGAAACATGCCTGAAGATCGTACGGTATGCTTGTAACAGCGTCCCACTTTCTAGGTCAGAAATCAACAGCATTCATATACATTTTCTATGAATTGCAACCGTTCTCGTTTAAAAACAATCAACACGGGAAATGAACGTGATTTCACGATGAAAACTCGAGTGGGCACACGTTTAATTGTGACTTAGTTGCGCGATTAACCAGTGTTAAGGCTCTAGACGGACTGCATCAATCAGTGGTCCGATTGCAGTCGTTGTACAGATGGCGTGCAGTTAGCTGACTGCACGGTTGGTTTGCAGTTTTATTGCAGTCGTACTTACTGCAATCAAACTGCAAATTTGCAGTCAGAGTACAGTTGAAATGTAGTCCGAGCCTATACCGATTTCCAACGTCTGAAGGCGTAATAACGCACTGAGGGTTTAAAAGTAATTTTTCTCGCAATAAACTAGTAAAACGAGGCGTAAACGTGGTTAATTTAAAGTTTGATTACCATCCCGCCCTCAAAAAATCCATATTGAAGCTTTTTCCATTGTCTGCAGTTAGACTCTCTTTCAATCCGTTGTGCATGGTATTTAAATCCATTATCATTACAACGCTATGACAGATTGAATAAGTAGTTAATGTGCAGCCAGTCTAAATATCCGGCCAGTGTGGTTCAGGACAAAAGCAATATGTCCACACGACCGATGCATGGCTCGGGTGGCTCATTTAGCTCGAATGGCTCGGTCAGCTCGAATAGCTCGCAAATTGATTCCGGCTCGCTCACCATCGTATCGTTAATCAGTGGCTCACCGCTCCCGGCCGGAAGGCACAGCACCAGAATGTAGATTGTAAACAAAACCCTCGGTATATAAATTAACGTTTTACAAGTCTAATTAATGTATTGAAGGGTAATAGAAAGAGGTTGAACGTTCCTGTTGGAGTGTCGGCTGTTTATCATCGGTAAACAATTAAAATATCCTGTTTTATTTCTGTGTGCTTCATTTAGAATAGCACCTATCCCTTTAATTTTGCCAAACTGTATGGAACTTCGTTGAGTTATCAAAATGAACGTAAATGTGAACCCAATTTAGTACAGGTACTGGATAATACTGATGATATTTATCAGATAGTTTCCTCCAGCTTCAATAGGTAATTTTCCTTTCATAAACTGTTTTATTTAAAAACATAGAAGTGGTCCTTCGAGCCGGATTACTATCCATGTTTTATCTTTATTAGGTAGTAAGAGCTTGCTCCAAAATCAGTAGAACAATTCTCTTGTAAAAAATAAATAAATAGTATATACAAACAAAGAAGCGGTCCTTCAAACCGGTTAATCCCATGATCTGTCACCTAGAAGTTCAACAATTTCTCATATTGCTTTTCTATGATAGAAAACTGTAATTATAATGATTTTATGAGCACTTTCAATTGAAATATAACGAGGGAGAGTTGATAACATTTAGATAGAAAGTGTTACACTTGATGTGTTAATCACAGTCGGGAATGCACAAGAACAAGTAACTTGAAGATTGTAATGCATATCGTTGTAGTGAAACTTGATCATCAGCCTCCGAGTATGATAGACAGACGTCATAGTGGCCTATTTGCCTAGATTGATTTGTAACAGTAAGTATAAATAATGGAGATATTAGTGAATGAAAATGGTTTTAGATACGTGGGGCTTTGTAAAATATAGCTCGTAATTTCTAGATAGAGGAAATTAGTCTTGTCATCATACTTTTTGTGATTTAACTGATAGCTTTTAATGACTAGATGTTAAACAATATTTGTCAATTGGTAGTGTGCACTCAAAGGAAGTGGCTATTCAATTTATACTAACCGTTTTACAATCATACTCTGCTGGTGTGCAGGGAGCCAAAGAATCAATGAAATTCAGATTTGAAGCAGAACAATACTAACTGTCAGTGCACTGGTGCTGCAAAAATGATGACGATTCACTGGCACTGCTTAAAATAAAATACACGTCGTAGTTTTCAAAATACTACACTACAATGTCGAGCTTATGTTCCAACGAGTATCAAATAAAGTTCAAAACTTTGACAATTTCCCTTCTAGGAAACTTCTAAAGATAGGTTATCAAGAATATTAATGATTTCATGGTCTGAGATTATGATACTCGATAGACTTCTTTTTTTCTGTAATAAGGGTACTATCGTTGCGCAAAGTGCATTCGCGGCCGATTCATTTAAGTGATCCATCATTAGTTACACCTTGAATGGCGAGTACAAGCGAGGAGGAGAGTGATTTGTTTTTTATTAGGCTATTCATCATTTTATCCGATAATGGACTTCTGCTTATCAATTTGAGAATATACCTTGCTGTATTTTAACAGCATTTTGTCAGTCGGGAGCTGAAGAAACACGTTACTTGCCCAGTAGATTCAAAACCCTGGTCATCTAAACATTGAATGGACCAAAATTTCTCCAAGTTGGGTGATCCTAATTTAATTGAAAAATAACACAATCACTAGGTAAAAGATATACGATTTCATGCAAAAAGTGTCCTTATCCAAGAGCAATCAGAAGAAAATTCTACAGAACTAAGAGTCGTCCTAAATTAGCACTATGCAGTATACACTGCTGTTTTTGGCAGTACCTATTAGTATGAATGATAGCGCCGGCGTATTGAGTGCGCCAATCGAACCGTGAAAGATAACAAGGGGTACTTGCTCTTGTCATAACCCTCGGCCTTCCCTCAGTGCAGCACCAGTTCATTCGGAAACTTTCGGAAACACTCGGCAGTTTTCGACACCCTTCGTCACAGGACATATATAGGATACTTTAAAGTCAGATTGTCAGCGTGTGCTGACATTTTCTTAGTGCGAAAAATAAATTGGCAAGCCTGATCAATCACAGGTGGTAGTGCAGTATGCATGAGCATTTCTCCACGCAAAAAAAAAAAAAAAAAAAAAAAAAAAAAAAAAGGTAGGTCCGGATCGGCACACAGTGGGTACCTAAAGACAGACATAGTCAACGAAGCAGGCCGAAAAAAGTTGGCTTGAACATTTTGTACTTATTCCTGATCGATCAGGAATAAGTACAAAATGTTCAAGCCAACTTTTTTCGCTTGCTTAACCGGAGAAGGCAAGGATAAGAGAGCTGACTAAATAAAGTAACCCTCGTCAGTTTAAAACATCTGTTATGAACTAGGTACTCAGTTCAAAATATATTATTGATGAAAAAATAGATTTAGTTTTTTTTTTTTTACGCAAATGAAACCGCCAGTCACAAGCACTTTCTTAAACTACATGATTTGCCGATAGTTCAACAAACATAACAACATGTCTATATAAAAAAGTGACAGTAATAGTCTATCATTGCTATTACCTATGAGTAAGTACTTACTAATTCCATGGCTATTATGTACCGCGTACGGATGACGGATGGCTGCGTAAACGTTCGTTTATCGCCGCCGCAAATATGACGGGTGGATTGGTATCATTATTTGCAGTTCACATAAAAGGATGGCAGATTAGTGGTTAATGAAGACTATTGAAATAATACCTTATAATACGGCAGAAGTACTGTACATGTAAAACACTGGTACTCAGCTGGATCCGGTTAGACTGGAAGCCGACCCCAACATGTGTAGTTGGCGAAAGGCTAGACAGATTGATTGTGACATGTTATACATCATACAAATTCCTTCTGATAACAGTTTGTCCATCGACACATTTAGACCTATATTCTAATTGCTCAACATTGATGTTGAACTTGTAATAAAACCTACTTAAGGTTACACTAGTCGAAATTTCTTCCATATAAACGTAGTCTAGGGATTATTCTACTATTTAACAATGTACGTTCAAAATAAAACGTGATATTAATTTGTCTCATCATTATCTAGCCCTGTATGGACACAAAAAAGTAAATATTTGAAAGTTATGAGCGTCGAAAGTTCCACATTTCGACACAAATATTAACGCATTTTTGGGCGCGAATACATAACATAAGAAGTTGGAAAATTGCAAAACGACCTCCATACAGGAATAGATTAGTAGTTCAACAATGCAAATAATTTTATTTTGAACAGATACGTTTAGTCGTTTTTCCATGATATCCAGACTCCCAAAGGTCTGTTTATAAAATTTCGCGCGCTCGGTTTCATCCTAAATCATTAACCATTTCGCTACGCAAAAGTGTGTATTCGTACGCGAACTAGCTTCCTACTGCTTATCACAGCATCTATCTCTTCCGCACGTGTTGTCGGTTGATATAAAATGCATTTTAACCCCGCGCACAAAATAGTTCGTGCCGTCGACTAGTGTACCCTTAAGGAAGTTCAGGAACTTTTTCTCCATTCGTTTCATTAACCGACTGCCCAAAAAGGAGGAGGTTCTATGTTCGACTGTATGTTATTTTTTATTTAAGTACCTATTGTCGAAAAACTAAAAAAAAATAAGGTACAAAAGACAACAACTGCCAACAATAAAGTTATTTTTCACTTAGGAGGGTTTTTTTTTGTTATTTTTTTTATAATCATGCATACGAAGTGGTGTTTTCAATGAATGCAGGAAAGCGGAAGGAGCGAGACAAGAGGGGTGCTGAAAAAATAATGTCATAAAAACTTGGATGACTTTGCCAACTTTAGAACCATTGGATTTTATGTATGACTTGATACGACCTATACTTACTACGGGCCACAATTTTATTATTTATTCCTCTCTCTCAGGAACTGCTTTGTACTGAAAAACTAACTTTCCAAAACTTTATAACATTGACTGTGGAAAACTATAAACATCAGCTCTAAATATAATAAATCTGTAAAAAAAAAAGCTGTAAAATCTCTTAGAGCGGTATCAATTTAATATCGAGTAAGTGACAGATGTATACAAGTCAGATACATCTGTCCCTTATTCGATCTCAAATTGATACCGCTCTAAGAGGTTATGGTCACCCCCTGAGCTAGAAAGGCTAACATTTATAATATATAAACCTTATAATTTGCTTCTTTATAAGCGAATTGGGTTATACCGATTGCCGTGAACCAATTTTGGACCTGATGAATAGAGTTATTCACATCATCAAGATTTTGTGACCGCCGAACTATAATAAATATCAAAGATGTGGTGGAAGTGTCATCAGCAAATAACGCCATCTTCGGTTAATTTTGTAGAAATTCGGGAAAACCGTTAATGTAAACTAATAATTCAAAAAATCAAAAAACCCGACTGCTTGAAAAGCGAACTAAAAAGACGTAAACAAGGAGAAAATCATGCTTTGCAGTCGGAGAATACGTATTCGCGAGCTGGCTGACCAAAACCATATGTATCCTCCGACTGCACAGCATGATTTTCTCCTTGTTTACGTCTTTTTAGTTCGCTTTTCAAGCAGTCGGGTTTTTTTGATTGTCTGAATTAACTTTTTATATCTTATATACTCAAGGACCGTATGTCTAATTCCACAGTGCTCGAGCTTCAACAATTGTGTCTCATGGTTAACGCAATCGAACGCGAGAGGTCCCAAAAGAATCCAATGACGTCTTGTGCTTCCTAACACGCGTTAAAGATCTTCTTTACTAGGGTGAGACCGCCGCCGCCGTCATATTTGCAGCGCCCTTTGATGAAACCGTGAAACCAAACTGTTGATCATGAAAGATGAAATGTTTCTTAAAATTACGCAACAATTAGTAGAGCAAATATCTTCTGTTGATTTAATTTTAAGATCTTTAAAAGCTTTTAAAATAGCCTGGGGGTTTTTATGTTGAAACTTGAACTCTTGAACTAAACGAATAAACTCTAGATCAAGACAATCACTGACGTATAATTGAATTGCAACCATTAGCATCAGACTTGTGTAATATCTTCTAAACAAACTACTGCTTGTCTGCATGTGTGTTTAGTTGTGCATGCATCACGTACAAGGTACGAAACCAATGAAGATAACTTTTATACATAAAAATTGTGCGTTATTTGAAATATTACTAAGTTTTTGTTTTATCGCAATCGGTTCACTCTATGAAAAGGTATATGAATTTGAAGTGTCACAACACTCACAACACATGCAATTTTCGCAATAAAAGTAAAAATATAACTAATGTTGACAGTTGCTCTCCATATTCGATTGATGTCGTTGTGCATTTTTGGTCCAAAAAAGTTTTGACCTCAGTAAATTTTAGTTTTCGACAACCACACGAATGAAGCGGGCAGTAAAACAATGAAAAAATTAAATCTTTCCCTAGTTCCTTTCATTATATAAAAATCTCTTGAGATATTATGCTACATAACCATGTTTTAAGCACAGCATTGTCTGTCAATGATTAAATAGAATTAAGATTTTGCATCTATCGAAACAGTTTCTTTGTCAAAGAAACTGGTCATACATAGTTGTATTAATGAAAGAAATAATTACCATACTTTGGTAATAAACTGCATTGTCTTGTGTGCGCACCTCCACCGTCGTAATCACTGTCCTAGAAATCTAGACTTGATCTATATTATTTTATGGCAGAAATGTGCTCCTATTAAATAACTAGGTCACCTTCTTTACATGTGAATTAAATCTCTCTCGTTTATGATCTGGAAACTGTGGAAATGGTTTCAAATTATGTTTTACTTACTCAATTAGTAAGCTTCTAACGTGAAACTTACTAAAGTGCGCTTCATTTAAAAAAATAATGCAATTGCAACCCAACAACTTATGGTAAATTAAATAAATTGTAGTTCTAAAAACTAAAAAACTCGCTTCAATGGTAGATTGAACTAAAAAGTCGCTAATCCTGATGATCTTGGTAAGGCTAATGGGACAAACTATTTAAACGCGCACGGTAGAATCAACTTTCATTACTTGTAAATTTGAACCAAGTTGAATAAACATAATTGACTTTGACTTTGACTAAATTATTGCATTGTCATCAGTCCTTGATAATTATACAAAGTTTCAAATCAATCCCACGTTTTGAAGGCGGTGAAAATCACGTTCAAAGATTCCGTTACATTGATACATAGATACATACCAAGCTAATAAAAGCGTGTTAATAAGCAACGAGTTTACATAATAAGTACATCGACTGCCTATCGCACTATCTATTTCATAATAAAGACCAACAATAATGAAGATTTTCCACAAGCCTTGCCAAAACTGCAGCCGAGACCGTGCCAGCCATAAACGACGCCATAATCTCGTAAAGTCGTAAGATAATTGCAGCAAGCCTGCCTGTGATTAAGTTGTAAAACCAGACGCGGATCAGATAAACTTCTTATTATATTATACATAGGTAATTTAATAATAAGATTATCTACTAATAATTAATCGTATCGCTGATGGCTGCATTTCTCGTAAATTTCAGCGTGAAAACTTATTGAGAAACAGCTTCTGTGAGCTTAGAACTCTCTCCATATAGATTTAGCAGATAAGATTTATTGTAATTTATGATGTGTACAATAGGAGGCGGTGACGGCAAGACACAGAAAAACAAACAGCCGTCAAATAAAACACTTAGTTTGTGAGATATAGTTTTTACACACTGAAAATAGTTGCTACTTCAATGTTCAACGGAGTTGTGATAAAGAAACATCTAAACGTGCTGACTTCAGATGGATACAAAATGAGATTAATTTAGGAAAACTATGTATATTCTCAACTCATTCTAAACTTTTTTATTCTGTAATCCAAATAGCAAAAACTTGCTTTAGAAACGATATTATTGCCAAAGAAAATGTTTTAAAAAGCCATATTAGCGCTGATAGGAGTGGGTTTGGGCACAAATTATAAGGGCTTAAACGTTGTAGAGATTATATAGTTACCATATAAAAGGCTAATCACCCTTGAACATTCCATGTAAACGCATTTTCATTTCATAATTATCTCAAACGCCACCATTATTTATAAAATAGATAGTAAAATAAATGTCTGGCTTACTAGACATTTACCACATCGCTCTCTATACATTTTATACTGGCAGTTTATGTGGGAAACCAGTTTTGTGAGATTTGTGGATATGTTTTATGCCATATTTTTAACGCACCTCTTTAATTTTATGGCTTTATTATTTCAAAAATGATGATGATAAAAATTTTGAGAGGCCTTGTAATTTGCTACTATAAGAATAATTAACAAACGATATGCTTTTATAAATCACCTATAAGTCATCTACTCTTATTGTAGCAGGGTTGTGCTAATATGCTCAACCATTTTGAAAGATTTTAGGGTTCAGTCTCCACCAGTTTTATTAAAAAAATTGTGAATATTACTTTGAACTTTTTCATTTTACGGAACCAAGACAATATGTAATGAATTTTATGTGGACAGTTTCTTGACAAAGATGATTGCCACAAATTGTGTACTGCAGTGATATGTTATACTCCATAGCCCAAGTAGCTACATTATCATCTCTGAACCCGCCCTTTTACATGCCTCTATTTATGTCACTGTCACGTTCATCAGATGATTAATATTACATTGAATAAAGCAATATTTTAGGAAATGTTCTTCGAAAAAGTCATTGTCAATGTTTTGTGAAATTAGTTCTACGGAACCCATAGCATTTTCTTTCATCGTAGATGCAAAGTCTAGTATACATATAACAATTCTTGTAGCTGTTACATAAAGTTTTCGTCAAGACTTTTGTACATATAGAAGCCACATAACTTGCCATATTGCATTAGCTTTAAAGCTGCATTCTGATAGTCTCTATAAGGGTATAGCTTTATAACAGCCATATTAATTTTAAAATAGTATGACGCCAAAGCGGCTACATGGCTAGAATATTATGTGTCTGAATAGCCATATTATATGCTTCTCTATGTCTATTGCTTTAAAAGGGCCATTTAAATTAGTTATATAAACGTTTGTAAGACAAAATTATAAGACTAATTTACCATATTAGCAAAAAACACTTTAACATGCTTTTATAAAGAGAGTTGCAAAACTAATACTGTTACAAAACATCTAAAAGAGTTAAGCCCTTATAAATCATTCGTTATAAAGCATTTTTGCTACTTGGTACGTTTCCTGTGAGTGAGTTTGACCGCCGGAAAATAGCAATCTAAACTTAGATATTATGATAATAATAATTAAAAATTCCTTAAACGGCAAACAGCGTCACTATTTTCCTAATTAAAATGCATGATTATTATCTGATACTTATACTGTTATCTGATAACTTATCAGTAGGAAAGGGCCTTATACAGATTAATTAATCAAATGCCCTACGAAACGTGACGCCTTGTCAAGTTTCACTTAATAACACTTTCCATACTTTCAAATTAGTTTTCTAATGAGAATACTCTAAGATAGTTTTCCAACGTTACCTACTTATTTATTTTATGACTGAATATGATTGATATGTGGTATGATATTAAATATAGTATGGAATGTAACGAGGATGTAGACACGATGTTGTTTGTAATTTAGATGTAAGTCATGATTGACTGTTTCATATTCCATCGGATCGGAGCCTATCTGCTTCCGATAGTCCAGTCTTCCCAAGCGTGACTTTCGAGAGTGGGTTTTATCCACAGACTTATATCTAACTAGATAACGCAAGTCCCTCCATCTGTATGAAAACCAAGCGTGCCACTTTTTCACACATTTACTTCCCAATGAAAAAAAACATTTGCAATGCCTCGGCCAACTTTTTTTATACATTATTTACAGCTAAATATGGCATAAAAAGGCAGTTTTCTAGATTTCGGCGGATTTCCGGTGACGATACTGCTAAATGAAAACCTCAGATTACGACCATTGGTCGTAGCTTTAGTCCGTTTTTTTGGATTGCGAAGTATATACAATCGCGTCATCTGGTTAGATTTATGTCTGTGGTTTCATCCCTAGATTGAGGAAAGAATTTTATTGTTTTTCGATCAAGATTTTTAAGTAACAGTCCTGATCTTAACCATGATAAATGTACTCGATCAATAACAATAGAATCGACCCATGTTTAATTACGCTACAGGCCGGTGCTTTAGAGCTGTTAAAGTCAATAAAACATCTGCCTAAATAAGGCCCTACTGCAACTCCCATCAGTTTCGCAGACTCATTGGATTACCTAGCCAAAAATGCGATCTTTCTCGTAGATAGATATAAAGTAGAATGATCCCTGGAAAGTTATTACTCCAAATAAAAAATTAGCCTAACCACAGGCGCTCCCAACGGTTAACAAGATCTCTAACTGACTCAATCAAGCATGTACTTAATCCTCTAACCATTCGCGCGTCCGCCACCGACGACGGATCACCGGGCAATGTGGGACATGAGCACGGGCAATCCAACGCTAATCCCCTGCACTAATGAACTGCCCTGTGATGTAGCGTCGCATGGTCATGGTACAGTTAATACTAATAACCTAATTACTGAAGAAAGTAGCACAGCGGTTTATAAGCCATCTGTGTGAAAAGATTGCCTTTCGGTCATTTGTTGGCCTCTGAGTATTTACGAATGAATTTCTGAGACTGCACTGTCGATAAGGCAATCTTCTTTTCGTTGAATCACCATTGCATGACTCGCCCTATTCTTTGCCATTTTAAACACCCCGATCATTGTTGTAGGTAATAGCTATATCCGGATTGTAGCTGCTGGGCAGTGCCTGTAGTATCATCATTATCATCATACTTGGCTTATCCCAATAATTTTTTACTGTCTCCAATCTGATGTTAAGTAAAATTAAGACAAGTTGTTACTAATCTGTTTGGTATCACTAACCATTGTTGCAGTGTAACCTTTCGCATTGTTTCAATCTTTTCTTAGCAATTCTATCAAGATTTAGCTTCATCTTTAATGTTCTAAGGTTAACTCATTTACCTAAACTGCATCGTAAATACAGCCGCCACCCACAGTCACATAGCTGTCACAACCGCCGTCAAACGCCGTGGACTATCAATTAGCAGTCAAATCTGGTCTCTAATGACGTCGGCACCAGTACAGTTACTACTCCATTTGCGATACGTTTGATTGCTTGCTAATGTGCGAGCAGCGACGCGACCCGGCCACTTTGACGACTGCATTTACACGAATTAGAACGCTTTGAATTGGATATTTGATGTTCTACAGCGAGAAACAACGCTTTGCATTTTCTGCTGCTTTACATTTTCGTAACAGGTTGTACGTACAATAAACCAAAAATGCTATACCAGTGGTATATGTGGTAACTGTAAGTGAACTGAATCCACAAGGGATAGGAGAGCTACAATGAGTCTTAGATGCATTGATACTTAGGAATACCAATGTCAAGATGGATCGACGATGCTTGAAATCATTAGCATGTGTCGGGCAGAGTAATGTAGAAGTTAGACATAAATGGAGAAAAATGTCTTCATATGGAGGAGACGAAAAAGCTTGTGGGATCATGATGATTATGTAGGTATCTGTCTTGTTTTGTGAACCGTGTTAGTGAGTTTCACGACAATATATACAATAAAACATCGCAGGCACTGAGGGCCACGTCCGTGTAAGTCAATTAAGCCGCTTAAGATTCCACGCCTACAAGTCGAAAGAATCTTGTTGAACGCTTGTTTTAATTACGTAGAACGTGGAGCTGCCGCACACATGTTAGATTGTTCTACGAAAGAAATACTTTGGGAGACACTCATGGTAGATCTATGGTTACAAACGGCCATGTGCAGAGATTTACAACCAAAGGAATTTGGTTGGACATGAAACATCCGATAATACTTCCGGCAACGAATTTGAATGTTCAAAGCAGTCTTTGCCGGGAGTTAACTCACTTTTTTTTTGTATTTTAGCAAGTGTTTAAACTGCGTGAGGCCTTTGACCAACAGAGAGACAACAAAGGCTAGAAAAAAAACCTTGTTCTCCCACTGCAGAACAAGGGAATTATATTTAGATACTTGGTGGCAAGGAGGCTAGGTAAAGGAAACTATGGACTTGATTTGACTCTTGGGGGAACTCCAATTATATCTTGCAGTGACTTAGATTAAATTATTATTCAAAGGCATAACCTAATAGCGGCTATTAAGACCGGAAATCTTCGTCAGATTGGTTCGAGATAGCGATCATATACAAACCGCAGTACAGATACTATTTATACTGCAAACACCAAAAGGAAACACCGACCCAGTAAACAACTCGCTAACTGTCTAATCGTTACAGTTTGAATTAGATCCAGTTTGGACTTCTCCTGTCGACTTACTACTGTCATCAAGGTGTTGTCCAGGTCACTTGCCCAATTACTCAGCATTTAAAGCTCTTTATTTTGGATTAATCTCGTTTATAAATGGAAGAGGATAAAAAAAATGCTTCTGTTTAAAGCTGCCGAGACGTCAATACTTCGATATACATGGAACGCTGTGAATGTTTCCGGTTTGTGCGTGGAATGAAAAGGTACAGAAGGCTAATGAGGAGATGTCACAAATCACTCCATAATTATTTCTCTTCGAATTTTATGAACAATACATTTTTTATGACATGGTGCTTGCAAAGACCGTCATTGTAGGCAGGTCCGCGCCGACCCCTGGCTGCGCCTGTGTGCGGAACCAAAGACCTCATATATTGTCGTCTGGTTTCGACATTAATATTTTTTTTATTGTCTATCGATACTAAACTGTACAGAATATGTTTTTATGTGACAAAAATAATTTCAATAATTGGCGCTGGCATTTCATTCGGCGCCCCTATTGCCCTGGCGCCTGTGTGCGCCGCACACTTCGCACACAGGGGCGGCTCGGCCCTGATTGTAGGTACCCTTATATTTAAGTTTTTTGTTGCATAAGTAAGCAATGTGTAACTTTTTAACACGCTTCTATTAGCTTGGTATGTATGTATCAATGTAACGGAATATATTTTTATCGTGATTTTCACCCCCTTCAAAACGTCGGATTAATTTGAAACTTTGCACACTTATCAAGGACCGATGACAATGCAATAATTTAAATAGGATAGTGTTTTTTTCTTTTTTTCTTTTTTTATTGTCTTGCGCCAAGTACTAAATAGTAGCATTAAATAAATGTTTCCGTGTTCATGCTAATTACCAACTCCCATCACAGTGAGGTAGTTGCATTAATAAATTGTCTTTAATAAAACTAACAAACACCTTTAATCGTAAATTTAACTAAAAAGTCAAAGTTAGAGTGAACAGGCTTCTTCTGGGTAAGCTCACTCCATCGTACACTCTGTCTCTGTCACCTATGACCTAGACTTGAGTCAAGAGCAAACCCATCACAAATAAAAAAAAAAAAAAAAAATTGATTAAAAAAACAAAAAATGATGCTTTATTAAATTTTATTAAATTTTAATTATGTTTCCGTTACAGCGTGTTTTTTTGTTTTTTTAAACTATTTTTATTTTTTTGGGGTTCAATAAAGTACTAGGTATTCTGCAATTTTGATACGTAAATGGGACCATAAAAAAAGTTCAGCTCCAAAGATCCGCCTTGCTACGAAGTATCTTTTTTTCTTTTTTCCTTTTTTTTTCGCGCTCAGTTTTAAACTTTTAGCTAATGAGTTGAAGGTAAATATTTGCGGGAAGAGCGTATTGTGGTATTGCTGGGTCCTTCACTAATTTTCACTACTGGGACTTCGAACAAGAGCTTTTCAAAGCGTAGTTTGCTCGCCCCATGTATTTCGCTACTAGTAGTCAGTAGTAAGTAAAGTACTTAAAATTGCCAAAGTTTTGGGCGGCAAGGATCTCAGCATAAGTTGTTTTTGCCAGTGTTCGCGACGAAGCGTCATCAACCATACTAAATGGTTCATAGAAATTGAAGTTTGTATGTGTAGACATGTCTGCTTACCACGGCGCGCCACCTGATACTAAAATGAATTTTAGAGGCACGTTTATATTTATACTAAAATTTTACCTACATTTTTTGAGATAGTAGTATAATGTTTTTAGTGTTTGTCAGTATGTTATAGGGTTCAATAGTTCACCCTTAACAGAGTAAAATCATTAGAAAGCATACTGATAAGAGTTATTATAGTAAAAAACATAAATTTCTGTCATACGATACGTCTGTGCTCGACGACGGATTAGTTCCGAATGAACCGTGAGAGGGAACCACACGATATATATAGTTTTGGTGGTTTTCGAAAATATTATAGTAATTAAAATCATGTTTTTAAGGGCTTATCCTATGTACTGGACATGAAATCAGTACATAATGATGAAACTATGTGAAGACCACATAGTTTCTGCTATGTAAATAGGAATATTGACTTGATATCTCAAACACCAAATATATGGTTTTAGGTCATTTTAGGGTATATGGGGGACCTAGACCGAGACAGGAAGCCTATATACACCTCATAGTTAGCGTAGTCTTTTATATAAAGCCCATTTACTTGAGATATCAAGTCAGTATATAATAGAAAAACTGCTGTTTATCTGGTTTTTGGCAATCGCTTACGGTTTTAGGTGCCCTAAGTACCTAGAAACATATAGGTGTACTGGTAAAAGTACTACCATTGGAAAGCTTGCTAAAAGGGCTTCCAGGCGGTTTCTAGATGGGAAGAATCGCTTGGATAGTCAACGAGATAAGCAGTCGTGAAAAATGTAAACAACGTAAAACGTTGAAATTTGTAGACCCTTCAGGTGGAATAACTCCATGAAGGGAATAGATGTACTCATGGTGTAAGTACTTTCGGATGGCTTGCTGGACTAGCTACCAAGCCATCACTTTGGAGCGAAAATCGCTCAAGTAGTTTAAGTACAATTCCAGAAAATAGGTTTCTGGAAATGTAATTTTTAGTCAGTTTTTGGCATTTCCCGGGACTATACACCCCTGGGAATTCCGAAAATAAGGAATTTTTGGGGACCTCCCGATGGCCCGTTGAACGCACCATCGTGTCGTCCCAATCTTATTAGTGTTTTTATATCTAATTTCTCTGATAGCTGGGCGCAAAGAAAGTGACCAGCTATCAAATTTGTACATATCAAGGCACCTTATGTGCATATGACCTAGATAGACTTACATAAACACTAGAAATGTAAAGTGTGGTCTATTGGCTACCAGAATCCCCATAATAGGCGGTGATTGTCTGGTTAGCCTAAGTAGGAAGTCCTAAAGTCGGTGAAATGACTTAGGAATTTATAGATTCATTACATAAGGGATGATATCCCATAGAAGATTCCCGAAAATAAGCTTTTTCTAGACGTCAACAGACAGCCTGCTATTGGCACCAGCAGGTCAACCCAACCTATAGATATCCTTAGGCTAGGTTGAAAACTATTAAGGTTTTAACTGGGAAATAAAGGGAATTGTCCTTTTATTTCATGGAAATAGTCTAGGGAAGCTATCAATACCTGGAAATTAGGTATATTGATTAGATACATAGATAGGGGGCGTTACTGTGTTACAGTACGAAGGAATCCAGCTATTGATAGCACCATGGAAGGGGTGCGGTAACCCTATTTACCAAATATGTATAAGGGTTTTTTACATAAATAAAAATTATTTTCGGCGAGAATTTGCGGGGCTCTCAATAATGGCACGATGCGAGGGTATAAAGAACCCCCGGGCCCAAAATAGAATTTGTAGTCATCCAAAGCTAGTCGCTTGTACTTGTCTTAGTAAATAAGAAGTAATTCTTATATAGAATCAAGTCTCAGAAATTGTTGAGAGCCCTAGAATCGTGCCGTGTACTGAATAACTTAGTGTTTCATTTAATTCATCGACTTCAACCCTTATGAAGACATCCCTTTTCGATCCTGTCGAGCTGAACCTCGGAACCTGGACACCAGGAGTGCTGATCCAGAAGTAGGCAACCCGGAATCTGGAAATAACTCAAGTACAGCCAACACATCGTTGAATCGTTAGAGTCGATTTGCAACCCTACGTCACTGCTGCAGCTAGGCATCCAAGAACCTTTGTTTTCGTTGATGTGGATGGGGCGTTCAGCGGCAATGGCCAGAAGGTTTACGCCCTTCTTTTCTCGGGGCCAATGAACACGCTACGTCCTGCACATTTAATGGTCCTTGCGAGCCAGATTTTGGAGCCTGGCGTCCCGGCAAAATTCGACGACGGACACATTTAATGGTCCTATCGAGCCGAATTTTGGAGCCTGGAGAGCCCCAGGACGTCGGGAACAGTAGATCCAGAAAAAACAACTGGGTGCCTGCATATTAAGTCGGCTACGTGCAACACAACGTTGACCCGTTCGAGCCGAAATTCGAAGTCTGGAGCGCCCCAGGACGTCAGGAAGAAACAGTGGTGGAATTAATTTTTCGAATTTTGGAGAAATTAATTTCACAAATAAACCAAAAATCGACGTGCACTGCAGGGAACAAGTCCTACGTGCCCTATTTGCCGCTGGATCCAAGAGGTAAAATTCTGGAGACAGTTATTGAAAATACCCTATTTTTTCAATAATTGTAAGAAAATAGAAGAAATTTTCTGTGAGCCGCAAAATGCTGTATGAAGACAGATGCGCATCCTTGAAGCCCCAAGAATAGTTCCTGAAGACTTATCGCTGAAAACTACCCTATGTTATCAGTGATTTGTTCTAGAACTGAACGCTTGTTTATTCAACCAAGAATACTCGTTCAGAAGATTGGATTACGTCTTTGACGCGGAAGAATAGTTCCTGAAGACTTATCGCTGAAAACTACCCTTATGTTTTTAGCGATTTGTTTAAAAAACGAGCGCCCGTCAGAAAAATACAAGACGTGCGTTTTAGAAGGCTGATGTGCATCCTTGATGATTGAAGAATAATTCCTGAAGCCTTATGACTGAAAACAACCCCTATGTTTTCAGGAAAATTTTGAAGACTGAATTTTCGTCAGTGAATGGAAGAAACGTACTCTGAAGACTTAGATACGTTTCGGATGTACTGACTATGCGGTTCCTGAAGCACTATCACTGAAAATAACTTCGACGTTTCGGCGATTTATTTGAAGATTGAATTTTCTTCAATCAAGCAAGATACGTGCTCTGAAGATTGATGCACGGCTCTGATGCTTTGGACAAGCAGTTCATGAAGCATCACCACCGAAAAGTAACCTTGACTTTTCGGTGATTTAGAATTTGATTGAATTATAGTCAATCAAATAGAACATACACGTTTATGGGAAAAATAAACTTGTATAGCAAATGCCTGAAGTTTCCTGAAGACTTATCACTGACCGTAAGTTTTTAGTGATTTTTTATTTGAAGATTGAATTATAGTCAATCGAAGTGAAGGTTAACTTCTGGAGATCGTCGGTTTGAACGCTGAAGCCCGGAACTGGGACTTATCTTTGAAAACTAACTTCGAGTTTTCAAAAGAAAATATTTCAACAACAATGCCGATAACCAGATCCAAAGGCAAGACGCCGGAGGCATGGACCGTGGAGTTGGATCAGCCAGTTGGCATCAGACATGAGCTGCCGCCGTGTTCACCTTCCACAACCGAAGGGACCGAGCCGTCGGACGAGCAGCGCCATCTAGCGCCTCAAACTGAAAGCACTCCGACGCATCAACCAATAGAAACTGATCAAGCGGTTTCTACCAGAGTAACCAGATTAGAAGGAGCTTCAGACACAACATTGAAACCTTCTCAGAAAGAGAAGATTTCCGAAGAAGACAGACGTACAGCGATGCCGATGACTACCCGGGGTGACGCCCGTATCGAACATAGCCGTCCGCCGTCAACTAGAGTGACTCGGTCACGAAAAAACATAGACAAAGCTCGCGAAGACTTACTCAAAATTAAGTTGGAGCTTGCACAACTGGCACTTCAGAGAGCGGAGGAAGAGGGTTCCGAAGCTGAATACTTGGATGACAGAAACTCGAATGACGAGTACGTGCGTTCATGGCTAGAAGAGGCACCAGAACCTCAGCCTGAGAAGGAGGATAACGTCGTTGAAGGGGGAACCAGAAATTCTATGCATAGACCCCTGACTGCGGCCGCCACCAAATCGCAAATAGAAGGTCAGCATCCTAAGGAGAGAGAAGTGCGAAAGCCTCCAGTTGCAGCGTCAGCTGAGGGTACAGGAGGTCAGAGGGATAGTCTCCGTCCATTCTTGACGGAGTTGACGTCCGCTATAGCGTCGCTAGCCGACAGGAAAATAGAACAGCGGGACCAACCGAACCCCTCTGCGTCGAAATTCGTCATGACATTGCCGAATTTCAATGGTTCTCATACTGAATGGCTATCATTTCGGGCCATATATGAGACAACTCGAGCGTACTTTACGGACATCGAGAATACAGCGAGGCTGAGGAGAAGCTTACATGGACGTGCAATGGAAACCGTCAGCTCAGAACTCATCGGACATGCCAGGCCCGATGACATCATGAAGGAACTCGAGCTGCAGTTCGGCCGTCCAGACTCCATAGCGCAAGCTGAAACAGATAGATTACGCGGACTGCCGCGCTGCAGTGAGTCACCAAGAGACATCTGCGCGTTTGCAAGTCGCGTAAGAGGTGCTGTAGTCACGCTCCGCGCGTTAAAAAAGGGTCATTACCTTATGAACGCGGAGCTTATGCGATTGTTAACAGAAAAGTTACCCAATTCGCTACGAGCACAATGGTACCGATCATATTCGGAGAAGTACCAATCGGTGCCAGATATTTCATTGTTCAGTAATTTTATATCTGAACAGGCACACTTCTGTAGTCCATTCGCCCCACCCGAAGGCATCGCTTCGGCCGAGGCGAACACCAACAGACGCGTCACACAAAGGACGCATATAGCTACGGACCAACCGGTAGGAAAATGCCGTGTTTGCGACGTGGGACATCACTACGCCACTGGATGTGCACAATTCAGGGGCGTAGCTGTCGAGAAAAGATGGGAGCTAGCGAAAAAACACAATCTATGTTATCGCTGCCTTCAACATCGACGAGGCAACCACACTTGTAAGAGAAAACAGTGTGGCCAAGACGGGTGCAGAGATACGCACCATCGGCTTCTTCATAGGAAGAAGCAACAGCAGAGGGAAGCCAACAAGAAGCCCGATGTTCCTGAATCCCGCAAGGATCCTCAGGAAACGGTGGCCAGTTTCGGGTCACCATCGAGCCAGGCGTACCTCAAGATAGTGCCGGTCCGGGTAATCGGACCGGCGGGAGAGGTAGCAACATACGCTCTCCTAGACGATGGGTCCACCGTTTCGCTGATGGATGAAGACATCGCGAGGCAAGTCGGGGCAGAGGGCCCTGTGGACCCGCTCAAGATCGGTGCGATAGGCAACACCATGCTCACCACCCCATGCTCAAGAAGAGTCAAGGTGACGCTGGTTAGCCCGCAAGAGAGAAGGGTACAATTTAAAGCACGTACTATACCTAAACTCAGCTTGGCAAAACAAACAGTGAGCGATAGGGTTGTCGCACGCTGCAAGCATTTAACCGACTTGAGAAAAGAGTTGATGTACAACAATGGCGTGCCAAAAATACTCGTCGGCCAAGACAACTGGCATTTGTTATTGGCCAGCGAGATTCGCAGAGGTCCAAGACACCAACCAATTGCGTCACTTACAGCAATGGGTTGGACACTACATGGCGCGCACAGTAGTTTACTACGACAACAAGTACATCATGTCAATAGAATAACAACTGATGACAATTTGGATCATCAGTTGCGCGAACATTTCGCCATAGAATCGTTGTGCATAAACCCACAGCGACCCGCCTCTGACCCAGCAAGAAGGGCAGAGGACATTTTGAATCGATCAACTGTCCAATTAGAGAATGGACACATCGAAACCGCCATGCTTTGGCGTAATGAGCATGCTGAGATGCCAGATAGCTTTGAGACAGCTCTGAAGAGGCTCGTCTCAACAGAAAAGAAGCTGGACAAGAACCAGGAACTTCTAAGAAGATACTCAGACCAGATGGACTCGCTAATTGCGAAAGGGTACGCTGAAAGGGCACCCGCAATTAGCACGCCGGGCAAAACTTGGTACCTCCCACACTTCGATGTCTTCAACCCAATGAAGCCAGACAAACTTCGCATCGTACATGACGCTGCCGCCAAATCGAGAGGAATGTCACTGAATGACTTCCTGTTAACTGGGCCCAACCTATTACAGTCGCTGCCAGGCGTAATGATGCGGTTTCGCCGCCACTGCGTCGCAATAACCGGTGACATAGCGGAGATGTTCATGCAAGTGAAGGTGCGGAGCCAAGACCGAGACGCGCTTCGCTACCTGTGGAGGGGAAACCGCAGAGAAGGAGCGCCAGAAGAATATAGAATGACGTCCATCATTTTCGGCGCAGCCAGTTCGCCTTGCACAGCAATTTTTGCAAAGAACTGGAACGCAAACAAATATATAGAGAAGCACCCTGAAGCTGTGGATGCTATACTACGTAGTCATTATATGGATGACTACCTAGATAGTTATAGAACTATCGAGAAGGCGGCAGAAGTCGCTAGTATGGTGCGAAAAATACACCTACAGGCGAGGTTTGAACTCAAGAAATGGGTTTCAAATAGCTCGCAGCTCCTAGAAAAAATGGACCCATCGCATATACAAACTGAGATGGTATCCATTGGAGATATAGATACGTCGGAAAAGATACTCGGCCTCATATGGAGGCCAGGCGAAGACACGCTGGGTTTCAACCTCACACTCGCGCGTCTGCCTGAGGGTATCTTGGACCGAGAGGCGCCCACCAAGCGAGAGGCGCTCAGAATAGTAGCGTCGCTATACGACCCACTCGGACTCGCCTCGCCAGTAACCATCAAGGCAAAGCAAATATTGCAAGAAGCATGGAGGCGAGGCGTCGACTGGGATCAGAGGCTAGATGTTGACCTAGCATTACAATGGAAAATTTGGGTACAACATTTACGCCAACTAAAAAACGTTAGCGTACCAAGATGCTATCCTGGATATAGCGACGCTATAGAAATGCAGGTGCATGTGTTCACTGATGCAAGCGAGATGGCATATGCTACCGCTATATACTGGCGGGCCACGACCGTGGAAGGCAAGCACTTAATAAGCCTTGTTATGGCGAAAGCGCGGGTGGCCCCACTGAAACTGCTTTCGATACCGAGACTCGAACTTCAGGCCGCGGTATTGGGAACCCGCGTAGCCGCAGCAGTGATGAGTGAACACGACTGCAAGCCCACGTCAGTAACGTATTGGTCAGATAGCAAGACCGTACTGACCTGGATTAGAAGAGGAGCGAGAGTATACAAACCTTTCGTTGCTCACCGAATAGCTGCTATTGAAGACAATAGCAAAGTCGAAGATTGGCGATGGATACCCACCAAGATGAACATCGCTGATGCAGCAACCCGTGACGTGCCACTGCGGTTCAACTCGGACCACGAGTGGTACTGCGGGCCGAGTTTTTTGTCTCTTGGGCCCGAATTATGGCCCACAGAGAAACCTCCGACTACAAACGACACGGGAGAAGAAAAAACTTTCGTTGTCACAGAAGGGGACAAGAAGAGCTTCATAGAAGCCGTTCCAGAGCCAAGCAGATTCTCCAGATGGGAGCGACTGCTTCGTGCGACCGCCACAGTTCTGCGTTTTATATCTCTTTGCAAAAATAGAACAGAGATAACGTCCTATAAACGGACGAGAAAAAACGCTGAAAAGGACCCAGACTGGCGCAAGAAGCCCGCTGTACCTGCACAGAAGCAGAAGCAGGCATGCAGAGCACCAACCCAGGTCAACAGACAAATCATAGAAGCAGAATTTCTCCAAGAAGCTGAGAAAATACTTGTCCAGGTCGCACAACAACAATCGTTCGCTTCAGAGTTAGCGAATGTTGAAGAAATAAATAAAAATAGCTCGCTGCGACCTTTACAAATTCAGGTCGTCGACGGCGTGCTGCGACTAAGAAGTCGCATAGCAGCTACGCAAGAGGTAGCTGAAGAAGTGATGCGCCCGCCTATATTACATGGCGACCATCACATAACGCAGTTGTACATAGACTGGACACATCGCAGTCTACAACATAGTGGCACCGAACTCACAATTAATGAGGTACGGCAGCACTACTGGGTCGTGAAGATGCGACCAACAGCGAAGAAGGTGATAGCAAGATGCCTGCATTGCCGTATACGCAAGGCACAGCCACCAGTACCTGCGACCGGCGACCACCCGAAAACGCGCCTCGCTCACCATAAGAGGCCGTTTACATATACCGGGCTCGACTATTTCGGCCCGCTATCCGTCACCGTCGGTCGGCAGCATCAGAAGAGATACGTAGCACTATTTACGTGTCTCACATCAAGGGCGGTGCACCTTGAAATCGCCGCCAGCCTTAGCGCAGACTCCGCCATATTGGCGCTGCGCCGATTCGCCGCACGCAGAGGATGCCCAGCTGAGATACACTCAGACAATGGCACTAAAATGCACGGCGCCGACAGAGAGCTGCGAGACGCCTTCAAAACAGAGGCAAGTCGTAGAGGCATCGTATGGCGCTTCATAACGCCATCAGCGCCATTCATGGGAGGCGCCTGGGAGCGCCTAGTTCGTTGTGTAAAAAACACACTATACAATGTACTTACAGAAAAACACCCCACCGAAGAGGTGTTGTCCACACTGATTTGTGAGGCAGAGTACATTGTAAATAGCCGACCATTGACACACGTGTCGGTAGATGGTGATGATGATGAATCCATCACACCGAATCACCTCTTACTCGGTGGGTCAGCCAGACTACCTACACCTGGCACGTTCACCGAGCAAGATATAGACAGCAGGAAAATATGGCGACGATCACAGATCCTCGCTGATATGTTCTGGAGTCACTGAGTCAGAGAGTACCTGCCGGAGCTCCAAAACCGGCGGGAGCCACATAGTAGTGGGCCCAGATTTAAAGTGGGTGACCCTGTCCTGATAGCCGACGGCCAGCTGCCCCGCAATACGTGGCCGCGAGGCCGCATTGTGGCCGTGTATCCAGGAATCGACGGAGAAATCCGGACCGCTGAGGTACGCACGCTTGGCGGTACCTTGAAGCGTCCGGTGAAGAAACTCGTCCCACTGCCCCAGTAACCAGAGATGCCGGAGCGGCGACCGTCCTCTCGGTGGGCCTGGCCGGCAGCCGAGAAATGCCGTCCGTCGCTCACCGAAGGAATGCAGCGCCGCGCCGACAACACTTCGAGTCGACACAGCGAGTCGACACAGCACTGCACGGCGGGAGATATGTTCGCGACGAAGCGTCATCAACCATACTAAATGGTTCATAGAAATTGAAGTTTGTATGTGTAGACATGTCTGCTTACCACGGCGCGCCACCTGATACTAAAATGTTTTTTTTTTTTTTTTTTTTTTTTTTTTCTACGGGGCATCTCGTAGTTCGGTCAAAGCGACTGACAACTACTTAACCGGGCTTTCCCTGTGGAGACTAAGCTATATAGCCTCCAGCCAGGCACAAATTTCTAAACCTAAGCGACAACGCTGAGGGCTACCCCCTGTGGGGTCGAACCTCGGCTCAGGGCGTCGCTGGGGGGACAACTAAGGCTGGATCTTATTAAAGTGATTCTGCCATCCGTTCGGAATAAGCCTACGTGGAGAAGAACGGACAAGAAACTCCAATTTAACTAACTAGAATTTAACTACGGCACAGCATTTCGCGGGCTGGCTTGTATATCTTGACGGGGACGTCGCGACTGGCCTCGGCGGCGAGGACGGATCGAAGGCGGTCTGTGTTTGAAAATTGTGCTGGTCTCTTTCTTGCTCTCTTGGAGCAGGGTAGTGGCGTCATCGGGGATGGAGAGAGCGAGCCTTGGTCGGCGAACTTTAGAGATTTGGGAGAGTTCATAGCGGGAGACCGCTTGAATTAGGGGATTGCTGTGGTTGACAGCTTTGTCGAAGAAGCTCTTTGAAATGCGCTTCATGAATTGTTGAATAGTGGGGATTTTCAAATCGACATGGAGTTCCTGGTTACGAACGTACCAGGGGGCTCCCGTGATTTTACGGAGGAATCGGTTTTGTATAACCTGAAGCTTGTGAATGTGGTGGGGCTTAGTATGCGCGAACACTACGCAGGCATAGGTCATGATGGGACGGATAACCGCAGTGAAGGTGCGCAGCTTGCACCTAAGTGACAAGCCACTGCTTGCGTTTATCATCCCATGAAGTCTGCCCATAGCAAAGGCGGCTCGCGAGCGCGCCGCCTTAATGTGCTTGGCGAAAGTGAGGTGGTTGTCTAAGGTCACGCCTAGGTACTTGGCTTGCTCTTCCCAGGGGATCGGCTTGCCGTACATAGTCACTGTTTTGGTGGGTCGGGTTTTTGTGGAAAGGCTACGAGGCTTCGAGAAAATGACAGCCTGGCTCTTTTCGGGATTGACTTCTATTCTCCAGAGGCGGAACCACTTGGACAGGGCGTTGGCGGCTCTCTGGAGTTTTTGGGCGATGGCATTGGGTGCTTTGCCAGCGTAATAAAGGGCCGTGTCGTCAGCGAATAGTGCCAACTGGCCCTCTTTGGGTTTTGGGATATCGCTGGTGTACAGCGTGAAAGATATAGGTGATAGTACGCAGCCTTGAGGGACTCCGGCTCGTATGGGGTGAGGGGAGGAGAGTTCTCCCTCGACTCTATAGCGGAAAGTTCGGTCCGACAACCAGTCTCGAATGATGAGCACGAGACGATCTGGCACGCCAAGTTTGTATAGCTTATAAATTAAGCCATTGTGCCAGACTTTGTCGAACGCTTTCGCTATGTCGAAGAACAAGGCACCCGTCATCAGACCACGCTGGAAGCCAGCACTAGTGTGTTCAACGATGCGGTGCACTTGTTGGACGCAAGAATGTTCGGCACGAAAACCGAATTGTTCGTCGGGGATAAGACTTTTTCGCTCGGCAAAGTCTTTGAGCCGCCTATAAATAAGCCGTTCGTAGACTTTACCGAGGGAGTTTATCAGACTGATGGGACGGTAACTGGAAGGCTCCGATTTGGGTTTACCCGGTTTAGGGATGCCTATCACAGTGGCTTGTTTCCAAGCTTGTGGGAAGATATTTTTGCTTAATGCAGCGTTGAAAATGGCCGTCATTAGCACTATTATATGGGCGGGGAGGAGTTTTAACACCTTATTGGTGATGCCATCTGAGCCCGGGGCTTTGTTGGGCTGAAGCCTTTTGATGACCTCCTCTACTTCGTCTGGGGTGACGGGAGGTAGCGGATCATCAGGGTCTTCGACGGGGGGGAGGGAGGTCCTGCGTTCAACTTCAGCGTCTACCATGGCTAGGTGAGCTGGGTCTACTGGTTGGGAGCTGGGTGAGCATTGAATTTCAAGACTGTCAGCCAGACATTCGGCTTTTTCAGTGTTTTCAAATGCTACACTCTTATCAGGGCGAATAAGCGGGGGTATGGCTGAGTCTTCAGCGGAGCGTAATCTCCTCTGGAGGTGCCAGAAAGCATGGTGGGTGGGTTCAAGCTCGCTCAGTAACTTGTTCCATGTCGCAGAACGGTGCTCATCAGTGCGTTCTTTTACAGCAAGCTGTAATTCCCGCATGCGAGCTACGTTTGCGGCACTGGGAAAGTTCCTACGGGCACGGACAGCTGCGTTCTTCTTGGTTATCAACTTCCGTATATCGTCCGGGAGTTTCCCTTGCTGGATGTCCAGCACTGGAACCTCCCTTGAACATTCGTTCAGGACAGATTGTACGTGAGTTGTAAGCGAGTCGATCGCCGCCGTCGCGTCTGCGGCTGTTTCTATGGACGAGGGGATTGAGTCTAGCTGGGGTGACTTTGCGGATTTCAGTTTTTCACTTACTTTCCTCCAGTCGGTGATCTTTTTAGTAGGGGGTGGCTGACCTAGATCTGGGAGGCCTGAGCGGTTGCCTAGGTCCATGATCACAGGGCGGTGGTCGGAATGGAGTTCGTCTAGCATATCTATCGAGCGTAACCGAAGGTTAACGTTCTTAAATAACGCTACATCGAGGATATCGGGTCTATGTGCGGGATCATGCGGGAAGTGAGTGAAGCTCATTGGGGCTATGACGTCGTAGTGGAGGGATGAGCTTAGGTCCAGCACCAACTTTCCCCTAGGGTTGGTAGCGGTACTGTTCCAGGCTGGATGTTTAGCATTTAGATCACCCGCTAGGATAACGGAGTCACTTATGCTGAAGAGGGCAGTAAGGTCTTTTTTGAAACCTTCTGGGTTGTCGGGCGATGACGCCGAGTGAGGAGGGCAATAGGCGGAGATGATGGTGATCGTTTGATGACCAGTCATTCCTAGCCGACAGGCTGTGTACTCGAGGCACGAAGTGGGGTCGGGTGGGGTAATTTCGCTGCAGTGGAGCTCATTTTTATAGTAAATGAGAGTGCCACCCTTGTGAGCGCGCATCCTGTCATTGCGAACTAAGCGATAGTTGGCAATTTTGGGATTGCGATGGTGGGGTTTTAAATGGGTCTCTTGAATGAGGAAGATATCCAGCTGATGGTCGCGAATGAAAGTGGCGATCTCATCACGCTGGCTTTGAATGCCATCGGCATTGAAAAAACCTAACCTTAGGGAACGTGGTTTGAGGCAATTAGTTTTTAATTGCGAACCCATTCCCCGTTTTTAAAAACTAGCGAGTCTAGTTCCCTCGTTATCGAGGGGTATCTATCAAATATCTGGAGGCAAGATATGGCGTTAAGCGCGTATGCTGAGTTGGTTAATTCAGCGTGGAGGGCTCGGGCTTCTGGAGTCATCCAGATCGCGTATGCGCTGAAGATAGTATTAGCGATACTGCGATACGAAGTCATGGTGGGTTGGGACAAAGGGCGAGAGCGCTCGCCAACGACGGTGGTGGGAGCCACCTTGTTGGCTTGCGCTGGGGCCGCTGTGGCCGGGAGTGGGCTAGACACTGGGATGTTGAGGTCCAGCAGTGCAGGTATGGGTGGAGGTTGAGTGGACTGAGAGGCCACCTGGGCCGGGTTGACGGCCCGGTGGTTCAATTTACCCCAAGGTGAAGATCTTTGTGGGGCGAGTCTTTGGGGGATTTGCGAGGAGGGTAAGCTCTTCGCGGGATTATCGTGCTGCTGACGAGCAGCGAAGTTTTTGGCCGCTCTAGGCGCAAGCTTAGGGGCTTTGGGGCAGCCCCTGTAGTTTGCTGGGTGTCCGACCTGACCACAGAGCACGCAGCTGGGAGGCTCCGTACATTCTGTGCGGTCTTTGGGGCGGGGGCAGTTTTTTGTGCTGTGATCGCCTGTGCACTTTACGCACCTGGGGGTGGCGAAACAATTGGCCTGGGAGTGGCCATACAGTTGGCAGTTATGGCACTGACCAACGAGATGCGGGCGGTAGGGTTTTTCTATGGTAATGCCCGACAGGGAGCACACCGTTTTTACCCTGAATATGGGGTTAAGTCCCTCTGTAGGGGTACAGGCGACCATGACCATGTCGTATTGCTTGCCACCTCTTGCCTTGTGCAATCGGTGGACTTCTATTACCGGGACATTTTGGGCTATTAAGTCTAATCGGACTTCTTCCGTGGGGATCTCCTTTGGGATTCGGCGGATCACCACACGGATTGCACGTTCCTCTGGGAGCGAGTACGTATGGAACGAAATGTTCCTGTCTTTAAGGAGGCGAGTTAGATCGCGGAAATCCCGGGATGTGGGGACTAGGATTTTAATGCCTTGCTGGCAGGCAGTAGCTTTGCTGTAACTGATTCTACGCTCAGTACAAGCGTTGGATACCGTGTTCCATTTCCCTTTGTCTTGAAGGTAAATGGGCGGAGGAGGGGGGAGCTTCCTGGTGGTCGCAGCGGGAGCTGTTACCATCGGGCTCGGGGGGCGGCTAGAACGCTGGGAAGCGTTATTGGGGGCGGGTAGGTCGTCCGGAATAGACGGCTCGGGGGAGGGGCAGGGGGAGCCGACGGGTGACGCAAACGGGGTTGCGACTATCACCGTCTTTTTGGCCTTGGGTTTTGAGGCCTGGGCTGGGGCCTTGTTCTTCCTCCTCTTACCACCGACGACTTGAAAGTCGTCCTCGTCTGAGGAGGTGGGGGGAGGGGTAGGGTCCCGCTCTTCGTTAGCGGGGATGGGGGAGTCCTCCATGGGGGAGGCAGGGCGTGAGTTAGGGGAGATAGGGCGTGAATTAGGCTCATCGGCCTGGGAGAGAGTGGGGGATCTAGGCTCTTGCCTAGGCTTGGATTTGGGTGAGGGCGACCTCGGAGTGTCCTGGTCCGGGAAGGGCTTGAAAGCCCTGATGGGTGCCTCTATCTGGGCCGAAGTGACATGGTTGGGCTTTGTAGCCGCAGCTTTGAAAGCTGCCCCATACTTCTTCCTGAGTTTAGGGTCTGCCAGGAGAATCTCCTGCAGTAGGTCGACGACTGCCGCGAACGACATCGTCGAGGAAGTACTTCCGGTGAAGCCGGGCAGGGGGTATCTTCCCCGGGTGGATGGGCCCGGGGATGTGTAAAATCCTACCCTCCCAGCCGGGTGAGACTGGGAGGTGAGTACCTCGGTGAGCCCTAAGCTAGTAATCCCTGCACCAATCTTATTGGGTGACAGGGGTCCTACGGTACCAGTAAACCCACCGAAGGTGGGCCACTCACCACTTGTGTACCACTAGTCTGGCACGTCGGGGTAGACACACCCGACCGTGCCAGGTGTAAGCTGTGGAACAGAGACAGGGGTTGACTAGGCTATCTACCAAGGCCAACGATCCTGCTCCCGAATCCAATTACTGCCGTGCCCTGAAGGGGCTTAGCGGGTGCTTGGGTCGACACCCCCTTGGGTTTGTTAACACCGTTAGGTATCCGCCAAGGACCACAAGAGGTGGATTTGAAAAAGAAGCCTCTACTAGCAACCTAGGTTACTAGTAGAGAGCCGCGGCGCGGGGCGCGCAGCGGGGAGGCGGCGAGCGAGGGACGCGTCGGCCGCAGTGACGTCATGCAGGAGCGAGACGAGGCGGGGGCCGGGGCGCTGAGCGCGCAGCGGTGAGGCGGCGGGCGGGGGGCGCGTCGGCCGCAGTGACGTCACGCAAGAGCGAGACGGGGCGAAGAGTGCGGGCTCGCAGCGGTGGAGCGGCGAGCGGAGCGGCAACGTGCAGCGAGACGGGCAGCGAGGCGACCGCTCGGGACGGTGGCTGGCGAAGAGTCGAAGAAAATGAATTTTAGAGGCACGTTTATATTTATACTAAAATTTTTACCTACATTTTTTGAGATAGTAGTATAATGTTTTTAGTGTTTGTCAGTATGTTATAGGGTTCAATAGTTCACCCTTAACAGAGTAAAATCATTAGAAAGCATACTGATAAGAGTTATTATAGTAAAAAACATAAATTTCTGTCATACGATACGTCTGTGCTCGACGACGGATTAGTTCCGAATGAACCGTGAGAGGGAACCACACGATATATATAGTTTTGGTGGTTTTCGAAAATATTATAGTAATTAAAATCATGTTTTTAAGGGCTTATCCTATGTACTGGACATGAAATCAGTACATAATGATGAAACTATGTGAAGACCACATAGTTTCTGCTATGTAAATAGGAATATTGACTTGATATCTCAAACACCAAATATATGGTTTTAGGTCATTTTAGGGTATATGGGGGACCTACACCGAGACAGGAAGCCTATATACACCTCATAGTTAGCGTAGTCTTTTATATAAAGCCCATTTACTTGAGATATCAAGTCAGTATATAATAGAAAAACTGCTGTTTATCTGGTTTTTGGCAATCGCTTACGGTTTTAGGTGCCCTAAGTACCTAGAAACATATAGGTGTACTGGTAAAAGTACTACCATTGGAAAGCTTGCTAAAAGGGCTTCCAGGCGGTTTCTAGATGGGAAGAATCGCTTGGATAGTCAACGAGATAAGCAGTCGTGAAAAATGTAAACAACGTAAAACGTTGAAATTTGTAGACCCTTCAGGTGGAATAACTCCATGAAGGGAATAGATGTACTCATGGTGTAAGTACTTTCGGATGGCTTGCTGGACTAGCTACCAAGCCATCACTTTGGAGCGAAAATCGCTCAAGTAGTTTAAGTACAATTCCAGAAAATAGGTTTCTGGAAATGTAATTTTTAGTCAGTTTTTGGCATTTCCCGGGACTATACACCCCTGGGAATTCCGAAAATAAGGAATTTTTGGGGACCTCCCGATGGCCCGTTGAACGCACCATCGTGTCGTCCCAATCTTATTAGTGTTTTTATATCTAATTTCTCTGATAGCTGGGCGCAAAGAAAGTGACCAGCTATCAAATTTGTACATATCAAGGCACCTTATGTGCATATGACCTAGATAGACTTACATAAACACTAGAAATGTAAAGTGTGGTCTATTGGCTACCAGAATCCCCATAATAGGCGGTGATTGTCTGGTTAGCCTAAGTAGGAAGTCCTAAAGTCGGTGAAATGACTTAGGAATTTATAGATTCATTACATAAGGGATGATATCCCATAGAAGATTCCCGAAAATAAGCTTTTTCTAGACGTCAACAGACAGCCTGCTATTGGCACCAGCAGGTCAACCCAACCTATAGATATCCTTAGGCTAGGTTGAAAACTATTAAGGTTTTAACTGGGAAATAAAGGGAATTGTCCTTTTATTTCATGGAAATAGTCTAGGGAAGCTATCAATACCTGGAAATTAGGTATATTGATTAGATACATAGATAGGGGGCGTTACTGTGTTACAGTACGAAGGAATCCAGCTATTGATAGCACCATGGAAGGGGTGCGGTAACCCTATTTACCAAATATGTATAAGGGTTTTTTACATAAATAAAAATTATTTTCGGCGAGAATTTGCGGGGCTCTCAATAATGGCACGATGCGAGGGTATAAAGAACCCCCGGGCCCAAAATAGAATTTGTAGTCATCCAAAGCTAGTCGCTTGTACTTGTCTTAGTAAATAAGAAGTAATTCTTATATAGAATCAAGTCTCAGAAATTGTTGAGAGCCCTAGAATCGTGCCGTGTACTGAATAACTTAGTGTTTCATTTAATTCATCGACTTCAACCCTTATGAAGACATCCCTTTTCGATCCTGTCGAGCTGAACCTCGGAACCTGGACACCAGGAGTGCTGATCCAGAAGTAGGCAACCCGGAATCTGGAAATAACTCAAGTACAGCCAACACATCGTTGAATCGTTAGAGTCGATTTGCAACCCTACGTCACTGCTGCAGCTAGGCATCCAAGAACCTTTGTTTTCGTTGATGTGGATGGGGCGTTCAGCGGCAATGGCCAGAAGGTTTACGCCCTTCTTTTCTCGGGGCCAATGAACACGCTACGTCCTGCACAGCCAGATTTGTACGAATTTAGCTTTCTGCAGCTACTCTGCAATGCGTATCATTGACGCTTTTTATGCTTTGCCGAATCAGTAGAGAATAAAGCTCGGGCGTAAAGTTGACATGTGGACAATTCCGAGAAGCCTGTAATAATGTTAATTTTATCACGGATCCTGTCATGGACGCCGGATGTCGGACATGACGAGACACGACGGATATCTGTCAATGGGTGTTATAGCTTATTTGTTGTTTACTACTCAGGAAAACTGTATGTATATTCTCTAAATATATCAATATCTTTGTACGTATCCAGCTTTAAAACTTTTAACTAAGTATGTAGGTACAATAGGTAACTACATGGAAAAAATGTTTTTTTTTTTAAATCATTTATTTTGTAAAACATAGGTATGGTTACAGATAGTATATCCATACATATAATAAATCTGTAGAAAAGTAATTTTTGTACATCGAAAAAAAATCCGATAAATATAGCCAGGGTGTTACAGGATAACCAACAGAACCCATTTCCAGCATTTTTGGAATTTTTGTCTGTTTGTCTGTTTATTTGTGCACGCATCACGTGAAACGTACGAAACCAATGTAGATAACTTTTAAACATAAAAATTGTGCGTAACTTGAAGAATTACTTAGTTTTTGTTTCATCGCAATCGGTTCACTCTATCAAAAGTTATATGAATTTAAAGTGTTCAAGAAGTAAAATTATCTCAACACACGCAATTCAGATAGGTACTCTGACAGTTGAACTGGATATTCGATAGATGGCGTTGTGCATTTGAATTAATTTTCTAAATGGCGGTGTTAAGACCTTAGAAAAATAATTGGTAGGTAGGTATGTAGGGTAGGCAGGAAGGTAAGTAGGGTAGGGTTGGCAGACAGATGACGGGAGCGAAGCCGCGGGCACAGCTAGTTGTTAAATAAAATACGTGCACTATGTTTTGCTAATATCTGGCGTACAAAATTAACATAAGCAAGCAACAATAAATCTATCTATATATATTTAAAAGATAATGTATGTATGTATGTTCCTTATAGACTCCGAAACGGCTGGGCCGATTTTAATTAAATTTTCATACAATATTTTGACTGACCCAGCGGATAATTCTGTAAAGTTTGGTGGCGATCGGAGCATTTTTTTAACTTTGTACGCGGGCGAAAGTGGTATCCCAATAGCTTTGATTATATACATGTACTAGTATTTGCTTGGTGCGCGAGCTGCAAGCAGCTCGCGTGTTGTTGTCCCTACACCTACCCTACACCTAACTTACACCTACCCTACACCTAACCTAAACCTACCCTACACCTACCCTACACCTACCCTACACCTACCCTATACCTACCCTACACCTACCCTAAACCTACCCTAAACCTACCCTACACCTACCCTAAACCTACCCTACACCTACGCTACACCTACCCTACACCTACCCTACACCTACCCTACACCTACCCTACACCTACCCTACACCTACCCTACACCTACCCTACACCTACCCTACACCTACCCTACACCTACCCTACACCTACCCTACACCTACCCTACACCTACACTAAACTTTGTTCCAAAAAACATAACCCTAATGTTTGCTTGTCGTCGCCAGGCACTGAGTTTCGCTTCACCCACTCAACCTTCGTTACGCTACGGAGGTCTCCGGCTCGCTTCGCTCGCCACCTCCCCCCTGCGCTGCACTCGGTCTCGTAGGTTCGCTCCACTCGGGATCCCTACGCTGAATCCGTAAAAAAACTGAAAAAAAAAAGATTCGCCAAAACGGGGGGGGGGGAGGGGTGAGATGGGGGGCAAGGGGGTCAACTTTGAAAAATGGTTTTTACTTTTCCGAGCCTCCTCTAAACGAATCCGTAAAAAAAACAAAAAACAAGATTCGCCAAAACGGGGGGGGGGGGAGGGAGGAGAAGGGGGGCAAGGGGGTCAACTTTGAAAACTGGTTCGTTTGTGACTATAGCATTGCCCCTTTATATGAATCTGAAAAAAGAAATGTTCCAAGTCTCTCAACTTCCGAGATCTGCTTAAAGGGGGGGAGAAGGGGGGCGAGGGGGTCAACTTTGAAAAATGGTTTTTACTTTTCCGAGCCTCCTCTAAACGATTCCGTAAAAAAAAACAACAAAAAAAAGATTAGCCAAAACGGGGGGGGAGGGGGGAGAAGGGGGCAAGGGGGTCAACTTTGAAAAATGGTTTGTTTGTGACTATAGCATTGCCCCTTTATATGAATCTGAAAAAAGAAATGTTCCAAGTCTCTCAACTTCCGAGATCTGCTTAAAGGGGGGGAGAAGGGGGGCGAGGGGGTCAACTTTGAAAAATGGTTTTTACTTTTCCGAGCCTCCTCTAAACGATTCCGTAAAAAAAACAAAAAAAAAAGATTCGCCAAAACGGGGGGGGAGGGGGGAGAAGGGGGGCAAGGGGGTCAACTTTGAAAACTGGTTCGTTTGTGACTATAGCATTGCCCCTTTATATGAATCTGAAAAAAGAAATGTTCCAAGTCTCTCAACTTCCGAGATCTGCTTAAAGGGGGGGAGAAGGGGGGCGAGGGGGTAAACTTTGAAAAATGGTTTTTACTTTTCCGAGCCTCCTCTAAACGATTCCGTAAAAAAAACAAAAAAAAAAGATTCGCCAAAACGGGGGTGGAGGGGGGAGAAGGGGGGCAAGGGGGTCAACTTTGAAAACTGGTTCGTTTGTGACTATAGCATTGCCCCTTTATATGAATCTGAAAAAAGAAATGTTCCAAATGTTCCAACTTTCGAGATCCGCTTAAAGGGGGGGAGAAGGGGGGCGAGGGGGTCAACTTTGAAAAATGGTTTTTACTTTTGCGAGCCTCCTCTAAACGAATCCGTAAAAAAAACATTTTACGGATACCTTAGTTTCCGAGATACGATAGAGGGGGGGAGGAGGGGGGAGGAAAAGGGGAGGTTTGGGACTTTTCCCATACTCGCTAAAGTTACTTGTTTACGAATCTTGCAAAATATACCCACCTTCCCCTCCACCATCTGGGAGAACAATTATGTCAATGAGTCAGTCAGTCAGTCAGTGGTAATGCAGTTTTATATAATATAACTAGTATTTGCTTGGTGCGCGAGCTGCAAGCAGCTCGCGTGTTGTTGTCCCTACACCCACGTGTTGTTGTCCCTAGACCTACCCTACACCTACCCTACACCTACCCTACACCTACGCTACACCTACCCTACACCTACCCTACACCTACCCTACACCTACCCTACACCTACCCTACACCTACCCTACACCTACCCTACACCTACCCTACACCTACCCTACACCTACCCTGCACCTACCCTGCACCTACCCTGCACCTACCCTACACCTACCCTACACCTACCCTACACCTACCCTACACCTACCCTACACCTACCCTACACCTACCCTACACCTACCCTACACCTACCCTACACCTACCCTACACCTACCCTACACCTACTCTACACCTACCCTACACCTACCCTACACCTACCCTACACTTTGTTCCAAAAAACATAACCCTAATGTTTGCTTGTCGTCGCCAGGCACTGAGTTTCGCTTCACCCACTCAACCTTCGTTACGCTACGGAGGTCGCCGGCTCGCTTCGCTCGCCACCTCCCCCCTGCGCTGCACTCGGTCTCGTAGGTTCGCTCCACTCGGGATCCCTACGCTGAATCCGTAAAAAAAACAAAAAAAAAAGATTCGCCAAAATGGGGGGGTAGGGGGGAGAAGGGGGGCAAGGGGGTCAACTTTGAAAAATGGTTCGTTTGTGACTATAGCATTGCCCCTTTATATAAATCTGAAAAAAGAAATGTTCCAAGTCTCTCAACTTCCGAGATACGCTTAAAGGGGGGGAGAAGGGGGGCGAGGGGGTCAACTTTGAAAAATGGTTTTTACTTTTCCGAGCCTTCTCTAAACGATTCCGTAAAAAAAAACAAAAAAAAAAGATTCGCCAAAACGGGGGTGGAGGGGGAGAAGGGGGGCAAGGGGGTCAACTTTGAAAAATGGTTTGTTTGTGACTATAGCATTGCCCCTTTATATGAATCTGAAAAAAGAAATGTTCCAAGTCTCTCAACTTTCGAGATCCGCTTAAAGGGGGGGAGTAGGGGGGCGAGGGGGTCAACTTTGAAAAATGGTTTTTACTTTTCCGAGCCTCCTCTAAACGAATCCGTAAAAAACAAAAAATACGGGTACCTTAGTTTCCGAGATACGATAGAGGGGGGGAGGAGGGGGGAGGAAAAGGGGAGGTTTGGGACTTTTCCCATACTCACGGGAGTTACTTGTTTACGAATCTGTCAAAATATACCCACCTTCCCCTCCACCATCTGGGAGAACAATTATGTCAATGAGTGAGTCAGTGAGTCAGTCAGTCAGTGGTAATGCAGTTTTATATAGTATAACTAGTATTTGCTTGGTGCGCGAGCTGCAAGCAGCTCGCGTGTTGTTGTCCCTACACCTACCCTACACCTACCCTACACCTACCCTACACCTACCCTACACCTACCCTACACCTACCCTACACCTACCCTACACCTACCCTACACCTACCCTACACCTACCCTACACCTACCCTACACCTACCCTACACCTTCCCTACACCTACCCTACACCTACCCTACACCTACCCTACACCTACCCTACACCTACCCTACACCTACCCTACACCTACCCTACACCTACCCTACACCTACCCTACACCTACCCTACACCTACCCTACACCTACCCTACACCTACCCTACACCTACCCTACACCTACCCTACACCTACCCTACACCTACCCTACACCTACCCTACACCTACCCTACACCTACCCTACACCTACCCTACACCTACCCTACACCTTCCCTACACCTTCCCTACACCTACCCTACACCTACCCTACACCTACCCTACACCTACCCTACACCTACCCTACACCTACCCTACACCTACCCTACACCTACCCTACACCTACCCTACACCTACCCTACACCTACCCTACACCTACCCTACACCTACCCTACACCTACCCTACACCTACCCTACACCTACCCTACACCTACCCTACACCTACCCTACACCTACCCTACACCTACCCTACACCTACCCTACACCTACCCTACACCTACCCTACACCTACCCTACACCTACCCTACACCTACCCTACACCTACCCTACACCTACCCTACGCCTACCCTACGCCTACCCTACACCTACCCTACACCTACCCTACACCTACCCTACACCTACCCTACACCTACCCTACACCTACCCTACACCTACCCTACACCTACCCTACACCTACCCTACACCTACCCTACACCTACCCTACACCTACCCTACACCTACCCTACACCTACCCTACACCTACCCTACACCTACCCTACACCTACCCTACACCTACCCTACACCTACCCTACACCTACCCTACACCTACCCTACACCTACCCTACACCTACCCTACACCTACCCTACACCTACCCTACACCTACCCTACACCTACCCTACACCTACCCTACACCTACCCTACACCTACCCTACACCTACCCTACACCTACCCTACACCTACCCTACACCTACCCTACACCTACCCTACACCTACCCTACACCTACCCTACACCTACCCTACACCTACCCTACACCTACCCTACACCTACCCTACACCTACCCTACACCTACCCTACACCTACCCTACACCTACCCTACACCTACCCTACACCTACCCTACACCTACCCTACACCTACCCTACACCTACCCTACACCTACCCTACACCTACCCTACACCTACCCTACACCTACCCTACACCTACCCTACACCTACCCTACACCTACCCTACACCTACCCTACACCTACCCTACACCTACCCTACACCTACCCTACACCTACCTTACACCTACCCTACACCTACCCTACACCTACCCTACACCTACCCTACACCTACCCTACACCTACCCTACACCTACCCTACACCTACCCTACACCTACCTTACACCTACCCTACACCTACCCTACACCTACCCTACACCTACCCTACACCTACCTTACACCTACCCTACACCTACCCTACACCTACCCTACACCTATCCTAAACTTAGTTCCAAAAAACATAACCCTAATGTTTGATTGCCATCGCCAGGCACTGAGTTTCGCTTCACCCACTCAACCTTCGTTACGCTACGGAGGTCGCCGGCTCGCTTCGCTCGCCACCTCCCCCCTGCGCTGCACTCGGTCTCGTAGGTTCGCTCCACTCGGGATCCCTACGCTGAATCCGTAAAAAAAACAAAAAAAAAAGATTCGCCAAAACGGCGGGGGGGGGGGGGGGGAAAGGGGGGCAAGGGGGTCAACTCTGGAAAATGGTTTGTTTGTGACTATAGCATTGCCCCTTTATATGAATCTGAAAAAAGAAATGTTCCAAGTCTCTCAACTTCCGAGATCCACTTAAAGGGGGTGAGAAGTGGGGCGAGGGGGTCAACTTTGAAAAATGGTTTTTACTTTTCCGAACCTCCTCTAAACGATTCCGTAAAAAAAACAAAAAAAAAAGATTAGCCAAAACGGGGGGGGAGGGTGGAGAAGGGGGGCAAGGGGGTCAACTTTGAAAACTGGTTCGTTTGTGACTATAGCATTGCCCCTTTATATGAATCTGAAAAAAGAAATGTTCCAAGTCTCTCAATTTCCGAGATCCGCTTAAAGGGGGGGAGAAGGGGGGCGAGGGGGTCAACTTTGAAAAATGGTCTTTACTTTTCCGAGCCTCCTCTAAACGAATCCGTAAAAAAAACATTCTACGGGTACCTTAGTTTCCGAGATACGATAGAGGGGGGGAGGAGGGGGGAGGAAAAGGGGATGTTTGGGACTTTTCCCAAACTCGCGAGAGTCACTTGTTTACGAATCTGTCAAAATATACCCACCTCCCCCTCCACCATCTGGGAGAACAATTATGTCAATGAGTCAGTCAGTCAGTCAGTGAGTGGTAATGCAGTTTTATATAATATAACTAGTATTTGCTTGGTGCGCGAGCTGCAAGCAGCTCGCGTGTTGTTGTCCCTACACCCGCGTGTTGTTGTCCCTACACCTACCCTACACCTACCCTACACCTACCCTACACTTTGTTCCAAAAACCATAACCCTAATGTTTGCTTGTCGTCGCCAGGCACTGAGTTTCGCTTCACCCACTTAACCTTCGTTACGCTACGGAGGTCGCCGGCTCGCTTCGCTCGCCACCTCCCCCCTGCGCTGCACTCGGTCTCGTAGGTTCGCTCCACCCGGGATCCCTACGTCAGCGTATCCGTAAAAAAAACAAAAAAAAAAGATTCGCCAAAACGGGGGGGGGGGGGGGAGGGGGGAGATGGGGGGCAAGGGGGTCAACTTTGAAAAATGGTTTGTTTGTGACTATAGCATTGCCCCTTTATATGAATCTGAAAAATGAAATGTTCCAAGTCTCTCAACTTCCGAGATCCGCTTAAAGGGGGGAGAAGGGGGGCGAGGGGGTCAACTTTGAAAAATGGTTTTTACTTTTTCGAGCCTCCTCTAAACGAATCCGTAAAACAAACTGAAAAAAAAAAGTTTTGCCAAAACGGGGGGGGGGGGAAGAAGGGGGGCAAGGGGGTCAACTTTGAAAAATGTTTTGTTTGTGACTATAGCCTTGCCCCTTTATATGAATATGAAAAAGAAATGTTCCAAGTCTATCAACTTCCGAGATCCGCTTAAAGGGGGGGAAAAGGGGGGCGAGGGGGTCAACTTTGAAAATTGGTTTTTACTTTTCCGAGCCTCCTCTAAACGAATCCGTAAAAAAACCAAAAAAAAAAGATTACCCAAAACGGGGGGGGAGGGGGGAGAAGGGGGGCAATGGGGTCAACTTTGAAAACTGGTTCGTTTGTGGCTATAGCATTGCCCCTTTACATGAATCTGAAAAAAGAAATGTTCCAAGTCTCTCAACTTTCGAGATCCGCTTAAAGGGGGGGAGAAGGGGGGCGAGGGGGTCAACTTTGAAAACTGGTCTTTACTTTTCCGAGCCTCCTCTAAACGAATCCGTAAAAAACAAAAAATACGGGTACCTTAGTTTCCGAGATACGATAGAGGGGGGGAGGAGGGGGGGGGGAAAGGGGAGGTTTGGCACTTTTCCCATACTCATGGGAGTTACTTGTTTACGAATCTGTCAAAATATACCCACCTCCCCCTCCACCATCTGGGAGAACAATTATGTCAATGAGTCAGTCAGTGAGTCAGTGGTAATGCAGTTTTATATATTATAACTAGTATTTGCTTAGTGCGCGAGCTGCAAGCAGCTCGCGTGTTGTTTTCCCTACACCTACCCTACACCTACCCTACACCTACCCTACACCTACCCTACACCTACCCTACACCTACCCTACACCTACCCTACACCTACCCTACACCTACCCTACACCTACCCTACACCTACCCTACACCTACCCTACACCTACCCTACACCTACCCTACACCTACCCTACACCTACCCTACACCTACCCTACACCTACCCTACACCTACCCTACACCTACCCTACACCTACCCTACACCTACCCTACACCTACCCTACACCTACCCTACACCTACCCTACACCTACCCTACACCTACCCTACACCTACCCTACACCTACCCTACACCTACCCTACACCTACCCTACACCTACCCTACACCTACCCTACACCTACCCTACACCTACCCTACACCTACCCTACACCTACCCTACACCTACCCTACACCTACCCTACACCTACCCTACACCTACCCTACACCTACCCTACACCTACCCTACACTTACCCTACACCTACCCTACACCTACCCTACACCTACCCTACACCTACCCTACACCTACCCTACACCTACCCTACACCTACCCTACACCTAACCTAAACTTTGTTCCAAAAAACATAACCCTAATGTTTGCTTGTCGTCGCCAGGCACTGACTTTCGCTTCACCCACTCAACCTTCGTTACGCTACGGAGGTCGCCGGCTCGCTTCGCTCGCCACCTCCCCCCTGCGCTGCACTCGGTCTCGTAGGTTCGCTCCACTCGGGATCCCTACGCTGAATCCGTAAAAAAAAACAAAAAAAGATTCGCCAAAACGGGGGGAAGGAGGGGGGAGACGGGGGGCAAGGGGGTCAACTTTGAAAAATGATTTGTTTGTGACTATAGCATTGCCCCTTTATACGAATCTGAAAAAAAAAATGTTCCAAGTCTCTCAACTTCCGAGATCCGCTTAAAGGGGGGGAGAAGGGGGGAGAGGGGGTCAACTTTGAAAAATGGTTTTTACTTTTCCGAGCCTCCTCTAAACGAATCCGTAAAAAAAACACGAAAAAAATATTCGCCAAAACGGGGGGGGGGGGAGGGGGAGAAGGGGGGCAAGGGGGTCAACTTTGAAAATGGTTTGTTTGTGACTATAGCATTGCCCCTTTATATGAATCTGAAAAAAGAAATGTTCCAAGTCTCTCAACTTCCGAGATCCGCTTAAAGGGGGGGAGAAGGGGGGTGAGGGGGTCATTTTTGAAAAATGGTTTTTACTTTTCCGAGCCTCCTCTAAACGAATCCGTAAAAAACAAAAAATACGGGTACCTTAGTTTCCGAGATACGATAGAGGGGGGGAGGAGGGGGGAGGAAAAGGGGAGGTTTGGGACTTTTCCCATACTCACGGGAGTTACTTGTTTACGAATCTGTCAAAATATACCCACCTCCCCATCCACCATCTGGGAGAACAATTATGTCAATGAGTCAGTCAGTCAGTCAGTCAGTGAGTGGTAATGCAGTTTTATATAGTATAACTAGTATTTGCTTGGTGCGCGAGCTGCAAGCAGCTCGCGTGTTGTTGTCCCTACACCTACCCTACACCTACCCTACACCTACCCTACACCTACCCTACACCTACCCTACACCTACCCTACACCTACCCTACACCTACCCTACACCTACCCTACACCTACCCTACACCTACCCTACACCTACCCTACACCTACCCTACACCTACCCTACACCTACCCTACACCTACCCTACACCTACCCTACACCTACCCTACACCTACCCTACACCTACCCTACACCTACCCTACACCTACCCTACACCTACCCTACACCTACCCTACACCTACCCTACACCTACCCTACACCTACCCTACACCTACCCTACACCTACCCTACACCTACCCTACACCTACCCTACACCTACCCTACACCTACCCTACACCTACCCTACACCTACCCTACACCTACCCTACACCTACCCTACACCTACCCTACACCTACCCTACACCTACCCTACACCTACCCTACACCTACCCTACACCTACCCTACACCTACCCTACACCTACCCTACACCTACCCTACACCTACCCTACACCTACCCTACACCTACCCTACACCTACCCTACACCTACCCTACACCTACCCTACACCTACCCTACACCTACCCTACACCTACCCTACACCTACCCTACACCTACCCTACACCTACCCTACACCTACCCTACACCTACCCTACACCTACCCTACACCTACCCTACACCTACCCTACACCTACCCTACACTTTGTTCCAAAAAACATAACCCTAATGTTTGCATTCGTCGCCAGGCACTGAGTTTCGCTTCACCCACTCAACCTTCGTTACGCTACGGCTTCGGCATTCGCTCCATTCGGGGTCCGTACGCTGCCTGGTCCACTCCCACCGGACAGGTTTCGACGACCGATATTAGGTAGGGGAGGTTGGGGAGAGGAGGGATGAAGGGAGGGAGAGTGGGGAGTTTTGAAAAATGATTCCGACTCAAGCATTGCCCCTTTATATGAATCTGAAAAAAGAAATGTTCCAAGTCTCTCAACTTCCGAGATCCGCTTAAGGGGGGAGAAGGGGGGCGAGGGGGTCAACTTTGAAAAATGGTTTTTACTTTTCCGAGCCTCCTCTAAACGAATCTGTAAAAAAAAACAAAAAAAAGATTCGCCAAAACGGGGGAGGGGAGGGGGGAGATTGGGGGCCAGGGGGCCAACTTTGAAAAATGGTTTGTTTGTGACTATAGCATTGCCCCTTTATATGAATCTGAAAAAAGAAATCTTCCAAGTCTCTCAACTTCCGAGATCCGCTTAAAGGGGGGGAGAAGGGGGGCGATGGGGTCAACTTTGAAAAGTGGTTTTTACTTTTCCGAGCCTCCTCTAAACGAATCCTAAAAAAAAACGAAAAAAAAAGATTCGCCAAAACGGGGGGGGAGGGGGGAGAAGGGGGGCAAGGGGGTCAACTTTGAAAACTGGTTCGTTTGTGACTAAAGCATTGCCCCTTTATATGAATCTGAAAAAAGAAATGTTCCAATTGTTCCAACTTTCGAGATCCGCTTAAAGGGGGGGAGAAGGGGGGCGAGGGGGTCAACTTTGAAAAATGCTTTTTACTTTTCCGAGCCTCCTCTAAACGAATCCGTAAAAAAAACATTCTACGGGTACCTTAGTTTCCGAGATACGATAGAGGGGGGGAGGAGGGGGGAGGAAAAGGGGAGGTTTGGGACTTTTCCCAAACTCGCGAGAGTCACTTGTTTACGAATCTGTCAAAATATACCCACCTCCCCATCCACCATCTGGGAGAACAATTATGTCAGTCAGTCAGTCAGTGGTAATGCAGTTTTATATAGTATAACTAGTATTTGCTTGGTGCGCGAGCTGCAAGCAGCTCGCGTGTTTTGTCCCTACACCCGCGTGTTGTTGTCCCTACACCTACCCTACACCTACCCTACACCTACCCTACACCTACCCTACACCTACCCTACACCTACCCTACACCTACCCTACACCTACCCTACACCTACCCTACACCTACCCTACACCTACCCTACACCTACCCTACACCTACCCTACACCTACCCTACACCTACCCTACACCTACCCTACACCTACCCTACACCTACCCTACACCTACCCTACACCTACCCTACACCTACCCTACACCTACCCTACACCTACCCTACACCTACCCTACACCTACCCTACACCTACCCTACACCTACCCTACACCTACCCTACACCTACCCTACACCTACCCTACACCTACCCTACACCTACCCTACACCTACCCTACACCTACCCTACACCTACCCTACACCTACCCTACACCTACCCTACACCTACCCTACACCTACCCTACACCTACCCTACACCTACCCTACACCTGCCCTACACCTACCCTACACCTACCCTACACCTACCCTACACCTACCCTACACCTACCCTACACCTACCCTACACCTACCCTACACCTACCCTACACCTACCCTACACCTACCCTACACCTACCCTACACCTACCCTACACCTACCCTACACCTACCCTACACCTACCCTACACCTACCCTACACCTACCCTACACCTACCCTACACCTACCCTACACCTACCCTACACCTACCCTACACCTACCCTACACCTACCCTACACCTACCCTACACCTACCCTACACCTACCCTACACCTACCCTACACCTACCCTACACCTACCCTACACCTACCCTACACCTACCCTACACCTACCCTACACCTACCCTACACCTACCCTACACCTACCTTACACCTACCCTACACCTACCCTACACCTACCCTACACCTACCCTACACCTACCCTACACCTACCCTACACCTACCCTACACCTACCCTACACCTACCCTACACCTACCCTACACCTACCCTACACCTACCCTACACCTACCCTACACCTACCCTACACCTACCCTACACCTACCCTACACCTACCCTACACCTACCCTACACCTACCCTACACCTACCCTACACCTACCCTACACCTACCCTACACCTACCCTACACCTACCCTACACCTACCCTACACCTACCCTACACCTACCCTACACCTACCCTACACCTACCCTACACCTACCCTACACCTACCCTACACCTACCCTACACCTACCCTACACCTACCCTACACCTACCCTACACCTACCCTACACCTACCCTACACCTACCCTACACCTACCCTACACCTACCCTACACCTACCCTACACCTACCCTACACCTACCCTACACCTACCCTACACCTACCCTACACCTACCCTACACCTACCCTACACCTACCCTACACCTACCCTACACCTACCCTACACCTACCCTACACCTACCCTACACCTACCCTACACCTACCCTACACCTACCCTACACCTACCCTACACCTACCCTACACCTACCCTACACCTACCCTACACCTACCCTACACCTACCCTACACCTACCCTACACCTACCCTACACCTACCCTACACCTACCCTACACCTACCCTACACCTACCCAAAACTTTGTTCCAAAAAACATAACCCTAATGTTTGCTTTTCGTCGCCAGGCACTGAGTTTCGCTTCACCCACTCAACCTTCGTTACGCTACGGAGGTCGCCGGCTCGCTTCGCTCGCCACCTCCCCCCTGCGCTGCACTCGGTCTCGTACGTTCGCTCCACTCGGGATCCCTACGCTGAATCCGTAAAAAAAACGAAAAAAAAGATTCGCCAAAACGGGGGGGGGGGGAGGGGGGAGATGGGGGGCAAGGGGTTCAACTTTGAAAAATGGTTTGTTTGTGACTATAGCATTGCCCCTTTATATGAATCTGAAAAAAGAAATGTTCCAAGTTTCTCAACTTCCGAGATCCGCTTAAAGGGGGGGAGAAGGGGGGCGAGGGGGTCAACTTTGAAAAATGGTTTTTACTTTTCCGAGCCTCCTCTAAACGAATCCGTAAAAAAAACACGAAAAAAAGATTCGCCAAAACGGGGGGGGGAGGGGGAGAAGGGGGGCAAGGGGGACAACTTTGAAAACTGGTTCGTTTGTGACTATAACATTGCCCCTTTATATGAATCTGAAAAAAGAAATGTTCCAAGTCTCTCAACTTCCGAGATCCGCTTAAAGGGGGGGAGAAGGGGGGCGAGGGGGTCAACTTTGAAAAATGGTTTTTACTTTTGCGAGCCTCCTCTAAACGAATCCGTAAAAAAAACATTCTACGGGTACCTTAGTTTCCGAGATACGATAGAGGGGGGGAGGAGGGGGGAGGAAAAGGGGAGGTTTGGGACTTTTCCCATACTCGCGAGAGTGACTTGTTTACGAATCTGTCAAAATATACCCACCTCCCCCTTCACCATCTGGGAGAACAATTATGTCAATCAGTCAGTCAGTGGTAATGCAGTTTTATATATTATAATAATAATATAATCAAAGGCCACTAGATTACATAAAAAATAAATCAATTTAAAATTTGTCAATTAGGTAAACAGGTCATTACAATTTTAGATAAATAAACACATTCATACTTAATCATGCAATCATAAGTGCTTAAATTGGCAAGGCGGAATCGTCTTACCTCTGTTTATCAGTAGTAAACTCAGTGATGGAGTATGTAGTAACATCTATCTACAAGGAATTTAAACAAAGACCCCGATGATCCCGGACACTTTTTATTTGGGTTCCATACCCAAAGAATAAAACGGGACCCTATTACTACGACTCCGCGATCCGTCTGTCTGTCTGTCCGTCTGTCACCAGGCTGTATCTCACGAACCGTGAAAGCTAGACAGTTGAAATTTTCACTGATGATGTATTTCTGTTGCCGCTATAACAACAAATACTAAAAACTGAACAAAATAAATATTTAAGTGGGGCTCCCATACAACAAACGTGATATTTTTGCAGTTTTTTGCGATAATGGTATACGGAACCCTTCGTGCGCGAGTCGACTCGCACTTGGCCGGTTTTTTCCTTATAGCTGCTGGATTCGTTTTGTTATATTTTTGGGCCCATACCTTTTTTTTTTAGTTTTATGAGAGGTATTCCATGAGGTATAACATGAATGGTATTCTGATAACGGTGAGAGCGCAGTTTTTCAAATAAATGCAGGTTACAGCGAACAAACAATTCCATTTCATATAGAATATGCAGGGCCTGATTAACCCTTAGGCTAATTAGGCTGCAGCCTAGGGCGCGAGGATCGGGGGGGCGCGCTAAAATCGTGTCTTCGCATGCACTGCATCACATACTTGGTTGAAATATGTAGGTACATGCAATGATGCTAGATTAATTTCTCTTATCTCTTTCGTTAATCGTCGTTCGTCCGTCATAGCACGCGCTCACGTATATTTGTTTTTGGTGACTGATATTTATTGTCCTATCAATAAAAAAAAAATATACCTATGCATGTTCCCGAATGTGGAGATAATATTTTGTTTTTTTTTTGACAATGAGTGTTACCAACTGCAGCGGCGAAAGGTCTTTTTCAGCACTTAAAATAGTAAAAAATTACTTGCGCTCCACACTCCGCCAGCATATAATAATGTACATAGAAAGTAATTTTTTACAAACTATTAAATTTGAAAAAAATGTGGAAAGATTTTCAAACGCTAAAGCACGAAAAAGGACTTTTAAAAATAATAATTACTTAACTAATTACTATAATTACAAATAAATCATTATATAAAATACTTAAATTCGAAGCAACTTCACACACTAGATGACCACGCTCATGGTCAATGGCCGCAACAACTAAGTTGTCTATAAAACAAAGCCAATACAAGTTATGCTGCCAAACACGACATGAATTTGGTTTTCTACTTGGTAACCTGCAGTAATTTTGGTCGTATAATGCGTGGGGTGCTTTGCCTTTATGTACGGTCAGCTAAAAAAATGGTTTGCCACTCTAAGGTTGATTATCGTGCTGATTAAAGGACGTTAGTTTCATCTGGCGGGGGCGCGTCCTCATAATTAGCCTAGGGCGGTCAGAACTCTTGATCAGTCGCTGAGAATATGTACATAGACGGTGGAGTGGGCAAACTAAGTTCCAACAATGTTTTATAACCATCAATTGATTGCAGTTTGGTAAACGATCGCAAGCATTTCTTTCGCAAATCTATCCAAAATGTGATCTGTTAGTACATACCACGGGGTCTCATTGCTAAGAAAGTAATTTTGGTTCAAATAAATCTCACTAGATGGCGCGACATGTACACACAATTCATGGAATTGAACATAAAAAATTATGTTCTTGTTTTGGGCTCTTAATTCAAAATTCAAAGATTATTTGAACGGATCATTTAAAATTGATGCCAATAGATGGCACATTTTTTAATTTCTGAGGCATTCCACTCGATTGCAAAAATTTGCATTGTAACACATTTTGGTGCAAAAAAAACTGTAAAAACGTGCAAAAAATACTATAAAACGAACCTTCACCGTATTTAAAGAAAAAAATATTCAAGAACCTAGTAAAACCTTTTACTTGCAAGTCGCTGCTAACACCATCTATTGCCGTGAAACGGGATCGAACACGATTGATGTACTTACAAAAATAACAAAATTAATCAGATAAAAAACGCTAGTTACGTCGGCACGGTTTCTTTGTATGGGATGAGGCATCTATGTATGTATGTTAGTATTAGAATATCTGTGGTACATACCTACTTATTAAGTTAATACGAAAAGTTGAAGGTATGTATGTTTTAAGAGCCACTTGCTTTCCTACTATTGCCGAATCGTTTATGTGCCAGCAGAATTAAACACACTAAACGACCCATGAAAGTGACCATAAGAATAAAACGCATAATAAATTCAACTAAACAAATGGTTGCAGTGTTTTAAAACGAGTAATAAACGAGACCCTGTATTGCGTATTCTACGTGCTACGCTGAACGATGACCGACGGAATTATCCTTTATTCGTGTGAGTTGGTAGGTATAGGCTTGTTTGTAGAGTGTGTCTAACTGACAGTACTTCATTATTTATTTATAGGCAAGAAGCTCTACCCTGGCTTATTTTGTGTTAGAGTCTATTGGCAATTTCATCCTAAAAACTTCCGTCATGAAACTAATTGGGTCATTAGTTTCATCTCTATCATTTAAAAGCAATAATTAGGGAAGTCCATCCTCGTCATTACGAGCTGTAATAACTGAACATCACCTCGAAGAAAATTATTTTGAGCAGAAAAGTTAATTCATCGTAGGACGATACAGCACTCCATAAAATATTACTGGCGACTTTACAGCTTCTAAATGACCATATTTATAATTTCTCTAGAGTAATGGTAACACTAACAGAGGCTTCTCGTACAATTAAGTTTCTATTAGGCTACTCTGTGTGGTTTACCATGCTCGGGATTAGTCAGATAATTACGGAAAGCACAGCTTTTGCTCAATTTGCCGATATTATCATAAAACTTGACTTGTAGGCCAGTAGACCACTAAGTAGTTTTTAGGGCTGTGCGGTGGATTACGTTTTTTGAATATTTTTGCCCGAAACCTTTCGGAAATTCAGCGTTTTCTGAAAATTTCATTTAATTTAATTGTTACTTGAATAACTTAAGAAAACAGAAATAAATCAAGAGTATGATTCATGAATTTAGGTACTAATAGGAAAATAATATTTACTAGCTTCTGCCAGCGGCTTCGCCCGCGTGAATGTCGATAATTATCCCAAAGGAACATATACCCGGGATAAAAAAATCCTATGTGCTATTCCAGACTATAATCTATCTCTGTGCCAAATTTCATCCAGATCCGTCCAGCCGTTTGAGCGGGAAAATGTAACAAACACACTCGCAAACTTTGGCTTTTAAAATATTAAGTGTGATTTTCAGATTTCTTTTTATCCTAGGCGCTTGAGCAGACATTCAGTCTTTTATATCTCGTGCCCACTTTAAGTAGCAGTCAGTGGTCAGAACAGTCGTTTATCTACGACGATGACCGCAAATATTTCATAACTGCACTATTTGTAAAAATAAACAAGTGTTACTTTTTAGCACTGCCACTTTTTCTGCCAGTATTAGTCAATTCAGTTTTCTGTCAGACAGTTTGAGCTACACAATGATTGTAACTTGCATTACGTGGTAAAAAGATTGCCGTTAGTACGACGAGCCGTTGATCGTTGAGGTTCGGAACTCGGTTTATTAGCCGTATGGCAGCCTGTACACAGCCTCCTGCGTAAGCGTCCACGACTTAGCACCGTATGTGATGATGGGCAGAGCACTAGTTATTCAGGCGAACTTCAGACAGTGTGGAATTTTGACTGACTTTATAATATCTTCCAATTTTTTAAAAGTGTCCCACACAAGCTGTTCCTTACGTGATTGTAATAGCCGTAATCTCTTGTAATTTTTAAACCAACCATGGCCAATTCTTATATCCTTCTTCAATAAAAACAAAAGCGTTTTATTTAACCAAACAACTGTTCACAATTTAGAATTAATGATTTAAAACTACGTGCGTTTACAATAATTGTCAGAGGGATAATATGCAGCCGAACTACTTGAGAGCCTCGGCATGTAGTCGTCAATAAAGTTGTAGATTGTAAACCTAGGCATCAGGACAGTGATATCACATATTATCGTAATTACCACCCCGTCATATTAGCCGTAATACGGGTCATTACGGCTCTCTCCTACATCGAACTAGGTACTACCTAAGTGGTACGGTGGGACAGATGCATGCGAAGTGCATACATACCCCTCATTTGCTGATTTTAAAATGAGAATCACATCTAAACGGCTAGTCGTAATTAAATATATATATATATATATGTTACATTAGACCATTTTCATAATAATTTGATCCTCGAAAATTTTGAGTTTTTTTCGTATAACATAGTGTAATTAATTTGTAAAGTTATGTCTAACATCATCATCTGCCTAGCCTTTTCCCAACTATATTGGGGTCGGCTTCCAGTCTTACCGGATTCAGCTGAGTACCAGTGTTTTACATGGAGCGACTGCCTATCTTACCTCCACAACCCAGTTACTGGGTAACAGGGTTCCCCTTGGTAAGACTGGTGTCAGATCTCAAGCTTCTAACTGACCCGTAACGAGTGTCAAAGATCTTCAAATGACAGCCGGTACCAACGGCTTAAAGTGCTTTCCGAGGCACGGAGGAAACCTCGCTATGTCAAAATGGTCACCCATCCACGGACCGACATCGTCAAGCGTTGCTTAACCTTGATGATCGACTCGTGCGGCTGTTATTATTTAGCCACGAGGTCCTCGTAAAGTTATGTCAAACACGGACAAAAAAACGACAATCGCACCAAAACCGCCCGGGCATATTTTAATGAAATTTTCACTATCTCATAGGTTTTTCTTAATGTCATAGAATAATAAGGAAAGTACAAAAACTACCAAATTTTGGGTTGCGCGGGTATAAAACGTGGTCGCATTTTTTTCCTTCAAGGTCGTTGGCGACTGTCTTCGTCTTAATCAGTTTAGTTCGATGAAATTGCTGGATAATGAAAATCTTGGGTTTATAAGGCCTTGGTATTATTGAGTAAGTAAAAGTAAGACATCTTCTTTTTACCCGGCTGCAAGGAAAGGGTTATGTTTTTCGCGCGTATCTTGTATGTTTGTAATATTCTTTATTACCTCTTATATTTCAAACTACTTGGCGGATTTTTATAATTAGGACATCATTAGATAGGTCTTGACCGCCCAAGTGTTCTTAGCTAAGTGCCGTTAAAAAAAAGGAACATGGCGGATTTTGGACGCCATATTGTGGGGGTTGCAATTTTTTTTTCTTTCCTACCCATCGAGTGGGGTATCAAAACGAAGGGTTTTTAGAGGATATTACAAAAATATAAAGAACTTATATTTTTAAATGTCATTCGAAAAAGAAAAAGATATATAAAAAGTTGTAAATAAAAAAAAGTTAATTTAAAAATCAAAAACCCGCCTGCTAAAAAGCGAACTAAAAAGCTGTAAACAAGAAAAATCATGCTGTGCAGTCGGAGGAGCAGGGGGTCAGCCAGTTTACGAATATGTATGACTGCACAGCATTTTTTTTTCTTGTTTACAGCTTTTTAGTTCGCTTTTTAAGCAGGCGGGTTTTTCTTTAAAGCGCCTTTCTTCATATGGCATTGCCTCTTAGTTTCTTACAAGTTTTAATTCTGTTCCGTTGGCATATTTCTCTATCTCTGGTTGAGTTTCTCTGTCTATTATATTCAATTTTAATCTGACTGGCAAATTATTTTCAGATATAATATGTTCCTGTTTCAAATTGGATGAATGTTTAAGTATCCACTCTAAAACTGGACTTGGTGGGACTAATAAGGACTGGGACCAAAGACATTGTAAGTAGGTTAGAGTTAGCGGTGTTGTGGCTTGATGTGTGAAGATAATTTCGCTGTAAATCAGCATCAGAACCTTAGGAGATCAGCCAAATGGAACGATGGCCCGGAAAGGTCGCTGTCGAGTAATCGTCGTAATCATTCTGCATTGCCGCCGTTATGCGAAGCTGATAGGTAAATAGCATAACTTGTAAAATGCCTCTAGATAGGTACTAACAATAATCTCAAGTTCTAGACAGACGGACAGCATTTGGGTGTACTGTGCAGTCGGTTAGCAGTTTCGATGCAGTTGTTCAGATGTGTTATGTATGCTGCACATAAACTGCATTCAAACTGCAAATTTGCATTTAGGAGTGCAGTTGAAATATAGTCCGTCTCTCTAGAGTCTTAAATCTCCTCATAATACCAACTATTATATTCCTTCTCCGTGATTTCCGAGATTGTACGAGTAGAACTCACTGCCGCCTAACATTCGAGTTCTAAAAAATAACTCACTTTTCATAAAGCGACTAAATGAGCGTTATCTCTCCTCACAGATATGACCTTTATAATACGTATATATATTTTACAATGCGTGTCCTCGAAAAGAGCGTTTTCCAAGCAGCCAAACTGTGCGGAAAGTGTCACTTTTTTTTACTCGTGCTTTTTACTTTCCTGTACTTTTTTATTTTTTAACTCCAACGTCAGCCCGCCGCATACAGTTTTTATTATTTGAGAAAAGTTTTAAAAATTAGTTGAGTAGGTACAGATTATCATTTATATAAAAGGTAAAACAAAACTAATACTTCATTTAAGGCGTTTTTAATTACTCTAGATTTAGATTTTGATCAATAAATTAATTTTAAATATTTATTAATTATTTTTGGCAGAATGAATATTTTGCTCGTGCCTTTTTGCGTTACGACGTGACAGCTATTTGCACATGCGCAGTAGATATGCCCGAGGAACTATGAACTATTAATTAATCTGTGGATATGCTGGAGCGCCCTTGAATAAGCGCCATTTTATTAATTTCTTGCTTGGTTCAGATATTTTTTTTTATTTCCTCGCACATTGCATAGTAAAATCTATTATATTATCTGTGGTAAAATGTTGTATGATACACGTGCGTAAGATGATTTCCGACTCGTGTCGATTTATCCAGTCATCGGAAATCACCTACTTTCCGCACTTGTAGCATAAGTAACTATTAAAATTATGTATTTAATATGAATATATTATTTGTGTAGGTGCCTATGTTTTTATATATTAGTCTTATAAATAAAACGTGAAAAACTTTTTTTTTTATCATATTCGCAAATTACAGTAAAAATTAAATCGACACGAAATGAGCGGAGAAGCAATGTTATATGCAGGTCTACGAACGATGGCAAAATGGACGAGTCCATTTTTTTTTTTTTTTTTTTTTCTGCGGGGCGTCTCGTAGTTCGGTCAAAGTGACTGACAACTACTTAACCGGACTTTCCCTGTGGAGACTAAGCTATATAGCCTCCAGCTGGGCACAAATTTCTAAAACTAAGCGACAACGCTGAGGGCTACCCCAGTTGGGGTCGAACCTCGGCTCAGGGCGTCGCTGGGGGGGCAGGCAATGCTGGATCTGACAAGTGATTTTACCATCCGTTCGGAAACTACCTACGTGGAGAAGAACGGACAAGAAACTCCTTTTTGAGATATAATAATTTAACTAGTGCTCAGCTTCGCGGGCTGGCGTGATTTTAGTTGAAAGGATACGCGACGGGCCTCAGCGGTGAGAACTGACGAATCGGAGGACGAGTCCACGAAGGCTCCTGCCTTTTAAACGCGTGGCCGCACTGGCTGGTGGGGAGTCTTCAGTGTATATTTGTTTAATTCGTTCACTTTTCTTCTCTTTCTGTTCTTTCGCACTGTGTATACATTTTTTTTTCCTTTTTGTGGGTCTGCTGACTCTGCTGTTAGAAATTTCTTAAGGGCAGTGCCTTTGTACTCTATTGTCTTGATGCGTGGTCTCTGTGCATTATATTGTGTGCCATTAATTATTAAATAAATTTAATTGCAAAAACTAAAAAAGGTACTGACAAAATCGCGACAGTTACCAGTTTATAAGGTCCCGTAGGTACTATATTTAGAATCTATGCAAATAGATATCTGTATGGCTATCTAATCAAACTGGAAGATCATGAATTGCAACTAACTTTGGAAAATCGTAAAGGAATATACCTAAATTAGAATCAGTTGAAGTATGAATGACGCATGACCACAAATGTGTATTTCCTAAATTAGGTACTTACAGAGAAATACCGCTAGTAAAAGCAATTGATAAAGTCGTTAAGTTTATCAATTAACAGTTAAACTATTATGATATAAAACCAAAATATTAGAAACATCTATCATTGTATTCTGTGTCGTCAAGATGACAGCAATGAAATTGGTGAGTTTAGTAAATATATAATTGTATAGATTGATTGTGATCACTGTTACTTTATTTGAGCGTATAATGGGACGTTCATGTTTTCAAGATAGTATTGTTTCCTAATGCTATGTAGTAGCATTTATTCACCATGCTATTTCTGAATCAGACTTATATTCTTCTACGTATATGTATAACTGAATTGATATATTTTCAGATTCTCATATTGGGGTTTACTGCCGTCGCGTACGGTCTCCCTTTAAATGACCAACAAGGGAAGAACCTGATCACTGGCGTCTTCATCCCATCTGATGCCTTCAAGAACCTGCAGGACAGGGCCAACGCAAACTCGCCCGACAATCAGCAACCCATACAAGGAAGCAACCAGGTTCAGATCCAGCAGCCGAACTACCAGCCGGTTAGCACGAACCAGCCACAGTACCAACCAGCTAACACGAATCAACCGCAATACCAACAGGTGAACACCAACCAACCGCAGTACCAAGCGGTCAGCACTAATCAGCCACAGTACCAAGCAGTAAACACGAATCAGCCGCAGTACCAAGCAGTAAACACGAATCAGCCGCAGTACCAACAAGTCAACACGAACCAACCGCAGTACCAGCCTGTTAATACCAACCAACCTCAGTACCAGACACCTGTCATAACAAACCAGCAAACAGATCAAAACAACCAGCAGCCCATTAGCAACAATCAGCCTATTATAGTTCAACCAGCACTGCAGAACAACCCACCACAAGTGTTGACTAACCAGCCTAATATAGTATACACCCAACAACCGCTGACAGCAAACAGCGACCCAAATCAACCAATTATGGTAATGACAAATCAGCCAAATAGCCAACCTAACCAGCCAATCGTGTTGGTGCAACAGCCTTCGACTTCATCTAATCAGCCAATCTATGTGCAGCAGCAACCGAACCAACAACCAACTCAAGTGGTATATGCCACCAATCCTTCTAACGGGAACCAGATACAAGGAACGTTGGTGCAATCTCCGAATCAGAACCAGCCTGGCTCCACAGTATACACTCTGATACCATTGAATAACCAGAACAGTATGAATTCTAATTCTAATGGTGGCTCATACCTAATTCCAGTTCAGTCCGGCAATTCCAACCCGATCATATTAAGTACAAGCCAATAAAGGGATTCGAAACCTTTCATTCGAAAGCTACGTTTTGAGAGAAGATATATTATAATAAATTAAAGTTAGTCTATTATATTTCGGTGTTACTTCATTTACCTCCTGAATAACATTTATAGGTTCTGAGTTGAGAAATTCGGATACCTAGCCCAAATTTACAAATATTTCTTTGCTTTCGAATCAAAACCATGCTGAGTTTGTAATTCATGGATCTAAGCACTTTAAGATTAGTAATAGTAAAAATTATACAATGTACGTATAAATTTAGGCCCCTGGGGCCGTTTGTCCGATAGTTGTCAGGATACCTCTTTGGGAAAATGTCTAGTTTAGTAATCATTAACACACACATTCTCAGCATACATTCACGCATTCGTTTCTGTTTAATGTGAGTTTTTACTTCACACACTAGAGAATAACATCATGGATAAACAAGGCCTTACATCGTGTGTCGTCTATGCCATTTATTATTTTACAATGCATGTCCTCGAAAAGAGCGTTTTCCAAGCAGCCAAACTGTGCGGAAAGTGTCACTTTTTTTTACTAGTGCTTTTTACTTTCCTGTACTTTTTTAATTTTTAACTCCAACGTCAGCCCGCCGCATAGAGTTTTTATTATTTGAGAAAAGTTTTAAAAATTAGTTAAGTACATATTATCATTCATATAAAAGGTAAAACAAAACTAATACTTCATTTAAGGCGTTTTTATTACTCTAGATTTAGATTTTGATCAATAAATTAATTTTAAATAAGTATTCATTAAATATGTTTGGCAGAATGAATATTTTGCTCGTGCCTTTTTGCGTTACGACGTGACAGCTTTTATTAGTTAATCTGTGGATATGCTGAGCGCCTTTGAATAAGCGCCATTTTATTAATTTCTTGCTTGGTTCAGATATATTTTTTTATTTCCTCGCACAATGCATAGTAAAATGTTGTATGATACACGTGCGTAAGATGATTTCCGACTCGTCTCGATTTATCCACTCACTCGCTTCGCTCGCTCGTGAATAAAAATAGCACTCATCGGAAATCACATACTTCCCGCACTTGTAGCATAAATAACTATTTCATTCCATAAAAGACATGGCGGCTGTTAAAAAATGGCGCCAAATGAAACTTCCATCGTTAAAAAGCTGCTCAGTAAAATTATGCAAAAGGCGATGCATGTGAACAAATTGGAAATTTTCGAATAAAATATCAACTTATCAATACGCTATTGGAATGGAAAGAGGTCTCTATAAAACTAGAATAGATGCAGAAGGAGCTAAAGATTCTATCTTTAGAAGTTCTCAATGTTTGTTTTCCGATTGCCTATTTGTGGTTTTATATAGCCCCACGTGTGTTGCTGATCTACTCCACACATGCACCTTGCAAAACTTAAGAAGAAACATTCGAAATTGACGGTCAGAAAATGAAGAAGTTTGGTAAAGAATCACTACAGCGAACAAATTAATTTAGATCGTAATTCCGTATAGGATCTACCTCAATTCAAAATACACTGCAGGTACGATGTTACGAAGTCTCTATTATAACTTCTTTTTTTATTTTATTTATATTCACTTAATGGTAAGTAACTTATAAACTAAGCCCCACAAAACCGTTGTAATGGTTTGACTGTGGGATCGGTGAGTCTCTATACACTAATTATTAAATTTCATACTTAAAGCTAATTATTACTTAAAGACACATTTTTAAATAATATATTTTTAAACGATTTTTAAAGCTGTTTTTATTAGTTTCACTCCTTATATCTGCCGGCAGACTGTTCAATAGATATGGTATTCGTTTTTTTAGGGTTCTGTCACCAAAGTAATTTGTGACTCTGGGTACATTGAATCTGCCAGCAGCCATAGATCGTGTGTTAAGGTTGTTGATTACGTAAGTTAAGTTATGCTCTTGGGTACCATGGTGGTTAACTGCTAAAAGATACTTATGTTTGTAACTGATCGGTAGAATTTTACATATTTTGAATAGTTTCCTACAATCTTTCCTATAACTTCTTGTAATTAATGTTGTCTTTTTCATTAATTACCGATTTAATTAATACGGGGAGTATTAATTAGTCAAGATAGAGCAATATAAAATAGTTTTTAATTGCTTTAACATGTCGCGACATCAGTTAAGATAAATAAATTGAAGTAACAGTGAGGTAGGAATATGCAAAGGTAACTAAGTAGGTACCATGTACTATTTAAGTACATTATGTGCTTAGTATAGCTAGGGCCTAGGGCTAATGGATGTAATCAAATCAAGAAATGTAGAAAATAATAATCGTATGAATAGTTAATAGAAACGGTTCTTGAAGTTACTTCACTAATGCAAATATGTAGGTACTTTCGAATTACGATAACCCAGGTAATGTGAAGACCATGTCGGTGATTATTGAAATGGGAAACGTGCACACCTATGACGTCAGGCCCTCGGTAACTGTCTGTTGGGATTTTCAAATTGCCTTTGGACTTGGGACTCCTTGCTAAATAATAACTGCCGCATGGATTGATAAAAAAAAAAGGTTGGTCCGTGAATAAATGGGTGACCCTGATCCCTGACCATGTATTTCAAATCGAGACTCCTCCTTACTGCTCCGGTTAGACTGAAACCGAGTCCAATATACCTAGTTTGGCTAGACAAAAGATGGGCCTTTAAGATTACCTACTTATCTAAAACTAGCTGTTCCCCGCGGCTTCGCTCCCGTGGAACACCCCACAGGACACGTTTTCGGGATTAAAAAATAGCCTATGTCACTCAGGAATAATGTAGCTTTCTATTGGTGAAATATTTTTTTAAATCGGTCCAGTAGTTTCGGAGCCTATTCGGTACAAACAAAAAATCAAAAAAAAAAAAATGGTATAGATAATAATAATTGAGTCATTTATTCATAAAATTTCTTATTTACTATACTTTTAAATATTTTTAGCCGACTTCAAAAAAAGGAGGAGGTTCTCAATTCGTCGGAATTTCCACCCCATACAACGGCTTCTTCGTCAAGGACCCGACGACGTCTCCTCCGGTATCGGGTGTACTGGCGTCTGGCCGCTACACGCACGCGACACGCAACTGTGTGATCTCGGCGGACCACCAGTACTCCTGGCGCCTCGCTGACTGTGCGTGGACCCGGCGGGGCATAGACGCGTCGCTGGGTCGACGTCGACGGGTACGGTTGTTGCCGACTCCCGGATTCAGGCCTGGACAATAGTGGCCTCCTCGAGAAGTTCCCTGTCTATGCGCTTGCGCGCCCACGTTCGTTCGCGGGGCCGGCGTATCGCGACCGCCGGTGGTCTGGGTGGAGACGTCGAAACGGATATATCGGTGATCCGATAGCGTCCCCACCTCCACGGCGACATGCCAGTCGCGGATACGGCTCGCGACAGCAGGGCTAGTGAACGAGAAGTCCACTACTGACCCGACCCGCTGTCGCACGCACGTGTAAACCGAGCCCCGGTTTAGGATGACCAGGCCGGTGGTTACTGCCCACTCCTCCAGCGTCTCACCCCTAGCATCGGTTACCGGAGATCCCCACGCCGAAGTCTTGGCGTTGAGATCTCCTAGCAACAGCACAGGGCGAGGGTGGAGTCGGCCTACGACGGCGTCCAACTTGACAAGGAAACTCTCGAATTCGGTAAGACTCTTGTTGAGCGAAAAATACACACCAACTACGCCAACGCCGTCCGCGAGAGCGGCCACCCTAGAGCCCCGCCAATAATGGCCACCAAACCGTCGAGGTCGCCAATCCAGTTATCTCTGGATGGGACGAAATACGGCTCGGCGACCACAGCCACGTGAATCGACCACTCTGCCCTCCTGAGCTCTGGCAGATTAGTTGATATAATATTACCCTGGAGGAAATGATAGAGCGCCATTATGCGCAATCCATTCCATTACACATTATACATTCAAGAGGGGGGGGGGGTATGCATCGTGCCCTATGTCCAGACAACGATAGCACCGCAATGGCCTCGGTTGCTGCAGCTTGACCCTCGCTGCGACCTACCCCACCAGCAGTCGACCACCATCAGTGACTTTTTTCGCCGCCGCCACTAGGCACCGCACCCAAATCAGGGTTGAAGACCTCCTACAGCTTGGCAGCCAAAATATCCGCCTTATCGGCGCTAGAGGCACCCGACACCTCGAGCAGCCGCCGCCTGGGTAGTTGGCGTGGACCTACCCTCCGCGGGGTTACTGGGCCCCTTCCCGGCACTGCTAAGGACCGGCCCAGGTTTAGCGGGCCCCTCCTGTCCACTTGTCCGCAGCGAGCGGTGGGCGGAAGGTTTCTCTCTCCATAGCCTCTATACGGGCACCCACCATCTGCCCGCACTGCATCATGCAGATGCGCGCGATCTTCTTAATCTCCGCATCCACAAGTGCTGGGGCCGATGATGGGGCCGGAGATGGAGCTGACGACGGTGCCAGCGGTGGGCTCGTGACGGTAGAAGCTGCCATCTGGGCGGTGAACTGCCGCTTGAGGTCCTCTAACTCGGATCGTAGACGGCCGTTTTCCTCCCACAACTTTGCCGTCTCGTCCGTGGTTGTGCGGTGTACCTCAACCGCCTCCTGAATGTCGATCACCGCCTGCTTCAGGGCATGGGTGAAAGTGTCCTTCAGGTTGCCCGATTTGGTGGCCTTCAGGACGACCTCCAGCCCGTCCATCACTTGGCGACTGAGCGCCACTGCTGATATTTCTCCACCGGCAGCCGTCCGAGCCGAACGCCACTCTCGAGCCTGTCGGGCCAACTCGCTGACGTCGTCAGCCGTGACAGCCTGTCGCTGCGCCCGCTTTGCAACATTCGTCTCCGCCTTATTTGCCCCTAGCAGGGGCGAAGTGGAGCCACCGCTCTGGTCCGCACTCATGTGCCCAGGGCCGCTCTGCTCGCACTCTGCAGGGTCGCACTCTCGGGACCGACAGGTTCTCCTCACTCGAGAAGAGACCCAGCGACCCCGAGTCCTTGCTGCGCGGACGCTTCCTCCAAAATTTGGAAGTGCCGCGCGAGTCCTGGTCAGACAAGTTGTCTCTAGGACCTGAGCCTCCTCTTGTTGCCGTCGGCGACGGTAAGAGGTAGGTCCACATGGGGACTTGAGACTCCTCGGCTCTTGTTGCCGTTGGCGACTGCAAGTGGTGCGTCCACTTTGCGCAGTCACTCCAGGTTCTCCTTATCTCGCTCGTGTCTCTATTGGCGCAGGTCGACGGTGGTCTGCCGGCCCGCGAGACTATTGGTGATACGATGGGGCTGCTCTCTAAGAGATCCCTAGAGGGCCGGGGCTCACCCTTGCGTTGCGCAAGTGCACCCGCCTGAGGTTTTTTTTCCTTTAGTTGCTGGCCATTTTTTGTGGTTCATTTTTAAGGGTGAAGTCCCTTTCCTTGCGCTAGGGACCGGATAAAAACCCTCCGGCCATTCATACCCTCGGCACGCGAGACCTTGGGATTGGGTTCCATCTCTACTCCACGCCCACTCGACCTACCCTCTGACAGCAGAGGGGGGAGTAGGCGTTAGATGGCCACCGCAGCGACAGACTAGCCCTCCCGCCTCTAGCCCGTGACCTTTCCTCGTGTGTTCAAATTAGTCGCCCGTCCCAACTGTCCACCCAATGCGGGTGGGCAGTTGGTGCCGACGTTGCCCAAGGTACGCCGCGTGGAGGCCTTCAACTTGCACCCCAACCTACCTACCCTACTCTATCCTACATACCTACCTACCCTACCCTACATACCTACCCTATCTACCCTACGGGTAGGGTACCTATCAATTTCTATTTATTTGAATAAGAAATAATACTACAATACGAATGTAACCAACTTTTGTTTCTTCTTCTTTAATCGGTCCCTCATTACTGAGGATCGTGGTCACTGGACCCCTTTAAGCGGACAATCTGCCTCCATCGATGCCGGTCCAGAATTGACATCACTACCTGCTGGAGTTTGCTTGAGGAAGTAGCTTCTTTCACTTGGTCAGACCATCGTGTTGGCGACCGGCCTCGTGCACTTTTCGTTTCGGTATTGCCAACAATGACCAGTTTTTCTAGACTTCTATCTCCCCTTCGCATTAAGTGACCGAAATAGGTCAAAATACGCTGTAGGCATACTGTAGACAATCTGGTATTGATATCGAGTTGGGAAAGGATAGGCACATTTGTGCGTTTGTTTTGCTGTCCATGGTATTCGGAGCATCCGCCTCCAGCACCACATTTCGAATGTGTCTACCCTCTGTCTTTCCCTTGCTCGGATGGTCCACATCTCAGCTCCATAGAGGAAAATGGGGAAAATTAACTACTCTGACTAAACGAGCTTTGGTTTTATAACTTATGCCACGATTTTTCCAGATGTTCTGCAAGCGTGTCATAGCATCCTTAGCCATAGCTATCCATCGTTTTATTTCTGGGACGCAGCTGCCTTCAGTATTAATAATAGACCCCAGATAAATGAAACTATCCACAACCTCGATGCCTTGGATGCTGTAGGCGCCCGATAGCTTTTCCGCACGATCTATCACCATAAGCTTAGTTTTCTGCCTATATATTTATTGCAAGCCCCAACTTGCCACTCTCCACCTCCAATCTATGCAATATCTCCTTCATGTCGTCATATGTTGAAGCAAGGAGAACAGTATCGTCAGCGTAGCGCAGATTGGATATGCGCTTTTCACCAACAGCAAACCCCCCTTCCCAGCCCTCAAGAGTTTTCTGAATTATATACTCACCGTATATATGGAAGAGCAAGGGTGAAAGGATGCATCCCTGTCTAACGCCTTTGTTGGTGGAGAACACATTTGAACAATCGGTGTCTATTCTGACGAAAGAGCGGTTACTGATGTAGAGGCATCGGATCAGGTCAATAAGATGCTGAGGCGCACCCATTTCCTTTAGCACCTCCCACAGCTTATCCCACTGCACACAATCAAAGGCCTTAGTATAGTCAATGAAACACATTAACACAGGGCTGTTAAATTCCCGGCTTTTCTCTATGATTTGGCGAACGTTCAGGATTTATTCCCACGTTCCTTTTTTTAACGAACCCTGCTTGTTCCTCTGGAATTTGTGGATCGAGAAAGTGTTTCAGCCTATTATTTATTATGTACAAGAGTATCTTGCTGACATGTGGAGTAAGTGCTAAATTCCTGTAGTTGCTGCAGTATTTGGTAGAGCCTTTTTTATGAAGTGGAATAAGAACGGACTCTGTCCACTCCTCAGGCCATCTCCTGGTCTTCCAGATGGAATTGCAGATGCTTAAAATCTGCTTCACACCTTTGGGATCTAGGTTTTTAATTAACTCAGCGGGCATTCCATCTTTACCGGGAGATTTTCTGTCCTTGAGGCATCTTTCCACTTTATAATATTAGCATAGACAAGACTCTTTTTTTTTTTTTTTTTTTATTATCTTTATTTTAAGGGACTTTTGAACACAGTTCACGTCAGTCCCATCATAAACTAATCTTAAGTTAACTAAAAAAAATTATTAAACTAAATAAAACAGTGCTTTAAATACTGACTAATGAATAAATCATTTTAGCCTCACGGGACTGAGGCCGAGCCAGAAAATAACAAAATATGCCCAAGTCTAACCTATTTATATTGAGTTAGACAAGACTCAAGAGTAAAACTGTGAAGAAACGTAGTAGAACAGAACGCCTGGTTTACGTAAACCACATTAAAAATATCCTACTGTTTCACTACTGAATTGCTAAATCTAAGGCGAAACCTCCGCCCCTAAGACGAAGTAAAGGTTACGCTATTTAGAGCCTTTTGCACATCACTGTACCCGTGTAGTCTTTGGGCTCACTACACCAAAAGAAGCTTAAATACCATACGGGTGCAATACAATAACTCGTTTAGGGCGATGATGGGGCTGCCCTAATATTGTAGCGCCTCAGGTATGTTCGCAGAGGCACACACCGATGGTTTGCACGCGGTTATGCGCAAGCGCGCAGCTTCTATGGTGTGCAGGGTACGGGCCAGTTCCAACACCTTCCTAGCGATGATCGCGGAAAGCTTGGATTGCTCTTTACTCCGGCATTGTTCTGTCAGACATGTCTCTGTGCCAATGCCGGAGAGAAGATACTAATACATTTTTTTTTTCTTGTAACGAATGTAATTTATTCTGTTTTGATTTGACATTACTTTACTTTATTTTGCTTTGACTTTACTTGTGACTTGATTTGAAATTACTTTATGTTTTGACCGTTATTTATCTGATATTATTTTTATTTTTATTATTCTGAAGTTTTTAATGAATGTAAAATGGGTTTTGAAAAGTTACCTGAATAAAGAAATTTTATTATTATTATTTATTAAGACGACCCACTGACCAAGGCGAGTCGTGTTCATCGTGTATTCCCGGGATGGGGTGAATCCGGTGAATCAGGCCAGTGAGTCAAGGCCATGACGTACTGGCCTGATTCGCCCCATCCCATCTGTGACTGCTGATGCATTCCACAATTTTTTGCGGTCTTCACACTATGCTCATGTATCTAGACTAAGGTGGAAAAATCAAAACCCGAACGCTATCTAGCGAACATGTTTTATATAGTGAGTGAAAAACAAAAGCTAAACTGCACAGTGCTCTATCTTATCAAAGTACAAAAATCCGCATTAGGAGTCTTGTAAAATGCCCCAAACCTCAGACTAAGGGACAATTTCACCAATGAAACTAATCGCGATTAGTTGAACTAAACTCAATTTATGCAAATGTAGCGTTCTGATTGGTAGTTTCTCAGCGGTCTCAACCAATCATAACGCTGTATTTGCATAAACTGAGTTTAGTTGAACAAATCGCGATTAGTTTTATTGGTGAAATCGGCCCTAAGTATCCCTAAACTATTTAACTATAATGTATCATTCGGGGTTTTGGCGGGAACGTGATGGCGTCTATGTTGCATCTCTGTTTTGTTTTCCTAATATAGTGTTAAATTGAATATTAATTAAATTGTGTTTTTTTATTCTAATAATATTAGTAAACGTGCACGAGTGTGGGTAAAGGTGTGGTCACTTTTCTGGTGACCACACCTTTACTTGAAAATTAGGGAACGTCGAAAAAGCCAAGAAAAGTATGTAATACTTCCATGGATTCATACCTTAATGGTGAAAATACACACATCTCTAAATGGGCACTCACTAGTATAGTAGGCATGTGTTGACCGGCCGGCCAATAGGACATATGCAAACTTATGTTATTATGGCAAACACACACACAATTTAAATTTTCATGGCAGATAAAGCCATGTGTAAACTCGCTTAGAAAGCATTTACAACAAAATAATGATGATTTGCAAAAGTTGACTTGTGGTGTGAACGTCGCATTGCCACAAGACGCATCAGATTCGCAGACGCACGCGTCTCCGGCATTCTAAATGTTTGAATTTCGCGGTCTACATTGATGGGTCTTGTCTTGTTGACCCTGAGTGTGGACCGCTCTTCTTATTTTTATGCTATCTGTGTGTATGCACTTTAGTCGATCATGGAAGACACTAATACTAAATCGATTGTGAAATGTCATGACAGTAAAATGACATTTCGTAAGTGAATAATACAATACAGTACATCACTAGTGTTTAAGCCAACATGGTGGTTGCGGTGCAGTTTGTCATTTACGGAAAGACAAAAACTAAATAATTCATTAGTGAAGCATTACAAAACTACGAAAATGTCGTCAACAGAGCCTTCCCAGAATAAAACCTGGGAGCTCTCCCTGTATGAGCTGCACCGAACGCCTCAGGAGGTGATAACCGACGCCACTGAGATCGCGGTGTCCCCCCGCAGTTTACACAGTGAATTAATGTGTCCAATTTGTTTAGACATGCTCAAGAAGACTATGACTACAAAGGAATGCCTCCACAGATTCTGCAACGACTGTATTATAACTGCCCTTCGTTCTGGCAACAAGGAATGTCCTACTTGTCGAAAGAAGTTGGTGTCGAAACGCTCATTGAGGCCGGACCCCAACTTTGATTTGTTGATCTCAAAGATATACCCCAGCAGAGATGAGTATGAAGCTCACCAGGAGCGGTTATTGACGAAGCTGAGTATGTCACATTCACAGGCGTCATTAGTTAACTCTATCACGGAGGGAATAAAACTGCAGTCTCAAAATAGGCCTCAGAGATCTCGTAAGAATCACGAGGATAACAGTAACACTTCTAACTCGAATGGTAACAACACAGAAAATGCTCAAAATGGTAGTACAGGGACAGTTCCTGCTGCTCCAAAGGATGGTACATCTACAACAGGCATCCCAACACCGTCAGGCCAGTCCACGTCCAACCCAGCCTCAGTGAGGAGCACACCGTCTCCTGTGCCATCCAATATCAGCTCGGTGTCAAAAAACACAAGCACCACTAAAAGGGCTAAGTCCATTTTGACATCTGAAAGGAGCGAGGAAAGTGAATCTAGTGATGGCAGGTTTGATATAATATGCTTTTTTTAATAATATGTATTTGCCTACATAGTTACTGTATTTTGCAGAAAGATTTGGCTTTAAGCATGTTCATAGTTGATTTTGCTTTTTCTATTAAGGCACATAGATTCTGATAGTATTCTAATAAAACCCACATGACATAGGTATCATTTTATTTCTTCAACACTATTATTAATGCATTTTATAATATACTGCTAAATGTGTTTTAGCTATTGCTTCTATAATGATGTTGATTAAATCTAAAGTGAGAACCAGATAACAAAAAATTAAAGCCACTCACACCTGTCTACCAATGTATTCCAATATTTCAAAAAAATATGAAAAAAATGTAAAGGCAGTGTCTCTATCACAATAAAACAAACATATTGCGGTAAGGGGTGCGTCCTTGACTGTGTCACTTGGCATGCAGTAATGAGTTAATATCACATAAACGTGTGGACAGATATCATGATTTAAACGGACAAAATGTTTACTAAGCCTGAGAACAAAATTATAAAAATATCTATATAAACAAAGAATCATGTTATCATTTATCATTTCAAGTTAGTTTGTTGTACCTTTTGGTAGAAGTCCACCATCACTGACTTTTATTTTTTTGTTACCTGGTTCTCAATTTAATTGTTGATTTATTTATTTAAATTTTTACCTTAACCTTAACACTATCCTTACAAGTCACCCTAAAGCTATAGGCAACTCACAAACTCAAATATAAACTTAATACAATATCTACACCGAAAAAAACAGCAAAATACATAAATACTATTTCCTAAAATCAAAACCATGCCATAACTAAACTAATAAAAAAAATTGCAATATCCACTGAATGTTTCACGGTCCACTGCTGGATATGGGCCCGTCTCTTTTTAGTTGTGACTATTAATACATAAATACTATTTCCTAAAATCAAAACCATGCCATAACTAAACTAATAAAAAAAATTGCAATATCCACTGAATGTTTCACGGTCCACTGCTGGATATGGGCCTGTCTCTTTTTAGTTGTGACTATTGCAACCAGTCTGCTAAATTGCAACAAAACATTACATATAACACTATCAGAATATCAGCGCAGCGTTATTTTCTTTTTAATTTCTTTGCACATGCTGAGATAGGAGCCTTTTTGGTCTCGCATGGGGTTATTTTTATTTTTTGTGTTTTGCTTATCTCGTGTCTCCTGTGCGGGTCACAAATAAAAAAAATTCTATCTTTCTTACTTTCAACATGCCTGGCTAACAGCAATAGTCTCGCCTCTATAATATGGAACTAAACATAACTGGCAAAACTTGTGTGCTAAAGGAATATCTCAGCCTAATCTTTCAAAGAATACAGAAAGTAACTTTTATTTGACACAGTTGAGACACTACACAAAAACATGGCTTTTATGTTGTTTTATCCATTGATCGGAATAGGTAGAGCAATTTTGTGGGATTCCTTGACAATATCTTAATATGGATATGCCTTTAAACCCCACTTAGTTGGTATTTAATATGGTCATAACCTGGAAAATGCATTATAGTGGCAATAAAAAAAGGGTGATAAGAGTGGTAAAAGTCATTGTTATTATGTGTTGCGTATTGGTACATAATACTACTTGTAAAGCCGCAAAATTATTTTTATAGTAAAGAATTTAAAAATAATAAAGAATTTCAAAGTATAGCAATGAAAGTAAATATTTATTTTTGTCAGAAGAAAAACATTTGATTATAACAAATCATAAAATCCTGCTTCTCATAAGACTTATCACACAACATATAATTTGAAGTGATTGCATCAAATATACCATGATTAATAAATCATGTATAAACTATTCCAGAACTGAAGGTGAGAACTCCATGGACACAGAAGGCGAGGGGGAGCCTCTGAACCCCAATGAGATAGAGCTTGTGTTCAAGCCGCACCCTACAGAAATGACTGGAGACAACCAACTGATGAGAGCTCTGAGAGACAGCTCTGTCAGATACTTGAAGACCACTGCCAATGCCTCTGGTAATTTCATATTTAGACATAACCAGAAAGTTGTTATCAACAAGCAGAAAATGCTTTTTAGTTCATTTCTTGCTTTAATAGCACATAGGGGTGTTAGGTCCTAATATAAATGATATACCTAATGGTAGTCAGTTACCACAAATAATCCAAAACACAATCTTGACTTTAATTTAGAAGACTCATTAAAAATCTACCAAGTGGTAGTGGTCAAGCGCAAGCCAATAAACAAAAAAAATATAATGTAATAGTCCAGAGAGACAATTTCAATAAGCAACTCTTACAAATTAAGTATCTGAAAGTAACAAGCCTTTGCCTAGCACATACTTGAAAACCAGTACCAGATCAAGGTTTGGATACAAAATAAACATTTTGAATTGGTTAAGTTACTCAAGTTGTTTGTTGTAAATTAGTTCAAATTAACACCCTATGCATAAAATTGGATATGAATAGAAAAAGACCAAGGTCTTCAATTTTGTTGCCTACTTGGCAGTTGAATGAATAAATATAAAAGTTACAATTTTGCTTAAAGAAATACCAAAATTTTACAGACTGTCAACAAGTACTTTGTAACTTGCTAATAAAAAAATTCTGGCCAAGTGCGAGTCGGACTCGCGCACGAAGGGTTCCGCACCATTATCGCAAAAAACGCCAAAAAAATCACGTTTGTTGTATGGGAGCCCCCCTTAATTTATTTTATTTTAATTTAATAATAATTATTTTTTGAAGTGAATATACAACTAAATATTCTGTGAATATTTCAAGCGTTTACCTGTTGCCGTTATTAATATCGAGCAAAAAACGGCAAATAAAACACGTTTGTTGTATATAACAACAAATACTAAAAATATAATTTTATTATATTTTTAGTATTTGTTGTTATAGCGGCAATAGAAATACATCATCTGTGAAAATTTCAACTGTCTAGCTATCACGGTTCATGAGATACAGCCTGGTGACAGACGGACAGACAGACAGACAGACGGATCGTGAAGTCTTAGTAATAGGGTCCCGTTTTTACCCTTTGGGTACAGAACCCTAAAAACAACACCAAGGTACCTCAACAGCGAGACTTAAATTTCATCTACATTACATAAAATAATTATTTTTTGTTATTAATATTTACCATAATAGATCTGGATAGGTTAAAGAACCTATTCTTTTGATAGCGTGGATTTAAAAATCCAAACTATACTGCAAAATCTGTAGATATTTTTGACTAAATGTCATAACTCTAATTTTCAGTGGACCATCTGAGCAAGTACCTGGCGATGCGTCTTACTCTTGACCTGGATGCTGAGTTACCAGAAGCATACCGTCTCCTCAACTTCTGCATCTATGTGGCGCCAGCTCCTGGGCAGTTCGTGCCACTGGCTGGCTCACAGACGCTGCGCCAGATCAATGACAAATTTTGGAAGGTAAGGAAGGTAATAATTATCAATTTCAAATACAAAACTTAGTTATAATGCATGTTTGAAGACTGTGATGAAGGGCTTAATTACTTTAAATAAAATCAAAGGAATGGGCTGATCTTGGGATGTTCAGGTTGGTCCATGCAAGCATGCCAAGCAACCCGTTGGCTGTTAGTTGTAGAACTGTGACAATTGTTACTGACAGTCAGTGTGTGTTACCTAATGACTGGTTCATAGAGATTGGATACAGTTGCTTCATGTAAAGAACTGGTACTCATCATTACATCCGGTTAGACTGGAAGCTGACCGCATCTTAGTTGGGAATATGCTGGGCATTCTAAATAGAAGCTTGCAGTCTGTGTATGTACTGGTTGCTGGAAACAGGCTAGCATCCTTTTACGTAAGAATTAATCCCCAACTGTTTTGCATGCACAATCCTACCCCTTTAGCATGGGGTCAGCGGTGGAAATAAAATTTGGTGGTGGACACTAGATGGCGCGACATGCATGGATTTGTTTTTGAATTTTGTGTAAGATTAACGTTCTCTAGAATTAATAATAAAAAAATTATTTTCTTGTTTAATCAACTCTCCTAAGCACACAATTATGGCTATTGGGCTCTTTATTCACATTTCAAAGATTATTTGAACGGATAATTTAAAATGCATTCCACTCGATTTTTAAAATTTGTATTGAAACACATTTTGGTACACTGAAACTGTAAAAACGTGCATAAAATATTAAAAATCAAATTGTCAGTGTATTTAAGGAAATAAGAATCACGAACCGAGTAATCCCTTTTACTTGCAAGTCACTGCTAACACCATCTATCGCTTGGCACAGAACCAACCGCGTTCGGTGTACTCTTAGTAAAATATCGGCTTAGTCCAACGGAAAACGCCAGTTACGTCGGCATGGTTTCTTTGTATGGGATGAGGCATGTGTATGCTAGTATTATATTATCTGTGACTTTAGGAAGGTAGGTGTGATGTTATATTAGAACAGGAAGCATTGTATGCATGAACTGTATTTTTATTAACCAAAGATAATCCCAACTAGATGTTTAATATTCCGTGAATGTTAGAATGCTGTGAGTTCAGCTTTGTATGCACCACTATCCCTTATTAATACATTGTTTATGTCATCATCATATCAGCTGAAAGACGTCCACTGCTGGACATAAGCCTCCGCCAAGCGTCGCCAGAATGACCGGTCCCGTGCGTCTCGCATCGAGCGGATCCTCGCAACCTTCACTAATTCATCGGTCCACCAAGTGGGAGGCCTTCCAACGCAACGTCTTCCGGTTCGCGGTCGCCTCTCCAGAACTTTTCTGCCCCTTCGGCCATCCGTTCGGCGAGCAATATGCCCTGCCCACTGCCACTTAAGTTTGATCATTCTTCGGGATATGTCGGTAACCCTGGTTCGCTTGCGGTTCTTTACATTTCTGATTCAATCACGCAAGGAAACTCCGAGCATAACCCTCTCCATTGCCCTTTGGGTGACTGTAAGCTTTCTGATGAGGTCCATTGTGAGCAACCACGTCTCAGAGCTACAAGTTGGCCCTATACAACTGGATCGTTTGTCCCAGGTAGACATAGTCGTCCACAACTTCGAGTGTAGAGTCTCCGACCTAGATAAGTGGGTGTAACATGGGCAATCAATATCACCTTGGTTTTGAGGTCATCGAGCATTGTACTGAGATCCTCTATGGTCTCAGCCATGGCCACTAATTCGCTCGCAAACTGAAGGTGAGTGATGTACTCGCCGTTGATGTTTATGCCTAGCCCTCTCCAGTCCAGAACTCTGAAGACAACCTCCAGTGCAGCGTATGTATGTGGTCTACAGTGCTGAAGCCTTTACGGAATCTGGCTTGTTCGGGAGGCTGGAAATCGTCAAAAATGCGCGCGAGACGATCCGTGATGACTCTTGAAAACAGCTTGCAGACATTGCTAAGTGAGATGGGCCTATAGTTCTTCAGCAGGGCATTGTCACCCTTCTCAAAGAAGAGTACCACCACACCCTGCACCAAGCGTTTTCAAACAGCTTCTGAAGGGCCTTAATTAATGGATTTCCATCCGCCTTCAAGAGCTCGGCCATAATTCCGTCATGACCCGGTGCCTTATTGTTTTTAAGCTGTTTAAGAAGTTCTTCGGTATAGTGTCGGGTCAATCTAACTCTAGGGGCGTTTGCTAGATTCGCGACGGCTTTAATGATTGACGTGTACAAATGTCCATAGAATCCCTCGAACTCTCTCAGAATCACATTTCTCTGTTCAGCGAATATCTTGAGGATATTCTGAGTATAAGGTACGCCACCCTGGTCCACACACCCTGGGACGGCCGGTCATCCTCTCAGAAATAGAGCGGGTTACCGGATTTCATGATTATCGAGTCCTCCCCCTCTCTTCGGACTTCAGATATACCTAACGTGACCATTTATTCTTTAACTCAAAACGGGACATTGGCCACAATTCTTATGTAACTAAGATCTTCAAAAAAGTTTTTTAGTAATACATTTTTCAGTACTTAAGAAGTAGTTTTTTAAGTGCTGATAAATTTTTAAAAGGCAGGCATAAGAGCAAGCCATCTGGTTTTGCTATAGCCGAGCATTTGTTGATATTCTGTTTCAGTGTCGGCGCAAAACTCCTTTAGAGCTTCAACTCGAATCGTGTAAATTTAAAAACATTTATATATCTTCACAATAATATTTTCGTAATCTAAGCGTAGCCTGTCTGCAGCAGATTTTATTGCATTGTGAATTACATGGGTTCCACATCCAATACCTATTACTTAATGGCTTTTTCAGATATGATTGTAATTCATGGTCGGCTCGACTACTTAAATTTTCGCGCGGTTTCAGAAAACGGGACAATTTTGCGTCCCAGAGTTCATTTTGGGGACATCGGGACTCGTAATTATAAAATGGGACAGTCCCGTTCATAACGGGACGTCTGGTCACGTTAGATATACCTATAATATACTCCATCGTAATTTAATTGTTTATAAAACAACAATTTATTACTTTAAATGTAAACAGTGTTTATTTATTTTTCAGATAAACAAGCCACTGGAAATGTACTACTCGTGGAAGAAAACCTAGATATAATCAACAGTTTAGTAACATACTGAAATAGAAGTGCAGTGATAAAGTATTTATAAGTATTTTTTATTAATCTTAACGTACACAACACGATTAAACAATGAGACATGGACTCTTTGATAATTGTGATAACTTGATAAGATTATATCAATGGAATATATCTCGAGAATATTAAATTTATTATAAGTTACGCTTTAGTTTTAAGTTGTCCTGTATTCATTGAATTGTATAATATTTTTTTAAGAATTCAGAATTACTAAATTGTTTTAAATACTTACATATTTAGAACGTTCCAATTTTAAAATTGTAAATATTTTTCTTCTTCTATCTTATGAATGATGCATTGAATCTAATACTTAATGTACTAATTTAGTACAACTGCGGTCACCATAATTGAATAAATATTTGAATAAAAGGCAGCTGCCTATGGAAAGTTGGATATTCTACGTAAATGATAGTCTGGATCTTTGCAGTACCTAAATAAGCAAATTGAATGCAGTTTTAAATGTAATGTACAAATTACAATATTGTGCAATTTTATTAAATGATTTAAATGACAGATGAAATTGATTTATTTTTAATATACCTAAGTAATAGATTTTACATGGAAATGCTTCTATTTAGGTACACTAAGTCAAACACCCTTGCTTGCCTTGTAGACTAAATTAAAAAGTAATCATCCCATTAGTCGTGGTCTGGCGAGACATTAAACGTCTTTATTGCAAAAGTACCTATCTAATTGATAAAACTAGATAACACAGATAAATGTATTTAAATATCTAGGCGAAGTATTTAGAACAGAAAATTGCATTGTACTTATCAAAAATTCAATGATAGCAACTTAAGTGCTTAATTAGGTACTATCACCAATATCAATCCATTTTATTTTATCATTATGAATAGGTATGTTTTAAGTGGGGTCAGAGCATAATCGCTTAATATTTACCATTTTTGCCTACGCACTAAATAATTATTTATGTAGGTACCTAATGTTATAATCAATATAATAATGTCCGACTCTTGTTAATTAAGATAAAGTTTGTAGTTAACTGTTGGGCCGCGATAACACTAAATAATTAATACAACAAAAATACAACAACGATCACACTAAATAATTTATTTTCCTTATAAATTCTTATCGGAAAGCTTTACACTAGCAATAATTAAAACAAAGGTAGGTACAATTTATAATGATCTCGAAACAAAATATCCCATACCTAACGAAAATAAGGACGGAAAACAATATCAGAAATAACAAAATATACATACATTTTACCTATAATTAACGATAAAGTGTTTACAAGTTACAACTAAACCACGAAGTTTACCTTCATGAACTAAACACGTCTAGAAAATGGAACAACGGTCATTTTGACTTAAGCAAAATCGCGCTTCCAATTTGAACATTCAAACCGGCGCGAACTTTAAAATTTACATAGTAGGTACCCCGTACTCGGTAACCGGCACTGCCCGGTATTTCTTCAAAACTTATCGTGCCGCGGAATGGTGAAAGATTCAATATTTTGTACTACATTAGACTTGACATTGAACTTTGTTAGCAAGCAGTGCCAGCAAGAATACAAGTTGCAATACAGTTTTTAAGTATCGAAAGTAAAACATAGGTACACAATGCACTGCTTGTTTTTAAGCGGTCATTATTCTGACGTCGGTACAAAATTTTTCCTAAACTTTTTGAATTCCCTTCTAAGTGCTTTCGTTACTTCTACTTTTAACAACTGCAATGCTTCATCAATTCCTTCCTTACTATCCGCTGATATTGCATTGGAGAGCCTCTCTAGTGTAGTGAAATCTATTTCTTCTATTGATTGAGCCTTTTCTAACAAAAGGTATACGTCATCCACGTAATTTCTGTGTGTTTGAGATCCACTTTCAGCGTTCTCTTTACAATTGAGCAACCTTTCAGTGTGCTCCCAAACACCTAGCGCTCGACGTCCATCATGCATTTTTGAGGTGTGCATATAATTCCTGAACAGGTTTCTACCTTTCTCATCGTTGAGACAATTTTCAATTCTGTCCGTGAAATGATCCAATTCAGATTTTGTTATTCCACCCGTTCCACAGCCGCAGGCAACAAAACATGAATCCATTTTAATGTCATTTATGAAACACCTCTGTTGTTTTGTTTCAAATATCGATCCAATAATCTACCAAACCTATTACATTTTGAACACAAACACAATCGGTACCGAACATTTTCGAAACTCACTAAGAGCTTTCGATAATCACAGGCATAACATTTAAATTTAAACACCAAACTTTTATCAAAAATATGATTCACTTGTGTGTGAGTAACACGAAGAAGTGAGGTTAACTACAAAAATAGGTTTATTCTCTGAGGCACGAGCCGCCAGCTTCCGTGCTCGGCGTAAATAAACTGCGTTTGTGGGCCTTGCTTGGCTGCTTGCGTATTGGTACGAGAAGTCACGAAGTTCACGATGCCGTGATAACGTAGTGCGCATGCTCGGCTTTCTTACGGTTTAAAAACTCCCGCCGGATATTCCACAAAGCCATTATAAACAAACTTTAAATATTCAAATGATTCGAAAAAAATAAGACAATAACAAAGAAAGGTTCCGCGTCTTACGAAGGTGCGAATGTGACTCGTATGAAAATGTGAAGCATTACATCACTACAGGTAGGTAAAAAATCGCCGTGACCTCGGTCGACGACTGGCGTTGTTCATTCATGGGAAATAATATCACCGAGGTGAAGCGAAGACAATAGTCTTACGCGTATAACCGCTCCGCTCCCCTTTGCACAAGACCGGTTGAGTCATACAGGGTGAGTTTTTCAAGTGGGCGTGGATGGCTAATCCGAAACTATGAGGAATATGGCGAAAAACACTAAAAGGAGACACGAGGTCAAGATTTTGATAAATAACAAATCTGCAAAATTGGATTTATGAAAAGTATCGAACCAGTTAATTTAAAAAAGAAACAAGCTGTATTATTACAACACTCGATAGTGTCGCAAAAAGGATCAAATTCTGTCAACTAATGACTTACGGCAAACCTATGGAAAGGGCTCATTTTAACAAAATACCTACTTGATTTTCCGTGCCACCCTAAATTTTATTTTAGTCGTAAAGAAAAGATGGCTATTGTTTTTTTTAAATAACCGGAATCGAATACTCAAGCTTAAGTCTAGGTACATTCAGTACCTATTACAATAATTTTGATTTCGTTTAGAATATAAGTACTCCAACGATTTTTCCATGTCATCAATTGCATGGTACCGAGTCTTCGTAGATTTCCTATTTAAAGACTGTATGTATTTTGTTTAAAAATGAATATTAGTTTAATAATTAGTAGTAATAGTAGTTAGAAAACCAAGCTAAAAAGTAAAAAATAATTTACAATAAATTTAAATTAAGATTATGTAGTGTGATTAACAAAAAAAATATTTTATTGTAAAAAGCGTGGGGTGCTTTTTAAGATATTGTCAAAATGCCTCTACTTTTACCATAGATTTAGATTTTTTTTTGACTTATAACTGTCAGTAAAATATTATAACAATTGACATTAAGCACCCCAAGCCTTTGGAAAAAAAAACTACAGCAGGTATTTTTTTTTTCAAATTCATTGGGTTCGATTCCTGGTTAGAAATATTGGTTAACAAAAATCCAATGATGCATTTTTAGTTTTCATCAAAATCGGTCTCGTGAATCCTTTGACTGTTTTTCGCTATTGCTCATAGTTTGGGATTTGGCTAACCGCGCCCACTTCAAACACTCATCCTGTATATTTTGTCCCTTTTTCTTATGTACTACGTTAATTACTACCTGTGTATCAAATCATCAATGACCTAACAATGTTTATTAACTTATCTCCTTTTTACCCGACTGCCGAAGGAGGGTAATGTGTTTATCAGTCTATGTATGTATGTTCGTTCCTACGTGGCGTTCCAGAGACTATACGCGATGGCCGATTTTAATAATTTTTACCTCAATCGATTCGTTTTAAACTTGCGAGTGTCACTGTCTACATTAAAATTGGAAAATAGAAAAATGGCGGATTTGGGCGCCATATACGCTATTATAGGTTCTGCAGTTGCCTAGGTACCAGCCGATGTCCCACGATGTTGGGTAATGGGGAAGTAGGTTTCGTTCATGATTTCAGCCATAAATCCATAATTGATATACTTAAAACCCCCAAAAAATCGGTTCATCCGTTTAGGAGCTATGATGCCACAGACAGACACACAGAAACACATGTCAAATTTATAACGCCCCACTTTTTCCGTCGGGGATTAAAAATATGGGCAATCCCGTAGTAGATATGGCGAACAGTTACGAAATCCAGATGCGTTGCTCCAAGATCTAAATATTTATTCTTATATTACGATTTCTGCTCGTTTGTCTTTGTCGGTATAGGTATAGGTATACTGTTTATTTATAAGCTTGCTTCTTGGGAGGAGAACATAATGCAAACGTGCACATTAATTGTATTTGTAAGCCTAGAAGAGTAATAAAATGTTCCTACAAGTAGGACGTTATAAAAATCTGGCAGACTGTGGTAGAAATATCAATCTGCAATGTGATGAATCGGCAGCTCATGAGAAAACCCATCGGCGCTCTAGCTGCTTCTAAGAATCCTAAGGTGTGAAACTAAAGAGTACTTCAAACATTTTACCCGCGCGGCATAGATTGGGTACTGGGTACTGCTGTGCGGGTCTGCCCGGCTAAAATTCTGAATTACCACAAGTTCCGATTTTAAGATACAATATTGATAAATCAACAATACCTTTTAATTGTTTTATTTACCTTACCGAGTGGACGATTTTTAGGATTCCGTACCAAAATGGTAAAAAGGACCCCTTACGGTGCGCCGACTCATTCTATCTGTCTGTCTGTCACAGCTGGATATTTCAAGAACTACTAATGCTATCAACTTGAAATTTAGAATAGTTTTAGATTACGTTTGCCCAACTAACATGCAAAAAATAAAGATTTTATTATAATTTGTTTATTGCAACACGGATTGAAAGGGAGTCTTAAAAAATCGAAGTGGGGCTACTAGGGCATATATCATAAGAAAGAACGCTATTTTCACATTCACATTTTTTTTTATTGCGCTTACTTTTCGTCTTTTGACGAAATATTTAAAATAAATACCACTCCCCCACATATCTCCGAAGTTTGCATAGAGAAAATCTTAAATTATTCTATGTGCTAGAAGTTTATGTAAAGATTACAGGAATAATAAAACTATGTCTCTAAATAGCACAATTTTTCAGAAATAAAAATTACAAATATAAATATTAAAGTACTGTCCTGTAGCCTAATTGCGTAAGTGAATTCTGCAAAGCAAACAAGTCGATTCCTTTCCAAAAACGACTTTACGTATTGCATTTTTGGAAAGGAATCGACTTGTTTGCTTTGCAGAAATCACTTAAACAATTAGGCTGCTGTTCGCCATTCCACCTGTCCGCCTGTTCATCTATCGTACTTTTGAAGGACTTTACGTAAAGTAACATCTCCCAAATATTTATATGTGATGGTACGGAACCCTCGGTGCGCAAGTCCGACTCGCTCTTGACCGGTTTTTATACAGAGTAAGCATTCTGAGGCCCGGTGCAGTCGGAGGATTCATCTGGTTTTGGTCAGCCAGCTCGCGAATATGCCGGTTTTTTTTATATTTTTATTTGTTTGGACAACAAAAAGGTGGGCGGAGCGGCCCACCTTTTGGTTGCTATGTAATTTTCAATTGCGAAGTAAAAGGAGTCATTAATGACTCTGCTCCGCTCCGCTCTCTAGAAATGAGCGAGCTCATTTTTGCTCTTTTTGCCCGCTGAGTAATTTCCGCTCGACTCTTTGTTGGTGGAAACAAATGAAAAAAAATGTACTTGCGAGTTAAAAGAAATCATTACGGGTCCGCTCCGCTCGCGGTGACAACGGGGCTTGACCCCAAATAATTAACCCAATACAGAGGTCGGAGAGGCAGACGAAATCATATGTACTTTATGAAGCAACACTGAACAAATCTTGAATATTGATCAAATGAAGGGGATTAGGATTGTGCTGAACGTTGATTTTTAGGGTTCCGTACCCAAAGGGTAAAAACGGGACCCTATTACTGAGACTCCGCGATCCGTCTGTCACCGGGCTGTATCTCATGAACCGTGATAGCTAGACAGTTGAAATGTTCACAGATGATGTATTTCTGTTACCGCTATAACAACAAATACTAAAAACAGAATAAAATAAATATTTAAGTGGGGCTCCCATACAACAACGATAATGTTACGGAACCCATCGTGCGCGAGTCCGACTCCCACTTGGCCGGTTTTTATTTGGTATTTTGGTAAGAATAGCGCTGCGCGGCAGTAAACAAAGTGGGAAAGCAATTTGGATTAAATGGGGTAAACCACCCTATTGCTGGCACCCCTCCAGCACCTCTGATTTTAGGTATAGGCTAAGGTCTCCGCCAGATAACAATAAAATAAAAGTCATTGATCCCACTTGTACCATAAGCAACTTGAAAACAATGACATATTATTTTGTTTATTGAGATATTTTGATAACTTTGAATAATTTTGTCTCAAATGAAAGGTACAGGCGTAGAACCATTTTATCGATTTAAATCAAGTAAATTGGTCCACGCCTTTGTGAGACATTAACTCATTACTGAATGCCAAGTGAAAGGATAATTGATCATAACTAAAAATTCTATGTTCTTTGTTAGGGTTCCGTACACAAAGGGTAAAAACGGGACCCTATTACTAAGACTCCGCGATCCGTCTGTCTGTCTGTCCGTCTGTCACCAGGCTGTAACTCATGAACCGTGATAGCTAGGTAGTTGACATTTTCACAGATGATGTATTACTGTTGCCGCTATAACAACAAATGCTAAAAACAGAATAAAATTAATATTTAAGTGGGGCTCCGATACAGCAAACGTGTTTTTTTTGCCGTTTTATTGCGATGATGGTACGGAACCCTCCGTGCGCGAGTCCGACTCGCACTTGGCCGGTTTTTTTAAATCAATTCTCCTAAGCACAAAATTATGGAATATTGGGCTCCTAATTCACATTTCAAAGATTATTTGAATGGATCATTTATAATCAATTCCAATAGATGGCGCGGTTTTAAATTTCTGAGGCATGCAAGTCGATTTTTTAAATTTGTACAAAACAAATTAAAAAAAATTTGGTACAATCAAATTAAAAAAGTGCAAAAAAATACTATAAAACAAATTGTCACATTGAAAAAGGTTCTCAGATAACGGGTTAATTCGAGATTTTTGTCAATAGTGACAAATTGTTAAACGCTTGTGTCATTTGGGACTTGAGAAACTGAAAGTAGAATTAACAGGCGATTAATCGTCGATTACGTTAACAGCCCAATAATTGAGAGCTGGGAAACCGGCGGAGTTAGTGTATAAGAAATAGGAGTCAATGCAACTGCAAAATTTGCAAATGCACGCCTGCTTTTTCATCTCTTCATTCATAAAAGGCCTTTTATACAATCTGAACAACCAGAACCACCCGACTAGAAAAAAAAAACTGGAGTTTTTGGCGGGATTTTTTCGAGTGAACTTCAGCGGCTGTTAATATTATTTGCAAATTGATTCCTAGTGGATATTGTGATATAAAAGTGGTGTAGTTTTGTGTCTCAACTGTCTACGCAACTGGACAATATGTGAAATCATTGACAGAAGCGATCTCGGGATAGTGGAGCGGAGAATTTTATTGTAGTATTGACTACCTCCGCAAAGCTTACTGGGAAGGCTGACTCGATACAATTTGCTTCCAAATACTCCAAAAAACATTAGAATATGTTACATCCGCATTCTAATGTTACTAATGAATTCAAGAAAAATACTGATGACTAGGCAGCATGGTCTCAGACCTTAGCCTGTTCCGTAAGGAACAAACAAAAAAAAAAAAAAAAACTTTCTATAACCTTGGTTGTGTCAACTGTCAACCAATGGGGTTGGGAACTCAATTTTAAACTATATTTTTGGAAACTATAGAATATAATAGAATATCTTTATCGGACGCAAAAGTCCATAGGGTGTTAGTAACATAGAAAAACTTTTTGCCTAGTGTTAGTAACATAGAAAATCTTATTACCTAGTGTTAGTAACAATCAACCTCCGCACAAACTGCTGCATAATCGGAGAGCCGAAGCTCTCAGCTACAGTTTTTAGGATTCCGTTTTGACTGTCCCTCACTCTCCTCAGTAGCGACGCTGTTTTTTTTACGAATAATCGCGTAGAAACCGTCTGTACGGGCTTGCGCAAACATCTCCGACGCGCTACAGTAACGGGACAGTCTCAACAACATCCTGAAAGCATTGTTATATTAAACGCACAGGCCATCCATCGATCTTTTGGTATAATTGACCCATAGACTGCCCGTTTACAGACTTTGGCAATAAGCCTTGAAAAGTGTTACTTTTACTAGGTCTGTACACCGCGCAAATCTACGGGACATCATATTGCTCTGGACCGCTAGAGCCCTACGCTCCCTCTCAATGTCCACATCGTCCTTGGCTATTGAAAGCTGTCAAGTTCATACATTTTGTAACCTATATTTCAGTAAATTTTTATTTTCTCGCAATATAATATGTCTCTGTGTGCTGTACCAGGATTTACCAACCCCGGTGTTCATTCGTTGCCCAAAGATACAACGCTAAAAAAAACTGGGAAAAGGCTATAAAGACGTGATGTAAACAAAGCAAAAATGATTTGACAGCAGTCATTGCGCCAAGTCAGCGACATCTGCGTTCAGCTTTGCGTTCACATCCCCATTGGCGCGTTCGTTCTAGAATACACGGTTGAAAACACACAACTTTAATATTTTTGTCTTTCGCGGGCATTCATACAAGCAAGAGATGGCGTTTCATTCATAGCCTTTAAAAATATCAGAAAGTTAGAATATACATAAAAAATAAAAAAAAGATTCCGACGAATTGAGAACCTCCTCCTTTTTTTGAAGTCTGTTAATAAAAGGCCTTTCAAGGGTCTCTTACACAGTCGGAACAACCGACCGACTAAGGCTGAACACGCACTGCGATTTTTATTCACGCTAATTTTTTCCGCACATTCTGCGACCTATGGAATTGTATGAAGCAGCACGCATTGCGGAAAAAAAATCGCGCGGAAATAAAACCGCAAGAAAACCGTGTTTTGCCACAGAATCAAATTCAGTACGCGGAATAAAAATTGCAGTGCGTGCTAAGCCTAATGTGCCTTCCGTTGAATTAGCCAGCTGCGTGTTTGACACAACTTTAGGCTTAACACGCACTGCGATTTTTATTCGCGCGAATTTTTTTCCGCGCATTCTGTGACCTATGGAAATGTATGAAGCGAATATTTTGAACTCTATGAACAGGTAGAAGGAGGTAAAAATCGCGCGAAACTTTATCCACAGTGCGTGTTAGTCAAATTTAGTACGCGGCATAAAAATTGCAGTGCGTGCTAAGCCTAATGTGCCATCCGTTGAATTAGCCAGCTGCGTGTTTGACACAACTTTAGGCTTAACACGCAATGCGATTTTTATTCGCGCGAATTTTTTTCCGCCCATTCTGTGACCTTTGGAAATGTATGAAGCTGCCCGCACTGCGGAAAAAAAATCGTGCTCAAGTAGTAGTCCTATATAATTCGCGCGAATTTTATTCGCACATTCTGCGACCTATGGAATTGTATGAAGCAGCACGCGTTGCGGAAAAAAATCGCGCGGAAATAATATCGCAAGAAATCCGTGTTTTGCCACAGAATCCACCGCAACGCGGCGCGAATTAAATTCGCGCGAATATTTTGAGCTCTCTGAACAGGAAGAAGGAGACAAAAATCATGCGAAATTTTATCCGCAGTGCGTGTTAGTCAAATTCAGTACTTGGAAAAAATTCGCAGTGCGTGCTTAGCCTAAAACTTTCTGATGTTTTGAAAAGCTATGAAACGCCATCTATTGCTTGTATGACTGCCCGCAAATAAAATAACTAAAGACTAACACGCACTGCGATTTTTAGTCGCGCGAATAAAAAATCGCGCAATTTTTTTAGTATAATTTGAGCGCGATTTTTTTTCAGCATTGCGTGCAGCTTCATACATTTCCATAGGTCACAGATTGCGCGGAAAAAAATTCGCGCGAATAAAAATCGCAGTGCGTGTTAAGCCTAAAGTTGTGTCAAACACGCAGCTGGCTAATTCAACGGAAGGCACATTAGGCTTAGCACGCACTGCAATTTTTATTCCGCGTACTGAATTTGATTCTGTGGCAAAACACGGTTTTCTTGCGATATTATTCCCGCGCGATTTTTTTTCCGCAATGCGTGCTGCTTCATACAATTCCATAGGTCGCAGAATGTGCGGAAAAAAATCGCGTGAATAAAAATCGCCGAGCGTGTTCAGCCTTAGTCGGTCGGTTGTTCCGACTGTGTAAGAGACCCTTGAAAGGCCTTTTATTAACCGACTTCAAAAAAAGGAGGAGGTTCTCAATTCGTCGGAATCTTTTTTTTATTTTTTATGTATGTTCTAACTTTCTAATATTTTTAAAGGCATCGCAGTGCGCGCTTAGCCTTAGAAGGCCTTTCAAGGGTGGGTCTACACAGTCGGAACAACCGCCCAAACCGACCTTGGTTGTGTTGTGGTAAAGATTGATCGTAATCAAATAAATATGGGTCAGTCACGCAACCGTGTAGAACAAACCCATCTGTTGGGTCTATCAACCAAGGGCACCTTGGTCGTTGATCGTGTAGACGTTGGTTGGACAACAAAAATAGGGCAACACATTAAAGAGGCCAGGGTTATAGTGTGTTGCACTATTTTACACCCTAGTAGTTACGCCATTGTTCCTTGCTTTTTAGCCTCACCAGTTTTTAGTGATCCCAAATCACAACATACCCCACAATAATATTTATTATTTGTGTCCGGCGTAATGTTGTTGATGGTTGGCGTTCGTCAGCATTTTAGTATTTCAATTAAGTTTTTTTAGCATGGCAACAATACATTCAGATGTGCCAACCTCACCAAAAATTGACGTATATGTCGGCCATTTTGCAGTTTTTACGGTAACTGCTCTACACGTGTTTGGTAGGTTATTCGGTAAAATCTCATAAAAATCTAAGAATTACAGTGTTGTAGTGTGTTATAAATTATCTACGTACATTCCAGGTTGCCGAGATGGCAGTTACTAAGAAACCCGTGGCTAAAAAAGCCCAACTCCACCAGAAGTCTGGTAAGAAGGGAGTCAAAGGTGGTAAAATCCGCGGCAAAGGCATCAAGCGTAAGATCAACCTGAAGTTCTTGATCGACTGCACACACCCCGCTGAGGACAGCATCCTCGACGTTGGCAACTTCGAGAAATATCTGAAGGAGCGCGTCAAAGTTGAGGGCAAAACGAATAACCTAGGCAATCACGTTGTCGTCGCTAGGGACAAGACGAAAATCACCATCAACGCAGGTTAGTATCTATTTTCAACGCTTTTAACGTTGTACATTGTGATTGCACGTTGTCTTAAGTTTCTATTTACAAGAATTCTCTCAGTGCTCATATTTTTGTTTTCCCATCGTAACACGTTATTATAAGGTAAATGTTTTTGCATGGTTCGAAAACACCTAACCTCAAGATGATGGGTGTTTGTTGGTCACTCTGTGCAACTTGGTCAATATTATTGCAGAAGTTTGATCAAATTTTATTATCTCTTTATTCACCTGTCGGTCAATGACTGTTCTTGTTTAGGCGAATGTTGCTTGATTACTTCGTTAGTCAATTTCAGGGATACTGTAATACTAGTCAACCAGCATTGGGACATCTTGATTGTACAAGGATTTTTGCATGATATTTTGTAAACATAACCCTCTTTTGGTCTCTGATATACAGCATACAAATCTGATGCTTTCTACATAACATTTGAATAGTGAATGTTAGGTTTACTACATTATTTGATTTATGTAATGGCAACAGAAAAGCTACTTATGTGGCTAAAACTGTATTTATTATATTAATCAATCTGCCTAGCATGCACAGGTCCAATCAGTGTGGCAACGCTTGGGGTAGGCCTATGTTCAGCAGTGGACGACTTTAGGCTGAAAAGATGATGATGAAAATGAGTACAGTAATCACAGCGGATCCAAGTATGATCAAGTTAGGCTCTGTGAATCATTGCACAAAAAAAAAGTTTTGTCATTCAGTATACTGCATAGAGTAAGCGAGATAAGTGCGTCAAATGTAAAAGAGGCAATTATACAATGATTTCTTCACCTTCAACATTGACAATAAATAGCTACTGTGCAGTGTCTTGCAACTTCAGAGACACAAAGATCTGCTGTGACTACTGTACAAGTATTTTACATGCAGCGATTGCCTATCTGACTTCCAAAACCCAAAAAACCACTTACTGACAAGATTGGTATCTGATTTCCTGGCTGATGACTATCTGTAACAACGATATACAAATGACAGTCGGACCAATAACTTAACTGCTTTCTTAGCCATGGTTCTTGAATCAGGAATCTTGTTATGTAAAGATGGTGCCCCATCCATAGACCTGACCTCGGCAAGCGTTGCTTAACTTCGGGGATCAACCAGTACTGTTGTTATTATTTAGCTACAAGCAGCTCAAGACTTATTATAATCATAAGGTTATAAGATAGCTCTTTGTGATACATCCTTTTCCCAAACAAATATTTTGTGTAAACATCAGAAATCTAATGTTACATTTTTTTCTTTACAGACATTCCGTTTTCGAAGAGGTATCTGAAGTACTTGACAAAGAGGTACCTCAAGAAGAACAACCTTCGTGATTGGCTGCGAGTGGTGGCGTCTGCTCACGACTCATACGAGCTGCGTTACTTCAACATCAACGCTGACAGCGACAATGAAGAGAATGAGGATTAAGCTATTGACAAAATAAAATAGTTTTACGCTAAGCCTTTGTATTATTTTATGTAGAATTGCAAAACACCTGATACTCTTAGGGGCCTAACTAACTTGTACAAAAACTTAACACAGAGATGCTAACATGAGGTTAAATTGACAGTTAGCATACAATATTGTCAATTTAACCTTTTGTTAGCAACTAATTCCGAGTTATGTTATTTGTGCAAGTCGGCCTTATGGTGCTCCCACACTGCTGTTTAAAAATGTTTACAAACATTAGTTTATATTTTCTAAACAAATATTTGCCTAACATTTGTCAGTAAATGTATCACATCACATCATCAGCCTATTAATGTTCCCACAGCTGGGACACAGGCCTCCTCTCTGTGAGAGGGAAAGTAAATGTATTAGTGTTAGAAAATGTTTGTAAACATTTTAAAACAGCCGGTGTGGGAGCACCATTACACAACAATTCACACACTGAACTTTCACAAAGTTGTTGCAGCAAAACCAACACCAGCTACCATAGGTTAGCCAGTGTTGTATAGTAAACCCACAACTTTCTAATATGTTCAAGACATAATATGTGAGCTTAATGCTGGACACTTGAATTGGATACATACAAAATAGAATAACTCTCATTTGACAAGACAGAAAGAAGTGATAGCTGAGATATACGACTATGTGCATCAAAATTTACAATTAAAAAGTACATTTCTGGAATCAAACCCGGGACTCTACTCAACTGAGCAGCTGCACTTGTTGTTACCAGACCAAAACAAGGTTTTACTTTTTCTAACTAAATCAAGTTTATTCAGTTGAAAATATCAACTTGCCAGGTTCGCACTACTTTCGCTCCCGATCCGTGTCCATGAAATTTCGGTGCCGAAGTAGTAGCTGTAGTACTTCTTGTAGGGAAGCTTACGCTACAAAGTACGTTAGCGTCGTGGGCGGCGCTTACGCACTACATCCGAACTCTATCCGTCATAATTTGACATAATTCAGAACATTTTGAACTCTGAACTCAAATCACGGACGCGCCCTGGGATTATCGTTATCTACTCCTACCAACCTAAGACACCTAGCATGCTTTCAGACATGCTGTTCTTGTTTTAAGTTTCAGAGATCTTAACCGTGTGGTTGCCTTCACCCAACACTCAATTGCACCGAAGCGGTTTCGTGTCTCTGAACAAGCGCATGAAAACTATGTTCACATTTGCAGCCGAAAGATATGAACGAAACTTGACATTATACTTAGGTAACGCAAGTATTATATTTATGAATCTATCCCGAGGTTGGGTGTTATCGAGTTCGTTTTTCCACAGGTTTTTCTCGCTCCTTTCACACTGCATTTTCTGTTGCTAGTGCTACTATTACCAATTAGGGCGCAGATACCCCTCAGTACCTAGCTGTAGAATCAAGTCTAAATGGCTAATCGTATTTTTTTGGAAAATATATATGTTACATTATACCATTTATAAGGGTTCCTTACCCAAAGGGTAAAAACGGGATCATAAGACTCCGCGATCTCTGTCCGTCTGTCACCAGACTGTGTCTCATGAACCGTGATAGCTAGACAGTTTAAATTTTCACAGATGATGTATTTCTGTTGCCGCTTAGCAACAAATACTAAAAACAGAATAAAATAAATATTTAAGTGGGGCTCCATTAAAACAAACGTGTTTTTTTTTTTGCAGTTTTTTGCGATAATGGTACGGAACCCTTCGTGCGCGAGTTTGACTCCCACTTGGCCGGTTTTTAATAATTTGTTCTACGAAAATTTTGAGTTTTATTCTATAGTGTTAATTACACTATGATATACGAATAAAACTCAAAATGTTTGTAAAGTTATGTCTAAAACGGACAAAAAAACGACAATCGCACCAAAACCGCCGGGCGTATTTTAATGAAATTGTGCCGGGCGCATTTTGATCTGAGGTTTTTTTCTTTAAAGTTACAATAATAAGGAAAGAATAAAAAAAACTACTGAATTTTGGGTCCCGCGGGTGTGAAACTGGTGCGCGTTTTGTTCCCTCAAGGTCGTTGGCGACTATCGTCGTCTTAAAACATAGTTAGATGGAGCTTAAGATTCATCGTGGTGCACCCCTGAAGTCTTGAGTTGAGACCACGTCTACATAGGCGTCCCAATCCCAAGAGAAGCCCATTGTGCTTCTGGGAACCAGCGATTGCCGCAAACTTCTGACTTCACCACTCCCTGGGACACCCTGGGACATGGAAAACTCAAGCAGATGATGTATGCAAAAAACTAAGTTCAACCGCTTATGCTTTATATAGTTTATCAAAAAAAGTTAACATTCAGACAGTATTGACGGCATACCACAGTCTAGTTGTTTCTGTATTGAGGTTTGGTATAATATTCTGGGGAAACTGTAGCGAGAGAGAAAATACTTTTAAGGCGCAAAAACGCTGTATCAGATCTATGTTTAAACTCGATGTGACCGACAGCTGCATACCTTTTTTCAAAAAATATAATCTTTTAACTTTTGCATGCCTTAGAAATAGCCACTTTTGTTAAAAGAAATGATCATTTATTCCCAACTTTAAAAAATACTAGAAACAGGACTACAAGTTTAAGAACTCAATATGAAGATAAGTTATGCATAAGTGGATATAAAACTGCATTAATGAGAAAGAGTGTTATGTGCATGGCTCCTCTTATTTAAAATCACATACCAAAAATTGTTAAAGAGCAACCTTTAAGAATATTTAAAAAGTACCTTAAAAAATTACTAGTTTCTAAATGCTATTACTCTATCGGATTTCTTGAATGACAAGACTATTTAATTTTTAATGTTCTTTTATTATTAATTAGCTTTAAGTAAATAGAACAATCTATATTAGTATAAGTTACTAAAATTTTTGCATGCCATGAGGTAGAATGGATCCAAATTATTGTAACATCTAAATGTATTATTTACCTACATTCTAAGCAAATAAATAAATCTATCTATCTATCCTGCGGATTCGATCACGCGGGGACTATGCAAGAACTACTCCAAGAATAGACTCCTCTACATTGTAGTTTACGAGTAGATACGTCCACGTTTCACGTTGCAATCCAAAACCTAGCAGACATCTCCAGTGCAGCTGTGAACAGTTTCGGAGTGATAGCGTAAAGATACGTTTTGATACAGATACTGAAACACGATTAACGATTTAGGACATATTCGAGTGTTTCCAGTTATGCGGTACTTACGAACACTCCGCTCGAGTATTTTACTAGACTACAACGGAGCCTAAAAGGAGGACTTTGTCTGATATACCTAGTTGATTATAGAAACAAATAAAAGTATGTAATATAAAAAAAAAAAAATGAATGCATGTGGATGTAGGTACCTACCTATAAACGGTACTAATAACAAATACGCAATCATTTAGATTTTTGTCTGTCTGTTTGGTCCAGGTAATCTCCGGAACAGCTAGGCCGATTTTGACGGGCCTTTCACTGGTAGACAGCGGATGTTATAAGGAGTAACTTAAGCTACTTTCGATTGAGTTGGACGTGGACGAACTTGCTGGCAACAGCTAGTTAGTATCTTATAAAACGTGCAGTATGTACAAGTTTAGAAGTCAGTAACATTTCTTTGCAAAAGCATGCATGCCGCTTTAGGTACGGCACTCGTGGTCTATTCTAAGAACCGCCGCAACATAGGTCATTAGAAGCTGGACGGAGAATGGCTCCAAATCTACCAGGTGCCATTTGGGCTTCCAGATATAACTGCCAGAGGACCTGGTTTTGTGGCCTAACTTGGGCAAGCCTGTCTCCTGTAGAGGGAGCTATTCTAATTAGATCATCTGTTCATGCTTGACTCGAGACTCAAGTGCTTTGAATTTATAGAAAATGGGAAAATTTAACTGAAATGTTCCAGAGTTGATTTTGAAGATTCTTCATAATCGTTATCTTAAAACTAACTAAAAGGAATATCTAACCAAGTGCTGTTTCTGATTAATTTCGTTGCGGGATCCAAGACAGTTAAATTCATTCTCCGGGACTTCGTCGAGCTTCATTGCCTCGGCGCTTTTCTGGTGGTCGCCACTGTTGATTCTGGTTTTCAGGAGTTGCAGTGGTTTGGGAATAGTGCGGTCGGATAGTCCCAAAAAAAAGTGGTGTGAAGGATAATAATATAAACACAAAAAAATAATAAGTAACATATATTTTTCAAGATTGTTAAATATGTACATGTACACAATATAAATTATATTATTTTAAATAAAATCATTTGAAATGATGATTTGTACTACAACTAACATTAAGATTCATCACCGCCGTGACTAAATATTGTCTGAATAATGAGAAATGCGCTAAAATTATACATTGAACTACTGGTAACAGCTTACTTGCACCGGGGATAAAGGCAATAGTGATTACCCTAATATTACATTAATTCTTAAGGCCGTTCGGCGTCTACTCAACAGTGTCCGAGGCCTGAGCCTCACACTACTGTTACATTAGTACCACTACTAAAACGGCGATACGAATGGAGAACGCGACGGGTACGCCGCAGTGCTATGACACGGACGCAGCACGTGTTTATTTATACTTTTGGCTCGATATTGGTACAATTCTAAATTTAGCTTAAAATTAGCTTAATGTAAGGCTCAGCAAACCCTCGGCCAGTGCAAAATGATTGTAGTAGTGGTCGGCTCGTTCACTTGCCGGCCGCGATCTCCTTCATCCTGTTGAGCGCGGAGCCGGCGCGGAACCACGCGATCTGTTGCTCGTTGAATGAGTGGTTCAGCTTAATCTTCTCTGATTTGCCGTCTTTGTGCTTGATCTCGCATTCGAGGGGCTGGAAATCAATATAGTTTGAATTAGATACAATTATATAGGCTTACACAAAGTAAAGCGCCTGCCTGGGTTCGAACCCACGACCTACAACTTGTAAGTCGCGGCCGATACCACTGGGCCACCACTGCTCCCAAAACGTTGAAGGAAAACATCGTGAGGAAACCGGCATGTCCTAGAATCAAAAATTCGAAGACATGTGACATCCGCCAATCCGCACCGGGCCCACGTGGTGGATTACGGCCCATTCCCTCTCACAGAGAGGAGGCCTGTGTCCCAGCAGTGGGAACATTAATAGGCTGATGATGTGATGTGATATAGGCTTTGCAGTGAAAAAATACAGACAAGAAATAATACTAATAGATTTTGTTTTAGATGAGGTAGATGTTCCCGAACTTGAATACTGTGAGCAGAAATACCGAAATAAACTCGAGATCAAAGTCTCTTTTTAAAGTCTATACAATTACAATTTAATGGTAAGGTCATTGAGAACCGTGTAGGTTTATGTCTGATGTGGTCTTTTGAGGAAATCAACACACAGATTTGAGTGGGCCTGTCCAGATAGAGCAAACATTTGTCAGTTATCGGGTCACTCAACAAAGCAGTGGTGACGGCCGCGACTTGCAAGTTGTAGGTCGTGGGTTCGAAGCCAGGCAGTGTAAATTATTTCATCACCACTGCTATCTGTTGTAGAACCAAAAATTCGAAGACATGTGACACCCACCAACCCGCACTGAGACCGCGTGGTGGATTACGGACCATTCTCTCTCATAGGGAGGAGGCCTGCACGCACAATGGAACAAATGGGAGTCTAAGTGCGGGAAAGGTGTCCATCTATCCTATCCCGTATATGTCAACTCAAATTTTTAAGGAGCTTTACAATCTGATGGAATACCAAAATATGACATTTGGGTAGGATGCTTAAAGCACTGAAACTGCAAGATAATCTTGATATCTACGTAATATAACGACCTCTGTAATTCATCTCTCTCTTGAAATTTAAAATAAATAATAATGTTGTCGTATATTATTATGGGCTCAGCTGGCTCGTTACCTTGCCGGGAGCGAAGCTGTTGAGTCCGAGCAGGGAGATCTTGTCGTCGGGCTTGATCTTATCGTAGTCGGCGGCGTTGGCGAACGTCAGCGGCAGCATGCCTTGCTTCTTCAGGTTGGTTTCGTGAATCCTGGACGGAGAAGTTATTTGTTTTACTTTAATACAAAAAAGGCATACAATGTCGTTGGGATTTTAGGATCAAAGATTTCTAATAAAATGTCTACGTTTTTGATTCACCTGTGGCGTCAGATGATGGGTTTTATGTTAAATCAGCAATATTTGATCTTACCCAATTATATCTTACACCAAAAAAAAAATATTCGGCGTGCTCGCGGGAGGAGCCCTCTCCGTAGTTCTCGTCGCCCACCACGACCCAGCGGATGTGGCGCCTAGTGGACAATGTTACCTAGTGGAAAATGTTACCTAGCGAATGACTTGACGATGATGGCCCTGCCGCCGAGATGGCGCGGCTCTAGCGCGGCGTGCTCGCGGGAGGAGCCCTCTCCGTAGTTCTCGTCGCCCACCACGACCCAGCGGATGTGACGCCTAGTGGACAATGTTACCTAGCGAATGACTTGACGATGATGGCCCTGCCGCCGAGATGGCGCGGCTCTAGCGCGGCGTGCTCGCGGGAGGAGCCCTCTCCGTAGTTCTCGTCGCCCACCACGACCCAGCGGATGTGGCGCCTAGTGGACAATGTTACCTAGCGAATGACTTGACGATGATGGCCCTGCCGCCGAGATGGCGCGGCTCTAGCGCGGCGTGCTCGCGGGAGGAGCCCTCTCCGTAGTTCTCGTCGCCCACCACGACCCAGCGGATGTGGCGCCTAGTGGACAATGTTACCTAGCGAATGACTTGACGATGATGGCCCTGCCGCCGAGATGGCGCGGCTCTAGCGCGGCGTGCTCGCGGGAGGAGCCCTCTCCGTAGTTCTCGTCGCCCACCACGACCCAGCGGATGTGGCGCCTAGTGGACAATGTTACCTAGCGAATGACTTGACGATGATGGCCCTGCCGCCGAGATGGCGCGGCTCTAGCGCGGCGTGCTCGCGGGAGGAGCCCTCTCCGTAGTTCTCGTCGCCCACCACGACCCAGCGGATGTGGCGCCTAGTGGACAATGTTACCTAGTGGACAATGTTACCTAGCGAATGACTTGACGATGATGGCCCTGCCGCCGAGATGGCGCGGCTCTAGCGCGGCCTGCTCGCGGGTGGAGCCCTCTCCGTAGTTCTCGTCGCCCACCACGACCCAGCGGATGTGGCGCCTAGTGGACAATGTTACCTAGCGAATGACTTGACGATGATGGCCCTGCCGCCGAGATGGCGCGGCTCTAGCGCGGCGTGCTCGCGGGAGGAGCCCTCTCCGTAGTTCTCGTCGCCCACCACGACCCAGCGGATGTGGCGCCTAGTGGACAATGTTACCTAGCGAATGACTTGACGATGATGGCCCTGCCGCCGAGATGGCGCGGCTCTAGCGCGGCGTGCTCGCGGGAGGAGCCCTCTCCGTAGTTCTCGTCGCCCACCACGACCCAGCGGATGTGGCGCCTAGTGGACAATGTTACCTAGCGAATGACTTGACGATGATGGCCCTGCCGCCGAGATGGCGCGGCTCTAGCGCGGCGTGCTCGCGGGAGGAGCCCTCTCCGTAGTTCTCGTCGCCCACCACGACCCAGCGGATGTGGCGCCTAGTGGACAATGTTACCTAGTGGACAATGTTACCTAGCGAATGACTTGACGATGATGGCCCTGCCGCCGAGATGGCGCGGCTCTAGCGCGGCGTGCTCGCGGGAGGAGCCCTCTCCGTAGTTCTCGTCGCCCACCACGACCCAGCGGATGTGGCGCCTAGTGGACAATGTTACCTAGTGGACAATGTTACCTAGTGGACAATGTTACCTAGCGAATGACTTGACGATGATGGCCCTGCCGCCGAGATGGCGCGGCTCTAGCGCGGCGTGCTCGCGGGAGGAGCCCTCTCCGTAGTTCTCGTCGCCCACCACGACCCAGCGGATGTGGCGCCTAGTGGACAATGTTACCTAGTGGACAATGTTACCTAGCGAATGACTTGACGATGATGGCCCTGCCGCCGAGATGGCGCGGCTCTAGCGCGGCGTGCTCGCGGGAGGAGCCCTCTCCGTAGTTCTCGTCGCCCACCACGACCCAGCGGATGTGGCGCCTAGTGGACAATGTTACCTAGCGAATGACTTGACGATGATGGCCCTGCCGCCGAGATGGCGCGGCTCTAGCGCGGCGTGCTCGCGGGAGGAGCCCTCTCCGTAGTTCTCGTCGCCCACCACGACCCAGCGGATGTGGCGCCTAGTGGACAATGTTACCTAGTGGACAATGTTACCTAGCGAATGACTTGACGATGATGGCCCTGCCGCCGAGATGGCGCGGCTCTAGCGCGGCGTGCTCGCGGGAGGAGCCCTCTCCGTAGTTCTCGTCGCCCACCACGACCCAGCGGATGTGGCGCCTAGTGGACAATGTTACCTAGCGAATGACTTGACGATGATGGCCCTGCCGCCGAGATGGCGCGGCTCTAGCGCGGCGTGCTCGCGGGAGGAGCCCTCTCCGTAGTTCTCGTCGCCCACCACGACCCAGCGGATGTGGCGCCTAGTGGACAATGTTACCTAGTGGACAATGTTACCTAGCGAATGACTTGACGATGATGGCCCTGCCGCCGAGATGGCGCGGCTCTAGCGCGGCGTGCTCGCGGGAGGAGCCCTCTCCGTAGTTCTCGTCGCCCACCACGACCCAGCGGATGTGGCGCCTAGTGGACAATGTTACCTAGTGGACAATGTTACCTAGCGAATGACTTGACGATGATGGCCCTGCCGCCGAGATGGCGCGGCTCTAGCGCGGCGTGCTCGCGGGAGGAGCCCTCTCCGTAGTTCTCGTCGCCCACCACGACCCAGCGGATGTGGCGCCTAGTGGACAATGTTACCTAGTGGACAATGTTACCTAGCGAATGACTTGACGATGATGGCCCTGCCGCCGAGATGGCGCGGCTCTAGCGCGGCGTGCTCGCGGGAGGAGCCCTCTCCGTAGTTCTCGTCGCCCACCACGACCCAGCGGATGTGGCGCCTAGTGGACAATGTTACCTAGTGGACAATGTTACCTAGCGAATGACTTGACGATGATGGCCCTGCCGCCGAGATGGCGCGGCTCTAGCGCGGCGTGCTCGCGGGAGGAGCCCTCTCCGTAGTTCTCGTCGCCCACCACGACCCAGCGGATGCCGGCTGCCTTGTAGGCGCGCGCGGTGGCTGGGACTGCGCCCCACTCGCCGGTCTTCTGGTTCTTTACTTTGTTCAGTTCACCGTTCTCGGCGTTTGTGGCGCTGTGGATAAAAATTTAAATGTTTTTTTAGGTATTTTTATGTCTTTTAGATAATTTAATCCCAATACAAATAGTCCCTAACAGGGCTTTGAACCTAATTGACCTAATCACCCATCGCCATTATAATTTTATTATTTGATTGTTGCGATATCTATGGGTAGTGGTCACAACCAAACTTTAAGTTTGTTCATTGCTTTTATTAGCTTATTTAAATTATGTAATTTAATAATCTGTATATGTTATATCGTATATGTATATGCAGCTACTCACGTAATAAACATGTTATTGGAGATGTTGTCAAGATGTCCGCGGTACTTGAGCCAGGGCCCGGCGGCGGAGATGTGGTCGGTGGTGCACTTGCCCTTCACCTTGATGAGGATGGTCAGGTCGGTCAGGTCCTTGCCGTCCCACTTGTCGAAGGGGGACAGGAGCTGCAGGCGGTCCGAGGAGGGGGACACGTCTACTTGTACCTCTGTGGGGGAAACAAAGTTTATGTTTAAAGGCGAGCTTAACCTATAATTGGGTTCTCTAACAGCAAACCTGTGTCAGAGAGACTTGCAAATTATGGACCTTTTTATAAAAATCAAATATTTGTTTAGAAACAGGGGTCTTGGGGCTATTGGGACCGGGACCGCGGTCCCAGATTCCACCTAAAAATATAATATAATTTTTGAGTAGTACTTTGGGACCACAAGAAAAAAGAATTTAAAGTACAGTTAACAAATTTAAAATTTAAATTTGGTCCGTTGTGCGTGCATTTGAAGTTGTGTTTAGCGCTTGCCCACCTCCTGCTACATTTGATCAGTGAGGGTTGGCTTCAAACAATATTTCAAAAAGTATGACTAAAGAGAAGATCAGACCGACATAGCAGGCATTTTTACATGGATGGCTACATATTATTGATCATTGTCTAGAAATAATAATAAATCTAATAAGTAACAATTTTTTATTTTTTATTTTAGTACTAATGGACTGATGAGTTTATATTTCGAAATGAGTATTTGTTATTATTTTTTAGGTTTAAAAAGCTGCCATTTTAAAAATAAAAGACATACATTATCTTTTTATTATAAAAATAGTTTATTATATTTTTGGTTGACCGTAGTTTCCAAAGACATAACTTTATTTATTTTATTTGTGGTCCCAAAATACTACTCAAAAATAATATTTTATCTATAGGTGCAATCCGGGACCGCGGTCCCGGTCCCGAAAGCCCCACGACCCACAGATTAGCAGGTTCTTAATCCAAATATTATGACCTCGAAACGCATGAAAATAACACAAACAAAGGAAAAATAAATCCAACTGAAAATTTCCCAGTAACAGTCCGCAGGTTGAGGGCTTATGCCCAGATGGAGGCAATAGGATCGTCCCCTTATCTTATATTGTGGAGGGGCCGAGAATAACTCGGACACTTCGACCCATTGGGATCTTTTGTGGTTCCTTAGATAACTTACTACTCCCCAATCTCATTGAAAACCTTCTTCATGAGTTTTACAATGAGATTAGGAGATATGAGCCTATAGTCTTCTGGTCTTGGATATCCTACCCCTAGGAGACTCATTCCCTTACTACCCAGTGCATCGCATGTGCACAGAAGGTGCTCCATGCGTTCCGTATGTTCCCCACACAACCTGCACGTGGATATCGCGGTTAGACCCATCTGCATGAACATGTCGTTGGTTCCAATGTGGCCAGTAAAGGCCCCGAGCAGGTATCGGATTTGCCCCTGCTTATATTCCAAATGCATTCCCGTGCCTTGAACGTAGAGCCCAGGGATTTCTTGGAGTGTTCCAGAACGGTATTAAACAGCCAATGTGTTTGTTGACCGTGGCCTGCAAACTCCCTGAATGTGGCTTTCACGAGACACGTCGAAATGCCTACACTTGGTTCTGGACCCACAAAATCATTTGCTGAGCTCTTGCCAGTTCATCAGCCATTTCGTTACCGTAGATTACTTTATTGGGACCCGCTTCAGTTTTATTCTGTTATGCTTCCGAAGCCTGTTGAGCGTTTGAATAGCATCCAGAACAAGTTTTGAGTCCACTTTGTAGGATGCCAGCCTGACTGTCACTAAGAATATATATAGGCTTGTCTCCTTACATGAGACTCAAATAAAACTTGCTAAATGTGGGCGCAACTTTATCAGGTGCCTTCGGAGAATACAAGCATGTATGTGTACTATAAAATAATTAAAAATACCGAATAACTTAATAAAAAGCGATACATACTGGAGCCATCGCCGGGAGGGTGCTGGTAGGTGTCCTGGCCGGGGTCGAAGCCGGCGGCGGGCAGCTCGTCGGCGAAGGGGTCCGACAGCTTGAACTTCTTGCCGTCCGAGCCTGTCAGCGAGTCCGTCAGCGGGTTGAAGTCGAGGCGACCTGCGGAGGAACAGAGTTGTATAATACAATTTTTTTTTTCTTACTACATTCATATCCGGCGGTACAGATAATTCAAATTAGAAAAGAAACTATGTGGTTCACAAGGGAATGCAAGAGAATATTTATGGTGTAAAATCAATGCTAGTCTGATTTTGAATAGATGTAAGGTATACCAAATACAGATGACGTAGGACTAACCGCATAATAATTCCACTTTTTGGATAACGTTTTGTCTAGAAGTTAACTTTTGAATTTTTCCTAACTGGAATATTAAAGACTCATTAGAAAAAGCTGATGTACCTAGCATCCGTCGACGCTGGCATATAGATTTATAAAGGTTTTGCGGGCTATGCTAGTATGGCAAGTTGTGTTCATGTTGAATGACGTCACGATGGTTATCTAACATGTTAACAGTTAAAGGTAATGTTACCAGCAAGAGACATAGCGGTGACGAGCTCAGGGCTGGTGACGAAGCAGTGGGTGGCGGGGTTGGCGTCGTTACGTCCGGTGAAGTTCCTGTTGTATGACGTCACGATGGTGTTCTTCTCGCCCTTCTTCACGTCCTGGCGGTCCCACTGGCCGATGCAGGGGCCGCAAGCGTTAGCCAGTACCTAGGAGAAGATTAAGTATAAATTAAAAATAAAGAAAAGAAATATTGATTTTTGTCCGTTTTTTTAAGTAAAATGTCTGAAAGGACTGAACTGAAGCTGCTTTTTACCGGTGACTGATTTTATCTGACAGATATAGATCTCGGGTGCAAATTGGTCACCGGCTAAAAGTGGCTTGAAGTAATCGTGACTTTATTTTCATTACTAGCTTTTGCCCGCTACTTCATCTGCGTCAATCTTAAAAAACAGCACAAATGCCACTATAAACTTATCCATTCTGTTCATTTGATTAATTCCGAATTTCATTCATTTATTTTCCATTTTCTAGTGTTATAAATGTATAACAAACTACCTTCTGGGCGCGGTTTCGCCCGCCTAAAAAGTGTTTTATCATACCAAGGGAGTACAAACTATCCCATGTCCTTCCTAGGCTCTCAAACTATCTCCATAAATTTCATCTAAATCGGTTAATAGATCCAGAGATTACCTCCTACAACCTCACAAACTTTACCTCTTTATAATATCTGTATCTATACTATATATATTATATATATTAATATTATAAGAGTTTGTTTGTTTGTTTGAACGCGCTAATCTCAGGAACTACTGGTTGGAATTGAAAATTATTTTTGTGTTGGATAGTCCATTTATCGAGGAAGGTTATAGGGTATGTAACATCACGCTACGACCAATAGGAGCGGAGCATAAATGAAAAATGTTGCGAAAACGGACAATTTTTTTCCTTTTTGAGAGCTTCCGGTTAAAGTTACGCAACATTTATGGATGTAGGGTAGGTTGGGTAGGTAGGGTAGGGTAGAGTAGGGTAGGATAGGTAGGTAGCCAATTGACGCGTCTTCGCTCCCGTCAATTGGCAGCTAGTTAGTATATATATAGTAACAAAGTAAGTACTTACGGTGCCGCCGAATTCGCGGAGAGTGCCCGCGATGCCGTCACGTTCGATGGTTGCACGGATCTGTTCGGAGCCGGGGGTCACGTTGAACGGGATCTTGGACTTCACGCCGTGCTGCAACGCCTAGTAAACACAGGAAAATAAGAGTCAATAGAGTATACTGAAATATCTGAAAGCGACTATTATAAAGAAGACAAGTGCGTTTTTTTTTAAATATCTATTCCGTCTAAATGTTGACCGTCATGTCGGACACACTCTTGGAATCCGGCCTCCGTATTCCGTGGCATTCGCTGGAGAAGTGATGTCGGGATGCCATTAATATCGCGAACTATATTTTCTAGTGCTGACATGGTCGCTGGGTTGGTTTCATAGACTTTACTTCTGAGGTGTGCGTTAACCCAAATCGACTTTATGCTGTGGGCATCGACCATACAGCCTCTAGACGCCTAACAACAGGCGAGCGATGTCTGTCAACACATATGACTAAAATAATCATATACTGGTAATATAGGTCGCCACTCGACAATTTCGAATTAGTAGCGACCACTTCCGTTAGCCGTAAACACTGCCGCGTCAGGCAATTACAAATTGGTAAAATAAATATTATAATGGCCCCTTGTACTGTACGTTGGTGTGGTAACAACAGTCAGAACTCGAGTTTCCCGAAAAATGGCATAACATTTCATCGGTAAGTTAATAGTTACATAATCATAATCAGATTTATTTTCTGATATTATTTATCGGAGTTCATTTTGTACTGGTCATTATTGTAGGTGTAAACTGCAACAGCACAAATTTTGTCGCGCTCGTTGATGTCTTTTGTGTTTTCGTCTCTTTCTTTTTAATGTACTTTTTTATCTATCTCTTTTCCTCTATAATTTGGTACGCAAAACTAGTGATGCACCATATTCTATGACCAAATCTGTTATGGATAAAACTAGAAACCTACATACAATTATACAAAAAGAGACATTAAATTAAATAGTTTATTATTTGTTAATAATTGTGAAACGAATATTGATTTGTATAGTGGTTGAAAATGATTAGTATAGTGGTGATTTTATTGCACAAAAAATAGGTGAATTCTCTTAGAATTTTTTTCTCTTACGGAAAAAAGGCCTCTGTTCCAGCAGTGGAAATATTGTGGACTGATTTTTGTATTTTATAGATAATTTTATTGATTTTAGAATTTAGGCATCTTTTCTATTGATTGTTTTTTTTACTAATATTTAATATTATGAAACAACCGCCGAAAATATATGTTATCTTTAGAATTTTGTTTTTAGTTTTTGCATTTTATGTTATTACTGTATAATTAATAATAAAAGTAGCTAACATTAATAAATAAAAATAATAAGTACACTAACAATTTAAAAAAATATTGATACCTTCGTGGTTTTATTTAAACCTCTGCCATCCCTAGTTCGGCGAAATGACGTTGGTAAGGACCAATCAGAGCGCAGTCGTCCCGTGCCTCATACCTCAGCTAGTTGACAGAATTATTTTGATGTATTCTATCAAGCATTAGGCGTCTAGAGGCTGTATGGTCGATGGCTGTGGGGTACCACAGAAAAAAGTCGATAGGGGTTAACGCACTATTCCTTAATTTTGTGCTTAAAAAAGTTAATTAAACAAGAATACAATTGTATTTGTATTAATGAACATCAATATAAAGAGTTTTTGTTTATAAACAGATAAAAACACAATTATATTTGTCATATTGACTTCTGACCTAATCGTATTTTTAAGCGTAGTATGAATCCAAATAAATCCAGTTATTTATCAAACAGGATATTATCCTAGATAATGATTAATTATTATTATATTTAAAAGTGTCAAATATATTATGTTGTACTTCTTGCAAAATTTGTATTTGGTATCAAGAAGACTGTGTAAATGATTATTTTCAAAGATAATTATATAGCCTTTCAAACATTCGAAAACAAAAAAGTGTTAAAAAAAAAAATGGATTAAGCAGTAGCACAAAATAGTAGTTTTTGCAATGGTCATTATAATAGGGGTTATTGAAACACGAGCGTTATATATTTAAACTCAACTGCAAAACTAATAAACTAATGATCGAGCTCGTAAATAAAAGTCACGACCACGTAACAGAAAGATGCCTATGCGTAAGATTCAATATTCGAATCATAATTATAGCCTCTGAAAGTACATGTTTAACAACTGTATTGAAAAAATATTTTTACATTTTGAGGGTAAGTCAAAACGTTTATTGCGAAGTGCGAACTAAGTGTATAATGTTGGTGTTATGTTAGTACTTATGAATTAGCAACCTGTCAAAGCACTGGCGACGCAGCAGCTGTGTGTATATTACACGAACCATTTGGAACCACTTTTGTCATCTTAATAACTCAAAATCTATTTAACATAAATACATGAAATTTGGTTTATGTATTAAAATCCCTAAAATGATATATAAACCAAAATTTCATAAATATCGCCCAAACGATTATTTAGGTATTAAAGTCCAAAAATCGTCATTTTTATCATTGACTGACCTATAGACCAAAACTCTAACTTCACCTCTAACCAACAAAGTCAAATCTTGAGCTACAATTTATCCTAAGTTATCTGCTTTATGTAAATAATTCGACTTTTCAAATTTATGAATTTATATTTTAAAATAGCAAATATTGTTGTAGCAGAACAAGCAATAAATAGTGTTTTTAAATTTATTTTAGAATGTTTTGTTCTTGTAAATAAATATCAGGATACTGAACTTGGCACCCATTTAGATCTCAATTATTTTGTCAAGTCAACAACCGCGCATAATCTGAGCCTTCTTCTATTGAACTTGGCTCCCTTTTTCACATTTATATTTTTGATGGGTTATTACTTAATTATTTTATTATACATTAGTAACATTCAAGTATTCAGCAGCATCCTGTTAGTCTGGAAGCCATTTTTTTGTTGGGCTAGCCAGATGAATATGAATTATTTACTGACCTCCTTGACGATACTGGCGCAGCGGCCCATGTCTTCGTAGGACGAGTTGGTGCAGGACCCGATGAGACCTACGCGGATGTCCATGGGCCAGCCGTTCTTCTTGGCAATGTCTCCCAGCTTGCTGATGGGGTTGGCAAGATCGGGGGTGAAGGGGCCGTTCACGTGGGGCTCCAGGGTTGACAGGTCGATTTCGACTACCTTTTGGGGTGAGAAGTGGTTGTGAGTTAAAACATGTACAAGGTTATTTGATTGATATCGTTATTGTCAGATATGGAGTTGCAAATTCGAAGAAAAAGAAAGTAAAATTATTATTACTTTTTTCTACTTTCTTTAATCAAAAAGAAATTATAACTTGGGATATTAAAATTATTCACTATCACCATTTCACAAGGTATAATATTCAACTTGAACATTACATATCACGTCCAACTAAACAGGGCTTATCTCCAAATCTCATGTCAAAGTAAATTGAGCTTTATTACCTGGTCATAAGGTGCCTTAGCATCGGGAGTTAGGAGATTTTTGTAGTTGTTGGCTAGTGAGGCGATATCGGCGCGGCCAGTCGACTTTAGGTAAGCCTCCATACGGCTGTTGTAGGGGAACACCTGTTTAAACAAATATTACGTAAATTATCAAAGTTAATTTTTACTGTGAATTACGGGTAAGTGAAGCATGCCTCCACGCCACACGTACCAGCGGGCAAAATAATATGAGTTATTGACACAAGTAGAAGAAGAATTATAATTATCAGCCCATTGAAATCCCTTCATACAATTTTCCAAAATTTAAATCAACAGTATGGACATGTCCCTGAGATAATTATCTCACCCGACTTCTACATCAGCCCCGTGAATCCGGGTCAGTATATTGAGATGAAATTACATAATATTTATTATAAGCCCTAGTCTAGACATGTGTAAAGAAGATGAGTTAATACATTATGTAGATAATTTAATGCCCCTGAACTTAGATTGTGTATCTTTTGACCTGGAATGCTTGCAGTTATCATGAGACACCATGGTCCATAGCCTCGAACAAAATGCAATCACATCTCATGTATTGCATGTAGATAATATATAATCCCGGGATCCCGAATCTCGGGATCCCGACCGTTTTCCGGCCCCGAAAATCCCGGGACAGCACTTGACTAATCACGGGCTTTTTGGGATTGCCACAAACGAGTCCAATTTGTATTCCGTAGTCCGTTGCACCTTGAAAATAACCTCGCCCAGATTATATTAATAGCATTTATTACATAACGACAAAAAACAACCCTTAGGTACGCCGTACTCCAACCAGCGTAGAACCTGAGGGAGCGTTTTTAGCTGCTGCTTATGTTGGCAATAAACTACGATGCAGGCTTGGAAGTCAAACATTGGATGTTTTGATATTTCTGCGATTATATTTTCGAAATTCTAAATAGTTTTTTGTGTTGTCTTTTTGATTTCTTGCAAAAGCATAGATTTTTATTTTGTCTTTTTCTTTTTATATTGTGATTTGAGTTGTGCAAAGACATAAAAACTTTTTATTGTTTAATTATTCAAGTTTTTTTTCATTTCAGCCCAATTAGAAACCACATAGTCTAAGCCCGGGATAGGCCCGGGATCCCGGGAATACGCTTCGAAAATCCCGTAATACCGGGATTAAAAAACATGCTCGGGATTGTATTCTCTAATTGCATGTATGCCCATCTTGAATTATTTGTTGCAATTGAAACTCAGACCTATAGTTCAAAATCCTTACGTTCATTTTTATTTTATGGCATAACAAACACCGAACTTGCATTAGCCTCAAAAAGGGTGGTGGATATGTCTCTAATTAGACAAAAAAAATGACAAAAATCTACTATCAATGTGTGTACAGTAATCACAGCAGATATTTATGTCTCTGCAGTTGCAAGACCCTGCGCAGTTGATATTTTTTGTCAATGTTGATGTAGAAGATAGCATTGTATAACTGCTTCTTTCACTCGTTTACGTTTGTCGCATCGTCCTATCTAACTTACTGTATGCAGTATATTGCGCAATGGTTTTACAGAGACTAACTTCAGAGGCACAAAGATCCGCTGTAATTACAGTAATAACATGCTACTTCAAACTCTAGTATTGTTCTACAACCAATCTGGCATGACTGACTCCTTTTAAAAAGAAACAATTTGGACAATGCTACGTAAACAAATAAGTTGATATATTGCCACCAACGCGATGTCAGTTCATCATCTGGGCTACATATTAGTTCTTATTAGCTCATATCTAGTACTTACACTAGTAGTAGCTCCAATCTCAGCACCCATGTTGCAGATGGTAGCCATTCCGGTGCAGGAGATGGAGTCGACACCAGGTCCGAAGTACTCCACGATGGCGCCGGTACCTCCCTTCACGGTTAGGATGCCAGCGACCTTCAGGATCACATCCTTTGGGCTCGTCCAGCCTTTCAGCTGACCTGGGGTATAAAGATCAAGTTAATTCAATGAAAGTACAATGAAAAATAATGAATCATGAAATTCCTTCTCATTTCATGAAAGTTCTGATTATGCAGGTATTTAATTGAATAGGAACCAACACTCATTAATAGAAATCTCGAAACTGTTAAGCGGTTGCTTAGAACATTCTATATTCAAATTTACTATAGAGAATTTGAATTAAGAATCTACAGAGCGAAACAGCACAGAGATTTTTATAAATACCAATGTGGTCATATTATATACCTGCAATTTGTTAGCGACTGTTACCTACATTCTAATCATGATTTCGTGATAAAAGTTTGTTTAGTTACTACCTAAACATTGTAATATGTATTAAAGATTAATCTACCCAACCTTCCTTTTTATCTAATTTTCTATGTGACGTCTGCTGCAGAGTAATTTGTAGTCATATTGTCCTTTATCTTCAATCTTATTATAATGATAGTACTTATTTCATTCAGATTAGGGACTTTGGCATGCCCATGGTGACATATTAACAAACGCCTGGTAGCTTTTGAAAAATATGTGTAAAGATAGGATTGCATTTGTTTACTTGTAGACAATAATAATAAAATCTGTAGCTTTTTTAGGTATCGTCCTAACAATCCAATTAATATGAATGTTGGAAAATTAAGATATAGGCAGTCTTCATTTAATAGTCGATAATCTACGTTGCGCAAGAAATTTCTTTGTGACAAACCTACATGCGCAAGCGCATACCGTATTACTTTGCCAAGTGCCCAATATAATTTGTGGACATTTCGTATGCGCATTGGTATTAAATGGTTTGATATGTATTGTCTTTTTATAGACATACATAGATGGAAGAAAGTATTATTTAGTTATTGATTTTTCTTTATTTTAGTTAAATATGATCCATAATACTCTGTATTTTTTATATTTCTGCACTATCATTGTAATTTTATTTCTGTTATTTTTTTTTTTTTGCATACTGTGATTATCAAATCATATTGTACACTTTATTTGTATTATATTGCTAGTATTATTAGGCATTGTGGATAGCCCAATATATAGGCCTTTTTGTTAAAACTTACAATAAATAATAACATAATGTTTATCGTGACGTCACGATAATTCGTCACTTTCATGTTAAGTAGCTCTGAGCAAGTAATACCGTATGTAAATATTTTTTATGTAACTTTTGATTTGGAGTAAAGCATTATTATGTAGTCAACAAGGTCGTATTGAGTTTACTTTGCTTGTAAAAATTTCCAAAACATTTTTACCAGTCTATGGCAAAGACAAGAAGAAAATTCTAGGTGGTGCGGTAAAATCATATTTTATTACAGTTTTAATCACGCCTATCGAGAAAATTCACAAATCTGAAGATAATTGTTTCACAAATTAGTCAATGAGCAGCAATCAAAATGATTGCGTTTAACTATTTCACGTTATCATTTCTTTATCATTAGCCAAGATAAAACAAACACAAGGCGTTGTTTGTTTTGTAAATATCTGCACTTCATGATGAACATTATTTCGTAATATTATTTCTTAAAATACATAATAATGTATACCTCACTAATGAACAAAAAAGCGACGTCATAAAATAAGACCTTATTAATTTATACGTTTTTATTTAATCAAGGTTGTGTGGCATCCGCTGGATGTAGGGTTGCCAGATGGTCTGGATTCTGCCGACATTTTCGGGCGGATCTCCAGACTCCCGACAAAACTCAAATTCCACAAGTTCTGGGCAAGTTCGTTCTTTCAGATCATTTGAGTCAATTCCTGGGCTGAAGCAATGCTAACTTTGAAAGGATGTTTAGTTTGCTAAATAATTTATATACCAAAGAGATATATTGCAAATAAAAACTGAGTTAGTAATTAGACTGAACTTTGAAGTAAACTATTTGAATTTTAAATCTTTGCCGAATACTATTCAAGTATCTAAATTAGTGGACTCAGTAAAGCCCAATTCCAAATACATGTGGCCACTTTAACATTAAATATACTTAGGTACCAACCTAATTATTTAGTTATGTATCATCATTAATAAGTATTTTTTAACCTATTAATATATATAAATATAATAAAAAATAAAAAAATATTTCTCCCGACAGCAACCTCTAAATAATCCTGGCATTTTCAAATTTTCTCCAGATATTTTGGGTTTCCGATCTGGCAACCCTAGTTGGATGCGAGACGCACGGGGCCGGTCAATGTGGCGACGCTTGGGGGAGGCTTATGTCCAGCAGTGGACGTCTTTCGGCTGATATGATGATGATGATGATTCGAAACGAATGGAAATTAAGTGTTACAAACCTTTGCGTATTGTCCTTTCTTCTTTTCTGTCCTACTATACAGAGAAGCTCTTGTGTTAAATACTTGGGGGTGTACATCGATAACACATTGAGTTGGCATAAGCATATCAGTGTGACAGTTGCGCGTGTTCGTAAGCTCATGTTCCCTATGAAAAAACTAAGAGGAGTAGTTGCCGACCGACTGTTAAAAACTATTTATTTTGCCTTGGCACAGTCACTTCTTACCTATTGCATATCTGTCTGGGGTGGTGCACATAAAACGTATTTACTTCGCCTTGAGAGGGCACAAAGAGCTGTCTTGAAAGTCATGCTTCACAAACCTTATCGGTACCCGACTACCCAGCTCTATAAAGACGTATCTGTACTCACTGTCCGACAGCTCTGTGCACTTAACATCACTTTACGTGTACAATCATCATTGACCTATGACCCAAGGTTACTGGAGCAAAATAAGCGACGTAAAGATCCTGTATGCCCACCTGTCACCACCAAAACTGCTCTGGCGAGACGAAGCTACCCGTGGCTTAGCAGTCACCTTTATAACACTATAAACGAAACCTGCAACGTATATCCCTTACCTAGATTTAAATGTAAAACTGTAGTTAGTAATTTTCTCCAAAAGTTAACGTACGATGAGACTGAAAAACTCTTTTCAAAAAAATCTTACGAACGCATCTGAAATCAGACTTAAGGTGCATATTTAATATGTGTTATTTTATACTGTGTAATATTCCAAACACACACACTCACACATACACCCACACACGCACTCACACATACACCCCGCACACACCCACACAAACACCCATTCCTTGCTTACATAAGTTTTAATAAATGTTAAGTACTTATATTAAACTAAGTTTATGCTTACCAAAACTCCTACAATGTGCAGCAAATTTTAAATGTACTCTAAGAGGAAGGCGCCTGTGTCTGTAACACAGTTTATACTAGCACAGACACAGACGTTCACTCTGTCTCAAATAATGCATAGTTTTGTATAAAATATGTTGGTATTTTTTAAGTTTGATTGAGATGGAAAATTGTATTTGGCTTTATTGATAATAAACTTTATTTATTTATTATTTATTTATTATTTAACATACGATCCTTATGTAGATACTCCATAGTTACTTAATCTACCTACCATATTCATCTGTTCTACAGTAGACAAAGAATGACTACCCTACTTGATCGGGCTGCTATTACTTGATTTTGGCCCCATACATATTAGTCAATAAGTTCTACGTCTCTACATACGTACAAAAAACAATAATAAATACTTTGAGAAATCTAAAATCGTCTAATTTACATACGTATATTGCTCGCTGTGACACGTGATGTACATAGTACAAATTGTACCAATTGAATGTGAGCGCTGCGTGTCGCAGGTCTAGAACTTTAGATATATTATATGTACACCTTATATGTACCTATTGTTTGTACATGTTTATGAGTACTCGTGCGCGATATGTCACGTGAAGCCTGAAGGGTAATCGGACGAGTTCATTATGGTCATAGATATTTTTTTTTTTATTATAAGCTTTTATTTAACTTGCAATGTATGTATGTATGTAAGTGTGTTCGGGTCAAATCTTGCAACTTATTTTTAAAGCAGTTATCCTCCACCGATTAAGATAAAATTTTGCATACACGTTTATTTTGGATGACAATGCATGGTTAGCTAAGTGACGTCATTCTAAATCCAATATGGCGGACTATTTATTTTTTGTGCACTGCCATGATATGGGTATCAAATCAAAAGGTTTACTGAGGAGAATACGACAAAATCTAGTTTCAAAATTATTATTTTTTATTTCAATAGATACATGTATACTAATATTATAAACGCGAAAGTATTTTTTTTTGATTGTTTGTTACCTTTTTACGAATAAACGGCTGAACCGATTTAGATGAAATTTGGTATGGAGTAAGTTTGAAACCCTGGGAAGGACATTGATTTTTATCCCAGTAGTGTGTTCACTAGGAATGATAAACCACTTTTTACGTGAGCGAAGCTGCGGAGAGAAGCTATAGTATTATATAAAAAATACTTGCCAGCTGTTTTTCTGTTTTTTATTAATTTGGGAACGGCAATTAGAAGGGATGGTATAATACGTTCTGTAGAATTATAGTCTACTTCTTCATTGATACTACTGGTTGGAGGATATCAGGCATTTAGGAGTGTTAATTAGTTTGTATTTAACTCTCAAGTGCTACCGACTAGGCGCGTTTGTCTTTCTGACTACAGTACAAATTTTAAAGTGTGGATGTATGTTTGTTACTCAATCACGCCAGAACGGCTGAACCGATCTGGATGAAATTTGGCACAGAGATAGATTATAGTCTGGAATAGCATATAGGCTACTTTTCATCCAGGTATAATGTTCCCTCGGGATAAGAAAACGCTTTTCACGGGGGCGAAGCCGCTGGCAGAAGCTAATCTTTTATACGTTCAAATTAATAAAAGATTCCCAGAATATTAAATGAAATAAACGTATTTTTACTTGCCTAGTTACATCATACATTAAATAAACTCACGTCTTTTGACCCATGGGGGTAGGAACTAGAAACTAAAGAACGCCACATATTACTAACCTTACATCAAACTCCTAGCTACATCACCGATGTCCTCCAGACCAGGGGGTGACCATAAGCTCTTAGAGCAGTATCAATTTGAGATCGAATAAGGGACAGTTGTATCTGACGTGTATACATCTGTCACTTACTCGATCTCAAATTGATACCGCTCTAAGAGCTTATGGTCACCCCCCAGGACCAGGTCCAGTTACCATTCATTTGAATTTTTCAATAATGTAATACCAAGCGTACATCTATCCAATTGTTCAAAGAAAATATCAAGTATTGCAATATCAGAATAAAATCGAGACAATAAACGCATAAACGTATCAATTATATCATGTCATTGAATTCTTGTCTTTATAAACAACTCTACACGCCCACATTTTAAAAATGGAATCAGTGTAGTCAAAAGTTTCTGTCGAGTTCCGTACAAAAATGCTTATTTAAATGCAGGAAAAAAAAACAGGCTGATATATGTATAAACACGTCAATCGTAATCCCCGGAAAATATTATTTAGGTTTTGATATTTTTATAGAAGTTTGTTCATATTTGTTTCTAACGTCTAAGGGCAGATTTTAACAATTAAACTAACCGAGATTAGTTCAACTAAACTCAGTTTAAGCAAATACAGCGTTCTGATTGCTTGAGACTTCTGAGAAACTACCAATCAGAATGCTGTATTTACATAAACTGAGTTTAGTCGAACTAATCGCGATTATTTTCCTTGGTGGCTTCGGCCCTAAGTTATAATAAATGTCTACCAAATACTTGCTACTACTCATTATTATTACTCAATGACTCAATTAGACTACACTAAAAATACCAAGACTAACAAAAAACTGCGAAGTCCATAACTTCTCACCAAATTTTCTAATATGAGGATTTTTTGACGCCTGGATTTCTTCCTGTGTCATTTTCGACATATCACCTGTAAAAAATCAGCCTTGTTTTTTGCTAAACCATAGATGATGCAGTGCTGGAATACCCATTGGCAAAAGTCACGTTTATTAAAGGGAAATTTCTATGGCTCTATTCAACCATACATTCCTTCTACAAACTAAAACTCTCAAATAAATCAGCTACCTCCGTTATAATTCGACTCCGACTTGGTTTTGTTTGCACTCCTGTTTTTTTTGGCCAAAATACTTGTGAGAGACAATTCTTCGTGTGAATGCGGTCTAGCAGAGGGTACTCTGGAGCACTTATTTTTTTCCTGTCCTCGTCTATCTATTCCTCTTTACTCCGAGGACTTACTCCCTGATAACATTTCCCGCCCAATTAACATCCCGTTCCTATTAACTTTAGTCCATACCCCCGCAGTAAAAAATCTTTATAGATTTATTAACATAGCTAGTATTTCTATTTATGTAAAATATACTTGACGTTTTAACATTTATGTTGTGCCGTTCTATATGTTTAACCAAAATTGTTTTGTCCTTTTTTAGCATGGTGAACAATGGAAGTCATCGCTACAAACACTGATCAATTGTTTTATGACAGTACTCATAATTTTAAACCGACTATCTCCAACTACCCTGACATTAGTTCAACCAGGTTTCAGACTGACTAAAGTAGCCTCATCTTTCATGGGGTACTGTACAAAATGTTACAATAAAATTCCTCCCCACATTCTTGAACTGAATGAGACGAAATTGAGAGACGAAGATGAGAAGAACTTGTATATAACGCACACTATGCAGGCTGGCATATTATAAGTTGGGGGATTACATCACTGATAAAAATGCTTGGCTAAATGCTAGTCCTGCTCCACATCCACTAGGGCGCAAAAACAAGTGATATGCAGAACACTATTGTTTTGAAGTATTGTTGGACCTTCTGAAGACTGTATAAATATATTTGTATTGTATAAACTCAATTTCATTCATCAAGGTGTGTACTTATGTACCTAAATATTGTAAAACATTTTTTTTTTTTATAAGAGTAAGTATGGAGTTCCTTGTGCATTCTTCTCCATTACAAGCTACTTTCCGAATGCACGGTAGAATCAACTATTAATATTTTTAAATTTAATGTAACGTTCAAAAGTGCCGCTTGGTGGCCTACTTGAAATAAAATATCTTTGTCTTTGTCATTGGCAAAATCATCGAATGTTCATCGATGGAGCTATATACATAAAAATTTAATTGAATTGAAGTCTTAAACTGAACTGGTAATTAAACAAAGTATTTTACTTTACATTTTCAACAAATAAACACGTGTACGGAACAAATAGTTATTGCGGGTCTGGCTGTGTGTATAATATGTGATTTTAAGTGTTAGTAAATCCACGATACTGGAACTGGAGAAATTTCTAGTGAGAGGCAGCATTTTTTATTAAAAAGAAATAAGTTCTTATAGGTTAACATCAAATTAGATGAAGGGAAATTATATAATCAGCAAAGTTCCAAACATTGCGGAACCCTAGAAAGTTATTTCGCCTGCTAACGCATTGACACTGGCAGGTTGGCGCCTCGCCACGCGTATCTTACCGAGCTATTTCTGTCATACTCACACTACATGTGTATAAAAAACACAGATAACATATATATATATATGTGAACACAACTTTTTTCGGTGCAACCTAACTAGATAAAATCCGTGATCTTCAGAAACATTGGTATTGTTGGACACGGCGTAATTGTTCAAGAATCACGGCAGTATAAATTACACCTTATAAAGAGTTAAAATAAAGTTCATTTTGCTACGATTTGTTCAAGAATCGCGTTTTAAAAAGCCAATATAAATGATACATTATATCATGTTTCAATAAAGTCCATTTTTCAGTAGCAAAATAACAAGAACATATTTACAAATACGACACGTGGGCCAGTGGAAAACATTTGTATTTTTGGCACATTTCAAAAGACAGTGTATTTCTGAATGGTGCAATGTTTACGATTTACATAACGATAATGTCTCACTGATTATTAAATCTACGAATATTAAGTGATTTGTACTTTTGTTTGTCTTACTATTTTTGTATGATTGATAAGGTCAATTTAAAAACAATGGCGATGCATTATACATCTGACTTAAAAGGCTGTTTTTTTTTTGAAAACGCTATACCACACCTTTTGCGTTAAGATTTTGCTAAGCTATGCATCTTAGCAAAAGCTAGCTTAAAATCACACCACACTGATATTATAAAGGCAAAAGTTTGTGAGTATGTGTGTCTGTGTGTTCGTATGTTTGTTACTTCTCTTAATAAAAGGGGTTGGTGGATGTTCAACGACTCCTAATAATACAGCTTTCTTCTTATAAGGTTCTTTATTTCTAAAGTACTTTTCTCATTAATACAACTGTAAGCTGCCATGCCCACCGGATACGTCTCTTACCATAGAGAGAGTTATATTGTAGACAATACTTAATATGAAGTTGCAATAAGTAAATATATCTAATATCTAATTTTAACACTCCTCCTCAACTTTGTATTCTTATTAATAAAACATTTACATACACTATCAAAAAATAATCAACATTTCTTAACATTCAACAGATTCCTTAGTTTTTCAAAAATGGGTTTGCACAATGCTTTAGTAAAAATGTCAGACAGCTGTTTTGAAGATTGTACATATTTTAAAATTATTTTCTCTTCTTGTATTAGATCTCTAATAAAGTGGTGCTTTATGTCAATGTGTTTTACTCTTCTACTATTCTCTCTATTCTTAGCAATATGAATGCATGACTGATTGTCTTCACAAATGGTTATAGTTTTACATTTAATTCCCATATCAGATAGAAGGCCTTTAAACCACACAGCTTCACAACACGCAAGGCTGAGAGCCATGTATTCGGCTTCTGCAGATGATAACGATACTGTCTTTTGCTTTTGAGTACACCAAGAAACAACATTATTGTATAATAAGAAGCAGTATCCCGATATAGACTTTCTATCAATTTTGTCAGTTCCCCAGTCTGCATCACAGTACCCCAAAGCAGTATTCTCAATGTTTATATTATATTCATATAACAAGCCATAATCAGCTGTTGACTTTAAATATCTTAACACTCTTTTCAAAAAAATATAGTGTTCATCACAGGCATTGTTTTGGAATTGACTGAAATAGCTAACTGTATATGACAAATCAGGCCTTGTACATATAACTAGATAAATTAGACAGCCTATTAATTCACGATAGGGAAACTTACATGAGAATTTCTCGGGTTTATCTAAATTCAGTCCAACTTCACATGGGGTCGATACACTTTTACAGTCCATCATGCCAAATTTATTTAACATGCTCTGAATGTAAGATTTCTGGTGTAACACTAACTTTTTATTAATAAAGTCTCTTTCTACTTCGATGCCTAGAAATTTTTTCACAGGTCCAAGATTGACAATGTCAAATTCTTTTGATAATGCACTTTTTACTTCGCTTATCTTTTGTTCACTTTCACTTATTAGAAGCATATCGTCCACATACAGAAACAAATACACTTTAGCATTGTTTTCTTTGTGTTGCACATACAGGCAACTGTCATGTTCGGATACTTGGAAACCATTCTTCAACATGAATGAGTGGAAGGCCTCATTCCAACAGCGGGGGCTCTGTTTCAATCCATAGATGGAACGGTTAAGTTTACAAACTTCAGGTCCTTTTTCTCCTGGTAAATTCATGTATATCTCCTCCTGAAGATGTCCATGGAGAAATGCAGTTTTCACATCCATTTGCTCCACATGTAAACTTTCTTGGTTTGCAAGTGCCAGCAAGCATCTGAGTGTGGTCACTCGTCCTACAGGTGAGTAGGTTTCCTCATAGTCATGGGTCTGGAAACCTTTAGCCACCAACCTCGCTTTGTAGATCTTTTCCTTTTTTTTAAATACCCATCGACTATCTATTACCTTCTTGTCTTTTGGTCTTTGTACTCTTGTCCAAGTCTGATGTTTCTCATGTGATTCTAGCTCTGTTTTCATTGCTTCTTTCCAATATTCTTTTTCTTCACTTTCTAACGCTTCTTGTAAGGTACTTGGTTCTCCCATGCATGACAATGCACAATGATATACCTCATAATCATTTAGATATGATGGTGACTTTCTTGTTCTTTTCTCTCCTCTAGATATATTTTCTGTTTTATTTTCAAATTGTTCTGAACTTTCTTGTGTTATATCCAATTGTTCTGGCTGTTGCGATCCTTGTTGTTGAATTTTTGACAACTCATTTTCTTTTTCATAATAGGGATGTGAAAAACGTTCTTGTTTATTTTTCTCTACTTGATTGAATATCACATCTCTAGCTCTTATGATTTTTCTTTCTTGAGTATCCCATAGCTTGTATCCATTGTTGCAGTATCCAACCAAGTAGTACTTCTTTGATTTTTCTTCAAACTTTCCTTTTTCTCTGTATATTGGTTGGAGATGCATATAAGCGTCTATTCCAAAACATTGAAGTTTGTTATAGTCTGGTGATTTGCCAAACCATAGTTCTGCTGGAATGATTCCATTCTTGTTTGGCAGTCGATTGATTATGTAGGTTGCTGTGTAGGCCGCTTCACCCCATAGTTCTTTATTTAAATCTGAGTCGGCCAACAGAGTTCTGGCTTTTTCAACCAATGTTCTATTAAATCGTTCTGAAACTCCGTTTTGCTGTGGAGTGTAGTTCATTGTAAATTCTCTTTGTATTCCTTTCTCATTGCAATAGTCGTTAAAATCTTTGTTTTTGTACTCTTTCCCATTATCACTCCTCAATCTCGATATTTTTGTTCCAAATTGTGCTTCTACTAGGTTCACATAGTATTTAAAATATTTAAGAACTTCTGTTTTGCTTTCTATTAGATACATATATGCGAAATGACTGTAGTCGTCGATGAATGTTACTATGTATTTCTTGTTATCATGTGTAGTAGGAGTTATGGGTCCGCATAAATCACTATGTATTAATTCTAGTATTCTGTTACTGTTCTTTCTTTCTTTTTCTTTAAAAGGCAGCCTTGTTTGCCTTCCTTTTAGGCATGGTTCGCATATTTTTTCTGAATTACTATTCTCATATGAAATCAGCTTTCTTTGTTTTAACTTCTGTAATTTTTCTTGAGACGCATGTCCTAACTTCTTATGCCATTCATATTCTTCATTACCAACACTGTATGCTTTCTGTGCTTGTTTCTCAATTTCTGGCTTGAACTGTATCTTATACAGGTTGTTCTCACGCTTTCCTTCTTTAATTAGTTTTTCTTTATAGTATATTCTGACTTTTCTGTCATCAAATTCTATTTTGCATCCAGCACTTTCCATTTTACTTACAGATAACAGATTGCAACGGCTATTTGGTACATATAGCACGTCCTTGACTGTCATATTTTGGTCCCTAATTTTTCCTTTCTTTGTAGCAACTATCTTTTCACCCTGTTTTGCTGTATTTATCACAATTGGGTTCCGTAATGTTTCTTTTTCTTGTAAGAATTCTTCACTGTTCACTAGGTGGTCTGTCGCTCCAGAATCGCAAACAAACTCTATTGTATTTTCAGAATTTGACATCAAAATTTCTTTATCCGCTGCGAAGAAAGAAAGGCCCAACTCTTCTTGTTCCTCTGTTTCTGTGGTCATTGTATTTCTATTTTTCCTGAACTTGCATTCTGACTTAATATGGCCCTTTTTGCCACAGTTGTAACACTCAAAAGGAAATGGTTTTATGTCTTTACTATTCTTCTTTTCTGGTGGTTTAGATGCTGATGAACGCTTTTGTTTTCTAGCTTGAAATACTTCAATGCTTTCGTCACTTTCTACTAGTCCCTTCTTTTTCGTTTCCTCATCAAGGAGCCTTCTCCTTACAAACTCCATAGTTATTGTTTGACTATTAATCGTTTCTATGGCTGACACTATATTTCCATAGGTATTTGGCATAGCCAATAGGAGATAACATATCAGCTCGTCCCTTGAGGGGTCTGCACCCGATTCTCGCAGTTGACGCGCAAGCTTGTCAAATTCCAGGAAAAAATCACTGAGCGTAATTTTCTCATTGTACTTTACGGTTAATAGTTTCTTTCTTGCTAGGAGTTGCGATGTTATTCCGGTTGACAAATAAGTTGCTTTCAATTTCTGAATAATTTCTCGTGGAGTTTCCAAGTCTTTTATAATTTCAAGATGACTATCTGCAATGCTTTGCACAATTATGCTTTTGCATTTTCTTGTTTTTGACACATCAGCGGCTGGATTTTTCTGTTCTTCAATTTCTTCTAGCAAATCGAATTCTTCCAACACGATTTTTAAACGGTAGAACCAGTTTCCGAAATCTGTGCCGGCGAAGGGGACGATGCCATAACGATTCTTCTTTTCGTCCTCCATTTTCTTAGCTGTCTTAGGTCTAGGGCCGTTTTCTGAAGAGTTCTGGGCCCATAACCTCTTAATAAAAGGGGTTGGTGGATGTTCAACGACTCCTAATAATACAGCTTTCTTCTTATAAGGTTCTTTATTTCTAAAGTACTTTTCTCATTAATACAACTGTAAGCTGCCATGCCCACCGGATACGTCTCTTACCATAGAGAGAGTTATATTGTAGACAATACTTAATATGAAGTTGCAATAAGTAAATATATCTAATATCTAATTTTAACAACTTCTTCAAGCTCAAACGGCTGGACGGATCTGGATGGAATTTGGCACAAAGATAGATTATATATAGTCTGGAATAGCACAAAGGATACTTTTCATCCAGGGAATATGTTCAATCAGAAAGAGAAGAAAGAAAATAGAGAGATAATTATCGACATTCACGTGGGCGAAGCCGCTGGCAGAAGCTATTAGACTTATAAAAATGTAAGAATTTGGATGTCGAAGTATAAGAAACTATGTATCTAGTTCAATATTACCACTATTGTTTTTCTTGGGATGGATAACTCTGGCTTGATCTTACTAATATTATAAATGTGAAAGTTTGGATTGATGTGTGTGGGAATGTTTGTTTGTTACTCAATCACGCCAGAACGACTGAGCGGCTCTGGATGAAATTTGGCACAGAGATTGATTATAGACTTCTTTTCAATTGTAGTATGTGCCCGTGGGATAATTGCCGACAATCACGCGGGCGGAGCCGCTGGCAGAAGCTAGTTGCATATAAAAATAAGGCAGTAAAGGAAGCATACGCTGCATAGATTCTGTAGAAAACTGTTACCTAGCAGTCATACAGGGGATTAAGAATTAAAAAAGACCGCACTTTCACCAGCAAATTATAATTACATTACGTGGCTCGAGTGATTGATCATATTGTAGTAATGCAGCTTGCATGCAAGCTGATTTGCCGGTCGAAACATGACCTTATCTTTCAAAGAAGAATTTTCATTGGATTTCATCCACATTAGGAAACATAACATTTTAGGTGTGATCTCAGCAAAGAGTGTCGTGGTGGCCCAGTGGCTAAAACCCCGCCTCTTGTCCTTGAGGTCGTGGGTTCAAATCCGGGCAAGTACCAATGCGACTTTATCAAACTCATATGTACTTTCAAGTTTGTCTTAGACATCACAGGCAACGGTGATGGAAAATATCGTGAGGAAACCTGGACTTACATAGTTAATGTAAGTCTGAAATAAACAAGTCAGAGGCCTGTGGGGTTCCCAGAGGCGGCTTAATTAACTCTTAAGGTTACACTAGTCAACGGCACGAACTATTTTGTGCGCGGGGTTTAAATGCATTTTATATCAACCGACAACACGTGCGGAAGAGATAGATGCTTTGATGAGCAGTAGGAAGCTAGTTCGCGTACGAATACACACTTTTGCAAATTTGTAGCGAAATGGATAATGATTTAGGACGAAACCGAGCGCGCGAAATTTTATAAACAGACCTTTGGGAGTATGGATATCATGAAAAAACGACTAAACGTATCTGTTCAAAATAAAATTATTTGCATTGTTGAACTACTAATCTGGCCGTTTTGCAATTTTCCGTCTTCTTATGGTATTTATTCGCGCCCAAAAATGCGTTAAAATTAGTGTCGAAATGTGGCAATTTCGACGCTCATAACTTTCAAATATTTTCTTTTTTTTACTTTTTTGTTTCCATACAGGGCTAGATAATGATGAGACAAATAGATATCACTTTTTATTTTGAACGTACATTGTCAAACAGTGGAATAATCCCTAGACTACGTTTGTATGGAAGAATTTTCGACTAGTGTAACCTTAACACCAGTGGTGGCCACATCCTCACACGAAAAGAAGAACAAGCAAAGATCAAAAGTCACGTTTACCTCCACCATATCGATCTGTGTAAACGAGTGTAGCATAGCACTATGTAAGGCAGATTCCCGGAAATAATAAAAAAACCTATTATTCTTCATTACCGGTTAGTATGGGACGCGCTATTAAGTTTCTCTGCAAGGTGACTTGGAAATAGAGCAATTTAAATAGCTACTAAATACACGAGAATATTGTTTACATGATGAACTTATTATTTCTGAGTAGTGCCGCCAAAAATGGTATTTGTTTGTTCCGAAAATCAATATAAGATTTGGCAAGTACTGTTATGGTAGAAAATTGTCGCCCATATTTACAAATACCACGACACTGCTTAGCGATTGCTTGGCACATTCTATATCCGAAGTTTCATTAGAGAACCTGCTAACCAGCTCAGAGATTTTTTATAGATAAGGGTACTAATAGTTAACTTTTGAGTTGTGATCAAAATATTCCATGGCCTGTGGTTTTCTTAGACTTAAACTACTGAATAAATCCTGTTTTGTGTCTAAATCCAGTGACATATAGACCTAAATTCGTCGTGTTTTGGAAGACTGTAAAGTTAGTCCTTTAATGACCGTTTATACTAGAAAACACCTAAATTAATGCCTTAATATGATTTCACTATTAGATTTTCTTCTTCTGTCGGCGGAGAGCGAAGCTTTATAAATCCAGTGCTATATTTCATAATTTCTTTAGGGTTCCGTACCCAAAGGGTAAAATTTATGTTGCCGCTATAACAACAAATACTAAAAACAGAATAAAGTAAAATTTAAGTGGGGCTCCCATACAACCAAAGGTGATTTTTTTGCCGTTTTTTGCGACAATGGTACGGAACCCTTCGTGCGCGAGTTCGACTCACACTTGGCCAGTTTTTTATGTATCACCTAGTATTAGTGAAAACGGGCAAAAGATCTTTTGAACGATCGTTCAGACGTCGTTAAAGTGGCTATAAATTGAATAAGGAAAGGTAACTTACCAGTGAGCTTGACACCGATGACATTAGGGCACTTGAGTTCCCAAGGAATGCTGGCCATTACGTCTACGGCATCGGCACCACCGACACCTGTACCATAGAGAAATAAGGTGGTAAGAATATGTGAACAAAAATACAAAACCTTTTCTTTTTAAATCAATAGTCATTCTTTAGAGAAAAAAGTGTCTTTGGATAAAACATTTCTTTATTTCTAATTAGGTACGCAAAATACGCGCTTAGTCGTGGAGTTGCGGAAAACGGCCCGTTTTAACCTAACCTAACCTAGTAAAATTGTATTTTTATATTCAAAAATATATTAACATATATCCAAATGAATATACTAAGAAAAACAAGCCTACAAAGGAGAGAGGGGAAAGGGCTCATTGTGCATCAACGGGAAACGTGCCCAGAACGCTGGCAGCATTGCCACATTGGATGGCAATGCTGATTCTCTGGCCGAAGAAAAGGTCAGCCCTCTGGTCACGTGAAGAGTCAACGAGCTTTGTGCTAAAGTCTCGAAAAACTCAATGCACACTCGGACCCCATGGACCTAATATTTCCACCCCAAATGGCTCAAACATATAACTTCCACAAAACTTCTTATTGGATTGTATTTCAAACTATGATACAGTGGCAGAACCTACTAAGGAATGCAGTGCTTAGATTTAACAGGACAAATTTTGCTGGGGCCCACATTTTATTTTCTAAGATAAACTCCTGTATATCAGAACTCAAGAATCATGAAGATAAATATTGTTTATCTTTTAATATCTATTATCCTAGAATCTAGAAGCAAATCAAAAGTCTTGTCATGTGATATGTAACTTTTTTATGCAAGAGATTACAAATTATTTCATTCCCAGATTACAGCAAAGCCAAAAACAGTAGCAAATTGCGTAAGTGAATTAGGCAAGGTTTGACCGCCATCAAACGACCAATGACATAGACGGAAATTCACATCGCGTCTTTCATCTCGCATGTGATTGGTCGATTGATGGCGTCAAAACTTGCCGAATTCACTTACACAATTAGGCTGCAGGGCTACTTAGTTTTTTTTTATGTTTATTTAATTTGCTAAGACGTTTGTATGTTCTGTCAAGAGTTTGGCTTGATATGACATCTTATTGTCTCATTTGATTAATTTTACTCTCAATATCAAGTGCTTCTATGAAAAAAGGAAAATACTGAGTGTCAGTACACCAGATATTTTTTCTAGTACACTGTGCGGTAACCTATATACACAACAATTTGCTACTATATGTATACTTCCAGAATACAGGAAGTGTCTAGAGATCTCTGTCGGTCCTGAATGGCAGGATTCAATTGAATAATGCGCTTTTGGCATAATGTTTTTTTTCACTTACCAATGCAAAGTCCACCAAGACCACCTCCGTTGGGTGTGTGGGAGTCAGTTCCGATCATGAGCAGACCGGGGAAAGCATAGTTCTCCAGAATGATCTGATGGATGATACCAGAGCCTGGTTTCCAGAAGCCGACGCCGTACTTAGCGCCCGCGGTCTCCAAGAACTTGTATACCTCTTTGTTGATGTCCTAAGGATTTATTGAAGAGTTTAAGACTGTTTTTCTTGTTAAAATTTGTGATGAGGGGTAAGTGTCTTGCTGGCCGTCTTTGTATAGTCGTAGTCGACTTCGTTATTACAGCGTCAAGGTCTATTTTAGCTTAAAGAGCAATATGACGGTTGGGTTCTTTCAACCCTAGTGAAGTTTCAAAAAGCTTTTACCAAAAATGGTCAAGGTTATATCTGTAGAGTAGAGGCCCTATTAAAAAAAAAATCTGAATATATTTTTTTTATAATGCAGTTAGTCAAGAGAGTAGTGGTGGCCCAGTGGTAACGGCCGCGAATTACAATTTGTAGGTCGTGAGTTCGAACCCAGGCAGGCGCTTTACTTTATGTAAATTATTACATCACCACTGCTCTCAAAAACGGTGAAAGAAAACATCGTGAAGAAACCGGCATGTCATAGAACCAAAAATTCGAAGACATGTCACATGTCTTCATCATCCAGCAACATGCACTGGGCCCGCGTGGTGGATTACGGCCCATTCCCTCTCACAGAGAGGAGGCCTGCACGTACAACGGACCAAATGCGAGTCTAAGTGCGGAATAGGGTATATCTATCCTATCCTGCAGTTAGTCAAAGGTATTTATGATGGGTTCATGGTTACATGTGCAGTGCTCTATTGCTCTATGCATGAGCTAAAGTCAATTGATATTCTTGAAGTTTGGTTTTCAATAAGGCACATAATCTTGAATAAAATTTGTTATTTATTTAAATCATTTTTCCAGTACATACTATGACAAGTAAGATTTTTTACTCACTGACAGAACTTATTCTTTTCTTCTTAATACCACAAACAAACAATAAAACCTCAACAGTCCTCCTCAAATTTAACTTTAAGAATCAAACCTAAATTGAAATTTGCTAATTATAACTTGTCATTAATAGTAGCATAAACAAAAAACAATGTTTAGTGACTTCAAAATGATTATCAAAAAACATTATTCCTTAGTACAAAATAAAAATAATAACATTAATAAAACTCCTCCTGAATCACTATAATAGTATTCACGCTAACACAAGAATTGATTAACAAAATTGTTAAATTTCTCTTTACTTAAACTCTTTGTCATCAAATCTGCCAAATTATCATTTGAGTTTACATACTCAATACTGATGATGTTCTTTTCAACAAGATCTTTTAAATAATGAGCTCTAATGTCAATATGCTTAGTTCGTTTTGAATTTTCGTAACTCTTTGACATGGAGATGGCACTTACATTATCAACAAATAATATTGTATCACTGTTAATTCTTAGATGTTCGCATAACCCTTTTATATTTACTAGCTCGCGTGCTGTGGCAGCAGCTGCTATGTACTCTGACTCAGCTGTTGACAAAGCGACACAAGACTGTTTCTTTGAGAACCAGAATATAGGGTTTACTCCATGTAAGATAATTCCTCCACTCACACTTTTTCTATCATTTTTATCTCCAGCCCAATCTGCGTCAGAATATCCATATAAGTTAGAGTCATTGGTTTTTCTAAATACAAGTCCTTTATCTTTTGTTTCTTTGAGATAGCGAATCACCCTCTTACCAGCTTTCCAGAGTTGTTCGTTTGGCTTATCCAAATATCGACTAAGGTAAGACACAACAAACGTCAAATCAGGTCTCGAAGTCATTGTTAGATAAATCAAACTTCCAACTAACTCTCGATAAGGCACGTCTAATATTTGCTCATCATTCATCTGTATATTATAGTTAATTTCCATAGGCGTTTTCGCTCCTTTACATTCATTCATGTTAAATTTCTTCAGTATTTTCTCTATCAATGTAGTTTGTTTCAATATAAAACCATTTTCGTTTCTTTCCATCTCCATACCTAAAAATCTTTGTATTTCTCCCAGATCCTTTGCATTAAACTGCTTTTTTTTGTGCTTCGATAGTATCATCTGCTCCATTACCAATAATCAGAATGTCATCGACATATACCAGTATCCAAGTATCTTGCTTGTGATACATGCAAAAATCATATTCCGATCTTTGAAATCCTTTACTTTTAATAAACATATCAATAGTTTCATTCCAGCATCTAGGGGATTCTGTTAATCCGTATAGTGCTCTTCTTAACTTTAAAACTGTGTTTGGATTCTTTGTCTTATATCCTTTAGGTACTTTAATGTATACTTCAGATTTCAGTTTTCCATTTAAAAATGCTGTTGGTATGTCAAGTTGTGCTATTTTCATATCTTCGTTAATTGCCTTGGATAAGAACATTCTTACTGTTGAATGTCTAGCAACCGGTGAATAATTGTTTTCAAAGAAATCGTCCTTCTTTTGTTGAAAACCTCTAGCTACTAATCTCGCTTTTTTTGTTCCTTCCTCTTTTACTTTAAAAATCCATTTAGTATCGATCGCTTTTTTTTCTTTTGGTAATTCTTTTTCTTCCCATGTCTCTAATTTTTCAAGTGCTTGTAGTTCTTTATCAATAGCTTCCTTCCAATCTGTTTGACTTGCAGCTTCTTCAAATGAGCTTGGTACATTTGCAGTCAAGCAAACAACTGTGTTATAAGTTTCATGTTCGTCGAGATATATGGGACGTTTAACATTTCTTCCAGATCTAGTCCAATTTTCTCGTTCTAATATATCTTCAGTGGCTTGAATTTCGCAATTGTGTCTCTCTGTTTCTTCTTCTTCATTAAAATTACCAGTGTTCGGTTCTGTTACTTTTTCCATCTCAGTATGTTTTCTTTCTTTATTTTCCTCTTCTTCTTCAATATATTTCATTTCACCACTTTTCTCTTCTACTTCTTCTTTATATTGTATATCAGTCTCATCAAATCTCACATCTCTAGATTTTATAATGGAATTGTCTTCTGGATTCCACAATCTGTAACCTACTACTCCATATCCAACCATTCTTGTTGCTCTGCCTCTATTGCTCAATTTATCCTGTCTTGGTACAATAGTGGCCCATGCTTTGGAACCAAAAATTCTCAATCTTGACAAATCTGTCTGTCCATATCTCATATAGCAGGGTGTCTCGAAATTAATTGCCCATGAAGGAGATCTATTTAATTGAAAAGCTGCACATTGAATAGCTTCACACCACAAAAACTTCGGGAGCTTAGTTTCTGCGAATAGAGTCCTCGTTTTATCACACAACGTTCGGTTTAATCTCTCTGCACATCCATTTTCTTGAGGACTATAAGGTAAAGAATACTCTAAACGTATCCCTTTCCTTCTGCAAAAATCTTTAACTTTATTGGCGGTATACTCTGCGCCATTATCACAGCGAATCCTTTTTACTTTATTTCCAGTTTCCTTTTCAAGTTTTACTATATAGTTGATAAGCTTCTCTGTTGCCTGTGATTTACTAACTAGTGGATATACTACACAAAAATGAGAATAATCATCTAGTATTGTCATAAAATACTTCTCACCATTTAATCCACAATCCTTAATTGGCCCAGCAATATCTGTATGTAACATTTCTGCCACTTGCCTTGATTTCGGTCTTGGTGTCTGTTTAAATGGTCCTCTTGTAGCTTTCCCTTCCATGCATGCACTGCAAACTTTGTTAGACATTTTTAAATTCATCATTCCTAAAGATTTTCTATTTAAATGTCCTAACCTCTTGTGCCAAAGATCATCATCACATTGAATTTTACTACTATTACAAGTCTCATTACAAATATTAGCATACAGTTTATACAGCTTGCTCTCTGATGGTCCCTCAAGATAACAATTGTTACTTTTAATGGTTACTTTATGATTATTAAATTGTACATTATGTCCAGCCTCAGTAATTTTGTGAACTGATAATAAGTTATACGATATATCTTTAACAATTAATGCCTCAATGTTTATCTTTAAATTGTCACATTTTATTTTTAAATTACCTTTTTTGTTTGTTAAGAGATATTGACCATTAGCAACCAGTATTTTGACACTCTTGTCTAATATTATAACATCTGTCATGTATTTTTCAAACTTATTACTTACAATGTGTTGAGTACAACCAGAATCCACTATAAAAGAAATATCATAGTATCTGTCCTTTTCACTCCTTACGCTTAAAGCATTTTCACTTGCAATAAATCCAATTTCGCCATCCGTCATCATTGATGTTACTCCTTGTCCCTGAAATCCTCGACCTCTATATCCTTGTCCTTGAAAACCTCTTCCACGAAGTCCGCGACCACGTCCTCGTCGATTCTGACTATAAACTCGTCCTTGGCCTTTTGCCTTTGATGTTCCTCTGTCATTTGCATAACTACTGTTTATTTGACACTCGTATGACTTATGGCCATTCTTTCCACATCTAAAGCAGGAAATATTGAATGCATTCTCTTCGCTGTACTGTGTTCCTTCTATTTTTATCTTAGTTTCAGCATCTAACAACCTTGCCTTAACAAAATCGAAGGTCAACTTTTTCTCCGCAGCCATTGTTTCAATCGAAGTGATAACATGATCATACTCTTTAGGTAGTGAGGATAACAGATAGCAAATCTGGTCTTCATCTTCCACTTTTACATCTATAGCCTGCAGTTGACTGACAATAGAACTAAATTTAATTAAATATGACTGTAACGGCTCTTCACATTTCATGGATATCAATTTTCGCTTAAGGTGGAAACGATTGTATACACTCTTTCTTTCAAAGATACTTTCAAGTAGCTTTATCATATCCGTGGCAGTTTCTCCATCCTTTACCAATTCTATATATTTGTCCGACAGGCTTTGTGCGATAATCGACCTTGCTTTCGCGTCATCTTTCTTCCATTGTAGTTTCTCGACATCTTTTGACGTTAAAACATATGCAACTTGTCGCTCTTCCAAGATTAGTTTTACACGGAATTTCCACGTGCTAAAATTTTTGTTTTCATTTAAACACGGTAACGACGACACCGCAGCGCTCGTCATTTTTTTTTTGTTATATTTATATATAATATATGTACGTACGTGGATCGCAACCCAGTATCTTCTTATTTTTTATCCAAATAACAAGCTTTTACAACTGAACGCTCTGCTACCATCTTGAAGTTTGGTTTTCAATAAGGCACATAATCTTGAATAAAATTTGTTATTTATTTAAATCATTTTTCCAGTACATACTATGACAAGTAAGATTTTTTACTCACTGACAGAACTTATTCTTTTCTTCTTAATACCACAAACAAACAATAAAACCTCAACAGATATAGTGATCCATCCTGGAGGATATTCTTACAAACTATATACTTTCTTAATTTTATCAGTAGATACTCAGAATGATAATTTCATTTCAATCTTTATTTATAGAATCTCTGACTTCAATGTATTGCTCATATTTTGCTGTTGATATTATTTTTCATGATTTTATTGTTTACGTTGAGTACAGATATATCTTGTACCGAATATTGAGTACACATGGTACATGACCTTACACTTGATAAGGTACGATACGATTACAAATTTATAGTATGAATGTTTGCATTATTTTAAATACCTAAGGTGCAAGCCTTCTACATAAAATTAAATATAAAATGCAAAATTACCTTACAAACTAGTTTTAAGTACCTACTAAAATTAATCGCAGGTGTCAAGACTGGACTTACAAATTTTAACTTTTAATATATTATCAGTTGTCAAGGTAAATCTTATCCGGGAGTCAATGGACTCGCTAATTACTGATAAATGATACTGTACTACAAGCAGTGGCGGGCGTATTTACAGATTTGACGCCCTGGGCCATATTGAATTTTCGCCCTATAATTTATGAAAGAAATCAAAAGCCTTTGCTATAGTAAGAGATTTAAAAAAAATGCGAGGTGGAGCGCAGCGAGCTCGAAAATTATAGCGCCCTGCCTCGGCACATCTTCAATTATTACAGTTTGTCGACTTAAGGATACACTAGTTGACGGCACGAACTATTTTGTGCGTGGAGTTAAAATGCATTTTATATCAACCGACAACACGTGCGGCAGCGATAGTTGCTGTGATAAGCAGTAGGATGCTAGTTCGCGTACGAATACACACTTTTGCAAATTTGTAGCGAAATGGATAATGATTAAGGACGAAAGCGAGCGCGCGAAATTTTATAAACAGACCTTTGGCAGTCTAGATATCATGAAAAAACTACTAAATTTATATGTTCAAAATAAAATTATTTGCATTGTTGAACTACTAATCTATCCCTGTATGGAGGCCGTTTTGCAATTTTCCGTCTTCTTATGGTATTTATTGGCGCCCAAAATGCGTTAAAATTAGTGTCGAAATGTGGAACTTTCGACGCTCATAACTTTCAAATATTTTCTTTTTTTACTTTTTTGCTTCCATACAGGGCTAGATAATGATGAGACAAATTGATATCACTTTTTATTTTGAACGTACATCGTCAAACAGTGGAATAATCCCTAGACTACGTTTGTATGGAAGAATTTTCGACTAGTGAACGAAAAAGCGAGCGAAGCGAACTCGAGAGTTTTTAGCATCCCGTCCCAGACAGACGTAACGGGGCGGTAGCGTAGATGAGCATGTCACATAGTCCTTGTCAATACGGTAGGCTAGTAGAATCTTGCACCGCCCCTTGCAGCCTTCCGCCCCGGGCCATGGCCCTCTTGGCCTAAGGTTAAATACGCCACTGACCACAAGTATTTACTTTTTATATTTACATCTTTTCAAAAAATCTCCTTAAGGTCTGCCTACCTTTTGAAGAACATGAATATTTTCTATGACAATGTGAGCATGAACTTTGTTTTTACACAGCTTAGAACTTAGCTCAGTCAACTCTGTATATTATAATAACTCTGTATTGAGAAGTGCTTCAAAAGCCTACCTGTTGAAGTAATTATCAATATCATCTTGTTCTACAGAACTAATAAACTTACTTAATTGTTAAATAATACTGCAAATAGAAATGACGGCTATTGAATAATAGTTCAAGTTGAACTATTTTTTTAGGGTTCCGTACCCAAAGGGTAAAAACGGGACCCTATTACTAAGACTCCGCGATCCGTCTGTCTGTCTGTCCGTCTGTCACCAGGCTGTATCTCATGAACCGTGATAGCTAGACAGCTGAAATTTTCACAGATGATGTATTTCTGTTGCCGCTATAACAACAAATACTAAAAACAGAATAAAATAAATATTTAAGTGGGGCTCCCATACAACAAACTTTATTTTTTTTCAGTTTTTTGCGATAATTGTACGGAACCCTTCGTGCGCGAGTCCGACTCGCATTTGGCCGGTTTTTTACCATCTTTTTAACTTATGATATTTCATAAAGTAGATACTCATAGATCCCTTACCTTAGCTCTTGCCAAATCCTTTACTCCACCAAGCTGGGCCTCAATCAAGTGGTCACAGTGGATGGTGGAAGGCACAGCCACACGGGGCAGGCCGGAGGAGATGAACTGCAACATGGCCATCTGGGCGGTGGCATCCTGCATAGCAACCCTGTCGGGCCGGAGTCGTAGGTAGCTGGTACCACGCTTAATTTCCTGTTGTATACATTAAAATAATGGTGAGAAGAATTGTTTCATGAAAAATATATTGCACTATATTTTGGCCGCTGAGCAAAAAGAGCGCTTATGAGCAAAACACAAAATAGACATAATTTTGATACACCTTAGTTTCCTGATTCTGAATAAGTAAATAACTATATATACAAAGGTCAGATGTGTCCCTATCACTTTGGACGGCAGCTTTGTAGTCTCAAGGTCAAATACAAGGGTGTGAACATGGAAGAGATCTGCATTCAACTTTTGCTGGTTGAAGAAGACAGCAAAGAGAGGTTTTTCTCTTATAGAATAATGGTTATTTTTAAGTCTTAACAAAAAATTTACTGCTGTACATATTCACCAAAATCTGTTTTATAAGTTCAATGGTTCTTTGATATGTGCTGTATCTAGAACTTTATTTTTGTAAAATGTTATTGAGTATTTTGAATAAAATGTGTTAAACATGCATATCTAACAGTACACTAACAAAGAAAGCAAGAGGGTTTTTAGGGTTCCGAGTACACTAACAAAGAATGCAAAAGGGTTTTTAGGGTTCCGTACCCAAAGGGTAAAAATGGGACCCTATTACTAAGACTCCACGATCCGTCATCTGTCCGTCTGTCACCAGGCTGTATCTCGTGAACCGTGATAGCTAGGCAGTTGATATTTTCACAGATAATGCATTTCATTTAAGTACAACAAAACAAACATGTTTTTTTTTGCAATTATGGTACGTAACCTTCGTTCGGCAGTCCGACTCGCCCTTGGCTGGTTTTTTTGGAGCATTAAATGTTTATTGACATAATATTTAGCTATGCCTATGTAAATATATCTGCAATGAAATATTTAGAAAACAAAGGGTATTTGTAATTCAATAGTTTATTAATATGAACTTGATAATTTCCAAAACCAATAAGCAAGACATTATGAAAAATAATCTGTGAGTAGGTATTGTCTTTGATAAGAACTAATAATCCCTTTTATGATGATTTGTTTACAAACTTTGTGCTAAAATATTGGCGGATTCTTAGTTTAAACAATTGTAGTTGGGGACTTTTCTCAAAATATAAATTTTTCTTTGAGACATACAGGAAAATGTCTCAAATATTATTTTAAATGCATGTTGACTCCTTCAATGTTGGAAGGATAATATCCTTGTAGGTCACACACTTTCCAGATCTTATGTTCAATGACCTATCTGATTTTTCTAAGAATACCAACTATGCATTATATAACAGTTTCCTTACCTGTCCTTTAGGGTCATCCAAGTGAGAGTACAGCACTTTCTCAGACAAGGTCATGTCACGACCTAACCTCTTCTTGACCGCTTCCAAAGTCTGTGATAACTTTTCGTATGGCATTGGATTCGGGTCGAATTTCGACATCGCCACCTACAACACATCGTATACCACTCAGAAATACCAACTTAGAGCTCTATCATCCAATTTTCATTGTGACTATGATTACATAACAACATCTTATTATCACTGAAAACACTAGATATAACACTTTTTAGCAGTTTCTACGTACATTTGCCGCCGCGGCGGTAAGGGGGGACACGCTGAAGCATCTTTGCTGGATGTCCAAGAAGGCCCTGGTACCCTAGGAAACAAAATTTCAACATAAATAAATTTCTTGAAATAGTACAAAGTTGCAGTGTGCGGCAACTGCTCCAATAACATTAAATTTTACTGAAATCCTGATAAATGTACTAATCGTAACCCCGGTTGACCTCATATGGCTTATTTTACGTGACCTGACCCAACCATTCATGATGGTTTATCGGGATTTATTAATCTCCTACAATTGCGATAATAGCGTAAACAAATCGAATTAATTGCATACACATTTAAACTAATTAATATAACCATTCGTTAAGTAACCAAAACGTGGAATTAATAAAATAAAATAATAAAATTATGAACTTGCCTGGCCATGCAAAACTCTTGTACAGTAAGCCATGGTTCCCGGACTTCACAGAATCAATTGAGTTTTGAAAACAAATTTACAGTTAAATATGTTACGGCAACATGGATTCAGTAACTTATACTAGAATGCCTTTTAAAAGGATAAATCACAAAATATCACACCCTCCAACACTGCGTCCGCAGGATTAGCAGATTTTATAAAATTTGCTTGACATTTAATTTTTGAAGTTGCCATAATCAAAATCTTTGATTTTATATCGTGGAGATTTGGTTGAGTTTTGGGGATAATTATGACAATGAAGTCAAAGTCAAATATATTTGTTCAACTAGGCCAATAAGCGGCACTTTTGAATGAATCCATTAATTTACAATCATTAGCTGTTAAATTAGTCAACAGGCAATAACGGTCATTGAGCTCAGTAGTGAAATGAAATAGAACATTGAACCAACGGAAGTGTGGCTTTATTTAACTTAAAGAATATAGCATAATAATATTATTAGAATATTAGACTTAGCACAACAAAAGATCATGACAGGCTGTCACTGTCGACAACCCAACACGACACCAGTCCATAGACCGAAACTCTTTCTATGCTAAACTTCACCTCATTCTTCCCCGGTTATGTTTTCGGACTCTCATCCATCTACTATAAAGTCGTTTAGGTAGGAAGGCTGCTTCCTTGTTCTGTTGGATCTCCGGAGGGTAGTTCCGGTCTGGAGTATAGGAGAAGGTGACGAGCTACTTGGCTCGACTGAGCGTAGCTGTGTCAATGGACTGTCATTGGGTGTGGCATCATCATCTATCTCTTCAGAAGCTGTTTCAAAATGATCATCACCACTATCATCGACGATGCTCGGGAATGGTGCCAATTGACGGTTTGATACTGTTGATGTTTCCCCATTGTCTCGTCGAATAAGAGAATAGTGAGGATTAGTCTCGAGGAGTTCAGCTTCTTCAACTAAAGGATCTGTTTTCGAAAGTCGGACATTCTTCTTTACCAATATTGGGCCTGGTGTTAGCCAAGACGGCAATGAGTCTCCGTTCGGAGATCTTCTTGGGAATGTGAAAAGTTTTTCATGCGGAGTAGCATTAATAGCTGTACATAATAGAGAGCGTACGCAGTGCAATGCATCCGCTAGTACTTCTTCCCAGTTTTCTGTAGTCAATCCTTTCGACCGAAGACTGAGTTGAATCGTTCGCCAAAGGGTTCCGTTTAGCCGCTCTACTTGGCCATTACCCTGCGGGTTATAAGGAGTAGTTCTTGAAGAGGCTATGTTTGATTTGCTTAGAAAGGATTTGAACTGTTCTGACATGAAAGACGAGCCTCGATCACTATGTACATACAAAGGTTGACCAAACGTATGAAAAAGATTTTGCAAGCAATTTATGACAGTTGCCGATGTCATGTCCTTGCATGGATAAGCAAAGGGAAATCTGCTGTACTCATCAATGATTGTTAGTATGTATTTATTGGGAGTGTTAGATGGCAGTGGCCCCTTGAAGTCTATGTTGATACGTTCAAATGGAGATGTAGCTTTTATCAAATGGCCTTTGACTTTCATAAACCTCGGTTTTATTTCAGCGCAGATAGGGCACGAGGTGGTCATCTCCTTAACATCATTAGCTGAGTAGGGTAAGTTTTTGGACTTCACCCAGTGAAACATCCTTGTCACGCCGGGGTGACAGAGAGCATTGTGAAGCTCTTTCAGCTTATTAGTATTCATGTAAGCGCATACGCGGGATAGAGCGTCTGCTGCTGCATTTTCGGAACCTGGTCTATACACGATATCGTATTTAAAGCAGGATAGCTCCAATCGCCAACGCATGATTTTCTCGTTCTTTATTTTACTATTGTGATTTCGGTTGAACATGAAAGCTACCGATTGTTGATCAGTTATTAGGAGAAAATGTTTACCGATCAGATAGTGTCTCCATTTCTTTAAACTCTCTACTATAGCACAAGCTTCTTTTTCGATCGAAGATTGCTTACGTTCCGAGTTTGATAAAGTCCTTGAAAAAAATGCTACCGGTCGTCCTTTTTGAGTTAGTGTAGCTGCTATAGCAAATTCTGATGCGTCTGTTTCTACCGTAAAAATTTCACTGTCATTTATAGCTACTAGTGCTGCTGCTTTGATGTCTTGTTTAAGCTCTTCAAAACGTTGAAGGGCGTTGGGCGATAATGGAAAGCTAGTGATACCAGTCAGGGGTTTTATCTTTTCTGAAAATCGCCCAATCCATTTTGCATAATGTGCAAACATACCCAGAGCTCGTTTTAGTTCAGCTGTCTGAGTCGGAGCCGGAAGATCCAACAAGGACTTTAGTCTGTCGGGATCTGGTCTAATAATGTGATTTTCTACGGTATAGCCTAGTAAATTGATTTCTGTTTTCTTGAACACGCTTTTTTGTTCGTTGAGAGTCAAATTGAATTTCTTAGCAGCGTCCATGAATCTTTTTAGGTTGCGTTCATGGTCCTTCTCGTTTTTGCCACAAACGGTTACGTCATCTAAGTAAGCGAATGTTCCATCTAATTTCTCTTCAGATATTATAAAATCTAGAGTTCGCTGAAACGCAGCGACCCCATTGGTCACCCCAAACGGTATACGTGTAAACTGGTACAGTCTGCCACATGCTTCAAACGCTGTATATACCTTCTCACTTTCTAAAATGGGGACTTGATGGTACGCACTCTTTAAGTCTATCTGGCTAAAGACTTGAAATTTTGATACATTGTTTACTACAGTTTCAATATTCGGCAAAGGGAAGGCATCTAGATCGGTGAATTTATTTATAGTCATTGAATAATCGATTACGAGTCGTTTTCGATGTGCTCCTCCTCCCGCTACGAGGACCTGGGCTCTCCAAGGAGAAATACTCGTTTCAATAACTCCATCCTCAAGTAACTTAGATACTTCTTGTCTTATGAACTGTTCATCTTGGTTGCTGTATCGCCTGCTTCTAACTGCAATTGGTACAATATTTGGCGCAAGATTAGCGAAAATAGAGGCAGGCGGAACTGTTGCTTGAAGTACATTACAAATTCGTAATGGTTCACTAGGACCTCCTAAGTCAAAATGAATGCTTGAGTGTTGCTTTAATAAGTCGTGACCAACGATAACGTCAGCGCAGAGGTTATCAACAACTAGAAGAGGCTTTTGTTTGTAAATATATTGATTCATGACAATAGTGACGAAACATACTCCTTCTACGAATGAAACTTGGTTAAGAGAGGCAAGATTGACAGTTTGCCTACAAGGTTTCCTGTACAATTTCATTATTCGGGCAACTTGACTGTTGATGAAGCTGACTGAACTCCCTGTGTCGATGAGAGCGTCAGCTTTGTATCCGTTTATTGTGATAGGAATCGTAGCGTTTCTGAGACTTGAAGGAGATGCTGCGGAAACCGCCCCACTGTATAATTGATAATTATTCGAGTTCGAGGGATTTTCGATCGACGCTGTGTTCATGTCGGCGTGTACGGATCTGCAAACATTTGCAAAATGGCCTTTTTTTGAACATTTTTTACAGATGGCATTGTTAGCTGGACATCTAATTCTTGGATGAACATTTCCGCCGCAAAAGAAACAGCGCCTAGTTGGTAATGGTGGAGAAGAAGACGAGGTCGGAGCAGTTCGAATTACTCGAGAAGACGGTGCAACTGCCAAGTTTTCTGATTTATCTTTCCGGGAAGTTTCGGATATGGCGTTTAGTTGTGGAGTGTTACTGCTAATCGTGTGCGCATCCTTCTCAGCCGTTTCTAGTGTGATGGCTTGATTCAGTGTTTCAGATAGAGTAAGTTTAGAATTCTCCAACAACCGTTCACGAATTTTTTGCGAGATCAAGCCGGAAATAAGTGCACTACGTATAGCTTGCTCTTCGTGTTCTTTTGCAGTAACGTCTTCAAATTTACACTCTGTTGCAGAGAGACGAAGAGCTCTGACGTATTCGGAAATGCTCTCATCTACTCGTTGTTTACGGTTACATAAAATGTGTCGAGCTAGTATTATATTCTTCGGTTTGATATACATATCTTCTAAAACTTTCATTGTCTCTTGGAAGGACGTACAAGACTTGATATATTTAAATATGGAAGGCGATAAATGATTGATTATTAGCTTACACTTGAGTGAATCAGTTATATTTTGAGCATCTTCTTCGGCTAGGAAACTTTCGAAAGTTGATTTCCAATGTATCCATTTTGTTTCAGCATCCGAGTCATCGGGTTGAACATTGAACGTATCTGGGCGGAGATATTTTGATAGTGAAGATCCGCGTACTTTTTCTTCAGACATTTTTAAGTTAAATAAATTGAAATGAAATAGAACATTGAACCAACGGAAGTGTGGCTTTATTTAACTTAAAGAATATAGCATAATAATATTATTAGAATATTAGACTTAGCACAACAAAAGATCATGACAGGCTGTCACTGTCGACAACCCAACACGACACCAGTCCATAGACCGAAACTCTTTCTATGCTAAACTTCACCTCAAGTAGGTCAATAACTAATACATTACAACCTTATTTTGGTTAAGCACTGCAAATAAAAATCAATCAGTATGGAAACCAGGATATTCCAAATTAATTTGGCAGTGCCATGGAATCGACCGAGCATAATACAAAAGCTGGTAAACTAATATTAGAAATTTTGCAGTTGTCAGGGCTTTCCGTATGGACAGGAAGAGTTGCTTGCTGCCCGGCGAGCACAGCCTACTGAGACATGGTTTAAGTCACACTTTTTATCACAGCCCGGCGAGCATGGGCACACCCAAGACATTTGTGACAAGACATGATAAATTATGCCTTGTCTTACAATTTATCTCGTGCTCGCCGGGCTGTTTGAGCCCAAGATAGGTCGTACATGGCCACAATTAAAGTTAACTTAAGTGTAGGCCGGATAATTTGATCCTATTTTTCCAAAAGGTGAGGGTGCCTCCATTCCTTTTATGGGAAACACGATGGAAATATGTCATTTTAAGCCTGAAACGGCAATAGCAACCTGTTTAATAAAATATTTGGAGTTTTCATAATCGTAGTTTTTATTGAAAATTATTAAAGCGTCAGGCAAAAATTTTATTGATTTATCCAACACTAGCTCTTTCTATAATTTTATATGATAATGTGAAATGAATGAAGACATAATTAAATGACATTATTACGCATGGCAATGAATAGAAAACTTATACAAATGTAACATCTCACACACATGTGTATCTGTAACCTGTGTTTACAAAATAACAATCTGAATCTGAACCTACACGCCTAAAAGTAAGCCGTAAAAGCTGCCTGAGACATACGACCTCCTCGCAAGCCAGCGCAAGTGACGACAGATGTAAACTGTGGAAAAATATACACACTGTCCTGTTCCTGCACACACCATCACTCCGGCCGGCAGAGCATCTGCCCCTGGAGACGAATTGCAGTGGCCGATCTGGAAATCCCTTAACCGATTGCGGGCCCAAGTTGGTCGCTGTAGAAAATGCAGCCAAGCCAGGCCAAATGGAGCCTTTGGCAATTATAGAATATGCATTATTCAAAATATGTGGGAAATTGAAAATTTGGGGTAGATAACACCGTCTGTACTATGAAAATTGATTTTGATAGTTGTTGGTTGTTACACTAAGCCCACAGAACTCTGTAAAAAAAAAATTGGTTGTCTGTAAAGTCGGTTTACGGTAGCAAAAAAAAATCGAAATCTATGGTTTACGGACGATAGTTTAATGTGACAACGTCATGATACGGCGCAAGCCGAACGCTCAACCCGATCGTGCCTTTCGCTCGCTCGTGTAGCGCTCGCGCTCCGATCGTAACGTTGAGTCATCCTTTTTCGTGCCTGCAGCCGGCCTTTATCGATTTATTAGACGTCACGTCAAAAATATTTTAGTCGTATTTATACTCCATTTGTGATAACATTATACGTTTAAATTAGCTCTTTTTACAGCCCGATCAACCGATTTTGAATTCTATTGCGTTGGTGATACGACAATTAATGGTAGCTATAGTAAACAGTTGGTTTTGGTAACAGTTTTATGCTTTTTATGTCATCCTTATGTTTACGGGATAGAACTCAAAATCGGTTGAACGGACTGTAAAAAGATTTGGAAACATGTCTCATGTTATTTCAAATGGAGTTTAGGCTTGCTGGAAATGTTATGAGGGCTTGCTGGAATTGTTATGAGAAGCCATATCTGGCTATAAATGATTTTCATGGCTGTAAAATATGCACATTTATCAATATTAATAGTTGAATCGCCAACGCACCACCGCATTGGCAGACAGTCCGATAACGACTACGTCGACTACCAAAGAGTAATATAATAATACGGAAGACGACTACGACTGATTGCCCCACCACTCGGACCGGTATTTATAACCGAGCGGCGTTTGCGCACGAGGCAACGTAACAATACTGTTATCAGCTTGTAGCGCGATATATTGATATCTACATACACTACAATGGCAAAACTCAAAAGCAATGAAAAATAACTTTTTCACAAAAAAAAATAAACCGACTTCCAAAACGAAAAATAACTTTTTTTCGGAAATCGGTGTCAAAAACGAAAACGAATATGTAACAAAGACACCAATTGCCGAAAAGAAAGTTATTTTTCGGATTGTAGTGTTTGTTTTGGAAGTCGGTTTAATTCTAATTAGATTTGTGAAAAACGTAGACAGAGAAAACTTTAGACGACTAGATAGCTTGCATCTCATTCACACAAGAAAGAGAACGGTTTATGCATACGTCATGAAAAGAAATGAGATAGCATGATATGATTTTTTGTTTCATGTCGCGTGCCGGTTATTTCAAGGTCATCACTGTACTCTGCTAAACAAACATTAACAGTTCTACCTAAAAATATTACTATTTGGTGTTGCCTGCGTTTGAAATTATGTTTCCACAAACCATATAATTTTATTTCATAAAAAAAAACATAATATTGTTTTACTTGTACCTAAGTGTGAATTTAATTATATACATAAACAAAAAATTTAATGGTTAACAAAATATTGAATTCATAATGTATGGTTAATGATCTAAAATGATAAAATTTCTTTATGTATTTGTTAATAATTCTATATTTATCTATATATATAAATGAATGTGACGGGTAAAACCGCGAGGTCCAGCTAGTTAATCACAGATGTCTTTAGACTAATTATGGACTTCAAGCCCTGAATCTACGATTGCAAATCGGGGTAAAAGCTTTGATATGGCAATACCATCTGCATATCTTCTATCGCACATGCGGCACGGAAACCATTTGTCTATAGTTTTCTCTGTCTACGGTGAAAAACCAATGTGTCACAAAAGTGACAGATGTAAAAGCATACTACATAAAAAACTGTTTAGGGATACCAATTATGAGTTCTGCAGAGTTATAATAGCCAGAGTCTAAACTCATCTTGAACACAGTGCCGGAGTGGGGTTCCTTCGCAGGATATGACCCACCTCCTTGTCTGCATTTTTGAGGATCGAACGTGGTGAAGGACAAAGCTGTCCAGTGTCCAGGCAGCAATTTTTTTTTTATTAAACAGACATTTTTTTTTATTAGTCTGTGTTGTCCCACTCCTGGGCAAAGGCCTCCCCCATTCCTTACATTTCTTTCGGTTTTGTGCTTCATCTCGCCAATGCCCTAAGAATTTCGCCGTTAATAAAAATAACGGGCCAAGTACGAGTCGGACTCGCGCACGAAGGGTACCGTACCATTATCGCAAAAAAACGGAAAAAAACACGTTTGTTGTATGGGAGCCCCACTTAAATATTTATGTTATTCTGTTTTTAGTATTTGTTGTTGTAGCGGCAATATAAATACATCATCTGTGAAAATTTCAACTGTCTAGCTATCACGGTTCATGAGATACAGCCTGGTGACAGACGGACAGACAGACAGACGAATCGCGGAGTCTTAGTAATAGGGTCCCGTTTTTACCCTTTGGATATGGAACCCTAAAAAAGCAGCAGATCAGTTTGGTTAACCATGATTGTGTAAACGTGCCATTGCCGTCGTACCTATGGAGGGTAGGTCGTTCCGCAAGACGATGCGCCATGCGTTTGATGCGACACTTTGTGCCATTGGCCATTGTCATCATCATCATCATTTCAGCCGAAACACGTCCACTGTTGGACAGGTCTACTCGCCCAGGCTTCGTCACATTGACTGATCCCGTGCGTGCCGCATCCAGCCAGAACTTTGTGTGTCACTAGGGCATTTTCACTTTTAAGTGTACCCTGATAAAAATGGTATATATACAGTGCAACATAATAGAGTAGAAATTAAATGAGGGCGCCACAATCGCTCAGATAGCAACCCAGTTAGTACGACCCAGCTTATCTTGATACTTGAATAGTATTATTTATTTATTGGGTATAAAAAATGAGTAAATAATTATTAAATAAGTATATTTATTAAATATTTAATATGTAGTAGTAATAAAACAACAATTTCACAAAAAATAAGTATTTTTAATAATCAATTGCTTTCCATATAAACTCAGATATAAACTAAAATTTATAAAATAAACTAATCTAATAAATCAAAATCTAAATACTCTACACCTTCCATGGGATCACTTAAGTTCGTGTAGTCTATTTTAAGCTCTGGTATTGATTCGTCACTGATTTCTGAACCACTCTCATCGTCACTGCTGTCTGCACCATGGGACGACCCTTCATGTGTTTAGCTGGTGTTGAGAATTTCCCACCGTTTTCAATGCCGTGTTGCACGATTCTGCGCACTGTGCTTACAGAAACACCTAAAACAAGCAAATTAAAGAATCACTGTCAGTCCGACGAAAGAAGTTTCGCGGTAAATAAACGTGAATATATTTTAAAATTGTTTCTTTCCATTTAGTCGATTGCATCAACAAATATGGCATAGTAAAAAAAAAAATCGTATCCGCAATAAATTACATTAATTGTGTTTGCCTTACTATCAACGTTGTTAAGTCGCGCTATAACTACAACGGTATTTGTTTACCTTAGCATAACCTCAAAAATTGTAAACAAATAATTTGTAAATGATATGTGGTTCGAAAATTTAGCTCCCTGAATGTATTAATCGTTTGTAATTAACGTTTAGCGTAACTTTCAATAGTTACTTACCAGTAAAATCTGCTGTACGATGGTAAACATCTTCTAAGTTGCATAGAAGCTTCCCAGCTTGGAATTCGGCTATACACCACACATAAACTTTGTAAACTATATCACGGGCACCTCCACGAATTACCTTATTCATGATTTGCCACTGTTTTTCTGTCCACACTCAGAAATATCACACAAAAACCAAAATTCTTACGAAAACCGAAACCGATCGAGAAAAATTGACAGCTCAAGTACTCATTTTAGATGTTGCCAGAAAATAAAAACTATTAGTTCCCAAATATTTAATTTCTACTCTTTTATGTCGTACTGTACATGGATATGGGGGGACAACGTAGGCCCGACAATAAGTCGTACGAAATTGAAAAAAAAAACAAACAAAAATATAATGCACGAAATAATATAGTTTAAATATAATTATATATATAGTTTAAATATAATAGTTTAAATTATAATATAGTTTAAATATAATAATTTAATTTAAAAAAGTAATATGTAAAAATAAACATGATTCATCAACCTGTGTCCATAGATGGGTCAAGGGATAGCGATACCATGATTCATTAAAATGCAGTGAACACAAGCGAGAATATAGTGAAAGTGTCCAGTTAGCTCGTTTTATATTCTTGATCCACTTATTTCTTAAATAAATACTCTTAGTTAACCTGTGCACAATCGATATTAGATTAATGATAACAAATAGCAAATAAACTTTATGAAATAAATTAAAGTAAAATAAAAATACAGTATCGATAAATCTTTCTTGTGTCTTTTGTCACATCTCTAACATCAGAACGTAACTTCGTAAACTGTCATAGCTCTATCAGCGAACTTATAAAATTTAATTATTTCACTTATTAGAATGGTTTAAATGATACTATACGTCCTCGAAGTATTTAGAACTTACATTCCTTTATTTTGGACAGCCTATGAAATGTATTCCCTGCATGACATGGTTCATGCAGATAATTAATCAACCAAATTCTTTCTGATATAAACGAAACAAATGCGTGAAAACAGCGATACATTTTAATTAGAGCTGCTAACCGATGGGTTACTACAGTGACTAAAAAGTTGTCTCTTTGACGTTCAGGGTGGTAGCGTTTGTCTATGTTTGTCTCTTTCTTATTCATAGAGTTTTTTTATAAGTAAGAACGAAAGAATTGACAGTTTCTTTTTCGTCGTAAATATATGTTCTGTCTAGGTATTACAACGTCTCTGGTAGCGATAATGTATTAATGTCAATGTCAAATTAATTGTCAATGTCAATTGTCATTCGTCAGAAATTCAAAACTGTTTTTTTGTCATTTCCATTTGTAGTTGTACTGAGAAAAATATTTAGTTTTAATTAAGAATTTCTTGAAAACCTAATTTTTTTACATACCAAGGCATAATATTTGGTTCTCCACGGTTTTTACATGTACAGTGATAGTTAAAAATATAAAGCTGTATAGTGTGTAACAATGACGAACGCTACTATCCAGGTATACACCCACTTTAAATTCCTGTGCATTAGTTTCTCAATTTACGGTTTTTGAGGGCTAAATTAATCTAATTATTGCAGTCCAAACTTTTATCTAAACTATTTCTCTACAACTTTAATTCAGTATATAAGAAACAAATTTATATTCCAATATAGTTGAATTTGTGTGTTATCTGATGTTATTGTTATCGTTTTGTCGCTTTTCTTAGGAGATAGAGGGCATAGATGACTACTGGGGCCCGGCTTTCCGTTCAATATACGAGGGGGAAGGCCACGAGGCGTTTGTTCAGCAACTGGATGAGCGCATAAAGCAACATGACAAGGAAATTGAGAAGCTGTGCAACTTTCATTACCAGGTAAATAATAAGAAAGAAAGAAAGAAAAATATTTATTTGTGACCCGCACAGGAGACACGTGATAAGAAAAACACAAACAATAATATAAAATAAAAATAAATTACCCCGTGCGAGACCAAAAAGGCTCCTATCTCAAACAAAACAATCAAATGACGATGATGTTGATGATGATGCTGATGTTTCAATCTAATACTGAAACATCAGCATCGTTCTCTTTGCTGGATGTACATAGGAAGCAGGTGGTGTTCTTTATGTAATTTCTGTAAAACCCCATGGAAAAAACCACATTATTTTATTTATATGCATGTAATACCATTTCTAATAGAGGTAATAAATGTTTGACAAGTTGCTGAATACTCTGTTTTAATTATACTGGGAAAATAAAAATAAACATTACTTTTAACCTCTCGACTACTGGAAACGTGGATCCATGCGAGGCACAATGGCTTTTTAGTTGTTTCATTAATTACGGCATTCAACTGTTTAAAGTGTAAATTGCTTTCAGGGCTTTATTGACTCAATCCGTGAGTTACTACAAGTGCGGTCTCATGCTGAAGAGTTGCATGCGGAGATATCTAATGTGGATGCCAATGTTAAAGATACCACTGATAGTAAGTAGTTATAATTCCTTATCCTCTACTGAAAATTCTTTAGAATCGCTGATTCTTTTAGAGTCCAATACTCTGTTTCTGAAACCTAAACCTCAAAGAGGTAAACTATGTATATTAAAACCAACCAACAAAATTGACAACAGATTAAACTAAAAACCCTTTAGAAATACTTCATCATCTGCTTAGCCTTTTTCCAAATAGTTACGGAAGTCTGACCCAAATAATCTGCCTTTAGTGACAGAAGCTTGAACCAAATAATCTGCCTTTAGTCACGGAAGCCTGACCCAAATAATCTACCTTTAGTCTAACTGCAGCCGTATTGCGTATGTGAGTACGGCAACACAAAGAGTTTGACCGCTATCCAATCAACCAATCACATGCGAGATGAATGATGCGATGTGGACTTCCGTCTGTATGATTGGTTGATTGGATAGCGGTTAAACTCTTTGCGTTGCCGTATTCACTTACGCAATACGGCTGCTGGATGCAGATGCCAGTAGTTTTAGCCAACTGCTTATCTGATTTCCACCACTGGGTTCATTATACAATAATAATTGAGAACCATGTTCGTATTTATCAAATTAATGAATTTACCTGCTAGTAATACTTTATACCTATACTTAGTATAGTAGTGTTGGTCTGGATGCATCATCCTCATTTATAATGTATGTATGTAAATATTAAACACATTTTTTTTAAAAGACTAAGGGTGGTGTTTCTTTTCAGTTTTCTCCATAACAAGCTACTTTTCCGAATTATTATTATTATGAGCCTGTTATGTCCCACTGCAGGGCAAAGGCCTCCCTTCAGTCTTTCCATTTTTCCCTGTTTCTTGCTACATCTGGCCAATCCTTCAGATAAACGTCTAATTCGTCACGCCATTACTTTCTGGGCCTACCGCGTCGCCGGTTCCTGTTATCCGGAATCCAGTCAGTGGTTACTTTTGCCCAACTCTGTTGCGACATGCGGCAGATGTGGCCTGCCCAATTCCACTTTAGTTTGGCGGTTGCTTTTCCGAATGGATGGTAAATTTTAATTAAATATAAATTGACGTTGACGTTCGAAAGTGCCGCTTAATGGTGTAGTGGAAAATAAAGAATTATTCTTTGAATTCCCCTGGATACCTGGACATGTTAATTAAATTATACAGATAATTGTATTACAATTATCTGCATGCTTTTTTTTAACTTTCAAGGTCTATGTGCTAAAGCTGAAGAGTTGATCAGGGCACGAAGAGTGGAGCTGAACATAGCAGCTACCATTGAGAAGATGGAGTTGTGTCTGCCGTTACTGACTACATACTCTAAGCTCAAGTCACAGGTGGAGGCTAAGAGGTAAATGGATTTTATACATTTTTATGTGATGGAGAAGAGATCCTGGAAGACTTGCGACTTGGGGACGGCTTTTGCACAGCTGTGGGACAGTATAAGAAAAATAACGTGATTGTATGGTCTAACAATTGTGTTCCTATTTGTTTGTATTTATTTTTAGGGTTCCGTACCCATAACGGGACCTTTTACTAAGACTCCGCGGTCCGTCTGTCTGTCTGTCACCAGGCTGTATCTCATGAACCGTGATAGCTAGACAGTTGAAATTTTCACAGATGATGTATTACTGTTGCCGCCATAACAACAAATACTAAAAACAGAATAAAATAAATATTTAAGTGGGGCTCCCATACAACAAACGTGTTTTTATTGCCGTTTTTTTGCGATAATGGTATGGAACCCTACCTGCGCGAGTCCAACTCGCAATTGGCCGGTTTTTATGTGAAATATGAATAACATTTATGTGTACTCTTTGAACACAAGCTGGTAAATAAAAACCATCTCACTTTATAGAACTTAAAATATTTTTTAAATCAGTCATATAGAAACATTCCGTTATTATCAAGATTCAGAAATGGAAATGTTGTGTTTTACTTGACGTTTTGTTTTGTCCATATATAGTACTAGCTGACCCCCGCGGCTTCGCTCCCGTCAACTGGCTATCTTCCTACCTACCACCAGTATTGGGCAAAATGTAATCTAACTACTGATTACTAACTACGACTACATAAAGTAATTAGTAATCATAACTACAAACTACATAAAAAAATCGAAAATGTAGTTATAAATTTTGACTACTAACTACTAATTGTAGTTGCAATCACGATTACTTGATTACTTTTTATAACTACAGATTTAAAATGATGTTGCGTCATTAAAAAAGCAAAAACGCGCGATAGTCGTTCATGTAAGTATAGTCCTCGCCAAACTTCTTGGCCGCCCTGAAGTTGGTTTACCGGATGCGCGAGGCACGAAACGGTGCTGTTTTTGTATGTTTATGTAGTAATTTACTACTGCGCAGCCATTGTAGCCAACTTCAGGGCGGCCAAGAAGTTTGGCGAGAACTATACATGAACGACTATCGCGCGTGTATCGACTTGTCGTGTGGTAGGTAGTTTTTAGAGCATCGCGTTGTAGTCGCGTGTGTTAGAGCAAGAGCGCACTATAGCACGCACTCGCTCGCTTTTAACAAAGATGACTTTTTCAATTTGACAGCTCTTCTTCAGATACTGAGGAAGATGTATGCCGAGTCCAGAGGTCAAAAGCTCATCTGATTGTTTCTTGTTATTTATCAGATATGGATCGAGAACTAAATTGTCTTCATAGATATCCAGAAGTGAAAAAAGTATTCATAAAATACAATACTCCATTATCCTTCTTCGGCTCCAGTGGAAAGACTGTTTCCATACGCAACTATGATAAACCATCCCAAATACCACAGGCTATCGGATGAAATGTTCGAAAAACGTGTAGTACTAAAAGCTAATTTAAATGATTAACCCAATCAACCTTTTTTGTTGATTTATTTGATTCGCAAATAATTTGAATTAAGTTAATGTTTGCCGAGTAATTTTTTTTTTTTTTAATTTTGGTATTTATTTGCATATGTACTTGTTTTTTAATTTTTTTAATTACATGCCAATAAAAAGTAATTAAGACATGATAAGTATAGGTACATAATATCTACGACTTTAATCCTTGCATTTGATTATTCATGAAAATAAACATAGGTATGTGCAACAAACTGTTTTTTTTTATGCAGCCATAATCCAAAACATTACATGTTTATTTAATTGCAAAATATAAGTTCATAAAACTTAAATAATCAGTAATTATAACTACTAGATTGCAGTAATCAAATTACCAACTACTTAATGTAGTTTGATTACTGTAGTTAAGTTACATGTAATCATAACTACATGTAGTTAACTACTTTTAATCGTAATTAGTAATCGGATTACAAATTTGTAGTAAACTACGCCCTACACTGCCTACCACCTACCTACCCACCCACCTACCTACCCACCTACCTTACAATCTCTCGATCAACCTACCTACGCTACCCTATCCTACGTAACCTACTTACCCTATCCTACCTAACCACCTTCTCTACCTACCTACCCTACCCTACCTAACTAACCACCTTCCCTTCCTACCCACTCTACCTTACCTACCTACCAATTTGTTAAACTATTTGAATAAGAACTAATAGTAGAATACGAATGTAGCCAACTTTTGTTTCTACCGGGGCGGCGGCGATCTAATTAAATTTTAGAACACAAAAGCTGCTATTATGACTTTACTGTGATAGCTTGATATATTCTCTCGCAGATTTTGTTGCAGGTAATATTTTTTATGTATCATCAATAGTTTTCTCAGCGCACGCCAAATAATGAATTTTATAGACTAAATTCTTTGGGTTACATTATTGCAATTTTCATAAGGATCTCTAATTTTTTTTAAATAAATTATTGCCTATGTTACTCGAGAATAATGTAACTTTATTTAGTTGAAATAATTTTGGAGCCTATTCGGTACAAACAGACAAACAAAAAAATATTTCCTATTTATAATATTGGTATAGATGAGTTACCATTTTACCAGTAATACTGGTACTCAATTGAATCTGATTAAACAGAATCCGACCTAGGCATAGTTGTGAAAAAGCTAGGTGGATTGACTGATTAAAGTATGAGATCCTTCAAGATTCTTACCTAACTTCGCAGATACTACCCAGCCCTAAAAACACTAGAACAACTGGAACATGTGCTGCTACCCCGCGTCGGTCCATTCAAGTGGTGCGGACAGATATCCGCTGATATACCGCGTCTACGGCAAGCGATACAGGACGCGTCTATGGCGGATCTGAGGGACTTCCTCGAGAATATACGGGAGCTTAGTCCACAGGTTAGTATCATGAATAATTATATTGCTATAATATTTATTGTATCGTTGCTTCTTCCAGCAGCTTCGCTTGCGTGAATGTCGAATATTATCCCAAAGGATCTCTGTGCCAAATTTCAATCAGATCAATACATCCAAATTTTCGCATTATAATATTAGTATAAAGTAGGATAAATAATTTCTGTTAGATTACTACACGATGTTACAGAGCATGTTTTAAGTTAGCAACAACCCTGAAATAAGAAATGGTACGTGTTTTGTTGTATGCGAAACCCCCGCCACGAATGCGTGTAAAATAGCGCTTTATCCTACACCGTAGTGGTATGGTACGCCCAATTTTGCTATTGTACCAAGTTTGGTTTTTATATGCTAACTAGCATCTGCCAGCGGCTTTGCCCGCGTGAATGTCGAAACTTATCCCAAGGAAACATATTCCAGGTATAAAAAGTATCCTATGTGCTATTCCAGACTATAATCTATCTCTGTGCCAAATTTCATCCAGATCCGTCCAGCCGTTTGAACGTGAAGAAGCAACAAACATACAAACACACTCACAAACTTTCGCCTTTATAATATTAGTGTGATAACTAGTAAGAAGTAAGATTAAATCTACTAATATTTTTGTAAACTTTTGTTTGTCCGTAGGTGGGCGCTATGGCTTTGAGACAGACGCAAGAAATGCTTGGAAGGAGCTTGGCTAGCATTGTTCAAAACAAAAAAGGTATGTTAAAAAATAAATAAAAATTACTTGCTAGGTTGCAAATATGACATATAGCTCTGAGACGTGCTTGTTCACAATGGGCCTCATCAGAAAGCTTACAGTCATTTAAAAGGCAATGGAGAGGGCCTTGCGTGATCGAATCAGAAATGTAGAGATCCGCAAGAGAACCAGGGCTGGCATAGCCCGAATAATTGCCAGGGCAGAACACATTGCTCGCAGAATAGATGGCCGATGGGGCAGAAAGGTTCTGTAGTGGCGACCGCGAACCTAAAGATGTTGCGTTGGAAGGCCTCCCACCAGGTGAACTGATGACCTGGTGAAGGTTGCGGGGATCCGCTGGATGCGGGACGCATGGGCCGGTCAATGTGGCGGCGCTTGGGGGAGGCCTATGTCCAGCAGTGGACGTCTTTCGGCTGATATGATGATGATGATGAGTTTGCAAACGCTTTCCCGCTCTCTCTCTCTCTCTCAAAGTATTTTTCTCCTTCTGGATAGGTCTGTAGCGTATACGAACTAGAGACCTGGGGGGTGACCATAAGCTCTTAGAACCAGGTTACTTTTAGTGTGCGTAAGGGACAGATGTATCAAACTTGTCTCCTTCATCACAGTCGACTCATAAAAATTTTGACACTTCATGGTACTTATGGGGGATAATGTCACATAGATCCTACATCGCGCAAGTAAAGTTTTCCGCGCTATTTGAATACATACAATAGTCAGAGAACAACGGCCGAGCTATTGCCTACCAGTTTCAATGGAGATTGCGGGACTTAAGGGTACACTAGTCGAAAATTCTTCCATACAAACGTAGTCTAGGGATTATTCCACTGTTTGACAATGTACGTTCAAAATTAAAAGTGATACCAATAAATCTCATCATTATCTAGCCCTGTATGGAAACGAAAAAATCCATTAATCCGTGGAAACGTGTGTATATTATGAAGAAAACAACTTTTTCAACTATTATATCTCAGAAACGGTGACGTTAAGGAGAAAAATTGTAGACACAACTTTATAGATAATTGCATAATCCTACAATTTTTGTCCGACCTATTCTTATTATAAAACTTACAGTTCGGCTAAAAAACGCAAGAAACCCATATTTGTGACCTTTGACCTTGTTTTTTTTTTGTAAATATATATATAATAAAGTGGGATCGATGGGGACTTTTTATATTTCATTTATAATGGTGTTCCGAACATTCGTACCAATTTTTATCTCTTTGCGAATTACTGTACTGTATTTTTTGGTCTAATTTGACCGTACTATTATTTGTACCTACATTGTGTGTATCTGTGTGTGCCAAATAAACTAGTTTTTTTTTCTTTCTTTTCTTTTCTTTCAGTCCTTTAGGTCGTTATTGTAATGTTTCACGCACCTTTGTCCAGATATGGCAGTGCTCGGAATACCAACCAACATCACAGCTGGACCGCAATGTCCACATGAGCTGGTGGACTTCAGTCCTTTGCACAGGTGTCTACACATCCACAGTGTGCTGGGCGCGAAGAATGACTTCATACAGTATTACAGGTACATACATACAGGATATCTCAAAAATACTTATCAATATACAATTAAATTTAATTATCTAATATAATTAAATGCCTTTTTGCGCTAACCGCAAATATTGCAGACGCCAAATGCCAAATAAAGTCGACCTTATGTCCATTGATAGAGGTTCATTTTGACAGTAAAGTCAATCCGATGCGCAGTTGACTTTATATTATAATCTCTCCATTTCAGATCACAACGCAAACAACAAGCGCGTCTCGTTCTAATCCCCGCCTCAACGAACCTACACGACTCCATAGTTGGAGTGAAGAACTATTTAAATGCAGTACTTGGCTTCTTCATATTAGAAGAACATCTCCTAAGTGCAGGAGCTGGTAGGCAGTTTTTTTGGTACCTTTTTTTTTTTGGTCTATATGCTCGCGCCTTGACCACTATCTCATCTGATGGTAAGCGAAGATGTGGTCAACGGTGAAGCACGCTTGCCTAGAAATAACCTATTCACTCTTGACTCAAAAACCCCAAGATTGTAGCTGTCGGGAAACACAGACTCCGGCAGGGAATGCCACTCCTTAGCTGTACGCATAATAAAAGTGTTCCCAAAACGTTTAGTGCGTATGGGTGGGATGTCCACCATAAACCGATGGCGCATCGCCGTACGTCTTGTAGTCGATGATGAAACGGGCTAGGTGGAATTAGATTGTGCAATTCCATCGCACACTGTAACCGATAAAAACCGACAAACTGGCAACTCGGCGACGATGTTCAAAGCTCTGGACCTTTGACTTGACCAGTGCCTCATCGCCGAGGAGCCTCTTGGCCAGCTTTTCGATCGACTCAAGTGCATCAAGCTGGTATTTGGCAGATCCGTCCCAGATATGAGAACAGTACTCCATGCATGATCCAACTTGCGCTGGCGCATCTGTTAATGTGACAAAAACAATTTTCATTCTTAGTAGTGATTTAGCCAACTAACTTTATTTCCTGTTATCTGTAACTGAGTTGTAAGAGATCAGTCAGATAGGCACTAACTCTAGAGTAACTGGTATTCCGCTGCATACGGTTAAAGTTACCGCCAGATAACAAAAAAATAAAAGTCGTTAACACCTGTCTACAAATGTATTCCAATATTTAAAAACGATGCGAAAAAAATTAAGGCGGTATCGCTAACACGATCAAAACAAACGTACCGCGGTAGGGGGCGTCCTTGACCCTTTCACTTGGCTTGGTTTTGGTCAAAACCATGTTCTGTTGTATTTATTTAGGTAGGTTACTTACTAGCATAATGGAACACATATACCAAACACAATTATTTTCAGTAATGAATTAATATCTCGTAAACACGTGGACCGATTTAAATAATTTAAACGGATGGAATAGTTCTACGCCTATACCTTTCATTTGAGACCAAAATTATCAAAATATCTCCATAAAAAAAACCTGTTTTCAAATTACGTAATTATACGTTTTGGTACAATTTGGATCAATGACCTTTATTTTTTTTTATCTGGCGGAGACTATAGGCGGGAAGCTGACCACAACACGGTTGAGCTTGGTAAATGATTAGCTAGCTGACTGATTTGAGTACAGACAGAGATTTTTATCTACATGTGTACCTTTGTTTTATTATTGTTTTTTTGGTCGATCAATTTGTGTAGACTTGTAGAGTATTTCTTTCTTTCCTTCAGGATTGGTTTCTAAAGATTGGTTACTGGATATGTGGGGAATGTCTGTGACCAAAGTCGCGTCCACTCTAAGGACCAATACGTCTTTGATAACGGACCCGACGCTGATGCTGAGTATCAAACATCAGATAGTGCTGTTTATTAATACTTTGAAGTGAGTATTTTATGCACTTACAGTTTTATAAATGTCGTAATGATGTAATTTCAAATTAAAATATCCAATTTTTTTAAGTTTCTTCCGTTCCGCTCCTGTGGTGTGCCAGTCTGATATCCCGGGAGACAGACTATAGCATTTATTGGGCACAGCCACTCCTTAAAAAATCCATAAGGAGAAACCCTAAAGTATACTTGACCCGACACTTCTTGTTTTGGTGTGTACGGACGGACACTGTAAACTGAAAAAGTGCATAACTTTTCTTAAGAAATGTTTAAGGCGATATATACGCCCCAATGTACTGGCCGTGCACCCGCTCGATGCCAAAATCTCAATATTGAACCTCCTTTTGAACAGTTTTGTTTGCAAAATATTATTTGATTTACATATGCTATGTTAGTTATGAAGAAATTCCAGCCATAATTTTTTCTGTATAAAAATATTTATAAACATCCAAGTCGTTTTGGAGGAGTATCCAAAAGTAGCGAAAAAATAGCGTGTTGTTAATTATATTTTTAAAGCAAAACTATATGTTACACTAAAAAACCATGTATTAAAAATAATATACAAGAAACTATTTTTTTTTTTAAATCTAGTTGTTACTAAAGATTATGCTTTAGAAAGTTACCTTTTTACGGCACTAAAGCGGATGTAGGCCCTTAATCATTACTTTAGTTAGGACTTTAAAACATTCATACATTCCTTCATAGAGAGAGATTTATTTATTATTATTAATTAGATCAATTTTCGCAGGTGTTACGGCCTCCCTACAGACCCGTTACCGTTGCTTCTACAAGAGATGGCGGAACATTATACTGAAGTGTTGATGCAGAGATGGGTCGGCGTGTTCAGAGACATCCTTGATAACGCCTCCTTCTTACCAATAGAGGTAAAATATCATCTTGCTATACTACCTATTTTTACCTATAAAAAGGTTAAGCTTGGATATTTAAAAAAAGTTTATAACATTGGATATGTTTGCAATATTTGTAAGTATGTGAGAACCATGTTCCTGTTTATCAAATGAATGAATTTACCTGTTAGTGCTTGTAATACTATAAACTCTCACTGTATACTGTAATACTTCTCACGTATATGAATTAATGTATGTATGTTATGTATGTTCTTAGCCATGTCTACAAGTTGTTTTCAAGAGTCATCACGAATCGTCTCGCGCGCAGGTTTGACGACTTCCAGCCTCCCGAACAAGCCGGATTCCGAAAAGGCTTTAGCACCGTAGATCACATACATACGCTGCGGCAGGTTATACAGAAGACCGAAGAGTACAACCTGCCTCTCTGTTTAGCGTTTGTGGACTACGAGAAAGCCTTCGATTCGATCGAGACTTGGGCTGTACTGCAGTCTCTCCAACGGTGCCAGATCGACTACCGGTACATTGAGGTGTTGAAGTGTCTGTACAGAAACGCCACCATGTCAGTCCTTCTTCAGGATCAGACTTCGGAACCAGTCCTTCTCCAGCGTGGCGTGAGACAGGGAGACGTCATTTCTCCGAAACTGTTCACTGCTGCACTGGAGGACGTATTCAAGGTTCTGGACTGGAGCGGCCTAGGCATCAACGTTAATGGCGAGTACATCACTCACCTTCGGTTTGCCGACGACATAGTGGTCATGGCTGAGACCATGGAGAGCCTCAGTACAATGCTCGATGACCTCAGTAGAGCTGCCGAAAGAGTGGGTCTGAAAATGAACATGGACAAAACCAAGGTGATGTTGAATGCCCATGTTACACCTATTCCTATCAAGGTTGGAGACTCTACACTCGAAGTTGTGGACAACTATGTCTACCTGGGACAAACGATCCAGTTGGGTAGGGCCAACTTCGAGAAAGAGGTCAACCGTCGAATCCGACTCGGCTGGGCAGCGTTCGGGAAGTTGCGCGGTGTCTTCTCGTCCAACTTACCACAGTGTTTCAAGACAAAAGTCTATGACCAGTGTGTGTTGCCAGTGATGACATATGGCTCTGAGACGTGGTCGCTAACAATGGGCCTTATCAGAAAGCTTACAGTCACTCAAAGGGCAATGGAGAGGGCTATGCTCGGCGTTTCCTTGCGTGATCGAATCAGAAATGTTGAGATCCGTAAGAGAACCAGGGTTACCGACATAGCCCGAAGAATTGCCAAACTTAAGTGGCAGTGGGCAGGGCACATTGCTCGCAGAACGGATGGCCGATGGGGCAGAAAGGTTCTGGAGTGGCGACCGCGAACCGGAAGACGTTGCGTTGGAAGGCCTCCCACCAGGTGGACCGATGACCTGGTGAAGGTTGCAGGAATCCGCTGGTTGCGGGACGCACGGGACCGGTCAATGTGGCGACGCTTGGGGGAGGCCTATGTCCAGCAGTGGACGTCTTTCGGCTGATATGATGATGATGATGTATGTTAATGTTGTAAAACACTTGGTTTTTAGGGTTCCGTAGCCAAAGGGTAAAAACGGGCCCCTATTACTAGAACTCCGCGGTCCGTCTGTCTGTCACCAGGCTGTATCTTATGAACCGTGACAGCTAGACAGTTGAAATTTTCACAGATGATATATTTCTGTTGCCGCTATGACAGTAAACATTAAAAACAGAATAAAATAAATGTTTAAGTGGGGCTCCCATACAACGAAGTGATTTTTTTGCTGTTTTTTGCGATAATGGTACGGAACCCTTCGTGCGCGAGTCCGACTTGCACTTGGTCAATTTTTTTTAAAGAGTACATATGGAGTTTCTTGTCCTTTCTTCTCCATAACAAGTTACTGTTCCGAATGGACGGTAGAATCAATTATTATAACTTTTAAATTGAAATTTTTGACTTTCAAAAGTGCCGCTTAATGGCCTAGTTGAAATAAAGAACTTTGACTTTGATATTTGCATTTGACTGCGAAAAATCTATCAACGGTCTTGTAAAATATAAGGTTATTTGTGTAATACAAAAACTGATGTTAATTATTCTTTTGTGTTCAGGTCGAGAATCAAGATCAATATGATGGTGTGATGGACACTTTCCCTTACGATGGCGATGAACTAGAGACCGAACCTTTTCCTAGGAAGTAAGTTATCTTCTAGCAAGACAAAAAACATTATTGTACCAGTTAATCAGCAAAAGCACATATTTTTTTTTTGAATTCCTCATATTTCTCCCCTCATCCCATGTTACTTGGGGTCGGCGCTACACATTTTTTTTTCCATGCCATCCTGTCCCCCGTCACGCTGACTCCCTTTTCTCTCATATCACTCCTCACACAGTCCATCCATCTTTTCTTTGGCCTTTCTATCTTTCTCCATCTTTTTTAACCGACTTCAAAAAAAGGAGGAGGTTCTCAATTCGTCGTTTTTTTTATGTATATGCCCCGATTACTCAAAGCCGCCTGGACCGATTTCAAAAATTCTTCTTTTGTTTTGAAATTTACATTCTATTTGGTCCCATAGTCATCAGGTCAGGATCTGATGATGGGATCCTAGAGAAATTGAGGGAACTCCTCAAATATTATAGGCATACATATAGCGATTTATATTTTCATCAACAATGCAATCATTTGCACTCAGAAAGTATCATTTGGTGAAGTGGAACTGATGAAGAAGACCACAGATGGCCACTGGAACTCCTATGCTAAGTATGTCACGGTTATTAACTCGTATAGTTAACCGACTATGATGAAGCAAATACTTATAAATAAATGGTACTGATGAAAATGGCACCATCGAACTGATCTGATGATGAAGCCGGAAGGTAGGCACTGGAACTCTGATATAAAACAATGTATCCTAGTCGTGTTTGGGCTCATTGGAATCGTCATGATATATACTTTAGCTATAATTGATTATCATGTTAATTGGAGATACCTAACAAAACTAAAAAAAAAAAATACAAACCTTTATAACAAAAAATCGACTTCGACAAAAAAGACACCGACTTCGGAAAAGAAAGTTATTTTTTGCTTTGTAGTTTTTTGTTTTGGAAGTCGGTTTGATTTTTTGTTATCTGAAATCATCCATTGGATTTAAACTTCAGTGAAACAAATTCTTACCCTGTCAAATCGAATCCGCAAAAATGCCGAACTTATTACAGATAGAATAAGTTCATCTCCATCTGGTTCTGGCTGCTTCGTATTCATTCTTAAATGTTTTATCACGAATGATGAATGCAAAAACAATAAATAATTTTTGTTTTAGATATATTTCCTAACACAAAAATCATTTTTCAGGTTCCCATTCTCCACAACAGTCCCAGCCGTCTACGTGCAAGTAAAAGAGTTTATATTCGCGTGGCTCAAGTACTCTGCAGGACTTGGTCTAGGCGGAGGGCGAAGGGCTGCGGCTGCTAGACATTCAGCCTCTCTGCTGCTCAGCAGATCCTTCACCGGATGTCTGTCAGCGCTGTTTAGACGACCGCTGCCGCTGATGCAGCTGGTGCAGGTAACTATCACCCTAAAATTCAAGTATCACAGTTCAAATTCGCGTGGCTCAAGTACTCCGCGGGGCTCGGTCTAGGTGGAGGGCGAAGGGCTGAGGCTGCGAGATATTCAGCTTTCTTGCTTCTTAGCAGATCCTCCACTGGGTGCTTGTCTGCGTTGTTTAGACGACCGCTGCCGTTGATGCAGCTGGTGCAGGTAACTATGACCCTAAAGCATTAGTAATTGAGTTTATATTCGCGTGACTCAAGTACTCCGCGGGGCTCGGTCTAGGAGGGGATCGAAGGGCTGCGGCTACGAGACATTCAGCCTCTTTGTTGCTCAGCAGATCCTTCACTGGTTGTCTGTCTGTGCTGTTTTGACGACCGCCACCACTGATGCAGCTGGTGCAGGTAACTCTCAACTTAAAACACAAGTAATGCAGTAATTTTATGTTTGTAACTGTCTGGAGAAATACATTCACCATACATATTATTATTCTTTATTGCACACATAACATAAAATGAAGATACAAATACAATGGACAGCTTTTGTACAAAGGTGAGCCAAAAAGGCCAAATTCGACCTAATTCTCTTGTCGACAAGCGATATATTAATATTTAATGATACGCTATTGTTTCAGATCATAGTGGACACGCAGTATCTAGAAGGCGCAACGTTATGTTTGTACGAGTTTATTAGCAACATCACTGGCTCAGAGCTGGTTACCACACAGGTAATAATTTAAATTATCTCGTAAAGGCACTTAGTAACGAACTCTGTATAATGGATGTTTGTAATATTCACCTTTATAATCATAAATTTAAGAGAGGTCGGCAGTGATTCTCACAAAGTAACGAGATATTTAAACATGCAAAATTCGCCTTTACACATAAGATTTAAAAATCACTATTATAACCTCAATCTTAAAGAGTGTTTTTCTTTGTAGACGGCAGGCAGTATGTTCCAAGCAGCGCGAGACGACGCCGAGCAGCAGATCTGCGACAAACTGGAGAAGAAAGTCGACGAGTTCCTCGACCTCGAGAATTATGACTGGCTGTTAGGTGAGTGGAAGATATATTAAACAGAAGTTCATTTTATAAAACCAATATCAGCGGGGTCCCAGCGCTAAGATAGAAAATTTGGTTCAAATAAATCTCACTAGATGGCGCGATGTGCACCGATTGAGCTGTGTGTAAAATTAATATTTTCTGGAATTTAACTTATAAATTGTGTGTTGTTGTTTAATCAACTCTCCTAAGCACAAAATTATAGAATATTGGGCTCTTAATTCACATTTCAAAAATTATTTGAACGGAAAAAATAAAATTGATTCCAATAGATAGCGCGGTTTTAAATTTCGTTTTTTAATCACGTTCATTGTATGGGAGCCCCACTTAAATATTTATTTAATTCTGTTTTTAGTATTTTTTGTTATAGCGGCAACAGAAATACATCATCTGTGAATATTTCAACTCTCTAGCTATCAAGGTTCATGAGATACAGCCTGGTGACAGACGGACAGACAGACGGACCGCGGAGTCTTAGTAATAGGGTCCCTGCCGCTGTTAGTAGAAGCACCGGTATTTGTAGTTTATATTCGAAATTGGATCTTGTTCTTGACTGTAGCTTGGTTCATTAAATTCTGCTGTAAATCATGTGGCATTAGTATAAACTAATTGAAGCTAAGTTTTAATTTTTTTTTTTTAGTTGAGCCAACCGGTCAGGCCTCGTCGTTTGTCACTGACATGTTAAGTTATCTCTCCGGCGTCCTGCAATCACTTGAGCAGCTGCCAGAGAGAGCAAGGTAAGCTTATAACTTTTAATATCATATCATCAAAGTATTAACGATGAGCATGGCAGCTGAAATGCTACCTTCAAACGGTAAATTCGTTATTTTTTATTATTATCAATAGGCTTGCGCTTGACCACTATCTCACCTGATGGTAAGCGATGATGTGGTCGACGGTGAAGCACGCTTGCCTAGAAGTAACCTATTCACTCTTGACTTAAAGACCCCTAGATTGTAGCTATCGGGCAACACAGACTCCGGCAGGGAATTCCACTCCTTAGCTGTACGCGTAATAAAAGTGTCCCCAAAACGTTTTGTGCGTATGGGTGGGATGTCCACCATGTACCGATGACGCATCGCCGTACGTCTGGTAGTCCGATGATGGAACGGGCTGGGCGGAATTAAATCATGTAATTCCATCGCACATTCCCCGAAATGTAACCGATAAAATACCGACAAACTGGCAACTCGGCGACGATGTTCAAGGCTCTGGAGCTTTGTCTTGACCAGTGCCTCATTGCCGATGAGTTTCTTGGCCCGCTTTTTGGTCGACTCTAGTGCATCTAGCTGGTATTTGGCAGATCCGTCCCAGAGATGAGAACAGTACTCCATGCACGATCGAACTTGCGCTTGATACAAGTTGAGCAGCTGTTCCGGCGTGAAGTACCTTCTCACATTCGCAATGATCCCCAACTTCTTGGGGGCCAGCTGAGCCTTTGCCTTTGCCCAAGAAGCTCAAGATGGTCCGTTATTGGCACGGTTACAATTGCAAATTGGCTCTTTTTAGCGGAAAAAAGACACGCCTGGGTTTAAGTAGCATTAAACTTGACCAGATTGGCATCGCCCCATTTGGAGACTGCTTGCAAGGACAAGTTCAAACGCTCCACCATGGCCTCACGGAAAGACCGAATCAGCGGCCCGGTAGCCCGTGCGTTGGACAACTATCTCTCAGCAACAGTGCTGTCGTCTGCATACCCAAAGGTGCCGGGTTTTAGCAGATCGTTAATGTGCAACAAGAACAATGTTGCTAAGAGTACCGATCCCTGAGGGACCCCGGCATTAATATCCAATTTGTCCGACGAGCAGCCATCGATTACCACTCGAATGGACCGATCTCTCAGGAAGTCTGCAATCCAATCACACAGACCACCGGGCATGAAGAAAGCTTACCGATTAGGCTTTCGTGCCAGAACCTATCAAACGCCTTCGAGATGTCGAGGGAGACGGCAAGCGCTTCCCCGTGAATATTCTGAACAGGATGCAACTTTGCTAGGGTAGCAAATAACTTGTGTGAGAGTAAAAAAAAAGCCACAGAGGTACAGTACAACTACTGTCTTAGTGTCCCTCGGCAATCATCGCATTTCCGAACACAAACGAATAAAATACTTTAACTATATACTTTATTGTTTTGATTTCCGTGTGAAATATATAGAGCTTTTAAAAATAGCAGCTTAACAGCTTTCATCCCATTTTAAAATAAATTACATTATGTTAAAAGAGTATCGACAACTCCATATACTTCCAAGTTGATAGAGAGCTCCAGTCTGCACCAAGTGCAAAGGTGCATGATAGAAATCCGACGACTGACGAAACACGAAGTTTGCCGAGGGACATTATGAAAATGTTTGTACTGTAACAAGATAAAACAACCGGCCAAGTGCGAGTCGGACTCGCGTCCGTACCAGTATCGCAAAAAAACGGCAATAAGATTACGTTTGTTGTATGGGAGCCCCACTTAAATATTTATATTATTCTGTTTTTAGTATTTGTTGTTATAGCGGCAACATAGATACATCATCTATGAAAATTTCAACTGTCTAGCTATCACGGTTCACGAGATACAGCCTGGTGACAGATAGACAGACAGACGGACGGTGGAGTCTTAGTAATACGGTCCCGTTTTTACCCTTTGGGTACGGAACCCTAAAATGTTGGTCTACTGATTGCAATAACGTTTCAACAAACTGTCACATGACTTTTTTGTTGATGGTTTATGGTATTTCTGAATTATTGCTAACCGAAATTTACATCATTCTTTGTTGCGTCGCAATGAGGGTTTATCGGGAAATTCACGCCAACAGTTGGCGCCACATACGCAAGAGGTCTTATTCTTCGAAAACATAACTAATGACGGATGTTGATATCAATTTAATTAATGTCAGAAACATACGCTTTTTGACATTTGCCTGAACCTGACGTCTCGTAGCAGTAGTGTACGTTGTGCACATCATTGCAGAAACCCTCATTTTGTATATAGTGCAGGAGTTTGTTAATATTCCTTTCCTCCATCAGAGTGGCAGCCGTTCGCGCCGCCACCAACCGCATAGCGACCCGCCTCCGAAACCTTCTGCTTGATCCGGCAGTAAAGCAGATATCTTCAGGAGCCCTCGACCAGCTCAACCTGGACGTTATCCAGTGCGAGCAGTTCGCAGCGTGTGAACCGGTGCCAGGACTCAAGGAAGGCGAGCTTCTCGAACACTTTGCTAGTCTGAGGTAAGGGAGACCAGTGCACTACAATCGAAATTATTAATAAAAAACAGTGCCTACAAATTGCAAAATCTACTACACGGTCAAAATAAATGTGCACTTGGAGTTGTGTGTGTGCTGCCAGTGATCACCTATGGGACCGAGACGTGTAACTGTGCACATCATCGCTCATCACTGTCATCGTCCCCACTCCCACCTACCCGTGCGGCACCCCGCGTTCTCCTCGTGCACTAATAGCGTGAGTCCAACGTCATAGTGACATTGACAACTCCATCATCATCATCATTTCAGCCGAAATACGTCCACAGCTGGACATAGGCCTCCCCCAGGCGTCCGCGTCGCCACATTGACCGATCCCGTGCGTCTCGCATCCAGCGCCTTCCCGCAACCTTAACCAGGTCATCGGTCCACCTAGTGGGAGGCCTTCCAACGTATCGTCTTCCGTTTCGCGATCACCATTCCAGAACTTTTTGGCCCTTTCGGTCATCCGTTCTGCGAGCAATGCCCACTGCCATTTAAGCTTCGCAATTTTTCGGGCTATGTCGGTAAAATCAAAATCAATTTTTTTTATTTTACATAGGCCTACATGGGCACTTATAAAACGTCGACAAAAGGTGCACGGTTCGGGTTAGTCGTTTCCTATGGAGAAGAACCGGCAAGAAACTCCATGGTTACTCTTTTAAAAAAAATTGTGTTTATAATATTTCCATGTTACAGCATTAGTACTTGGATATGGGGGGACAACGTAGGCCCGACAATAAGTCGTACGAAATTAAAAAAACAAACAAAAAAAAAATGTAAAACGAAATAAAAAGTTAACAAATGTTAACAATCATCTAGAAATCTAGAAAGCCTACAATGTTCACACATTCACAATAGGTAAAAGAATCTATAAAAGGGTAAAAAAAAAAAAAAAAACACAACCCTAAATTTAACATGTGGTACAAATACTGTTATCAGTGCTGTAACTATTATTAGCAAAGGGCTATAATGATGATTAAAAAATATTGTAAAAAGTCTAATAAAAAGAGAAAAAAATTAGATTGAGAATAGTTAGAGATATCCATATATTTGTGCCGTTTATGAGTTACCAGGGAAGCCGCATGCGCAGAGGGTTCCAAAGCCAAAATTTTTGTCTTCAACGTAGTCCTTGATTTAATAATATGCTTTTTTAATAAGGACACACTTGATGTAGTTTTTGAACTTTCCATCGGTCAGTTCTATAACTGACTTAGGCAACTTGTTATAAAAGCGTATACTGTTTATAAGAAAAGACCTGCTAGTTTTCGTTAATCTGAATTTGGGTATTACAATTTCGTGTTTACTGCGTGTATTTAAATTATGGAAGTCACTTCAAGTTTTGAAAAGCCCTCGATTTTTGCGGACATACAAAATACATTCCAAAATATAAAGTGAAGGTAGAGTCAGTATATCGATCTCTTTAAATTTTTCTCTGAGGGACTCGCGAGGATCCATTTTATAGATCGCGCGGATTGCCCTCTTTTGTAAGATAAAAATTGAGTCAACGTCTGCTGCTGACCCCCACAGCAGAATGCCATAAGACATAATACTGTGGAAATAAGCATAGTATACTAGTCTAGCTGTGGCTACATCGGTTGCCTTATCTTCCTTACTGCATAGGCAGCCGAACTTAACCTGCCCGAAAGAGTTCTAATGTGCGCGCCCCACTGGAATTTTGAATCGATAGTAATCCCCAAGAATACAGTTTCCGTTATTATTTCAAGATTTTTGCCGTCAAGATTTAGATTTAGGTCACGTTGAGGTACATTTGGTAAAGAGAACTTGAGACATTTTTTTTTTTCGCATTCAGTAAAAGATTGTTAGCTGCGAACCATTCCGAGAGAACAATTAGACTTTCGTTGACATGTAAGACATCCGTATCTTTCCTATCTATTTTAAAAATTAGCGTAGTATCATCAGCAAATAGAATTATATCCGATAATTTGGCCATCATAAAAGGGAGATCATTTATGTAAACAAGAAAAAGGAAAGGGCCGAGAATTTTGACTAGAGACCCGGAGGACGTCGCCCCATTAACATTTACTTTTTGCTGTCTGTTTGATAAATAGGAAAGCACAGGATCAGCAGCTTGTCCTCGAATTCCGTAGTGTTGTAATTTACAGATCAGTGTGTAACTTTGGTTCTCCTGCGGATATCCTCATTTCTGATGCGATCACGCAAGGAAAGCCCTCTTCGAGCATAGCCCTCTCCCTCTCATGCTCTCAGCATAGCATGGCTGATAAGTGACCCATTGTGAGCAACCACGTCTCAGAGCCTTATGTCATCACTGGCAACACACACTGGTCATAGACTTTCGTCTTGAGACACTGTGGTAAGTTGGACGAGAAGATACCGCGCGACTCCCGAACGCTGCCCAGCCGAGTTGGATTCGATGGTTGACCTCTTTCTCGCATTACGATTGTATTAGTCCGTTTTTAAGTTTTAATGAGATAACAAAAATACGGACAATAACTTTTACTTTAATTTGTGATAAACCTTCCGTGGGTTATAGACACAGAAACGCGCATTATGCCGGGATAAAATGTCTTTATAATGTAACTTTCTATCAGTGTAAGAATTTAAGTATTCTCACCAGCCTAGCACTAGCCAAGTTACAAACGTTTCGACTCGAATCTCTTTCTGCAATCGTTAACGCCTTCTATTTGTATGGTCTGAACACGTGACTTAACGTTCAGATGTGTCATTCCCATACATTATTTCGTTTTCTACTAGCGTTATCGATTGTAGATTGTCAACTTGGCTACAGGTGCTGTACTTCCAGAGTGAACAAGTACCTCCTTCTACTTAACAAATAATTTCGTTGTTTCATTCGCGACTGGAAAACGTAAGGTAGGGCGTCCTCAGGCTAGGTAGAGCGACAATCTTCGCAAAGGCTGGTAGCTATGAGACTTTGGGCGCACGGTTGGCGCAGTGGTCGAGCGATTGACTGCTGCGCTGCGTGTCGCAGGTTAGATTCCCGCACGGAAATATTTGTATGATCTACAAATAGTTGTTCCGCACGCGCAACGCACCCACGATACAGGAGAAATTCCTAGTGTAGGGCAACGTTTTTTTAATAGAATAGAATAACTGACGAAAATCGAGGCAAATTGTGTGTTTTATTATTTTATTTTTAATTGGAGAGACCTGTGTCCAGCAGTGCACTGCTATAGGCTGATGATGATTCGAAACCTCTTTTCCAGACAACTCCTCGACCTCATCACTGGTTGGGACTGGTCCTCCTACCTCCATGACGTCGGCATAGACGGAGGCAAGTATTCACTAGTCACGCCCCGCGACGCCGCCACGCTACTCGAGAAGCTGAAGGAGGCCGAACAGAAGTCTTCTGTCTTCTCCGTACTCAAGAAGAATGAGAGAGACAGGAGGAAGTTGCTGGACACCGTGTTGAAGCAGCTGAAACAGTTACAGAATCAGGATGGGTCGTGAGGATATGATTAAAACTTGTAAAGTAAGGAATCTGTATATTTATTGTGAGCTCTTATTAATAAGAGAGAATATTTTGAAATTGTTTTGAAGGTGTCGCTATGTAAGATTTTATTATTTTATAGTTTTGAGTCTAGCTAAGATGCAATATGCAACGAAATTATGTAGGTATCCTGACGTGGTTATGTTAAAATATATGAAGTTACATTGTATTTATTCAATTTTTAAGGAGTTATTTGCCTTTTAAATATCTTCTTAGTGGCTCGAAAGCCTTCAAACGTTCTCGAAACATAGTACCTGTTTGTAAGCCATGAGATAATCATGGTTTTTGTTATTTCTCATGTTTCATTTTTCTTTTATTTAACCAATAAAAAATTGGAAATCAGTATAATATTGTACAGTTAAAAACTTAATTAGTATTGTACAATATGCCTTATCAGCGTAGTGATAGAAGCATTTATATAGAGTTATTTAAGTGTTAAATGTAGCAAAATACAATGTTTATTAATTTTAATATGGAATACATTATTTATTATAACATTATTGTTTTATTCATTGCACTGGAAGTACCCAACGCAGTTTATGTAGTTACAACAAGTCTAGTTCATAAAATTTCTAGGCTAGACAAACTGGTTATATACTAGGTCATATGCTATCAAAATGATAAAAACATGAACTCGCTCAAAACTAATAGACAATCTTTCTTGTGAGACCTTGTTCAAAATGCTTTAGATCTGTGACTTAGAATAACAAGATAAAATTACAAATAAAAAAACCTCCGATTTTTATTTTTATTTCATGCTTTTTCAATTACATATAATATACCTAGTAGCAGACACGCTTCAATCGACAACCTATTGAAACACGTAATAATGATACGATATCTTGCGAAAAAATCCAGATTCAAAGAGTAAAATGCGAATAACTTTTGAACGGCTAAACCGATTTTATTCAAACATAGCTAAGAACACTCTCGACAAAGTTACCTTTCAAACAAAATAAATAAATCATAATCGGTTCATCCGTTTAGGAGCTATGATGCCACAGACAGACACACAGATACACAGCAACACACTTAAACTTATAACACTCCTCTTTTCCGTCGGGGGTTAAAACATCTATGACAAGAAAAAAACTTAACTGCATATCAACATAGCGCGACACAGGTCGCGGGCAGTTTATCAACTGCTAATAAGTTTATAATGCATGTCCTCGAAAAGAGCGTTTTCCAAGCAGCCAAACTGTGCGGCAAGTGTCACTTTTTTACTAGTGCTTTTTACTTTCCTGTACTTTTTTTAATTTTTAACTCCAACGTCAGCCCGCCGCATAGAGTTTTTATTATTTGAGAAAAGTTTTAAAAATTAGTTAAGTACAGATTATCATTCATGTAAAAGGTAAAACAAAACTAATATTTCATTTGAGGCGTTTTTAATTACTCTAGATTTAGATTTTGATCAATAAATTAATTTTAAATATTCATTAAATATGTTTGGCAGAATGAATATTTTGCTCGTGCCTTTTTGCGTTAAAACGTGACAGCTATTTGCACATGCACAGTCAGAGACATTGTAATACCTAGACGGAACGTATTTACGACGAAAAAGAAACTGTCAATTCTTTCGTTCTTGCTTATAGAGAAACTCTATGAAAAAGAAAGAGACAAACATAGACAAACGCTACCATCCTAAACGTCAAAGAGACCACTTTTTAGTCACTGTTGTAACCCATCGGTTAGCAGCTCTAATCAAAGTTTTTCGCTGTTTTCAAGCCTTTGTATCGTTTATATCAGGAAGAATTTTGTTGTTTAATTATCTGCATGAACCATGTCGTGTGTGGCTATCGGTTGCAAGAGTAGAATGAGTGTATTAACAGAACATAATCAAAGGATATCTTTCAACAGGTGAGTTATCGACTAGCATACTGAAATTATTGTGCAGGGAATACATTTCATAGGCTGTCTGGAATAAAGGTATCTAAGTTCTAAATACGTCAAGGACGTATAGTATCATTTAAACCATTCTATTTAGTGAAATAATTAACTTTTATACGTTCGCTGATAGAGCTATGACAGTTTACGTACTTACGTTCTGATGTTAGAGATGTGACAAAAGTCACGAGAAAGATTTATCGATACTGTATTTTTATTTTACTTACTTTAATTTATTTCATAAAGTTTATTTGCTATTGTGATTATTAATCTAATATCGATTGTGCACAGGTTTCCTAAGAGTACTTATTTAAGAAATAAGTGGATCAAGAATATAAAACGAGCTAACTGGACACCTTCACTATATTCTCGCTTGTGTTCACTGCATTTTAATGAATCATGCTATCGCTATCCCTTGACCCATTTATGGACACAGGTTGATGAATCATGTTAATTTTAACATATTACTGTTTTAAATTAAATTATTATATTTAAACAATATTGTTATTTTTGTTTTCCTTTTATATACATACTCGTCTGTAAACTTTCTTTTCAGTCTTCATCAGTATATCGATCAGTACATGTCTGTACAGTCGTACGAGTGTACCAAAATCTGTCACTTTGATCTCATGATGTACCTCGTTTTTGCGCAAGGTATGAATAAACATTATTATACAACTCGTATAATGCGCAGAAAAAATACGAAAGAATGGAATTGTACTCTTACAATGACTGATAAGTTCACTCTTTGTACGAGTACACATTCACTCTTTAAATAATTATAAAGATTCCCTACAAAAAAACGTAAAATTAGCCGCAGTCAGGGACGATTCTTACAGACATTTGACCAAATTTGTAGATCGCTCCAAAACTAAACTCAATAATATCGATATGACAGTGGCACAGATCTAGTACTGATATATGTCTATAGATAAGTATCTATAGCATACTCGGCCACACTGGCACAAAAGATGGCATAGACAAAAGTATATCGATCTCTTTTTGCTTATGACGTTATCTGTGAGTGCGAAAGTGAATACCAATATTAAAATTGCGTCTTAAACACGTTCCGTCTAGGTATTACAATGTCTCTGTGCACAGTAAATATGCCCGAGGAACTATGAACTATTAGTTTATCTGTGGATATGCTGAGCGCCCTTGAATAAGCGCCATTTTATTAATTTCTTGCTTGGTTCAGACATATTTTTTTATTTCCTCGCACAACGCATAGTAAAATGTCGTATGATACACGTGCGTAAGATGATTTCCGACTCGTGTCGATTTATCCAATACGGAAATCACCTACTTTCCGCACTTGTAGCTTAAATAACTATTATAATCGCATTTTTTTAAACATGTTACTATAAATTTACGGTTTTCAGATTTTTCTCATTACTTGTGTTATAAGAACTGGCTTCTTGCCAAATTTCATAATGCTAGGTCACCGCGAAGTTCCCTAAAGGTCTTTATTCCCTTGCGGGAGCCAAAATGTGCGGCACAAACGGCTGTATCTTATCTTTTGATTGCGTTGACTTAGAAGTTTTATTTCTTTACAGCTCCAAGAGATTGTAGACCTGAGTATTTGATATTTATTTCAACTTGATACTCCTCCCGTTTCTGAGAAAAAGGATATTGACAGACAGACAACGAAGTGATCCTTTAAGGTTGCCCTAGTCGCCGGCACGAACTATTTTGTGCGCAGGGTTAAAATGCATGCTATCTTTTTTTTATCTAATATAGGCTCGCGCTTGACCACTATCTCACCTGATGGTAAGAGATGATGTGGTAGATGATGGAGCTTGCTTGCCTAGAAGTAACCTATTCACTCTTGACTCAAAGACTACTAGATTGTAGCTATCGGGAAACACAGACTCCGGCAGGGAATTCCATTCCTTAGCTGTACGCATAATAAAAGTATTCTCAAAACGTTTAGTGCGTATGGGTGGGATGTCCACCATGTACCGGTGGCGCATCGCCGTACGTCTGGTAGTCCGATGATGGATAGAGCCCTCTCATCCAACAACACGCGCGAAAGAGATAGGTGTTGTGATGAGCAGTAAGATGCTAGTTTGCGTACGAATACACACTTGCAAATTTGTAGCGAAATGGATGATGATTTAGGGCTCCCACACACAACTGCGATGCGATGCGATACGTTTTAGATAGATTTAGTACGTGCAAGCTCGCAGATATTTGCGATGCGTTGCGAATTCGCAGTTATGTGTGGGAGCCCTTACGACGAAAACGAGTGCGCGAAATTTAATAAACAGACCTTTGAGAAAATAAAAATTACTAAATGTATCTGTTCAAAATAAAATTATATGCATTGTTGAACTACTAATCTATCCCCGTGTGGTGACTGTGTTACAATTTTCCTTCTTCTTATGGCATTTATTTGCACCCAAAGATGCGTTAAAATTATTGTTGAAATTTTGAACTTTCGACGCTCATAACTATCAAATATATATATATGGCTAGATAATGATGAGACAAATTGATATCATTTTTTATTTTGACCGTACACCGTCAAACAGTGGAGTAATCGCCAGACTACGTTTTTATGGGAGAATGATCGACTAGGGCAACCTTAAGAGTTCCTTTTTCCTTTTGAGGCACGGAACCATATAAATATTAAGAGAGAAAAAATAAAACAATAAGCATATTGATCTATGGTTTCTCTCTGCCCACCTACGTCATATTAGGCGTGATATATATAACACGTATTATTAAGTTACAGTATCAGAATCAAAATGTTAGATCGAAAAGATAACTGAACTAAATAGAACAGCAACAGTCTATTAAACAGTTAGACCTACTCATTGCAAAAACTTCCAGTTCTTCCAGTCCAAAAACAACAATAGTCACTGATACGATCAGCGAATTAATAAAACAAATGAGCAGCTTACTAAATAAAACGTAAAGCTGTCTACAGACTACCCGCCCTGGCACCTAAAAGAGCAAATTCGGACGGGACCTAACCAATCTTAAGGCCATACGACTGATGACCTGGAAAAAAAATTGGGCACACTTTAAGGTAATTTCCCGATCCAAATAATGTACTTAAAAGATAATACTATACCGAATCATTACAATATACGGAGAAGTTTATAACTGGACATGAACCTCTCGAAAGGTACACCGTGTCACATAACTCGACCCTCAGCTGCTCTCATCCAGCTGGCAACAGTCACCCTAAAAAGTTGTTCGTCGCTCATCCTAGCATTAGGGCGACTCCGGTCCGACATTAGCCCCAACACGCCTTCAGTTCCGAAATTGGCCTTAAGCTCATTCTCGGTTCGCCATGGCGCCAAGTCATTTCGTGTGCAGGTTTCTTTATAAGTTGCGTATTGCACAACGGTATCTGTCTATCTAGATCGGCGCCGATCATAATCGTGCGCTTATCTGCGTCCACGCAGTGGCAAGGTCGACACTTGACCTTCAGCTCGGGGCACATACGGTAGGTACCCTTACATACCTGTGGTATTAGCAATACCTTTATAATCGTAGAAATATTGAAATATCAAGTTTTATTGTAACCTATAATGTTCAGTTTTGATAATATTATTTTGACGATTGTCCAGCGTAATTTTTATGAGTATCTGTAGCTGTGGGTGCAGTGACCCGTCATAAAGAACCTATCATCGGCCTCTTTAGCAAAACTTCATCTGAAAAATGTAGGAAATAACGATATAGGCTACCAATCCACGGGTCTATGAACTCTGTGGCTCTATGGTTGCCTAGGACCAGTATGCTTACCATTTGTGGAGAAAAGTGGAAATTATCTTTTCTTACTTCATCGCTGATTTTCGATCATCGATTTTTGATCGGAGTTTAAGACAGTTGAATCGCCGGGACTCATCGAGCTCTACTGCCTCGGTGCTTTTCTGATGTTTGCCGCTGTTGATTCTGGCTTTCAGGAGTTACAGTGGCTGGGAATAGTGTAGCGGGTTTGTTTTTAAAAGTAGAACTGTTGAAAAAGTTATGTTATCTGGAGACCACCGGGTTCCGAAATTCGCGTAGATACTACCTAAATTGGGTAACCTTCACGCACAAAATACCATCGAAAAGGGGGTAACCAGTTAATGACGCCGTCCGTATTTAACCTACTGCTACAAATGCTCACACCTCAAGGCCACCTATCAAGAACAAGTTCCATTAAGCCTTTAACCCACATGTAATATTGAAGTCAGCGCTCAATACATCGAAATTGACACATGGACGCCTCAAATGGCGAATGTTATCAGATAGACTTGACGCGGCGAGACTTGCGAAGTTGTTTCGCCCACTGAAGAATTAGGTGGTTTTGTTAATGGATTATGAATGTTGAACTTAGAAAAGCTTCAATTTTGAAGGAATTAGGTAAAGATAATACCATAGATATAATCTATGAATCTAAAAAAAAAACTTATTATATCTATGGTTAACACCTATTTTACTTTCTTAAAACGAAGATACGCTCCAGAATTCAGATATTGCAGTAATATCATCAGTTACCTACGCAGCTAGAATGAATCTCAATTATAAGTAAGTACCTATGCTCTCGCAGTTCTGCTGAATATTGCAGTAATATCTTGGAGACAACCTTATTCAAACAATAACACCCCCCTTTGGGCTTAATATACAATTTATATAAATCCACGTCTAACTAACCAAAAAGATTGGGTTATTTGCAAAACGCATGTATTAATCTAACAATGAAACATGTCCAAAACTACCTACGATATCAGATAGCGCAACCTTGCAGGTTCGTGACCCGCCCGGTCTAGGCGGTCTATATAATAGACTGCACTGAAATTAGAACTACACTAAATCATTTTGGCCTGACGGACTTCTGTAAAATTAATGGCTACGAGATTAAAATCGTTATGGCTTTACATTGCATTAATATTACAAAATGATGAGATCTCGGCATGTTATGGTAAGAATCTGAAAACCCCGAACGAACGACGTTTATACTCCCGAGTGGAACTACTGATTTGTTTTTGCATTGATAAAAGTAGATTTTAAAGAATTCAAACAAAATAAATTTAAAAAGCCCCCGACAATTTTTTTTTATTACATCATCATCATCTGCCTAGCCTTTTTCCCAACTATATTGGGTTCGGCTTCCAGTCTTACCGGATTCAGCTAAGTACCAGTGTTTTACATGGAGTAACTGCCTATCTGACCTCCACAACCCAGTAACTGGGTAACACGGTACCCCTTGGTAAGACTGGTGTCAGATCTCAAGCTTCTGACTACCCGTAACGACTGTCAAAGATCTTCAAATGACAGCCGGGACCAACGGCTTAACGTGCTTTCCGAGGCACGGAGGAAACTCGGTATGTTGAAATGGTCACCCATCCACGGACCGACCTCGTCAAGCGTTGCTTAACCTTGATGATCGACTGTTATTATTTGGCCACGAGCTCCTCATTTTTTTATTTTTTATTAGGTTCGAGAATCTATATTAAACGCGTAATTATGACATGATATCTTGCGTAAACAGCCCGATTCAAACAGTGAAGCGCCCATAACTTTTGAACGGCAGAACTGATTTTCATCAAACATAGCTAGTGTTCTTGGCTCTCTTGCTTAGCTCGATAAATACTTTCAAACAAAAAAAAAAACTAAAACAAAATCGGTTCATCCGTTTACGAGCTATGGTGCCACAGACAGATACACAAACAAACAGGTACACGCATAAAACTTATAACCCCCCCTTTTTTTCCGCCGGGGGTATAAAAGATTGCATGATGACTGTCAACAAATACCAGCTGACTTCCATGGAAAACTCTTGGAAAAGCCTTTTCTCTCGGAAAAAAAAAATTTAGGGCATCCAATACTTTTTCTTACAATGTTAAAAAAGTTTTCATTTAAGCACATTTACGAATTAAAATGAAAACAAAATGGACCCGGTAAAATTTGCTTACATCGTGCTTTACTTTACTTAATATTAGAAACAGGTTTTAAAGGATTCAAAGAAGGTTGCTTGATGACTGTCATAACATCTAACAGCGGAAGCCCATGGAAAAATCGGGGAAACCATTTATCTCGAAAAAGAAATAAGATAAAAAAGAAAAATTCAAAGGCATCTAAGTAAATGTTTCTAAGTAAACATAATCCAAAGACCTTATACGTACCTAGTAAGAAGTAATAAGGTCTTTGACTTAATCTTCGTTGAATAAGATATGTTGTCTATGGAATTAGCGCTCGGACGCGTCCTCAAGCCGCGTCCCAAACGACTGTGCACACATGTTCAATATATTGTCGATCGAAGCGTGTCTCTACTAGATAAATTATGTAGCAAGAAATAAAAACTTTTTTACAAAAAAATACTACCGACTTCCAAATAAGAAAACTACAAAGTGAAAAATAACTTTATTTTTGGAAGTCGGTGTCTTTCGGTACCATTATCTGTCGCGGCTGCCAAGTCGCGTCTGTCATCCGCGTCCGATAATTTGTTCTACACAAAGGGCCAGTCTCCTGTTTAAATGTAACACATAAAATGAAAAAAGGTTTTAATAACTGTTACATTTATACAAACTAATATGAAAAAAATAAACAATGGACCTGGGTTTATCGCGCTTTACCTATTGTCCGTGGGTAATAACGTACCTATCATAGTTATTTAACCTGTGTTGACGGCAAGGTAAACAAAAAAAGCGATCAATAATTATAATTACTACATCCATTGACCCTCCTTGTCTTAGTAGTTAGAACAAAAGCATTTTTCGAGTGACCGCGAACTAACGCCCACGCGACATTGTATGAGATAATATCGAACTCCATTATACGTTTGTATATCTGTCAGTTTGTTACAACTGTGCAATTTGCTATTGTCAAAACGAACAGCTGTTTTGGTTGTTTATAAATTAGTATAATTATTATGATGGTGCAGTTTGCAGAGTTGATTGACAGGTTTAAAATTTAGCCGCTGCAAAAACACACCTTGGTCGATCTCTGACAGAATTTAACACATCAGATGTCATGAGGTTGAGGTTGGAAGGTGTTAGAGGTGCCACCTCCTTGTCCTTCTGTGCAGGTAGTTAAGCACTTGGTTTATTCTGTAAAAAAATAACCGTGAAAACTTCAGTGAAGTGTCGTCTTTAAGAGGAAATATGGGCAGAGAGCGCCCGACTGAATTTCTTTAGTAAAAAGTCATAATTCAAGGTATGGCTCTCGTCTCTTTCTTCCGCCAATATTGGACCAATTTAAAAGTTATTCCATAAACTGGTAAAGTAAGATATATACTATGTCCCTATGTTTTCCCTTTTTCATTTATATTTATATTTATACTCATGTGTTTTACCATTGTATGTATCTACTTGAGACAATAAAGTTTTTATTATTATTATTATTATTATTTGTCATATTTGTACACTAAGCCTCTGTTAACAGCGCAATTTTGAGTATTTATTGAGGGCTCCAGTGCTTCTAAAGATAATGTATCATCAAAAAGGAAAACATAGGGACATAGTATATATAAGTAAACTAAAAAGTTATAAATAAGAAAAGTTAATTCAAAAAATCAAAACCCCGACTGCTTAAAAAACGAAATAAAAAGGCGTAAATAGGAAGAAAATCATGCTGTGCAGTCGGAGGATACATCTGGTTTTGGTCAGCCAGCTCGCGAATATGTACCTATCCTCCGACTGCACAGCATGATTTTCTTCTTGTTTACGTCTTTTTAGTTCGTTTTCTAAGCAGTCGTGGTTATGTTTTTTTTTATTAAAAGTTAATAATTCAAAGTTTATAGTTTTTACTTCGGAAGTAGAATGAATTAAAAAATGATCTTATTTTAAGATTTTGTTCTTGACTTTTGATTGACAGTCAGAAGTCTTAGCAGGCAATTAAAACAATAAACCATTTTATGAAAGGCTCAAAGCAAGCGACTGCAAGACACGACACGAGGCACACGACTTCTGAGTCAGTAACTAAACTGACGTGTACTGAAATATAACAATACCGATATGGTGTACTATTCTATCTTAATTGCATCTAGGTTTCGTCGATGGTGATTCATTCAGTTTGCTGATAAATTGATCCTGTTTTCGATTTTGATTAAGGTCTTGGTGATTAAGGTCTTTCAAAAATTGATTACCGCTTATGTCATAAATGTATATAGGCGCAGTCAGTCTGGCTGGCCTTTTGGTAACTACCTTGTTACGCTAAACATAAATTTAAATATCTATGTGTCGGGTTTAGTCAATAGTACGGACGTCAAAACAAATCGCAAGAATGCCATCTAGAATGAAATCTAGAACAACAGACGCGCTTTCTCTAGGTGGGGATATCAGAATATGGCAGTTGAGTTGAATACTGACCGCCATAGAGCTAAGGCGTCGTAGAATCAGTGTCGATCCGTAATATTAGTAAGCAAGATTGTAACTGTAAGTTGTGACTATTTGAATAAACCCAGTGTATCGAATAACTTGTGTGATTTCATTTTCATGATTGCACCCACCTATCTGCCCACACACGATGTCTTAACCTAAGGGAATACATTCTTATTTCCTGATGGTTTGAATATATCTGCCACCCTTGATGCGTATACGTATATTCTTGTCTGTACAAGTGTTGGTTAGGTCGGGACCTAAGTTGTCTTAGCCCATAGCTAACCTACTAATAATTATCGAGATAGAACGCGACCAGCCGGGCGAGCACGATCTACTGTGACATGCTTGAGTCATACATTTTTAACATAGTGATTTTTATCATGCAGTATAAACGATTAATTCTTTAAAACCGATGTACACGGCCAAGCAATAAGAGGTGGTCAGTAATAAAGACAAGATGATTTTTTTACTTTTTAGGGGGTTATCAAGTTACAAATGTAAAAACCTAACAACGAGTGCGATTTTGGCAAGAGGAGGCTCTTGCCAAAATCACAGCTTGAATCCTTCTGGGCATGCTTTCCTTACGATGTTTTTAAAAACGTTTTGAGGAATACGTTACCACTCTTCTGCAATTACTCTTTTTAGCTCCCTGATGTTTTGTGGAGCAGGTTGCACTGATCTTACCCGTCTCTTTAGAACATCCCAGACATGCTCAATTGGATTGATATCAAGACTTCGAGCTGGCCAATCTAAACGACGGAACCCAACTTCTTGCATGTACGCTTCCACGTCGCCAGAACGGTGTGGGCGAGCATTGTCGTCCATAAAAATGAAATCTTCCTCAAGTGCAGTCAATGCGGATTGTGCATATGGAATTAGGACTTAGATATGTACCGGTGTGCATTTAATGTTCCATTTTCCATGAAAACTAACACCGTACGCTCCGTCGAATTAATTGCTGCCCAAAACATAGCGGAGCCTCCGCCATAAGGAGTGATTTCTTCGAAACACACTTCCGCATAGCGTTCCCGTGGTCTTCGCAGCACTCGACGGCGTCGGTACTCTCCACACAAAGATATTCTAGCTTCATCAGAAAACAATACTTTATGCCAGTCCTCCAAACTGTGCTTCATGGACTCCGGAGTCCATGAAGCACAGTTTGGAGCAAACTGAAGTCGAGCAACACGGTGTTCACGGAGTAATTTAGGGCCCCGAGCCGGGTGGTAACTCCTGATATTGGCAGCCAAGAGCCTCCTCCTGACCGTCCACAAGCTAACTTCTACTCCTCTTACTTCTTCAAGGCTGTTCTTCAGGTCCACACTTGACGCCTTACGATTCCGCAACGCCTGACTCACCACAAAAAGCGGTCATGTCTTGGTTCTGTGCATCGTTTTCTTCCCGAACCTGGTCTTCTTTTGACCGAACCGGTCTCTTGATACCTTTGCCAAGTCCTCTGGACAGTTGAAGAACGACTCACATTTAGCCGCTGAGACATGTAAGTTTGCGAACAAACTTCTTCAAGTAGGGCTATAATTTTACCGGTCCTTATCACTTTATCACTCATATCAAAAAGTGGTATTTAATGTAAAAAGAAAGATTAAATTGTTTAATTAGCAGAAAATATCCAAACAGTTTTAAAATTTTAGTAATCAGTAAAGAAATCGTTTCGGCAATTCGCGCCATTAGTAAAGCAATTTTACAATAATCCACAGTAATCAATATTTTTATTTTGTTAATTTCAACATTTAAATTTTGAATGTAAAGAATCATGCCAGGATGCTTCAAATTACATGCCAATACATCGTCAATGAGTAAAACCTCTTTCTTGTTCTTCTTTATTGAAGTAGAGAAAAAAATCTAAAGTGCCCGGTTTTGTTTGCAAAAGGTTTTATATACTTACGATTTACCCTCATTAGAAGAGGAACCCATTTGTTTGTGAAGATCTACACGAATTTGACATTCTACTACTACTTTTAATCGTTTTAATTAATGTTCGCACTAATTATACTTTTACCCGACTGCCGAATGAAATGTTTTATCAGTATATGTATGTTTGTATGAACGTAGGTAGGTATGTATGTTTTTATAAAAAGCTGATTGCTGACTCATTTGATTGAGAATAGCCCTTGACATTTGTTTAGGGCAATTCTGTAACTTTTTCACACTGAGAACTGTCTTAAAAATTGTATCAGACTTCGTAATTAGTACCGAAGGTATTAATTACTATGCACAAACCAGTCCAATATCATTTGTATGAATAAGAATGCTCCGTGAAGCAGCGATTCATTCCCGGATCCTTGTAACGTCATGTGTTCTGAGTTCTTTTAGTTTCTGTTACATATTTGTTCAAGGTCTTCCGCCCACATCCGTTTTTGAACGTGGGAATACAGCTGTTATTGTTCTTTACTTACTTGTACACAGACACAGTGAGGACCAAACTTAATGGCGGTTCCTGATCACTGCAAGTCGCTTCGCAGTTACTAAGGGCCGATTTCACCAATGAAACTCATCGCGATTAGTTCAACTAAACTCAGTTTATGCAAATACAGCGTTCTGATTGGTAGTTTCTCAGCGGTCTCAACCAATCGGAACGCTGTATTTGCATAAACTGAGTTTAGTTGAACTAATCGCGATTAGTTTCATTGTTGAAATCGGCCATAATTAAAGTGACAGCGGGGATGAGTGTCGAGGTTGAAAGTTGGTAGGAAGTTGTCTACAATGGATGCGCAGTATAGTAAATCTCATACAAAAACAGAACCGATTCGTGCCTTGCGCATCGGTAAGGCAATTTCAGGGTGGCCCAGAAGTTTGGCGAGAACTATACTGCGCAGCGAAAAATGTATTTCACAGCCGCCATTATGTTTGGAGCTACATATAGGTAGGTCTGTGTCGTATGTAAGGTGAGATGGTAAGACGGGTAGCGGTGATCTCTTGTGTGATTGCACAATATGTGGATATCGTATGCAGTCATCTGGTAGTAAAAATGTTGAATGGATTAGAATACCTACTACATTGTCCTCCTACGCGATTCATAAAAGTAATTTAGGAAGATCTTTTGTGTTTTTTTTTCAGTAAATGGTAACTTGTACGCGATAAAATTTGGCCACAGTAAAAAAGTACTATAAAAACGGAAAAAAATATGTCTAACTTTTGTAAAAAATTAATTTAGTATTTCGGTGAGACCCACTCCCCAAACTTGTTTAAACCACGGACAATAAAGAGTAGGCCTACATACAATACAACCTTATCTTACGTCACAGCAAAAACAACTCGATTAAGCCATAATTTTAATTAAAATGAGTAGTGGACATTTCTGTTTTACGTTTAAATGATCTGGTTCGGATGTAGGCGTCGTCGTCCATTAAATTTTACTCAGTAATCAAGGTTAATACTCAATTTTAAATTATCGAATCGAGCTCTCGTGTCGCGAATTGATTACTTATGTATAAATTACTTCCTTCAGCCAGCGACTTCGCCCGTATGATAGTCGGAAATTATTTTACATATTCCCAGGATAAAAAAGTGTAACCCGACTACGGTTTTTTTTTAGCCTACTTTACCCTGGCCATAATAACGAATCAACAAAATTGGATGAATAGTTTAGGCGCTACGGAGGAACATACGTAAAAACATAAACTGCTGAAATCATAATCCTTCCTTTTGGCTTCGCCGTAGTCGGATAATAACCCCTCCTTTTGACTTCACCCTAGTCGGGTAATAACCCTTACTTTTGACTTCGCCTTATTCAGGTAATAACTCTTACTTTTGGTTTCACCGTAGTCCGGTATTAACCCTTCCTTTTAGCTTAGCCAAAGTCGGGTAAAAAAACCCGATGCTTTTCTCCAAGGTCCAATCCATGTCTGTGCCAAAATTGGTTCAGCAGTTACGGCGTGAAAACTTAACTAAACAAACAGACAGAGTTACTTTCGTATTTATAATATTACCAGTTTCTGTCAGCGGCTTTGCCCTCGTGAAGGAAGGAGACATAGGTACCTATAGGCCGGGATAAAGGTAGGTCAAGGTTCAATTTATGTCTATGCCAAAATTTATCAAAATTTGCCCAGCCTTAGGTCGGTTGTTCACGAGGCACCGCACGACACGATTTGCGGTCATGATTTTAACACACGACACACTGCAGACGATCTGGCGTCCGTTCGTTTGTTCACAAGATACGATTCTGGGCAACGATGCTGCAGTGCGCGTAAATGACGAACCACGTGTTAGCCGTGTGGTGCTTTATGTCGAGTCGTCAACAAGCTCATACTTGTTTTGTACAGCCGCTAAACAGTCACTGCAAAAAAGTTGCGACGACATAGCGGCATCGACGACATAGCCGAAAAATCGTTTTTAAATCGTGTCGCGTATAGTGCGATGTCGTGCAATGAACAAACTGTCCATACAAATATATGGAGCTCTGAATCGTGACCACCTTTTGTCATGTCGTATGTCGCGTCCGTCGTGTAAATAACAAACAGAGTTACTTTCAAACTTATAATATTAGTATGAAGTATGGACTTGCAAGGTGGGTTGGTCCGTTTGTTACCGAATTGCTCTAATATGTAAAGTTGATGTAACGAGAGGTAATAATCTAGTTACATACAAGGGAACGTATTATGATTAGCGGTTTCTATGAAGGATAAGATTCGCGACGAGATTGCTCAGAATAAGAAGTGGCTACATCCTTATTTGTTGAGGGCTTAGGCGTGTGCCAGTCCTTGAGTGAAGTTGAGTGATCACCGTAAACCGGTAGCTAAAAGTAACCGCTTATTATACAGTAAGCAGACTTGCCAGCATTGACATTTAGAAGATGCAAGTTCAGCAGCTTATGTAGACTGGAGTAACATTACCAAGATAGGATTTAATGAAAAATAAATAGCTAGATCCTGACCTCGATCTCGACCGTACGATAGAACGAGCGAGCCAAGAAGATGCTTTGAAGGCTGATTGATGCGTTCTAGCATAAGTGATAGAGCACACAGACGCTGGCAGAGTGCCACACTTTGACTGCGTGCCTAATTTATTAGTTTTTAAAGCTGCAGTGTTGAAGTTGTGTTGTTTGATCTATTAAGCATGTTTCGGTAATATCGCTACCTATAAGTTATCATGTCTCTACATCATCAGCCTATTAATGTTCCCACTGCTGGGACACAGGCCTCCACTCTGTGAGAATGGGAAGAAATGGAATGAAATGGATCAGAATGGGCCGTACACGCGGGCCCAATGCGGGTTGGTGGATGTCACATGTCTTCGAATTTTTGGTTCTAGGACATGCCGGTTTCCTCGCGATGTTTTCCTTCACCGTTTTGAGAGTAAAGTAAAGAGTAAAGCGCCAGTCTGGGCTCGAACCCACGACCTACAACTTGTAAGTCGCGGCCGATACCACTGGGCCACCACTGCTCTCAGTCGCGGCCGATACCACTGGGCCACCATTGCTCTCATCTCATGCCTCTACACATCTACGTAAACCTTTTGAAGGACACAGCTGTAGTGCTTGAACGACATACTTGACGTAATCGTAACCTATGACACGTTTCTCGATCAACTGACTGCGCGCGCGCCGCTCAACTTATCTGTCAACAGTTATTTGCGCAACTTGAACTATAACTCATACACATGAGATAATATTTAAACTGTATCATTGTATCTTAAGAATGCAGGTCAAAAAGGGCAATTTGCCGAAAAGGCCAAAGAATGTGACAAGCGTCACATTTTTGGGCGACGCCTTGGTTGCTGTTGGGTAAGGTGAGATAAAATATAAAATGGATTGACTTATGTATTGCGGTAATTAAGTGTTATTTTAGTATTTATGTGCAGAAAATACTAACCGGTCTACTGCCAGATAGTTAAGCGAAATAATGTTTTATTTTTATCTGACTGCAAGGTTAGGGTTATGTTTCACGCGCGTATCTTGAATTATTTATTACATCATATCTTTAAAACTGCTACTATATAATTAAGACATAGTTCGTTAAAGATACGTCTTGACCGCCCAAGTTTTCTTAGAAAGGAGAAAAATAAAACTTCCATAACCATCGAGTGGGGTATCAAAACGAAGGGTTTCAAGGGGTGATTACAAAAATATAAACCACTTATATGTTTAAAAGAAATTCGAAAAAAATTACAACAAAAAAATCAAAAATCCCAACTGCTTAATTATGAAGCGAACTAAAAAGCTGTAAACAAGAAAAAAACATGTTGTTCAATCGGAGGATCCCTTGGTCAGCCAGCTCGCGAATATGTACATAGATATCCCCAAGTTTCTTTTGACAACTCTGTTGTACCCTTTAACGAGAAAGTTAAGAACTTGGGGATATTCATTGACAAGAACTTCTCTTGGACTGCCCAGCTACAGGAAGTTAGCCGCAAGCTATTCACATCTGCTGGATCTCTGAGAAGACTGCGTAATTTTCTGCCGACTGCCACCAAGAATGCGCTTGCACAATCTCTTCTTCTACCCATACTTGATTACCTCACTGAAGTTCAACTTGATAAACTTGAGCGACATCAAATTTTTTGTATAAGGTTCATATTCGGTTTGCGCAAATATCATGTTTCTGAAGTCCGCGAGAAACTCAAGTGGTTGCCAATTCACCTTCGCCGGAATGCTCATATTCTTTCCCTCCTGTATAATACACAATTTTTTCCGTCTACTCCCCTTTACCTAAAAAAACGATTTCAGTTTTTATGTGACTCTCGCACACGAAGTTTCTTAGGCCATCGGATAACATGAAACTTAAAATGCCAAAGCATTCCACTATCTTCCTAGACAAATCGTTTACCGTCCAGGCCGCTCGTCTATGGAATGCATTGCCTGTGACAATAAAACGCGCGCAATCACTACCGATATTTAAAAGACTGTTAAAGGAGCACAACCTGTCACTGTGATCTTGTTCTTGTTGTTGCTGTATTGATTTATTGCCTTTACATATATATGTATGTATTTATGTATCTATTTTAGTATTTTATATTTAGTGCTTACTCTGATTGTAAGTTGTTATTCAACTTAAAATAAAATCAAACATACAACAGGCGGCCTTATCGCGTTCTGCGATCTCTTCCAGGTAACTCAGAATGGAGACAGATAGCCTGGACAAGTCATGGGGTGGCACTTGGTGCAAACCAAGTTCCACCTCATGACTTGTTTTTATTATAAGGTTTCCTTATGTATTATTGTTTTTATCTTGGTGTATAATTAATTATATAGAAATAAAATATCCACCGACTGCACTTCATGATTTTTTCTTGTTACAGCTTTTTAGTTCGCTTTTTAAGCAGTCGGGATTTTGATTTATAACCTCGACACAAAAAGAGGGCTGTTTTAAGTTAGACGTGTGTTGCTGCGGATCTGTGTATCTGTGTAAATGTGTATCCGTGTGTCTGTCTGCGGCATCATAGCGTCCAAACGGGTGAACCGATTTTGATTTACTTTTTTTTGTTTAAAAGGTGACTTAATCGAGAGTGTTCTTAGCTATGATTCAAGAAAATATTCTCAGAATAAAAAGAAAATATTTGAAAATAATCAGCTCTGTACTAATTGACGAAATGATATGAGCAACTTTCATAGGTCTAATCGATTTGAAATTTGGAATCTTGTCAGTTCATTGATATTGCCAAAACATAATAATCTTGACCTGATGCTGGGGCATCACCAGGAATCACAGACACCCAACTCCTCAGTAACTTACAGCAGAGGTATCGTGCTTGGACTTATTGGAATGGTCTAATTGAATATGTTGTAGATAGATGGTGATCGGGGTCTGATGATGGCTGGTGCTGGTGATGGATGATGGATGGAGAGATAAATTAGGATAAAGTGGTAAATGAAGGTAGCCGCACCCCGCCGTGCCTGCGTTGCCAGATGTATGTACGTAAACGAAGCAAATGGAGTTTGTAAGAATTGTAGCTGGTGACGTTGTGTAGTTACTGCCTACCCCCATGGGAAAAAGGCGTGAGATTATGTATGTATGTGAAATACATTGAAAATTGCTTGATTCCGAATACAAGCGAAACTACGGGAAAGCTGGTATATCTTAGTAAGGATTGGTAGAATACGAAATGGATTGCGAACGTGGGAGTTGATGAGGACTAATTAAGTCATTGAATGACGTGTCTACTACTAGATAAATTATGTAGTATGAAATAAAATATGTCGGTGGATTCTTAAATTTTTAAACTTTACTTGTTAAATTAATTACAGAGTTAAAAAGGTGTTACAAAGAGTTAATATTATAATGCTTATATGCCTAATGGTACTATCTATACCAACCTCCTTTGCAGCAGGTCATCAAGCGACATCCCCAGGATTAACCGGTCTATGTATAAGTACATACAGGTGTCTGTAAATAATAATAATAAGGACGAAATAGTTAGAATATGGCGGCAAGAAAAAGTTTATGTGGTCCCCATAGTCCTTTCTACAAGTGTTATTCAAGCTGCCATCTTAAACACATGTCGAATTGACAGAAAGTTCATGCAAATTGATGAAAAAGAAATAGGTCTACATCATTCATCCTCAATATAACACACCACACGTTGCATTTACTTGGTCTCGGCCCGTAAATGTAGCTTAAGGGTACACTAGTCGACGGCACGAACTATTTTGTGCGCGGGGTTAAAAAGCATTTTATATCAACCGACAACACGTGCGGAAGAGATAGATGCTGTGATGAGGAGTAGGAAGCTAGTTCGCGTACGAATACACACTTTTGCAAATTTGTAGCGTTATGGATAATGATTTAGGACGAAACCGAGCGCGCGAAATTTTATAAACAGACCTTTGGCAGTCTAGATATCATGAAAAAACTACTAAATCTATCTGTTCAAAATAAAATTATATGCATTGTTGAACTACTAATCTCTTCCTGTATGGAGGCTGTTTTGCAATTTTCCATCTTCTTATGGTATTTATTTGCGCCCAAAAATGCGTTAAAATTAGTGTCGAAATGTGGAACTTTCGACGCTCATAACTTTCAAATATTTTCTTTTTTTACTTATTCGCTTCCATAAAGGGCTAGATAATGATGAGACAAATTGATATCACTTGTTATTTTGAACATATATCGTCAAACAGTGGAATAATCCCTAGACTACGTTTGTATGGAAAAAATTCAACTAGTGTAACCTTAAACCAGCTTACGAGCTGAGAATTTGAAACACTTGATATAATAATAATAATCGTTTATTGCAGGCAAAACACACATATACAAAAATAGCATTACAATATAAAAATAAATAAATTAAAACCAGTAACATTTAAAAATTATTCAAGTCTTTTGAAATGCCATTGCCCAAATAAATTCAGAAATCAATCACTTCACCCCTTGATGTGTAATTTGAAACCGCACCCGTCAAAACAAAGGTGTCTCATTTACCTTGGATTACGGCCGCTCTAATTGACATGAGTGCAAAATACTTGGATTAACTAAATCTTGGTGTGTGGCACAAGTTGGGAACTTTAAGCTTGTTTGATTGACGAATGTTAAGCGGTCGCGACTGTACTCTTCAATGATTTGAATAGCAATGTATTCTTGTGCTTAAGCAATACTTCAATGCTTAGTTTTTATTTCATCAATCGGTCGCAAAGTAAGATTAATTTAAAGTGTTCAAGAAGTAAATATCACAAAAAATGCACAGTTGAACTCCATATTTGATAGGCGTTATATGGCGTTGTGCATTTGACGTCATTATCTAAATGGCGCTGTTAAGGTTGCACTAGTCAACGGCACGAACTATTTTGTGCGCGGGGTTAAAATGCATTTTATATCAACCGACAACACGTGCGGAAGAGATTGATGCCGTCGTGTCGAAATGTGGAACTTTCGACGCTCATAAATTTCAAATATTTTCTTTTTTTACGTTTTTTCTTCCTTATAGGGCTAGATAATGATGAGACAAATTGATATCACTTTTTATTTTGAACGTACATCGTCAAACAGCGGAATAATCCCTAGACTACGTTTGTATGGAAGAAATTTCGACTAGTGTAACCTTAAGATTCACCGCGGAAGAATTACCATAAAAAAGAAATTGGTATCAATTGGTGGTGGTAAAACACTTATTCAAGTAAGGTAGGGTAGGGTAGGGCAGGCAGGTAACGGGGGCCTAGGGCACAGCTAGTCCCCAATAATCTGCGAATTATCCTATAGCTGATTCCGCTTTCTCCCAAACCTTGGACCGAACCCACCAAACCGGCTAACACAGAACACACCTGTGATTTTGCACAACAGCGTTCCACTTTAAGTGACAAGATCGCTCATAGAAATGCTATCTATTCGAAAATAACATGTGCACGTTGCGACACAGCCGTATGTGTATGTGTAGGTACTAAATGTTAGTTAAACTGCCTTTCGGAAATGTTGTTTGAATAAGGATTAAAATAAGTTTGTGATCGATGTTGTGTCGACTTTTATCGCTGTTTTCTAGTACACTGCATTCTAAAACTCTTTTAACGGAACGAAGTTCCTTATCGCGCGTTGCGAAAGGGGGCTAGACGGAAAAAATTATGACGAAAAGTTGTAACGACACTTTTTGCTATAGTTGTAAAGTCGTGCGGCGTGCGCGTGTTTCGTGCGTGTTCTAACCTATACGCCATAAATATATATGTGTATAGATATATATATATATACATACTAAAGGAACTTCGTTCCATCCGGGTGTCCCTTGACACCTCTCAAGTTTTTTTTTATCTAAATCAGAACTTCTTTATAATGTAACGGAGTAAAGTGATAATAGCACTTCGACCCATTGGGATCTTTTGACCACAAAAGATCCCAATGGGTCGAAGTGTCCGAGGTATTTCTCGGCCCCTCCATAAGATAAGATAAAGTGATAATAAAAAAGTAGTAGGTATATTAGTTAAAGGTCTAATCTGTGGCAGTAAAGTGATTGCGAATTATCTCGAAGAAAACGCGCGGTTTTTGGAGACCGCAGTAAAATACTTTAAGTCTTATTTATAATGATAGTTGTAACAAGCAAAAAGTTTGAAAACTGTAACCTGACTACGGTTTTTTGACACCTTACTCATCAAAATCGGATGAATAATTTAGGCGCTACGGAGGAACATACGTAAATACAAACATACAGTACAACAATTTTCTTAATGTCCCTCGGCAAACTTCGTGTTTCGTCAGTCGTCGGCTTCCTACTACTGCCCTTTGCTTGTGGTACCTGGTGCCAGGGATGCCAACTTAGCTATATCTAGCTATTTTTCGGAGTCAGACAGCTACTATTTAATAAAACTTGTAGCAATTTTTTTAGCTACAATTTTATAGCAACTTTTTATATGACCAATATGACCTGAATGCTTTCGTGAATCTGTAGTAGGGCACGGGATCTTTAACAAAAATCTTAACGTAGTGGCTCTATGATATGGGTCGGCAGCTGGGGATAGTGGCAATTCCCCGTTTCATTTCTAAATTCTAACTGCATTAATCCCTACTACAGTGCTGTGTATATTTCCTGAGGAATAAAAAACAATAATGATGATATTTAATGATGATTGCCTAGTGTTATCTATTTAAAATCAATGCTATCGGAAAATGGAATATCCTTTAAACAAAAATCTTATGCACAGAAGTATAGACCGGAATATGAGGATATAGACGAGTAAGTGGAGATTCAAAGTATTAGTATACCTATACTGTTCTACGCAAATTTTTCCTAAACTATTTGTCATAAAGAAGCATGCTGAGACGAAAAAACATAAACAGAAAGTAGAGTACAAAACAGGTACGTTACGTAATATTTTGTACGTTTATTTTATTTATTTAGTTAGTGTTGAAATAAATGAAAAATAGGTATGGGAAAAACATTTACATTGATACCTTCCTTCCTATCAAATCAGCTACTTCTAGCAACTTTTTTGGGTGAAAAAATCAGTATTACTAAGACTACACGATCCGTCTGTCTGTATGTCTGTCTGTCCGTCTGTCACCAGGCTGTATCTCATGAACCATGATGCTATACAGTTGAAATTTTCACAGATGATGTATTTCTGTTGCCGCTATAACAACAAATACTAAAAACAGAATAAAATAAATATTTAAGTGGGGCTCCCATACAACAAACGTGATTTTTTTACGATAATGGTACGGAACCCTTCGTGCGCGAGTCCGACACGCACTTGGCCGGTTTTTTGCAAAATGTCTAGCTGCTGACTTAATGTAGCAGTTGGCAACACTGCTTGGTGTAGACCGGACGCTCTTAATCTATGCATGATCTGTGCTCTGAATCAACTTGGAAGTATACATATAGTTGTTAATACTCTTTTGATCATCAGCAGCCTTTTAATGTTCCCACTGCTGGGACACAGGCCTCCCCTCTGTGAGAGGAAATGGGCTTTAATCCACCACGTGGGCCCAGTGCGAATTGGTGGATGTCACATGTCATCTAATTTTTGATTCTAGGACATGCCGGTTTTCTCACGATGTTTTCTTACACCGTTTTTAGAGCAGTGCTGATGAAATAATTTACACAAAGTAAAGCGCCTGTCTGGGTTCTAACCCACGACCTACGACACGTAAGTCGAAGCCGTTACCACTGGGCCACCATTGCTCTTATAATAACCAATACTCTTTTAACTTAATGTAATTTATTAAAAAACTGGGAGGAAAGCTGTTAAAGGAAACTAGGAAAATAGTTTTACAGCTCTATATAGTTCACACGGCAATCATAACATAACAATAAAGTAGTTAGTTCGGAATTCAAACTATACACGATAAATCTAATAATTGATGGATATGGAAATTAGTATTCGTTTGTATTCGGCGTTGCAATGATTGGCGAGGGACTTTAAGAAAATAGTTGTACTGTACAAAGATTGCTAAAATCATAACCCCGTCTTTTGGCTTCGCCGTAGTCGGGTAAAAATGAAACAGCTTTGCCGGAAAATTAAGGGAAACTACCTGTCATAAATAAAATTGCTAAACTGAGATTTATGCACGTTTAGTGCATAATGAGAATCACGTCTAAATGGCTAGTCGTAATTTTTTGAAAAAAATATATGTTATATTAGACTATTTTCTTAATAATTTGATCTGAGCAAATTTTCAGTTATCTTCGTATAACATAGTGTAATTAATTTGTAAAGTTATGTTTAAAACGGACACCAAAAACGCTGGGCATATTTTAATGAAATTGACACCATCTCAAAGACAATTTAAGTATCTACATTTTGATCTGAGACTTTTTTTTTAAAGTCATAGAATAATAAGGAAAGTACAATAAACTACAAAATTTTGGGTCGCGCGGGTGTGAAACGAGTGCGCGTTTTGTTCCCTCAAGGTCGTTGGCGTTAGTCGTCGTCTTAAGAGTGAATTGGTTACTTCTAGACAAGCGTGCATCACCGTCGACCATATATATCATCGCTAACCATCATGTACAGATTATATAGGTAAGATGGTGGTCAAATGCGAGCCTATACCTACCTAATAATAATAATTAAAACAAGCAAAAAGCTTAAAAACAGTAACCAGACCAAGGTTTTTGTTTATCATGTATTACCCGGGCCATAATAACGAATCGATTGACTCCTTATTCATCAAAATCGGATGAATAGTTTTGGCGCTACGGAGGAACATACGTAAATACATACCCTTCCTTTTGGCTTCGCCGTATTCGGGTAAAATCAGTGCTCGATATAATCGTTCTTCTTCTTCTTTCGTGTGAGGTGTGGCCACCTCTGGTGTCAGAGTTAATTGAGTCGCCTCTGGGAACCCCACAGGCCTCTGTCTTGGCTATTTCAGACTTACATTAACTATATAAGTCCAGGTTTCCTCACGATGTTTTCCTTTACCGTTGCCTGTGATGTCCAAGGTAAACTTAGAAAGTACATATGTAGGTATTTGAAAAAGTCACATTGGTACTTGCCCGGATTTGGACCCACGACCTCAAGCACGAGAGGCGAGCTCTTAGCCACTGGGCCACCACGACATTATAATCGTTCTGAAGGTAAAAGTAATGCCTCAAAATTCTACACTAGAACACTCAGTCACTTCAAGAATTTTAGCATATCTTTTGGAGTATATAATATCTCAGTGACTTGCACATAACTTGTCTGTATGCTGTCCTTACAATCCCCTTCACATTTTTAAGCATCCTGTTTATTGTGCTTCAGTGCACTTCTGTAAACGTCACGAAGTTGTTTGTAAAGGGGCCAACAGATTTGATCGATTTTGACGACCGTTATACTGATCAATATGCTGTGTTGGTTGAGTAAGTTAGCAATAAAATCACATTTATATGACATTAACAATCTCGGGACCCTTGGGTCCCGGTCCCTTGAAAGGCGTACGAGGGGCCGAAGCCAACTCGCAGAGGCCTTGTCAGGTATGTATCAGGCAACGGGACACATTTTATTGTTATAGTTGTTCTATCTCACGATGACTTATTTCGGCGTCATAAAAGTCACGAAACATGTCATCGTGAGATAGAACAACTATAACTTACTCGATTACGTTTGCTCACAAAGCAAATCTGTAGGCACCTTAATGTTTTCTTAATAATCGGGCAATGAAATAAATTAGTTGCTGTAATTACTTGTTTAAATGAAGGAAATGTGAAAATGTCAAAGCCCGTTGGGCAGGCTTGTGAGTGCGAACTACGTTCAGAATCAAAATAATAAAGGTGTTCTTGGCATTTCAATAATAGGTATGCTTAATGGTTTTAATATCTACTAGCTGCCCGTCCCGGCTTCGCACGGGTGTACTATTTTAGGGTTCTGTAACCGACGGGTCCAAACAGAGCCCTACTGCTGTCACTCACATACTCACGTACTCACGTGTCCGTCTGTCTGTCCGTCGAACGACACACGAAGAATTTTTTAACTTCCTATTGTCCTATGAATTTAAAAGGTGGTAATGTTTATTATTACGTACATTTTACAAAAAATTACAAATATATTGATAAATCTAAATGTGCGAAGTTTGACACGCACTGGGCCGGCTTTTTTCTTTTGTACGAAATTTGTTCTGATAAATTAAAAACAACAAAACAAGAATTTTAGTCAAACAGGTACAGCCGTTCTGAAGTTATGCGCTTACATAGATTCGGTAATTGATTTTTATTTATATAGAAGAACTAGCTGACCCCCGCAGCTTCGCTCCCGTCAACTGGCTACCCTGCTTGCCCTGCCAACCCTGCCTGCCCTGCCTACCCTGCCTACCGTGCCTACCCTGCCTCCCCTACCTACCTACGTAATAATTTTTATGTATCATCAATAGTTTTCTCACATCACACATCACATCACATCATCAGCCTATTAATGTCCCCACTGCTGGGACACAGGCCTCCTCTCTGCGAGAGGGAATGGGCCATAATGCACCACGCGGGCCCAGTGCGGGTTGGTGGATGTCACATGTCTTCGAATTTTTGGTTCTAGGATATGCCGGTTTCCTCAAGATGTTTTCCTTTACCGTTTTGTGAGCAGTGGTGATGAAATAATTTACACTAAGTAAAGCGCCTGCCTGGGTTCGAACCCACGACCTACAACTTGTAAGTCGCGGCTGATACCACTGGGCCACCACTCCTCAATAGTTTTCTCAGCGCACGCCAAAGAATGAATTTTATAGGCAACATTTAGCTACTTTGGGTTACATTATTGCAATTTTCATAAGGATCTCTAATTTATTGAAAATATATTATAGCCTATGACACTCAGGAATAATGTAGCTTTCTACTGTTGAAAGAATTTTCTAAATCGGTTCAAAATATCCCGAGATTACCCCCTACAACGTCACAAACTCACAAACATTACCTCTTTATAATATTAGTATAGATGCCTACAGCAGGATCGTACGTAGGATATAGAAAAGATGCACCACCACATAATTATTTAAGCTTCTTCAATCGAATATACTCCATGTCATACTACAGAGTAACGCATGACGATGAAAATAATTATTTAACGTAGTAACCAGTGTTGCCAAAGATTTAATGTGCCCAGTCATTCCTTTCACACAGGATCAATATTTCACTAACCTCGGGAAAAGCCCCATTACCTCAACTATAAGCACTATTATTACATATTGGTAACATGCAACGAACATTGCAAGTTATAGGTCGATTCATACTTAATGACGTCTGTGAAGTTTACTTTTCGATGTGCAGTACCAAACCGCAGTGGAAATTTGATTCTACCTATAACATGTACTTACCAAACATTACAAGGTATTCCCAGAATCGTATCGAGTTCACAACAGATCCAGTTTCAACGTAACTTGTGAGTCTGCGATAATTAGCATATGTCTTCTCATGACGAAACTTTGAAACAATGAATGTTACTCCAATACGCTGTCGTAACTCCGATGCTACGAAAATATAACGTCAAAATATTGTTGTTAGAAAAGTTGTGGCAAATTGCTGCAATTTCTTTGTCTTGTGTTATACTGGCGTTTGCTCACGGCTTTTGTTCCATGGCCTGGACAAAAAATGTTCACAATCGTTCAGACCTTCCTGAGGTTCTTCCTTTTTTCCCGCATTTCCTCCTGGTTCTGGTGAAATCTATTTCAATTCCGCAGTACCGCCATCTCCTTCGTGGTCGTGCACGGCCACTGTCTCACTGTCTTCCTACGATTACAAACGAACATATACGAACAAACAATTTTACTTTACATTTCTAACCTTGTAATGTGTTTTCGTAATTAGGGCGTAGAATTGGGTGACGGAAGCTTTTTAACGATGAGTGCAACAACAACAAGGTCCATTGCAATGACTGCGCCGCGCTGTGACGCATTGACAATGAGGAAGACGCTATGACGCGTCGTCGGCTACCTGGCTTTTGTATCTATTATATAATATTTGTATCTAAAAAAAGATGGAATTTATTTTTAAATTCTTAACTAATATGAATGTTAAGTTGTTTATGTGTTTTTAAAATAAGTTCAAAAACTAAAACCCGACTAATGAAAACTCACACTCGAAAAAGTATGACAGGAAAATATTCCCGTAAATTTACCGTGGTCGTATGCTACGTTGCAGAATGAATTGTTTTGTTACGGTAAACACTTTGCGATGCCGTAGTCTAGTGCAGTAGTAGACTTTAACGGGATGTGTCTCGCAAACGGTAAGCTTGACTAAAATATGATGTATGAAACCCTGCATGCCTTCATTCCAAAATCCCTGTTTAATGATACTACACATAATGGGGCGGGGTTCGATTCCCGCACGGAACAAATATTTGTATGATCTACAAATAGTTGTTCCGACTCTGGGTGTTTGTGTATGTGAGTTTATATGTTTGTAAACGCACCCACAATACAGGAGAAAAAATAATAATAATTTGACGTCACATAGTCTATATAACCAGCGGACAAACAAGACGCTTCCAACGACATCTCATTAGTCAAATTATGATAAGTAGTTTAGAAGTTATGAGGGAACAGATGATCATACAGATGAACGCTATAAAGACACTCCTCCTCCCCTGCGGCCTTACAGCGTCCGACATCAGACGAAGGTAGGGAGAGCGGCGCACCGCAATACCAGTACTCCTCTCCCATCGCGGTCTCCAACCCTCAGCCACGATGGCTCCCATACGACATCGTGGCCCGCTTTAGATGCGATGTCGCCAAAGCGGCACCGCAACCTCATTGTTGGCCGCTACGTCGTCGGCTTAATCGGCAAAAACCTTGACGAGCGAACCCTCCTCAGGTTCTTCTTTCCTTCACCGTAGGTGACCAAGCCACGGCTACTGAGCCCCCACGCCTCGACAATACGGGAATCTACCAGGGGGGAAATTCTGTAGGTCCTAAGTTGTTTTTTTCTCAATATCGACAAAACACAAGAGAGCCATCCAATCGCTCCTACATTGGTCAATCTAAAATATGTTTCAGACGTTTCAGGTTTTACAAAACAATTCATCATCATCATCATTACAAAAAGACGTCCACTGCTGAACATGTCTCCCCCAAGTGTCGACTCGTCAACCGGTCTTGTGCGTTAAATTATTATTGCTCAAACCTTCATGTAATATTATGGTCAACAATTAAATGCACGTAACTTATATAAGCTAATGTAGTTTCATTATGACATAATATGCAACCGTCTGTAAACTGTATTAGATCTAGATAAAAGCCCATATTTGCTTACATGTTTCCGACAGCTAAATTGGTTGTTCTATTACCGACCACAAACTGCAACAAATGGCTTGGAAAATACGTGATAAGTTGGAAACCCACAATGTTGTCTATTTATATATCAAGTAAGTTGACTTACAATACCTCATGCATTATAAAAAATAGTGAAAATTTGGGGATGGTAACGGTGTTAAGATCCACAGTTAGGACTGAGGGAGCTATTAGAGATTGCCTGGGATGTTTCAGTGGTATTCAAATTCGTTTTTTCGCGATACCAGAACTGCTTTATTCTTTGCTTGTCTATTCCGTTCGACTCCTAGGCAAATCCTCCCTCGACTTCCTCCTTCCTCTGTCCAGTTCTTGCTTTTATAAGCTTTGTAGTCTTTCGCAACCCCGTGTCACATTATTCTTCAATCGCATATATATACTGATACCTACCAGTAGGTAGGTATCAGTATATATTCGTGAATAAAAACTACTGGGTCGCAGTAACGACCCAGTAGTTTTTATTCACAGCTATGATGAATCTGATGTTGTGGAGTTCATAGACTGGTTGGCAACTAATTTGTTTTCTCACAATCTGCTACCATCTTTCATAAATATCTGAAAGTGAACACTATATTATCGTTTTATAAAACGAGATTATTAATTAATGAGTTCGATAGTATCTGTTGATCCCGGCAACAGCCAGCTTCGAGAAGTGATTCATAATGGCGTAACAGCGAAATGTTACAAATTTTACACTACTTATACATTATTGCTACACATTGCACACAGAAATAATATCAGCAAGTGTGTCATTAAACTACGCACTACCTAAACGGTTTTTCCTGATTCAGATTACTTGAATTAAGATTTGGAAATAGGTAACTGTTCAGTGATAAGGATAACACTGTTGGAGTGTTGTCATTTGGTCTCTGGTATTTTGAAAAAGAATGTTTTTCTAAAATGAAACAATTTCCGACGTTACACTTTATTTAGAAAGGTCTGATTTTGAATAGTCAGAACTTTAATCTGTAGAATAAATATGATAGTTTTTACAAAAGTTGTCATATTTTTTCCTCACATAAAAATTACTAGACTATTGAAAAATCAGTTTTAGAACAAAGACTAGACTAAGAGAAGATCATTTTTGAATGCGTGCTATATCCAAATGTGTACCAATCTATCTAAGTAGGTAATATTTCCAATCAGTACATATCATAAAATAAAGTGCACCGCCGCGTTTGTACGCGATAAACTCAAAAATTACTGAACGGATTTTCATGCCGTTTTCACCAATAGAAAGATTGTGACACGAGGATAGTTTTTGTGTATAATATATGATAGTTGTTGTCACAGGCGAAGGTGGGTCGCTAGTAAAATATAATTGGTAAACACCCAGTTGCCTAGTAGTACCCCTTGATAACTCTAACGAAAAAATCGTAGGAGTCAAAGTTATTTTATGATTCATAACATCGATTAAGCCGGTAATAACTAAATCTTTAACCCATTATTAGTCCATTATTCATGGTCCTCAGCTACACAACCAACTAAGTATACCTACTAAGAGCAACCATACCTGGTTGCTTATAGACTACCAAACCTGTGACCAGTATTGCCCGAGGGTGATATAATTAATACGTTTATACAATTAAAATAAAGCATGCCTTGTATGGTTTTGTAATAATATTTTAACACCTGAAACTCGTTTCTTTTTATTGAATTTGTACATCGTTTTATTTATGTAGGCGATATATTTTACGGCCATAATGATTGAATTTTATTCAAATATCTATCTTGCTTTGTTCTTTTATAGGTTTGGATAAACCTTAGTAATTAGACTACGGGCTGATCATCCTAGCAGAAACTTACAGCTTTTCATAGATGACCTTTAGAAATAAGGATTAATACGAAGGCAAGGAAGGTAGAAATATCAAAATTATGATCATACACTTCTGCCAGCGGCATTGCCCGCGTGAAAGTCGAAAATTATCCAGTGGGAACAAATTCCCGCAATAAAAATGTGTATCCTATGTGCTATCTCTGACTATCTATATCTGTGCCATATTTCATCCAGATCCGTTCAGCCGTTCTGGCGTTAAGAAATAACAAACACACTCACAAACTCTAAACGATTGGTGTTCTGTGGTTCTGCTGGTAATTTTTAACTTTTACACATTCTAATCTAATCATAATAAAGGAGCTCTCAAATGATTAGCAAAACATAAAAAAATGTTTTGACGTGATCATATCTGACAATGTTTTATTGTAAGTATTATTAATGAGTAATGACTTAAAATAATAACTGCAGCGTTAATAAATTAAGTTGCCTTCATGATCATGAACAATATTTTAACCCTGAAGCTAACATAAAATCTGAATTAAAAGTCTTGCTAAGAGTAAGTCAGGCCTCAAGACTCAGAGGTTCTGCACCTACCTACTTACTATAGCTGGTTATATTTAATTTTTAATTACTATGATTGAAAAAATTGCTAAATGTTCTTGTTCATACATTGTTTGTAAATTGTAACTCTGCTAAATCATCATCACAGAACAAAAAAAGTTTTTGAAATAATCGTAATCTTCAAAAATACAAAATGGATCCAATGGCCAATTAAAGGCTTCACCTGATATGCACAAAACATGCCGTGGTTTGATCAATTTCACTAAGGAACTCCAAAACTTTTATAAACAAAATATCAAAGTCAAACACGCAAGTATTGATTTACATTGCGCGTCAGGCGCAAAAATTTGGGTCACCTCACGTTTTCGAAAGTAGTCCATCCAGATTCCGCGACAGAAAAAAAGACGTTAAGGCCATTGTAGCTTGGCCTGTGTATGTACCTATACGTACCTGTCTACCTGCTGGCGTAACCTTCCACGCGAGGGTATTCACGTAACAATAGAGGGCATGGGACTACCCAGTTGACTGCTGAACTGGTGACCAACTTAAGCACAAAATGTCAATGTCAGGAGGACAGATGTGACCCGCTCTGTGTTTGATATTTGTGAAGTAATTGGGGCACTATTTTTTTGTGAAAGAAAGTGTAATGTTTAAGATTCCGAGATGGTTAAATGATAATATTTAGTTCAAGCAAGCAATTCAGACCAATTTCCTGAATAATTAATTATGATAAGACCTATGCAGTTGCTACGATAAATTAGACAGCAAATCTGGTGAAATAGTAGGTTCAAAATCTAATTTAATCCACATAGGTAATGCTTGGATTTTGAAACACTTTTGCCTTTAAGGAGATATCGCTAATGCCTTCGGGGTTATTGTTATTAATTTGCATATACACATGCGCAATGACATCAGTATATTAGTTAATAATACGTTATTAGCTCATTATTTTGGTCATGCGTAGCCAAATATGCTAAGTTGTTCGATATACGTCCAAATATATATGAAGTAATAATCAGTTATGGTTTTGAACGATTAATTGCACAAATTATGTTTATGGTCCGCCTGACTGTAGGTAAAACCATTAATAACAGACATCTATCAACCAAAGACGTACATAAGAATGAAATAAACACTATGACAATACCTGATACATATTTAGGGAAGCAGTAAGCGATCCCTAATATTTTTCAGAAAAAAAAAAACTGTTTTGACGAATTCCCAATCAATGCATTCATTTCATAACTATCATTAAAGATTTGAAGCTTTTGCCTGTATAAAAAATTCGATTAGCATTAAATCACAGCTAAATAAAGGTAAGTTCTTTCACAAGCTTCGGTCCTCCGACTTCCTTCCTTATCGAGCCCAGCTGGCTAAGCTATTATATGTTATAACTTTATTAACTTTTTCCCTATAAATCGAACAGTCTCATCTTCTGGCTATATATTATTTGGTCAAGGATCGCCCTTGCCGTCGGCCGTCTGAACTTGTCGGCAATTAACTCTGAATCAACGACCATGGTCAATGCCACTTCAGCTTTCTGAATAATTCGACCTCTGATCAATTTCCTTATAATTGGAGGTCTAGACTAGACTCTGGCATTAAAAACTTACATAATTTCTACCTGGCTATTATTTAAAACTTTATTTGGAGTGTTAAATATTGGCGGTGTCTCTGAACTGGGAATCAGAAATAGATCAATTTATTTTATGATTGTACAATACTTACGATGTTTTCAAACAAACTTGAGCGTATTTAAAAGTATTAGTGGTTCACATTATAAATTGATCGAAAAAGATGGCAGTCATACCAGCTAAGAAGAAGCTGGAAGACTCTTTGTCCATCGTAGCGATGCACGCTGACAGTTACAGAATATTGTATCGGTAATGGCTTTAAATAACTACTGCAATGTTTTAATATATAATCTCTTTCTAATAGTTATGTGATTAGTGACAGCTGGACGGAATACGACAGTAGTATACATGGTTTGAAGTTCTTTTTGATGTATTCCTAGTTCATAGACTAATTGCGTAAGTGAATTCGGTAAGGTAAAGGGTTTTATTTGACTCCATCAATCGACCACATGCGAGCTCAGATCAAATAAAAAGTCAAGATGGAACGTTGCAAACAACAAAGTGACGCCGGTTCAAACTATTCCTTGCCGTACAAATACACAATTACACACACTCACGTACAACGAAATTACGCCTTAGCTTGTCATTCGAGCTCACATATCAAATAATTTAGCTCAACTGACAAGCTAAGGGGTAGTTTCATTGTACGTGTGCGCGTGTAATCGTGTATTTGTACGGCAAGGCATAGTTTGAACAGGCTTCACTTTGTTGTTTGCAACGTTCCATCTTGACTTTTTATTTGATCTGAGCATGCGAGATGAAAGGACACGATGTGGATTTCTATGTAATTGGTCGTTTGATGGGGTCAAAACCCTTTGCCTTGCCGAATTCACTTACGCAAGTAGGCTGCTAGGGTTTATATTTTATGAGTCAGATAACGAACTATTTTCCTGTAGGTTGTTGTAGCAAATAATTTCGAATTATGGCAGAATGTGTAGAAATGTTTCTCGGTAAAGACGTACCGCAAAAACTGGCAACAAAACGTAGGCATTTGAATTGACAAAACAAATTAATTGAATATTTTTAATGTATAATTAATTTTAGATTCTAGAGATGTACTAAAATATTTATAGATTACCTACTTGAGAAAGATGGCGGTAAATATTTTATTCTTAACTGAAAATACAAGAAAATGCTTTATCGAAATCTTATTTATGAGAGTTGTGGTTTTCCCTAAGCTCTGTAAAGTTTTATTTGTGATCACCATACTTAGGTAGGTAGGTACTTGTAGTTTCTTTAATAAGAGCCTTACCTAATGGATGTCAACTGCATCTATTTGTCCCACATATACATACGTTTCAATAACACGATTATTCATAAAACAGTTTCAATTTCATTATCTACAACTCATATTGACATCTAGTTCGCACCATTCCTTCACATAATTCTGACCATATGTGGGTCCGAAGCTGAATTTCGACATAATATACATGTCCGAAGCCGACAGGTTATCGTGCATTACGCTAAATCTTACCTGCATATCGGTACATGCAAAATGTGTTGCATAAGTTGAAAATATTGAGATCGAATGTGCATGTATATAGTGTGTTTCTTTTTGCATGTCTTATTTAATATACAAATTTACAAATGCGAGTACATTCACATACTTTAATTTAGGTTCGAACCTCTTGATCTTCATAAGATACACATACTTAAAGTCTCCATCTTTTATTCGTATCGATAGACTCAAAATAAATTTTCTCGGACCAGTATATGGCAACCTGAATACAGCTCTATTATTGGCTCCGTTTTAATCCTGGAAGGCGCAGGTGGTCGTGCACGACGGGCAGCAAAGCATGTGACGCATATCCTGTGAAGGAGCTTCACAAAAACTGGCAACAACTGGCCCCATTTGGCCTGATTAATTATTTGTACACCGGCAAACCTTTTTTTTTGCAGGTAGAAATGCTCATTCATACTGCTCTACCACGAGGAGATAACTCAGTTATGTGGGACTCCAACCCACTAAAACGCCACGGTGTCCTCCTGTGCCGCTTATGGCGGGCACACGGGAACGCTTTAGTACTCGTCCGTGAACCCGCCTCGGCTGTCCGTCACCAGACCCTACTCTGGGGAGTATAGTACTCTCCATCACCGACGCACCAGAAGACATCGCGCCATGACCACCCAGGGACCAAACCGGCAAACGTGGGTCCGCAATCGCTTAAAATATTTCTAGATTTGTCACTGCAGTTCGTGTTCGCGATAGCCTAGTATTTTCCCGTATCTTTTCTTCCATTACCTATTCCTCAGGAACCGTATATTTCTCCGTGGATGTAAAGTATTCAGCGATAACATGAAGCTTTCTTTCATTGAAATAATTATAATTCTGAATAAACTATGACACTTAAAGTATATATTAAATTGAGTGAAATGTTTTTGATGTGAATAATCTAATGGCGCGCCTATAACCATTTTTAATAGGATATTTTACTGATTTTTTTTTGTCCGTAAGTTAGATTAATAAAAAATATTGGACACGTGTTTTTTTTTTGACACCTAAACATAAAGTGACGACGTTATAATGCGTTGAATTATCGTGAATGGTCACGCCGCTAGTACACATTATACTGCCTTAGTGACGTCACAAGCCCCCACTCCTGAACTTTGATGCGCTTTAACTTTGTAATTTTTTATTGATTTGGTAAAGTAAAAAATAACTGTCCAATATTATTTGATTATCTCACTGACGGACTAATTCGAATTATAATTTTTCTACTCTGGAAACATCCATATTCTGTGCGCCGTTTTTATTTACCAAGTAGACAAACTAGTAAACAAAGACACTGTATATATCGTACCCCGTTGTTTATGTGGCCACACCTCTGCAACTTTATTAGTATTAACTTATAGTGTGTGTTTCTGTCCTGATTGGACTAGTTATAGATATATGGAGCAGAATTAAAAGGGATTGTTTCGTGCGTGCACGCATGTGTACGGGTTGTGCAAGACTTGCGAATGCTTATAAAGTAAGTTCCTAGGCTATGCAAAGTTCTGGACATTTAAGACAAGACAACTTGTCTTAAATTGCGTGCAACTCTTTGATAAATAGGTGTGGATACTCAGTAGATATATTGCAGAGACATTTCATGAATAAAACACTTTTTCACAAGTTTTTCCTAAAAAATAATCTGACTTCTAAAGCAAAACACAAAAAAGTGCAAAAATAACTTTGACAGAGTGGAGGCCTGTGTGAGTGTCCCAGCAGTGGGAACATTATTATCATGCGTAAGTGCTTATGCTTATCTCGTTTTAAACATGTTGCATTCAGCGTGGCAAGGCTTTTTATTATTTATTTATTTATTTATTATAAACTTTATTGTACACCACAAAATAAAAAACACACAGGACAAACATTTTCAAAAACAAAGTGTACAATGGGCGGTCTTATCGCACAGGGCAATCTCTTACAGACAACCTTTGGATGGACTTATGTTCTTAGTTTTATGCTCTCTTTTGTTTTTAATTTCTAGCCGGTTATCTAACAGTTAATGCGGTTAAGTCGTGTGCCTACTCACAGTAGGTAGGTATGGGTACCTACTTACTAAACCGTTGCGTTTGTCATTGTCCGATAAGGTTAATGCCATGATTATGACTACGCCCGTTCGCATTACTGTCGTAGGGCTGGCAATCAGCAATTTGCTCAAAATTTTAAAATGTTTGATTTAAGACGACGAGTAACGCCAACGACCTTGAGGGAACATAACGCGCACTCGGTTCACACCCGCGCGACCCAAAATTTAGTAATTTTTTGTTCTTTCCTTATTATTCTATAATTAAAAAAAAACCTCAGATCAAAATGAAGATAATTAAATTGTCTATGACATGACATCAATTTCATTAAAATATACCTAGCGGTTTTGGTGCGATTGTCATGTTTTGGTCCGTTTTAGACATAACTTTAAAAATTAATTACACTATGTTATAAGAATAAAACTCAAAATTATCTTAGATCAAATGATTAACGACAAGCCGTTTAGACGTGATTCTCATCTTAAAATCAGGTACTCAGGGGTAGCTGCGCTTTAAAAAAATCAAGACCGTTGATTGCCATGTCTGGTTTGACATGTGATTTAAAGGATTTTATAGACGCTTCATTTTATGAGAATGATTATTAGTTCATATTTACTCGCTGTTCGGTATCGTATAATACGAGTTCATAATAATATATTCCCCAATGTTAACGCAGTACTGGCCGTGTGCCCGCTCGGAGCAGAATATCAATATTGAACCTCTTTTTGGTCAGTTTTGTTTGCAAAATATTCTTTAATTTACATATGCTATTTCAGTTATGAAGAAATTCTAGCCATCAATTTTTCTGTGGAAAAATATGTTTAAACATCCACGTCGTTTTGGAGGAGTATCCAAAAGTACCGAAGCAACATCGGGTTGGTAATAATTTTTTTGAAGCAAAACTATTAGTTACACGAAAATACCATGTTTCACAAATAATGTACATGAATCAATTTTTTTTTTTCATTTCTTTTGTCCAAGCCGTTGCTATTGAGTATGCTTGAGAAAGTATTTTACGGCACTAAAGCGGTGAAGACCCGTAAAAGTTCAGAACAGAACTTCAAAAACTAAAAATATCCATAAACATAAAAATATGAGTCACCATTTGACAGTTTAAGTTTCAAGACCTACATATAACTGAGAAAGTGATACACACTAAGAACAAGATGACGGGCACTGAGTTCGCTCACTTTGCTCGCTTATTTCAGGTCCCGTCATCTCCTTCGAACCTAACCTATCCGTGTCGGGGTGCCCTAAGATCCCGAGCTCGCTTCGCTCGCTCTTGTTCTAATTCATTTACCACAATTATCGAATTGCCCAACCGTTACGTAGTAATATTCATAATGACCAGCCAATGCGATAAATATAGAAGTTTAAATCAGTATTCAGTACATTGCCGGATTTGACTTGACTAGATTCAGAATGCCCTGGCATTATACATAGTATACATATTAATCACTTGGTCCATGACATATCTACTTTTCTAAATGTCGAAATGCGAATGTGGTTAGCTTAGCTTCATATTCCTATTGCCAGCCCTACCGGTCTGTCTCTTGGCCCGGGGCGCAGCATGCGTTCATTAAGGCTCAGCCCGCGCTGCCAGCTAAGGCAACGCGAGTGACCTACATCGTTCACCCGTATTGAGGCGCGTGTGGTTGTGCTGACATGCTATAGTTTCTGCAACAAGAAATTCCGCGTGGATGTGTTATCGTTGCTTATTAAATCAGTTACTGATATACCTAGATAGAGAATTCAGTAGATCAATGTTGCCAGCTCTACGTGTCTGTCTCTTGGCCCGGGGCGCGGCATCATGCGTTCATTAAGGTTCAGCCCGCACTGCCCGCTAAGGAAACGCGATTGACCTATATCATTCACTATATTAAGACGCTTGCGATTGTGTTGACATGCGATTGTTTCAGCAATAAGGGATCCCGAATGGATGTGTGATTGTTGCTAATTATATTAAAAATTAGATACTTAGACAGAAATAATTCAGTAGCTCAACGTCAATATTGCCAGCCTTCCTGGTCCGTCTCTTGCACCGGCGCGCGGCATGCGTTCATTAAGGTGACCCTAGTCGATTATTCTTCCATACAAACGTAGTCTGGTGATTACTCCACTGTTTGGCGGTATACATTCAAAATAAAATAATGATATCAATTTGTCTCATAATTATCTAGCCCTGTATGGAAACAAAAAAGTAAAAAAAGAATATATTTGAAATAAATACCATAAGAAGAAGGAAAATTGCAAAACAGTCACCATACAGGGATAGATTAATAGTTCAACAATACAAATCATTTTATTATTTACATTTAGTAGTTTTTTCTTGATTTCCATATTCCCAAAGGTCTGTTTATAAAATTTCGTGCGCTCGTTTTCGTCCTAAATCATCATCCATTTCGCTACAAATTTGCAAAAGTGTGTATTCGTACGCGAACTCGCTTCTTACTGCTCATCACAGCACCAATCTCATTCGCACGTATTGTCGGATGAGATATCATGCATTTTAACCCCGCGCACAAAATAGTTCGTGTCGTCGAGGTAACGCGACTGACTGACCTACATCGTTCACTGTCCTACTGAGACGCGTGTGATTGAGCTGACATGTGATTGTTTCTGCAATGAAAGATTCCGAATGGATGTGAAATTGGTATTAATTGGAGGGTCATTTATCTAATTACCAGAAATGGAAGGAGACTTAAGGAGATTAAGCGCGAGCCTATCTGTAATAAAAAAAAAAAAAAAAAAAAAGGTGTTTGTTCTGTAGGGAAATGTGCAGGTTTCTATTATAATAAAATCACTCAATTCAGTTATCTGTAAGAGCTTTTAATGGTACAGGTACATAATTAGAGAGATAATTTAAAATATCTTGTTAGGTGAGCAGCAATATTTTAATAACGTTAACAACAGCTGCGACGTTGTGGTAAACAGTTAAGGTTACACTAGTCAACGGCACGAACTATTTTGTACGCGGGGTTAAAATGCATTTTATATCAACCGACAACACGTGCGGAAGAGATTGATGCTGTGAGGAGCAGTAGGAAGCTAGTTCGCGTACGAGTACACACTTTTGCAAATTTGTAGCGAAATATATAATGATTTAGGACGAAACCGAGCGCGCGAAATTTTACAAACAGACCTTTGGCAGTCTAGGTAACATGAAAAAACGACTAAATCTATCTGTTCAAAATAAAATTATTTGCATTGTTGAACTCACAGAACAAAAAAAGCGCCTACTACAATAGAAGTCGCAAGTGGGCGGGGCCCGCGTACCCTGATTTTTGCACAGTTCCACATATGCTTCCTTGCGCGCACACACTACGCACATCAGTCTTGGTTCAACCGTGACGGTGACAAAAACTTGAAAAATAATACAAAAATGCCTTATTGTGCTGTTTTAGAATGTAAACACGATAGCAGAACCAAAAATGTATCAAATGTAGGTATATCTTACCATCGGCAAGTCTTAATTTATTTTATTTCGATAAAAATGTAAAAACAATATTTTATTAAACAAGACAAGTTAAAGTTGATTTTATGATGTTAAATTTAAGGTCTACTTTCTTTAAAACTCAAACATTGTTCTCGAAGATTCCAACTATGCACATGTCACATTCAGCTACTCAATTAGAGATTACCAATATCGATAATGAGTTATCGATACTTTAAACTTACATGTTTTTCACATAACCCTTTCCTTGCAGCCGTGTAAAAATAAAGATTTCGACGAATTGAGAACCTCCTCCTTTTTTGAAGTCGGTTAAAAAGACAACAGCCTTCAAAATCAACAAAGTGTTATAATAATAACACATGAACATAGAACCTCCTTCTTTTTTTAAGTCAGTTTAAAAGTGGCTTATGTGTTAGTCTGAAATTTAAGATCTACTGGTGTATAGACCTAAATTTAATCAGTTCATTAAGGAGTAAGTCAAGCTAATCATAATAAGAGTGCAGCCGCAGGCGAAAGCGTAAGCTTCCCATATCAGTAGGACGTATTGCATTTGTAGTGTAGTCTATCGCATCATCATCATCAATCAATACATATAATAAATCTGTAGAAAAGTATTTTTTGTACATCGAAAATATTTCCAAAAAAAATAGCCAGTGTGTTAAAGGATAACATATTTCCGGCATTTTTGGAATTTTTGTCTGTCTGTTTATTTGTGCACGCATCACGTGAAATGTACGAAACCAATGTAAATAACTTTTATACATAAACATTGTGCGTAACTTGAAGAATTATTTAGTTTTTGTGTCATCGCATTCGGTTCACTCTATCAAAAGTTAGATGAATTTAAAGTGTTCAAGAAGTAAAATTATCACAACACACGCAATTCAGATACTCGGAGAGTTGAACTCGATATTCGATAGATGGCGTTGTGAATTTGAAGTCATTTTCTGAATCACGGTGTTAAGATTCTCCGCGAAAGATTGATGACTATAGAAACAAATATGGTCGGTAGGTAAGTAGGGTAGGCAGGAAGGTAAGTAGGGTAGGGTTGGCAAACAGATGACGGGAGCGAAGCCGCGGGCACAGCTAGTAATTAATAATAGTACACCAAAGACTGCCTACAGTACTGTCTTTCCTTTCATTTTTTAAATCCATGCAAAGGTTGTCTTGAAAAGATCGCTATTAGCGATAAGGCCGCCCATTGTGCCACCCAGTGTAATGTTTTCTTGGTCTATACTTTCTGTAACTTATATGGTGTATATAATAAAGAGTATTGTATTCTATAATTCTATTGATAGAACAAAAACACCACATACAAAGATACGCCCATCTTTGTATCAATAGAATCATTTTCAAATTCGGATCAGTAGTTTACCATAAAATATCTTAATTATACTTTCTATAAATCGTAAGTATTGGCATAAATTTAGTAGTTTACCATAAAATATCTTAATTATAATTTCTATAAATCGTAAGTATTGGCATAAATTTATATAAAAACTTGATTACAAACATAATAATTTTTATCGACTCTAGCTATTGGGCGCACGGTTGGCGCAGTGGTTGAGCGATTGACTGCTGCGCTGCGTGTCGCGGGTTCGATTCCCGCACGGAACAAATATTTGTATGCTCTACAAATAGTTGTTCCGGCTCTGGGTGTTTGTATATGTGAAATTATATGTTTGTAAACGCACCCACGATACAGGAGAAATTCCTAGTGGGGCAACTTTTTTTTTTAAACTAAACTGTATTTTGTTTGAAAATAAAACGGAATGTCGATAAATAAGTCAACGACCGTGGTACATCACTACAGGAAGACGAGTAGTAATGACCTCATTTTGCAAATATAAATTAAATTAAATGAATTTATTATAGTGACATCTAGCGGCGGGTAGCGTAACTTGCTCATTAAACTATTCCGTGTGCGCTTTAAACGAAAAAAGTAATAAATACTCAAAAAGAGTAGACAATAAACCAACTCTATTGTCATAAAGCTGTGGTTTATTTTCAAATAAGCGACGACTGACATATTTTCTACTTTCATCAATAAATTAAACTACCAATCACACCAAGGATTTCTTAGTGTTATGAAATACAATTAATCTGTACATGTGTGAGTTTGGGTACGCTGGTTCCGATACTAATATAGTACATTGTGATACAAGGGTGGAAAGTAGGTTATTGCAAACGAGCTGTTATTAACAAGCCCGAGCCGAAGGCGAGGGTTTTTAATGACACGAGTTTGCAATAACCTACACACCCGTGTATCACACGACGTTTTTCAATACAGTTGTGGGAAATAGTAAAAACAAATCACAAAAATAAAATTTTCAGAAAATGGCGCGTTTTTGCAACTGGACATATTTTTTTTACAAAGAAAACAAGTTAGCAAAATGTTGCCTATAAAATTCATTCATTGGCGTGCGCTGAGAAAACTATTGATGATAGATAGAAAATTATTAAGAAAATTATTGGTAGAGTAGGTAGAGTAGGTTGAGTGGGCAGAGTAGGCAGAGTAGGTACTTTAGGTAGAGTAGGTAGAGTAGGTAGAGTAGATAGAGTAGGTAGAGTATGTAGAGTAGGTAGATTATGTTGAGTGGGTAGAGTAGGTTGAGTGGGTAGAGTAGGTTGAGTGGGCAGAGTAGGTAGAGTAGGTAGAGTAGGTAGAGTAAGTAGAGTAGGTAGAGTAGGTAGATTAGGTAGAGTAGGTAGAGTAGGCAGAGTAGGTAGAGTAGGTAGAGTAGGTAGAGTTGGTAGAGTAGGTAGAGTAAGTAGAGTAGGTAGAGTAGGTAGAGTAGGTAGATTAGGTAGAGTAGGTAGATTAGGTAGAGTAGGTAGAGTACGTAGAGTAGCTAGAGTAGGTAGAAAAGGTAGAGTAGGTAGAGTAGGTTGAGTGGGCAGAGTAGGTAGAGTAAGTAGAGTAGGTAGAGTAGGTAGAGTAAGTAGAGTAGGTAGATTAGGTAGAGTACGCAGAGTAGGTAGAGTAGGTAGATTAGGTAGAGTAGGTAGATTAGGTAGAGTAGGTAGAGACCTACTATACCTGGATAGGCTGGGTAGGCAGGGTAGACTGGATAGGTAGGGTAGCCAGTTGACGGGAGCGAAGCCCCGCGGGTCAGCTAGTTGACTTATAAATTTAAATCTCAACTGCAAAACTAATGATCGAGCTCGTAAACAAAAGTCACGACCGCGTAATAGAAAGATGCCTGTGCGTAAGATTTAATTTTCGAATCATAATTATAGCCTCTGAAAGTACGCCATGTTTAACAACTGTATTGAAAAAGCTATATGCGATTTCTACTGTCTTCTCTGTTCTGTGGTTGAACTACTAATCTAACCCTGTATGAAGGCAGTTTTGCAATTTTCCTTCTTCTTATGGTATTTATTCGCGCCCAAAAATGCGTTAAAATTAGTGTCGAAATGTGGAACTTTCGACGCTCATAACTTTCAAATATTTTCTTTTTTTACTTTTTCGCTTCCATACAGGGCTAGATAATGATGAGACAAATTGATATCACTTTTTATTTCGAACTTACATTGTCAAACAGTGGAATAATCCCTAGACTACGTTTGTATGGAAGAATTTTCGACTAGTGTACCCTTAATCGAAAGATTTGGTATTCTGGTCGTCTTTCTCAGGTTGTACTGGAATTGAGTAATTACTCTTAAACTGAAGATAACTTTTCTCTGTAGGTGTAGATGAAGAAATTAACATAATTTGTGCAAAGTTGAGTGCAAGCTTTTTATTTTCTTTAAGTTTAGATAATTACTCTTGTCAAGTATTTTAGGTTGTCAAGCTAGTGCGGCTAGGCGTGTTAACTATTTTGACCGCCACAGCCTGCTTGAGCAATTCGTAGCTTGAATCAGATAAGCTGCGCTGTGTTATCTGCCTAAGTTAATCAGTAAGCAAACTTAGATCAATCGTGATATTGCTAATTGGATACTGTTGTTTTAATCGCGAAAGGCTGATGATTAATGTTTAGGTAGGCTAGGTTTGAAGTGTTTTGGTTACAGAGCACCGAGACACCTTGGCGGACACTGTATGAGACAGCATTGTCTAAACTTTCCGTACAAGCTAGCGTGTCAGTGAGTGTTTCCGTTTGTTCATAGAAATTGACGAATAGTGGCTGATGAGACGATTCCGTGCCCTGCAGTTTTGGTATAATTAGTTTGCAAATACTCCACCTAATATCTCCACTCCTCATATTTCAATCGCGATCGCGAATCGAACTACAGGAATAATTAATTCATTTTAATTACCTTTGCGGTAGTACAGAACTGTAGCTATTTTCATTTTATACAAGGAAAAAGTACAAAAACTGTCACCGACTACAGTTTTTTTTTTAGCCTGTGTTACCCAGGCCACCCGGGCCATATTAACGAATCTATTGACAGTATTGACACCTTATTCATCAGAATCAGATGAATAGTTAAGGCGCTACAGATGAGCATACGCAAATACAAACATACATAGACTGGTATAATCGTAATCGAGTAAAATAAACTCATGATGACGGGAGAAAAAAAGGTATCACATGATAAGCTTATGAAACCATCGGAAGACTTCTGCCACAAGATGGATTGATGGCCTTGCGAGAGCTGCAAAACTCCCTGGATGCGAGTAGGGAAGGACCGGTGAAATTGGCGACACTTGGCGAAGGCCTACGACAAGCAGTGGACGTCTTTCAGCTGATATGATGACGATAATAAATACGGAACCGTGATTTTCAGGACCATTTCGATACAGCCTTATCAACTTTACACTCCTTCTTGTAATGGCTGTCGTAAAGGAATTATCTATCCCTCTTTATCAAATACAAACATTAATTGCATTGCATACATACCTACAGACACACATTTCATTTCACTATGCAGTTCGGTCGTGTTACAGTTTCAGATTGGGCTAGATAGGTAGGTGCTATAGGTATCTCGTGTGGTGCCAGACAATGGCATGGGGCGTGGCGTATAAGCTCAGGTGTGAGGTAATTATGTAAATAAGTGGCCGTTTTCGTGAGATATGTTCTGTGTGAGTTATAGTTATGGTGTGATTGAGAACGAGTGTGGATGTATCATTTGTTTAGCACATATGGAATTATGTTGATTAGTCCATGTTGATAAGAACCATATTCCTATTTGTCAAATGAATGAATTTACCCTGTTAGTGTTTGTAATACTTTATACCTATACGTAGTATAGTAGTGTTAGTCTGGGGAATTTTCCTCACGTATACTTATGAATTAATGTATCTTTTTTTTAAGAGTTAGTGTGGTGTTTTGTCCGTTCTTCTCCATAACAAGCTACTTTGCCGAATGCACGGTAGAATCAATTAATATTACTTATTTAATAAATTAGAAATTTTTGACGATCAAAAGTGCCGCATAAGGGCCTAATTGAAATAAAGAAATTGACTTTTGTCTTTGACTTTGAGCCTACCAATGAAAGTGTTTAGGTAGATGTATTGGTCAGATATAAAAACGCACAACTTTAGCCGAAAGATGTCTACTGTTGGGCACAGACTAGGGCATGCAGTTTCGTACATTTTCAAATTCGAAATTAGCTTACGAAATTGGACTCCTCAGTTTCGTAATTTCGAAACTGGGGAGGCAAATATAATGAAAAACCAGAATAAGACTTAAACTAAACTCAAAATGCAAAATTTTTAGTCCGGGGAGAGGTACCTAAGTGCAATTTATATTCAAACAAAGTGAATTTTCTTTTTCTCAAAACTTCTACTACAAATACACCGCTGCTGGGGACACCTTCGACGATACCATCCAGCTTTCCGAGCTAAGAGTGGCAAGAGATGTTGGGTCAGCGTAGATTTGCGAGCTGGAGTTAAATATAATTACAGATAGCGCCCCATAAAATTGAGACGCTGCCGAAGACCAGAGGGCCACCCAGCTCGTTAGTGACAATAGGAGATGCGCAAGTTAACTATCTTGGTTTAACCATGTGCGGTGGGGCTTTGAAGGGCATTTCGAGCGTCTTTTCCGCCGCATTGGTAGGCCAGTGGGTGCTTTGCATAGACTGCTGCCCAATCTCGGAGGCAGAAATAGACTGTCAGATGTCCGACGCTGCATTACTAAAATCAACAGCCTGCAGCGGAAAATGGTAATGGTGAATGGTGGAAAATAGCGGCGCGCATCTCCTACAGGCATATTCAAGTACTGACCAGGTACGGTTGCTTCGGTGAGTACTTGAATAGGATTGGGTGAGAGGCCACGGCAAATTGAAATTATTGTAGAGGCAGCATGGATTCTGCACAGCACACGCTCGAGGAGTGTCTTCTTGGGCCTTTGAGTGGTGCAACGTAGTCGCCAGGATCGGGCGAGACCGGTCTCTGCCAGTGTTAGTGAGGAATATGCTGGCGGAAATAGAAAACTAGAGTGAAATAGCGACCGAGTGAAATCGTGAGAAGGCCAATCCCACTCGGAGAAGAAGGCATCGTGGAGGCAACCACCTCAATGTAGACACGCCGAAACCCCTCCTGTATCATTTAAGGCAGGTTGAACTGAAAGAACTGGAAGCTCAGAGTGGGGACTCTGTCCGTCCACCGAGTGACCTCAGGAAAGACAGTGGCACAGCTTGATCACGTGCTGCCGTGCACAGCGAGGCTCAAGGGAGACTCGTTTATAGTCTCCCCAAGGATGTGGTATTTTAAGAAGTGCAAAGAGTCAAGAGCAAACCCATCACAAATAAATAAAAAAAAAGATCACCGGTTTGGTTTTAATGATTAAAAATACTTTTTTTTCCCCATAGTTCAGGTGTGAGTTCAGGCGAAGGTTTCCCTCCGATAGCAAAAAAAATATGGGCATTCCCAGCAAATGATTGTAGACCTTGTCAAAATATTCCTCTCACTGGCCACCATTATTATTAAGCTCGGTTTTTTTAAATGGCCGAGCTTCTTTTACTCTTCTTTTTTTATTTAACACCATGATTAGCCTTTGTTTTATTGTAATGTTAGCACAAGGTGGTCCAACGCAACGGTCTAATTGGCTTTAGATTCGTATTCAGACTCATTTTCAGATGATCCTCTTTTGGATTCAATAATTAATTTCATAATTGTATAAAATAACATAATATTTAAATTAAATCCAGTTTCGAAATTTCGAATTTAAGGGGTGTCAATTTCGAAATTAATAAACATGCAAATATGGTCCGAAATTTTGAAACTATGAAATTACGAAATTTTGAAATGCATGCCCTAGCACAGACCTTCCTCAAGTGTCGCATCATCGACTGATCTTGTGCTTCTCTCATAAAGTGAACTCCCGCGGAGAGATAAAAGAGCGTGACGTGATAGAGATCTATGCTTGGTTTATAATTCTTGAGAAGTTAATAAAATACTTAAATAACTTAATAAACTACAAACATATACACTTAAACCAAAACCTAAAAATATACTTAACTAAAATATGGCGTCGAAAAAAAACTCCTCCACATCGTTGTCCACTGGTAATATATACTTTTATCTATGTAAATAAAGTACTCCTAGAAGTTAATGAAATAAAAACTGCTTGATAGTTTCATCATACCACGGTAGGGCTACTATAGTTTAGTATTATTAAATAAAGACAAAACACATCTTTGTAAGGTACTTAAATTTAATAAATAGGCATTTATTATAATAATTTTAAATAAGATTAAGTCATCACAAATTGTATTTTGTATCGCAAATGTAGTCTGTGTCGTTTCACTCAACTTGCTCGAAATACACTGTAGCTTCAATGTCTGAGCCGTCCATTCTGATTGTCTGTGAATAAATAAAACAACACATTATTTACACTATCTTCCTGAATATACAATGTTTCGGATGAAATAATGTCTGATGCCGCCTCCACACGTTTGCCACAAACAGTAGCGAACAGCAAACACGTGCCGAAACACTGACCACAATCGGGTGATTGTGAAGACACAAACACGGCATCCACATGCTTGGCGAATGTGCTTGTTTGGCAAACATGGCTGACGACGAGCTTGTTGTGGCAGCGATTACTTTCTCCTCATTTTTCCCTACAATTTAGCTTAGGATACACAAAATGTCACGATTTGTAAATTTGACCACCACTATTAACTCCGTCCGCCACCCGCAAGCTTGCGCGTACTACTCAAAAAGTACTCTATGGTACTACTGAACTGAACATGCGTCTGGATACATCGCAAACACGTTTGTCGAACACCCTTTGATATGTGCAAAACCGACACCGATGACGAACACATACAAAATTAGGCGAACACAAACAAACACCCATCCACACGTTCGCGTTTGTTGTTTGCTGTTCGCCATTGTTCGCCGTGTGATGGTGGTGTGTAGGCGTTTTTAAATTTGCTTCAAACATGCTTCGAAAATTAAAATGAAGTTTGAATTTATTTTATGTACGTTTTTTTATTTTATTTTGATAGCAACTTAAAAGGTACATACATATAAATGTCAATATATAGGCCGAATAAGCTGGGAAAAATATGCAAAGAAATTTACCCAAAAACAAAAGAATGAAAGAAAATAAAACTTTAATGGCTTTTCCAATTTTTTTCGACCCTTTACGACCTGTGTGTTATTGCATGACTACTACTACTATTCTAAGGTTTTATTCAATGAAACTTAGTGTTGTTGTGTAAAGGTCTATTCCTACTTCAAATTAATTATTTTATGTTTTTAACAGAAAAGTTACCATTTTAGCTCCATTTTCGCCGAATTCTCGGCTGAAGTATGCAGTCCTCCCTCCTTCTTTTGGTATGATCACTTGTTTTAATACATTGTCGCCCTCCAATGTGTATGTGAGTCTCACCTTAAAATATGTAAGGGTTCATTATTGTGTGTTGATGAGTATAAGTAGAATTTATGGTTTATGTGTGAGCCCTATTTGCTTCACAAATTCCTAAAAACATCGACCACACAGCTGCACTAAATATAATAAGGTTTAGCACGCATTGCGATTTTTAGCCACGCGTATTTTATTCGTGCGAATTTTTATACGCTTACTGAATAGTAACAACTTATATTTACTGAATAGTCTTCCTCACAAGTTACCTTTGATCCGTCTCGCCTCTCCATCTCGGTCTCCTCCCCTAACTTGAAGTCATGTGACATGGTTCCGTTCTGCATCTGCAGTGTGAAGTTGAACGTATTCTCATCTTTACGCGTGAACGAAAATATCGGCGCGTTGCTCGTCAACATACTGATTAGGTTCTTGTTTGAATCTGGCAAGAAATACAGTCATAAGTAAGGAAAATCGGGCGGTGTCGGACTTCACACATTTAGTGAACTGTACCAAATAAAAAAACTGATTTATCTACATATTGCTATTTGTTAGTAAACAGGGGCGGCCTTAACCGCTGCGAGGCTCCGGGCAGGCGGCAGATATTTGCGAGACCCTTGTCCTTTTTACGATGTATGAGATATACGAGAAATGGAAAACTTTGCACTTATTGTTTTATATTAACTAGCTCCTGCCAGCGGCTTCGCCAGCGGGAATGTAGAAAATTAGCCCAAGGGAACATATTGCCGGGATAAAAAGTATCTTATGTGCTATTCCAGACTAAAAGCTATCTCTGTGCCGAATTTCATCCAGATCTGTCCAGCCGTTTGAGCGTGAAGAAAGCAAACATAAAAACACACACAAACTTTTAATAATACTAGCTTGATTATTAATACTTCACTATGAAATAATTAACCGGCCAACTTTATTTTATTGTTTGCTAGGGTTATCCTTAGCAAACAATAAAATAAAGTTGGTCGGTAACAACCCAAAAAGCTTACAATTTTATAATTGTAAGCTTTTTGGGTTTTAGCGCGAGGCCCCTGCAAGAGCGAGGCCCCGGGCGATTGCCCTGTTCGCCACCCCCTTAGGCTGCCACTGTTAGTAAATATATGTAATAATAAACATTATCACCAAAGTTACAGTTCATAGGTCAATGGGAAGTTAAATATTCTTCGGAACAAAATTTTGTAATTGTGTGACAGACGACGGACTGACAGACGGACACGTGAGTGACAGCAAATAGAGCTCCGTACTCGAAGCTAAAAGTAAAGAATTCTAAAAGTTGAAAATATTCCAAAATACTTAGACCATCTAGCTCCGTTTGAATGATGAAGCGATGGTTGGATTGTGTGAAAGATGTGGCTAGAAAGGGGTTAACTAATACTGAGATGATGACTAACGGATAAATATGCAAGAAGAAGACATGCTGCGCCCATCCCTAACCAATGAGGGCTATCGTGTTTGAATTTGCCGCTAGGGGCGCTCTGGTGTAGAGTGAAGTCTTCAAAATGTCAATTTTCATAGATCATTTTTGACGTTTAGCGCGAGTTTATTAACCACTTTAATATTGTTGTGAATATTTTCCAAGTATGGCAGATTAAGATAGGTACGGATTTTACCAAATACTACTTTAAAAATCATCATCATCTACCTAGCCTTTTCCCAACTATATTGGGGTCGGCTTCCAGTCTTACCGGATTCAGCTAAGTACCAGTGTTTTACATGGAGCGACTGCCTATCTGACCTCCACAACCCAGTAACATGGGTAACACGGTACCCCTTGGCGAGACTGGTGTCAGATCTTAAGCTTCTGACTACCCGTAACGACTGTCAAAGATCTTCAAATGACAGCCGGGACCAACGGCTTAACGTGCTTTCCGAGGCACGGAGGAAACTCGGTATATTGAAATGGTCACCTATCCACGGACCGACCTCGTCAAGCGTTGCTTAACCTTGATGATCTTCCCGTGCGGCTGTTATTATTTAGCAACGAGCTCCTCAAACACTACTTTAAAAATGTTTCGGTAAATTATATCCTCCTTATTTTCGAAAAAAACTGCTGCTGCTGCTGCGCAAAACTACGGCATACTCGATTTTATCTTAAATCGCACTTCTACAACATTAGAAATGATTTTAATTCAAACTTTACTTCGTAACCGTAATTACAACGTCCTACGGCTATATTTAGGCATAGCACGCACTGCGATTTTTGTTTTACTAATAAATATTTTTTTTGGACTATTTGAGCGCGTTTTTTTCCGCAGTGCGTGCAGCTTCATACATTTCCATAGGTCGCAGAATGAGCGGAAAAAAAAATCGCAGTGCGTGCTATGCCTTAAGGACCTTATTCACCAGTGGCGCCAACTGGTGGGCAGATAAACGGAAGTCCTCAATGGGATAAGGGTAAGAGTATGATAATACCTCTATAATGTATGATCGCTAAGTTTATATTTATATGAGGGCAAGGGGGTGAATCGGCAGGCACATGGAGAGATGGTACAACATATACAATTATGTATGCTTGTACGTGAAGGCTTGCTATGTCGTTATCATCAGCATTTCTAATGATAATAATGACAAAATCGACCACTGCCTTTTAGTTTTAGCTATCAGAGAATAGAAATAAAAATATTCGACACAGACTCAACATAACAGTAACAAACAGTGTAATAGACAGTAATAATGTACATAGACAAATTGCGCTGAACGTGCCCATACCAAATGGATACCAACTCAGCATTTGCTGGGCGTCAGGCACCAAGTGCTGGTTTTGGTTTTTTAGGGTTCCCGTACCCGAAGGGTCCAAACGGAGCCCTATTGCTGTCACTCACGTGTCCGTCTGTCTGTCCGTCTGTCCCGTCGTCGGTCACACGCATTTTGCGGTCAAACGGTTGGAGCTACAGTCTTCAAATTTTCACAGTATATAAGCATCTTGTTGACCCAAAGCCATGAAAATTGACAATAAATTTATTTTTATGTTTTTAATAGAGCTTCCATACAGCTCAAGGGGAGCGTGAAAAAAATTGTCCTTCTCTCCATCGAGTAGGGTATCGTTGTTTAGAACTCGTTGAATAAGATAAATACAGTAATTTTTTGTTTTAAAAATATTGGAAAACAAATGTATGAGAAGCCACCAAAGTCAGCTTTTTATTCAAAATTTTGTTACGAAGATTTTTTATTTTCCATTGACCTATGAACTTGAAATTTAGATAATGTTTATTATTACGTATATTTTACTAACTTATATCAATATATCCTTTGAAACTTCCTCATTTTTCCTATTATGAACAACTTAATTTTTCGGAACCCTAAATGTGCGAAGTCCGACACGCACTTGGCCGGTTTTTGTTGGTTTATCACATTTATTTTGTATAATATGATATTTATGATAATGATGTAACAGTTTATCTTAAGAGTTTCTGAAGTAGATATTTGTGTTCAAAGATAGTAACTATTTAATCTATTCACGGTTTATAAATATCCACTTGAAGGAAAACCACTCCCTTTTCTTAGTATTGAGGATTTCAGTAGGAGGTTCTACAATGCAAAGTAGGCTTTTTGATGTCGTTTGTTAGTCATGGACCATGAATGAACTCATAAGCGGATATTGATCAACTTTTCACAAGTTTTATTTGGGTTAATTTTATCTTAACTTGAATATGCCTATCTGTCTCACCGGATTCATCTAAGTACCAGTGTTTTACATGGAGCGACTGCCTATCTGACCTCCACAACCCAGTAACTGGGTAACACGGTATCCCTTGGCAAGACTGATGGTGTCAGATCTCAAGCTTCTGACTACCCGTAACGACTGTCAAAGATCTTCATATTACCGGAGGAAACTCGGTATGTTGAAAATGGTCACCCATCCACGGACAGACCTCGTCAAGCGTTATTATTTAGCCACGACCTCCTCCTTAACTTTAATATGTAATCATTTTAATTACACATCAAAGATGAGATGTGTCCATGTTATACGAAGAATCCTCAAAACCGGTTGCAGACCAAGAGCTGAGCTAACTTAGATTAGCTGAGCTAATATTGACATAGCTTTCGATTAGCACGCAAGCTGGTATGAAATATTACTTGGACTATGCCAGCTAAGCTTAAACTATAACATACGACTTGTTGCATCGATTCAGTAGCGTGTTTCGCTTTTGGACTTTTTACCCGACTGCCGAAGGAGGTTAATGTTTTATCAGTCTATGTATGTATGTTTGTTCCTATGTGGCGTTCTAGAAACCAAACGCGTTGACCCATTTTGATGATTCGTACGTCAACGTCTTAACCTTGCGAGTATCACTGGCTACATTAAAATTGGAAAAGAAAAAAATGGCGGATTTTGGGCGCCATTTTGTGCGGGCATAAATTTTAAATAATAAGTTTATTCGTGTGGGGTTTTAAGAGGCGATTTCAAAAATGTATAACACTTAGATGTTTAAATGTACCAAATTCTAAACAAAAAATAACTAAAAAGTTGTAAATAAAAAAAGTTAATAAAAAAAGTCTTTTTCGCGAGCTGGCTGGCCAAAACCAGATATATCCTTCGACTGCACAGCATGTTTTTTTTCTTTTTTACGTCGTTTTAGTTCGCTTTTTAAGCAATCGGATTTTTGTTTTTTTTTTTTTTTAACTTTTTTTTTCGTATTTGCAACGATGCTGCATCGCCAATAACGCGCGACTGCTTCGTTCTGATTCTGAACAATAGCGCGAACATGCGTTTACATTATAATTATGTAGAAAGTCACTACAGTGTACGACTGTATCGATGCTGCATCGCTTCTATATCGCGATAGTAGCGATGCAGAATCATGGTGACGTTTTTGCGATTGTATCGCTACTGAATCGCAGCAAAAAGTCGTTTATGTGTGATCTCTCTTCACTATTGTTCTTGAACCGGCTTAAGACTTTCTTATAAAAGGTAGCTACTTAACATAGTTCCAAATAGAACATAAAATTATTTCGGCGGAGAAAAACGACATAAAATATCGTCCGATACGATTGTACGATCATCATTATCTTCCTGCCCTTGTCCCATGTTACTTGGCGTCGGCGCAACACGTTTTCTTCTTCCATACCGTCCTGTCACGCTAACACTGACTCCATTTTCTTTCATATCACGATGATACGATTTAAAAAGGTAAATATTATTATCTTCATTGATATGTTGTGATAGCAGAATGTTTCCTTTCCATATCGATAGATTAGACTTAAGTTGGTGTCAATATGTCCTACAACTACCTAATAAGTGGGTAAATATTTAAAATACAAGACTATTCAGTACCTAAAACATATTTTTATATAATAAGCAAGTATATGTACTTTCAAAAAAATAAAACTGCTATTTATATAGTAGTTTCTCGGTGAAAATATCTCAGAGAGTTGATCTAAAATATAATTTTCAAACTTGCTCAAAAAAGAAATTAACCATGAGTATAAACGAGCTCCATTGCCGATATCAACATGCTTTGAAACAATGATAACAAGAAAAATCACAGTACACGTGCGTTTCATGAACACTTTATTTTAGCCACACAAAAATACTGTAACAGGAATCACTCACTAGTTGAATTCACTAAATCTTCCACATTCTCAGAACGGAACCTTCTGTATTTCTTCCCGGAGAACGACATTTTACACCTTTTTTTAAAACACAAGTGTTGAAAATATAGTGTTTTCCGTTTATATCGAGATAGGTCACGTATGTGCGCAGTCATTGCGATAAGATTTGACGTTAGATTACCGTATCGACGGCAGCAAAGAACAAACGGATATCTACAAAATCACTAGTTTTCAGGAGAGCGTTTTCACCGCGAAAATGTTTTAACTTGTACAAGAACACTCCTAGCTTTTTCAAATTTGCAATAGTTAATTAACCGACTTAAAAAAAAGGAGGAGGTTCTCAATTCTTCGGAATCTTTTTTTTTTATGTATGTTCCCCGATTACTCAAAGACGCCTGAACCGATTTCAAAAATTCTTCTTTTGTTTTGAAGGGTATACTTTCTAGTTGGTCCCATAGTCATCAGGTCAGGATCTGATGATGGGATTCTAGAGAAATCGTGGGAACTCCTCATTTGTATTTAGTAAGTAACATTTGGTTAAGTGGAACTGATAAAGAAGACCACAGATGGCCACTGGAACTCCTAAATAATAATAATAATAATAAATTCTTTATTTCACCAAAAGCCATCACAATACAAGAATCAAAAAACAAGAGTATAATAAGGCTTATAAACTAGGACACAATAATTTTAAATGCTAAGTATGTCACGGGTATAAGATATCTCGAATAGTTAACCGACTGTGATGAAGCAAATACTTATAAATAAATGGTACTGATGAAAATGGCACGCACCATTGAACTGATCTGATGATGAAGCCGGAAGGTAGGCACTGCATGGAACTCTGACATAAAACAATGTATCCTAGTCGTGTTTGGGCTCATTGGAATCGTCATCAGATGTACTTTGGCTATAAATGATTATCGTGTTAATTGGAGATACCTACCAAAACTAAAAAGAGAAAAAATAAAAAAGCTTAACAAAAAATCAAACCGACTAAAATAACTTTCTTTTCCGAAGTCGGTGACTTTTGTACCCATTGTTTTCCAATTTTCGACACTGACTACGGAAACGAAAGTTATTTTTTGCTTTGTAGTTTTTTGTTCTGGAAGTCGGTTTGATTTTTTGTTAAAAAGCGTTTTTATTGACACGGCATTTTTTTTTTCGAAGAAAACAGTAAATGTCAGGTAACTGTATATATTATACAGGATGGGCAAACAAATTGCTACTTTATGACCTACTGCAAATAGCCCCAAATATCGCCCTGTTTCGTTTGATCCACGATTATTGGCCCACCCTGTATATTTAAAAATACCGCAGATGTCTATCTTCACCTACTTTGCACAAAATTAATAATTAAATCAGCTTATCACGTTTTCTTGCCAAACTTCACTACTTATTTTTTTTTCTAATACGTTTCTTATACTTAAGGTTGCACTAGTCGACGGCACGAACCAACACGTGCAAAAGAGATAGATGCTGTGATGAGCAGTAAGAAGCTAGTTCGAGTACGAATAGACACTTTTGCAAATTTGTAGCGAAATGGATGATGGATTGTTTCCATACAAGGCTAGATAATGATGAGACAAATTGTTTTTTTTTTTTTTTGAACGTACATCGTCAAACAGTGGAGTAATCGCCAGACTATGGTCGTATGGAAGAATGATCGACTAAGGCAACCTTAATGTATTATCTGATATGAAATGTAGATTAAAAAATTGTAGGAATAATTAAGTTTAAAAAAGTTGACCACCCATGGCAACAACTGGAATTGTACAACGCACACACGCGGACAACTACTATAGATGTGCGTTTTGTAATTCGGTACTTCCTCAAAATAGGGTTTAGTTGTCATTTTATACGCGACAAAATATTATAATATATGTCGCATCAAGGCTGGCCGATAGATGTAAACCATCGGGAAGTCAGGATGTATTCCCTTAGGTTAAGACATCGTGTGTGGGCAGGTCGGTGTGTATAAACGTGCAAATGAAATCACAAAAGTTATTCGACACACTGGGTTTATTCAAATAGACACAAGTTACATTCTTGCTTACTAACATTACGGATCGACACTGATTCTACGACGTCTTAGCTCTACGGCTGTCAGTACTCAACTGCTCTATTTTGCTGTCCCCACTGCGCAAGCGGTTAGAAAAAGCGCGCCAATGCGTAGTTGCTCTTGATTGCCGCTAGGGGCGTGCTTGTGATTTGACTTTACGTCCGTACTATTGACTAAACCCGACATATTTTTTTTTTTTAAACATGCTTTTTTCGTATTCTTTTCAGCAAACCCTTTCATTTGATACCCATATCATGGCAGTGCATAAAAAATAACTAGTCCGCCATCATGGGCCATCCGCCATATTGGATTTAGAATGACGTCACTTAGCTAACCATGCATTGTCAAACCAAATGTGTATACAAAATTTCATCTTATTTGGTACAGGATAACTCCTTTAAAATTCAGGTGCAAGATTTGACCCGAACACACTTACATACATAGTTACATACATACATTGCAAGATAAATAAAAGCACGTAAAAATGAAATTGTTTTTGACAAAAAACACTAGACAAAAAGAAAAATAAAAGTCAATTACGTAAAAAAAAAAATTCGCAATAATGTAGATGTGTTTTTGTTCTTTACTGCCGTCGGTATCATCGTTGCTATGTATTTTATCCATTATTGGATTAATTGGCTTCAGGGTTTGCTAAAAATGTTGTTTTTCGCGTCCGCAGTATGACAGTCTCTCAAGATAAAACTTAATTTATCAAACTCTTAAGAAATGCCGCTAAATTTAATTTATTTATGATGTACCGGTCAACAGTATTGGATTGTATTTTGTGTTCTAAGTTCTGTTTTTTTTTAATGTAAAACATTGCTAAATAAAAAAATCCATGATTACATAATCTTCTATTTTTAGATTGTATACAACACTATAGAAGTTGTTTTCATCATCTATAAAATGTTGTCAAGCTGGATTAGATTTACTTGTTTTCCGGAAACAAGACAAATACTTGCGCAATATAGATGTACCCGTGTGCAAAAAAGAGGTGAGAAGTAGGTAATTAAAGAATAAACTTATCATCGTTATTTCAGTTCAAATAATAGGCAATTTTCTTTCTTTAGATTAAATTTTAATCAATTTAAATGGGTTTGTAATCAGACTTTTCATTCAACTTCCTCATAATATACCGTTGCTTCGATATCTGAGCCTTCCATTTTGATTGTCTGTAAATTAATAAAACAAAACATTCATTAAAGTTTTACCACTTGCAGTATAGGTACGTGTGATAGATGAAATTAAGAGGAAACGCGTTTGCAGACATCCGACTGAATATCCTAAGTAAAAAGTAGTTATTCGATGTTTGGCTCTCGCCTATTTCCTCCTCCAATATTGCACCAATTTAAAAGATATTCCATAAACTGAAAAAGAACGACACTTACATACTGTGCCCCTATGTTTTCCTTTTTGATAATACATTATCTCTAGAAGCACTAAAACCATCAAAAATGCTCAAAACTGCGCTGTCAACAGAGGTACAAATTTAAACCTAGTGTACAAATTTGACAAATATGAATGAAAAACATAGGGGCATAGTCAATGATATTCTAATAAACAGATACGTTATACACTCACAAAACAATGGAAAAAAGTATTCCGCGCAGCAGCGGCAGCACACATACACACTTTTCATATATCTGACATTTCACTACAAGTCAAAATGATGCAAAAGGGATGGCATACCAAAACCAACAAGAAAAAAAGAGACTGCAACTGTTTCTCACTTACGCGTGAATGTAAACAAAAATTATTCTGGCCACCAATGTATTTACCATCTCTTTCTTTTTTCTAACCTCCAAATATCAGAATATTAGGAAAAAATTAAATAATTTTGTAAATTTATGTATATTGCGTACTTACATATAGTATGTGATCCTTTGTGTTTTATGTAATTTGGTATCATAATTGGTACACTTTCTAAATACATACGATGGCATTTCTTTAATTTTGTTTTTGTTTCAACAAAGCCTATCGCTCGTCGCCATGCGTGACAGTCTAAAGACGATACGTCACAATTATGACGTATTCGAGTCTTCACAATGCGCGCGCTCATAACATATCTGTTTATTAGAACATCATTGGGCATAGTATATATCTTTCTGCCCACAGAGTCGTGTACATCAGAATCGCGGGTGTACTTTTCAGATTTGCCTAAATTTATTGCAGTTATTTGGTACCTTCTGTGTACCTTAACGTACCTCTCCTGAAAATCTGTGTACCTACACCCGTAAAATGATATTTTAAAAATTAGGTACACCCGCCATCCTGATGTCAGAACCGCGGGTGTACTGCTAACCAGTATATGTAGCTAAGTGCGCTGTATAAGTAAATTTGGTACCTCTTATGTACCTGCAGAAACACGTATTTAATAAACAAAATACTGTAAGGTTGCTGCGAAAAGTAAAAAAACCGATTTTCTTTCTTTGACGTTGTTACTATTTTATAATACTTCCTCATGATTATAATCTCCTGGTACTTAAGTTAGTCTTAACTGGTAATGATGCCACCCTACACAGAAGGTACCAAATAACTGCAATAAATTTAGGCAAATCTGAAAAGTACACCCGCGATTCTGATGTACACACAGAGTCGTCAGAGAAACTTTCCTAAATGGAATGTTGAATTATTTATTTATAAAAAGCCTAAAAGCAAGTGCGTTGCCTCCACGCCAAATCGCAAACGAAATTAATATGCATGTGTATTTTTAACCGACTTTGCTAAAAGGAGGAAGTTCTGTTTGTCAATGTATGTATTTTTTTACCCCGATTAATAAGTCAGGATCTGATGACTATGGAAATCGAGGGAACTTCTTAAATTTTATAGGCATACATATAGCGATTTCGGCATATTCATCAACATGGCAAGCATCAGTAAGACTTATTTGCTTAAGTGGAACTGAAGAAGAAGACCACCGGAACTTCTCAATGTTAAGTTTGTTTTGGGTATGAGATATCTCGAATAATTCAATATTGCCAGAAATAACAACGTTTGAAAGGAAATTGCAGAGCAATTAGGAGTTGAATAGGTAAGTATATTTCGTATTTTTCTGTGTACAGGTATTTATGTTTTATCAACTCATTCATAACATAGCCAGGTACAAGTAGTGTTCTTCCATCTGGCTCAGAAGTTGCCGATCGACATTCGACTAACGAGCAAAATTTGTTGCTTTTAGTGGCGCGTCGCGTCGCTCCGCTGACGAGTAGTTACGCCTCTTGTGGTCTTACTTTTATTCGGAATCTGAGTACATACTTTTTATGATTAGACTCTTAGACTTGGTTGAATACAATACAATACTTACAGTAGCATTACTTATTAACTTGTTATGTTACGTATCGTCTAGGTCTAGTCTAGCCAATTATAATGGATCAGTAATTCTAGACAGTTGACTGGCACTTTATTATTATGAGATGAAACGTAATCTTGGCTCAGCATGGATTAAAATTTAGGTGCAGTGACTTGTTACGTGACGTGGAGCTATGCTATTGTGAATGCACCACATAAGCAGACCACATGTCTAGGTTTTAATTTCATTGTGATTGAGATTGTTCCTCTAAAACTAGAATAATGCGAAGAAATTATTACAGACAAAGCGACTGCAATATAGATATTTTACAATGCATGTCCTCGAAAAGAGCGTTTTCCAAGCAGCCAAACTGCACGAAAAGTGTCACTTTTTTTACTAGTGCTTTTTACTTTCCTGTACTTTTTTAATTTTAACTCCAACGTCAGCCCGCCGCATAGAGTTTTTATTATTTGAGAAAAGTTTTAAAATTAGTTAAGTACAGATTATCATTCATATAAAAAGTAAAACAAAACTAATACGTCATTTAAGGCGTTTTTAATTACTCTAGATTTAGATTTTGATCAATAAATTAATTTTAATTATTCATTAAATATGTTTGGCAGAATTAATATTTTGCTCGTGCCTTTTTGCGTTATGACGTGACAGCTATTGCACATGCGCAGTAGAACTATGAACTATTAGTTAATCTGTGGATATGCTGAGCGCCCTTGAATAAGCGCCATTTTATTAATTTCTTGCTTGGTTCAGATATATTTTTTTATTTCCTCGCACAATGCATAGTAAAATGTTGTATGATACACGTGCGTAAGATGATTTCCGACTCGTGTCGATTTATCCACTCACTCGCTTCGCTCGCTCGTGAATAAAAATGCCACTCATCGGAAATCACCTACTTCCCGCACTTGTAGCATAAATAACTATTTGTTCATTAAAGAGGTTTAATTCAAAAAAAAGTTATTTTTTTTTTAAATACAAGCTGATTTGACCGGAAAAATACATTCAACAGAAAAATAATAAAAAGAAAAATTTTATGGCTTTCAATTTTTTTTTGACGCCATGTTGCTAGTACGTTGCACTTTAAATGTTAAGGTTTTATCTGATAATTTTGCTAATTTTCGCGTATTTTCAGGATGGTGATGAGTCTTGTATTCTTGCGTAGAGTTCCTATTCCTATAAATAATTGGTTATTTAATTTTTGTAATAACTTACCATTTTAGCTTCTTTGTGACCGAATTCTCGTCTGAAGTGTGTAACCCTGCCTCCTTCCGGAATCATCACTTGATTCAATACGTTGTCGCTTTCCAATGTATTTGTTTGTTTTACCTTGAAACATATAAGGGGTCCAACATTGTGGCTGTTCTTTTGCAAATACTGATTGAATATGAATACTGAAATGAATTTGGGTAGATTATTTGTGGATGCTATGCTATTGGAAAATGCATAATTCCTCATTATATCCTGCCGTTCTTGCTGTATCTACTAGTGAATTATACCATACCATAGTTTGTTAGAGCCTTTGAGGTAATGGTAAAGGTAGTTAGCAGGAACAGCCTTTATTGTGGCGAACTATAAAGGCCTCTCACCATCTGTTATATCTTGTTTACCTTTGATCCATCTCTCCTCTTCACCTCGGTTTCCTCTCCCAGTTTGAACACATGCGTCATGGTTGTATGTTGCATCTGCAGCGTGAAGTTGAACGAGTTCCCATCTATGCGCGTGAATGAGAATATCGGCGCTTTCGCTGTTAACATCTTGATTAGGTTTTCATTTGAATCTAAAAGAACGAAACAAAGAAAAGCCTCGATTTCTTTGTTATGGTGCTTAGATCAGTTTTGTGGGTGTGCGCTAAAGCATGTTGTACCCACAGTGGTTGGACTTGTGATCATGATAAAATAAAATAATTGTTTATTTGACACAAAGCATGATGATGCTAACTCTCAAACTAGGCCTGAGCCTGTATTTTGGGGGCTAGTGAATGATCACCATGAGATCAATGATGACCATGAGGTCATTAGCCAAAATAAAGGTCATTCCATGGTTAGAAAAACAGAGGCAGTGGAACATAATATGGACAAATGGTGCTCCCACACTGCTGTTAAAAATGTTTACAAACATTTTCTAACACTAATACATATGCTAACAAATGTTAGAAATTGTTAGATGTTTTGAGTGCTCCTACGCTGATGGAAAATGTTAACCGGCTCGCAGTTTGGATTTACGTTCCGAGGCGTCTGTTTTATTTGTTACAATTTGTAAACTAACAATTTTATATTTACTAACATTACCTAACATGAAAACATTTTCTTAAAATTGTGTTCAAATTTTTGTTTAGAAAATGTTGCACAAACATTTTTAACAGCAGTGTGGGAGCACCATTCGGGGAGTGGAGTCTATATTATTGTTACAAGATAGGGCAACGCCATCTAGTGACGAGTAGAAGAACTAAGTAGTTACTAGTGGCGCCATCTAGTATCGAATAGCGGAACTAATCGTCTCGTGTCGAATGGAAGTTTCTAGTCGCTTCGGGAACAGTGAGTTCGAAAGTCGATTGTTCTGGAAGTTTCTTGAATTATCTAGAACAGTATGGAACGTTCTAGAAACATCTTCGGTGCTATATAAAGAGCGGTCGGGTTCGTCGTGAGTCAGTTTCGATTCGGAAGCGACACAGAGCGATCAGAAAAGGAAAATAGTGCGAAGTAATAGAATTGTTTAAGAAGTGTTTTTGTAATAAAGTGTGATTAATTGAAGTCTGCTGTTTAAATAATTTATCCCTGAGCCCCAGCTCGTAACAAATTGGTGTCAGAAGTGGGATAAATTATGCCGGTTCTACCAAAGGAAGAAACGGAGGGGATGCGCACCAGAAGTCAGCGCCAGCAAGACGTAGACCGGACGCGCTTTGGAGACGCTCCCTCACCATCATCAAGTGGACAACGAGACTCCGCGACTGCAGCAGCTCCCGCTCAATCGCCGGTGACCCCTGACCTCGCCGCCCTTATGGCTTTTATGCAGGAGCAGGCCCGCCGCTTGGAAGAGCAGCTGCAACGTGACAAGGAGGAGCAGGCTCGCCGTCAAGAGGAGCAGGCTCGCCGCATAGAAGAGCAGCTGCAGCGCGACAAGGAGGAGCAGGCTCGCCGTCAGGAGGAGCAGGCTCGCCGTCAGGAGGAGCAGGCTCGCCGTCAGGAGGAGCAGGCTCGCCGTCAAGAGGAGCAGTTCTTGGTAATAAAGGACCTCCGCGGAGCCATCGGGAAGGAGATGAAAGAAGTAAAGGACCAGGTCCAGCAACATGAGACCCGCATTGTCGAGATGGAAAAGACAATACGTGGGTTCAAGTCTGGAGGCGGGACCGTGGCAGCTGCGGTAGTGGCACCATCGCCTCGTGGTTTTAAAGTGCCACCATTCGATGGCTCTTCGTCATGGTCCGCCTACAAGATTCAGTTTGAGGCCGTGATGAAATCGAATGGGTGGACCAACGAACAGGCATTGACTGCTCTAACTTTGGGCCTCCGCGACCAGGCCTTGTCTGTATTAGAAGCGCTTGGACACGACGTCACCTTTGAGAAGCTTCTAGAAGCATTAGAAGCTAGATACGGTGACGCACACCTGGAACATGTGTTTCGGGCCCAGCTGAAAGAGCGATCGCAACGGGTTGGTGAAACTCTTCAGCAGTGGGCTCTTGATGTGGAAAAGCTGGTCCGAAAGGCTTACCAGTCATCACCGGTGCTGATCGACGGGAACCTCGTACAGGCGTTCACAGATGGGATCCGCGACCTTGAGGTTAGGGCTGCCGTAAGGCTAGGGCATTTCAAGAACCTTAAGGACGCCCTAGCTCACGCTTTGGAGGTAGAGGCAGTACGGCGGGACGAACGAAGTCACCGAATCAGGGAGGTTGCGACTTCACCCCGATGCTATGGCTGCGGAGAGAGAGGCCACATCCGATTGAGCTGCCCGAAGCGAAGGCAACCCCACGGTAATAAGCAGCCGCCAGTTAAAGGTTCACCAGACGTCCCTGCTGGGCAACAGCAGCAGGGAAACGAATAGACGCCAGGACTAAGGGGCGGGTGCTGGCTGGTGATGGAAGAGCCCCAAGGATCTCGATCTCACAATCCTGTGACGGGAACAGCCTGATCATCGAGGGCGAAATTAACAGAACACCTTGCAAGCTGACATTAGATACTGGAGCTTCTCGGACAGTTGTCAGTTTCCAATTAGCAAGACGGTTTCTTGGGAACTTCTTCGGGAGCCATGAAGGTATACATCTGAGAACAGCCACCGGTCAGCACATATCCGTCCGAGGTGAGAAGGAGGTTGACATGAAGTTAGGGAACAAAGTTTATCGCCACAATGTTATCGTGGCCGACATAGTGGACGACTGCATTCTGGGTTTGGACTTCATGCGGAAACATCAGTGTGAGATTGACGTTCATCAAGGAGTGTTGAAGTGTGGCTCAGAGGAAGTCTTCATGGAAGGTGCATCATCGGGAAAGGTGTACTGCGTCAAGGAAGTTATTCTTCGTCAAAGGTCAGAAACAATCGTACCAGTTTGTCTACCAGGAAATTCTGGTCGGGAAAACCGATGTGTACTTATAGAAGGATTAGATAACGATACTTCATTGAAGATTGCACGCACCTTGGTAAGGGGAACTAGAGTTTCATCCGTACGTGCACTCAACACAAGTGATCAGGACCTAGTGCTCAAGAAAGGCACAATGTTAGGCACTTGTGAAGGAGTGGTTTGGATGCGTAGATGCCACGAAAACCCTACCAACGCCAAACTTCAAAGTGCAAGATACGACGTGACTTCGCTTTTGAAGGACTCCCAGAATAACTTATCGGAAGAAGAAAAGAACAAGGCTAAGAAGATGTTGAACAAGTTCGCCGACATTTTCTCGACAAATGATGCCGACATAGGGAAGACTGCGTTTGTTCAACACAGAATAAATACAGGAAATGAGGTACCAATCCGCCAGCGACCAAGACGTGTGCCAGTGGCACGGGAACGTGAAGTTGACGCCATGATCAAGGGTATGGTGAAAGATGGCGTGATTGAACCTTCATCCAGTCCATGGTGTTCACCGGTAGTGTTGGTGAAGAAGAAGGACGGCAGCATGCGCTTCTGTGTTGACTATCGCCGACTAAACGACATCACTAAAAAGGACAGTTATCCGTTGCCAAGGATCGACGACACGCTGGATACGCTTACGGGAATGAAGTGGTTTTCTACCTTAGATCTGAAGAGTGGCTACTGGCAGGTCGAGATAGATCCTCGAGATAAAGAAAAGACAGCATTCTCTACAGGAAAAGGATTGTGGCAATTCAACGTCATGCCATTTGGTTTGTGTAATGCTCCTGCCACTTTTGAGAGATTGATGGAGCGGGTGCTTACTGGACTGATTGGAGATGCCTGCCTTGTCTACTTGGATGACATTATCATCGTGGGTAGGAACTTTGAAGATCACCTCCGCAATCTGGAGCAAGTGCTGTCGAAGATACGAGGAGCCAATCTAAAACTAAGCCCAAAGAAGTGCGCGTTGTTCAGGCGGCAAGTGAACTTTTTAGGACACGTGGTTTCCGAAAAAGGTATTCAAACGGACCCGGATAAGCTCGTTGCCGTCAAGGATTGGCCAGTTCCAGAGAACAAAACGCAAGTCAGGGCATTTCTCGGTTTGTGCTCCTACTATCGACGGTTTGTGAAGAGCTTTGCTGACATTGCCCGACCTCTTCATAAACTAACTGAAGACAAGATACAGTTCTGCTGGAATGAGAGCTGTGACGTCGCATTTCAGAAGCTGAAAGAACATCTGTGCAATGCTCCCATCCTAGGCTACCCTGACCATGAAAATGAATTCATAGTTGACACAGATGCCAGCAATACTGGAATCGGCGGGGTGTTGTCACAACGAAAAGGAGATCAGGAGGTTGTAATTGCGTACTTCAGCAAAGCCTTATCCAAACCTGAAAGGAACTACTGTGTCACTCGAAGGGAGCTTCTAGCTGTAGTAAAAACATTGCAGCATTTCAATAAATGTTTGTTGGGGCGGAAATTTCTCCTGCGAACGGACCACGCTGCGCTGAAATGGCTACTGCAATTTAAGAACCCAGAAGGACAGGTAGCAAGATGGATTGAATTACTGCAAGAGTTTGATTTCGTAATTCAACATCGTAGCGGAACGTCGCACGGTAATGCTGATGCTCTCTCGCGAAGACCATGTCCAGACCAATGTAAACATTGTGCGAGACAAGAAGCTAAGCAGGTAACACTAGTGCGGGTTTTGAGGACGGATCTTAGCGAAGAGTGGAAGGAAACCTTGCAGAGTGCTCAACAGGAAGACAGAGACATAAAACCGATCCTTGAATGGAAGAAATCAGGTGCTCCTAGGCCTCACTGGAGTGATGTCGCAGCAACCAGTGCCATCACCAAGAGTTATTGGGCACAGTGGGAAAGCTTGGTTATCCAGGATGGAGTTCTGTGCCGGAAATGGGAGAATGCTCGCGGTGACCAGTGTCATCTACAAATGGTCGTACCTAAAGTTAAGGTGCCGGAGGTCTTACAGCTCTATCACAATGAAAGTTCAGGGGGTCACATGGGAGTTAAGAGGACTTTAATAAAGATCCGAGAACGATTTTACTGGATCCATTGTCGAGAGGACGTTGAGGAATGGTGCCGCAAATGCACAAATTGTGCGGCTGTGAAAGGGCCACAAACTCGAAGCAGAGGGGCACTAAAGGTTTACAATGTTGGTGCACCGTGGGAACGTATAGCATTAGATGTTGCGGGACCATTTCCGGAAAGCCAAAGCGGGAACAAGTACTTCTTGGTCGTCATGGACTACTTCACAAAATGGCCGGAAGTGTTTGCAATCCCTAATCAAGAAGCCGTTACGGTGGCTGATAAGTTGGTTCACGAAGTGTTTTGTCGGTTTGGGGTACCCTTGGAAATCCACAGTGATCAAGGCCGGAACTTCGAGTCAGAAGTGTTCAAGGAGACGTGTCGTGTGATGGGTGCTCACAAAACCAGAACTACTGCTTATCATCCACAATCAGACGGGATGGTTGAACGATTCAACCAGTCACTAGAGAGATATCTTGCAAAGGTTGTGGAAAACAGACAGAAAGATTGGGACAAACACATTCAACCATATCTCATGGCATATCGCAGTGCTGTTCATGAAACCACAACAGTAACACCAGCTTTTGCTAATTTCGGCAGAGAACTACGATTACCTGCAGATCTCATCACTGGCATCCCACCTGAGTCTCCACGCAGTATAACAGATTATGCAAACGAACTACGGAACAGGATGAATGATGTATATGAGCACATCAGAGAGACAGGTCAACAGATATCTGAGAAGATGAAGACTCGCTACGATCGGAAGGCGAACAATAAGGGCTTCGATGAAGGATCACTGGTATGGTTACATAACCCGGTACGCAGCAAAGGAAAATCGCCTAAATTGCAAGCAAAATGGGATGGACCATATCGCGTAGTTACCCAGATTAATGACGTCACCTACCGAATTCAAAAGGGACCCCGAGGTGCATCAAAGGTCGTTCATGTGGATCGGTTGGCCCGTTATCATGGGTCTAACGATGCTCGGGACGAGCATGTCTAAGAGGGAGGCAATGTTACAAGATAGGGCAACGCCATCTAGTGACGAGTAGAAGAACTAAGTAGTTACTAGTGGCGCCATCTAGTATCGAATAGCGGAACTAATCGTCTCGTGTCGAATGGAAGTTTCTAGTCGCTTCGGGAACAGTGAGTTCGAAAGTCGATTGTTCTGGAAGTTTCTTGAATTATCTAGAACAGTATGGAACGTTCTAGAAACATCTTCGGTGCTATATAAAGAGCGGTCGGGTTCGTCGTGAGTCAGTTTCGATTCGGAAGCGACACAGAGCGATCAGAAAAGGAAAATAGTGCGAAGTAATAGAATTGTTTAAGAAGTGTTTTTGTAATAAAGTGTGATTAATTGAAGTCTGCTGTTTAAATAATTTATCCCTGAGCCCCAGCTCGTAACATTATGTTTCACTGCCTCTGTTTTTCTTATCATAGGACCATTATTTTGGCTAATGACCATGATCACAAGTCCAACCAATGTAGGTACACCATGCTTTTGCACACACCCACAAAACTGATCTACACTAATAGAAAATCACTCACTAGTTGCATTGACTAATTCTTCGACATTTTCATAACGAATTCTTCTGTATTTTTTCCCGGAGAACGACATTAAAAAGTGTTACTTTTCTTTAAACTTCACTATCGTAATAGGTCACTCCTTTCGCATTTATTGCTTAGATTGCCGTCTCATTGCAGGTATCAATTTTTGGATTAATTGACTTGATTTTTTTAAAAGTATTATTAAGAAATGAGTAGAGACGAGGATGCCCGATTACACGTAGAAGTCGGCAAACAGCACAAGTACAAAACAAGGCAAAATGACTGCGCCCGTGGCGTTTTCAATGAAAAAACAACAGTTCATTGAGTGTACGCACCTACCGTGAATTGTGAAACAAAGGAAGGATCGCATTGCTACATATTGACAACATAACCAACTGTTCGTGAAATCTTTTTCAGCCGTTCTCGGTATCAAACAGGCAGAAGGAAAGACTAACGTTTATTTTTAATAAGCTTCTGTGAAATAAAGAAAGAGAAATGTTTTATTTGTGACCCGCACAGGTGGCACGAGAGGAAAAAATATAAATAACCGTGCGAGACCAAAAATCTTGTGCAGCGAATTTTTAAATAAAAAAGGTTAATAAAATCTAAAAACCCGACATATTCGCGAGCTGGCTAACCAAAACTATAAATATCCTCCGACTGCACAGCATGATTTTCTTCTTGTTTACCTACATCTTTTTAGTTCGCTTAAGCAGTCGGGTTTTTAGTTTTTTTATTTACAACTTTTTAGTTATATTTTTTTTCGAATGACTGTCAGACAGAATGATTTCGAGTGACATATAAGTGATATATATTTTCGTAATCGTAAAAACTCAAAAAATCCTTCATTTTGATACCCCACTTGATGGCTTAGGAAGAAAAATAAAATTGTAAACCCACAATATGGCGTCCAAAATCCACCATGTTTTATCATCACTTATCTAAGATCACTTGGACGGTCAAGACCTATCTAACGATGTCTTAATTATAAAAATCCGTCTAGCGGTTTGAAAGATATGAGGTAATAAAGACTATTACAGACATACAAATTAAATACAAAAACGCGCGAAAAACAAAACCCCTTTCCTTGCAGTCGGGTAAAAAGAATATACATCGCCGCGCTGGTATTGGTGTTTTGGGTTCTGACCTTACAAGAAAAGAGAACCAATGACATCACTTTTAGTCTGTCCATCAATCTTGTAAAATAGGCATTTGCTAGTTTTTGTTGTTACTGATATTTAAAAAAAATCCTTTGTTCAGACGTAGTTATTCCAGCTTATTAGGTAAAAATCATTAATATCAGTTGGCTGGGTCGACGGTTTCTCCTTTTCATAATAAATGACAAATTACAATATGGCATTGCAGAAGATTTATAGGTATGAATCAAAAGGGGATCATTATTCAAGGGATTACCTGGCGTATATTTTACGATGTTTTAAATTATTTGGGTCTGTGTTACCAACATATCTGCTCGGGTGTGTGTGCCGTCGAACAGTCTTTGTGTTTCGTTTTTAGGGTTCCGTACCCGAAGGGTAAAAACGGGACCCTATTACTAAGACTCCGCAGTCCGTCTGTTTGTCTGTAACCAGGCTGTATGTCATGAACCGTGATAGCTAGGCAGTTGAAATTTTCACAGATTATGTTTTTCTGTTACCGCTATAACATCAAATACTAAAAACAGAATAAAATAAATATTTAAGTGGGGCTCCCATACAACAAACGTGTTTTTTTTGCCGTTTTATGCGATAATGGTACGGAACCCTTCGTGCGCGAGTCCGACTCGTATTTGGCCGGTTTTTTTTTGCAGCAAAGGTAATATATATCCGCTCGCGTTGGTGGAATCCGTATACCTGCAGTATTTTGCAGAAATGCGGGTCGTCCGGCGCGGATATGTGTGCAAGGCTGCATACGATTTAATATAAAGATTTATAAAATGCGATGACTGCGGCGCGTGCGGCGCCCTTTTATCACGTAGCCAGAAAACCATTTCAGGCAGGGGGGGAGGGCATTTGACTCTAACAAAAAATTGCAATTCAAAACTTAATTTTACGCAAACGGATCTCTGAATCGAAAAATGGTTTTACCAGACCCGTAATATTTTTGAATGGCATTTCTAACGATACCCCACATGGGATAGATTTTTTTCATGATTTTATTTTACCACTTTGTCGGAATTATTAATATGTATATCCATGCCAAATTATGTCTTTCTAGAGCTAAGAGTCTCTGAGCTAAGCTGCGGATGGACAAACGGACATTGCGAAACTATATGGGTTCCTTGTTGACTTCGGAACCCTAAAAAAAAGAATAAATGTATAACTTAGATACATACATAATTATAAACAATGTTGTAGAGACACCGGAAGCAACAAATGAATTTTGTGATGATTCTGCAAACTTCTTGCGAATGTACTCACGTTCCTTCAATTTGAAAGAAAACCGACTGGTTTCCATTCTGGTGTTTCCGAGGGAGCGCATTCCAAAAGGAAGTTTGTCTGGAAAAACGAGTGATTAAACCCTGACTGGTGAGATTTTCACTCAAGCACATCTCAATCAAACATAAGCATTGAATGTAACGTCCATTACCCAGGACCCTATTTTCCTGTGCTGTTTTTAGGGTTCCGTCATCATCATCATCATATCAGCCGAAAGACATCCACTGCTGGACATAGGCCTCCCCCAAGCGTCGCCACATTGACCGGTCTCGTGCGTCCCGCAACCAGCAGATCCCCGCAACCTTCACCAGGTCATCGGTCCACCTGGTGGGAGGCCTTCCAACGCAACGTCTTCCGGTTCGCGGTCGCCACTCCAGAACCTTTCTGCCCCATCGGCCATCCGTTCTGCGAGCAATGTGCCCTGCCCACTGCCACTTAAGTTTGGCAATTCTTCGGGCTATGTCGGTTACCCTGGTTCTCTTGCGGATCTCTAAATTTCTGATTCGATCACGCAAGGAAACTCCGAGCATAGCCCTCTCCATTGCCCTTTGGGTGACTTTAAGCTTTCTGATGAGGCCCATTGTAAGCGACCACGTCTCAGAGCCATATGTCATCACTGGCAACACACACTGGTCATAGACTTTCGTCTTGAGACACTGTGGTAAGTTGGACGAGAAGATACCGCGCAACTTCTCGAACGCTGCCCAGCCGAGTCGGATTCGACGGTTGACCTCTTTCTCGAAGTTGGCCCTACCCAACTGGATCGTTTGTCCCAGGTAGACATAGTCGTCCACAACTTCGAGTGTAGAGTCTCCGACCTTGATAGGAGTGGGTGTAACATGGGCATTCAACATCACCTTGGTTTTGTCCATGTTAATCCTAAGACCAACTCTTTCGTAAGCTCTACTGAGGTCATCGAGCATTGTACTGAGGTCCTCCATGGTCTCAGCCATAACCACTATATCGTCGGCAAACCGAAGGTGAGTGATGTAAGGTGACTGATGATGAAGACATCCTCCAGTGCAGCGGTAAACAGCTTCGGAGATATGACGTCTCCCTGTCTCACACCTCGCTGCAGACGGACTGGTTCCGAGGTCTGATCCTGAAGTCGAACTGACATGGTGGCGTTTTTGTACAAACACTTCAACACTTCGATGTACCTGTAGTCAATTTGGCACCGTTGTAGAGACTGTAGTACAGCCCAAGTCTCGATCGAATCGAAGGCTTTCTCGTAGTCCACAAACGCCAAACAGAGAGGCAGGTTGTACTTTTCAGTCTTCTGTATAACCTGCCGCAGCGTATGTATGTGGTCTACGGTGCTAAAGCCTTTACGAAATCCGGCTTGTTCGGGAGGCTGGAAATCGTCAAACCTGGGTTCCGTACCCAAAGGGTAAAAACGGGACCCTATTACTAAGACTCCGCGATCCGTCTGTCTGTCTGTCTGTCTATCTGTCACCAAGCTGTATCTCATGAACCGTGATAGCTAGACAGTTGAAATTTTCACAGATGATGTATTTCTGTTGCCGCTATAACATCAAATACTAAAAAGAGAATAAAATAAATATTATAGTGGGGGCTCCCATACAACAAACGTGTTTCTTTTGCCGTTTTTTGCGATAGTGATACGGAACCCTTCGTGCGCGAGTCCGACTCGCATTTGGCCAGTTTTTTTTCTACCTCAAAGCTGGGTTACCACTTACTACTAGGTTAATTCATGTGTGGATTTGCAAACATTCATGAATTAACCTAGTAAAATCTTAAGTAGGTACTGCAATCTCAAACAATGGCAGGTGCGAAGCTTGTTTATTTATTTAACTATTATTTTAAATGATCGATCAAATATTTTAATGAGTCATCACTCATCAGTCATACATACATTGAGGTAAGGAACTTCCGGATTTAATATTTTCTAGGTCCACTTAATCAGGAGTCTATTATGATTGAGATCCTTGAGCTGAGTGGTTTACAATTAAAACAGCCTGTTGTTTTAGCAAATTAATGTTTATTTAGGCATTCAATTAGGTATAATCAAGCCTATTAAAGCTCTAAGTAGCAGCAGAATATCTTCCGCATCATGTTAACAAAAGCTAAATAGACTATCTTGACCTATATAATTTTTCCTGATTGTTAGGTAGGTTCAATCAAATGCCGTTACAACATTTAAGTTAATTAATAAATCGATGCGGCAGATCATTTACTCCATATTTTTCACAGCTGTCAGCTGCTGGACTAGACAGGGCATGGGTCTTTCCTATTCAGGGGCGGATACAGGGGTGAGGCTACGGGGGCAATTGCCCTCCCGCCGCCGCCGGGACCTCTACCATACTGGGTTTAAACTCCAAATTAGACACTAGATCCTGTTCCAATTGTCACTAGTCTATTATGTAAACATCTCGCCGAGAAAACTTAGGACAGTGATATTAAAGTAAACTCTCAACTCACTTCTCATCTAAGTTTCACGGGCCTTTTCTTTTCGTGCGAGATGTGATGGCCACCTCTGGTGTCAGAGTTAATTAAGTCGCCTCTGGGCACCCCACAGGCCTCTGTCTTGGCTATTTCAAACTTAAATTAACTATATAAGTCCAGGTTTCCTCACGATGTTTTCCTTCACCGTTGCCTGTGATGTCTAAGATAAACTTAAAAGTTACATCATGCATTTGAAAAAGTCACATTGGTACTTGCCCGGATTTGAAGTTGAACCCACGACCTCAAGCTCGAGAGGCGAGTTCTTAGCGACTGGCCCGCCACGACATATTGATAGCATAGTTTCACGGTGACACCGATCTCAGGCCTTTTTTTTTGCTTTGAGAATGCTCATGCATACTGCACTACCACGGGGAGATAGCGCAGCTATGTGGGACTCCAACCCACTAAAATTCCACGGTGGCCTCCTGTGCCGCTTATGGCGGGCACACGGGCACGCGCTAGCACTCACCGCGAACCCGCCGTGGCTGTCCGTCACCGGACCCTCCTCGAGGGAGTACCCTCCATCACCGGCGCACCAGAACACACTAAGCCGTGACCACCTCACGTCTAGGCTGCCCAATACGTATTATGCCAGCTGCTTAGCAAAAATCATCGCTCTATCGAAGATGAGGTTGATTGATTTTAGTAAGGCATACATAAGTTTCATACATAAGTTACAAAGTGGTCAAGTATTACCATCATGTATTGACTGATGGCAGAGTGCCAAAACGTCAGAGTAGTTGGACCTACGTGCTACCTCGCAACATATGGTCTACCTACTTATTTATTTTATTTCAGTGTTGGTCCGAAGGCGCGTTTTATTGCTTTATTATTGGTTAATGTCTTGTAATAAAAAGGGTTTTGTTACCTGCCATGAATACAAAGGTACTTTGGTAGTGGTACTGTCAACGTCGAAAGTACTAGATTTCCTAACACGCCGACGGAAAAAGAAGAAGTTTTAAAAGAAAATGTTATAAGTTTGACGTTTGTACCTGGGGGTTGGTGTATCTATCTGTGGCATCATAGCTCCAAAACGGATAAACCGATTTTGATTTAGTTGGTTTTTGTTTAAAAAGTAAAGGTTATTATCGGGAGTGTTCTTAGCTATGTTTGATGAAAATCGGTTCAGCTTGTCAAAATATATGTTTGAAAAGAGATATTTGCGCAACAAGATAATTGTGTAGGGGGTTTTTAAATTTTACTTATTAAAATCATGTTATTATTATCCAAATATAAAGGAGCCTCGTTGGTCTAAACGGCACCGCTGTGCAGAAGGTTCTGGGTTCGATGCCTGGGTCGGGCTAATGTTATTGGATTTTTCCATCTGGAATTTCTCAGTAGCAGCTCGGCTTCTGGATATGTGCTGGATTGATAATAATAGGCTTGCCCCGGCAATATACAATTACAAGGAACTTAAACATTTATGTGTGGATTGAGTGCTCCTTTTAAAAATGTCAATCATCATCATCATCATCAATCAATATCATCAATCTTCAATCAATACATATAATAAATCTGTAGAAAAGTAATTTTGTACATCGAAAATATTTCGAAAAAATATTGCCAGGGTGTTAAAGGATAACCAACATAACCTATTTCGGGCATTTTTTGAATTTTTGTCTGTTTATCTGTTTATTTGTGCACGCATCACGTGAAATGTACGAAACCAATGTAAATAACTTTTTTCCTTAAAATTGTGCGTAACTTGAAGTATTACTTAGTTTTTGTTTCATCGCATTCGGTTGACTCTATCAAAACTTAGATGAATTTAAAGTGTTCAAGAAGTAAAATCATCGCAACACACGCAATTCAGATACTCGGACAGTTGAACTCGATATTCGATAGATGGCGTTGTGCATTTGAAGTCATTTTCTGAATGGCGATGTTAAAATACGCCGCGAAAGAATGATGACTACAGAAAAAATATTGGTAGGTAGGTAAGTAGGGTAGGCAGGAAAGTATAGTCCTCGCCAAAATTCTTGGCCGCCCTGAAGTTGGTTGACTGGATGCGCGAGGCACGAAACGGTGCTGTTTCTGTATGAGATTTTCTATTGCGCATGCCGTTGTAGCCAACTTCAGGGCGGCCAAGAAGTTTGGCGAGGACTATAAGTAGGATAGCGTTGGCAGACATGATGGGAGCGAAGTCGCGGGCACAGGTAGTTAATAATATTTTTACGAAATCAAGCAAGAATTTAGTAAATAATTGTGAAAACTTCATGGTGAAGATAAAAACAAATTTAGATCTATGGTGAAAAAGTCGTGGTCAATTAACTAGAACACTCAATCTGTGAAATGTATGCGTAGTATATATAGGTGCGCCTCTGACTCACCTTTTAGCATTCAGATGTTATATTATGTAATATATAAAGAAACTACCTATGTAACTGATTTCCAATAAAAATAAATCAAAATCTTTGCATTAGGAAAGTAGGTGTTGTTCGAGAGCAATTTACCAAATAATTTTGTATTAATTTAGAGATGTGGAAAGTTTTTTTTTGCTTTGGGTAGTGCTAATGCATACTGCGCTACCACGGGGAGATAGCGCAGTTAAGTGGGACTCTAACCCACTAAAAATCCACGGTGCCCTCCTGTGCCGCTTATGGCGGGGACACGAGCACGAGTTAGCACTCACCACGAAGTGCGAACCCGCCGCATGCTGACCTTACCTAAGAATGACAGTGGCAGCGATACACAACACGCAACTGTTGTTGTTATTTTTGTAAGAAATTAACATAGCAATTATTATTTCCTTAATACGTAATACCACAGATAATATAATACTAGCATACAGATGCCTCATCCCATACAAAGAAACCGTGCCGACGTAACTAGCGTTTTTACTCTGATTATACCGATTATTTTTTTTGTAAATCGATCGCGTTCGGTTCCGATCCACGGCGATAGATAGATCACCATCTGTATCCGTGGAACGGAACCGAACACGATTGATGTACAAAAAATAATCAGTATAATCAGTACAGTACGTCGGCACGGTTTCTTTGTATGGGATGAGACACCACTGGTAATACTAAATTAATAATTACTGTTAGAAAAAATATCAGATAAGTAGGTACCGCTCCATCTCATCTAGTCTAGCCTTTTACCCAACTATATTGGGGTCGGCTTCCAGTCTTACCAGATTCAGCTAAGTACCAGTGTTTTACATGGAACGACTGCCTATCTGACCTCCACAACCCAGTAACTGGGTAACACGGTACCCCTTGGCAAGACTGGTGTCAGAAGTAGGTACCGCTCCATAACAACCCCGAAAGAATTTGAAGTTGAGTATTTGTCAAACTGTAACCCTGTCAAAACTGTCAAAATTTGGCATTAACCTTTCGTGTGCATGTAATTCGCGAAACAATAGAAAAGTCTTTGTGTCTCGCGTAGATCCACGTCCTATACACACGAAAGGTTACAGAAGGATTTGGATTTTCTCGACTCAAATTATCATCATCATTTCAGCCAAAAGACGTTCACTGTTGAACATGACCTGTAGCAGCATCAACGCCGCCACCTGACATGACGTGATGACGTCACACAAATCCAGCATCGCGAAAGCAAATGTTTTCGGCGCGATTTGTACACATACAACAGTCCGACAATAATCGTTTTCAATTGCCCGGACCAGACACAACAGGCCGCCCTGTTCCTTCAAGACGGGTTGGTCGGAGGATCCTCCCATTTCAACGGAGGTTTGCGGGGCTTTCCACCACGTTCCGCATATCTCCAAAGACCCTTTCCAAGCATCGCTGCATTGACCGGTCGGTCCACCTAGTGGGAGTCTTCCAACGCTGCGTCTTCCAGTAGACGGTCGTCAATCCAGAACTTGACTCAAAAACTCACTGCTGAAAAATCAATCGTATTTTAAAAACCCTATTTACCTCGTCGCGGTAAGATCACAGAGATAACTTTAATAACGATATCCTGTTCGTTTTTTTGCAACAATTTAGATCACATAGTATGATTTAGTGAAGTATGTGAGGTATTGTGGAACTTTATCGCATGACTGTCTGCGTCAGGTAATGTCAGGGTTACTGATTGATCTCGGAGCGGAACCGATGTTGATAGGAGTTCCTTTTATAAGTTGAAGAACGTCATGTTTTGATGTTGATCTGTTTTTTGTATCTACAATAATCTTTCCGTACATAGAAAAATCTTGATATTTTTCATTCACAGACAGACTGCTATGGACATTCTAAGTGCGTTTGTCCACCGCCGCCGTCACCGGGACGTCAACGAGAACGTGATGACGTCCCGTAGCGACACACGCATTTACTATAGCCGCTTGTCCACCGCAAGCCCGTCACCAGAGCGTCGAGCGTCGTGCCGTCATCCCGGCCGCCGTCAATTCGATCGCACCTGCATCTTCATGAAATTTTGAATAACAGTTCCAAGGAGTGCCAATAAGAGTAGCGAAATTGAGAGTGCAAAGAAGTTTTTTTGTTAACTTGTCGCCGTCAAAGAGAACGAATTTTTTTTATGCTCGAGATCACGGTGACGAGACGGCGATCGTTTGTCTACCGCAACGATATCGGTGGTATACAAAGTAAATCTTGAGAATAAAAATCGGCGCGGTGCGACGACGGTCCGGCGTCGGCTAGAACTCGGCCCGTCACTATCCCGGGCTGAGTCCTAGCGGTCATGCCGATACTCGAGTTGACGGCGGCCGGGACGACGGCGCTCGGTTGACGGGCTTGCGTTGGACAAACGGCAATAGTAAATATATGTGTTACTACATTGGGTTGTCATCACGTTCTCGTTGACGTCCCGGTGACGGTGGCGGTGGACAAACGCACTAAAGGGATGTAAGTTCGTCATTTTTGCTGATTGGAAATTAGTTTTTCGATTCGTATCAATGGTTGCTAAAAATTGATGAAAGTAATGAAAAGGATTCCTGAAGAATGATGATGGTGACAGTGATGAAAATATCAAAAAAACACAAGGCAAGAAAACGTTTGCAAAAACTGGCTAACTGACTCACAGTTAATTTAGTGAACGACATAAATTGCTGTAGCTTTAACGAGCTTTTTATGATATCCTATGTAATTTCCGATATATTAATCAAAAATAAATTAAATCTAGACTAGGTTTTATATTAGTCAAACTAGAACACTTTTTGCTGTCCTAGCTAAAGCAGTACAGCTTTTTGTGAATGAATCTGTAAAATTCCTAAAAGGAGTAACCTTCACGGCATTTATGGTTTGTACCAAGAAAACATGCTTAGAGCGAGTAATAAATATTTTTGCAATGTACTAAGGGTCATGAAATCGCAGAAAAAAAAATACCGCCATTCAGTGGAGTGTTAAAAATACTAAAAATGTACAGCGCCATCTATTAGTTTTGGGTCGAACTAAATAATAAAATGTGACATTTTTAAACATGAATCTTAACAAGCTGTTCTAGTGAAGTATAAAACCCTTCTTACGCTTGACCGCTGAATTTAATTAGTGTAGTTTAAAAAATTATTACAATAACATGTTAGGTTAGATTTTATGTGAGATACCGACGAAGATACAAAACGTACCTTATTTAAAACAATGCATGACGAAGATCGTACGAAAACCGGCGCTTTTGTTCCCAAGTAATAACACGAACATACCAACACAATAGATACACGTGTATTTTGTTTTCCGTGAATCTATTATAATTTATGTCTGTAATTAACTATGGTAAATGGCCGTTCCGATCATACCTACTTAACTTATTTTTCTTAAAAACCGAAGCGTTTTTGTTTCGTCTGTTTTAAATGAATGCTTTCAAATAAGATGTCTAATTATTCTTTTTCTGAAAACCTCTCGTTTCAGTACCTGATTATGAAAATTTTAAATAGGAAGATCAGCAATAATAAATCACCTCCTTGCGAGGTGGATAGGAGGTACTCTTAAGGGTACACTAGTCAACGGCACGACCTATTTTGTGCGCGGGGTTAAAATGCATTTTATATCAATCGACAACACGTGCGGAAGAGATAGATGCTGTGATGAGCAGTAGGAAGCTAGTTCACGTAGGTACGAATACACACTTTTGCGAATTTGTAGCGAAATGGATAATGATTCAGGACGAAATCGAGCGCGCGAAATTTTATAAACAGACCTTTGGCAGTCTTGATAACATGGGAAAACTATTAAATCTATCTATTCAAAATAAAATTATTTTCATTGTTGAACTACTAATCTATCCCTGTATGGAGGCCGTTTTGCAATTTTCCGTCTTCTTATGGTATTTATTCGCGCCCAAAAATGCGTTAAAATTATTGTCGAAATGTGGAACTTTCGACGCTCATAACTTTCAAATATTTTCTTTTTTTACTTTTTTGCTTCCATACAGGGCTAGATAATGATGAGACAAATTGATATCACTTTTTATTTTGAAAGTACATCTTCAAACAGTGGAATAATCCCTAGACTACATTTGTATGGCAGAATTTTCGACTAGTGTAACCTTAAGGAGTACCTATGTAGCAATTAAATTTGGACTCAATTGCTACCTTGGTACATACTGCATCCTGCATAATCTTGCAATAAGATATTTTAAAGCTTCGAAGTATCTAAATAGTTTGAATAAAATACATCGGTACACACTTGGCTAACATTACATGAACAATTGCGACTTGCGATTTTCGTGTCGAATTTTCTAGGCAGTAAATTCTTTAATTGGAAATTTTATACTTCTGAGATATGCTGGTATTGGTTAAGTTATGATTCATCTGTCTCAAGTTTACAAAGAAACTATGTTGTAGTGTACACCGTAGATAACAATATGACAGTGACATCCTTTTCCTTTGTTTAGAAGCTGCATCTAATTATGTAGGAGTAGATGTACCTATACGTTGAGTGCTTAATTATTATTATTAGTATTGCATGATCTCCACTGGGCTGTAAGAACAATTAAATTATAGTTTATTATTTACTCGCTCGTGAGAATAATGAGTTTTGTAGTAGCGTTTAAAACAATTAAATATTTAAAAGTCATTAATATCTCTTATCACAAAGTAGCAATGTCAAAGTAGCTGACAGCGTGCAACGAGAAGATTTATTCATTGTTCTGACAGCCTCTTAAGTTCAGCCTCCATCAGTCATTTTATGTGACACACGACGGGTCGGCGGCATACCGGTGACGAATGAAATGGAAGAATGTAAGAGCGTTTCTGTGGTCGCGGCTGGTGCGGCGACGGCGGTCCCGATGACGGCGTCGGAGAGCGCGCGACCTTGCGCCGACCACCACCGGCAGGGCGGGGGCGCCTATGAGTGCGGCCGGCCCGCGCAACTCCGCCACTCGTACTGTGCTAACGATACGACCAACGCGCTCCCAAACGAATTTTCAAAATACGACGCGTTCGGAATGACAGTTTGATTTTTTAAATGATGTGGTTCTGGTTCGTACTGGCCGCCGCGGCCGCGGTGCTCTCAGGCGCGGATAGCGCGGGCGCCGGCGCCGCCCGCCTCGTCTGTTACGTGGAAAGCGCGCGCGCTAGCGACGGATTTTCCGAGTGCACACATCTCGTTTACGCAGGCGACGCGAGAGGAGACAAACTCGACGCTTTACTGAAGGACTACAGGAAGAGCAACCCCCGACTGAAAATTATACTGAGAGTATCCGAGGTTGATAAGGTAAGATACTTAAGAAATATTTCTGTACAGTTTTCCGCCTTAAAAATACTTTTCATTTAGAAATCATCCCACGTGCGGAAACGTTTAAGTATTACATAAAACTAATTACTTTTTACCGATTCGTAAATAACGCTTCCGACTCGTCTCGCCCATACTGATGAGCTCAAATTTATTCTTTTGTCAGAAGTAGGTATTCTATTGGCGTGGAAAGTGTACGGGCAGCACTAATTGAGCTGGTACCACGAGCGCATTGTGTCGTAATCATATGCTAATTGACGGACATGTTAACTACGGTTTGGGAAGTGGACCGTGCTTTATGTGAAGATCCGATATCCTCAGGATGAGTTATCTTCGTGCGTAGGGTTATAAAGATTAGTCGATCGATAAATGTAGAGAAAATGTTGCTTGTTATTTGTAGTAAGTATACAGAATAAAAATCACATTAAGTACATTTGCTTACAAGGTTTAATTCATTCCGAATTAACTCAAAGTTTCGTAATAAAAGTAGAACGTAGTTACCAAATTAAATTTCTTTGACTCACCGTAAAAATATCGGTGACAAAAAAAGAACGAATTCTATATTTGAACTGAAAATTGGCAATGTCTAGTCTACGACCCGAAAAGGCGCGAACACGTTCTATGAAAAATCCATAGACCACAAGTTGTTCGAGCGGAAACTTAAAAAGGTTTTGACACCGGTCCAGATTAGGTGTGGCCAATACTAAATCTATTAAATTATGTCCGTTCCCACGGTTCATATTACGTACTAGTAATGAATAATAAACGGTAGATGACATGATATCATTGTCACAATACCTGTTTATGATTTGTTTAGATATTAAGATAACTGAGTCATGTTGGTTTTTTTTTAAGCGACAAGTAGAGCTATCGATCATTGTACAATTATCAGATGACTGTGAGGGATCAATTTTTTTTTTACGTTAGTCGCTTTGAGCATTATGAAATACCTCACTTATCGTTGATCAATTGTTAAAATAGTCTCCAAAATCCATGTCGTGAGGCTAGGCTTACCTAATCCAGATTATTGTGATTTGGATTACATTTAGCTCTATGATAAGGAATTTATTTGTCCTCTTAGCTAGATGGTATAAGAACTTGCAAAAACAAAAACAAATATATGAGGAATATGTGTTATCTAACTATTATCATTATCACATTATTACCAGAAGACCAAGGTGTAAAGTGTAAAGTAGGTCATTCAAGGAATTTCTCTCCACCAAAATTCACAATACAATATAAAACAAGCTGCCATACATCTCACCCTGTCGGCAACATTACACATATTTATTACACCACCTTATGCAATTCACACGCGATTTCGAAGTTCTCGAGAACCTTAGTAAACATTGGTGTTACCATATACCAAAATAACTTGATTGACCTGTCAAGTGATATGGCCGATTTGACCTTACGCAAGTTTCAGTGAAATTACTCTTGTATGTGGAGCACGGAGCAGACGGCGCTCTTGGTATTACCAGCATTACGTGAAAACTGGTTGAGACGTTAAGGGTCAACTCACACCTCGACTCGACGCTCTACAGCCTTTTTATAATTGCGATACAATTTAAAACTCTGTTTACTACACATATAGGTACACATTTCAGTGAGAGAATGCGAATACAACCCGCAGAATTTAAAATTCGAATGGTGGCGTCGTACACGCGACAGAATCAGACAATCTGCACGTATTCGAGTATCGTTTACTTAGATTTACTCTGAGTCATTTCTAATTTGAATATGCATTATTTAAACGTCCGTTTATTATTTTCGCGGACACGCATTCTTTTTCAATTCCTTCTTTGAAATTCGATTTTGCTTACGAACGCATTCTCATTTTAAAAACCCTGTCTCTGAATATTATTTAACAACCTGTTTAGTAGGTAAAATTCTGAATATAGCCCAGGAAATAAAGACATTTGCTACGAAAAATGAACGAAAAATCCAAATTAAGTAATTTCACTGGAATTATGATCATTATAGTAGTAGTAATTTGTTGCCTGAAAATCCATGCAAATTTAATCACAGCAAAAAAAAAAATGGGATTGTCAAAGGGCCAAAAATCGGTCTTTTTGCTTAATTTTTGTAAAAGGAGATTGCCCATACACAGGCCCCTTATGAGGTATCGTGTCTGCGATTTCAATATTAACCAAAAATAGGATTTATATTTTGTGTTTTTTTCCATCCGTGTTCTTTACTTTTTATGTACAGACAACAACAGATCAGGTTTCTTTACTTGGACATTTTTATGCACCATATTGAATTGTAAAAAAGGTTCATTTCAAGAACAGAAACATCGTTATTTCTCGTGAACCCCACAAAATAAATAAAAACTGTTTTCTAATTATGAATATAACGTGTTTTTTCTACAATGTACAACCAAATTCATCAAGATACAACCATTTTTTCAAAGGGGCCCAAGTTCCCTTACAAAATGGGCATTCACCTTTTGATTTTACTGCAATTATTGTTCAGGGCAAGTTTATTCCTTATTCAATTGTGTATTTTATGCTAGTCCAAAAATCTTGTTATGCTCAAGAGAGCCGTTTAACATTCAAATTATCGTTTTCTGGTAAGTATTAATGTTTTGACAACAATATTATCTATTTTGGATACGTAAAATACGGCAAAAGAGAAAGTTAAAGGTACTGGAATATGGGTATACCAGTGTATTTCACTGACAAGTACTTCTTTAACTGGGACTACTTTTTACTTAAGGGTACACTTGTCGACGGCACGAACTATTTTATGCGCGGGGTTAAAATGCATTTTATATCAACCGACAACACGTGCGGAAGAGATAGATGCTGTGATGAGCAGAAGGAAGCTAGTTCGCGTACGAATACACACTTTTGCAAATTTGTAGCGAAATGGATAATGATTTAGGACGAAACCGAGCGCGCGAAATTTTATAAACAGACCTTTGGCAGTCTAGATATCATGAAAAAACGATCTATCTGTTCAAAATAAAATTATTTGCATTGTTGTACTACTAATCTATCCCTGTATGGAGGCCGTTTTGCAATTTTCCGTCTTCTTATGGTATTTATTCGCGCCCAAAAATGCGTTAAAATTAGTGTCGAAATGTGGAACTTTCGACGCTCATAACTTTCAAACATTTTCTTTATTTACTTTTTTGTTTCCATACAGGGCTAGATAATGATGAGACAAATTGATATCAATTTTCAATTTTGAACGTACATCATCAAACAGTGGAATAATCCCTAGACTACGTTTGTATGGAAGAATTTTCGACTAGTGTAACCTTAACTAGAATTTTTCGCAGATTGGCCTCTAACTTCCGTTATTTTTATAGACAATTTTGAACAAGAAGGTTCAAGGTTTTCTCGCTAATCAGTTCAGAGATTATTATGAATGAAACTGCCGATGTTTTAACTTTTCCAAACTTTTTTTTCACCGAGTTAAAAGATATCAATTCCCTCGTCACGTTTCTCCTTGCGTGGAAACATCACAGCTCGCAGTGTGTTGACGGGAGCGATGACGTCATAGTGCCGAGTGCCTTCTCACGTACGCGACCTCGGACGGTAGGCTGTCACTTGCATCTGCACTCTGCATCGGTGCATCGGTGTTATAAATGACGAAATTATGGCAGATCGGGTTTTAGATAAAGTTTGACTTTGTAGTGTCGTCTCTATTTAACCGCCGACGGAAAAAGAGTTAGAAAAGTTTGACGTGTGTTGCTGTGTATCTGTGTGTCTGTCTGTGGCATTATAACGCCTAAACGGATGAACCAATTTAGATTTAGACTTTGTCGAGAGTGTTCTTAGCTATGTTTGGTGAAAATCGGTTTAGCCGTTCAAAAGTTATGGGCTGTTTTCTGTTTGAAACGGAGTATTTTCGCAAGATATCGTGTCATAATTACGTGTTCGATAGATTGTTGATCGAAGCGTGTTTACTACTAGATAAATTATGTAGTTTAAAAAGTGTGAAATAAAAAGAAATGCCGGGGATTCTGGAAATTTTTAATTTTTACTTGTTTACTCTCAAATTGAGTTTTAGAAACGTCGGCCTAACCCACAGACTACTAAGAGATGCCTAACCCTAGACAATGTGATTATGTGGCATTCTATAGGAAGTGACGATTCTTAAAATTACAAAATGTATAGTATTGACATTGACAGCTCTACCAAAATGACACGTGGTTAATTCCATATAATTTTGAACTTTGATAGAATACCACTTCCTCTAGGAATAGAAAGGAGAAGGAGGATAGAAATGTTATTCATTATCTACGTCACAATCTTTTTCTATAGCGTTGTGTAGACCAAGTCTAGACTAAACTATAATAATGTTCAAACCCAACTTTGCCAGCAGAAGTTTTGAATAAAAAGGGGAAAGCAAAATGATAAAAGACGTGCAGGATGCCAAGAAGTTGTGAAACCTGATATGAGAGTCAATAATCTGAAGGATGTTAGTGCACTAGACCGAGCAAAGTCAAGATCACTGAAGCGGACATCCCTGTATGAGAATTTGACTTTGGCGATGATTCATTACCGGGAGGGTTGCTCATAATGCAACAGCTGATTAAAATTACGGTGACCGATTGCAAATTCGAGATCGCAAAGGGACCTATTACGAGGCAAGATACGGCGGCATCTTAACGTTCATTTAACTCCTTGTACATATAATTAAATAATTACCCTTCACCGTAATCGGATCCTCATATCATTAAGTTGAAAACTTGACTGATTACACGCATACTTTTAGATGAAAGAGAAATGTTGCCAATTGTATGCATGTAAAGTTCAGGAAAGCCAACTACGTCTAAGTATTTTCTTGCACATGATAGTGGACCGACAATTCCCCTATAAAGCACGCTTTCACTTCTCGAAGGCAAACTGGGAAAATTCTCTACCGATGAGGTTTTTTTTTTTCGAAACGAAAAGAAGAAGAAGAAGAGCCACTTATATCCAGCTAGAAATAGGGCCTCAATATAAAATAGACACCAAGGTTTTAAGCTTTTCATATGTTAGCAAAAACTGAACTAGGCACTGCTAATTCCACATTTAAAAGTGAAAATCGAAGCACATTGCAATTTAGAAACGTTGTATATGTGCAAATTATTCTTTTACTAGACATAAACGTAATCATGAGCGCTAGAATAAGAGCATATAATGATATAGGCAATAATTCATAAACATTAATTTGATTGATGCAATATTTAGACCGCACGATGGGCTTTAAAAGCTTCCTAATTTTGACTGCGAGGGTCAGGCACGTAGATCGATAGACATACTCGAATTATTGCTGATATTAGTAATTAAATCATGCTCCAATAACATCGAGGCTAATTACTCGTTATGTAAAAGTCGACACACGTCGGAAATATTGTTAAAAAGGCCACGGTTAAAGTAAGGGTATTAATTAACTATTAAATTCGATGACATCATGCATTGGTTTTGATGTGTGGGTAGATTTTGTCGGGCAATTTAGTGACAAAATGTTGTTGAATTTTTTTGTTATTTTGTAAACTATTTCAACTTTCATCTCGTAAAAGTTCTGTACTACTTATCCTACATTATTATATTCAATTTTAGCCTTTTTCTGTGGCTTCGTTGCTGTGTCCACTGGACATTGTCCACATCAGTAAAGTGTATTGGACATGCCACTGGAACCAGGCATATTTCTGGGATAAATCGCTCATCGTTCAAAAGTGCCGCTTAAGGTTACACTAGTCGACAAAAATGTTAAAATGCCTGCTATCTCATCCGACAACTCGTGCGAAAGAGATAGATGCTGTGATGAGCAGTAAGAAGCTAGTTCACGTACGAATTAGCACTTTTGCAAGTTTGTATCGAAATGGATGATGATTTAGGACGAAAACGAGCGCGCGAAATTTTATAAACAGACCTTTGGGAGTCTAGATATCATGAAAAAACGACTAAATTTCTTTTCAAAACAAAATTATTTGCATTGTTGAACTACTAATCTAACCCCGTATGGTGGCCGTTTTACAATTTTCCTTCTTGTTATGGTATTTATTGCCGCCTAAAGATGCTTTAAAATTCGTGTTGAAATATGGAACTTTCAATTTTTTTTCTTTTTTACTTTTTTGTTTCCATACAGGGCTAGATAATGAGACAAATTGATATTTTATTTTTATTTTGAACGTACATCATCAAACAGTGGAGTAATCCCTAGACTACGTTTGTATCGACTAGTGTAACCTTAATGGCCTAATTGAAATCAAGAAGTTTTGTTTTGATTAGATTTAATTTGATTTGAAAAAACAGGCATATGTGATTACCTGTCATTCTAACAAAGATTTATCTCTTCTTATCTTATATAGGCTCGCGCTTGACCACCATCTCACCTGATGGTAAGCGATGATGTGGTCGATGATGGAGCACGCTTGCCTAGATTTTTATTCATATTTGGATCAGTACTTCTAGAGACCTAAAAATCAACAAAAAAATTACCTGCACATAGTATTGGTTTAGATTATAATATTACTTAGCAATATAGAGCTTTCCGTCTTATTGGCTGCAATTAACATACTTGTATCAAGTACTTCATCCAGTTTTCTTGTTAAACAACTAGATACATTTTAATCGTTGTTTAAAATAACAACTATTCAGCCTTGTATTATAAGCATATAGTTTATGTTCAACCACACTATGGGCCTAACTATAATAATTATTTTTTATTTTCTCTTCCAAAATTAATTGAGATTCTTCAGATATTAACGAAGCTCTTCATTTACTCTTTTTACCCATCGCAGTTGGGACCACATAACAATGATAAATAAGATATAATCATGGCATCATGGTGTTTCTCCTTTCATCGCCTCTTTCCTTTCGCTTTGGGTTTCGATCGATAACCGATAGTAACGCTTTCATTAGTTATCTAAGGAGTTAAATACATAGCTTTTGTGTTAAGTAACCTGATGGTAAGGCCTAGTGATAAGTGTGGTTTGCGGTAAATGGTATTGTTACTTTTGTGTAAGAAGTAAAAGCTTTGTTTTCATAGCCTCTATGCTTTTATTGCGCTTACGTACGCTGTTGTTTGTTACTAACGCTGTCTTCAGTGTGCTTAGTGCGAGTTTTTTAACGTACTCACTCGTGATATCGTAAACGATCTCATATTTCAAAATGTATACAAAAAAAGAGGTTTTCCCTTGCCGTCACCAGACGGCGCTTATCCAGTTTCAATACAAATTGTAATTTACGTTAACGCGATTGAGCGTGAATAAAATCTTGCACCAAGGCCTCTGGTCAACTTACTTCGGGCACAGATAATATAATCTTCGGGGCAGCTCTATTAGGTATATTTAGTAGATTTTTTATCCATGGTAAGATTTTCTATTTTTGACCTGCTTTTATATACCTTTTTTTTTTGTAAGCGTATCAATGTTTATTTTGTATTATTGTTAGACTTGCACTTGACCACTATCTCACCTGATGGGTAAGCGATGATGTGGTCGACGATGAAGCATGCTTGCCTAGAAGAAACCTATTCACTCTTGACTTAAAGACTCCCAGGTTGTAGCTATCAGGAAATACAGACTCCCGCAGGGATTTCAACTCCTCTGTACGCATAATAAAAGTATTCCGAAAACATTTTATAAAATGAAGAAGTCTATTATGCGAAACGATAGCTGACTTGTAGTTTTAAAAACTCTCGCTCAGAACAGTGTGAAGAAATAAGAACTGTGTAGTGTAATTACTTCGAAAACTTTACAACCTCTGACGACCCTCATAAACTCCAATATTGATTACAATTCCCTTGAAACCATCTGTTACATTGTCTGCAGTTCCCAGCCCTGTATCGAATTTCCCACACTCTAATAACAATTGACGACCAAATAATGAATACCTTTACATCATTCATGTTTTATCATTCAACCAATTACTGTCTGACAGACAGTCAGACTCATTATAAGTGCTCGTTTAGTTTGGCAAATACTTATGTACCTGCTAACCTGTTAACCCTGTTTGAGTTAAACTCGATCAGATTATACGGCCCACAAGTCTTTATCATCTGAAATGGCCTCCAATTTGGAGTTTTCCCTCGAATTAGGTAGAAGGATGCTCTTCGCAAGATAGCTGGTAACAGCTGGATGTCGCAGCAATTGAACGATGTTAAAGGCCTATGTCTAGCACTGGTCTGCATCTCGACAAGAGGCCTTAGAGAATGTGGTTTTTTATCAGCGTCAATTGAATGATTTCGTAAAGACCAAAAGTTATAGATGTGATAGACGCGCTACCGAATATATTATGCGCCTATGTCACTTTGCTAATGGTTTGCAAAAGTATTTTTAGTATCGTCCATAATTCCTCAAATATTTGTCTTTACGCACAGAACGATCAGTGTGGCAGGGAGGACTATGGCCAGCAGTGGACGTTTTCCGGCTGAAATGATGATGATGATTTGTCTTTGATTAATAGTTTAGTCATGTGTGCTTGTTTGGCCTGTATAACGATTAATAAATCGATCGACATAGGTGTCGATGCGGTGGGCGTTCTAGTTGACTTGTCAATGTCGAATGGAGCCAGTGATTTGCTACTGTCGCGCCTACTTGCAACAGTTACTGGTCTTGTTTGGTTGCTCATTAATTATGGTCACGATTGAGGATATAGTTTAAAAGTGTTTTTAGATATTGATGTAGGTGCTTCGATATTGATTGAAGTGTAGCTAGGTGTTCTAAAATTGATCTATTTTCAATTTCAGATAAATGAGACAAATGACAAATCAAAATGAAGGGTTTTAAGAGGTAATAACAAAAATATATACCACTTATATGTTTAAAAGTAATAAAAACATATAAGTGTAAAAAAAAGATAACTAAAAAGTTTAGGGGGTCAGCCAATTCGCGAATATGTATCCTCCGACTGCACAGCATATTTTTTTCTTGTTTACAGCTTTTTAGTTCACTTCTTAAGCAATCGGGTTTAAGATTTTTAAATTAACTTTATTTTTTGTGTCTATTTCTTAAAATCTATTAATGTAGGTATTATAATATTTGTGTAGGTCTGTGCAATACTTGTTGTTGCTAAAACAACTTCAATACACAACCTTATTTGTACCAGTTATCATGATTACATATCGCATTGTTGTATATCTACATTCGTTTATCATCCGTGCGAGCTTGCAATCTCGTTCTTTCATTCGTGAATGTCAGAATGAATCATAGCTACACTTACGCCGTTCTTGACCTTGGCATGACAGAACGGGTCAAGGGCGCAATATTGTTATTGACTATTGTCAATTTTGACAGCTATGTCAACTTTTGAGTTTGGAATGCAGAAAGCGCGCGGTGACAACCAGTCTTATCTCATTCTTTGCATGATTTGCAGATTTATAACTGGGTTCAGGGTTGCTAAAATGTTTTGCAATTTTGTTTGCCAAGTGGTAAGACCAGTTGTCACCAGGTCCAGGTCACAACCAATGTTGAGCCGAAGGAAGGCAAGGTTTTTCTCACGATATTTTCCTTTAAGAACTTAAACGGTTTCTTGAGGATTCCTCGAATATTTTATGTGTGGCATTACATACATAGGTAGGTACTTAATTGAGCTTCGGACATCATGACGGCTTTTCCTTGAGGGCTTCTAGACAACAGACGTATCGTGATCGTGACAATGAGACAACCTTTTTTACAAAATTGTCTTACAGATATATTATTATTAGCCGTAATTCTTTTTAATAAAAAATAATTATTGGATTGTCGCGCCGCGCCTGTCTGCGGTCGCTTTTGCTTTCACACGTCTCAGGCTGCCTTCAGTATAAAATGCAGGCTATGAATACTTATTGAATATCAGTTTTCTTTTTCGTTTTGTTGTTTGGTTATCGCGCACACATTTACGGATATCTTTCAAGAGTGCACAGTATTTAAATTAAATTGCACAAAGCCTAGATCCCGTCGAGCTGGTATTACCTACAGATGACATCATAGGTAAACAGGACACTTTGGTAAGCGCCAAAAGTCGTTGAGCCGAGTGAAATAATATTGTAATGTTTCGAATACAAATAGCTTATGTACAAAGGGATAGAATATCATTTGTTTCGTTTTAATTTACTGTTCATGTTTTCTCCATATTAGGTAAAATTGCGGTGTGAGAATCTTTGGTTTTCCAAGCACGTTCTTTTGAGCTACGCACAGGGAATTTTAGTCAATTATGTAAGCGTATGTAATAAATATGGTCTCAATATTCCCAATGATTAAGACATACAAATTGTCAAGTTGTCCCATGTCGGATTAAAATAAGACCTACAAAATGTCTGGTAGGAATAAGTTTTCATATTGGAATAAGTTTTAAAATATTAGATGCGATGATATTATCCTAAATGTACCTCTTCAACGCGATAAATTCTATAGATAAAATAGATTAACTTGTCAGTGTTCTAGTAAATATCGTGTAACGTGCGAATTTCCGAGATCGATACTATTTACGATAAGAGAAGTTGCATCTATCCTTTCGCTTTCAATGGCCTGTTTTAAACTAGAACACCGAGGTCTATGCTTTTCGCTACCAATGTACTTACCCTCAGACTTAAATCTAACTAGACAACGCAAGTCCCTCCATCTGATGAAAACCAAGCGTGACACTTTTTCACACACAATTTAAAAACAATTTTAATTAACAATAAAATAAAAAAAAATCCAATGTCTCGGCCGACTTTTTCTATACAGTCTTTACAGCTCAATATGGTATAAATATACCTATATATATATTTCTAGATTCCGGTGGATTTCCGGTGCTGATAATGCTAAATGAAAAGCTCAAATTACGATCATTGATCGTAATTTTACTCCATTTTTTGACACGCGAAGTACATACAAACACATCATCTACCTAATTAGATTTATATCTGTGTTACTTCCCATTACATCAGCTGGTCAAAATTTCGAAGTTAGCCATGGTATTTTTCTTTTTCATGAATATAATATATCGACTGTCTTTGCTGTTATAATAGAATTTGCAATTCTTACGTTACTGTGACCTCTGCTGTTGTCTACCGTAACTGCAAAACATCTGTAGCTCGAACAGTCATTTGTCAACTACACGCCTTTTGTTTTAAAAAGAAAACAGCAAGCCTTGTCGCGATTGCTTCCTCTAATGTTGACATTTCGCAGACTGAGGGCTTAATAGGGTCCTAATTATCGCCGTTAAAGATAACTTAACAAACTATTAACTTAGCGACCTTAGTAGGTACGTAATGTTTTGCAAGGTGTAATTTTTCACTTTGTTTGGAAAATGACACCTTGCAAAATGGCAATTAGGGGGTATTATGGGCCAATGTGGGGTAATATGGCCACGGTACTTACTTGTTATTGAATCGTAAATTGAACCTTATTTAAATAACATAACGCCTGTATTCCCGAAAGGGTTACGCAGAGGGGAATTTAGAACATTTCGCAAGTTACCTATGTTTAAGGTTGCCCTAGTCGATAATTCTTCCATACAAACGTAGTCTGGCGATCATTATTTTTGGTATTGCCAAATTATTGGACGCTTTCAATGGTGAAGGCATTCTTTTCTGTAGAGTGTTTAGGCTATACCTAATTATTTAAAGAGTATTTGTTGCAACTCTTTCATGGGGTCAAACCCTTTGCCTTGGCGAATTCACTTTCGCAATTAGGCTACCGGGAATTGAACCCAAGGCCTCATGGCCAACAGAAGCATCTGTTTAACTTTCCAGGTAAAAAGGAACAAGATATAGACTAGTCAATCTTGTGCAGTGAAGATTGTCAGTCAAGTGAGGTGTGATAGTAACTTAACACCAGTGGCATGCTGCTAGCCAGGATACTGTTACCAACATGTGACGCTGCTAATTGCAGCCATGTGCTACCTGGGGCAGGCGGTAGGCATTGCATTGTTTATTTTGTGAGCTGTCTAGGATTACAGGAATGTATAGGAAATTAGTTTAGCTAGGCTTGGTAGGCTTCAGTTACCAACATCAATTGCATCGAAGCAAGAGTGTGTTACTAACTATAGATCCCGCCAATAGTAATTGTCTTATAAGATAACGATTCATCGATCAAGAAGATAGGTGGCTGGGTTTTGTAGCGCGTCTTCATCGACTGCTAGGTAAGTAGGTATAGCTTTTAAAAAAACCGGCCAAGTGCGAGTCGGACTCGCGCACGAAGGTGTACCTCCACAACAATGAGTAGCATAAGCTGCCAAAATAAAACAACCATAAGCAAACAAGGTTGTTTTTAGGGTTCCGTACCCAAAGGGTAAAAACGGGACCCTATTACTAAGACTCCGCGATTCGTCTGTATGTCTGTCTGTCCGTCTGGCACCGGTCTGTAACCGTGATAGCTAGACAGTTGAAATTTTCGCAGATGATGTATTTCTGTTGCCGCTATAACAACAAATACTAAAAACAGAATAAAATAAATATTTAAGTGGGGCTCCCATACAGCAAACGTGTTTGTTTTTGCCGTTTTTTGTGATAGTGGTACGGAACTCTTCGTGCGCGAGTCCGGCTCGCACTTGGCCGGTTTTTAATATATAATATGTAGGTAAACTGTACGATTTCTATTCGACGGAGTCCCGCTAGGCATGGCCCGTATTTCTGTCTACAGGGTTTAAAGTAACCTAACATGAATGAGATGACGGGAGCAGAATTCGCTTGATTTGCTCGCTCACTTCAGCTTCTGTCATCTCCTTCGAACCTAACCTTACCGTGTCGGGGTGCCGTAAGCTCCCGAGCTCGCTTCGCTCGTTCTTTGACTAAATCCTTGACCATAACACAGATAATATAATACTAGCATACAGGTGCCTCATATCCCATACAAAAAAACCGTGCCGACGTAACTAGCGTTTTTCACCTGATTATACCGATTTTTTTTTGTAAATCGATCGCGTTCGGTTCCGTTCCACGGCGATAGATAGATCACAATCAATATCCGTGGAACGGAACGGAACGGAACCGAATGCGATCGATGTACAAAAAAATAATTAGAATAATCAGTATAGAACGTCGGCACGGTTTCTTTGTATGGGATGAGACACCACTGCTGACCATAATTATCGAATTGCCCACATATATTTATCACATATATAGAAGTATATATAGAAAAAGAAGAAGAAGTATATATGAAGAAGAAGTGTATAGTAGAAGTTTATATGTATGAAGTTTAAATCAGTATTCATTACATTGTCCGGGCATTATACATAGTGCACTGATTAATCACTTGGTCTAAGACATATCTACGTATTTGTCGGCTATAAATCTCAGCCAATACCTCAATTAAATTTTCAATAACCATTCGCAAAGATTAATTGCACCCCACATATTCACGGTGTATGCAAATCATGTGCAGATAAACTAAAATTTAATGCAAGGATCAGTGAAAGGCTCGTAGTATTAAACCGGTCACGATTGCCTTCCATTAGCGGATCGGCCCGACATTGAAACATTAACTTATCTAGTTCATTTGTGGGCTGTTTTTATTCGTATGTACGACCTTTATCATCTAGCTGATTGGGGTTGTGAGAATATTTAGAATTAAAATTATGAAGGTGTGGTCAACAAGGTTGGATATTGGCATAACGGTTTACCTTTGCTTTGTGATTTTTGTCATTGGTTCGCTGTCAAAAATTGAGGCTAGCTTTTTCGTTTCACTTATAACTTAATCAAAATGATAAATGAAGATGCTGATGCAAATGCGTACGAAACAGTTTATTATGATTTATGATCTGCGAATTTATGTGTGGGCCAAACACTCAGAGCTTTAAGTTTCCACTTATCATATCAAAGTCACGTCATTGCTTCACAATTTATTTTGACAGCCATGTTACGAACAATTTTTGTCAATAGCCTGACAGATATAGGGTAAATAAACGTCGATAAATCGTAAAATTAATGGACCCTAGAGTTGTGCAAGCCGATGTGGTCTCGATACTGGTGCAGGCGCAAGTCTGTAGGCCGCAAGTGTTTCATTTTATTTGTTTTATGGGGTATTACGCAATTATGACCGACATTAAGGTCTTATCTGGTTTTAAAATTGACTCATACCCACGTGAGTTTTTTAACACTCGTTCATTGCTTGTTTGAGGATAACTTGTTTGAGTAGGTATTATTTCATGGTTGTACTCATGGTCACGTCACCGATATCAATAATTAATAGCCTAAACAAGTACCTTTCCATTTCACAATTAAAACTGATAACCACGTCAAGTGTAAAGATTGTTACTTAGTTTATAAGTCTGTCCAAAACGTCTTCTTTATTCCCCTCTTCTTGTCCCAAATTAAATAAGGTCCAATATTGTAATACAATATTTTTTATTGGAATACATATAGAAGTTTGCAATAATTAAACTGTCGCGATTTTGAAACATTTTGCAAATTATTGCACGATATTACGTGATCATAAACTTGAATCTTTGATCGTAAAGATATTATAACTGTATAAATAAGTATATTACGTTTGATTATAATCTAAACACTATTAATAGACAGTAATAATTATTTATAGCTTAATATCGGATCTAAATTAATCTTTATCTAGTTTTTATTTTATTTTTTTTACCTTTGTATGGATTCTTTTACCGATTGTGAATGTGTGAACATTGTAGGCTTTCTAGATGATTGTTAACATTTGTTAACTTTTTATTTCGTACATATTTTTTTTTTGTTTGTTTTTTTTTTTAATTTCTTACGACTTATTGTCGGGCCTACGTTGTCCCCCCATATCCAAGTACTAATGCTGTAACATGGAAATATTGTAAACACAAAAAAAATTAAAAGAGTAACCATGGAGTTTCTTGCCGGTTCTTCTCCATAGGAAACGACTAACCCGAACCGTGCACCTTTTGTCGACGTTTTATAAGTGCCCATGTAGGCCTATGTAAAATAAAAATATTTGATTTTATTTTATTTATTTGATTTTTTATTTGATTCTAGAATGTAGTTCACACATTGCGTGGTCCATATATTAAAACAATGCATATTCATACGGGCATAAATCAAAGACTTTATGCGCAAGAGCACAATACGTAATATCGACCGCGCCATGTGCAAGTGCCCTTTCGATTTGTAGAGTTGTTGTGGAATAATGTTGTTATACATAATATTGATAATACATTTGTTTGATAATACCTACTATTATACCGGTGACTTGGCTGCGCTAGCGGTTGTGCAGATAATAATATAGAAGTTACCTATAAATAATAACAGGACTATGTATAAAAAAAAATCCTGTTCTATTGAATGATCAAGAAAGATTGAATTTTGCCATTATGAAGGCATGCTGAAATGTAACTTTTACTGGTGGTTAAATTGTCATTTTTTTATGGTCTATAGGCTCGCACTTGACCACTATCTCACCTGATGGTAAGCGATGATGTGGCGACAGTGAAGCACGCTTGCCTAGAAAAAACCCATTCACTCTTGACTTAAAGACCCCTAGATTGTAGCTATCGGGAAACACAGACTCCGGCAGGGAATTCCGCTCCTTAGCTGTCCGCATAATTAAAGTGTCCCCAAAACGTTTTGTGCGTATGGGTGGACAGAAAGTAGCATAAATAGTGTACAAAGACCTACCAGAACAATAAAGTATCGAAAATATATATATATAGGTATATATTTCTTGGGTCAACAGGAAAACATCGGGAGGAAACCGGCATGTCCTAGATCCAAAAATTCGAATACACATGTGGCATTCACACACCCGCGTGTAGTAAGGACCATTCCCTCTCTTACAGAGAGGAGGTCTGTGTCCCAACAGTGGGAATATTAAAAGGCTGATGATGATGATGATGATTTCTTGGGTCTTGGCCTTTATTTTCAGGTTATTCGGTGTACGTCAGTGAACGGAAATAAACATGGAAGCATTACTTCGAAGGAACTTAACGCGCATCCTGACACAAAATCCCAAACAAAGTCACACATCGAAACCCCGCAACTGATTCGCCAAACTAGCCAAAGTACACAAACAATATTATTACAACTCATGATGCACAGTAAAAAATAGACCTTATTTACTTAAGTTTTGGGTTTAAATTACCATCTAACGTATAGGCCGCTAACGACATTTCTACGACGCCACTGCGTCCACCAATCGCGTCGCCCGGGATTCTTTATGCAATATGGTGCAACGCAATTATTAATTATGATAGTGATGGTATTAAAGTAATATGAAAGAAAATATAGAAGCATAAATAAACGTGTGTGATCAGGTTACCACCGTCAGGAACAAAGTTCCTTCTCACGTATGATTTAAACAAAAACATTTTTTTTTATTTTTGCGATCTTGGATTATTTTAGCCTCACAATCGACTTTAGCATCCTCGAAAACTAAACCCATGATGAAAAATATGAAAGATTTCGCAGCTGCCATTTTGGATTTATATTTTGACCAAATTCGAAAGAAGGATATCGCATAGAAGTATGAACGCTTTTTCGCGTGATGATTTCTACCAGTCAAATCCTACGGCAATTCGTGTTAAAGAACCATCTTTTATTGTATTAAAAATATATCTTTTTGGAACGGTCAAAAATATATTAGAAAAGATAAAGATACAGCAACGATATCTATTTTCTCCATGCTGTTAAAGGAACTTTTATGTACCTACAATAACTTGGTATATTTTGCATAGTGCCGTCCCCATAGAAAAAAAAATGGCGTGTATTGTTCCTTAGGTTGTAATCAAATTATATTTGCCATTATTGTCAGGTAAAAAAGTTAATTGTTTGGTTGGCATAACATCATCCCTATAGATTTCGTGGCATACTTCATTTTTTATAGAAATATGAATAGCGATGTATTTACACGTGAAATATAATTCCAACATTCTTGTTATGCAAATGTGATTTATTCATGCACCGCTTCACTGCACAAGAAGGCATTTTTAAATAATTAACACGCGAAAAACAGTAAATATTAGTCGACCGCCGCTGTTGCCTACTGCGGACGAACTAAAAGCGTGAGCGGCACGATCGGTAAGCCCCGCCCACCGGGGCACAATTTGCGTTGGGTCATTTTTTAAACCTAGGAATGCTTCCATGTTTATTTCCGTTCACTGGTGTACGTACTATAATCCCCGGCACGTAAGTTGGCAAGAGTCGTTAGATACGCAGAAGTCGTTTTTAGGTATCTTTGGTAGTGAAGCGGGGTGCGGGAAACGTTTAGGACCGTTCCGAGCGCGCGATTGGCTGGTCAGTTGACACAAGGAACGACTGACCAATCGCGTCGCATCCACGTTCCGTTCGCTCTATATAGTGGTTGGTCAGTTCGCGGAATATGCGCGAACTTACCCCCACTATGCCAAAACCTCGCCAACTTACGTGCCGGGCACTGGAGGGTGACCATAATAAGCTCTAGAGCGGTACCAATTTGAGATCGAATAAGGGACAGATGTATCTGACTTGTATACATCTGTCACTTACTCGATATGAAATTGATACCGCTCTAAGAGCTTATGGTCACCCCCCTGTAATTATATTAAAACTTGACTATAACCGTCATCGTTTAGCAAATAAATAGCCCGTATCAATCTTACGCACAGCTATACTATTGCTATTTAAATTTATTCAAACGATTTCGGTCCTCATAAATTCAGCTCCAAGCCTCCAAACTGCAATAAACTACAACACTTATTAAATAAACGGTGTGTATGATAATGACAGAACGAGATCTATTCACACCTAATGTCAGTATGCACATAAATTACAAACTCCATTCACTATAGGCCTTATTACCCCGTGCATAGAGGCCATATTACCTGCCAAGCGGCCCATATTACCCTTTCACACTGATTATGCTGCAATTAGTTACAATGTCATTGGCGTTGTTTATGCTCCGGTAAGTGCTAGTATGAGATGACAAAATGTTAATGCATAATCCTGCCACAGATAATATAATGCTAGTATACAGATGCCTCATCCCTACAAAGAAACCGTTCCGACGTAACTAGCGTTTTTCGTCTGATTAAGATGATTATTATAATTACTTCGATCGCGTTCGGTTCCGATCCAAATTTGAAAATCGAGTGGCATTCCTCAGAAATTTAAAACCGCGCCATCTATTGGACTCACTTTTAAATAATCTTTGAAATGTGAATTAAGCCCAATATTCCATAATTTTGTGCTTAGGCGAGTTGATTAAAAAAGAAATTACTATTTTTATGATCAATTCTAGAAAAAGGTAAATTTTATTAACTTTAAAACTTTCGCGTTTCATAATTGAAAAAAAGAGACGAAGTCTACCCGGGACCACGGTCGTAGCAACACGGCCGAAACGTAGGGTTAAATAGGTAAATAAATAATCGAAATCATCGCGTTAAATTCCCGTGATATATTGTTTTTCAATGTTAATTTTACACACAATTCAATAACAAATCGATCATATAGCGCCATCTAGTGACATTTATTTGAACCGAATTTTCTTTGTTAGCGCTGGGACCCTGTGATACTGCTAAGATGATTCTAGGATTCGTGCAATAATCGTTAGGAAACCTGTACTTGTAGTTTATATACGTTCGGAATCGCCATCTCGTCTTGAACAAGCGAGGTGATCAATGATTGTGCCTTCTCTCTATGAGAAGAGGATTTTGCCCTGCAGTGGGACACTTACAGGCTTGTATGTATGTATGTATGGTTTTGGTGCTGCAAAGTCTGAAGTTGTTATGTCAAGAACATTACGTTACAAAGCTTAATCAAATCGAAAATATTAATAGAATGAATGCAGTTTATGTTATAAGTTGTTATTAGGTCACTGGGCAAAAGGTGAACGTACCTACTTCTAATAAATGCCTTAAAATAAATAAGAAAACTAACAAACGTTTTTAGAGGGATCGTAAACTTTGTTTGATTTGCAGTTAAATAGGAATGTAATATTTGTAATTGAAAACTTCTTATTGTGTTGGATAGTCCATGTATCGAGGAAGGTTATAGGCTATATAACATCACGCTAGGACCAATAGGAGCGCAGCATAAATGAAAAATGTTGCAAAAACGGGCAAAAATATTCCTTTTTGAGAGCTTCTGTTGCGTGTACAGCGTAAACGGTTTAAGCACAGGGTTTAAGTTACGCAACAATAATGTATTTAGGGTAGGTAGGGTCGATGGGTTGAAAGGTAGCCAGTTGACGGGAGCGAAGCCGCGTGGGACAGCTAGCACTTAATAAAGAAGAAATTTGTACATTTGTTTGTAAAGAGTAATCACTTGAAAGACTGTTCCGTTTACAAGCATTATTCAGCAGATAGGAAACTATACTATCGCTAAATGATTGTTGAACTTTTTATCCCGAAAAAATAACGGGTTCTCTAGGGTTGGCCACGCAAGCGAAGTCGCGGGTAAACGCTAGTCTAAAACGTTCATTTATAACCCAGTTTCTAAGCAAGAAATTATAGGCAGACTTGAGCATTGCCTAATTTGATCACTTTAGGCACCTGCGAAGGCGTTACTTATTTCCTAAGCCTAATACTTTAAATTAATATCAGCCATTTAAATATTAATAAAATGTCAACTAGTTTGGAGTGATTGATCAACCCGTTTCGAGCTTTAGGCCTGTCTACTATTTGATTGATCAATATTTTGCTTCATAGTGTTCTAGATCTATCATTTCGCACATAACTTGCGAAATTTTTATGTGAACTCTTATGAGCAATAAAAATAATCTATTACATTTTATTTATTACTAGTTTGTCCTTTGGTAATAGATTCCTAAATGGTATTTATAATAAGATAAGTTTAATTAAAGAAATAAATAAAAATCTGACCAAAATAGATTTATTATCTAAATAGTGATTAAAGAAGATCAGCCTACCGTAATAAGTCTTTAAATTGCTTTTTATAACGTTGATTTCATTGATCGATAGTAGCTTTTTATAGACTTCATTAATAGGTTAGTTTTACTACCCGTGAAATCATGAATCTTAATCATATTGCAGACTGCGAATAGCAATTAGTTTAAAAAACTAATTCTGAATGTTGCGACCGTTACCTTCATATTTTTTTACTCTGTGGTCAGACTCAAATAACCGGCCAAGTACGAGTTGGACCCGTGTACCGAGGGTTCCGTATAAACAGTTACATTCACCAAAATATTTATATTCACTGTCTGCGACCATTGTTCGGGCAGATACAAGCACTGTGTCTTACAAATGTAGGGTGGTTTAACCCTCCAGCATCGCTTGCTGCCCACTTGTTATTGCCACTTCTGAGTTTATAGGCTAAAAATAAGAAAACCATAGATAAAATATTGCAATTTCAATGCCAGTAACAGGATTTTAGATAGCTTTTTTATAATCTAGTGAATATATATGTATAATAATTACTATTTCAAAATAAACATTAGATTATTTCCTTCGATGTCATTATAATGTTTGTATGCTAGTGCCTTTCAATATGATTTTCTGGGCATTTGATCACGAAGCTAAGGCAGACATTCTCTTAAAGTGCCAATAACTGGTTATCTCACCCTACTTGTTGCTATGAGTGCAGATGTGAGGTTTCGTCAGGCGTTCCAGAGAAAAAGTCAGACAACGAAGTGATCCTATAAGGGTTCATTTTTTCCTTTTAAGGAACGGAACCCTAAAAATACTATGTATATCTAAAAAAAGTCTACAAGACAAATGAAGAGCACAACAATATTCTCAAACAAGTTATTCGTGAAACAAATGACTATCCAGAAGTCATTACCAAGTCGTTACTAAAGGACAATGCTTGACCACTGGACCAGTGTGTTCATCGGTAACAGATGACGAACATTGTACAATTGAACTGTGACATCATTTATGATTTGTTCATGGTAATTTACACCAAGACTTTGTTTTAAGATTAGTGACAGACCATTGTACATAGGATAGGTACATAGGTATGACGATTCAAATCCGGGTAGTATTATATTATCTGTGTCCGGGTTCATTTTGTAAACTGAACTGATTTCAATAATCTCGGAGTCTTCATTAGATTCGCTTAGATTACTGTTTTTTTTTGTGATTTTGTGGAACTATTAATTACTAAAATTAGCATTGACATACATTCTAATGATAGACAAGAACATTCATAAAAAAAATGTTCAAATGCTGATAAGATAAAACAAAAGTTCGCTGCAGCGATAAAATACTTATGTTATCTAATCAAACTATTAAAACATGCAGCGCCAGTTTATCAAAACGTCGTAAGCGCATGAAATCCATGTCGCGTACGCGTTTCATTCAACATAGTTTAAAGTAAGGTGTACGGATTGCAGTACAGCTCAGTCGAACATAGTGAGTGTTAGTATCGCCAAATATATAGTAGTGCGTAGTACATATATATCGATAGAAATAAGCAAATGTTTTGCGAACAGAGAATGACAATTAATTTGCAGATTCCAGTCAAAGCAACTGACTATCAGTTTTACAGGCAGCGACTACCTTTTTCATCTCTACAACCCTATGGGGTAAAACGATATCCCTTGGGCATAAAACGGCTACAGGAGATGAAAACGAAATGAAATAATATATTGTGTCATTACCGACATAGCCCGAAGAATTGCGAAACATAATTGGCAGTGGGCAGGACACATTGCTCGCAGAACGGATGGCCGTTGGGGCCGAAAAGTTCTGGAATGGCGACTGCGAACCGGAAGATGATACGTTGGAAGGCCTCCCACAAGGTGGACCGATGACCTGGTTAAGGTTGCGGGAATGCGTTGGATGCGAGACGCACGGGATCGGTAAATGCGGCGACGCCTGGAGGAGGCCAAGTCCAGCAGTAGACGTCTTCGGCTGAAATGATGATGATGATGATGATTGTGTCATTTAGGAGTCCCATGCACTGTTCTTCTTTAGTAGAATAACTAATCAAATACTGTGCACGACACCTTTAAAACACTGGGTGCATGTAGTGGGTGAGGCGACCTGACACCGAGCCAATCACAATCAAGTAGGATTTTTGAGTAAATGTATGGAGATGAACTTCTTTTATTTATATTACCTTTGTTTACATACTTATAACCATTCCTTCACTGTATTAAGATGTATTCGAGTCTATATTTTCATATTATAATATTTATATTGTGAGATCTTACCTCTACGACGCATAAAATAAGAATAAGGTTTTCCGATGGTACCATTTGTTTTTATAGTAGTGAGGCGGGGGGCGGTGTCATATAAATATGCCCGTCACCTTTGACCGCGTGCCATTCCGTGATGAAACGTCGTAGAGGGTTGATCGATAAGTTATAGTAAATATAATGTAATAAACCATAGTATTATTAAAGACTCGCCAGCTCAAGGCATTTGTAAAAAATCTTATAGTAAATAAACATATCGGGGGTGAGGAAATGGTCCACTGGCCAGCATTTTCGATTTAGTATAAAAGAGGTGGCACTGTTTGCACAATGTGTCAGTCAGTTTACAGTACTATACAAGTAAAGAAGTCTATGTACATAAAGAAAGCCAGCTCCCGAGTAATTTCCTCGCCGCCGTTTGCCTCCATATCAATTTTCTTCGCGTTTTATTGACGGAGTTAAGGCGATCCTTAACATTATTGGTCCTTCGAGCCGGATGAAAAAGTGACTAGAAAATGGTACTAACGCGAAGTAAAGACGGAGAACAAGCGAAACGTCGACAGGAAGAGCTTAATGCACATAGGGCCGCTGAAGAGGCCGCGACTTCAAAATCACCTAAAAGTGGCACGTCGAACACCGCTACCGAGACGTCGGGTACTAGCAGCGGAACTAGTGATTCAACGACCACCAAGGCGAACTCTTCGACTGAAACTGAAGATACCAATGCTGCGTCCCAGAAGGATCAGACCTCGCAGCGCATTTTGAAACCTGCAGACGCGCGGTCACGTCGCTCCGTAGCCTCCCGCAAGAGACTCCTCGCGGAGTTAGAGGCGAAAGAGCGACTAGCCGAGCTCAAACTCAAGCAAGCGCAGATGCAAGCTCAAATAGAGCTACAGGAAATACGGGTTCAACGACTTCAAGCAGAAGCCGACGCCTCAGATGATGAAGAAGAAGAATTAGATGATGACCTGGCTTCAGTTCGCATCAGCACTTGGTTGAAAGACACCGAGACGGACTGCCCACAGCCAGCAAACATAGAAACACATCAGGTAGAGGCCAAGAAAATGAAAGAAGTGCCCGTTGAAATTAAGAAGATGCAAGAAGATACATCGAAATTGAACCAGTCATTGATAGATGTTTCAACCCTAGCCGCCGCGTTATCCCAAGCGGTGAGGAGCACGAGGGAACCACCAAGGTATATTCAAGAGCTGCCACTATTCAATGGAAGCAGCGCAGACTGGCTCAGTTTCAAGGCAGCATATGAAGAAACACACAAGTACTTCACGTCAAATGAAAACACAGCACGCATACGTCGAAGCCTGCGTGGTACTGCAAAGGAAGCTGTTGGTTGCCTACTATTAAACCAACCAGATCCTGGAGTCGTCATAGAAGCACTAGCAAGAAGATTTGGAAGACCTGAAGCACTAATTCACGTCGAAATGGAGAAGCTGAAGTCATTGAGTCGAGTCACTGACAATCCACGTGACTTGTGCATCTTCGCTGGGAGAATAGCAAACATAGTGGGCACAGTTGAAGCATTGAAGAGAACACAATACTTACACAATCCTGAGATGGCAAGAATAATCACTGAGAAGCTCACTCCTATTTTGAAGAACAAGTGGTACGACTACGCAGCCATTAAGAAAGAAGACGTCCCAGAATTAAAGAAGATATCTACATTCCTGAATGAAGAAGCCGACAAGTGTGGCGCCTATGCCTTACCTGAGCTGGCTAGCGATGAACCTTGGGAAAAAGAAAGAAGAAACAGAAAAGTGGAACGCACATTCACCACTGGGAAGAGAACAATGTCAGAAGATCAATGTCCTCAGTGCAAGCAAGACCATAAGCTAACAGACTGCAAGAAATTCTCCGCTCTCGACACTAATGCAAGATGGGAAGTTGCTAAGAAGAATAACATCTGCTATCGCTGTCTTCGAAGCAAACACCGACGACTTCAATGCAAGGCACCACCGTGTGGACGACATGGGTGTACCATGAGACATCATAAGCTGCTGCATCACGACAAGGAACAGATCAGCATGGATGACTCAGAAAAGAAAGAGATGACAACACCTGCAATAGAAGTCATATCAGCAACGAAACCAGGCGACCATCGACGTGCGTACCTGAAGATAGCACCCGTCATATTAAGGGGGCCGCTCACCAGCATTGAAACATATGCACTACTGGATGAAGGAAGTACAGTCACCCTGCTGGATGCTTCAATAGCTGACGTAATCGGAGCAGACGGCCCTGAAAACACAATGTGTATTCAAGGTTTCAGCAACGAGATGAAGTATGAAAACAGCAAGCTCGTCAACCTCAGTATAAAAGGAAAATACGCGGAGGAAGAATACAACATAGAAGCCGCGCGGACTGTCAATCGAATGAGCTTCACACCTGAATCAATATACGATCGGCACTTAGAAGATTGCGAACATCTGATCAACATCAAGGATCAGATTACATATCAGCACGCTTCACCGAAGTTGTTAATCGGACAAGACAACTGGCATCTCATCGTGTCAAGAAAGCTCCACACCGGTCGTCGTAACCAACCAGTCGCTTCCTACACTCAACTCGGCTGGGTTCTTCATGGCTGTCATAGTTCGCTCACAGCCAAGATAAACTTCTGCGGGAAACTCCAGTGCAAAGATGAAGAACATTCTATTGAAGAGCTGGTCAAGAATAATTGCAAACTCGAGTCATTATGCGTCGAGCCGCGAAAACCAAGAGAAGATCCAGAGCAACGAGCCCTTGAAATCCTAGAAGAGACTAGCAAGCGTCTGCCGGAAGAAAAATTCGAAACCGGTCTTCCATGGAAGGAGAAGAACTATCAGATTCCGAACAACTACAAAGAAGCCGAACGACGCCTGCGTTCCCTAGAAAACAGACTGGACAGAAACGAAGACTTCAAATCAAAGTATGAAGGAAGAATGGAGAACCTGTTCCAGTGGGGGTACGCAGAAACAGCTGCCATACCAGAATCAAAGGGAAGAACATGGTACCTGCCACATTTTCCAGTTACCAATCCAGCGAAGCCGCATAAGCCACCTTGGTGGACTAAGAAGAAAACAGCAGCCACGCAAACCAGGAAAGATATGCCTCATAACGCTCGTCGCTACCTCAAACTGCCCACTTCACATATATTCAAAGCAGAACAACTGTGGGTTCGAGCCAGCCGGAAGAAGAGCTTCAGAGCCGAAATACAACGCATCAAGGAGGTAGGCACACCCAGCAGCAACGATCGTCTCAGTCATCTCAGCGTATACCTCAATGCTGAAAGGATCTCCAAGATACGTCCAGCAGTAAGATGTATTGTGAAGGGCTGTCCACCATGCCGAATCAGAAAAGCGAAGCCTGCAAGTCCACTTACAGGAGACTTGCCACCAGCGCGCCTCGCACATCACGCACGTCCCTTTACCTTCACGGGGCTTGACTACTTCGGCCCAATTGAAGTGACAGTTGCACGCCACCACGAGAAGAGATATGGGGCGCTCTTCACCTGCATGACTTCAAGAGCGATTCATAACGGAGTCGGGCGATGGGTGAAAGAGTATGTACCCTTACTCCAATACCGGCGGGAGCCTACAAACACCGGAACCCAGCCAAAAGTCGGTGACCTCGTCATCATCTGCGACAGCAACCTCTCCCGCAATACCTGGCCACGAGGAAGAGTAAGCCAGCTGTATCCAGGCGCCGACGGGGAAATACGAGTTTTGGACGTCACGACCAGCAGCGGCCACGTCCTGCATCGTCCGACCCGGAAGATCGTCGTGCTACCAACAGAGTCGCAGCGTGGCGACGGCGGGAGAATGTGCACGACACCTTTAAAACACTGGGTGCATGTAGTGGGTGAGGCGACCTGACACCGAGCCAATCACAATCAAGTAGGATTTTTGAGTAAATGTATGGAGATGAACTTCTTTTATTTATATTACCTTTGTTTACATACTTATAACCATTCCTTCACTGTATTAAGATGTATTCGAGTCTATATTTTCATATTATAATATTTATATTGTGAGATCTTACCTCTACGACGCATAAAATAAGAATAAGGTTTTCCGATGGTACCATTTGTTTTTATAGTAGTGAGGCGGGGGGCGGTGTCATATAAATATGCCCGTCACCTTTGACCGCGTGCCATTCCGTGATGAAACGTCGTAGAGGGTTGATCGATAAGTTATAGTAAATATAATGTAATAAACCATAGTATTATTAAAGACTCGCCAGCTCAAGGCATTTGTAAAAAATCTTATAGTAAATAAACATATCGGGGGTGAGGAAATGGTCCACTGGCCAGCATTTTCGATTTAGTATAAAAGAGGTGGCACTGTTTGCACAATGTGTCAGTCAGTTTACAGTACTATACAAGTAAAGAAGTCTATGTACATAAAGAAAGCCAGCTCCCGAGTAATTTCCTTGCCGCCGTTTGCCTCCATATCAATTTTCTTCGCGTTTTATTGACGGAGTTAAGGCGATCCTTAACAAATACAATACACAATAATACATTTGAGCTTCGGAAAGTTTGACCTAACGATCTAGATGATGGCGCATCGCCCTTGGCCATTAAGCTATTGTGTCTCATGCACGTAACTAGGCCGTTACCGCATCTTATAATAAATCCCACCACACAGGTCAACCCATTAATCGTATTGTGGTGTCACTAACATCCTTGAGCAAGCCCTGAATAGCCCTGAGTACAACACAAAACCGCGGAAATACACTGCTTCACATACAAGGCCGGTTCTGTTTGTCTGGTTGAAGAGGTACCGCTATTTAGATACGCAATGGAACACGAAAAAGGCGTAACTTTGGTATTAAGGGCCGCCTTGATATATTTGCAGGTAGTTCGCACGAGTGTGTACCGAGATGTTCTATTGTTTTTCGTGTGTGATTCTCTGCAGTTTGATGTACTTTCCCGGTTGTTAACTTCGTTAAAATCCGATTATACTGCTCTGATTGAATCAACTGCATAACGATAATTTCTAACAACGAAATATCAAAAATCATGCTGTGCAGTCGGAGGATACATCTGGTTTTGGTCAGCCAGCTCTCGAATATGTATGCTCCGACTACAAAGCATGATTTTCATCTTGTTTACGTCTTTTTAGTTCGCTTCATACGCAGTCAGAATTTTTGTTCTTTTTTTTTAAATTAACTTTTTTATTTATGACTTTTTAGTTAACGTATTTTTAAATTAAGTACATTTAAACATATACGTGTTGTATATTTCTGAGATCACCTCTTAAAGCCCTTTATTTTGATACCCCACACGATGAGTTTCGAAGAAAAAAAATTGAGCCCCCACAATATGGCGCCCAACATCCGCCATTTTTCTATTTTCACCCTTCTATTGACACTTGCAAGGTTAAGACGAATCGATTGATTGGCCAACTTGTTTGGTCTCTAGAACGGCCCATAGGAACAAACATACATATTACATACATAGACTGATATGTATGTATGTTTGAACCTTTCGCGCCTTTGTCGCCATAGTATGTGGCAAACATGTTTGAACCTTTTCTTTTTTTGTAATCCTGCATGCACTTATTATTAGTATTTGTTGTATGTATACACATATTTATGCAAATAAATATATCTGAATCTGATATACACATTTCCTCCTTCGGCAGTCAGGTAAAATGAGAGTCGGCATTTAGGCCTAATTTCAAAAATATTATTAGGAGATAATCTAATATCAGTCTGACTGAAATCGAGTCACATAAGTGAGTTCAGCGAGTCTAAACTCGACTCGTTGAACCCAAATTGATTTCTGAAAACCAGGTGTTTAGAACGAAGGGAGGAAAGGATGAGGAAAATGAAGGCAGGGGTAAAGATGCCAATGTCCAAGATAAACAGAATTTGTATGAGTAGAGTACAGTAGAGTAATAGGTATGAGAAGTTACTTGGAAATTGGAATTCTGATGCACTGATATAGAGAGTTGCCATTGACCATAACACTATTTTTTTAATCAAAATTGCCAAAACAGTAACCAAACATCAAAAGTAGGACAGCCATAAAGATAACTCTTATCATTTTATAGGACAAGTTTCATAAAAACGCAGCCAGTCTTTATTTTGTAAAACGGACATATTCAAGGCATATTAAAGCCTAGTTTTCATACGCAGATGGAATATTAAATGGGATCTAGATAGACTCTTAAATGAGGCCAGACAGATTTAATGGTGTGCAGTACCATTCATAACTTTACTACGAGAAGTTACATCAAGACCAAAGTAATTCAACGTAATCTCGAGATTTTACCTATTTGCAATCATTCGGTGTATGATGAAAAGAATGGATAGAGGCCTTTGCCTAGAAGAAGGAGTAAACAAACAAATAAAGAAATGCGATGTTCTTTAAAGAGCTGTCTGGGTTCTAGGCTACCAATATTATTGCTATTGTTTCGGTGAAATCCATCCTTAGTCACAGGAAGGTACTTATTTGCCAGTCTTATGTTTAATACGGACCACTATATCAAAATTAAAAATAAAAAACCGGCCAAGTGCGAGTCGGACTCGCGCACGAAGGGTTCCGTACCCGGTAAATTGCAGTTTACGATTTATCTTGCATTAAAAAAAAAAACTTCTTACTAGATCTCGTTCAAACCAATTTTCGGTAATGCACATCATATATTTTTTTAGTTTTATCATTCTCTTATTTTACAAGTTACAGGGGGAGGGGGGGAACATTTTACCACTTTGGAAGTGTCTCTCACGCAAACTATTCAAGTTTGCGTGACACTTCCAAGAAAGAGAGAGTTTAGAAAAATAATATATTAGAAACCTATGCATAGATACCCCACAAGTATGGGTTTAGAAAAATAATATATTAGAAACCTATGCATAGATACCCCACAAGTATGGGTTTATGAAAAAAAAAATGGAGTTTAAGTTAAAAATGGAAAAATTTTAAGGAAATTTATTGTTTTTATCTATTTTTGTGTGAAAATCTTAATGCGGTTCAGAGAATACATCTACTTACCAAGTTTCAACAGCATAGTTCTTATAGTTAGTTAGTTATAGACCGACATACATGAAGGATCCATAAGGTTTCCGTTTTTTGCCATTTGGCTACGGAACCCTAAAAACACGCCTGTCTTGTCAAAAAATGAAATAAAAATTGAACTTAAAATTAAAATAAGCTAAATGAGTTTAATGTTGAAAGTCGGGGGACCAGTAAAGTACAACAAAACGATATTTTTGCAAACGCACATATTTTTTTTATAAGCTTTTCTTTGGGATTTTGTATAGTACCTACTGTTATATTTATTGATTTCTTTTGTTATGTTATTGGTGAACGAATGCATAATAAATACTAACTGTGATATATTTTTGTTATGTACTAAGCAAACTCTAGATGATTAAGATGATGATAGTCAAATACAAAAAATATTTACGTATTTTTTTCATGAACCATGGCTTCCCAATATTATTTTTTGAGTTTTCACCAGCCACCACCAGTTTTTTTTACCACATACCACATACATTGAAATCGGTTAAGCCTTTTAGAATAAAGAAACTCACAAACATACATTAACCCTGAAAACATAACACTGCTTTTTGGGCAGTCGTGAAAAAACTTTCTTTCTTTAGCCTTTTACATAACGACACAATTTTAAAAGTAGACATGGATAATTTAAAACTTTAAAATTTGATATAATTGGAATTGTGTCTGTACTAAAGTGACCGAGTAAATTTTAATTTATGACTGGTATCCTGCCACTGGCAATCGAATTACTAACTTGCCAAGTTACTCAGCTTTTAAGTTTTAGTTATTGCCCTACGAAGGCCAGCCTCTACTACACTTTTATAAAATTCTTACGTAATTGAACTCGATTTTTAACAAGATTTATTTAATTGAGCCCTAATTTGATTACTTAACTTTACACCTTAACATTACTCAGCTGGCTCTTGTTAAGTCTCAACTTAAATCTAACGGCCCTATTTTATTAAATAAGTTCCATAAACTCCGTGCTTCACCGTCGACCACGTCATCGCTTACCATCAGGTGAGATACTGGTCAAGCCGTCAAGCCCGAGTCTATATATTATAAAAAAAACCGGCCAAGTGCGAGTCAGACTCACGCACGAAGGGTTCCGTACCGTTATCGCAAAAAATGGCAAAAATATCACGTTTGCTGTATGGGAGCCCCACTTAAATATTTATTTTATTCTGTTTTTAGTATTTATTCTTATAGCGGCAACAGATATACATCATCTGTGAAAATTTCAACGGCCTAGCTATCACTGTTCATCAGTTACAGCCTGGTGACAGACGGACCGCAGAGTCTTAGTAATAGGGTCTCGTTTTTACCCTTTGGGTACGGAACCCTTTAAATATATATAAGGAGCTTATAAGGAAGAGGTAGATAAGTAATTATAAGCTGTATCTCAAGTACAAATCACAACGTCAATGTTGTTGTTGGTTCCAAAATTAAGTAGTAAAATCTAGGAATACTTTTACCTAATTTCAAGCACAATGTGTGAAGAAAGAAGTTGTGATGTCCCTCAGACGAAAAGGGAGAATCTTCCTAATAGGGGGTTTTAAGGGACGACGACACGAACTATTTTGTGCGCGGGGTTAACATGCCTGCTATCTCATCCGACAACTCGTGCGAAAGACATAGATGAAGAAGAAGCTAGTTCGCGTACGAATTAGCACTTTTGCAACTTTTTAGCGAAATGGATGATGATTTAGTACGAAAACGAGCTCGCGAAATTTTATAAACAGACCTTTGTGAGTCTAGATATTATGAAAAAACAACTGAATGTATATTTTCAAAATAAAATTATTTGCATTGTTGAACTACTAATCTATCCTTATACGGAGGCCGTTTTGCAATTTTCCTTCTTCTTATGGTATTTATTGCCGCCCAAAGATGCGTTAAAATTAATGTTGAAATATGGAACTATCGACGCTCATAACTTTCAAATACTTTTCTTTTTTACTTTTTTGTATCCATACAGGGCTAGATAATGATGAGACAAATTAATATCATTTTTTATTTTGAACGTACATCGTCAAACAGTGGAGTAATCCCAAGACTACGTTTGTATGGAAGAATTTTCGACTAGTGTAACCTTAATGAGCAATAGAATAGTGCCCTGTTCGTTTACTCATAACAAACCATATATAAACGCTGTGAAGCGTCGAGAGTTCGAGCGTATCCTTATACTACAATGATGACATCAGACCTAGCTCCATTAGACAACAGTGCTAATTAAGAAACTTCGTATAATGGCAAGCAAAAATACCAGTCGCTAAGCTAACCGGACCAAACGTTACTAATACCGACCGGTAGAACCTACTGTCGTCTTCAAGCTACAGTGTCACTATCTGAAAATTGGCCCATTTTAGTTTTTGATGCTATAAAAATCTCTATCGTCTTTTTTTTCTACTCTCAATAGATTCCGGATAAAAAAATCAATACGCCGTTAATTTCCTCAAATTTTTGATGTTTAATTGTTAACAAACCTATTTTTGATAAGATTAAGTCATTAATATAATCTAACAATGGTCCTATTCGAAAGTGCGGCATTAGATCTATTTTTTGACACCAGCCAGCGAGCACGGCCATCTGTGACAGGCTTGAGTCACACATTTTTATCACAGTTTGGGAGCAAAAACCGTGATAAAATGCGTGCCTATCACAGAGGCCGTGCTAGCCCGGCAGAAACTCTGGCATATGATTTATAGTTGATAAACAGCGTTGATTTTTTATATTTTGCTATTTTACTATTTTTGTCCATCACTTACAATAAATTTTGTCAGTTAAGGGCACTTTAACTCGAGGACGGCAGTCTCCGAGTCGTTTCAAAACTACCTAACGGATATGAAACATTCGAACCGCAAGATATTGGGTTGTTGTAATATGAGTGCAGTGCAGGTGGCGTAAAGTGGTGTCTCCTAATAAGTAGCGTGGAGGCCGTCTATCATTCGGTGTGCTGTTTGTTTTAGTTAGCTTAGGGTTGACCTGACAGCTATACCTTAAGTAGGTATGTAGGTATTTTACTTGGTACAGTTTGCGGGCTTTATATAGTCATCATCATCATCATCATATCAGCCGAAAGACGTCCACTGTACTGGAGCAGTGGTGCCCCAGTGGTATCGGCCGCGACTTACAAGTTGTAGGTCGTGGGTTCGAGCCCAGGTAGGCGCTTTACTTTGTGTAAATTATTTCATCACCACTGCACTCATAACGGTGAAAGAAAACATCGTGAGGAAACCAGCATGTCCTAGAACCAAAAATTCGAAGACATGTGACATCCACCAACCCGCACTGGGCCCGCGTGGCGGATTAAGGCCCATTCCCTCTCACAGAGAGGAGGCCTGTGTCCCAGCAGTGGGACACAGGCCTCCTCAGATTAGGCTGATGATGATGTGTGATGTGCTGGACATAGGCCTCCCCCTAGCGTCGCCACATTGACCGGTCCCGTTCGTCCCGCATCCAACGGATCCGCGCAACCTTCACCAGGTCATCGTTCCATCTGGTGGGAGGCCTTCCAACGCAACGTCTTCCAGTTCGTGGTCGCCACTCCAGAACCTATCTGCCCCATCGGCCGTCCGTTCTGTGTGCAATGTGCCCTGCCCACTACCACTTAAGTTTGGCAATTATTCGGGCTATATCGGTAAAATTAAATTGAAAATGGCGTCTTTATATAGTGTTTACGTGTAATAAAGACACGTGTCATAGTTTCTTGTGCAGATCTAGCGAATTAGTAATGTAGGATAGTACGGAACATAAGCCACTTCTGGAAAGACCGACCAAGTACCCCATGATTTAGAAAGATGGATAAAGAAGTATATTTTGTGGCTGATTTCGATGGATGTGCACAAGATAGATCATATTAATATCACCCTCTTAACAGTAACAGGCCTCTTCACTTGCAGAGACGGCACGAGGTTTCAAACTAACATTAGCTACTAGTACTAGTCCTTCACTGTATCAGCGATGTCCTAGATAAACTTTAAAAGCACTTATGAATTGAAAAAGTCACATTGGTACTCGCCCGGATTTGAACCCACGACGTCAATCAAGCACGAGAGGCGAGATCTTGGCAACTGGGCACTGGATCATAATATACATCTAGTAACATCTGTTTAGAATCGAAAACTTTTGTAATGTTGCAACCCTGAAAAAATCCCAATCCCTTCGAAATTTCTCACGATCAATCAGCAGAACAACGATCTATGCATCTAGATAAGACATGAATGGAAAGGCATTCGTAATAGATACGCTCCTATTCCCCCTGCGCGGCATGCGCCTGCGCCACTGTGCAACATACAAACATAGCTACTGCAATACATCAGTAGTGATAGGAGTGGAACCGATAGCCACGTTTGTGCTAATTGCGCAATAAATTCAGCCTGTATATAAGCTATAGAGTGTATGTTGTGCTTGGATGTGCTGCTTTAAAAGCTTGGTTCATGGAAATCGTATTGCAAGATGTTAGAGTATTAAGGCGCCGATTCCCTTGAGTAGCTGATTTTAAAATGAGAATCACGTCAAAATGGCTAGTCGTAATTTTTTGAAAAAAATATATGTTATATAAGACTATTTTCTTAATAATTTGATCTGAGCAAATTGTGAGTTTTATTCGTATAACATAGTGTAATTAATTTGTAAAGTTATGTCTAAAACGGACAAAAACACGACAATCACACTAAAACCGCTGGGCGTATTTTAATGAAATCGACACCATCTCAAAGACAATTTAATTATCTACATTTTGATCTGAGGTTTTTTTTTTTAAAGTCATAGAATAATAAGGAAAGTACAAAAAACTACTAAATTTTGGGTCGCGCGGGTGTGAAACGAGTGCGCGTTTTGTTCCCTCAAGGTCGTTGGCGTTAGTCGACGTCTTAAATAAAATATTGTAACCGATTTTTCACGGCACGACTAAGTCTCGGTGCTCGGTGAATTTTTCGAGCTTTCCAGTTAATAATACCGATCCAATCCAGAAAAACCTGCGAGGTTTTTAAAGAGATGCACAACTTAGGAAAAGTTATACTTGTTGGTACACTATTTAAAACAAACAGTTACAAGACTAGATAATAATGAAGTTAGGTCTAGTTGTCCCTTACAATAGCAAAGCGAGCTTTTACAGTGGCTTGTTATATGCATTAAAAGCCGACTCACATTATGTATAGGTTATTACACGGTCATAAATTTAGGTGCTTTATATACTAAGTGTTATGTGGCCAATTTGCACACCTATGTAATGATTTATTAATTTATGTTTCGGCTAGAACCTACATGTTGTGGCGTTATAAAAAAGGGGAATCACTTGTCACATGCAAACGAATAATTTTGTTTTAAAATAAAAATACAACGATAATATATAAAAGAATCCAAAAAAGTAAAACACTTGCTTATTTTAATAAAAAAAACCGCAGATATTGATAGGTATTGAATTTGTTATTTTATTTATTTGGTAAGAAAAAAAACTTTGGGGAAATTTTAACTAGATTTGAGAGTATTACGCTGATCCCTCTACGCAGTTGCCACTGGTTAGATTCTGATTTATGTATCTAGGTGTAAACAAAATCCTTTACGACATAAAACTAAGCTTTAATCCGTGGAATTTTAAAGGTTCAAACTAACACGCAATTTACGGTTATATTTAACACATAAAAATTATACTTTGACGTGTAATTTTTTAATTTAATTTATCTGTTTAATCACTCCGCGACAAAAAATCCGCTATCGTTAGTACTGCTGCTATAATGCTGGATTACGGGCAAAAATAGCACCACATTTCTCGAAGCAAACCAGCCGTTGTAAACGTACGGAACCTCGGACTCGGCAGGCTCCCTTGACTGCTCGTACGGTAAAGCTGGAGCACAGCTTCTAATAACTGATATCAGTTTATTCTTGAAAAAAACGCATGAATGATCTGCGCTGTATACGCGGGACGGCACTAATGCACTCAAGAAATCATAACAATCAAGGCTTAAAGATTCACCACAAAATTGATTCTTTAATATACGTTGATTTTTCTGCAATGCCATTTTTCATCTGATATCTTGACTTATTCTAGTCAATCGAAATGTGAAAACTTGTATAATGTAACCAAACAAATCAAATAAAAAAAGGCGTCATGGCTTGGCGTCTTGTAGCGATCTGCTACACTAAGTATTATGCAGTAACCAGTAGGTAGTTGCAGCTTCATTGTGTTGAAGCCTCAATCAATCATGAGATAACGAACCTTTTCAGCTGTCGGCAACTTTGTCGGCGACTGTTTTTAATTTGCCCAGTTAGGGCTGGCAGAGGTTGTCAACGTTGCCTTGGATTTTAATTTGATAAATTATTTAAGTACATTTTTTTTGGAATATATTGTAATTGTATGTTGAAAACCATTGAAAACGAAGATTTAGTCTAAAAGGACCCGTTTACAAAAGAGATACGTATTAATTTTATTTAAAGCGGTGTTCTCAAAAGTAGGAAGGTGACTGAAAAGTTTCGTGAAAATAGGTTTATGTACATAAAAGTTAATCTGGAGGAACGGGGAAAAAGCAATAAGAAAAGAAGAAATCAAGTTTTGGGTATAAATGTGGATAGATAAACGAGCAAAGCCCAGGAAAAAAGATATAAAAAAAAAAAAATTTGGGACAACATAGGAACCATTTTTGTTAAAACACACACCTTAGATACTATATCTTACACACTAGGATTAGTTACTAATTTAAGAATTAGACAACTTAGTGAGTCATGTACTTAAGAGGCATTTGGTGCGAAAAAAATACTAGTGAATCTTTTGTAGGACATTTTGTAGCAAAAATTGCTGTAACATCAAAACTTTACGAGAATTAAGCCTAGACTAGAGTCAAGAGCAAACCCATCACAAATTAAAAAAAAAACTGTTTTTGGGTCCTTTGACAGCCCATTTTATTGACTTTTATGGACCTTCCAGGCAACATTACCTACTAGGTACTAGCATAATGAACATAATTTCGGTGAAATTACAGTTATTTTCCTGGTCAACAGGGGAACATCAAGTAAAGATAGATGAACTTTGTGACAGATGATACTAGAAAGGGACTACGAACTACTAAAAATACGACTGCGAGTTTTGGCGGGAACGTGATGGCGTCTATGTTGCTTCTCCGTTTTATTTTCCTATAACTGTGTTAAATTGAATGTTAATGGTGTAAAAGTGGTGGTTTTTATTCTAATAATATTAGTGAACGTGCACGAGTGTGGGCAAGTAAAACACAGCGGTAGAACAAGAGTTTGTACATGGTGTCGACAAAACTCCGTAGAAGCTTCCAATAAAGTTACCGCCATTTTATTGGGGCCTAACTTGAACGACAAAAATCTAAAGAAACTAGATCTTCTACTCTGAACTTGACACTGGCTAAATGCACAAACCGTGCGAAGCCAAAATATATAAAAAAAAAAAAAAAATACTACTAATGGAGAATTTAGGTACGGTAGAAGAAGACGTATTTTCCCTACCACAAATAAATTTGTTAAAGGATATGAGAATGATTTAAAGTGGTTTTCTTTGAGCAATCTATTCGTGAATGAAGAAACGAAATGGCTAGCCTAGAAATACAGTAAATTGAAGCCTAAGCTAGCTGTTAATACCCGAGTTCGCTGCCTCCATTGCTCAATTGTGGACGGAAGTCAGTTACCTGTATGTAATCACTTCATCGTTAGCTACACAGCCATTAGAAATGCCACTGGTTTCATTCATAAGCAAACTACATTTTATCTTGGACACGATCTTAAAATGATACAAATTGGAACAAAAACTGCCAACAAAAAACAACAATTAAGTATTATTAAGTTTTTTGTAGATTCTACACTAACTAATTACGTAATAAATCTCACACAGATATATTAATACATGCCACAGAAGCTGTTCTAAACAAAGCTAGACTCAAATTGGTCATACCTGCAGTTCGGTCTTGATAAGCCGAGACAGGCTAGGCACTCCCATCTGGTGACATTGTGCTGAATTCACCATAGGCAGAAGTTTTTTGTGCTCTGACTCACGATGTCAAATGAGTGGACATTTTGTTTGTAAATAAAATGAATTTAGACTTTGATGTTTTAATGGGTGAACGTAGATCTTTTTTATTGCAAAAACATAATTTATTGACTTGGATCTTCATTTGGTAAAACAAAAAACCAAGACAGATTTATAGGTTACTAGCTGTTCCCCGCGGCTTCGCTCCCGTGGACCACCCCACAGGACCCGTTTTCGGAATAAAAAAATAGCCTATGTCACTCAGGAATAATGTAGCTTTCTATTGGTGAAAGATTTTTTTAAATCAGTCCAGTAGTTTCGGAGCCTATTCAGTACAAACAAACAAATCTTTCCTCTTTATAATATTATTAATAATATAATTATATAGTATAGAAAACGTCGACAGGCATATCGTACATATCGTAAATTGCAAAAAATGCATAGATAAGTCGATATAAAAGTAATTTTTTTGATTACAGCATTTTATTGTGGCGAAATTTGTGATAAGTAAAAATTGTACAACACGACTAATACATTAGATACTATCAATAAAAAACAATAACTTTCAATAAGAATTATTATTGTTAAACTATAATTAATAATAATTGAATAGTAAAAATAGAATGTCTGAGATAAAATTCAACAATAATTATAAAACGCGATCACTAATATGTCTCATGATGCAATTTAAGAGAATGGCGAGCTGACAGGATTTTTGAGCAACTACTTCGTCAGAATTGCCTATTTCTATCGGTTGTAAGTAGTAAGCCGCAAATGTCCTCTTTGGAAACCTAAAATTAGACCCCTAACCAAAAGGCTCCTATCCGAAACATTTCAGATATATATCTGAAATTCAAACACCGAGAATATTCTTGGTGTTTGTTTCCAACAAACCACATCTACTCGGCTATTAATTTCTTTTCGGGGTATTCCTCGAAGTTCACCAACGATGAATCATAGAGAAGAGCATGAAGGATTCGTAATAAATGATATCGATAGACGCTTTAAAATTCAACAGTCATAATTTTTCCTTTATTAAAACTACCAGGAAAGCAGAATTGAACTGGAACTAGGTGCTTAAGCGATACTACTTAGTGCAAAAAGTTGAAAGTCATGGTGTGTAATATACTTGCTCAAACACTCTGCTAGCTCTCTAAGCTTTCGTCAAGTTGTAAAAAGGACATCTCCCGTTATTATCAGCTCCTAAGACATAAAATCTACCTACGCCTGTTATTAGGACTTATGTCATTAAATAAGATACTTGATCACTAGACATACAGTTTCACATTGTACAACGTACAATAAGTATAAATTTTTATTATGATATGACTCACTTTTGTTGATATTGTAAAGTTAATCACTGTTTTTGTATTAGATTAAGCAATTGACTTCAATTTATCAAGCCTTGAACTACATGGTTTTTTGTAATAGGTTAAGACCTGATGTTTATTTTGTGCTGTCTAATGTAGCGATCTGATAAAATTCCTTGTTTTGTGTGGACGAGCGTTTTACAGGTTCATAATGATTATGAAAAGGGCAGGCAGCTATTGTCTGAATTTACTTTAGGGGAAGTTTTTGTCATGGATAGTTTTTAAGCTTAAAGTGCTTTAAAAAACAATTCATTATTGCGGTATAGTCGACAGGGCGGTCTGAAAGCCATGTCTTATAAGAACTTTGATTTTTCCATTCGTTTTTTTTTTTTTATTTTGATTGTCCGAATCGGGACATTTTCGTGTCACAAAAAATCATTTAAAATTGCGTTGATATCGATACGTGTTTCTTGTAGATAAATTAAACTACACGAATTTAATCAAGTCGCTCTCGTTAGATCTTGCACTGAATGCTTGCGTGCACGCATGTGATTTATGTAGCCACAGATGACAAATATATGTGTAGATAGTAGATATGTGCATTTATCAGGATATACTCTGAAATGGGAACAAGAACACGCCTACGTGCCTCGATGTCTTTCTGTTAGAATTTAATTACGTTTATTGAAATAGGTGCTTGAATTTACATTTTGTGCAAATGTTTTGTAGGCAGCTTATGTAGTGCTTGACCACATTCACTGTATACTAGATATGCAGGCCACTCCCTATCCTTTTGGATTGTGGCAAGGCAGTATGCACACTAAAATTGCCATCAAAGAGCTTTGCAATGCAACCAACTTCCTTTCGAGAGATAGTATACTGCATACATCATACTTACGTCGATACACCAAATTACATATTACCACAAAATATTATGCAGGGTATAAGCATAGTACACACTAACACTACTCAATATTGATTTATCTTTGAAATATTTTCAACACGCCATAGATTTAGTTCCATCGGTTTTAATCCACCCTTTCACTTGTTACAGGATCTCCGCACCCTTCTAAAATCGAAGCACGTGCAAGGTCTAGAGCTGCACAATGCCCACAAAGCCCTCAACAAGACCAAGGTCGTGGAAGCCGTGGAGGCAGCCCGCACAGCCCTCTCCTCCTCTGGAGGTGGTCCCCTGTTCCTGGCCCTCCCTGCCCATCCAGAACTGCTGGCCAAGTACTACGACCTGAGGACGCTGATCAAGAAGGTGGATTTGCTGATGGTGCAGACCCATGCCTTGGGAATTGTCAAGAAGATGACGTATCATCCTAGTAGGCTGAGTGGGATGTGGGATATGATGAATACTGTAAGTATTTTGCATATTTTATTCTTCTCAGATTCCAGAACAATAAATTCGAAGATATGTGACATCTACCAAACTGCACCACTACCGCTCACAGATGGAGGCCTGTGTTCCAGCAGTGGAACATTAAAATTGAAGTCATCGTCTAATAAATCTTTGGAGTGGAATTCATTTGTCGATGTCTAAAAAGAATGGTGTTGCAGATCTCGCAAAGGCTTACGACATAACAAAAACCCGAAATACAAAGCCGAGATACTAAATTCAATCATTTTTCTATTTGAAACGAATAATGTCAAAGAAGTGAGCACTAGCAACAAACCAACATACAGATGATTATCTAAACAATACACCAGCATGTCATAGGAAAGTAATTCAATATCTACTTGTAACCGATACAATGGCGTTATGTTATGTACTGCTTGTTATATAAAAATAGTTGAAGATCGAGTGCTGCTCCAATTGTTGTTAAGCAATGGTTGGGCAATTTCGAAAGACTGGAGAAATTATCCGGAAGGAGTAATAGATATGCTTGGATGATGATGGATACAACGGATACCGGCAAAAGAAATCCAATGTTTTAAGTTTTCACTGGTGCAACACTACAAATTAGCACGTCGGTGATGCAAACCCACAAACTAAACAGTTTTGTCCCTAACAAAAATGGCTCAACGCGGCTAGTAGTTTTCAACTTTTCACTTCAAAAATATAAGGTTTTGATTAATATTTCAAGATTTAACTGCCTCGTTGTTCTAGTCGCCGGCATACTGCTGATTCCGTGGTTATGGGTTCGATTCCCGTTTCGGAAAAGGTGTTTTTAAGTTTCCGTACCCAAAGGGTAAAAACAGAACCCTATTACTAAGACTCCACGTTCCGTCTATCTGTCCGTCTGTCACCAGGCTGTATCTCATGAACCGTGATAGCTAGACAGTTGAAATTTTCACAGATGGTGTATTTTTGTTGCCGATGCCGCTATAACAACAAATACTAAAAACAGAATAAAATAAATATTTTAGTGAGGCGCTCCCATACAACAAACGTGATTTTATTGCCGTTTTTTTGCGATAATGGTACGATAGTTTTTCGGTTTATCCATATGTAAAAAAAAATCGGTAGTAGCTGGAGCCTGGGTGTGTGCCCGCCTGCCCGGTTGGTGGCAATAGCCTTAACCCCTTGAAATTATGGTGTAGCTAATATCTTACCTATGCCTCTCTCTTGGTGAGGAGCTCGTGGCCTAATAATAACAGCCGCACTGGTCGATTATCAAGGTTAAGCATCGCTTGGCGAGATCGGTCCGTGGATGGGTGACCATTTCAACATACCGAGTTTCCTCCGTCCTCGGAAAGCACGTTAAGCCGTTGGTCCCGGCTGTCATTTGAAGATCTTTGACAGTCGTTACGGGCAGTCAGAAGCTTGAGATCTGACACCAGTCTTGCCAAGGGGCACCGTGTTACTGTGTTACAGTTACTGGGTTGTGGAGGTCAGATAGGCAGTCGCTCCATGTAAAACACTGGTACTCAGCAGAATCCGGTTAGACTGGAAGCCGACCCCAATATAGTTGGGAAAAAGGCTAGGCAGATTTTATTGCCTCACTCTTGGTATAATAGTCCTGATGATGTTTATGTTTCTTCAATACTTAAAACATTTTGATTCTATTGAAGCCTGATCAAAATTATAAGCAGGCTCAACTTTATCTCATTAAGGCCGTACCCTGACCAAAAATCAGCGTGAGATATGAGCATTCCTATTGGCCTAGCGCTACTGGTGGCGCATGAATTACGGTAGTGAATACGCCCAGTTTTTTTTTTTTTTTTTAAATCGAATATTGGTCTTTTGAAAAAAATAAAACTTACAAAATGTTCGTTATCAAATTGTCTATCCATTAGTGTTAGTATAAAAAATAATTAATGAACACTTTACGAGGAGATGCATGCTATCAATAAATATTTCTTATTTTTATGGTTTTGTTGGAAGGAGATTAGTGACTCATATATCTCTTGATTTTATTTTTAATTTTGTTTAATTTTAAGCTGATTTCTCGTGTCTCCTGTGCGGGTCACAAATAAATACTTTTTCTTTCTTTCTTTAAAAAAAAATTGTACTACCATTTTAGAATCAACATTATGTAGAAATTTAATGTATTTTTATTAATTGATATTTCTTTTTAAATAAAGAGTAGATAGCTCTTAAAAACTGCACAAAAATGACTAGCGTGGCGTTTTGCTCGGGGAGGCGCCTTAATACTTAATTAATAATTCGATCGTGCAAATCAACAACTTGCCAACTTTAAATTACTTATTAACACACGCATGCAATTTCAATAATTAGGAATCAATCATTCATGTAAACATCTATTTATAAATCCTTCACTCGTATTTCGGTCACGTCTAATGTATTTTCCCAAGGCTAACTGCACCTGATAAAAAAACCTCGCAAACAAACTTAGCAATACACATATACGATCCTTGAGTTTACAAACTTAAGGTTTAAATCCCTCTGATTGGAAGGTATAGTTAAATTGGTTGAGCTGTACAATTTAGGGTATTTAGGGCAGTTGTTAGCAGGTGCATCTCTCTTGGGTTTACAACGGTCTAGCTTGTATGGTATGTGTGCAGTCGTTGGGCATTTTAAATGGATGGATGGCACTTAATTGGTGCTTGTACCTGACCTGTTTGTTTTTTAATTTATTAAGTACTCGTAGATGTTTGTGTGTGTAGTAGGCGCGAATTGAGTTAAGGTCTTTCGGTGCAGTTACTTTGGTTTTAATTAGTTGAGAAACCTCAAAGCATATTTTGTTTTATTGTTGTAGGTCATAAAGCTATTACTTACCTACATCAGACGACGTCGATAAGATTACAATCAAATGAAAAGTACATATATTGAAAATATTAGCTAAAATACCTACCAAAATTACATAATCACGCTGAATATAAAAATCCCAAAAATTTGCACGGTCATACTTACCGCAGCGTATTGAATTCCGTTGCATCATCATTATGTAGGACGTAGATAAGTATAACCCTTGGATAACTGAAATAATCTCTTTAATCCACTTTTCAAAAATGCCAACTCATTGCTCGATCGCAATTAGATGAGAAGTCTGTCAACAGCTCAATTCAATCAGGTTTCAAGCAGTTCACCCACCATAGACGCGGACTTTGATTAAGACAGACTATTCGAAAAGTTCGATAGTAGAATTTTAAGCTTTTTGAGAAGGTAGGCTCCTTTACAAAGAGCTGGGTTTTAAGATTCAGGAAGAAGATTGACTAGGTAGTAATTAATAATAGGCTACCACATTACCAATTATGTATTTGTATTTTGTCGCCAAGCAGCATTGGTGTCTTTCTGTTCGAAGGCTTTAAAGGGTGTGTGAGCCCTTATAAAGGCACATCTAAACTAGGCTGGTATCTGGACTGGCTACTTATCTGCGACGTCACTCGTATTGCTGATATCTCTAAGGGCGAAAAGATGTAATAACTTCTGATTGGTAAATATCACAACTACTTGCATACTTCATCTGTATTTTAGTCCTAAATGGAAGTTTAACCTACTTACCAACAGGTAGGCCTTCAATTGGCCGGTTTACCTTCCGAAAACAAAAAAAATACTATAACTCCTTCCACCCTTCACAGGACTCCGTGGTAGACCTTGTCATAGGCCTCGGCGTTCCATCATCGAAGGTCGTCATCAGCTTGCCGGCGACTGCCCGTCAGTTCACCCTAGTCAACGAGACTCTCAGTACTCCTGGAAGCCCCACCGAAGAAGACGAACCCAAGGAGATAGACCAAGCTGAACTGTGCAGGCAGCTAAGGAGTGGAAGGTGGACCTTGGAGAGAGATCAGGATCTGTCGGCGCCTTATGCTTTCAAGTGAGTGTTTATGTTTGTTTGTATGAAGAGGAATATAAATTCGGTTTTCTGTAGGCGTTTGGTGAATAGTTAAGTTTAAGTTAGCCGGAGTAACGTACTGTTTTAGATAAACTAAGCGAAACTAGTGTGTAATGAAACATGGATTTGTCATGTGGTTAGATCTACCAAAGAAAAATGGACCAAAGAGGTCATATCCTGGTACCCCAGAGATGTAAAGAGAACAAGAGGACGTCCACAAAGAAGATGGGAAGATGACCTGCCACAAGGATGGCGCAGATCTGCAATGGACAGACATAAATGGTGAATTCTAGAGGAGGCCTATGTCCAGGGAGGACAACCTGATAGATAATAAATGCTGGTGTTACCAATTTTTCTAGAACATAGTGTGTAAAAAGAATTAAGTATTAGCAATAGGAAAGTTAGTAATACGGCTAGTTAGTAAGAAATGTAAAAACAAAATCAGCGAATAAAGGCTATTTTTATTTTATTTTATTTAAGCGAAACTAATTGGCATGCCTTGACCTTCAATTTGAGCACCAATTAAATTCATGAATTGGTAAGTCGCATTGATATTCCTACCAGCAAGTTAAAGATAAAAGAACTTTTATATAGTATGAAAAATTATCCTAAATAAATTGAAATATTTTTATTATCAGCCAATCAACCAGTCTATCGCAGGCACAGACATACATCTAACTAGATGACGCAACTCTATATACTTCGCGTGCCAAAAAACGGAGTAAAGTTACGATAAATGATCGTAACCTGAGCTTTTCATTTAGCATTATCATCAACACCGGAAATCCACAGAAATCTAGAAAAATACCTTTTTATGCTTTATTGAGCTGTAAAGAATGAAAGAATGGAAATGTTATCTTTCATTGGTAAGTAAATTGTTTGTGATAAAGTGGCACGCTTGGTTTTCATACAGATGGAAGGACTTGCGTTATCTAGTAAGATGTATTTCTGTGATCGCAGGTCACTGTTGAATATTATAAATGTAAAAGTTTGGATAGATGTGTGTGTGGATGTATATTTGTTGCTCAATTATGCTAGAATGGCTGAATGGATCTGGATGAAATTTGGCACAGACATAGATTATAGTCTGGAATAGCACATAGGCTACTTTTATCCCGGTATAATGTTTCCTTGGGATAATAAAACAAGCTAGAAAGCTAGTAATATTTAAATGTGAATAACTCCCTCAGGTTGCGGTTGTCTCTGTCTAAGGTCCCATCTACACTCTGACCGATTTGTACCATAATAACTTTTGACAACTGACTAAATATGTATTTACTCTTTCTAGGAACAAGACGTGGATATCCTTCGAGGACTCGTCCTCAATCGACGTGAAGGGGAAGTACGCCAGGGTCCGCGGCCTGGCAGGTCTGGCGTTGCACCGAGCTGATCGTGATGTGGAGTCTGCTTGTGGGCCTACACTTAGGGCTTCTCTTGCTAAGGTGCTCAACCAGCAGAGTAGAGCTCCTAGGGCTGCTGTACTCAGGTAAGGTTTCACAAAGATTTTCGTTGAAGTGATTTAATATTACCTGTATGACGTCATAAGAAGAGATGCTTTCTCTCATTCCATTAAGAGCCTTCCACCACTTTAGTGCCATAAAACGATTACTTTCTAAAGTATACTCCTTAGTAACGTCTAGGTTAAAACATTAAAGGTTTGAAAAAAAAAATGGTTCATGTACATTAATTGTGAAACATGTCGTTTTCGTGTAACTAATAGTTTTTCTTTAAAAAATCTACTCCTGAAAACGACTTGGATGATTAAAAATATTTTCACACAGAAAAATTTACAGCTATAATTTCTTCATAATTAAAAATAGCCTACATAAATCAAATAATATTTTGTAAACAAAACTGTCCAAATGGAGGTCGCACGGCCAGTATAGTCCTCGCCAAACTTCTTGGCCGCCCTGAAGTTGGTTTACCGGATGCGCGAGGCACGAAACGGTGCTGTTTTTGTATGAGATTTTCTATTGCGCAGCCATTGTAGCCAACTTCAGGGTGGCCAAGAAGTTTGGCGAGAACTATACTGCTTTAACATTGGGGAATATTTACGCCTTAAGATAATCGCACCATGGTAGATAGGTGCAACGTTTTTCTTGTTAGAACCAGTAATATCTTATTGGCTTGCCGTTTAGCACAGTGTGCCATGGATGACGTAACTCATTGCTTGTAAAATCCTTATTAGGATATTTACGGATCATGTTTCTTCTGACGAAATCGAACCTGTTAAGACAATCATATCAGCTCATCATCTGGCTGCCTTTTTTCCAACTATATTGGGGTCGGCTTCCAGTCTAACCAGATTCATCTAAGTACCAGTGTTTTACATGGAGCGACTGCCTATCTGACCTCCACATCCCAGTAACTGGGTAACACGGTACCCCTTGGCAAGACTGGTGTCAGATCTCAAGCTTCTGACTACCCGTAACGACTGTCAAAGATCTTCAAATGACAGCCGGGACGCGCTTTCCGAGGCGCGGAGGAAACTCGGTATGTTGAAATGGTCACCCATCCACGGACCGACCTCGTCAAGCGTTGTTTAACCTTGATGATCGACCCGTGCGGCTGTTATTATTTAGTCATGAGCTACAAAGAAACAAAAAACAATATACCCAAAATACTTGGGTGTGTAATGTTTGGTATAATAACAGATACTATGATATCACTTGAAATAACGTTCACTTGATATAATTTTCATATGCTATAAAAACATATGACCTAATTTCATATGATCTAATGTTATATTTCATATAACTTTTATTTGCTCTAACAACATTTAGTTTAACGTTCATTTCATATAATTTTCAATTTGTATAATGCTCTTTTCATATAACGTACATTTCACCTAATTTTCATATTAACTAATTTTCTAAGGTAGCGCACCGTTCTTGAAAAAACGAATTATTGTAACCTAACCTCATAATACTAAAGTTGCTTCTGCATCGTCTCCGGCGCTGCGGGAAGTGCAACTCCTTCGCCCTTACGTAACAAAGGATAGGCACCCATGCTCACCACATTCGGTTTTGGCACCGATTCGACCTATTACATACACCGGCTTGTATTTATCAAGCCGGTGTATATAAGGAAGAGAATAAGAAAACACAAAAACACAAATCCAATAAACTTTATCGTCCACTTGCCTAGTTATGGTATAAATGTATCCATTTACACAAAGTTTTCGTCCACCTTCAGAACTTTTGAATGTAGGTACTGCAATTTATAGTAGTCATTTTAATTATTAAAACAAATATCGAAATCGCAATACTCAACACATAGTGTAGCTGTAAGACTGACAGAAAAATAAAAAATATCCGTCCATCCGCATAAAAGCAAACTAATAACAAGCAATATTTATGTGGTGCTTGATTTTGCTAGCACGGAAATGGCGGGCATTTAAAATTTAATCACTTTATGCAAAAATATACAAAATGAAGTAAGACTTTTCTATTTTATATTAAACGTTACTTAGAGATTTTGAATATTATAGTAACTAAATGTTACATTATATGAATATTATATCAAATGTGCATTATCTGATATGTTCATTATACCATATAAAATTAGGTAAAATGAAATTATATCAATAATTTATTACATCATTTGATCGTTATAATAAAAAAAAGTATATTAAATGAAATTAGGTCATATGATCATTAGATCTTTTGTTATTATAACAAACGTTACACACCCAAATACTTGCAGTTATGTCTAAATTCCTTTCATGTAACTTCCAGGTCCCTGGAACACGAGATCCTGTCCGCACCAGGTCACGTGCGAGCCATCGATGCGCTGCAGGTGTCTCCCTACAGGATCACGCAGGTCGTCGATTCTGATGGAGTCATTCACTCTATCAGAGAGGTATGAACCTTTACCAAGTCGTAAGTAGATAGATAGGTAAGATAATGATGAATGGGGTCTTTTTAACACGCTTTTATTAGCTTGGTATGCTGTAACGGAATCTTGTAATGTGACTTTCACCCCCTTCAAAACGTCGCAATAATTTGAAACTTTGCCCACTTGTCAAGGACCGATGACAATGCCATACATAAAAAAAAACTTCATTCATTCATCATTCATATCAGCCGAAAGACGTCCACTGCTGGACATAGGCCTCCCCCAAGCGTCACCACATTGACCGGTCTCGTGCGTCCCGATCCCCGCAACCTTCACCAGGTCATCGGTCCACCTGGTGGGAGGCCTTCCAACGCAACGTCTTCCGGTTCGCCACTCCAGAACCTTAAAAAAAACTTACTTTTTTATAACTAAAAATTAAAAATAAAAACCGTAAAAACAGTATTTTTTTTCTAAATCATATTATTCAAAATATAAATTTATACAAAATTATTATCTACTTTTTAGTTTGGTTTTCTATTAAAGCGTGTTTTTTAGTTTTTCAAACTATTATTTTTTCAAACAAATTGTGCTATTTTATTCGTTAACACAAACCCGCATAAAAACTCTTAACAGTTTGGCTACTGATCAACAGATTCTTAATTCAAGTTCTGTATAGAGAATCAGTCGGTTAACAGCGTCGATTTTTTTAGAATGGCTTGTCCAATATTCAGTGGTATGTGGACATATAAAAGCCAATCCAGTTTCAATTTCACAATTACCTTTACTTGAAAAGCTCAATATCACAATTTCGTTGCGTTCAACTTTCACAATATGGGTTTATATGGAGCATATGTAGCAAAAACATGTGCTTAGACATTGGCTTTAGAAATAATTAGGTCTGCCCATGTCTGTCACAACTTGTATTGGTTTGCCCACTGACCGGAATATGGTCTTGTGATTTAAATCTGTATGTCATATTACTTAGCGCTACTTGAACAGAGGTTTGCGTCTACAGTCTCTGAAACCGACATTAAAACTCATCTTAAAATCTAATCAAAAAATATAGGTTCGTGTCATTTATTTATTCACGACTTATTCACTAATACATTCTTTGGGATACTGTAATAAATTAAACGTAAATCTGAATTTGTCACTTACAGGTGTGCACAGCACTCACATATTTCGAGTTTTATATAGAGTACATGTAGGCTAAAAAAAAAAAAAACGAAAATTAAAAAAAAATAAACTAAATCTATTTTGCTGCTCTAAAGAATAACTCAGTCAATGACAATAATAAATAAGTAATTAATAATGTATGAGTAAGTAATAATATTAATAATAAAATCTCTAATAATTTAATATAGGTATAGATATTAATTTGTTGGCGACGATGTCAACGCTATTGGAACGTATATGGAGCTCATTGTAAGTCCTCATCAACCTGTTCATTGGTGCCGAATGTCCGAAGTTAGTTCTGCTTGGGGATGGAGTGAAAATATCCATGCCAAGAATGGTTGAAGTCGATATATTTGGCACCAAACATGTGTCAAGTAGGCTATTCGACCTTATTTCGTACACATAATTTACTCACAACGCTCTTTAATTTCATTACAGGACACCCGTACAGAGTTCTCTTGCTCTCGTCAAGGCTACTTCGTGCATCCCCGATCCTGCGCCCGATTCTACCGCTGCGTCAAGTTCGACCAGCTCTCACCCGAATATACCGTAAGTTTTTATAAAATTTTGTTATTATCTACCCAAAACTTAAATGTTGCGTTAACCGTCTCAGAAGAAAAGGCCAACAAGGGCTGGCCTTCATTGAGACCATGTTGGGGGAAGAAACTTGTTTGACAATACCTCATCCCATACATAGAAACCGTGCCGACATAACTAGCGTTTTTCGTCTGATAAATCTGTAATTTTTTTGTACATCGAACGCGTTCGGTTCTGTTTCACGGTGATAGATAGATGGTGTTAGCAGCGACCTGCAAGTAAAAGGGTTTACTAGGTTTGTGTTTTTTTTTTTAATACAGTAAAGGTTCGTTTTATATTTTTTTGTGCGCACGGTTGGCGCAGTGGTTGAGCGATTGACTGCTGTGCTGCGTGTCGCGGGTTCGATTCCCGCACGTAACAAATATTTGTATGACATACAGATAGTTGTTCCGGCTATGGGTGTTGTGTATGTGAGTTTATATGTTTGTAAACGCACCCACGATACAGGAAGAAATTCCTAGTTCACACTAGGAATTTCTTCCTGTATCGTGGGTGCGTTAACGTTTTTTTAAACACACTTTTTTATATATTTTTTTTGCACTTTTTTACGGTTTTTTTTGCATTAAAATGTGTTACAATGCAAATTTAAACAATCCAGTGAAATGACTCAGAAATTTAAAAATTCGTCATCTATTGGCATCAATTTTAAATGATCCGTTCAAATAATGTTTGAAATGTGAATTAAGAGCCCAATATTTAATAATTTTGTACTTAGGAGAGTTGATTAAACGAGAACATAGAATTTTTATGTTCAATTCCAGAAAATGTTAATTTTACACACATTCAATAACAAACACAGTGCATATCGCGCCATCTAGTGAGATTACTTTGAACTAAATTTTCTTTCTTAGCGCTGAGACTCCGTGAAAATACTGAAAAATACTCATGATTACTCAGCAGAATGTTTTAAGAGTGCTGCCTCATTGAAAAGTTAGAGTAGAAAATTTAATTTAGAAAACTATTTAAATAAAGGGAAAGGTAGTTAATATAACTATCGCATCATGTTATGTGCTGACACAAACACAATGCTTTATTTCCAGGTGTTCGAATTTGACTGTCCAGCTGGTTTGGCTTTCGACAATCGCTACGAGGTGTGTGTATGGCCTGGCAGTCTGCCACATTCGCAGGCCTGTCCTGGATCCTCCGAGATCGCTCCTGTTCCTAAGACTAGGTTCATCTGTCCTGAACATGAAGGTAAGAATTTGACTCTACAAATTAAAACTCAAAGAACGGCAGCAGAATGCAGAATTGCCACAATCTTTGAAAATACTGCTTTTATGAATATGAGGTCCCGTCTCCCGTCGAATGAGCATTAAAAGTTGTATTTAGAGCAGTATCAATTTTTAATTGCTATAGTTCATCTCGGCCTTATGATTTAACAATTTATTTCTTTTACCAATATTCGAGCCTAGCACACACATATTGTTATTACCTTTATACATTAATTTTACCTCGAACTATCAACATACTAAGCAGTTTGACATTATATTAGTCAAATAACATTTTTCCACCCTTCTCTTCCAGGTTACTACGCTGACCCTGAGAACTGCCGCTGGTTCTTCGCCTGCCTGGATCACGGCAAGTCTCCGCTGACGGCCTACGAGTTCCGCTGCCCCTTCGGACTCGGCTTCGACGCTGAGAAGCTCAAGTGCGACTGGCCCTGGTTGGTGCCCGCTTGTGGTAACATCGCCAGATACGAGGCCGAGGCCTACGGGTTCTCTGCTGCTACTCTTACTGGTAAGTTGACAGTGAAAATGTAACACTGAAATACCAGAAAATACCAGACACAAAACGCAAAATGCAACGAAACGGATCTAATATAAATGAGAGTGATGATGATGTGACTTATACTGACATGAAAGCATAACATTGGTCCTTTTTTCAGATAACGATAGTTGCAGGCAAACAGTGCAAGCAAATAAACACGGTAATGATTATTTTATTTTAATTTCAGGCGCAGCAGGCTACCAAGGTCAAACCGCCGACGCTATCAACGTGGCTGCCCATCAGAGCTTGGTCTCCGGCGCTTCCCTTGACAACCTGGTCGGTATCCAAGGAGGATTCCTCACCAGGGACGACGCTTTGGACTCCAACTTCATCGCTTCTCAAGAATTGGCTAACGCTGGACACAACTACGAAATTGGACATGGATCTGCCCAATTTGGCAATGGCATAATCGGGCATGGTTCTGCTCAAATTGATAATGGGTTAGCTTACCACGTTGGTGACGCAGGGGCTCACAATGGCAACATAGGCCTCGTTCAACCGACCCAATATAATGGACCAGCTAAATACTCCACTGGTTCCATTATCTTGGATGACTACAGACTTCCTACTAAAGAAGAAGCACTCCGTCATGGTGCTCATGGAGCAAACATTGGTCAAGTTGCCCAATCTGGGGGATACACCACTGGATACGTTCAATCTGGGCTAGCTTCTGGACACGCCCAATCTGGAGGTCAAGCTACTGGTTATTCGACACAGACTGGACATCATTCTGGGTATACAGGTCAGGCCGATGGACACTCAACTGGATACACAGTCCAAGCTGGAGGAAATACAGCTGGGTACAACGGATACTCAGGCTCATATGCTGGACAAGGCCAAAAGACGGTTCAGTCTCAAAGTACAAGTTACGACGACGACAACTCAGGAGCATACGTCCATGATCCTACAGGAGACACCGCAGAGCCTTACAAACATGAAGGCTCACCTATTGAACCTTACGTACACGATGGCTCTGCCTACAAACACACTGGAGATTATTACGACGTTGGCAAATACGCCGGGGGATCTTCTCAAAGCGGTTATGAAGGCAAATACTCTGGGTCTTCACAAAGTGGTTATGAAGGCAAATACTCCGGATCTTCTCAAAGCGGTTACGAAGGAAAATACACCGATGACCAAAGTGGACAATATGTTGAGGATAACTCTGGAGCTTATGTAGAGACTAACGCTGGCAGTTCAGGTTACAAAGGAGATTATGGTACTGGCTATTCCACTGGTTATAGTGCTGATTACTCTGGTGCATACAACCATGATGACTCTGGTAAATATGAAGCTGGAGTGTACAGAGCCGATGGCCATATTGGTGAAGGTAAAGCAACAAGCCAGTCCAACTTCCAACAGTACCACGGATACAGTGAAGCGAATGCTGGAAATTACATCAGCGACTCGAAGGCTAATACTGGTTCTTCTCACACTTTGACTGCAGGAGCTATTAATGTTGGCTTAGTTGGGAAGACTACTTTAATTGATGCTGATTATAACCAAGGCTTCTACCAAGGATCAGGATCTACAGTCTACAGTCAAGATCAGGGCAGGTACCAAGGATCAGGCTCTCAAGGTTACAGCCAAGATCAGGGTAATTATCAAGGATCAAATGCTTACGGGCACTCCACACAAACCTTGCACCCAGCTCATGTGTCCTTTGTGTCCCAACCGGCTGTTGCTATAAACCATATTGGAACTGATGGAAACAATCTTGACGGATACAGTTTTGTGACTACCCCTACATCTTCTGGTATCCCGACCACTGCCACTCCGTTTGCAGTAACAACGTCGATACCAACTGTGACGTATAAAACTACGTATGTTCCGGAAGCGCCTAAGACAACTATAAAGCAAATATTCGGTGTCTCGCAGCCCGCTGTTACATACGTGCAACCAACAGCTATTGCTGTAAAGCAAGTGACTCCTCAAGTCCATGTTACTGATTACAATCAAGGTTTGAACTACCAGTATGAAAGCAAAGATAACTCTGGCAGCTACAATGGTGAAGCTAAGGTTGAATCTGGATACCACTATTCTAAACCCAGCATTAAATTTGAAGAAGGAATTTCTTACACTACCGCAGCGCCTGCAGTTTCTGTGTCCACATACAGACCTGAAAGTGTCAGTCACAACCAACAAACTGTCCACCATGTTGGATCTGTTGGCTTTGAATACTCCACACCTACACCTGTTTATGAGGAGCCTTTCAAGAAGATCGTAGCCTACACTACTGGACCCTCAATTTCTACATACTCTCAACCTACTGAGGCTACATACACTCCTCATTCTTTCAGTCATCAGACTATCCATAAAGTAGATACCAGCAAAGTTTACACTCCATCAGTCGAGTCAGCTTCAGTGGGTTCTGGTTATGATTACTCTCATTCGGGAGTGTCTTATGAAGAACCAAAGGTTGTTCAGTACACAACACCTCAACCCGCTCTCGCCGTGCAGCCCGTCGTGTCTACTTACCAGCCGCAAGTGATCGGACACCAGACTATCCACAAAGTTGATGCGAATAGAGTGAACACTTACTCCGGAGACTCTTCGACAGGTTATCACTACGAGCAACCTTCCGTTCAATTCGAAGAAGTCAAGAATGTATACTCAACTCCTGCACCTATTGTTTCATCGACCTATAAACCAACGATCAGTCACCACACCATCCAGACACAGCACATCGTGCCTGTTTCTTCTACACCCAAATACGAGGTCAGTTACCAGTCGACTCCAGTCACTGTCTACGAAAACCCTATTATAAAGTATACGGAGAAGGCTGTAACCCCTGTTACTTACGTCGAACCTACGTACACATCTCAGTCGTTGAGCCCTCAGACCATACATAAGGTTGAAGACAATAAGGCTTACAATGTTGAATCTGGATATGAATACTCTAAACCGGCAGTCGCTGTTCAACAGCAAGTTCGCTACACTACAGTACAACCATCCGTAGTTTCCACCTACCAGCCACAGGAATACAGCCAACAGACCCTGCACAACGTAGACGCTAGTCAAGTTCATACATACAGCCAAGATACAGATGGTTATGAGTACAACAAACCCGCTATTAAATTCGAGGAAGCGCCCAAGACAGTGTTCCAATACTCGACTCCGTCGCCAATTGTTGCTTCGACATACAAGCCTCAGACATACAGCCACCAGACTGTTCACAAAGTAGAAAACCAAAACTATGTTACAGTTTCTTCCACTCCCGCTCCTCAAGTTGACTTGTCGTATCAACAAGCCGTTTCGACATACGAGAACCCTATTCTCCAGTACTCTCAGAAGGCAACTTCTGTGACTTACGTGCAGCCTACAGCGGCAGTTTTCACGCAGACATACAAGCCTATCATTCAGCAACATGAAGTCAAACATATCCTGAGTCAACCTGTGCAGTACGAACAACAACACGTTAGCCAAGAAGGATATTCTTACAGTCAGCCTGAAATTCAAAGAAATGTTGAGCTTAAGGGCTATTCTGACGCAAGTGCGGTGTCACATCAAGTATACCATCAGTCCAATGTCAACAATAACTACAATTCTGGCAAGGATGTCGTGTATGTTTCTACTTCACCTTCTACTCTTGTTTACGAAGACCATTACGTCGACGTCGACTCTCCGAAAATACAAACATACCAGGCACCTGAGTATGTTCCACCTAAGAACAACTACAAGTCATACTCGGTTGCGTCTACTGCTTCAGCGCCTGTGGTTCATCAAAGCTCTGTCATCCATCAAGCCCAAGAATATGTCGCCCCTAAAGTGGAATACCAATCTTACTCAGTTGGATCGACTGCCTCTACACCGGTCGTTCACCAGAGCTCTGTGATTCATCAGGGGCAAGAGTATGATAGCTCTAAGACGGATTACAAATCTTATTCCGTAAGTTCAACATCAGCTCCGGTTGTCCACCAAAGTTCTGTTGTACATCAACCTCAGGAATACGTTGCCCCGCAGTCGGGTTACCAGTCATACTCAGTTTCCACTGCATCCGCTCCAGTTGTTCAGCAAAGCGCTGTCTTCCACCAAGCTCAAGACAATTACGACTACTCGCAACAATATGAAACGGTTCACAAATCGGAGCCGACAATCCACCAACATTCGTTCAGCACATCTCATGTCGAACAGCCCCAGAAAGTTGACTCCATCCACTTCTCGTTCCCCAGTTCTACGGCCTCACCGCAATATCAGCAGGTTGAATACCAATCTCCTGAGATCCAAGTTGTCTCAAAGGGTGAAGAATATTTACCACCAGTAGTGTCTACTAGCGCTCCTGTTGTGACGTCTACATACAGACCTAGAACTTATTCTACCGTGTCTACAACTCGGGAGTATCTGCCACCAGCGGAACCTAAATATGAGTACCAGTCGCCTTCTACCACCGCCAGAACGATCGTCAAGTCTACCACACCAGCTTACAGAGCAGAATCTACGAAGTCCTACAAGGCTTCGGAATACTTGCCTCCTGCAGAAGAAGGCTCTAAATTTGTTAATTTCGAAAGCTTCGGTTTCAACGACGAGAATGCTGCTTCCAATATTCAATACAATCCCTACCAAGAATTCACTGTTACCCACGACGTTGCTCCAGTTGAAAGGAAACACAACATTGTTGTTGAAACAGCTAAGTCTCATTTACTTGGGTTCGGAACAGTAGGACCCGATGCTGGGTTAGTGTCTCCAGTAACATATACCACAGCCGCTCCGGTTGTGTCCTCCACATACAGACAAAGATATAAATCAACCGCAAGACCCGCTTACAAATACAGCACCACAACTGAGTACCAGGCTCCTGAATATTTGCCTCCTTCAGATGATTTGAAATCGGAAGTAAATGTTGAAAGTTACGGATACAACGAACAAGAATCTGGCGCTGAAGGCCAATACAATTACCAAGATGTCACGGTGTCAACTTTGGCACCTATTCAAAGGAAACAAAACATAGTCATTCAAAAGGCTAAATCTCAACAACTTGGTTTCGGTACTGTTGGCCCTGACGCTGGACTCTCACCCGTGTCATACACGACATCAGCTCCTATTGTAGTCAGTTCTACATACGCACCTGTTGAACAAGGCTTGTTCGAAGTTTCACCGTCACCTGCGCCTGTACGAAGAACTAAGCCTAAAGTGGCCGTTGTGACAAAGATTAACGACTTCAACCCATTCCTCGTACGTAAACTTGGGGCGGTCTGCAGCTGTCAGTCACCAGTTCTAGTCCTTAAAGGAAGGAGACCCACTCAAGCTCCTCAAGATACCGGTGATTACAATGACTACGACGACTCTAACCGCGGAGACATCAGTGACGGTGGATACGGTAACAGATATACTAAAGTAGAAGCCCCCGCTCCGGGCACAGTTGCCACTGCCGCGCCAATCGTGTCATCCACATTCAACCCTATCATTGTTCCCGACGACTCCTTCTATCAAGACTTCCAAGAGCAAAGCGCCTACAACGTGGCTGTTACACCAAGACCCAAAGAAGTATACTCCGAAAGCTACGTATCAAGCACACCTATTGTGGCATCTACCACAGAAAGGTACATCAGAGTCCGACCGCGAGTTAAGGCCGTTACCGCTGCTCCTACGTACAAGACTGTATTGTTGAATCAAGAAGTAACACCAACTGTTACTATTACGGAAGGATCTGAATCCGGATCAGCGATTGAATCTCAAGCCTTTGACCGTTACGGTCCTGGTGGATGGAGGAGCAGAGACGAGACGTTGCAAGGGTCGGTGGACTGCCAGAGAGCCGGTCTGTTCCGTCACCCCAAACAATGTAACAAGTTCTACGCGTGCCGATGGGACTGTACCAAGCAAAGGTTCACGCTGCACGTGTTCAACTGCCCCATCCAGCTGAGCTTCGACCCCAGCATAGGCGCGTGCAACTGGCCCAGCCAGGGCCCCGCGTGCCAGGGTGACACGCTCCTCACCAACGTTCTTTAAGTACCTTAACATAGTTGCCAATCTCGTCGTGCCATCGAAATTGTGATAAAATTGTGATCACGAATGTTCTCTAACTCTCTACTCCTCGATACAGTTTGACGATTTGTCTCTCTTTTGTTTAAGTTGCTTATTTATTTGTTTGGTTTTGTTAATGTTATTTCATAGTTATTTATTACATTAATCTCTTTTTCAGCTTAAAGCTTGCTTGTGCTAAGCCTTTGAATTTTCATTATTGGAATTAGAGTTACCATTATCTAGTTCATGTTATTGTAAAATAGTGAAGTCATATTTTTGTATTTTTATAAATTAATATAGAAATAATACGCTGTAATTTGTAAATATACGATTTTATTCAATGAACCATTTATTTTTATTTTATAGTATTTTAATACATGTCAATTTCTTGTAACAAAAATGCGTCACTTAAATTAGCAAGGCAACAGGCTTTCCTACCTCAGCTAAAGCATGTTTGTACTTAGCAATAATAGGATTGACCTCTTCTTCAATGAACTCTGTAACTTGTTCAGGAGCTCTACCGATGAATGTTGAAGCATCCAAGATCTTATCCAGTTGCGATATAATAGGCGCAAAGTAGCTGTCTTTCTTCACACGTTCAATCAAATCATTATCTTTTCCGTGCTGTTTCACTTGAGCACCCGCTTCGTGAGACAGTACTCTGATTTTCTCGTGACACACTTGGCGATCACCACCAGCCTGGACCATAGCCATTATAATGTTCTCGGTGGCCATGAAAGGCAGCTCCTGAGCGATATGACGGGCGATGACCTTAGGGTACACGACCAGTCCTTGGCAAATGTTCAGTAGGGTCAATAAAGTGGCATCAGCTGTTAGGAAGCCTTCAGCAAGAGTGATGCGACGGTTGGCCGAGTCGTCCAGAGTACGCTCTAGCCATTGAACTGCGTGGGTGTTGGCAGCATTGGCGTGCAGAGTGATGAGATGACGCGCGAGAGCGCAGCAACGTTCAGACCTCATCGGGTTTCTCTTGTAGGGCATAGCACTGGACCCGATCTGGGAAGCTTCGAAGGGCTCCTCTAGCTCCTTACGGGAGGCTAATAGACGGATGTCGGAGCACATCTTATGTATGGTAGCTCCTAGTCCTGATAACGCAGAAATGACTTCTAAGTCAACTTTCCTGGAGTATGTCTGCCCAGTGACGATGTAGCGCTTGCTAAACCCGGCTAATTCAGCGACTCTTTGGTCGAGAGCGCGGACTTTCTCGTTGTCTCCTTTGAAGAGTTGGAGGAAGGAGGCTTGGGTGCCTGTGGTGCCTTTAACTCCTCGGAAGCGGAGGTCGTCTCTGGCGCGGGAGAGGGCACGCTCATCCATGAGCAAGTCGCTTAGCCAAAGGGAAGCTCTCTTGCCGACAGTTGTCAGTTGCGCTGGCTGCAAATGGGTGAAACCAAGCATCGGCAATGACCTGAAAATAGTAATAGCACGATAAATATTTTAAGTTAAGTAAACATTTTCGAGAAAAAAGTCTTGAAGGACTTGGTGGAGACTTTATTAGCCAATAGTGGGACAGTAACGGCTAGACAAAAAAAAAACATCTTATCCTCCAATGTTGGTATATATGTTCTTCAAAGTGATGATTGGTCGTAAAATTATAGCAATACGCAATTAATCAGGAAGTTGTACCTAATTAATAAAGTGTCCAAACATAGACGTCTGTCTGTAGATATCGAGTAGCCCGTACGTTATAACATCATTTAACGATTATTGCGTATTGTTCTAAGTTATTGTATGCTAAACACATCTGTCGTAATGGCAGACATTTGATTGAAGTCTTAATCTATGCTATTTGTTTGGTTATTGTAGTGTTGTTTCTGGTACTCATGAGTCTTGGGGCATATATTATTTAGATAACATAAAACTCACCCCAGGCAAGGTTAGGCAGAGGTTTACATATAAAGCAATTACGTTTCGCCAGTTGTGACGTTACGATTGCCATCAAGCGGGCACAAATCTATACTCCAGAAATTTCAGATGAAAACAAAAAGTTCTTAATAGAATAGAATTATCTTCATTCAATTGTCCATTACTTAAATATCTGCTAACTTATCTGTCGTACTATAGTAGCAGAGTAACGGACCAGCATCCTAAACGCATTGTTATACTGAACACAAAGACCGTCGTACGATTTATGTGTACCTAGGTACATACAGCAGCAGAGAAATCTCACCCCTAGAAATGTATAAAAAGCGACATCTTTAGAGAGGAGCACTACGATGTTTACGTGCGCCGCGTGCGCGCACATCAACGAAACTGCTAAGATATTCTAGAAACTAACTAGAAATAAAAAATCTGACGGCGCTCATGCAAACGACCGCTAGGTGATTTGTTTAAACTTCTAAACGTGTTCCACAAACATTATACTATTTTACAAATTTCTAAAAACTCACAACAGAATTTTAAAACTTAATATATCGTTAGGCCGATCGAAGAATCGAACCTGCAGCCGAATTGCGTAAGTATATTATCCAAAGCAAAAGAATCGATTCCTTCCCAAAAACGACTTTACGTATCAATATGCAATACGTAAAGTCGGTTTTGGGAAAGAATCGATTTTTTTGCTTTGGATAATATACTTACGCAATTCGGCTGCTGGACCCTATAACTCACGAGTCAGGCCGTTATACCGCTGCGCCATTCTGATAATTATGATCGTAGCGAAAAGCATCGATATGTTTATGAATGGGGAATTATAAAACGATCGAATAAAAAAAACTTAGCGACTGATGATGAGATCCAGCCGTTATCGTCATCGTGATATTGTGAATAGCCAAACCAAGGATTCGTTTACAACCACCCGATCTGGTGCTTTATGACAAGGCGTTTCGCTTGCCACTGTCCGAAGACATTTACATGCAGCTGGGGATCTACAAAAAAAATTACTAACCGAAGCTCATCGCCAAGCCAGCCTCTACGTTATAATTATAAGTATAGGCACAGGTAATATTATACTAGCGTATAGATTTGACCCCACACAGTTACAAAGTTATAGATAAGTTTTTTATAGTTAATTGTTTTTTGTAAACAGTTTTGAAAAATCTCAAGAGATGTAAATTGTTGTTCTGTTTGTTTCAAACGTGAGTACCATGTTGGTTCTCTTCTAAAATCTTCAAAACTAAATTATCAGTTTTTCAGTAAATAAATATTTGTTAATCTATATTGGGGTACTGTATTAATTAATACAATAAGAATAATAAGTAAAAGTGTATCTCCTTTATTTTGAAAGACCACCTTATAAGCCTCACTTCCTCTCAACCTGCAACACCCCTCTATAGCCATATAAATATGCTGATGGTTAGCGCATGACAATTTTGTATCAATAACGTTAACAATTTAAATTGTCAAATGGGTATCTTGCACGCTTACTAGTGGAATCGTTGTCAATAACTACAGAAAACTAACTTCATTGATGTCTGAGAGATGGCGCGCGGCGCACGATATAATCGTAGTATATCCTCCTGTCCATAGATGTCGCTTTTTATCATTCCTAGGGGTGAGGTTTTCTGGAGCTGTATGCAGATGTACTCATCTAGCTCACAGGCTGCAAGAGTAGAAAGAGTGTGTAATACTTACTTGTAATCATTAGCGAACTTCGACAGCTGACTGATAATGGCGCCCAACCTCGGCAACAGCAGATCCAATCCATGCCTCAACACGATCAGATCTGTGTTATCCCCCACGTAACACGATGTGGCTCCCAGGTGGATGATGGGGGCAGCCTTAGGGCACCTCTCGGCGAGGGTATGGACGTGGGCCATGACGTCATGGCGGACTTTCTTCTCGTGAGCTGCTGCGGCGTCGAAGTCGATGTCGTGGATGGCTACTTCTAGCTCAGCGATCTGGTCGTCGGTGATGTCGAGACCAAGTTCCTGAAAAGAGAGGAACGAGTGTTTAGAATTGGGAAAGAGAATGTAAAGGTATTCATTGTCCTTGGTTATGAGAACAGTTTTCGTTTTTTTTTGGTCGAAAACTAACTACCGGTTTCCAAATTTGAATATAATATTCTGTTAAAATCTACATTAGCCTGAAAACCTGTGTGTAATTGACACTAAATAAGAGTTTGACACGTTCTTAGCTCAAAATTCTTAATTCAGAAGCATGATGTTATTTTATGTTTGATTTCTAACAAAAAAAAAATTGTTAAGTTTCACAAGTAACATTTTTGATGACGTAACTTATTACCAAGTTCTCAATGAAGAGAAAAAGTAGGTCATACACAAGATTTTTCTACAGATTTTTCCTGCTAACCTAAATAAAATAAGAACTCTACACATGTCTAAATTTCCAAGAATGGCGCTAAGTAAAATGATCTAACATGTTATTTTGGTAACGAAGCCCTGATCCATTTGTGTGGCCGAATCTTAGTCATTGTAAGAATAACAAGTTTTTATAGAGCATTATCAATTAAAAGTGTATTTAAAGTAAACGTTACTTCATTCATAAGTCTATATTGTGGTTTGTGGTTTATTGAGCAATGTCTGTTTTTGAGACAAATATTTTGAATTGCATGGCTGCCTACTGCAATTCGATTGCTTCATAGTTTATTCAGAGCTATGAAAACACTGAACACTTCCATGAGTATCAAGTGATGTGTTTCCAAGTCATTTACAGAAATAAATAATTACTTAATTTGCACATAATTGTTTCAAGTTGCACAGAATATAGAACTTTGTAATAGAGATAAGTGATTGCGGCAATAAAACACACAACAGCTGTGAATTGCAAATTTTTTTTCACGGATTGTACCTTTATATGTGGCAGATGATAGTACTGTGTGGAAAAGAGAGAGGAAGGCTTTAACAACCAGTAAGACATAATAGGCTTATACAGATGTCTTTAGAAAGAAATTTAAAACCCACCCTAAGAAAAGAACAATCCGAAGAGAATAACATTCTTTTCTCAAAAATGGTATGTAATGTTGTCATAACATCTCTAAAAAGTATCCAGAAAGTGAACTCTACCGGAGACTTATTCACAACTGTCCAGTAAGTAAGTATGTAATTTACTTACTGGACAGTAGTAGGGATTGGTCCGATATATCAAAACGTGACTTATATTGGATATGTGTTTGATATCATATCATATCGATATCTATTTCAAAATAACCGATATTACAAATACTGTATCTAATAAAAACCTTACTAGCGTGCGAGAACGAATAAGTCAAAACTTAAAACCGTAACAATGCTGAAACGTACGAAATACGAACAAAACGCAAACTTCACAAACGATAAGAACCATATCCGCTACTTCTCTTTATAAGTATTATTTCGCGTTCGTTGTTAGTTTGCTCATCTAAATAACATTTTAACTTATGCAAACTGTACTAAATGATATCGATATCTGAAAACCGATTACGATATCGATTTGAAAACTGTATATCGGTTACATAACCGTTTGTGCAATAACCGAAAACACCCATCTCTAGACAGTAAAGTCAAAGTCAAAGTCAAAGCACTTTATTTCAAGTAGGCCTGTTACAGGCACTTTTGAATTGTCAAAAGACAAAATAAAATATTAAAAAATTATGGTGGTACAGTCCCAGTCACAAGACATAATAACTGTGAAAGTATCGTAGATGCCCATTCCGAGTAGGTCATCCTCTTCAGATCTGCTTAGAAAAAAAAACAGTACCAGCCAGACATAGATTAGAGTTTAGCCATTATAACATTGTTATTATTAACATGGAGGGAGGCTCCAAATATATATCTATCTCTCTTTTTGGTATGACATTTTGTGAGATAGATATATTTTTGAGTCCGTTAATCAAGACGTACAACAAACAAATATAAATGCCCCCGGTAAATCGATCACAATATCTATCAGTAATTGCCCTAATATGAATGTAACCTTCAATATTAATTAAACGAATTTGTTTTTAAACTTTCTTTCATTTTTGAGAAAAGCATTATACAAGCCTCAACCAATAAAAAGCCATCCTGGCCTCGTATATAACCGGACCTCACCTGCGGTTCGGTCCGGTTAACTCATACTTGGCCAGGAAGGCTTACTTACTGGATTCTGCAGTAATGTACTATTTCCTGATTTGAAATCGTTCTTTACCTCTGACATGCTTTGCAAGTCTGGTTTTTTATACAGCTATCATACCAAGAACCGATGAAGATGGAAGTGAAGAAAGTAGTTTGAAATGATAAGCAGTTCTACATAGTTATGTACGAGCCGAATACCAAAGCAAAGTAGATTTTATTATTAGTGTTATACAAACAAGTTGCAATAACGAGTTCATTTTCTCAGGTGAATAAGATAATTGGACGTGTTAATTTTTGCGTTCCATTGCTAAAAAATATATTTTCTTTATTAGCAAAGAGTTTTTAATAAAATTTTAACAAAGCTTTCTGATATAGTTTTCTAACAATTGACTAATTACTTTTCTTAGATCTCCACAATACTTGATGATCAAACAGTGCAAAAACAATGTTAGATTTGAGTCCTTTAAGACGACGACTAATGCCAACGACCTTGAGGGAACAAAACGCGCACTCGTTTCACACCCACGCGACCCAAAATTTAGTAGTTTTTTGTACTTTCCTTATTATTCTATGACTTTAAAAAAAAAACCTCAGATCAAAATGTAGATAATTAAATTGTCTTTGAGATGGTGTCGATTTAATTAAAATAGGCCCAGCGGTTTTGGTGTGATTGTCCTGTTTTTGTCCGTTTTAGACATAACTTTACAAATTAATTACACTATGTTATACGAATAAAACTCAAAATTTGCTCAGATCAAATTATTAAGAAAATAGTCTAATATAACATATTTTTTTTTCAAAAAATTACGACAAGCCGTTTAGACGTGATTCTCATTTTAAAATCACCTACTCAAGGGAATCGGCGCCTTAAGTTTTTAGCCTTGAATTGGCGTCCACGCAATACGGTCGTCAACTCAGTCCTATTCACATTTCTTGCCAAATAGTTCATAAATGTTGACTCTGTATGTATTTTGTTTATGATACTAGAATTAGTTAAAACTCAGTTTATTTACTGCTAAATTAAATAGCAGTTTTTAAGTTTTGTTTATTAAAAACAATATTTAGTAAATGTGCACCCTCCACTTATTGACACTCAATTATTCTGTAACTAAAATCTTCAATCACACCAAAAATAGCAAGGGCCGATAATTCCTTGATGTGAATATGGCAATCCCACCGCATTATTCCCAAACCACTGCAACTCCTGAAAGCCAGAATATGGCAGCACAAATAGACCAGAGTTAACGCTTGCTGATGTTTTACTATAGGGCTACTTAAAAAGGGTGCAAATTTACAAAATATTGTTTTATATATAAACTAAATCTATACTATATAATGTTATAAAGCTGAAGATTTGTTTGTTTGTTTGAACGCGCTAATCTCAGGAACTACTGGTTGGAATTGAAAAAATCTTTTTGTGTTGGATGGTCCATTTATCGAGGGAGGTTATAGGCTATATAACATAACGCTACAACCAATAGGAGCCGAGTATAAATGAAAAATGTTGCAAAAACGGGCAAAAATATTCCTTTTTGAGAGCTTTTGTTGCGTGCGCTGCGTAAACGGTTTAAGTTACGCAAATATCATGTGAGATGGAATTGTTCCTCTTTAAAAGTTCTAAAAAAAAGTCCGCGACAGCATATGTCTATCTTTTAAGATTAACTCACAATAGCAGCTTTTATGTTCTAAATTTTAATTAGTTCGCCGCCGCCGGTAAAAACAAAAGTTGGTTACATTGGTAGGTAGGATAGGGTAGGTTGGGTAGGGTAGGTAGGGTAGATAGGATAGGTGGGTATTGTAGTAATGGTAGGTAGGGTAGGTAGCCAGTTGACGGGAGCGAAGCCGCGGGGGTCAGCTAGTTGAAACTAAAATTGAAAGTGCTCTTCAATTTAAATTTAAACTGATTTTTAATTTAACAGTAAATAAACAGAGTTTGAACTAATTCTAGTGTCTTTTTTTAAGTAACTGAAACGAAAAACAGTCTAAGAAATCTTTTATTTCCATTGTTTTTGTGTTCTTCTCCTACTCTTGCCTAATAAAAATACTAAGATAGACCGTCTTATCTAAACACCACGCAAGACTTGTTGCTAAAGACAATGTGTCACTATTTAAGGTATCCGGAAGCCATTTACGAAACATTTCTACAGTTCCCAACATTTTCGTCTACTTGTGCAATAACCCTTTGCCTTTGTCTCTGAATTTGTCAAGTTTTTGTTAGAAAACGAGAGTTAGTTATTTGGGACTTTGATTGATTGATTTCCAACCTTCGATGTGTCACGGTAGATTGTTAATCATGCTGCTGTTGGCGCAATTAATTAATTATTGCTATTAGTTTGTGTTGCGACTACAGAGTTAAAGCAAAGGCAGCTCAATGTTCGTGTTCAAATGCATTGACTTCTCATTAAAAATCTATACAATACTCGTATTTTTGTTATGTATGATGTCCTGCAAAACTGAATTGCAATTACTTAGCCATGCCTATTTTTTGCCAACCTGTTCTGTCCCACTCTGAGGAAAAGGTTTCCTTCCACTCCTTCCACTTTTCATCAGCTCGCAAACCTAACCACCTAATACCTCATATTACCTCATACACCTAATACCTAATATTTAATTTTGGTAGAACAAATATGAAATGACATATTAATTAGTTAAAAAAGAAACTGTCAAGCAAATTAATGATGCTATGCATATTTTATCAGCTTCGTTACTTTTCAAAAGGTAATGAAAAAACTGGCCAAGTGCGAGTCGGACTCGCGCACGAAGGGTTCCGTACCATCATCGCAAAAAACGGCAAAAAAATCACGTTTGTTGTATGGGAGCCCCCCTTAATTTATTTTATTTTAATTTAATAATTATTATTTTTTGATGTGAATATACAACTAAATATTCTGTGAATATTTCAAGCGTCTACCTGTTGCCGTTATTAATATCGAGCAAAAAACTTCAAAAAAATCACTTTTGTTGTATGGGAGCCCCCTTAAATATTAATTTTATTCTGTTTTTAGTATTTGTTGTTATAGCGGCAATAGAAATACATCATCTGTGAAAATTTCAACTGTCTAGCTATCACGGTTCATGAGATACAGCCTGGTGACAGACGGACAGACAGACAGACAGACAGACGGATCGTGAAGTCTTAGTACTAGGGTCCCGTTTTTACCCTTTGGGTACGGAACCCTAAAAAGAAAATGGCAGCCATCAGTTGTTAGTTTTCCCGCGCGAACTATGAAAATCCAATAATGAAGAATTTATAAAATACTTTCATTTCACTATCATTAGCAATTCCATTCTATTGACAAGCTTCGTGCCATATAGGTGACCGTAGATTAAATAAAGAAGTGATCATCTAGTATAGTTTTATTAGTGAAAAGGAGAATCGATATCTACAAATATAACAGAAACAGAAATGACTCAAGTACGAATAGGTCTCATAAAAAATAGAATAGTAGCCTAAAAATGATAACGACTAAGATCAACAACTAAAAACAATAGAGAACACAAATTTCGTATTTACGAGCATAAAAATAAGGTCAGAATTTGAGAATCAGGTGAAATAGAGGTACAGTGCAACCTGCCCTACTAATTCGCTAGAACAGATAAGATTAGAACTCGAATGTGCTGATAATGCCATACGAGCTGATAACTAGAGGCATACAGTGACGGGCAACGTTTTGGCGAAAACAGACACAAAGACAAAGAAGTGCGACATTATTATAATTAGTGATTTCTAAGTGTTAGTGACAATGGTGTCCGTGCAAACTATCGCGACGATTATCGTGAAGACTTTCAAAATTGTAAGTAATATTGGTTTTGTATGGAATTGAAAGAAGGTGTCATCATATTATATAGAAATAGGTGCGGCTTGGGTATTGAGTTTGAAACAATTATTACAACAGTTGGTCACTAAAAAATTAAAGTTTTGTCTAATCTAGTCATTTATAAACAGAAGTAATTTGACAATTCGATAATTATGAACCCCGTTGTGATATTCAATGAACCTATTAAAACCACTGACAATCGATATGTTCATAGGACGATAAGGCTGGCTACACGCTTAGCCAGTAATCCACACAATCCTTTGACAATTTAAGTTTTGTAGTGTGCTATGGTCCTAAGCAAATGTCTAAAGGAAATTAAGTATAGTGTGTGTTGTGTGTGTGTGTGTGTGTGTAGTGTGTGTGTGTGTGTGTGTAGTGTGTGTGTAGTGTGTAGTAGTGTAGTATAGTGTTGTGTATTAAGTATCGTGGCATATATTTGATAGATTATTAATTGTGGAACGAAAATCCGTCTTGTTTGTTTTAGTTTAATGAATGAATAATGAAAAATGTATGAGCCTATGTTAAACAATAAGTTGTCGTGTAGCCGCACTATTTGTAGGTAGTTTAATAATATTGCAATAATTGTAAACGTTTGCGTGTTTGTATGACGGGACTTGGAAATCATGAAACAAAGCCATGCATTTATGGTTACTAAAATACTCATAATTATAACAAAGATGGAAGCCTAACTAGGTACAAATTTATAATGGGCTAGACCTTTGTGTCGGCTTTAACAACAAAAGAACGCCTATATACAGCGTGACACATCAAATTAATTTAGTTTAATAATTATTATAATCAATTACTGTAAAGTGGTACATAATTCCAAGAACAAAGAATATGAGTCACTTAGTATAGTGACTTGAAACTAGAACAGTTATAAATATTAAAAAAAAACAAGTATAGTGAGTATTTTTAAATTTGTCTACTTAGAAATGATGTCATGCTTGCTGATAAAAATACAAGCACCTGTTGATAGTAAAGATATTTATTGAATGGAATTAAATTCCAATAATGTAAGAGATCGCTACATATAACTTAGAGGTATACTCAGCACTTACGAAATATCAGTCAAACTAAATGAAGACAAAGCTTTTATCGAAAGAGATCATAAGAACGATCGTGAATATGTAGCAAGTAACAATAATTTCGATCTATTAACAAACTCAGTGGACACTCATTGCAAATCAACTTGTCAATATTGCTAATAGGATAAGAACTGATGGAGATGATCGATGGTCATAATGATAGTTATGGTGAAAGACGAATCAATATAATATATGAGTATACATTATGAAATAAAGTATCTAATATACCAAGTATCTCTTATTGGTAGTACAGGTAGAGATACTGAAAATCCTCTTAATATGGATCATATTTTGAGTCCTCATAGATTTATCTTACCATCAGAGTCATTAAACATGGTTTCGCTAACGTAGTAACGTAACCTGTAGATTCTATCCAAGCGGTTTATTAGGCGAGTGTATGTGCATCAACGTTAAGGTTAATCGGCCCTAGCGGCCTCATTCCCTATCAAACTGATAACGTGATAACCGCACCTTCTTGATACAACGTTTTAGTATCACATTCTTTTTTAATTACTAAGTATATCTCTTTTAACTGAAGAAATTTTTAGTATAAAAAAATAGTCGATTTCTATGATTTTCTTTCCAGGTTTAGAAAATCATTGAAAAATCTTTAAATCACTTTGCTTTCTATGTGTTCTATTTGCAATCTATAAAACATTCTGAGCCATACTACATGGTTCTGAAATTCTCTAATTTCATGTTATCATTGACCATGCAGTACTTGCGTCATAATTTTGCTAAATTAGCGTTTGCCGAATCGCGCATCTTAATTAAACCACCGTCTTCCTTCCTTGAAACATTCTAATTAGCCATGAGAACTTCATCAATACCCTGCCATTCATAATTACGATATAGACGGTAATTTCTCCTATTAGTATTTGCTTTATATCCTTTAGCTTCTCTAGAACTTTCAACAAACTGAAGTAGCTACCTAATACCGCTTCATTACTACATCTTAATCATCATTTCAGCCGAAAAACGGCCACTGCTGAACATAGGCCGCCCGCGTTGCCACAATACTTATTACTATAATTTTATCCTTCAATGTATTTTGGCTCATTGCCTTAAAGGGTGAATATTGCCTTCTCGTTTGCAATCAAGGAACAGCAGCGCTGATTAAATAATAAGATCAAAAGCACAACTTCTACTTCAACTCTCAGGGGGGTGACCATAAGCATTTAGAGTATGGTTATTTTGAGTGTGTGGAAGGGACAGATGTATATGACTTATATACATCTGTCCCTTACGCACACTCAAAATAACCTTACTCTAGGTCACCCCCAAGATATCCCTATTTCCAATCCACTTGTACAGTCTTAGCTCACAGTTTAACTCATCATTCACGTGCGTTCCTACTCATCTCTTGGACTTGTGGTCGTAACTCCTACGCCTTCCAACCGCTAGCACATTGCAAAACAGTAGAACAAACAACATTATCTGATAACGCGTTACTCATACACGAACGAAGGTACAGTACAAACTACTGACTAATACCATGAGTAATGTAACCTCATGGGTTGAATACAAAACCTGGATGCTTAGGGACTGAATTGTTTTTGAAATGACTCATGATAGCTTTATAATTATGGGAATATTAGAAACGATGAAAGTAAAACTGAATCTACTGGTAAAGATCGTGAGAAATACGACGAAGGAACACGACATATTTTTTTAAATTTGTTAAGGGCAAATTTGCAACAATCAGATAACTTTTAACTAAAGAATAAATAAGGCTTTTTGACATATTTTCTATACAAAATTTGTATAACCACCATTTTTATTCATCAAGTAAAAGTTATGAGACTATTAAAAAAATTGGCCCTAACATGGACGGGATAGGCAGATATAATCAAATGTTTTTGTAATGAACTGCATTTAAGCTTGTAAAACAGAGTCCATAATAATATAGAATAACATAGGTTTCAGCCACAAAAATGGCGATGTGATGAATGAATGATTAGCTAGAATGTGATTGTAGTGTTTAACTTGAATGCAATTTCTAAATTGGCGATATCACAAACTTTCTTCAAGAAGGGAAAGTTATACATTTAATGCCCTATAAGGTTTTACTAAGAAACATGAATTATTATTGCTTGAATCTTTAAAACAAGTATTAGTAACTAGCTTCTGCAAGCGGCTTCGCCCGCGTGAAATTATCCCAAGGGAATATATTCCTGGGATAAACAGTATCCTATATCCTTTTGTAAGGTCCAATCTATATCTTCATCAAAATTGGTTCAGCGGTTTAGGCGTGAAAGCGTAACACACAACCAGATAAAAAGACAGACATACAGACAGACCGAGTTACTTCCTCAATTATAATATTAGTGTGTGTAGGCATCGTTTTGCTATTACACGCATATTGCTACCCGCATTACAGATGCATGACATCTCGATCAGCTGCGCACACGCAGACAATGGCTCTCCCCTGCGACGCGACGTAGACAATCGAATCGTACGTTATTTACCTTGAATGCGCCCATTATATACCGCATTATGTACGTGATGGATTCGCACTGTGACTTCGGAATATTGAGATACTTTAGTCGTTTCATTGTTGACTTTGAATTTCATGATTGTTCTGAAGTAAGCTGATTTGGCTTATAGGATCGCGAGAGTAGGAGCTCTGTTTAGCTCTTCTAGAGATTCTGCATGGACAGTTCCATTGTTATCATAGCGTTTATCGAAATTAATCCAAATACATAGCTAGGTGATCATCATCATCAGCCTATTAATGTTCCCACTGCTGGGACACAAGCCTCCTCTCTATGAGAGGGGATGGGCCGTAATCCACCACGCGACCAGTGCGATTTGGTATATGTCACATATCTTCGAATTTTTGGTTCTAGGTCATGCCGGTTTCTTCACGATGTTTTCCTTCAATGTTTTGAGAGGAATGGTGATGCTGGGCCACCACTGCTCTCATAGCTAGGTGCTTAGCCTTAAATATGTTTTGGTTCGCTTCCATTACAACCGAATACAACTCAATATCAATTTTACATTAAACAACTGCGTATCTTAACTCAATCACCCACTTACTATATGTCCCTTAGACAGGCCTGATTGTTAGGTTTACGGGCTTCTGACGAACGACGATGCTAAATATCAACAAATGACGGCCGGGCCCAACTAAATTAATCCAGAGAATCACACTAAGTATGGATAAACAGTATAAATCAGTCATCAATCATTTAAGTTACTTACCCAGTCTCCACTAGTGTTATACACTCTGTTGTATTTACCGGTAGAATTTCATCTCTGTATGGTTATCCAAGTACTATTAAAGTTCCTAGACCGACACTTTCTAGATATGCAGCTCTTTCTTTGATTGCAATATTTGTAAGTATGTGAGAACCATGTTCCTATTTATCAAATGATTGTATTTACCTGTTAATGCTTTTCATACTTTATACCTATACGTAGTATAAGATATAGTAATGTAATGCTATTCTGGGTGCATAGTCCTCACATATTTTTTTATTATAATTATGGAGTTTCTTGTCCGTTTTTCTCTATAACAAGCTACTTTTCCAAATGGACGGTAGAATCAATTATTATTACTTGTAGATTTTAATTGTTGACGTTCAAAAGTGCCGCTTAGTGGCCGAGTTGAAATAAATGTTTTTGACTTTTGACTTTTCATTGAAGATTTCCTGTCTCATCAATTATTATTAATACCCTAATAAAACTCATTGACTAATCTTAATTATAAATCAGAATCAGCACAATGATCTCCTCGTGATTTGCGCAGGAAGTCAAGTGAATGCTCGAATCCTTCCTGTCACTTGTAATTAAAGCTGTTATTACTGATTGGTCGTAATTGTCAGCTGCTGGCGGAGAGTAGAGAGTCGGACAGACGGACAAACACATGCAGGATGTTTAGTGTTAATTAGATGGTGTGCAGGAAGATATAGATCGCTGACACGTTTTTAGAGGAAATGTGGACTTTTAGTTTTGTCTTAAACACTCGTCTTAGTAACTGATTTCAACATTGAGAATATTGGAGTAAAACAGAACAAGCTGGCAAAAAAATCTGATTTCAATATTGCAACGGTCTAATCTTCTTTCAATTATCAAAATGGTAGATATGCCATTTTAATAATTGAAAGAAGATTAGACCGTAAAAACATAAAAAAATAATTAAATCAAAAACGTAATAACAGTAATAGTACGTAAGTAGTAGTAGTAGTAGTTTAAAGGTACCTATTTATTTAGTGCACACAAAAGACATAGCACAATTCACAAAATCTTAATTAATTATTACAATTTACATATTGAGATTTGATGTGTGTGTGGTGAGGTTCGTAAAATTTTGTAATGTTTTTGTCTATTAAAAATAAAAATAAAAAATGAAAATCTAAACCAATATGCCGACATCTCCACATAAATTTGAATCTAAAAGATATACCTAACAAAGCTGTAAGCAATCAATAGACGACCAAGGTTTAAATAGAACAAAAACAAAACAAGATGCTGCTGTTCCCACCAAAACCTCAAAACCATCGACTTCCTAAATTCGTCACCACTCTACGGCTTCCGAAGTCAAGTCAGTGCTCCTTAACCATTGACTCCTGACCCGTGACTAACGATTATATCAACTAATTGTCTTTATCCCGGACCTTGGTGCTCGCATAACAAATGAGATGAACATACAAATTACAAATGCAGTAACACTTGCTCGGCCGTTTAATTTTTGCAAGTGATATGACTTTGAGCAAGGTGCAGTTGAAAAAGGCTACGGATTCATATCGGGTCTTTGAGTTTGGAAATGTTAGTTAAAATGGTTTCAAAGTAGAAGATAAAAGACAGAATCATGATAATCATACTTGTAGTTTCTTCCAGTAGACCTGCGAAAATATATATAACTAGCGGACGCCTCGCAGTTTCACCCGCGTAGTTGACGTTCCCGTGGGAATAAATGGACAAAAAGTAGCCTATGTCACCCGGAGATAGTGTAGCTTCCCAACGGTGAAATAATTTTTGAAATCGGTAAAGTAGTTTTTAAGTTTATCCGTTACATACAATAGTTCAAAACTAAAATAATACAAATCTTTCCTATTTATAATATTAGTATAGAGTAAAGATTTTTTCAACACACTTGCTCATAAAGTGGCTCTAATTTCACCGCAATTAGGCATATTTTATAATGATACCTGTAATCAAACTGTGACCTTTTCATTGCTATTATTCACAAGTGAGTTATAGTTTTTTTTTTAATGGTTTCCTGCCTTCATTTTAAATACTTTTAAATTAAACTAATTTTAAAAGTGTCACAAATCAATCCAATGAAAATTAATAAAATAAGTCATTAATTCTAATCCAGTTAAAATTGAAGTATTTTCAATGTAATAAAATGTAACACTGTTAATCAATTAAAAGTGTCCCATTCGACATTAATCCCTTTCTATTCCTGTCATGGAAGTAGTACTTATTAAATCCATAACATGATATGGGTAGTAATTACTATTTCCATGATATCCATTAAATACATAAAATGTGGCATAGCTTCTAGTCAAACAATTCAGCAAAATGCTAGTACCTAACATAATGCTTGCTCATTTCATGCAACGTAAGTGTTTAATAAACAAAACTTGCCCTCAAATATAACTTTTGTTTCTCTGAAATAAAGAAGACTTGAAATGCCCGATTTTGTACGTGGCTAAAACGCTATCCGCGAAAAGCTAAAAAAAAAGTAACCTCATTGTTTTACTCTATGGCCGATCGCCATTGTTAGATGCGCGCGCATAGGAAAACTGAATAATTTACCCCGCCAATGCGAAAATTTTTTCTCAACTCGTTTTCACTGTTGAAAATGATTTTTCAGTATTATTTTCTTCACAAGTGTGTTGAAAAACGTCGTATGATACACGTGTGTATTGATGATTACCGTCCTCGGCTCTCTTAAGACCCTCACCTACGGCTCGGGTCTCAATGGCGCCTCAGCGGTAATCACCAACATTGCACACTTGTACCATAATGTACTAATATTATGAAGAAAAGGAAGTGTGTAAGAACAAGAGAAGAATATGTTTTTGCAATGTTTTAGTATAACGTAAATTGGATAGCAACAACAGACTATTCATACACTAATATAAATGACGTAGTAGATAGCGATGTTAAAGCGCGATTTTGATCTGGCATCACATCACGGGTCAATAATGTAACGATGAAATAATTCAAACGCAATCCATTGATGATTGATGTGAGGGTCACTGGGGATCACATGTGTCAAAGGAACATTACTGAAACTCACAGAATTGTCACTCGGCTTTTAATAAATGGTAGGCAAGTTACTGATGTTCGATATAATTTCCATGAGTGGCAATCACATTGTAGCTCGTACCTACTAATTCCATGGTACCCAACTGGCAATTTACTAAATTCATATTAGGAGCACTCTGGCATGGAAGATTTCAACTTTTTTTTATAGCAGAAGAATAACAATAAAATTAATTTACTTATTAGTATTTTTATCAGATATTTCAGCTGTAATAGCATCTATAGACATGTCTCGATAAAATCTCTGTGAATTATCTTGAAAATTAAATTACTATTATTTAAATGTTCTGTTACAGTTCTTTCCTTTTTTGAATTTGCATCTTTTGGTTACAACATTTTAAAAGCAACAGACAACAAATTATTGATTTGTGCCTTCTTTACGAAGACTAGTAGCTTCTTACTCAACTACCTGAGTCACATAATCAAATGAATTAGAATCTTTATATCATATAAATAGGATTAACATTAAATTACCTTACAACAGTGAGAATGTGGTATGATAAGAGAGTGTGTGTGGTCTAGTCACGGTTATCTAACGGATGCCAATCTTTACTTATATGACTAAGATCTTAATGAGGTTAATACACAATGGATTATTTAGGATAGTTTATGTCCCTGAAAGCAGTAGAAAATAAATATTACCCACTATTTTCTACGTTGATAAGATGGTCAGGTGAACTCTACTCTGATTGAACAATGGTAATAATAATATTATCCTAGTTGAATAAACTGTTAAGTTTGTAATCTATTTCCTTGATCATTTCGATCTAAATTTTAGTAATTATCATCAATCAATATCAACTCAATACATATAATAAATCTGTATAAAAGTAATTTATGTACATCGAAAATATTACCAAAATAAATATCCAGGGTGTTAAAGGATAACCAACAGAACCTATTTCCGGCATTTTTTGAATTTTTATCTGTTTGTCTGTTTATTTGTGCACGCATCACATGAAATGTACGAAACTAATGTAAATATCTTTTATACATAAAAATTGTGCGTACCTTGAAGAATTACTTAGTTTTTGTTTCATCACAATCGGTTCACTCTATCAAAAGTTAGATGAATTTAAAGTGTTCAAGAAGTTAAATTATCACAACACACGCAATTCAGATACTCGGACAGTTGAACTCGATATTCGATAGATGGCGTTGTGCATTTGAAGTCATTTTCTGAATGATGGTGTTAAGATTCGCCGCGAAAGAATGATGACTATAGAAACGAAAATGGTAGGTAGGTAAGTAGGGTATATATGCAGGAAGGTAAGTAGGGTAGGGTTGGCAGACAGATGACGGGAGCGAAGCCGCGGGCACAGCTAGTTCACGAATATAAGTTTAGTCTCCGTAAGATCTAAACCAAATTTTTACAGACATCTCAAAATGAAAACAATAATCTATGTAGCTACTACATAGACTATTATTTTCATTTAGCAAGATATTTTTCTTATAAGCAGTAATTTCATATTGCTCTGTTTTGTTTTTGTTAACACGATTTGTTTTTTGTTCGCGTGGCAATGATTTCGTCATGATGTGGTACAATAGTCAATGTCAACAAATAGTTCTGATAATAAAAATCTCAAGAATAAGTTTTTATCAATGCGGTTGAAATATTTCCGACAGAACATTTTTTTTAGATTATTTTGGGTACGTATCGGTTTGGATTACATTGTCCTTTGGGATATGATGATTAGTATTTATTGTATTCATTAAATTGGGATGAGACTCATTGCTACTTATTGAAAGTATAGTCGTAGTCCATAATTTCCTTATGGTTCTACCAAAAATTGCTTAAAAATTGAATTTGTAACCGCTTTATAATTCATGAAATCCACACTAATTTCTAACGAAAACTTAGTTTTTCTATGGTTTGATTTGACATCAGTAATGTGTTACAAAGGTCTAAACTAAACTAGAATTATGAAATTGATAAATATTACCTAAATAACACGTCGTCAGTCCTAAACATTTTGGAGTTTTAACAATCGATTTAGCTACAATGTCACTTAGTCTAAGGCCGACAGTCCTGCAGCCTAGTTGTGTAAGTGAATTCTCCAAAGCAAACAATTCGATTCTTTCCCAAAAACGACTTTACGTATTGCATATTACACTCTGAAACGGAAAGGTTATGCTCTTTTCAATTACCAATGTTTTGACGTAGAATTGATTGTAAAGAATGAACGAAAGCGGAAGAATCGAGATAAAACTTTAATATTCGTATTGTGTAATGTTCGAGTTTGATGAAACATAACGCAGTAGATGAACTTCAACTCAAAGGAGGATATTTATATTTTTTCCAAATTAGTTTCGCAATACCGAAAAAGTTGAAAGAAATGATTCTGATTCTTTGAAGGAATCGACTCGTTTGCTTTGGAGAATTCACTTACGCAATTAGGCTGCTGGTTCCTGTACGAGAATTCGTGTGATCTTGAATGCACTTACTTACACCATAACCCACATAAGTAAAGCTACGCGTGTTTATTTTATGTCAAAGTTCACGCCAGCAATTAAGTTACAATTAGAAAATCATTCTGAACTTGCTTTAAAACCAGTCTAACATTTCTGCACGGTATTTCCCTAGAACAGCCATTAAATGCATGAAACTGTATATGCACATGGCTGTATATTGTAATTACTTACTGCATAAAAAGGGCGTCTTATGTAGTAAATACTTACAATATAACTATTGTGATAAATTCTAAAAGAGTAAAACATAATGGTGACAACATTAGCCTTAATTTTCTTACACTTTCGACTTTTTCTATCTCTTTGAACCGACAAACATAAAACATGACGTAATTTCGATGGTTGTTATGGTCACGTTACAAATTTTAGCCTAAACCACAGTGAGTAAATGTATTTTCTTGTCTGTTAATTTTGATAACCATATACCTATAAATGAATGGGGAAAGCTTAATGAATCGAGGCTATATATTAAGACCTACATCGTTTAAAAATTATATTACTTTGTACCAAATGAATATCATTTTTAGATCTTTGTCAGTAGTAACAGGGAAGAGCAGTGATGGCCCAATGATAACAGCCGCGACTTACAAGTTGTATGTCGTAGGTTCGAACCCAGGTAGGCGCTCTGATATGTGTAAATTATTTCATCACCACTGCTCTCAAAACGGTGAAGGAAAACATCGTGAGGAAACCGGCAGGTCTTAGAACCAATAATTCTAAGACAGGTGACATCCACCAACCCGTATTGGGCCCGTGTGGTGGTTTACGGCCCATTCCCTCTAACAGAGAGGAGGCCTGTACGCACAACGGATCAAATGAGTCTAGGTGCGGAAAAGGGCTTTGAAGCCTGGCTGAATAGAGAGGAGCGTATCTCCTACAGGCTCACTCAGGTACTGACCGGACACGGTTGCTTCGGTGAGTACCTGAATAGGATTGGGCGAGAGACCACGGCAAATTGCCACCATTGTGGAGGCGACCTTGATTCTGCACAGCACACGCTCGAGGAGTGCCCGGCGTGGGCCTCTGAGCGGCAGGTCTTGGTCGCCAAGATCGGGCGAGACTTGTCTCTGCCAGCAGCTGTGAAGGCCATGCTGGCAGAGACCGAAAATTGGAGGGAAATGGCCTCCTTTTGTGAGACTGTGATGGCCCAAAAGGAGGCCGCCGAGCGGGATCGTGAGAGGGCCGATCCCACTCGAAGAAGAAGGCGTCGTGGAGGCAACCGCCTCGATGCCTAAAACGCCGAAATCCCGCCTGTGTTATAAACAAGCGGGACTCCGAGGTCGCGGGTGGTCAGATTAGATTGGGGACTCTGTCCACCCACCGAGTGACTTCAGGATGGATGGCAGCACAGTGATCACGTGCTGCCGCGCACAGCGTGGCTCAGGGAAGGCGATTCTTTCAGCCTCCCCAGGGATGTGCCCTAACAGGCGTTGCACAGAGGGGGTTCCGGGATGGTCTTTTAAGAGGTAACGGGGCCCCTTCCAGGTGCTGATGGTGATCACCGGGGTGGTTTTAGTGAGGTAAAAATCCCACACTCCCTGGTCTTTTCCCCAAAATTCCAGGCGCCTTTTGAAGGTTTCGGCCCGTAAACAAAAAAAAAAAAAAAAAAGTTGCGGAAAAGGGGTCCATCTAGACTATCCTATAGTAGCAATAGGCCGTCAAGAACCCGAATGGCTAATAACCAGACTTACCAAGGGCAATACACCTATGTTACCCATCAGCAACTGGGTTGTGAGGATCAGATAAGCAGTCGCTTTGTCGCTTCATGTAAAATACGGGTATTCAGCGGCATCCGTTTACTTTAGACCAGGGATTCCCAAACTTTTTTGGGCAAGAGACCCCTTTTCCAAAATGAACTGATACCTCAGACCCCATAGCCAAATTACTTTAAAAATCCGCATAGTGACTTGCCGAGTTTTTCATCTTGTTCGAACTTGTGCACGATTATCGACTTGTTGAGATATTCAAAATTACAATGATTCTTCCTACAAAAACATTAGTCATTCATATAACTAGTTGGTACACGTAACACAACTTTTACAGTATCTTGAAAGTTTCAAATAAGAAATTGTGTTAATCAATAGGGGCGGTTAAAAACCGCCACGTCCTCGTCGACCCCCAAAATCAGTTTTTATTTATCCATGGAAAACCGATTTCAACCCCAAGAGGATGACCACATTGTGAATAGGCTTTAGACTGAAAGTTCTTTGTTACATAGGCAGATGATGGTGTACCAAAGAGCCTGTGGTTTTGTGAGATTTGTGTAAAAACCTTAATCTGGCATTACAATCAAGATCCGTCCATAGTATCAAACACAAAGGTAGAATGTTTCTAGTAACTGGAAATAATAAGTGTGTGGACGATTATCAGAAATTCTTCGATACGTTATCTTATCGTTTCATGACACACTAACTATTGTACGATGTGACGGTAATATTCCGGTTGCGATTATTTGCACAAGTTTTCACTTTTCACGGAAATAATAATAATTAAGTTAGCTAAGCGATGTCGAGTTTAGTTTTTATTACTCAAGTGGTTAATGCAGTTACGACTGTTAAACGGAGTTCTAGAATTGGATAAGTAGCTTTTATATATCAAGTATCTGTTTATATATTTGTCTTTTCATTTCATAGATACGAGAAACTTAATACAGAATTATAGAAAATAACGTTTTCATTTTTTAACCGCGCGGTTAAGCTATTTGAATTATGAGTATATCAAAAAGGTAAAATCGTTCACTACTTAACAAAATATATAGATTACCTTTGCTTGTAATAGTACAAGTAAGTAACAAGTAGTGCAAGTAACAAGTAAGGGTGGAAAGTAGGTTATTTATTGCAAACGAGCTGTCTTTATCAAGCCGAAGGCGAGGGTTTTTAATGACACGAGTTTGCAATAACCTATACACCCGTGTATCACACGACTTTTTTCAATACAGTTGTGGGAAATAGTAAAAACAAATCATAGAATTAGATTTGTTTGTTCACAAAAATATAAAATTTTCAGAAAATGGCGCGATTTTGCAACAAATCATCATATTTTTTTACAACGATAACAGCCTATACAGCCTATTCGATTTTTGACAAAATATGTTGATGTGAAAATAATTAAATGAAAACTGGTAATTAAGTATATTAAACAACCATTTAAAAGACTTTTGAGAATTCAATGCTAAAACGTACGGTATCATTCAGTTTTCCTCGTATACTATCTATCCCATTTTATTCTGTGTATGAAAACTAAACTAAACTTTTTAAATTTAAAACTCAACTGCAAAAGTACAGTTCGACCAACTTAACTGTGAATTATGAGTGGCACTGTTCGTCACCATTTCACCAAAAATAAACAAAAACCGATCTTATGTCCCATTCAAAATGTAAGTTCCAAAAACGTCCGTCTCACAGATAAGTTGGTAGGAGTGTAATGATCGAGCTCGTAAACAAAAGTCACTACCGCGTAACAAAAAGATGCCTATGCAAAAGATTTCATTTTCGAATCATAATGATTGCCTCTGAAAGTACGCCATGTTTAACAACTGTATTGAAAAATATAGTTTAGTTTTGACACTTCAAGCAAACACTCCGATGCAAAACAATGATAAACGCAATCAAAATAACTAAACTATCCAAACAGAACCGGATCTAAACAATCCTGAAAACATCGTCATGAAATTTATCACACATCATCATCACAATTCGTCTTAACACTATCACTGAGTCAGCCTATCACAAAGCTACGTCGTCGGTAGCACCCACTGATTAACTAGAGTCATCGGAAGTGACGATAACGGGCGCAACAACAGGAAGTAGGGCTTCTACCTGCTAATGAATAACATTGTTTTTAAGATTAACTAGGAAGTCATTACTTAGCAATGAGTGTTTATCGAAATATTTATGACTTAGTGATGAGTCTGTTTTTTTTCATCTTAAATTTTGTAATGAACTTATAGCATGATTCAATCAGCTTCCAGTCTAGTTACGGTTGCAGCTGGATACCAATGTTTTACATGGAGCGACTGTTTATTGGACCTCCATAACCCAATAACTGGGAAACACGAAACCCTTTCGCAATCGCCTACATCGTCGTTAAGGGCCAGGGCTATACCTGGGTAGATTTTTTAATATAAATTAGGAAGTTACTTAGCAATGAGGCTTATTAGGCGAAAAATTTATGAGTCACGAATGGGTCTTGATTTTTTTTATGTTGAATTTTGTGTCGGAGGAACTTATTATGGTTTAAATTCTTAATCAATCCTTTTGGTTTGCTCGGAAGAGAGCTTCTGTAGAGTAAATGAAAACCCGAGAAAGTCACAAGTCATTGAAATGGATCCCACAGAAATTGTTGTCAGTAAATTACGATTACAGGCTGCATTACTTCAAGAAATTGATTGTAAACGATCATAATTTGCTCAAGGATATCCTTAGCAGTTTTCTAATTATATGCAAAGCTTAATAGCGCAACTTCTTGAGAGATTATTAGCTTTATTATCTTCATAAAGCTTCATTATGTGCTACTGACAGATTTTTATCTCAAAGCTGCGTTACTATCAAAAGATTTTTAACTTTAGTGTCTTTATCAAACATTTCAGATTCATGCTGAGACGATTTGTCAAACCTACCAAAAATGTTTGTGGTATTGCTTTACTCGCCTTTGAGTTAAGCTCATCTTTGTACATGAACTTCAAATCACTGTGCTTGCTAGTCTTGCTACCTTTTAATTACTTCTCATTCTTCCACAGGTCCTAAACATAGTGATCCTGGTCCTCTACCGAACGGGTTACAATGGAGAGTTCCTGGGTGTTGGCGGCACATGGAACCTCAACGAGGAGAAAAATCCTGACGCTGAGATCGTGGCCTCGGGAGTCATCGTGGGGTACCTCATATACACGCTCGTACAGATCGTCACATTCTTGTTTGGCACTACTGAACATAAGAGGTATGCATTTTTTCTAGTTTTCTTAATATATCTTGAAGATGTTCTTAGAAACCCTATCAAAAACGTATTGCTTGGATATTGAGGGATTCATTGTCATGTGGATTGTGTCAAAGTTTATGCTTTGTATCGGTATGATGTACATTACAGTCGTTAAGGACAGAGACCTGTATTGCCAATTTTATCTAGGTAGAAACTAGAATGGAATTGTAGTCGCAAGTATGGGCGAAAGGACAGGGGGCCTGTAAATGATTACAGGTTGCAATCATGATCATGATGATGATGATGATAGATTAACGGGATATTTTTTTTAAAACAGATGCTTGTTTGTCCAATTATAAAATTGGTCAAACCGTCTTTATACTTTTTCTAATTGAACGAAGCTAATGAGTTCATTATTGTTTGTAGAGCACTGTCAGAAATAGTGATGAACTTCGTGGGCGTGTTCCTGTGGATCGCGGTGGGCGCAGTGGCGCTGCACTACTGGGGAGGCTACCAGGGCGAGCACCAGTACCAGTTCGTCTTCGCTGAGAAACAGGTACTGAACCTAGTTGCACAACTACAAATACAACGTTTATTTTTCCTTCCGTTTGACGGAGAAATTTGTATTTGATTGTGGTCCCACAAAACACTAAATATTATCGTCATTTTTACGAAATCTTTTATCTAGATCTCGCTAAGCAAGTAATGGTTGGTAGTGCCGAAGTCTACTATCATGTTTAGTCTGTCATATTCCCTGGATACCCTGGTCCCTGGTTTCCCTGGTGTGTGGTGTATTCTATCTATCTGTCTGTGGTTTCATTATACCTAAATTCTGAACGAAACATTGCAAACATTTCGACCTAAGATGCATCTTACAGTTTTATTTTTACTTTACGCTGATTATATTTTAACACTATTTTTTTACTATGTCTGCCTTTTTTTCATGTCTCCTCTTCGTAAATTTCAGGTCGGTTTGGCATTGGGTGCCCTGTGCGTGATCAACGGAGCCGTGTACCTGTTAGATACGGCCCTGGCTGTCATACACTTTACTAAGGAGATGTAATTAAAACTAGTAGTACACGTAAATAAACTTAATTTTATTTAATTATAAGTACAGCTAAGTGTTTTACGAACGACCCTCTATAGACGAATATATCAGACAGTCTGATAAAATCCCTTAAAATCTTCAATCTGGGGGATTTTATTCATAACCTACATTTATTTCGAATTACGATGAAAAATTTAATATGATTTATATATTTTTATATTATGTTATCCGACGATAGTATTTTTAAACATTGTAACCCATATTCCTAGTCCTTTTGACGAAAACTTCACCCACGCTCAAGAAGCTCTCGAGTTGAGTGTGTAACTGTCAATTTGGCAAGGTCGAGGTTGAGTCAGCGGAGTAAACCATAGATATAGTATTAGCAAAAAAAAAACTAAATCTATGGAGTAAACTTTGGTTATGGGTGTGTTTTTATAACAATCGAACTTCAATCAAACCCAAAATATTGACGAACAAAAACGATGCTCTCGCGCAAAACATTTTCAATTTCCCACCTTCTTCCTAAGTTAGTTATTTAGAACCTGTTTTGTATATCAGTTTTAATTTTCTAATATACTTAGGTAATTATTATTTTGAAATAAATTAATGTGAAATAATGGACGTTTTTAATTTCTTAATTCATTTTCAGTATCCATATTTCCCATGTGTTTGTTAGCAAAGTAGCCAATGGCCAATGGTACTTCCTAGTTTTCCTACCTTCTCTCATTGTATTTCGTTAATTCATTATTCACCCGACATGAGATTCTTTAGTAGATTATTTATTTTAAAGTTCTTCGGAAAGTGACCTATGCGCTGCTACCGACCATGCTGTAGAAGTGGCGCAATTTTGAGCCCAAAAATCTAAATTACTGACGTACCAGAGCGTCAAAAGATCTTCGGAAATATTACACCAGGGCCTATTCCAAATTATTACGATATTAGTGCTTATTATTCCATATATTAGGAAATTGAAACAGTTCATTTAATGGGGAATTGTAATGACGTCAAATGCCAGTCACCAGTCAAGTCATGTCACAGACTCATAGAACAATGTCCGTTACAGTTTCATAATCTGTCATCTTCGCGAAAACCCCATTGTGGTCATCGCGGACAGAAAACTACTGATGAATGCTTTGACAGGCGTTGGCGAATTTAAAATATATTCTAAAATCAAACAAAAAAAAACATTAAATTTAAATGACGTAATGTTAATCCATTTTATAAACCTTAATGCTGTCCGATTCGTAGTGTACCCATCTTACGATATGCTACTCATTAGAAAGAAAAGAAGAAAGAAAAAGTATTTATTTGTGATCCGCACAGGAGACACGAGAAATATGCTTATGCTTGTGTGATGATGTAATTATGACGTACTATGTGCCCTAAGCACATAGTACGTCATAATTACATCATCAATGCAAAATATCGCCACTTTACTTAATTTATTATTTACAGAATAGTTATTATATTATTCTATCCTTTGAGCATTTAGGAAAATAACAGAACGTCAGCAGCTGAACCTACGTATTAGGGATAGTTCTCACAATCAAAAGGTACATACATATTATGTACTATAACATACGTCACACTATGTGGTATCTACGACATAACATGGGACAGACACGAAACTAGTTTTATCCTTGTTTTGTTATGGATTAGGTGGGTACGTATAGTTGGGATGCCTTACCAATAATTGTAACAATAATAATAACTAACCACAAAATATTTTACCACTATTTGTCTCCTAGAGAAACATGGATTTAAGTTAGTACAAGTATAGTTTTTAACCGACTTTTCAAAAAGAAGGAGGTTCTCAATTCGGATGTTTGTTTGGGCATAACTCCGACGGATTTGTAAAATTCTTTTTTTGGTCGAAAGAACTTTATTCCGAAATAGTCCCATTTTTTGATCTGATCAGAACTCTTCAATAAATGACGGCAAATCTCTCGGGATTGCAATACCATTTCATAACATACCATCACGCCAGTACGCTCTAAACGGGTACGCAGATGTGTATAGTTCACCCTGGTACACTCTCTTCCTACTGGTTATATTCAAGTTACATGTTATTCAGGTAATCTATTCTGCCATCACTGTAGGCATTATAGGTACTACTAAAAAGTGAAAAATAAAAAAACTTCTTTAAGAAATAAATAAAACGGTCGAAAGTCGGTGTTCCTGTTTCGTTTCTTCGTTTTTTGACACCGATTTCCGAAATGGAAGTTTCTCTACAAAGTTTTTCACTTTGTAGTGTTTTTATTTGGAAGTCGGTTTTATTTTTTTGGTAAAAAAGCTTTTTATAATACAAGTTATTCTGCCAAATGCAGTGAAAACTCAGCCACGCAGAATGGACCGCTACTAGACTTCAGAATGAAATTTAGTGTTTTTGGATATCATGGTTGCAAAACAAGGTTCTACAATACCCACCATAAAGAATTGTTGGAGACGTATCTTTGGATACATTTAGGTTATTATTTAGTCATCAAGATTTTCCTATCACAAGCTAATTTCTCTAAAATATTATCTAGTTTATTCAGGAAATAACAGGTATACAAGCTAGCATGGGATAACTGTCCGGGGTCAATGCAGGAGTCAAATTAGATGTCGGGGTCGCAGGTTAAGTGCAATCCGTCGTTGAGAACAACTGACTCACTGACTTGGTGAAGCATGGATTAGTCTTCTATTCCTCGTATCACGAAGTTCACGACAACTAGGCAAAAAAACTTGAGTTGCCTTACACAAATAAAAAAAAAACTTGACGTTCTAAATAGAAAATTCAAAAATAGAAGGCTCGTGCTTTTCCTTTGTTGTTGTCATTAACTAAATTATTTTTTGAGAAGCATTATTGTAGTTTTATCGTTGTTATTATCTGAAAATAATAGTTACCGATAAAAAACTAAAAGTGGATTTGTACGCGAACTGGGTAACCATTGCGCCTGATTCCAGGGAGTTTTTGAGTGAAGTCGAAGAGGAAGCCGCCAAAATTGCGCCGCTAACTGAAACCGTAAGTAAAAACTGTGATCGTGCCAAAAAATCCTATTACAACCCTATAAACAATTTATATCGTGTTTAGTTCGAACCGTTCTAAAGTTTTACAAATATACCAACAAGCTAACTTAGATTATACGATGTGTTTATAAAGCTGACTTGGATATCTCAGGATTCAAAAGATTAAATACTATGAGGTATTAAATACAATTAATCATGTAGTTATTATTCCATACCACAAGTACTTACATACTCAAAGTAACCTTATGAAACGTGTACAAACACAAGCTTAATCATACTAAAACCATGACCCAAAACCAACCATAATAAAAGAAAAACAAAGCGTTTTTCAATACCATTGCTTCATTTATAAAGATTGTCTTTAAACGTTTCATAAGGGACGCGCAATGGATATGGAACAGCCAGTAACATTCGTATGGCACAGAGTAAAAATATAAGGAGTGTCACGCATTAGACGCGTCAACGCACCCGGTGTATGGTGCATTGTTGAGGTGCACATGAATTGAGTACATACTGCGTAGTGATGGCACTGATATTTTTATACGATTGTAAAATGATGCAAGTTTTTTTTTTTTTCGAAAACGTATTTAGCCGCGTTGAGCGATTTTTTGTTGGGGCAAAACTTATGGGTTCGAGTCAGCGACATGCTTATATGACAGCGTCATCGACATGCTAATGTGACAGAATAACTGAGTTTTTTGAAGAACTGGTAATCAGTACTTTCAAATACTGACAGTAACATGAATGTATACTATTAAACTGCCATGTTTGGTCTGCTAAAAAAATCATAATTAATTTTGTAAGTTTAGTTCATAACCGTAAGCCAAAATTGTATTAACAACGTTACACTGCAAAAAATCTATGTATTTTTATGAGAAAAACATTAGGACGTATGTATGTCAAAGTAGCTCATGTTTCAAACAGATCACATGTTATGTATTGTGTCTTCGATCAATAATATACTAGATAAACAATCCCATACAAAACTTCTCTTTAAAGCTGACGCCGAATTGTGTTTAATTAATTCTAAGAATTTTAGTTAATTCAACCTTAAATGCAATGTTTAAAGTTGTATTCACAAAACTATGTACAAAAAGCAATAAAAAAATTATGAGCTTGCTTCGGTGCTCAACATACATCAAAACAAATTTAGTCTTACACGCATGTTTCAAAGACTAAATTACAAAGTTCTAATCAATCATCATCATCAATCAATATCATCAATCAATACATTTAATAAATCTGTAGAAAAGTCGTTTTTGTACATCGAAAATACTTCCAAAAAAAATTGCCAGGGTGTTAAAGGATAACCAACAGAAACCATTTCCAGCATATTTGGAATCTTTGTCTGTTTATTTGTGCACGCATCACGTAAAATGTACGAAACCAATATAGATAACTTTTATACATAAAAATTGTGCGTAACTTGAAGTATTACTTAGTTTTTGTTTCATCGCAATCGGTTCACTCTATCAAAAGTTAGATGAATTTATAGTGTTCAAGAAGTAAAATTATCACAACACACAGATACTCGGACAGATGAACTCGATATTCAATAGATGGCGTTATGCATTTAAAGTCATTTTCTGAATGGCGGTGTTAAGATTCGCCGCGAAAGAATCATGAACCTAGAAAAAAAATTGGTAGGTAGGTAAGTAGGGTAGGGTAGGCAGTCAGTTAACCGGAGCGAAGGCGCGGGTACAGCTAGTTTGAAATAAGACCACAACCATATTTTTCGGCCCGAAGTTGAAGCGCTGACCGGGCATCTAGTGTATTATTGATCGAAGTGCTGTGTAATAAAACTTACCCACCCCATATTCCCATTTACTGCAGTAACCCATTTTCCCTTATTGATTATTTCAGCATAGTTACTTTGAAAGGTAACGTACTAAAAGGAATACATCGCAAACAAATTTCCCGTTATTTAACTATATTGGGGTCGGCTTCCAGTCTTACCGGATTCAGCTAAGTACCAGTGTTTTACATGGAGCGACTGTCTATCTGACCTCCACAACCCAGTAACTGGGTAACACGGTACCCCTTGGCAACACTGGTGTCAGATCTCAAGCTTCTGACTACCCGTAACGACTGTCAAAGATCTTCAAATGACAGTCGGGACCAACGGCTTAACGTGCTTTTCGAGGCACGGAGGTATATAGGTATATAGATATGTTGAAATGGTCACCCATCCACGGCCCAATAAGTGATGGGCATTATTCAGAAAGCCCGGTCAATTTAATTATTTCAATAGATTTTATCATATTGCCTGCTTATATTGGGCATTTTTGTGTCCGGGCATATGTCCGTATTTATCAGTTGGTCCATAACAAATACACTACTCACACTCACTACTCTATACTGGGGTCCAACTGTGAGGGAGGGATGGAGCTTTACAAGACAAATAGCTCCGTCCCTTTTACACAATCGCACTGTGTCCCTGTTCCGATTTTCCCTGAAAGAAAACTAAAGTAAGTTTTATATCTGGGAAAAATGCTGGGATCCTGTGGATTAGCCACAGGATCAAAACCGCGGTAAAAGCAAGTGTTAGATACGAAATAAGTCGTGATAAGCTCATCACTAGTCAGCTAACCATAGACAAACGTGAGTTATTAAAGCTATTAGCAGGAACGATCGCTGCATACACTTATGTGTACGAAGCCTTTGATTAATCAGGTGACAAAACATTATACTCTCTACCAACTGTTCTTTGCTTTACTGCAGATACTGCTCTTCTGTTTAAGTAAGGTACTTACAACATAGTTTTGATATTATTACAATATTAATGGATATAAATTAGGTTAGTTTTCTTCTACCTACCATCTACTACTCGCCGCGCCTGTGTATATATAAGTTGTCCTAGTGAAAATTGTATTTAAGCTTTCGCGTAAATTTTTAAAGTAACTTACAACAGTTCTTGTAAAATTCTTAATTAAATTAGTATAGACTGAAAATTCTCAACTTATTATTTCATGATTCAGAATTAAAGAATTAAAAGGGGGAATACCTATCATACCTACAAAATAAGACTCAAACCACAAGAGTAAAACAAATAATTACAGGCAAGTGACCAGGCTTCTTCTGGGTAAGCTCACATCATCGTTGACTCTGTCTCTGTCACCTCTGACCTAGACTAGAGTCAAGAGCAAACCCACATCAAATAAAAAAATAAATATTAGGATTTTTTTACCGGAAATATTCTATTGAAAAACAATCACATCACACATCACATCATCAGCCTATTAATGTTCCCACTGCTGGGACACAGGCCTCCTCTCTGTGAGAGGGAATGGGCCATTATCCACCACGCGGGCCCAGTGCGGGTTGGTGGATGTCACATGTCTTCGAATTTTTGGTTCTAGGACATGCCGGTTTCCTCACGATGTTTTCCTTCACCGTTTTGAAAAACAATATATCACGAAAATTTAATGCGATGATTTCAATTAATTTATTTACCAATTTCACCCGACGTTTCGGCCGTGTTGCAACGACCGTGGATATTGTTTTTCAATTATGAAACGTTAAAGTTTTAAAGTTGTTTCAGCTTTCAGTAAACCCATATTTCATTCATCACACTTGGTAAAATTCATATGCTCTTAGGGTCATAATATACCTACTTTATATACGTAACATGTTCTCAATAGAAATCCCCTAGTGGTCTTTAAGTCAAGAATGAATAGGTTACGTCTAGGTAAGTGCACCTAATCATTGACCACATCATCGCTAACCATCAGGTGAGATAGTGTTCAAACACGAGTATATTAGTATATTTTTTTAGTAAATGCATATGAAATTGTATACGGTACCGTATACAAATTTGCTTTTTTGTTATAATTATTATAAGTAGGTACGGACTTATAATAATCATAAAAAATGAAATTTTTAAATTTTTGTCTATCTGCGTGTTTGTTTCGGATAATCTCCGATTGTGACGGGGCTTTTACTGGTTTAAATCTTATGTTATAAAGAGTAACTTAGACTACTTTTATTAAAAAAAATACATAAAATTTAGTGTATGTAAAAACCATGTTTTTTTTTAGTTTTACTTGTGTGACGCGGATGAAGTGGCGGGCATAAGCTAGTCAACAATATAATTCCCTGACTATAGAAATATCGTGGACATGTGAATGACAATCGGCGACAACCCAGTTTCGTCAGTAACTGTACTGTCATGACACTCATGAGCATGACATTACGAGGTGCGCGTGCGCATCTAACTGTAGCCCACTAAAGGGACGCGGCGGCCATTAGCATAAGAAGTAGGTGTCGTTACCTATTTTGTTATCTGATGTTTAGTGGGGCTCATAAACTGTGAGTTAGGTATTCGTATAACGCACATCGCAAACTCATTTATACACTATTTTTGCTACTTGACAATAGATACGAGTCCGTCAAACTGATGTACTCAAACTTGGAATTCAGGGTCTACGCGTGCCCGTGTTCCCGCCATAAGCTGCTCAGGAGTACAACTTGGAGTTTTAGTGGGTTGGAGTCTCACATAACTGCACTATATCCCCGTGGTAGCGCAGTGTGCATGAGCATTTCGCAAAAAAATAGGGTTAGCTAGAGCCTCCAAAACTCTACCCAATAGTGCAAATAAATAGTTCAAAGTATTGTTAAGTTGGACGTTGGCGTCTACTAACAATTTACAACTTAACGTGTTGAGTTAGAATTTACAACTTAACGTGTTGAGTTAGAATTTACAACTTAACGTGTTGAGTTAGAATTTACAACTTAACGTGTTGAGTTAGAGTTTCCGAACACCAATACATAGGTAGAGTTTTTGAGGCTATAATCAACCCTGACTTCTAGAGTCCATATTATGGAATTCAGGATCGATTATAATCAGATTGACGGCAGAAACGACTCGGACTTGATTGAAATTGGGCATTTCTGGCATTTGGGATGTCTATAAAACCACTGGTTTTCCCAAGAACGGTTTTTCATTATGCCTACTGATCCTTAACCCTATGCAAAGAAAGTTGTAGACACAAATTTTACTCAATTCAATTATGCTACTAGGTACCTAAAATGTGTGGGCCCTATAGTTTTCAGCCAGAGCTGAAAATTTCCCGTTCTAAAGAATTCCCGTAGGTTAAATTGCAATGTCATCGCTTCATCAGTCACTATACCTACCTACTATTTTCAACTGTAAATTATCCTGTAAATAAGGGCCATAGTATGACTTATTGTAATATATTTCAATATTATTTATGTTGAATCTTGCTAGCGATTTCAAACTGTCGAACTCGGTAACGCTTTCGGCCATTCGACTGTTTAGCTTGTAAATATTGAAATTGTAGTATGATTGTTTATTTTAGTTAGCTGTTTATTAAAATAATATTAAAGTCAGTTTTAATATCACCATAATTTAAGGTAGGTAATGAAAATCACTATAGCCGGCTTTCCTTCATACAAGACAATATTGTAGGCAGTTATTTGCTATAAAATGCTTTGGGTCCATAGTCAACAAATTACCAACTTAAGTAATTATGTTATTTAGAACATACGCAGTTTTAATATTATGGGTAGAAGATGCCCATCCATTGTTGATTTAAGTTCACGTGAGAGAAAAACTGCAATTATAACAGTATTTTCATTCACACAGTTGGTGCATTCACAGCTAACGTAAAGCGTAAACAAAGCAGGGACCATTGTAAACGATACCTATAGTAAATATCACATCAAAGTAGGTAGGTATATGGATGACAATTATATGGATGTTTCATCATTGAAAAGTGCTGGAACGTGACGGAAAAATGAACTAAATTGTATTTTTAGTCAGCCGAAAGACAGTGTTTTCATGTTCATTCATTTTGTTAATATATTTGTATCGAAATTGCAATAGCGGGTGCGTTGCGTCTACTTAACCTTGCGTAGAGCCTACGTAGCGTCGTACCGCCTACGAAGCGTCTACGCGGATTCCAATTCTACGCTAAACAAACGCGGCAACAATATATCTTTGGGACGTTTTGTAATACTTGAAAAACATGTCTTGTAAAAAATCTTGTATATTCCTTTAAGATTGTGCTATTATAGGTTACAGTCTATTACTATTCAAACTTTACAGAATCGTATTATTATTGCTTTAGTTTAAAACGCAGTTCAATGCGCCGTTTCTGGCACAAACAGATGCATTGCCACACTTGGTAATCGGAATGGTATTTAGCGAGTTTTAATCTTTAATAAGACATCTATCATGGTAGCGAAGATACGACACGACGGACTTTCATAACTCATTTGATTTTTTCCTAGTCTACGCAAACTAAGGTGTAATCGAACAAAGAAAACTATAAAATAGACCTTAGCACTCATAAAATGCAAGAAGTTGTTACCTTACAAGTTTTAGATCAGTAATTACAAGGCATTAAGACCTGGGCATACAGACTGGTCGTAAAGAAGTACGCACTGTGTCATTTGAACATATAGGTCACTGTTACAACAGCCTTTAGAACACACCCCCTGAGTCGGGCACATTGGCGCCAAAACTTGCGTCAACATGGCGCCGTGTCTCGCCATATTGGCGGGACTCTGCTCCATTTTACACAGTTACGGGATAATATGAATTCATTCTGAGATATCTTTGTTTATATAAACAAATATGGGGTTAGTAACTTATATTTGCAGGGATTGTATGTAGTCAATAAAGATTTACTTGATGCCAAAGTAAGAAAGGAGACTTTCTTTGTTTCAGAATGACCTCAGAGCTTTACGTGTCCTTTGCTTGACATTTAATTTAAGTACCTATTTCGTTGGATTAACAACATGAATAAATAAAATAGGGCCCAATTTCATAATACCGAAGAATCTTAATTTGGCAAATCACTCCAGATGCAATCGCATGTAAGTGCGTCAAGAATCCAAAATGTCGGCTCGGCTACGTGTTGGTAAGTAATGGTCTCAAAACAATGGCCCATAGCAGCGACGTCTAACAACATTAGCCGTGAACGCGACAAATACTCATTGTTCGTATTGCTCACTCTTTGCCCTTACCAATAAAAACCACACTTATGGTCTAATATTTCATTTATATGCAGCAGCAGCTAACGACGGGATTTTGCCTCAAAACCATTGTTATTAAGGAAACTTGCTTGAGGTCTTGTTTCAAGTAAAATGGAGACGTTGCAGGAAACCACTGTGTTAAAGTTATAAAAATACACGAGAACTGCCAATCGCAAACAGCATTTAACAAACCTTATACTTATATTACAAAGTGTGCTATTCCTTATTTTTTTTATTGACTTTAATGGCAACTATTAGCCTACAAGTATGGCAACATTCAAGAAATACTGTAAATAAAAGCAACTATTTCGAGTAATAAATACCTACTGAGCTTCTAAGCATCAAAACAGATCATTCAGCAAAGTTAACAATCGGCGCATAATGTGACATTTTTCACGCTTAGTCAGAGCTCCACAGGCGTTTTCCGTTGTTGTAGATAGAAGATCTATGAAACGTAATTGTTACCTATGTGGCGGCCTTGCGCGCGCGCAGCATTTGCCACCAGCCATTGCCAACATGAAGGTTAATCCTTGTAAAAAATGTAACTACCGACATCAGTGTCAGGCTGTTATTAATTTGACAGTCGACACCTATTTAGATTTTGTAAGTTGTTCTAATTAAATTAGTCACGAGCAAAGGCTTTTATTTTAACTGCCTATTAAGCGGGTATTCTCATTTTTTTTTTGTTTTCATCTCGTCTACTTTTTACGTTAACAATTGAGTATTTACATAGTATTGATATAAATTGTTTATGTACTAGTTTTAAGACATTTTTCCTTACAACTCCAGTAAGTGATACAAAAAGTTACTGCAAAGACCTTAACCGAGTTCTTATTCTGATTAGTCAACGTATTGAATGGAAGGATATGTCCCATAAAAACAATTCTAGACATAATACCCACATTTCATGAGTAATGGTGTCTTAAAACCATTATTGTATTGTAATTTAGTCACCATTTCTGATGAAACGGATCACACTTGCGAGTAAAACTACTGTAAACATGGCTTAGTTGACGTCTGAAATACAGGAAAATGTTCAGGATTTTATTAATGAATTAATCATACTTACTATACATACATGGCAAGTATAATAAAATAATACTATTGACACAGATAGGAACAAATCAACATATAAGCTAAATATTCCCTGTAATTTTGTAAAAAAAAAAAAACATTTTGGAAACATGGAGCTCTCTTTTTGGTTTAGTTCTAGAAGACTCACATGACGATTTTAAGATTTCAGTTGAAAACAACAATTCATAAAGAACTGCAAGCAATTTAGAATTTGAATTAAATACCAAAAGATATTTAAACAAATTAACTGTTTATAGAAAAAAAATAACACTTTAAAACGGGAATATTATTGTTGTTCGTCATTGATTTCGAAAAGTAATTGTATATGACAAAATGAGTTCTAGGTGCTATTTAGTTTTAATTTCCGCGCATTATTTGAGAAAAGCACTATACAAGCCTTGGCCACAACTAGGCATTGATGGACTTACGTATGTGTGGCTCGGCTTCGCCTCGGCCCACATTTACACGTTCGTCTATCTGCCTCTTTTGCAGGCCGATGCAGTAATGTACTATAATACACCAATAAACCTCCTCAAAATCCAAATAAAATTGATGTTAACACCGATAACTAAACTACTGAGTAAATATCATTCCCGCCTATAAATAAAGATCACAAATGGCATGTCTGTTTCATAGCAAACTAGCCTCTGCTAGCGTCTTCGCCCGCGTTAATATCGGAAATAATCCCAAGGGATTAAAAAATCTATGTCCTTCTCCAAGGTCCAATGTATTTCTATTTTCCTCTATTGTACCTACTGTGTAAAAAGAACGGAATAAAGATTTTATTATTATGTCCTTTTATTTACTTATTATTACTATTTTAAATATTTTTATAAACGAGTTTAATATATGAGTATTATTATTATTTTTTTATTATTAATAATATATTTATTATAAAAATACATTATTATTATTAAATATGATATAAAATAATAAAAAAAACAAAGGTTTAGACGTGAAAACGTAAAAACAATTTTATTTGGATTTAACAATTTTTTTTAAAATAAACGTATAGATGTAGATATCATTTCGCATAGTTATCGCTGAGTATAGTGCGTGCAAGTCGCATATATGTGTGCAGTTATGCGCGCGGACTTCTAGACCGGAAAACGCTAGAAAGTGGCTTTTCAATTTGCGAATAGCTACATAATAAATGCGTTTGAGTCGATTCAACGCGCACGGTGATGTTAAATCACATTTATGTTGCTTGTACTGTGATTGATATCTTGTATTATTTGATATTTGAACAGAGGTCGTTTTAGATTAAATTATGATATCTGTGCTGATTGCTGTGTTGCCATTTCACGAAATATCTTTAAAATATTTGAATGTCTTAAAATTTGTAAAAAAAAAATATATCCTTGACAATTTTATTTTTTTATATAAACTGACAGAACCATTTACTTTTTAACATACCTACTTAAAGCTGCGATTGTATATTTATCTACTCACTAGGTAACTAGAGTAAAGCAGAGATAGTATTTTTGAAAAAAACATAAAATATTGATTGCTCTCAAAGTAACATGAATAAATCATATAAATATCAATACATTTCGCGCGTTTTTCATCACAGTGACAGCTACTTACGTTCACGCATTCCACAGCCTTCTAATCATTTTCTATTTCTCATTTTTCTTTATTAATGTTTATTTAGAAATTATTTAAATAAGTCTGTCTTTAGATTATTTAATAATTATGAATAGGACGCCCGTCTATGTAGGTATAGAACTTCGCCTACGTGCCAAAACACTTCACAGATTCCCTTCGCCTCCATTACCACTATCAAAACAAATGAACATCGTAAAGTTTGAAAGAAAACAGCCAACAAATACTTCAATAGCCCTAATAGTTCTGTTCCATTATCTAACAATTTAGAAGTATTTCGCAACCCATCTTGGAACTTGGAACTCCTCGATTGCCGATAGGAACGAATGCGTACCGAAATAAACCGATCAGAACGCTTTAAGGGAACTATTCGGTGACCATCTGCAGATCTCAAAGGCAAATGTATTTTTATAATGACCTAGTATTTACGTGTGTGGATTCAGCTACTGAAAAATTGGAATGCAGTAGTTACTTAGCAGGATTATGTAAAAAAGAGAATGTAGCTGTAAGAATATGTAACTAACTAGGAACTGTTTAATTGAACTGCTTTTGTGTTTCGCTGAAAACGTAATGGTTCTTATAAAATAAACATTACCACCATTAACTTCGAGTACCGACCTATTAGATCAAAACAATCGGTTTGGATAATGGACACGAAATTTTGCTGAAGTTAGATGTGCTTAAGATGTCTATCGTACTGGATTCCTCAGTGGACATACATTTTTGATTTCCAACCCAAGATAAGTTCACAGCCACACCTTGAACGCATCGAGCTAGTAAAGTTCTAATAATGTTCTAGGCACTAGCTTTATAAATGAATGAAAGCTGTTTACTCATGTGCTACGCATTACTACGCCGGTTCTACGGTTCAACAGCCAATTTTCCTTGAACTCTCATGGTTCCCCCATAGTAACTTATAAAGGGCGACATAAGGGAAAACGGAAGGACAATCAGAGACCATTGGTTTAATTTCAAATGAAGCATAGAGGAGCGCCGATTGTCGGGCAAGCGGTAGTCGCATCGCGTCGTGAGCCGAACGCACTCGTGTCTGCACTGAGCTTAGTAACCATCCCGCGACACCGAAAGCGTCTATCATTTTTGAATTTCGAAGTGCAAGTGAATTAAAAATTAAAAACAAATAAATCAGTGCGTTCATTGTCGCAGCTAGGAGTTTTAATTCCTGATTGGTGAGATTTTATTTTAATTTGATTGCATGCAAGTGGAGTTGCTCTTCTATTATAATAATTGCATGTTTTGATGTTATGATACTGTACCTGAGTGTTAAGCATTCTAATGAGTTTTTATAGTGCCAACATATTTTCAAAGAAAAACTAAGCAGTTACAATAAATCGATTATTATCTTTGTTTCGATTATTTATTTGCAATATTTTTTAAGGTAAATTAATGCATACATTCGTATTAGATTTGATTACATCTTTATTTACCGCTTAGGGGCTTGTGTATTTTCTTTATACAAAAATATTTTCCTGAGCAGAGCTTTGGCGCGAAACAAAGGAAGTTACCCCCGCTTTCCCAAGCCTATATTTTTTTTAATGATTACATAGCAATAACCAATTAGCTTTTCAGGAAACAGCATTAAAAATACCTATGTACTTTGGCTTAATTAATTTAAAATTTTCCTTATCTTCCAGAACACTCCATTCATATTCCAATCCATAAAACAAATAAGTACTCAATCCATTAATGGCCACAAAGCAATTACGTGATGTTTTTCTATTATTCAGTGGCAGCACTAATGTTTGTAAAAAAAATCTATTTCGTTTGGAAAGCATAACGCACGAGTTGCGTTCCGTTTCAGTGATCGGCATTCAGACTGTTTCTGATTTATGCATTGTCGTCAGTTACCGACTACTTTTACAATATGAACAACACGTTAATGAGGCTACTTGGCATTAATTGAATTAATTAGGGGAATGTATGATTCTAGTAATTTTTAAGTAATTCAATCACGCTTTTGTAAAGTATTTGAATAATAAGCCATCATTTACTTGACGAGGTATTCTGCCAGGTATGTTAATTTTGCCAAGTGAGTCACCACTCTAACTACGAAAAAAAATAAGATAGATTACTTTGTCAGATTCACACAATCTGTTGGACAATAACAGTAATTATACTGTATGTTATGGTTACCATTATTATCATGGCGGCACATAAAATTGGACACCATAAGTGCCGCTAATGGTCGCGCAAGACTTCCTTATAAACTAGAATATTATTACATTGTTTTATAGCCACTTTGATTTGACCGAGGCCTTAAATTTGGCAGAAGGCATCCTAAGAAATTATTATTAAGTGCTCAGCACAATATGTAGATATATTATTTTCTGAACACTTGTTTAGTTTCGAAATCAATTTATTTCCCTAGGGTCTCTGATGTCATTTTCAACATTAAATTTAATTTATATCATACAGGAAAATGGATTAACCTGAATAATAGATATAATCGTTAACTGCAATATGTAAAAGTGATCAGTGATCAATAAAATAATAAACTTTCCCCCATCGTCACCAATTAAAGCGTTATAAGTCAAAGTCATCAGGGAAAGTCCATTCCATCCAATCAATAACCATCATAGACTGTCTTGTTTCAATTAGTTTATTTTCTCCAGGTTTCCGAGTACGGAGGTGGTGCTCGAGTAGTGTGGGCGATGTCGGCAGGAGACCGAGAGGCCGAGGCGCAGGCCAAGAAGGGCGATGAGGCTGCCTCAAACGACCGAGACAGCCGGGCAGCTGCCGCGATCAAGCAGTACTGGTGCGTGGGGCTGCGAGCCGTCGAGCTGGTGAGTACTGACATGAACTAATAGATAAACGGCCAAGAATGGAGATCAGGCTGCCTCCAACGACCGAGACAGCCGGGCAGCTGCCGCACTCAAGCAGTACTGATGACATAGATTAGATCTAGGACACGAAAGGTACGATAGAGGGCAAGATGGACGATATAGCTTCCTTCTGAAAATGGCTTAAACACCACTAGCAGCCACAAACTGCGCTCATAAATGTAAATCACACAATCATCTTATGCTTTAGACTTAAAGGTTGACATAAAAATGTCCTCTGACAATTCACCAAGCTTTACAGATTAGTTTTCAGTCGGAATACTAAAAAGTCCAGACGAGAATATTGGAAAACGCAAGGAAAAAGAATTCAGCAGTAGCTTCGCATAACGCAACTATTAATCAACAGCACCCAACAGAGGATGAAGAAGCAGACAAGAAGACGTGAAAGTTTCCGACACTTGAACAGCGCAAAGAAAAATGCGAAACAGTAGAAAATGTTCCACTAAAAACTAGTCCATCTAAACAAAACCAATTAATACATTGTATAATTGGAAATCGATACAACTGGATGATCGCGAGGCACGGTTCTCGGAGAATAATTGCTACTATAGGATTCTGACCATGTTGCGATGCAAGACATGATCATTTGTCCCACGACACACTGCCCTTGAAGTCAAAGGATCCCTTGTGCTCTTGTACTTGTTAGTAATTAAATACAATACACCTTGTTGTTATTCTGTTGATGTTTGTAGTTCTATAAAAATCTAGAATTGCAGTGTAGACGCTAAACATGGAGGCTAGAAAAAATATAAACGATTTTGTCAATGCATTCAGATTAAAGCGCAAACTACGATTATATTTGTATTCTATTTCGCCTAGAGCAACATTTAAAAAATTTAGAGCTTCAATTTTTTGCAGGAATAAGTTGCACTCACCGACGTATCCATTTTCCTTCAAAGGATATGTACCTAAGTAGGGCTTCATAGACTACGCTTAACGCCCGGAACGTAACCGACTTATAAGGTTGAAGACCAAACAAACAGTCCTTTGTCAGTCCTCCTTTAATACCTACTTAGCTTTTCTTAAAGCTATACAAAACGTGCAAAAGTGTTGCCAATAATATTATACAAAGAACACTTACAAAATTATACATCATATAATATAACGGTTGGAGCAAAACTAAACGATGCGTGAAAGTGAAAACCGTGTAATCATTTATGAAGATGCTTGCGGTATCGGAAAATAACTAGCTTGCGGTTCAAGAACAACCAAAAGGAGAAAACAGGCATTTGACAATGCGACCACTAGACCGCCGTACGGAAGACACTTTCACTCTATACTTTAGAAACACTTGTTTTAAACGATCTCGTGTTTTTATTCGTGTACGTGAGCTTTGTTATTTGAGTGAATTGCTTACAAATAAGCTGAAAGTTATTTGGGATGCTGGGAATGCAAAAAGTTAATGATTGGTCGCGAAAACGGTTTGTGAGCCGCAAAGACAAGAAGCTAAAGCGATTGGGAATTCCATTTTAAGGAAAACGGTATTAGTATTACAACAAAAGAAAAATGAAACTTTTTGGTAAGATTTTCGAAGATAGAGCATCAGTATCTGATCATAATATATCGATAGTAGTTCCCAATTCAGCTATCCATACTTAATATTATAAATGCGAAACTAAATCTGTTTGTAGGTAAAGGTAACAACATTTTCACTCTTAAACCGCTGAACTGATTTTGATGACATTTGTTATGGAGATAGTTTGAGACCCAGGGAAGGACATACAATAGTTTTTGTCCCAGTGGTGTGTTCCTGGGTAAAGCCGCGGCAGAAGCTAGTTACTATATGTTATATCCGAAATTTACCGGTATATTCTGGTACCCATAACACAAGCTAAATCTTTCTTTTGGTGCCAGAATTCATTACAAATACTACATCCATACATTATAAATTTGTTATTTTTGCATGATGCTTTCGTAAGTGTTTGATTGTACAAATTTAGGTCCAATAAACAATTTATTTATTCTCTGTGGACCAATTTTCAGTGACGTTTTTCTTTTCAGATCATAGCGGTGATTGCCATCGGCCTGATCGTCGGCGCTCTCTACTCCCCACAAGTGGTGCAGTCAGACTTCAAGCACGTGGCTCTCATCTTCTCTGCCTACTCGAGTAAGTAACACCTAATTATTATACGTCCGTCCTTTATCAGCTACAGGAAACAGCTTCTATGCATTTTCTTGTAATGGACAAAACATCGTTCATAGAACCATTGGTTGCTTCAATTTGGCTTATTTTCGTATCGATGGTAAATATCTTAGTTAGTGGCTACAAAGAATCTCAATCTTTTTATAAAGTCTCTATCGTGGCATGGTTGCGTCTTACTTTGTATCAGTAAATTTTTACTAACTAAGGATAAAGCTGAATCCATGACCCGATTCGATCCATTAGAATTTGTTCTAACCTTTCAATTTACCAATTGTCACAGAATCGATTCTCGCACATTTCATGGCCGGTCAGATGGCAAATCCACTGGCAATTAACAAATAAAGCAAAGTGGGACACAATTCAATCATGATGTTAAAAAAAACAGGAATAGAAACATTTAGAAACATGGATATAATCCTCATCTGTCACGTTTGTTCCCAACTACGTTGGTGTCAGATTCTCGTCGAAAAAAAAATCAACGTAGGTACGTAATTGGAACAATACCTGGAGTTTTTGGCGGGATTTTTTCGAGTGAACTTCAGCGGCTGTTAATATTATTTGCAAATTGATTCCTAGTGGATATTGTGATATAAAAGTGGTGTAGTTTTGTGTCTCAACTGTCTACGCAACTGGACAATATGTGAAATCATTGACAGAAGCGATCTCGGTGTAATGGAGCGGAGAATTTTATTGTAGTATTGACTACCTCCGCAAAGCTTACTGGGAAGGCTGACTCGATACAATTTGCTGCCAAATACTCCAAAAAACATTAGAATACGTTACATCCGCATTCTAATGCATACTAAAGAATTCAAGAAAAATACTGATGACTAGGCAGCATGGTCTCAGACCTTAGCCTGTTCCGTAAGGAACAAAAAAAAAAAAAATATGGAACAATACCTGTTTGATTGACGTTATTTCCCCAAACATGACTGTAATAAATTCGATATGCTATTGAGTGTAATGTCAATCAACTTATCGTTAATTAGTTTTTAATTGAGTGTGTAATTGCTTATACAATTCGCATCCTTTGGCATCCTCGCCATCGGACGTACCTCAACAATGATTTCACGCTCAAATGAGTCCAGTCAATTGACACAACAATCGCAGTTTCTTGCTTTAAAATTCTTTACAAATATTTGGCCTTTGTTAGCTTAGAAAAAATGTAAAACGAAATGAATTTGACATCAAAAATGAGCAGTAAAACTGTTCTTGCAGAACAAAACGATTCTTGTAGAATCAAGTGGAGATCGACAATCCATGATCATGAATATTTAAGTTAATGTGTCATGAAATATCGCTGTATCATCATTTATATTTTACGTGTTTATCTTATAAATCGGTTTCACTTCATAGCCGAGTGGAAAATTGGTTTCATTGAACTTTGTGTGAGAAAGTGAAACCTGTAAACACTTGTAAACGTAAACCGTCAACCGTAAACCGATTTACAATAACTTCCTGAACGCGATGTCGATCGTAGATTTATTGTAAACATTATTAACAATTTTTCTTGTTTAGCGATATAAAGGTTTCTATTGAAATCGGTCAATACTTTTTCTGATCTACATCAAAATTAAGTAAATAAAACCTATAAATATGTGAAATCTGAAGATTGGGCTAATTACTTCTTCAAACTGAAAAAAATGAAACAATTTATAGTAGAAAACCTTCAGTTTTAAATGCGTCTAGACACGCATCGTCACTGATTGATGTTATAGATATCATCCTGAGTATTTAAATGTTCAATTATTTAGAAACTACCAAAATTAAGTTTCTCGTAATTAATAGTAAATCAATCTTAACACCTAATCAATTTGTTAGGAGGTTCGGTATGTGCCGTAACGTATTACTTTCAAATTATTTTTCCGGCCAATTAAAAACTATATTGTAACCGATCTTAAAGATTTAATAGTAGATGACTGCATACAGATTTTGATATTGTGTATTAGTATATTGAAAAAAAAACAGACTCATTTGAAATATTTGTAATAATAACACTCATTTACAAATGTCGTACTTACATAATTAATAAGTTTTCAGCCAAGTTTCCATTCACAATATCTGATTCTAAATAGAGACTTCCATATAGGGACTGTATCTCAGCTTAGGGCCATCTTCAACCTTATTATCTTCCAAGCCTTTTCCTAAGTTACGTGTTCGGCTTACAGTCTAAAGTTCTAAACAGATGCAGCTGGCGAATATAAATATCCGTTTAGCTAGAGTGATCCTTCGCAAATATATTATCTACGGTTTAAAATTCAAATGGTGTTTGTAATTCAGGCTACATCATAATCACTGGTGTGCTGATCATCGCGAGGCTGTTCGGCGAGTCTCCCGGCTGGAGGACGTCCATTGGCTTCTCAGTGATTGGCGTTATAATGTTCACTGCCGCCGCTGCTGTCATATTCTATGGTGAGTGTTCCAATTTTAAATCTTTTCTTTTTTTGGCTGACCAGTAGCCAGCCAGTATTTTTATTTGCTGTAATGACGCCATTTTGTATTCTTTTTAACTTTTTAAACTTATGTGCATTAGCTATGGTTTTGGATTTGTGTTCTGAAAAAGGTTTGATTTTTTTCAGAAATCGATACCTATTTTATTGAGATTTGTAAGTAAAATATGTCTTTTGTTCTATAGCGTAGCTGTAGGATAAACTAGATATTTTGCAACAGTTATATAAACAAACACGTTATTTTACGCTATGTTGTGAACAATATATTTTTTCTAAAATTACATGCGTGTCAACAAGTAATTACGCTATTTATTCAAGAATACAAACAACTGGTAATCTAGTAGTTTCCATGGCCAGTGATCCGATAGAGCGTGGAATAACATCGCAATAGATAATAGCTCCTACTCTAAACTGGTCCTAACTTAGGAATGCACAAATATGTGCCTGTTGACTGATTACACAAATAATGTGTTTAATTACGTAAAGTGGAATGCTATGTTTTATTATTGAAGTTGTCTTAAAACATACACAGATGAAGAATGTAGTATGTACTTATTTTCAATATTATGTATCACATGTTGTTTGTATAAATTAATATAAAATTGTTTGTAAATGAACTTATTTATTTGCTATTGCTACATCATTTTACGACGCAATTATGTATAAACAATAATAAAGTCTTGGCAAACATTTAGTTAGTCTTAAATAAAGGTTTCTAGTCACGGCTAGTTGTAAAATAAATAATCAATATGCACAGTGCACCTATGAGCCCACTAGACTGTATAAGGTAGGGCCTTGGCGTTGCCTATTAAAAATGTAGACAATTAGTCTATGGGGATTGGTGTGAGGTGTAACTTCCGTTCCTTTCTAATACTTACAAGTTATGTTTTAAAATGAAGTGTTCGCATTTTTATAAATACCTTCCTACTAAAGTACAAAGTACCTAACTACGCTGGTTAAAAACGTTACAGTTGAAATTTCAGTAACTCTTACTGTTATTTCAATTTAATTAAATAAATCTATTGAATGACCATAGATATAATTTTTATATTTCTATGGATATGACATATTTTTCCCAAGGAAAACTTAGGTTTATTTTTAATTAAAAAATTAAATTTAAATCGATTGTGTTTATTTACAGACTGGCACAAGTCCTACTACGCCAACCTTCGCCCGAACAAGCAAGCATACGACCTCCTTATAGCGTCAGGAGTATTCTCCGTTATAGAGGTGGTAGTCTTCCTTGTCCATGCCTTCATCACCTTCAGGGAAGATTTCGACTATTGAACAATGACTGGTTTTCTTTTGTAAATTATTTTCTTAGTTTAGCTGTTCTCATAGTAACTTTTCAAAAAAAGAATTATTAGGTAATTTCACATTTTTCTAACAAAACCAAAGTCCTATCGTTTAGGTCGCGATCATGTTTTCCCGCTACATTTTTGGTGCTCTCTTGAATTTCAGATTTTTTAACCCGTTGCAAGCCTAAACACCTATTCAAAGATCTTGTAATTTTAAGTTTAGAGTATTATTTCGACATAATCGTAGTTAAGTACCTATTTTTATATTATTTTATTTTAATTTAAGTGTCTAAAAGTTTATTGATATGTTGCCTCGTTGAGTAGCTAATGCTTTTTATTTCTATTATATTTTCTTTTTATTATATTGCCCTCTGCAGTAGCTAAAATTTTGAACGTCCACATATTATAATGGCAACTATTTTATTTTATAAGAAGCAGCTACATATTTTTTATTGAAATAATATAATTATGTATCTATTTTATCTGAAATAATATGAATCGAAGCTATTAATATGACAGCTGTTTAAAATTAAATTATTTCTAAAAATGGCAGGTATTTTTAAAATTATATTATTTTAATAATATGTATTTGTTGTATCTAAATTGTTAAAACATCGATGCTATTAATAAAAATGACAGCTCTTTTTGTGTAAATTATATCTTAGAAAGGCAGTATATTTTTAATAATATGTAGGTATGTTTATGTATTTTACAAAAAATATGTAAGTATTGTTGGTATTAACATTGACAGCTATTTTTTAATTACCTATTTCATGAAAAGGCAATTCATTATTTTTTATTATTCGAATATGTGTAAGTATCTATTTATATTTTTTTTTAGCATGGGTCAGCAATTTTAAATAAGTAATTTAAAAGTGCAGCTATTTTAAGATTATTTAAATTAAACGTTATCCAATGTTTAAAAATATATATTATTAAAAGATAGCTACTTATTAAAATGTATTTTATGAAATAATTTTTAATCGCAGTTAAAAAATAAGTAAAGGCAACTTTTTATGATAATTTAATAAACAGGCAGTCTAATATATTTACTTGAATACAGGCAACTCATTTACGTAGCTATTTTTTGTAATTTTTTATTATTAAACCGCATATTATTTCAAAAACAAGTTCTTATAGGGAAAATAATAGGTATGTACAGACCATATTTTAGTGGCAGGTTATTTTTATTGGCATATATTTAGTCCAAAACGCAGCTACAGGTAAATTCATTCACGGCATACAAAATTGCAGATTATAACGTTGCTCTTCGATGTAGCTATTTCTTCGATAAAAATTACAATCTGCAATTTTTGGCCAAGGCAGCAATTTTCAGGCAGCAAAAACTTTTTTTTTTGTTTAATAACTCTTACCAGCAGCCTACAGAGGCAGCTTTTATTTAACTTTGTATTTAAATTTTATGTAATACAGCTTTAAGTTTTATTATAAAAGCAGCTACATACTTCACAGCTATTTCTAATGCAGCTATTTGTTATAATAACGTTAATATTTGAAACCGTATTATTGAAGAGGCAGCTTTAATTTGTATTATTTTAAGGGCAGCTAATATATTTAAATATAATTACTTTCAGTATTTTAGGCAGCTATATACTTATGCAGTTATAAAACGAAGCTATTTTTATTACAGCAATTATTAGTAAAAACAAATTGGCTCATTATTTTTTTGATCTGGCAGCATAATTTTTGTTCTTGCATTATTTTATTTGGCAGAAGTGACTCTTTCTAGCCTTTTTACAATGCAAGATATTTCGGCCGCAAGTGCAAGTATAGGTTTAGAGATAAGTTTTTTTTTATATAAGGATGTGTGCAACGGTTAATAAGTAGGTAGGTAGGTAATGGGTAGGTAATCTTTGAGGATCGAGTAGAATGCTAGAGAGTATAGAATGTAGATTTGAATAAGAAGCTTTTTATATTGAGAGGAATTTCTAAATTATTGCGTTTTAAGTTTAGTGTAATTAGTTTAGTTTAAGTTGTTTTTTTATTCGGTCGTATTACTATAACATTCCGCTAAATTCTATTATTTTACTTAGTTTTTAAGCGAATTAGCTTGTGATCCTTACCATAGAGAATTTAAATACTCGTATTTCGATTAATTCATTCATGGATGATATAGTATTTTTTTTGCGTTTTTAAAAACCATATTTATATTACTATATATCTACTATCGTTTATGATTTTTCATGTTTGGTAAGGATAATGTAATATCGAAAAAGTGAAGCAAAACCACCGCGATATTTTTTTCTTTGTCACCTTCTTTTATAAAAGGCCCTTTATATTAAAATTTTCTGTTTGTGGCCAAAAACATTATTGATCACCAAAATAATAACTTACAAATACACGTTTTATTTTCATTCGAATTTAGTTTTAACAGTAATTTAGATTTTTAATTTAAGCAATTATACATTATTTAGTTTTATTTAAAGGATAAACCAAAGCAGTAATCAGTATCCGTCCAGTGGTAGTTAAGTTTTCTCTGATAACTTCAGATTATTTCTATCGTCTTCAAAATTTAAAGTAACTTTAACTTCACTGTCATGATCTGATTGAACTTATGTTTTCATATTAATATTTCTTGTTGTATTCTATCTATCTTTACGTTTAAGAAAATTTCTTTTTGCTTTTTCTAATTTTATTAGTTAGGTAAATTACTTCTTCTCATTTATGGTGTCTTTGAAAGTAGTTGTAGATTCAATTGGTGTCTAAATTTAACCGTAGTATAGAATATTTTTCATCATCATAAGATTAGTTAATTTAGATTTAATGTTATGATTATGAAATAACGTGTGGATATCACATGAGTTGTGAATGTTAATGATAAGAAAATATAAGATTTATATGAAACATGTAAATAAAAATATATAACTTATGTAACCGGCGCTAATGTTACCTTATTTATTCCCCATTTAATAACAAAAGGTACCCGCGTCACTCACAAACTAAACTCTTTCGATAAGAATAAAAATATTGGAAAACACATGTATCTGTATGTAACAATCTAATAAATAAAAGCATTAAAATGTTGTTTTATTTAAAAAAAAAACAGCGGGTTTTAAGTTTTAGAAACTTAAATGAGTATAAGATGCAAAACAGCTGGAAGAATAACCAAGAAAAATACATGATATCGAGAATCTCGCAAAGAATTCCGACTGAAAAGATGCATAACAATTTTTATTTAGACACGCGATGTGGTTCATCGCGTGTCTTTATAAAGATAAAGATAACAAGGGAATCCAACCCAATCTGATAGGTCACGGACGACACCTTCGTGCCAAGAGTGGCTTAGAATTTGCCCTCCATGCTATGAAGAGATGCCTAGCCTGCAATAGAGAACTGCAGAAATCGAATAGGTAGAGCGTCATAGTGAACAGAATGGACTTAAGCTTACTTTGATAGATCTTACGAACGCATTTGACAACATGTGGCACAACTAGTAAGTAAATTGGCGATAGTGGTGTTGTGAAGCAATAATAGCTTAAATGATAATAGTATAGGTAAGCTTCGATAAAATTATAGTAAAGCAATAATAGTCAAAAGTTACCACAGATTAGTTTATGATATTAAACATTTTCAGATTGAACTAACGAGGGTTGCCCAAGGTCATGCTGAGCCTATAAAAGATTTCCATTCACAAATCGAACATTCACTTTTATAATTTACACTAGGAGTAGGTAGGTACGTAAATACGGACTTTAGACAAATTCTCAAACTGCTTTTGCATTTTCACCTGTAAACTATTCGAGTCTGTTATTAAGATATTATATAAATTCACGGCAACAAGGCCCTTTTTGGTCAGACACAGATAAACGCAGGCGATCATGATCAATCAGCAGCTTATAGAAGTCATCAGTTCGACCACAGAACAAAAAAAACGCCTACTACAATAGAAGTCGCAAGTGGGCGGGGCCCACGTACCCCGAGCTTTGCACAGTTCTGCATATGCTTCCTTCCGCGCACACACTACGCACATCAGTCTTGGTTCAACCGTCACGGTGACAAAAACTTGAAAAAAAAATACAAAAATGCCTTATTGTGCTGTTTTAGAATGTAAACACGATAGCAGAACCAAAAATGTATCAAATGTAGGTATATCTTACCATCGGCAAGTCTTAATTTATATTATTTCGATAAAAATGCAAAAACAATATTTTATTAAACAAGACAAGTAAAAGTTGATTTTATGATGTTAAACTTAAGGTCTACTTTCTTTAAAACTCAAACATTGTTCTCGAAGATTCCAACTATGCACATGTCACATTCAGCTACTCAATTAGAGATTACCAATATCGATAATGAGTTATCGATACTTTAAACTTACAATATTCGAAAAAATCTTCTTACGCGCGAAAAACATAACCCTTTCCTTGTAGCCGTGTAAAAATAAAGATTACGACGAATTGAGAACCTCCTCCTTTTTTTGAAGTCGGTTAAAAAGACAACAGCCTTCAAAATCAACGAAGTGTAATAATAATAACACATGAACATAGAACCTCCTTCTTTTTTTAAGTCAGTTAAAAACTGGCTTATGTGTTAGTCTGAAATTTAAGATCTACTGGTGTATAGACCTAAATTTCATCAGTTCATTAAGGAAGTTAGTCAAGCTAATCATAATAAGAGTGTAGCCGCAGGCGAAAGTGTAAGCTTCCCATATCAGTAGGACGTATTGCATTTGTAGTGTAGTCTATCAATACATATAATAAATCTGTAAAAAAGTATTTATTGTACAACGAAAATATTGCCAAAAAAATAGCCAGTGTGTTAAAGGATAACCAACAGAACCTATTTCCGGCATTTTTGGAATTTTTGTCTGTTTATTTGTGCACGCATCACGTGACATGTACGAAACCAATGTAAATAACTTTTATACATAAACATTGTGCGTACCTTGAAGAATTACTTAGTTTTTGTGTCATCGCAATCGGTTCACTCTATCAAAAGTAAGATGAATTTAAAGTGTTCAAGAAGTAAAATTATCACAACACACGCAATTCAGATACTCGGAGAGTTGAACTCGATATTCGATAGATGGCGTTGTAAATTTGAAGTCATTTTCTGAATCACGGTGTTAAGATTCTCCGCGAAAGATTGATGACTATAGAAACAAATATGGTCGGTAGGTAAGTGGGTAGGCAGGAAGGTAAGTAGGGTAGGGTTGGCAAACAGATGACGGGAGCGAAGCCGCGGTCACAGCTTGTAATTAATAATAGTACACCAAAGACTACGTACAGTACTGTCTGTCCTTTCATTTTTTAAATCCATGGAAAGGTTGTCTTGAAAAGATCGCTTTTAGCGATAAGGCCGCCCATTGTGCCACCCAGTGTAATGTTTTCTTCGTCTATACTTTCTGTAACTTATATGGTGTACATAATAAAGAGTATTGTATTCTATAATTCTATTGATAGAACAAAAACACTAAGATACGCCCATCTTTGTATCAATAGAATCATTTTCAAAATCGGATCAGTAGTTTACCTTAAAATATCTTAATAATACTTTCTATAAATCGTGAGTATTGGAATAAATTTATATAAAAACTTGATTACAAACATAATAATATTTATCGACTCTAGTTATTGGGCGCACGGTTGGCGCAGTGGTTGAGCGATTGACTGCTGCGCTGCGTGTCGCGGGTTCGATTTCCGCACGGAACAAATATTTGTATGATCTACAAATAGTTGTTCCGGCTCTGGGTGTTTGTGTATGTGAAATGATATGTTTGTAAACGCACCCACGATACAGGAGAAATTCCTAGAGTGGGGCAACGTTTTTTTTTTTAACTAAACTGTATTTTGTTTGAAAATAATACGGAATGTCGATAAATAAGTCAACGACCGTGGTACATCACTACAGAAGGACGAGTAGTAATGACCTCATTTCGCAAATATAAATCTTATCGGTAACGAAATACGGCTTTAAATTAAATGAATTTATTATAGTGACATCTAGTGGCGGGTAGCGTAACTTGCTCATTAAACTATGACGTGTGCGCTTTAAACGAAAAAAGTAATAAATACTCAAAAAGAGTAGACAATAAACCAACTCTATTGTCATAAAGCTGTGGTTTATTTTCAAATAAGCGACGACTGACATATTTTCTACTTTCATCTAAAAATTAAACTACCAATCACACCAAAGATTTCTTAGTGTTATGAAATACAATTAATCTGTATATGTGTGAGTTTGGGTACGCTGGTTCCGATACTAATAAAGCTATATGCGATTTCTACTGTCTTCTCTGTTCTGTGAGTTCGACATTGACTCCAATCGCATACCTACTATTTAACTCTACATTCGGTAACTCTCAACCAGGGGCGCCAGGTAGCAGGTAGTGGCGAAAATCTGGGGTGATGTTGATGTGACTAAACTTAACCCTTAATTTATCTGTTAGGTCCCAGGGATTCCGCGCAAAGTATCATATTAGCCTAAAAACTTAATTATCGCGGTTTTGTTTTCGTGCGTTCTAGTAGTAGTACCCTCCTAAAGTAGTGTGCCAGACACGGGCCGAAGAGGACGGATACCTGCATCTTACATATCGGTGACTACTTAACCATGGGCGTATTTGTGTAACAAACATTTTGCTTTGCTAATTTGTAATTTCGTATTTTCAGTGTTTTTTTGTATTTCAGAATACAAGATGGCTTCACTGCGACAAAATGCTGGCTAAGATGTAATGATAAGGAATCCACAATACGTATGTGCCAAACGATTTTTGAAGATTGGAGTATAACTTCTGATCATGACTTGGATTCAGAGTGCTCACCTGACCTCAAGCCACGTGGAAAAACTGGATTGAGGTCAGGATGCAAGCAATTTTTTTGTTTCTATTTAATTCAGTTGTGAACTGCTGCACTTTTTTATTTTTGTATAAAAGTATCCTATTTCTTAGTAAGGTTTATAAAGATGATTATTTGAGAGAGGACCTATACTGAATAAAGCTCAAAATAATTTATAATTGTATTTTAGGCAGCACTTAGAAGTTGGCGTTTATTTTTGTAGATATCTAAATTTTTAGTTTTTTCAACTGTTAAGAAGACGGTTACGAAAATAAAACGAAATGTAATAATAAAGCCTATTACTACAATGTAGCTAAGGATTTTAAACAGAATCAATGATTTATAAGAAAGGAGTACCGTGGACTCAATGGAGTAAATAATGTGATTTTGTTTCACCAAAATGCAACTAGGGTACGCTAACCATAAAAATCAAGTCAAGCGCAGCTAATTTAAAGTCAGACATATTCACGATTTCTGAATAGTAAGGTTGAAAACGAATTTTCGCATTAGTTATAAAACTGCAAACTTTAATAAAGAACAATGGCGAGATTTTAGCTGACTTAAATTTGAGCGTCTGAAAGTGAGTTATATGCGAAAGAAATTCTATTAATTGTCTACTTTTTTTGAAGTATAATTGGGCTAGTTCAAAACGGATTATAAAAATCACAATAAATATAGAGTTATTTGATTTTTTTGTTAATTTCTTTAGCTTAGTGTTGCCATTATATATTTTATCTGCTAAGTGACAAGTAGTAACTATATTAAGTAATAATATCATTATTGTATTTATTGCAGTAAATGAGTTAATAATACAGTTTATGTCTAAGTGTAGATGTTCCTTGCAGGTAGGTTAGAATATTGTAGTGTAGTAGAAATAAATGAATTACTTTCAATTAATGATTGGCAAAATGACTAGTATCTGAGTTTAAAAAAAATATGGCTTGGTTGTCGACGACGACCTTTTGATATACGTCAAAGTCGCTTAGTTTAATTAAATATACTCTTTCCAAAGAGTATATTATACATGTCATGCTGAAATAACTAGGTAAGGTAATTTTAATGCGATTTGGCCCTTTTACTTCCACGAAATTGAATAAAATTACCTATTAAACACATTATTAAAAGCTACCCAGACTGTTCAGTCATAAACTTTTGTAGGCTATCTACAAAAGCTTATGACTGAACATCTATTATTCTCGTAATTCTCGAACAAAAATTCTAGCACAAACTAATTCAGAACATCACCCTGAGTTAAACCAGATATTTTTCATTTAATGACGTAGGAATTAAATCTCAGCTAAAACAATGCACCTGCCATTGTTCTTTAGAACACAGTTGTGCCTTCATTTGAATTGTTATCTAGGGGGTTACCATAAGCTCTCAGAGCGGTATCAATTTGAGATCGAATAAGGGACAGATGTATATGACTTGTATACATCTGTCACTTACTCGATCTCAAACTGATACCGCTCTAAGAGCTTATGGTCACCCCCCTGTCCAAACAGACTTTATTATGAAGGCCTTGTTCGTAACCTGTTTTCGTGGCAGTATCTAAATGGATTGTGGTTCATTGGATGTGCCCTAACCGGTGGCGCCGGCGTTGTACAGAGGGGTTAACTTTAAGTGAACACCAGGGGCGTAGCTACCGCCGTATCTGCCGTATCAATTATACGGGGCCCTTTTCGCCTGTCAGACCTGTCACTATTGTCCAAAGGGGCAGAAACTTTAGAAAAATAAAGTCATCATTAGCTATAAATGATTTAATTAATCATTTTGTCGAAAAAAAAAAGCCAAGGAGAGTGTATATTTAATTTGAATTGTTTGTAAAAATTTTGGAAAAAGTGACAGATAGATAATTATGATAAATAAATATTTATTTTAATTATATGCAAACATTTTTTTTTTCTTTTGTGAGAAATCTTTACCCTTCATAAGGGCCCCCTAACAAATTTTTATACGTGGCCCCGCCCAGGCACGCTACGCCACTGGTGAACTCGTTGCCATTGTGAGGCACCTACCTAAGAATCACACCCCGGTCGTATCACAAAAGCCCGCCTGTAGTAAGTTTCTAAAAAAAAAAATTGTTTCTGTCAACTGTGATGTTGTATGAAATAATTATATTGTATTAATTTTAGATCAGTTAATACTTAATTAATTTACGACATTCAAAATTAAAGTCCCATGAGAGAAGCAATGGTAAGTTATTTGAACAAAAAATAGACCTCGAGGATTAAAAGACCAAGTATCAAACACAGAAAAAAAACTGCAGTTGACAGATACAAAATAAAAAAAAAGCAAATCTAAAATAAATAAAAAAAAACAGGAGGTTTTTGGCGGGATTTTTTCGAGTGAAGTTCAGCGGCTGTTAATATTATTTGCAAATTGATTCCTAGTGGATATTGTGATATAAAATTGGTGTAGTTTTGTGTCTTAACTGTCTACGCAACTGGACAATGTGTGAAATCATTGACAGAAGCGATCTCAGGATTGTGGAGCGGAGAATTTTATTGTAGTATTGACTACCTCCGCAAAGCTTACTGGGAAGGCTGACTCGATACAATTTGCTGCCAAATACTCCAAAAAACATTAGAATACGTTACATCCGCATTCTAATGCATACTAAAGAATTCAAGAAAAATACTGATGACTAGGCAGCATGGTCTCAGACCTTAGCCTGTTCCGTAAGGAACAAACAAAAAAAAAAAAAAAAAAAACAGTAATATAACAAATCGGCACGGCGGCACCAGGCATACAAAATCAATAAACAAATGTTTATCTTTTAAATTATATGAGAGACTTACCTTTTCAGCTTTCGCCAGATAAATCCACAGTTTTCTCCAGGTTGAAAACTTTTTCTGGTCGCTAAAATTATATTGCATCTCCTTCGAAGCATATCTGGTACTCAGTGGAGACCGATAATTGCAATATTCTGAATTCTGTATTTCCACGGGGGCGTCAATTGAAAACATTTTGACCACAGTTTAATGTAAGATACACTTATTTTCTCGTAACGTCGATAGCCGCATACAGCTGACACTTTAATGAACATAACCTAACAAATAACAATACCAAGGTCGGGCAAATCGACCGTCGGCGGGAGAATTCAATTCCGATAACAAGGTTATCATAATAATGTTGGTCGTATGACGAAATTTGAAATGACTTGTGACGAAAGTAGATTGCTTATTGTGTCGCTAATACAAACAAAATATTACTTCATCATCGAAAGCTACAAAACAAAGCTGAGAACCTCCTTTTTTTAACTCTGTTAAAAACACTACAAAACGAAAAATAACTTTCTTTTTCGAAGTCGGTGTCGAAAAATGGAAAACAATATGTATACCAAAGACACCGACTTCGGAAAAGGAAAGTTATTTTTCGCTTTGTAGTGTTTTGTTTTGGAAGTCGGATTGATTTTTTTGTTAGAAAGTTTTTCATGGCTGAATGGAAAAACACAGTTTCCGCAGAATAGGGTGAAGCCGCAAGCAGAAGCTAATATTTTAGGTATATAAAAACGTTATTAATAGTTTTGGTACACATTCAATGCGCGAATTCCTACTAACTATCAAAGACTTTACCCATCAAATTCCACTACATCTTGATAATCTATACTTATATTATAAAGAGGTAAAATTTGTACGTAGGGGGTAATCTCAGGAACTACTGTTTGGTTAGGTTAGGTTGGAATTGAAAAATTGTTTTTGTGTTAGATAGTCCATTTATCGAGGAAGGTTATAGGCTATATAACATCACGCTACGACCAATAGGAGCGGAGCATAAATGAAAAATGTTGCAAAAACGGGCAAGAATATTACTTTTTGAGGGCTTCTGTTGCGTGCGCTGCGTAAACGGTTTCGGTTATGGAATCATGTATGTAGGGTAGGTGTAGGGTATGTGTAGGATAGGTGTAGCGTAGGTGTTGGGTATGTGTAGAGTAAGTACGTAGCCAGTTGACGGGAGGGAAGCCGCGTGGGACAGCTAGTTATTATTATAAACCTACATTCTGAAAGACTAGCTGCAAGAGAACTAACTCGTCGGTCGGTCGGTTATTTCCTTGAAATGCTGAAAGGCGTTGGTTTCCGAGACTGTAGAGCTACCTACAGCATGCATTGAGCGCGACTCAAAGCTCTTGGAAAAGAACTCCTCGAAAGGTATAGGGGATTTTAATTGGAAATAGTATAGCTTCGAGAAACGATACAAATCCTTGACAAACAGATGAACCTTGAGACCGATGTTTTCTTTTTTTCGTATTTTCCTTGACAATATTGCTGACAGCTTGATTCGTCTGCTTTCAATATTGTTTATGTATACTTCAAAGCGATATATATATAAATAACGTTGTTTTCTGAAGTCGGTGTCAAAAACGAAAAGCAATAGGTACCTAGGTATCAAAGACACCGACACAAGCCGGTTTAATTTTGTTTTTGTTTAAAAGATTTTTATTTTAGCTACTCTCTACTCTTAGTGTTGGTACCTCATATTACCATGAAAATCATTTATAGCCATTCTAAAAAGCCCAAACACGACTAGGATACATTGTTTTATTACGGAGTTCTAAGGCCTACCTTCCAGCTTCATCATCAGATCAGTTCGATGGTACCATTTTCATCAGCAGGTACTTACCATTTATTTATATGTATTTGCTTCATCATAGTCGCAACTATTCGAGATATCTTATGACTTATACCCATGACATAGTTATCAAGGAGTTCCAGGGGCCATTTGTGGTCTTCTTCATCAGTTCCACTTCACCAAATTATACTTTATGTGTGCAAATGCTTGCAATGTTATTGAAAATACTAAAATCGCTACATGTCTGCCTATATAAAAAAAATCGAGGGTACTCCTTATATATTTGAGGAGTTCCCTCGATTTCATCAATTCGGATTTGGTGACAATGGAACCACCAGTGATACATACTCTTTGGGTACCACCTCGAGAGTATACCTACCCTTTCGAATAAATAAAAAATAGTTTCAAAAAGTAAAACACGTTTTAATGGAAAACCTAACTAAAATGTAGAAAAAATTTTTCAACAAATTTAAATAAAGAATAGTGTTTTCATTGTAAAAAAGCGTGAGGTGCTTTTTACCCGACTGCCGAAGGTGGGTTATGTGTTTATCAGTCTATGTGTATGAATGTTTGTTCCTATGTGGCGTTCGAGAGACCAAACGCGTTGGCCGATTTAGATGATTAAGAACCTTGCGAGTGTCACTGGCTGCATCAAAATTGGAAAATAGAAGAAATGGCGGCTTGTGCAATATGATGGGAAAATTTTCAGTGTATCGCTTGGACTGTGTCAATGTGCCTTAAACCTAAGACTGTGTAGATATCCTAGCACTAGGAAAATTAATAAAATAAGTGCATTTTTTAATCAAAATTCGCATTTGAAGATGAGTATTTGTCAAACTTTATCCTCAAAACCTGCCAAGGCATTAAAGCAAGGTCTACAAATCGATTGATTGATTGAACTTAAAAAAATGATTTACGATTGGTAGGTAAAATAATTTTATTGAAGACAAAATATTGTAAAAATATATTTTTTTATTTACATCAACAGACTGATTATAATAATTATGTCTTTACATGTTTTGTTTTATAAAATATACTAGCTGCATGAAAAATACAATCATTTGGCAGTTGTTTGGATCTAAGGCACCAGTTTGTAAAAGTTCACATTGTGTGGATTGCAGTTAACTTACTTCTTAAATACACGATTTATAAATAAAAAGGAAGATCAATCAGTGCAGGCCTTTTCAAAATCACATTTTAAAGAAACCAGCACTTCAACGCTCAGTGGTCAATCTACTTACAAATATACAAACATACATTTTGTACAGTTTCTCAGTTGCAGACTGTTTCTATCTTGCTTTACAACAAAAATAACTGATCATCACTCCCAGTGTTCTTTATACATTTCAGACAAATTAAATCTAAGATACAACACCCCCTCTGAAAGTAGTTGTGATTCTAGCGCTTTTTATCATAGTATACAAGACTTATCGAGGGATAAGTGCATCGAAATTACTTCTTCTTAGCAAGTGACTTCATCATTTTCTCCAACTTCATTGCTTTCTGGATATCTCCTTTGATCTTCAATTTTCCCATCATGAATGCCGTGGTTGGCTTCAGTTTACCTGTAAAATATTACACATTTATTTAATAAAATATAAAGCAACTATGTTACTAAAAATATCCAGTTGTATTGTGGTTTGTGTAATAAATAAACTAAAATATTTTTTATTGCAGACCAAAGATCCATAGTTTGTATTACACATTAATGTTACACTAGTCGAAAATTCTTCTATACAAACGTAGTCTAGGGATTATGCCACTGTTTGACGATGGACGTTCAAAGTAAAAAGTGATATCAATTTGTCTCATATCTAGATAGATTATGGAAGCAAAAAAAGAAAACATTTGAAAGTTATGAGTGTCGAAAGTTCCACATTTCGACACTTGGAACGCATTTTTGATGTGCATAACTCCAGCTTCCTCATATGTGATAGAAAAATTCTATCTATGCCAATAATAAAGGCATAATAGCAGCAATCAAAGTTCTGAGTCTTAATTTAGGTGCCACAAAAACTTCGTTAATATGAGTCGTTTAGTATGTGTTAGCTGGAGTGACGTCACCCCAGCTTCCTCATTCAATACAGGCAAACCAGTGAGGTTAGGGTTTTGGACTATAGTCAAAAAAATAAGGCATAATAGCTGCACATGGAAGGAAAGAACTGAACGATAATACTTAAAAAGTGATGAAACTATGATAAAAAAAAGTGTGTGTAAGCTGGAGTGACGTCACCCCAACTGCCATGTCATATCTTCCGAACAAAAGAAGATATGATTATGTACCATAGCTCAAAAATTAAGGCAGAATAGCAGCCATTGGCAGAAAAATTTCAAACCTCTGGTCAAAATACTCTATAAGTTATTAAACCGACAAATATGTGTAAGCTGGAGTGACGGCACCCCAGCTGCTCATGTCATATCTTCCGAACGAAAGAAGATATGATTATGTATTATAGCTTAAAACATAAGAAATAATAGCTGCCACAAGCAGAAAAAATTGCAAATCTCTAGTTCTTGTAGTTTCCACGTAGTAAACAAAAATATAGTTTCCGCGCCAAAAAGATCAAATTATTACTTCGGAGGAGGTACGGAGCGGCGTTGCCATTCCGTGCGCTACATTATTGCAACCAAGTTTGCACTTAGTAAGCATACCATTAGAAGTCATTTTAACTTGCGCTCAAAATATTTTATTGAAGATATAGACTAAGAGCCGACTGAACTTTAATAGAACTATGAATGTAATATTAAAAAGTGGATTCTTATCAACTTTAGACGACGAGAGAACTACTTATATTGTTTTTTTTTGAGAATTGTTCTCTGTAGTTCGGTTAAGGTGGATGCACAAAGTTAGCCCGCGAAATGTATTTTAACCCCGCGTACAAAATAGTTCGTGCCGTCGGCTAGTGTACCCTTAATTATAAACTATGTTAGCAACACACATAAATACGACATTTTATTTATGTAGTTAGTACACACAACTTATAAACTATGTTAGTAACAAACTCAGTTAAAACCTTGTCCAGGAAAAGATTATTATTAATATTGTAATATACGTACAGTAGTCAGTCTCATAAATAATTAATCGACAGTGACACTCGGGAGATAAATATACTGCGAACCAACACAACAAACCCCATTACTCAGAATATGGTAAGCAGAAAATATCAATATCAAGAACACTATCGAGTTTAATGCTGTGTTAATCAAATCACAATCCGTTTAACCTGTGGACGTTTTGTATAGCACGAATAATTAATTCATAAAATCGAATTATTAATTCGCTAGAATTTAGATGTTTATAATAAGATCGTGGGATGAAAAGGTGAGCCATACATTCTGCCCAAAATTAAGAAACCCGACTGCTTAAGAAGCGAACAAAAAAGTCGTAAACAAGAACAAAATCATGCTGTGCAGTCGGAGGATACATATTCGCGAGCTGGGTGACCAAAACCAGATGTATCTTCTGACTGTACAGCATGATTTTATTCTTCTTTAGCAAACGGGTTTTTTATAATTAACTTTTATTTTCATTCGAATTAGGTACATTTAAACATATAAGTATTATATATGTTTGAAATCACCTCTTAAAACCCTTTATTTTGATACCCCACAAGATGTGTTTGGAAGAAAAAAAAATGGTCCCCACAATATGGCGCCACCATTTTTCTATTTTCCAATTTAATGTAGCCAGTGACTTGCAAGGTTAAGACGAATCGACTGACGTAAGAATCATCAAAATCGGCTTACGCTTTTGTTCAATAGAACGCCACATAGGAACAAACATACATACATACATAGACTGATAAATAGTGTCATAAACTCATAACCATAGATATAGTATGTACAAGATAAACAGAGTCAGATGAAAAGCGAAACCAAAAAAATAAAATCTATGTGTTAGGGAAATGTCCACGTGTTAGTTAAAAAAGGGTTGTTAAAAAGTCCGTGTTCAGTATCGATATCGATACTTGGTGAACATAATAAGAAACACGATTAGAGGGTTGTTCGTTATATTTAACTGTAATAAGAGCTGGGCAAAATACATGCTTTGCTTTAATTAAAATACAAATTACAAAATACTATCTCGCATGTATTTAAAATACGAAATACAAAATATTTGTAAGTCGTGTATTTGAAATATAAAATACAAAACACAGTATTTTAACTGTTTTTATTTAAAATACAAATTACAAAGTTTCTTGAAAATAACCGTTTGAAATGAAAATGATAATTGACAAGGTACTTGACAATTTGACGTACGCGCCATTTTGCTTACGAAAGCTGTCGAGCACTATTTTCTGCAGAATGCACCTATTAAAAAGATCGCTAAATGTATTTTGAAGCCAAAAGTATTTGAAATACTAGCTACAAAATACCGCAGCGTCAGGTATTTGAAATTGACGACACGGTTGGCGTGGCGTGGCATGGTTGAGCGATCAGTTGCTGCGCTGCGTGTCGCGGGTTCGATTGCCGCACGGACCAAAAACGGATCTGGGTATCTTGTGTATGTGAGTTTAAATGTTTACCAAAACCAGTTTTATTTTCGCTTTGGAGAATGTCATAACCGTTTTCAAATAATTCGTTATTTTTTTTATAATTTGAAGAACTATTGATTTTACCAATGAAAGTAAATGGTAAACGTATTACCAGTAGATATGATTGCAATCTTTTTAATTTCTAAACAGTTACTGCTATCGTTAATTTTGATTTCTGAATGGCAAAGTAATCTTTAATATACAGCTATAAAGATTTTTACGGTTGGGTTATTGTTGAATCCCCATATTAATTATACATTAATTAATTAATTGGTCAGTCAGTCAGTCAGTTTCTTCTTTTATATACATAGATTATCATTTACACAGCAGAATAATTTGCTGATGTCCAGAGCACTGATGTGGTTGGCGTGGCGTGGCATGGTTGAGCGATCAGTTGCTGCGCTGCGTGTCGCGGGTTCGATTGCCGCACGGACCAAAAACGGATCTGGGTATCTTGTGTATGTGAGTTTAAATGTTTACCAAAACCAGTTTTATTTTCGCTTTGGAGAATGTCATAACCGTTTTCAAATAATTCGTTATTTTTTTTATAATTTGAAGAACTATTGATTTTACCAATGAAAGTAAATGGTAAACGTATTACCAGTAGATATGATTGCAATCTTTTTAATTTCTAAACAGTTACTGCTATCGTTAATTTTGATTTCTGAATGGCAAAGTAATCTTTAATATACAGCTATAAAGATTTTTACGGTTGGGTTATTGTTGAATCCCCATATTAATTATACATTAATTAATTAATTGGTCAGTCAGTCAGTCAGTTTCTTCTTTTATATACATAGATTATCATTTACACAGCAGAATAATTTGCTGATGTCCAGAGCACTGATGTATTCTAGACACTGTAAAACTAATAAATGCAAACAATATAATGACACTCCTAAACCTACCCAAAGTAACAAAACATCATCTCCGAAACAATTTGAAAAATAATGGCTAATATAATAAACATTCAACTTCAAGTACAGTTCAGATAAACACATCTTCTCAATCCTAACTTAAATCTATTTTAACAAAACTTGACTAAATAAGATTGTATTCATGTCATGATGTCACTAAAAAACGATTGAGTTTTTATCGATACTCATGACGTCACCGCTTTGTCAAGCCCTAGCGGAAACAAACAATTTACTTTTTTACATAATATTTTTGCAAATTCTGTTTAAATATACGAAATATACTTATATAAAACAATGGAAACCAATATTATATTGTAAGAATCTTTTTCTGAGCCGATTACTAGCAGAAATTTGTCAAAATATGGTTCAAAACAATCCAAGAACAAAATTGTATTTACCTATGAAACATGTATTTATTGGGGTTATTTCGCCTTGTAACGGCATATTCACTCACAGAACAAGCCACCATAGTTGCATAATTCATATTATCAATTTAAATCTTAAGATTACTATTTAAATGCACGAAATTCACCGCGGTTTAAAACAGATGGGACGCTAGGGAGTCTTATCGCGAAAAAAATTACATATCGGTACTTCATTCACTCTCTCTTTTTCTCTTGGGCGGTTTGTACTTGATTAGGATTTCTCGCTCGCACGCTTCATGTATCTTTTTGCGTAGCAAAAAAAATTCTAAATCTATGGTCATAACTATAACATACCGGCGAACATATCAGCGAAGTGCTGTCCATCCATGGTGAGAGTCGCGTCTGGTGGGTTTTTGGGCTCGCCCTGGCCGCACTGTCCATCGCCGTTCTTCAGGTCAATGTGCCACACTCCTTCCTCCTTACCTGGGAAGAGAGTTGCAGAGTTTAATACATTGTTTTGTACATAGAGTGGTAAATGATTCGAGATAGTGCAAAAATAATAGTTATGTGACTGGTAAGGTGAGGCACGGTTTTTATTGGCAAATAAATAGTAGTTCTGCTAGTTTATTAAACAAGAACATACAATTTTATGTTCAATTCCAGAAAATGTTAATTTTACACACCTTCAATAACAGATAGGTGCATATCGCGCCATCTAGTAAGATTTATTTGAACCAAATTTTCTTTGTTAGCAATGAGACCCTGTGATAATACCTTTGACATTGAACTGGTAGACAGCTTGGGTCTTTGCAACCAGGTCTGATGACAGAACTTTGGAGATGGACGCAAAGAGTGTCGGGATCTGGCCATCTGAACCGCTTTCCTGTAATTGCCAAAATGTTTAATGAAAATTAAAAATTAAATTAAATGTAACGCTTTCTGAGTCCCATGTTTAGTGAAAACTAAAATTAAATGTGACGCTTTCTGGGTCCCACTTTTTTTTAAATAAAACAGCAGTTATTCATAATATTGAACCCCGGTTAAAGAAGACTATGGTAAAGGTGAACGATTTTAGTAAGTATTTGATTTTAAAAGGTTTAATTAATCTTTTTGTTACTTTAATAGCAAAGCACAAAACAAATTATTTGGAAAATAAGCAGCAGTCAGGCGTTTGTGAATAATAATAAAATTCATGATAACTATCTATAGATTTTTTTACTGTTTATCAATATGTAATCTGCTGATATTACAGTTTTATTATAGGTTTAAGTTTTCAGCAATTCGCCATGTTAGTAAAAGTATCGATATGTATCTGTTGTCACGAATTTTAATAACGGCTGTTAGTTTTTATATTGTTTTAAAAAATGCTATGTTATATTGCCTTGCAAACTTAATAGTACATTGCCATAAAAGGGTGGAAAGTAGGCAAACGAGCTTTTTAATGACACGAGTTTGCAATAACCTACACACCCGTGTATCACAGGACGTTTTTCAATACAGTTGTGGGAAATAGTAAAAACAAATCAAAGAATTAGATTTGTTTATTCATAAAAAAAAACCGAAAATGGCGCGTTTTTGCAACTGGACATATTTTTTTTACAAAGAAAACAAGGTAGCAAAATGTTGCCAATAAAATTCATTCATTGGCGTGCGCTGAGAAAACTATTGATGATAGATAGAAAATTATTAGGTAGGGAGGTAGGGTAAGTAGAGTAGGTAGAGTAGGTGAATTAGGTAGAGTAGGTTGAGTGGGCAGAGTAGGTAGAGTAGCTAGAGCAGGTAGAGTAGGTAGAGCAGGTAGATTAGGTAGAGGCAGGGTAGGCAGGGATAGGCTGGGTAGGCAGGGTAGACTGGATAGGCAGGATAGCCAGTTGACGGGAGCCAAGCCCCGCGGGTCAGCTAGTTGACTTATAAATTTAAAACTCAACTGCAAAACTAATGATCTAGCTCGTAAACAAAAGTCACGACCGCGTAATAGAAATTGTCTGTGCAAAAGATTTAATTTTCGATTCATAATTATAGCCTCTGAAAGTACGCCATGTTTAACAACTGTATTGAAAAAAGCTTTTTGAATAAACAAATCTGATTCTTTGATTTGTTTTTACTATTTCCCACAACTGTATTGAAAAACGTCGTGTGATACACGGGTGTGTAGGTTATTGCAAACTCGTGTCATTAAAAACCCTCGCCTTCGGCTCGGGCTTGTTAATGATAGCTCGTTTGCAATAACCTACTTTCCACCCTTGTATCACAATGTACTATTGCATCATGTATTTGCAAGAAAGGTAGTAGTTGAGGAGAGGTTAAGAAAATATTTCAAACATGCAGTTTACTTTTTTCATGTTATTAGTAGCATAATAGGCAAACAACAAGGCGGAACAACTGATGGTTAGTGGGCACTGCCCTATAGACATGAACAATACGCAGTGTTACTATTCTCGATATAAAGCTGAAATAATAGCCCGCCATTCATCAAGAAGTTGTGTCATGGTTTGAAAACCAGGACACAACTGCTTGGCGGCAAAATTAGTTAAAATTATAGTTCTCGCCAAAGTTCTTAGCCGCCCTGAAGTTGGCTACAATGGCTGCGCAGTAGTAAGGTTCGGCGCAAACGGGCCACCGACCACAGCCACCGGTGGCTGTCGCGCGCTACCGGCACATTTGTAACAGTGGCAGAAATGTATTTACATCACATCACATCATCACCCTATTAATGTTCCCACTGCTGGGACACAGGCCTCCTCTCTGAGAGGGGAATGGGCCGTAATCCACCACGCGGGCCCAGTGCGGGTTGGTGGATGTCACATGTCTCCGAATTTTTGGTTCTAGGATATGCCGGTTTCCTCACGATGTTTTCCTTCGCCGTTTTGAGAGCAGTGGTGATGAAATAATTTACACAAAGTAAAGCGCCTACCTGGGCTCGAACCCACGACCTACAACTTGTAAGTCGCAGCCGATACCACTGGGCCACCACTGCTCTCAAATGTATTAAAATATATTAAAAAGTGTGTTAAGTCGCCGTCGCTGGCCACCGGTGGCTGTGGTCAGAGGCCCGTTTGCGCCGAGCCTAAATCATACAAAAACAGCACTGATCCGTGCTTTGCGCACCGGAAACCCAACTCCAGGGTGACCAAAAAGTTTGGCGAGAACTATACATGCAAATGGTTAAGACAACACAAAATAAAAAAAACAAACATGCAGAAGAAACAAAAGGTCATGGATAAATCTAGACATTCATTTTTATTTTATCACACCGGTTTAGCTTTGACTTCCTTCTTGGTCATATGCGGTAGGTCCAGGAAGAAGTCGGGTAACAAATTGTCTATGTTGCCTGCGAACAAAGGGAGATTCCCAATTTGAATTGCCGGAAGAAAAAAGTTTTTTTTTTAAATTTCGTAAGCTTAAGGTTCTGGACTGGTTTCCTGGACCTGGGAAATGCCTGTTTGGAAGTATTTAGCTTTGACCACAGATTTTTTCTGATTATATTACAAGAAAAACAGCATTATTATGTATAAAGCCGTCATACATTTCAAATCTACAAGAGCAGAGGCATCAATTTTCGCTGCAAATGATAGTTAAAATTCAAAACAAAACAGACAATAAAAATATGAATGACATATATACTGCTTACTAAATCGAATTTTATGGAATTCTAGATACTATACAGCTAAATACCTCTACTACGAAATGAAATGAAACAACCAAAGGTTTTAAAGACAAACCTTCTCCTTGTAGTGGACTGCAGAGGTATGATAGTGTCTGGCGCGGTTAGCCGATGTGACTGTCTGCTTGTGTTGTGACAGTGCCCCAGGAACATCCAGGAAACCATCCAGTAATAAGTTATCCACGTTTTCTGTGATTGTAATGATTGATCATTACTCTGTGTAAATTATCCTCTGGGTGTTGCACAGAGTAATTAAGAAACAGAGGTGTCATGGTAGAATGGTAGTTTTTAAATCGTCATGCGGGAGTTCATATATATCGGTGATGACATGGAGGAGATAAGGTTACATGTGTGAGTAGTTGCAAGGTTAACCCCTAATGGGCGATTGACACGCAACAACAAAATATGTAGACATATGTTTTTTTTTAGTTCTACTTCAATTGTGAACAATCACCAGAATGTAAGAAAACAAAATATAGAGAAGGTTAAATCGAAAATTCATGATGGCACTTCAGACATCAAAAAGATTTGTCTCTTGAAAATAATTGCAGTCAAATAAATTCTTAAAAGGATTTCTGGTATTCTTATTTATTATGCAAATAGGAAAGAAGGTTTAACTCGGGTATGGTTGGGCTGTGATAAATATGTTTAAATACTTACTGGGGTCACAAGCATAGGGAGTCAAGTCCTTGACACCAACGGATTGGACAACATCTTCATCAATGGCAAAGACGCCAGTGTATGTTTTTGGGTCCCTGTAAAGTAATATAAATTTTTTTTTTTAATAAATAACCCCCTGTGAAGATTAAAAATAAGTATACCAAACACATTTGAGCTATTCGTGCATTTTTTTTTTAATAAAATACTTTGCATACTAGGAATCCATACTAGGAATTTCTTCCTGTATCGTGAACTTCCTGTATCTACAACTATCTGTAGGTCATACAAATATTTGTTCCGTGCGGGAATCGAACCCGCGACACGCAGCGCAGCAGTCAATTGCTCAACCACTGCGCCAACCGTGCGCATTGAATTATTGGTAAGCCGTCATTTCTACCTGTGGAAATCAGAAAACTTATCCATTGATGATGCTTCGAATCACAGAAGTGTTATTTATCACATTGCTCTAAGGCCAAAATTATCGGAATTAGTGAAGGTAATTGGACTGCCCTCTATTGGGACATCTTAAAACCTTATTTATCAAAATGTAGGTGTTGCCAATATAGTGATACATTAAGTACTCACTTGCTAAGCATAACGTAGGCAGCATCGGAGACGATATCCACTTTACGACTGGTGGAGCTGGTACCAGTCAGCATCTCAATGGCAGCAGTCGCAATGGCTGTAAAAGAGTGTTGCCATACTTAAAAAAACAATATTCTTTGGCTGTAAGTGGTGGAAAAATGCAAACATTTTCGATTCAATACGGGCAAAAAAATTGGCATCTTATTTTTTACTAGCTGTTCCCCGCGGCTTCGCTTTCGTGGGCCACCGTACAGCACTCGTTTTCGGGATTAAAAAATAGCCTGTCACTCAGGAATAATTTAGCTTTCTATTGGTGAAAGAATTTTTAAATCAGTACAGTAGTTTCGGAGCCTATTCGGTACAAACAAAAAAAATCTTTCCTCTTTATAATATTGGTATAGAAAAGTAATCCTTATTATATAATAGTAAAAGGAGCATTTTTCGGATCTTTTGCAGTATTATTTCTAGTACGTACCTGTCTTGGGCCAAAGAGCATTGACGGCGATGTTGTATTGCTTGAATTCTTCAGCCATACCCAGCACACACATTGACATACCATACTTAGCCATTGTGTAAGCCACATGCACTGAGAACCTGAAATATTATTACAATAAAATTACAATGTTCACGCGAAGAGTCAATGAGGTAGGAAAACTATGGAGACGGCATATATTCTACTATATGAAGAATAGTTATACAAATATCTATAATATCGACACACGCATGTCAAAAAGCGTTTTGTCTCTTTTTAACTAAGCAAGAGCTGCATATTATGAAAAGAGAGACATCTAAATGTTTGTCAAGGACTAAACTTGACAACACTTTTGAATGACGTCAAAATCTATGCGTGACCGGTCGCCATGTTAAGTGCCGAAAGTACTCTGCTGTTTTTTGGTAGTTGTTTTCCGTATACATAAGTTTATCTGTGTAGTTGTGCTGAAAAACAGTTGCTGACTCAAAATATTTTTATTTATTTATTATATACTTTATTATACACCACAAAAAAATTACAGGACATTCACAAAAACATGTGTACAATGGGCGGTCTTATCGCTCAATGGGCGGAATTTTTGTTGTTTTAAAAGAGAAATACGTGTAGAAACTAGGTATTTTGGTGATCTGAGTCTGGAAATTAATAGGAAAATCATGCCCTCGTGTTGTATAAAACAGTGTGGTGCGACAAAAAACAAAAATGGGCAGCCATCTTAAGTGCCTGATTATTGGTATGGCAAGTCCATAGGTTTCTAAGTCAGTGCGAAGAGTCGACTAACCGTTTACTTATGTCTCGAGACACTCGATGAATACTCGGATTCCATGGACCTAATGTTTCGACTCTTTGCGTGACCAGAGGGCTAGCCTTTTCTTCGGCCATGGAATCAGCATTGTCATTCAACGTGGCAATGCTGCCACATTCTGGGCACATTGGACATCGATGTGGAAGAATTTGATGCGCAATGAGCCCTTTTCCCTCTCCCCTTTGTATTAGTCATAAGTTTTGAAATATTCAATTGTATATATTCTATACAGTAGATTGCTTATCATGTATCTCTCACTCTCTACCTGGCTCTAGAAGGCGCACATGGTGTTTTTCGCTATTCCTCATATTCGGCTTTGGCCATCCACGCCCACTTGAAAAACTCACCCTGTATAATTCGAGTCTTTTGTCTGATTTATTTGAGAAAAGAACAATGGCGAAATCTTAGCTAAATTAAATTTGAGCATCTGAAAGTGAGTTATATACGAAATAAATTCCATTAATTTACTAAGTTTTTTCAAAGTATAACATTAACTGATTCATCACGGATAAAAAAAATATAAATGAATGTTATTTGACTTTTTCGTTAACTCTCATTAGCTTAGTGTTGCCATTTTACACTTATTCTGCAAAGTGACAAGTAGTGACTGTAGTAAGTAATAACATTATTGTCTTTGTTATTATAATAAAACAGAGTAGATAAATTAACAATATGGTTTATGTCTAAGTGTAGGTGTCCTTGCAGGTGGTAAGAATAGTAAGAATACTGTGGTGTAGTAGAAATAAATAAATTACTTACTTTCAATTAATGATAGGCAAACATACTAGTATCTAAGTCAATCAAAATGTGGCTTGGTACACGACAAAGTCGAATACCTTTTGATACACGACAAAGTCGCTTAATAAATAAATATACCGTACAAATAGTACGGTATATTTATTTATCAATATTTATTTATAGGTTAATAAATTTATCAAAATTTATTTATAGTAATATTTATTTATAGATATATTTATAGTACGGTATATATATCAAAGAGTATATTTCACATTTCATGCTGAAATAACTAGAAAAGGGAAATACTAATGCGATATTGCCCTTTTACTACCACGAAATTGTAATAATATTACCTATAAAACACATTATTAAAAGTTACCCAGACATAACCTACAAAAGTTCATGGCATTCTTGAACAAAATTCTTTCACAAACTAATTCAGATTGACCCTGAATGAAACCAGATATTTTACATTTAGAGTCGTAGGAATTGAATCTCAGCTAAAACAATGTATGGGTTTCTGCCATTGTCCTTTTGCAGACGCACCTATGTTATCTTTTGTCATATTGGCACAAGCTGTACTAGGTTATTAGCTCATAGTGGTAAGTGAATCTTACCACTATGGTTAAGAGATTGGTAACGCGGCTGGCATTTAGGGTGCATCAAACAAACAATTTGAATCGTTCATAGAGACTTCTTAGCTGCTTTAGCAACGGAGTCTCTTTAATTTCAGCTTAGTTACTTACCAGTAGGGGTTCATGTTGAGAGGTGGCGACAGATTGAGGATATGTGCATGGTTGCTGGCTTTCAGATGAGGCAGGCACAGCTTAGACCTATAAAACAAAACAATTTAGTTATAGATTAATATCTATTACCCGATAGAACGCGTCCCATTACGACATTGCGGCAGATCAAGTTGATTACGGCGGGATGAGCTAGTCTCCTACCGAAAGGCATATCCAGCCCTGGCAGAAGACAGAGTTGTGTGGCAAAGGGCTAGGGGGGGGCAGTGTGACAATATAGATAATTTACAATAAAAGGAAAAATGTGAACACAGGGTCCCAACGCGAAGAGGTTCAAATAAATATTACTAGATCGCGCGATATGCATCGATTTGTAATTGAATTGTGTGTAAAATTAATATTTTCTAGAATTTTATTGTTCATAAAAATTGTATGTTCTTGTTTAATCAATTCTCCTAAGCGCAAATTTTTGGAGTATTGGGGTCTTTATTCACATTTCAAAGATTATTTGAACGGATCATTTAAAATTGATTCCATTAGATGGCACGGTTTCAAATTTCTGAGACATTCCACTCGATTTTTTTAATTTGTATTTCAACACATTTTGGTACAATGAAACTGTAAAATCGTGCAAATAATACTATAAAACAAATCGTTACTGTATTTAAAGAAAATATTCACGAACCGAGTAAACGCTTTATCGCCGTGGAACGGAACCGAACGCGATTGATATACTTGTAAAAAATAATCAGTTTAGTCAGACGAAAATCTCTAGTTACGTTGGCACGGTTTCTTTGTATGGGATGAGGTATCTGGCTAGTATTAGGGTTCCGTACCCAAAGGGTAAAAACGGGACCCTATTACTAAGACTCCGCGATCCGTCTGTCTGTCCGTCTGTCACCAGGCTGTATCTCATGAACCGTGATAGCTAGACAGCTGCAATTTTCACAGATGATGTATTTTTGTTGCCGCTATAACAACAAATACTAAAAACAGAATAAAATAAATATTTAAGTGGGTCTCCCATCCCATACAACAAACGTGTTTTTTTTTTGCCGTTTTTTGCGATAATGGTACGGAACCCTTCGAGCGCGAGTCCGACTCGCACTTGGCCGGTTTTTATATTATCTGTGTCTATGGTGTCATTTATTACGTGAGACTTCACATCACTTCACAATAGCAAAATGGTGTAAACTTTACATCGCTGACGACCCTTGAGGGAAATACATTGCGTGATGCTGATGTTATTAGTTGTATTTCTAGGCAATAATAGCAGCCAAGGTTACTTCAATTTACTTATTTACAGGCCACACAAATGATTGGTGCAATTTAAATAATTTGCATCGGACAGTAACTTAAACATATTATATTGTTTTCTCAATTTGCCCTTTGATTTTGATACAATTATATACTTAACATGAACAATACAAACAATACAGATAAACGTATTTGAAATGAAAAATATTATAAAACCATTTGTAGACACAGTTCTAAAAATAAATGAGGTAAATAATTGCTAAAAAATCCTTCTTTGTACCCGACTGCGGGAGGGTAATGTTTTTCGAGCGTATGTATATATGTCCATTTCTATAGCACGCTCTTCCAAACGGCTTGCCGCATTATGACCTATGAGGTATTGTTGGATAGGCTATATAAATTTTAAATATTGCGCCCCCCCTAAAAAAAAAGGGGGTGATACAATTTTTTCATTTCATGACAATATGGGTATCAAATTAAAGCTACTAAATAGACCATTCCAAAAATAACACTTTTATTGGCACAAATGCAAGATAAGCGTAACTTTGATAGCAAAATAAATAATCTTGTATCACATAACTTATTTTGAGAACTCGTTCATTACTAAAACTAAAAGTTTGAAATAAAACGTAAAACCGACTGCTTCGTTTGTCCCCGCCTGCAGCACCTCTTAATAGTTAATGTATTTTTATACCTAGTACTTGTTTTTCTCTTTTCATTTAATTATTTTTAGCAGTCGGGTTTTTTGTTTTTATAATAACTTTATAACTCGCTTTTGCCAGTGAATTCACCCGTTTAAAAGTCGAAAATTATTTCACAAGTACAAATTGCCGCGATAAAGAGTATCTGATGTCCTACCAAAACCAGGCTATGGTGTACTCCATGTTCTAGAGATTGAATTATCAATCTGTGACTCGGCCTACTCAGACAAAATTAAAGAGGTAAAATTGTATGTTTATACCATTCCCCCTCTAAAAAGCTTATTTTATTCACTGAAAACAGTGAATAAAAAGCACTTTTTCTCACTGTTTTGGTGTTTGAATTTAGAACACACCAATATATATTCGACGACCATCTCAATGCTATACAACCTCCTTGCGCTTAAAATACTCGATACAAACTCCTTGTGCAAAGAATATTCGACTTTCAAACTTCTTCATCGATTTAATTTTCAGTTTGTTAATATTTAGGATTTCAATAATGATTTTCATGATTTTGATTTTAGTCTGGATTGTTTAGTGAATACTTATTTGTATTGTAATTCTAATACTAATTACATTGGTGTTTAATTAATTATAGGTATGTAACGTAACGAAGGTGGTCACTGGCCCCTAAAAACACAGATGCTGTTACCTAGCTCAGCTTCAATTTACAAAAAATGTGAAACTCTGAGTTTTAACATTTTTTGTAAATTTTGAAGATAATAAAAAAATATATATATTATTCCTTGTGGTTTTCGCTTAAATCTTTCTTTTCTCGTAGTCATGGTATAAAATATAGTATGCAACTCTTGAATAAAACGGATTTATATCGAGGGCCATGAATCACTCGCGTCGCTCAGGATTCTAACACTTGAATCACTCGCTATGCTCGTGATTCAATCATCATGAAACACTCCCTACGGTCGTGATTCAGTTGATAGAATCCTTCACTTGTTCGTGATTCATCTATGGCCCTCGCTTTAAAACCGTCCTTTATTCACTAGTTGCATAATATACTATTATATGGTTGTAACAATCTTTACACAGAAAGAATTCGCCTATGGTCTGACGAAGGATTGCGAATAAAGAAAAACCGGCCAAGTGCGTGTAGGACTTCGCACATTTAGAATAGTAATGAACAGAAATTGTAGTAGAATAGTATTTGTTAGTAAAATATACGTAATAATAAACATTATCACCAAATTTCAAGTTCATAAGTCAATGGGAAGTAAAAAAATCTTCGTAACAAAATTTTGTGACAGATCACGTTTGGACCCTTCGGGTAGGGAACCCTAAAAAGGAAGAAAAAAACCGTCGTAGTGCGAGTCGGACTCGCGCACGAAGGGTTCCGTACCGTTACGTAATATGCTTTTTCAAACGTGTCCTTATTAAAAAAACATATTATAAAATCAAGGACTACGTTGAAGATAAAAAAATTGGTTTTAGCTCCTTCTGCGCATGCGGCTTCCCTGGTAACTCATAAACGGCACAAATATATGGATGTCTCTAACTATTCTCAATCTCTTTTTTTTCTCTTTTAATTAGACTTTTTACAATGTTTTTCAATCATCTTTATAGCCCTTTGCTAAGAATAGTTACAGCACTGATAACAGTATTTGTGCCACATGTTAAATTTAGTGTTTTTATTTATATTTTTTAATTAATTTGTTTTTTTTTTTAGCTTTGTATAGATTCTTTTACCGATTGTTTTGTGAATGTGTGAACATTGTAGGCTTTCTAGATTTCTAGATGATTGTTAACTTTTTATTTCGTTTTACATTTTTTTAATTTGTTTTTTTTTTTTAATTTCGTACGACTTATTGTCGGGCCTACGTTTTCCCCCCATATCCAAGTACTAATGCTGTAACATGGAAATATTGTAAACAAAAACAAATTTTTAAAAGAGTAACCATGGAGTTTCTTGCCGGTTCTTCTCCATAGGAAACGACTAACCCGAACCGTGCACCTTTTGTCGACGTTTCATAAGTGCCCATGTAGGCCTATGTAAAATAAAAATAAATGATTTTGATTTTTGATTTTGTTACCGCAAAAACGGCAATAAAAGTCACGTTTGTTGTATGGGAGCCCCACTTAAATAATTATTTATTTTATTTTGTTTTTAGTATTTGTCGTTATAGCAGCAACAGAAATACATCATCTGTGAGCCTTCATCGCCGCGGAGTCTTAGTAATAGGGTCCCGTTTTTACCCTTTGGGTACGGAAACCTAAAAATAATGGTTGTAAACGGTAATCTCTGGCAGTACTGAGCCGATTACAAAAATTATATTTGACCAATAGGAAGCTACACTATCGTAGAGTTTTAACCCTAAAAAAATTACGTCTCCTGCGTTTAGGCCACGGCAGCAAAGCCGCAGGAAAAAAGCTAGTATAATTTACTAGATTATAAAAAAAAAAAAACTTACGCCAAGAAAGTTCCTCTGGTGTTAACGTTGTGCATGAGGTCGTATCTCTTCATGTTGGTGTCCGCGGTGCCGGTCAGCACGATAGCTGAAGCATTGTTCACCAAGATGTCGATGCCATTGAACTGAAATAGACATCGAAAAATGTTAGTAATACTTCTCACTTTGAGGTCGTTTTGACTCAAATTTCGTTACACAACTCAACGTTTACAAACTCTCAGGGTTTGTCCCACGAGACCTGTTGTTGAGCTTGTTAAAATCATGAAATTATTTATATGAATAATAAGCAGAAAAAGAAGGAAAATGTGAAAGTGGGTCAGCCAATGTTGTTTGCTACCCAGTTCGGGTAAAAACCCGACCACATACCGACAACAAACAATATTGGCATACTAGGTTTTTAACTGACGACAAAAAAAGGCGGAGGTTCTCAATTCGACATGTATATTTTTATGTATTCATAACATCTTTTTTTTTTTTGAAAGAGTCTTCAAAGTTGGTCTCATTTAAATTGTAACTGACCAAACCTAGAAAACCAAGTAAGAAGTGGAAGGTCTCAAATTATAACAATACACACTTATAAAAACTATCCCTCCCTTCATGATGCATTCATTGCAATTAAACCTCTAGATACAATCTCTGAAATCATCAACCCAACTAACCTAACACAATCATTATATTATTCTGCATTCAAACTTATACAAGCTAAGATTAGCCGTTGTTGATAGGTCACTAATAATATGACCGACATTGACATGAGGTTTGGCAACTGTTTAAATTTATAGGGCAAGGCAAGTAAATCCATACTTAATAACACTAATATTATAAATATCTGTGAGTGTGTTTGTTACTTCTTCACGCTCAATCAGCTGGATGGATCTGGATGAAATTTGGCACAGAGATAGATTATACTCTGGAATAGCACATAGGATACTTTTTATCTCGGGAATATGTTCCCTTGGGTTAAATTTCAACATTCACGCGGGCGAAGCCGCTGGCAGAAGCTAGTATTATAATAAATGCGAGAGCAACTGTGTTTGTCTGTTACCTTTTCATGACTAAACGGCTGAACCAATTTAGATGAAATTTGGTAAAAAGGGCAAGCGCATAGGATACTTTTTATTTATTATTCGATAGGCTCGCCTTTGACCACTATCTCGCCTGATGGTAAGCGATGATGTGGTCGACGGTGAAGAAAGTTTCCCTTGAAGTAACCTATTCACTCTTAAGACCTCAAGGTTGAGGCTATCAACCAAACAAAACAAAGACACCAGCAGGTAATTCCACTCGTTAGCTGTGCGCACTATTAAAGTATTCGCAAAACGCTTTGTACATATGGGTGGGTTATTCTAGTAGTCTGTTCCCATGGGAACTTTTCACGCCAGCGAAGACGCGGCCAGAAGCTATTTAAATAATATGTATGCCATGAGAGGGCTTGCTTTCTGATTAGTCGGATTTTGCTGAATACCAGTATTTTACATTGGGAGACTGCCTCCACAATATAAAGTTAATTTATTTTTCCACATACATAACTGCTGCATATTCAATTAAAACAATGCTCTCTCCAAAGGTCAAACCTCAAATTAATCATTCTGCGTGAAGTTTTTTTACACATAAAATAAATAATTCTTCATTAAGAATTGGGGACCCTAATGAATATTGCATACTGCATTGTCATGTTTTTTGTTGTTGGTTTTTTCAATGTTATATTATGAACTAGCTGACCCCCGCGGCTTCGCTCCCGTCAACTGGCTATCTGCCTACTTACCCTACCCAACCTGCCTGCCCTGCCAACCCTGCCTACCTAATAATTTGTATCTATCATCAATAGTATTTTCAGCACACGACAAAGAATGAATTTTATAGACAACATTTTGCTACCTCGGGTTACATTATTGCAAGTTTTCATAAGGATCTCATTTTTTTTAAAAAAACATTATAGCTTATGACACTCAGGAATAATGTAGCTTTCTACTGGTGAAAATCGGTTCAGTAGATCCAGAGATTACCCCTTACAACGTCACAAACTTTACCTATTTATAATATTAGTATAGATAAGTAGTCATGTTTGCTGATGATTTTGAAAATCAACTGATGCATAGGTTCAAACAGACTGCACTCAGTGACTGTATGTAAAGTTTCAGAACAATGGGCCTTCTTTTAAAGAATTTTGCAATATTCCCAGCATATTTGAATTCTACACTCTTTGAAGAATCCTGTTGGTCATTTATTTTTCGATAATATAATAGATGCCAGGACGAGCCTACCGACAAGGCTGGTCCATACTACAACACAGGATAAAAATCGCTATGGCATTGAGGTTTACTTTGCCTTTGTACATAACCTGTCCTATTGCATTGTACCTATGTTTGTTTTGTGTATAATAAAGAATATCAATAATTATAATTATTAATTTACCTTCTTGACAGCCTCATCAATGGCCTTCTGAATTTGTTTCTCATCCCTCACATCAACGATGCATGGCAGTGCCTTGCCTCCGAGGGCTTCAACTAGAAACAAAAAATAAATCTATGGTATTACATGTTGTAAAAAATTATCATGTTAATTAAAACCCTTCCAGTTTGGAAATTGTATATAATAGGTATAATCATTCAAGGTATTGCTGGTTTAAGGCTTACATATTCCCCAATTTTAATGCAGTACTGACCATGCGTCTGCTCAGAGCTAGAATATCAATATTGAACCTCCTTTTGGACAGTTTTGTTTGCATTTTCTTTGATGTAAATCATATGCTATTTCAGTTATGAAGAAATATTAGCCATAAATTTGAAATGTGTAAAAATATTTTTAAACAGCCAAGTCCTTTTGGAGGAGTCTATAAAAATATTGCATTACTAAGGAGTATGCTTTAGAAAATAACCATTCTATGGCACTAAAGCGGTGGAAGGCCCTTAATGTAAACATTTAACTAAATATATTTATTTATTCATTAAAACTTCATGCAACATAAAAGTACATAGGCGGACTTAATGCCTGAGGCATTCTCTACCAGTCAACCAAGGGCGGTGAAGAGATAGCATGGCAGGTGCATAAAAAATTAAATATTAAACACAAAATGAGTACAAAAGTATATAGTTAAAATAAACATACATAAATAGGTACTATAATAAATAATATAAATAAAATATATATATAAATTAATAGAAAGAGGTACCTAAAAATATAAGTAGGTACCTAATAAATGGTTGTATAAAGTCGGAACAGATCTCTTTATGTTTATAAATAAAACTGTTTTTGATAGTTTACAAAACAAATCTTCCAAGGTTAACAAGAGCTCAAAGTCCAGTAATAATTTTATTATGCAGGACAAAGTTCAATCCAAATAAGTATACAGTATTTTATCAAGAGATTGTCTTTTTATGGCTTATGTGAGGTTTAAACAAGTGCGTATGTTGTAACATATTTTTATCTGATTGTTAAAAATGTATTGCAGATAACACTTTGGTGAACCGAATGCTCACATCAAGTACATGATTAGGCTAAATGAGAACTTTGAGTAAACAGAAAATTAAGCAATATGTGGCAAAAATTGTCATAGCTCTATTTCTTTAGTGAATAGCAGCAATAACAAGAGGGACACTTAAAAAGTCATTATGTATTCTCATTGTACAATGGAATACCACAACATTGAATTGATAGTTTACAAAACAAATCCATCTAGGTCAATTATAAATTATCGGAAGTTCGAAGTCCAAAGCAATATGGAGGGCAAAGTCCAATTCATATAATTTCATATTTTATCAACGCAACTGTAGATTTATGAATTAAATATCGTTCCTGGCTATAAATAGAAGGTTTTCATAGCTGATAAAGAAGGTTAATTTACTTACTTTCTTCGGCAGCAGTGTAAATAGTTCCAGGCAGCTTCGGATGCGGTTCAGCTGTTTTGGCCGCAATAACAACGTTAGCACCATCCTTCGCTGCTTTCAAAGCAATAGCCTTACCGATACCTCGAGACGCGCCAGTAATGAACAGCGTCCGGCCAGCCAATTTCCTAATTATACAACGAATACGGAAAATTAGAAGAAAGTAGACCACACAACTGTACTAGTTGCAAACGCAAATATCTTACCCGGTATTTGCCACTAAACTCATTTTTTTAAAGTTTATTTACTTTTTTGTGGAAAGGGCAACGTTGTCAAATCTCAAAACTGACTAGGAAATTCACACACAACGATAGTTTAGTTTTCTTTTTCAAGAGCTATCTTGAATTGACAAGTTGACAACGTCAATGACGGACGGAAATGACAATGACAACTATTTAGCTGTGTTACCAGCGTTCGCTTGTTTTGTTCGTTTTTGGTTTAAAAACCTTTATCTTATCACGGCCACACACGGCTTAATAATTATTATCTGAACGATTACGCTCAAGCGGATAGCAATCTCGCATCTTTTGATATCTGAATGTCGTCTCCAAAAGTATCTATCTAGTAAGTATGTATCTTTGATGAACGTGAGGTCGTCCTTCATTAGCAGCTACTCGTGAAACATATATTATTTACATCAGTGTGCTTAGTGCGAGTTTTTTAACGTACTCACTGGTGATAACGTTAACGATCTCTTATGTCAAAATGTATACAAAAAAAGAGGTTTCGCCTTGCCGTCACCAGACGGCGCTTATCCAGTTTCAATACAAATTGGCGTTAACGTTTACGCGATTGAGCGTGAGTAAAAACTCGCACTAAGGCCTCAGGCCATTTTACGGTACAATCTTACGATATTTATAGGCGTAAAGATTCGTGGCCCCAATGTGGTAAGTTGTGTCATGTCATTTGATTTGATTGATATCGTACCAGTCCTCTCTAGATAGACGTCACGCATTAGTCAGTGGTAATAAAGGAAGACAATAATTAAATAATAAATATTAATAAATATTAATTGAACAAATTTTCTTATAAAATAGTGGTCTGGATTCTTGACTTGGATAAATCTAAATAGCCCTATGGAACGGGGATAAAAAACGACGGAAACAAGCCTAAAAATTAAAGATATGATTACTGCTTGGCTAAAAAGTCGTGAAAATAATGGTGGCGCCACTATCGTTTATGTTGTAACTCCAATCGTGTCGACATTTGAATGCTAAAGATTACTTTGAACGACTGTCGTGCCAACGATATGAAGAAGAAGAAGGTACGACAATAACTTTTAACCAGACTTTGTATGCATAGTTTTTTTTTTAATTAATGTGTCGGTGTCACTGACCTCTAACATACAAATATTAGAGGTCAGTGGTCGGTTTAAAGTGGCGGGTTTTATGAAGTCTATACCTACTTATAGTTACAAGCAACACTAATAAATAAGTCTCTCTATACCTACGTTATATATCGCGACTGGACCGTAAAGAGTTCTGGATTACTTTTTCTTTTACTAAATTTTTTACTTTTCCAAGTACATTTTATAAGTTGGTAAACTTGTAAAGCCTACTTAGCTGTGAATTTTTTTCATATAACTTCGCAAAATTATTATATACTACAGCTATAAATTTTTTCACATATTCAAAAGCAAGCATTTGGCTGGCAGAGGGGGGAAACTTGACTCTAACAATAATAAAGTTCATGGAGAGAAACAAAGACGATTCCTCTCGGAGCTGTTACGTAGCGTAGTTGTCGTCGTAGACGTTACAGTACTCGCCAAACATTTTGGCCACCCTGAAGTTGGCTTTTCGATGCGCTAGGCACGGCGCCGGCGCAGCGCGGCGGCCCGGCGCTGTTTGTATCAGATTTACTACTGCGCAGCCATTGTAGCCAACTTCAGGACGGCCAAGATGTTGGGCGAGTACCGTAGCAGTCGTCGTAGACGTTACGTAACAGTCTTCGTTGATGTTACGTAGCAGTCGTCGTAGTTGATACGTAGCAGTCATAGTAGACGTGACGTAGCAGTCGTAGTAGAGGTGACGTAGCATTCGTCGTATACGTTACTTAGCAGTCGTCGTAGACATTACGTAGCAGTTGTCGTAGATGTTGCGTAGCTTTCGTCGTAGACGTTACGAAGCAGTCGTTGTAGACGTGACGTAGCAGTTGTCGTCAACGTGAAGCAGCAATCTTCGGAGACATGACGTAGCAGTCGCCGTATACGTGACGTAGCAATCGTCGTAGATGGGATATAGCAGTCGTCGTAGACGAGACGTAACAGTCGTCGTAGACGTGACGTAGCGGTCATTATACACTTTATGTTGCAGTCGTCGTAGACGTTACGTAGCAGTTTTCATAAAGATTACGTAGCAGTCGTCGTAGACTTTACGTCGCAGCCGTCATAGACGTTGTCGAACGTCGTAGGCTAGATACGTAGCTTTAGGCGTAGACGTTTTGTATCAGTTGTCGAAGACGGAGCGAGCTAATTGCTAGGCTACTAACACGACACTAATGAATTTGGGTTGCTACTGAGAATTTTCTAAATGAAAAACTCAGTTTTCCGACCCGGGAATTGAACCGAGGCACGTTCAGAAGAGGCACTGTTAAGGGTAGCTTAAGATTATTAAATAAAATGCCAAAGAAAGATTTGAAATACATTTATTTTTGTGCATCATTTCATAAACCCACTCTCACTAATTTCTAATGTACAACACCAGATAGGGTGAATAGGTACATACATGATAATCTAAAATAAAACTTTAAATTATTTATATCATAAGACATTCAGTTAGGCTTTATTAAAAATTGCAATATATCTTTTATTTATGGCTCGAATCGTTGATAATTTCTTTAACATTTTTATATTTTTTTATAATTCTGTTCTAATTTACACTCCCTTTTGTACACAGCAATTACCTACAGAATTTACAATTACATTACAATAATAAATTATTGTAAATTATACAAATCTTGAGTATTATATTTTAAATTACTAAACAATCATTCAGTCAATTCACAATCATGTCATTAAGATACACTATAGAACTTAATAACAAAATATTTTGTTATGAGATCTAAGAAAATCTATTTAAATAAGAAAAAAAAAATTACAGCACGTATGGGAAATATTTAGGGACGACAATATTTTTGGCATCATTCATATTTTCTGTCAACTCATACACTTTTTGATAAAAATAAGCATAATTCATATTTTTTCAAATTAATCTGAAAATGGAAACAAAAGTTATTCACAAAATAACTTCTCGACATTCGCTCTGTTTAAATTATTAACATATATCTACATAATTAATTTTATCGATAGATTACATTAGTTTTAAATTATTTACACTTAAACTACGCCTATTTTCGATAACAAACTGTATCTTATTTATTTCATAATTGCATAGGATAAATAGTTATCTAATAATGTTGATGTACCTACTTAAGTAGACATTTAATACATGCGGCGGTGGTAAAAAAAAAATCGATGAATATCTAAGAAAAGGCTGACCCCAAGATGAAGTAATAGGATTATGTAAAATGTTATATTTTTAAGTTCCTTTTTGAGATAATCGTATAATCTGTCCATTTATTTTATTGCTTTTAAATCACGTAGCGATAAAGAACTGACAAAATAGTTGGTATCATGAATTAGGTAGTAAAATGTAACCCTGTTTACCTCAGAGATATGATCTTATCAGTATTATATTTCAAAAATAACCAAACACTTTGATACACGTTGTACGAGTTCAATAAAAAAATCGTTTCGATTTACCAACATAAGAAAAAAAACGTTCTGTTTTTTTTTTGTGTTTTCTATTTTCAAACCGACTTTTTTTAATTTTAGAGATGAATTTTTGATGTTTCTCTATGATATCTGAATAAGATTGAAGGTAGTAACGATTGAGTCTATGACCTAAGATAGTTCAAATTGATTGATAGAACTACATAAACAACACGATAAGAATTAGAAATTCATCTATACAGAAATAACTATCTTGTTAAGCATAAACTCTATACAAAATAATCCGTGGAAATCTGATAGAGACATTAAAGCGACAATATTTTACAGTGAAAAGCACCATAAATTCTGTTTAAATATTTACTATTAATTATTACTCACAACTGTCACTTAACTATTTAAAGCATTAACATAATCAGAATTGGCACCAAAAATGAAACTAATAAACTTGTTAGTCACCCGTAGAAAGAATAAAAATTTAATTGTATTGAAGGAGGAATAATATAATTGACCAAACGATTTTAAGCGGGTAGGCAGAAATAATTGTAATATTCATCCTAAATTATAATAATAGGCGGTGAAGTATTCAGACGGCTACGTTCACAAATTCATGTCTTATTTCCAAGCGCTAACTTTCTACGGTGACTAAGCAGTTCCAACAATAAATCCTATGCCACGAAAAAATATCTCTATTCCATTACCTATACAAGTAAACCTGCTCAAATGTAAGCGGGTTGTTTGGCAGAATGCTGCAGTGCTGCCAACACATCATGTTTGAGTCTGACGTACAATCGTCCCTTTCGCCATGGATTTTGGAGTTGTAGGGGTCTGAAGTCGTCTCGGAGACATCTTTCGCGGGCTCCTATAACTGCTACAAGGCAGAAATCTTGGAGTTTCTCTGGGCCATAGACTGGGCCAGATTTACCTTTGAGCACGGCGGCCATGTTGAGTTGTTTGACAACTAGGTCGATGACTTCCCGCGCTGACGTGCGAGGTGTCACGTGCAACTTGAGTGAGGTGCCCGCCGCTAAGCCGGTTTCGTATGCAGCGAATACCTGGCAAAAACGTTAAGTATCAATACAAGTTGATGTAATGCATTACCATAAATGCAATTGCAAGATGTGTAAAGTGAAGTAGCTTCATTAGAATTTATAATGACATAAACAAAAAATTAAGTGCTTAGTAACTCGTTTAAAGAAACATTCAACTGTAGTAAGTTTTAAAAATAGAACGTTTATCTGACTTTTGCAATGTTTCATTTAAAATGACTCGTCTATTTCATACAGCATATGCATAATTAGACTTTTATCGATGCCACTGGTAGGACACAGGCCCTTGAGAGACAGCCCTTGGAGGAACTAGTATTGTGAACAGTGTTAAAAAACCGGCCAAGTGCGAGTCGGACTTGCGCACGAAGAGTTCCGTACCATTATCGCAAAAAACGGCAAAAAACACGTTTGGTGTATGGGAGCTTCACTTAAATATTTATTTTATTCTGTTTTAGTATATATTACATCATCTATGAAAATTTCAACTGTCTAGCTATTATGGTTCATGAGATACAGCTTGGTGACGGACAGACAGACGGACATTGGAGTTTAAGTAATAGCCCGCTTTTACCCTTTGGGTACGGAATTCTAATAAAAAATTCAGAACATTTACCTGTAGTATCCCAGCCTGGTCAGGCGTACGTTGCTCCGGCTTCAAATCCTCACTATCCCTCCTCTCATCAGTCTTTGGAACTTTATTGTGATACTCTGCATCCTCCTGCGTCTCCAACAATGGCTGACGTTTGACGCACAGACTCGACTTGGCGAACTCTTGTCCCGTGTCTGTGAAGTCTACCTCTCCTTTAACGTTCGTCATACTCTTCGAAGCTATGACATTGCAAGGGCTCCTATAGTGCTTTCCCTGAGGACGGACTTTTAAAGGAACTGTTGTTAAAGGACAGGTCTGGGACTCTGAGTCACTTGACAGACTTTGGGCGGATTCGGAAACATTGCCTTTAGATGTCCTAACGCTGATCATCGATCCAGGATAGTAACCTCCTTTAACAGTCAGCAGAGGACTTGAAGTGGTTGAACTTGCATTAATACTGTGAGGTCTTGGCTTCGGTTCGACATTTTCATTCTGCAGCACAAGGGTGTCTTCGCTCCGTGAAGGTGGTAAGCGTGTACTACCAATACTATTATGGGAACCCGACGATTTTATGTCGAATTGCGAATTGCTACTCATAAAATTGTTGCTGATAGCACTGGATTGCGTGTACTGGGAGTCTGCACTGCCTTTCCGTGGAAATTTGTGAGTTTCGGGGTTCAAGAATTGTGAGCTACATAGATTGAGCGTAGATACGGAAGTCTGGCGAGGGGAGAGACTCAGCTGTTGTTCAGATTTGCTGAACTCTGGATGTAAGTTGGCATGGTTGCCGTTCCCAGCCGGACCTGGCCATGATCCTCTGCCAGGGGAAGTTTTAGTTATTTTGCCATCTCTGGAAGGTATTTGAAGGAAGTCTTTAAACTTGCTATCTGTCTCATTGACCTCTGTAGGGTTCTCTGTAGACTGTGACGGTGTTTTGTCGAAAATATATTTGAGCAATATTCCAGAACTGGGTGCAGCCTTGTCTTTATCTCTCGCGAAGCCTATGAGATCCATGAGCCATCGTTCTGCCTTCCACACCGTGTTCAGATTATTCTGGAGATCTTCCAGTTTGGTTAGTCTCTCTTTGGCTGTCTGCAGCTCCGTGCAGGAGAACGCCTCTCTATGAGAATGGGCGGCTAAAGCCACGTCCAATTCCAGAACGCAGCTGAGTTTCGAGTATTTGTTCAGAATATTCGTGTGATACGTTTGCAGGTGTATCATTTCGAAAGCTTGTATCGGTAAGCTAAGTAGATCACCCTTTTGTAGGAGAATTTCCTTCTGCCCTGGTACTGAGCAGGCTTGTTCTGCAGGAGGACAGATCATGACGAAACTGACGTCATTGTTCAGTTCAACGACCTCGAGGTCGTATATTCGGTGGGCAATGACGCTTTCGATGGGGATCTCCATGTCCTTGAAGAGTCTTCGTGCTCCCGATGCGATGAGATCGAGGAACATTTCTTGAGATTCTGAGGGTCTTTCCTGACCGCTGATTGCAAGGCTGTTGATGGCTTGACAATCATCCGATTTGCCTGATTGGTTTTTCAGGTGTTCCCATTCTTCTCTGTAAAGGAAAAAGGAAATATTCGTCATAGATATAACGAGGAAACATTATTAATTCAGAACTGAGTGTTTTGATGGTTATGTAGGTAGGGGAAGACCATGGATGAAGATGACAGGGCTGAAAGAGTTTGTAGTTGAGATTGTGGCAAATAGATGATTCATGTTTTTTTTTATTTTTATTTGTGATGGGTTTGCTCTTGACTCTAGTCTAGGTCATAGGTGACAGAGACAGAGTCGACGATGGAGTGAGCTTACCCAGAAGAAGCCTATTCACTCTAACTTTGAAGAGATTCGGGTTGGATCCGTTCGGAAACACAGACAAGGTAGTGAGTTCCATTCATTCGCTGTGCGCATTATGAAGGAAGTTCGGAAGCGCTTGGTGCGAATTGGTGGAATGGCAACAAGGTAAGGATGATAACTTGCAGTGCGTCTAGATGCCCGATGGTAGAAGGGGAATGTGTGGAAGAAGACTTCCTCTGTGTTGACACAGTCTTCTGGGGTCCCAAATATACAGGGTGGCCCAAAAGTCGTGGATCAAACGCTGCTAGGGGTTAGATGGGGTCATCAGCTGCAAAAAGTTGTTGTACGGGAGGTCCTTAAGGTCAACCCCTGCAGAGTTATAATTTATTTTGTGTTTTTATGAGAAAATTGACTTTTTTTAACTAATTCTTACTAAAATTCGGAAAAATCTACATCCTGTATCTTTTTTATAATTTTCACTAGATTGGTACTGATGAGTACTTGCGTTAAACATGCTATTTATGGTTGTTTATTGGGTGTGTTGAAGATAATATTAAGTTTTACGATTTTTTTTTTTCTCAAATCATAACTTTTTATTTACTTCGGACCCCACTGTGAAAAAAAAATACTCTACCGAAAAGTGACCCTGTATTACAAGTTTTGGCGCATTTAATAGGGATTCTGAAAAGGTATTACACATGGCTATGCGTGGCTTTGATATCTTTCAAAAAAAAAGAATAGCAGAAATGTGGCTGCAACATGACGGCGCCCCGCCTCACTACGCTCGAGCAGTTAGAGATCATTTGAACGAGCGCTTCCCCAACCGGTGGATTGGTCGAGGCGGACAATTGCGTGGCCACCCCGGTCGCCCGATTTAAATCCATTAGATTTTTAATATCAAAGCCACGCATAGCCATGTGTAATACCTTTTCAGAATCCCTATTAAATGCGCCAAAACTTGTAATACAGGGTCACTTTTCGGTAGAGTATTTTTTTTTCACAGTGGGGTCCGAAGTAAATAAAAAGTTATGATTTGAGAAAAAAAAAAATCGTAAAACTTAATATTATCTTCAACACACCCAATAAACAACCATAAATAGCATGTCTAACGCAAGTACTCATCAGTACCAATCTATTGAAAATTATAAAAAAGATACAGGATGTAGATTTTTCCGAATTTTAATAAGAATGAGTTAAAAAAAGTCAATTTTCTCATAAAAACACAAAATAAATTATAACTCTGCAGGGGTTGACCTTAAGGACCTCCCGTACAAAAACTTTTTGCAGCTGATGACCCCATCTAACCCCTAGCTGCGTTTGATCCACGACTTTTGGGCCACCCTGTATGAGCGAATGTGTATAATTGTTACCCCAGGATACTATTGCTGAATTATGGCAGGAATATGATAATCCTATTACTTAACTGAAACATATTTAATAAGGTTCTGGTGTTAGATACTTACGCAGAAACATGTGGGTTATCTCTGACGCGCGTGTGAGGTGGTACATTAGGAGTCCGCGCGGGAGCCACGATGCGTACTACTTCTACTGACGACTGCAGCTTTAGGTAGCCCAGGTACAACCCTCGGGGAAGCTGGACGCGAGATACCTGGAATGAAGGGATAAAACATAAATATGCAGTTAGTGTACCTCGAAATCAAAGCACCAAGTCTGCCTTGTTTTTTTTTTTATTAAGTAATTCTGTGAACCTCTTCCTCTTCGTTTACGCAGGCGATAGGACAGGGACTAGTATTTTGGACACCTCGAAAGGCTGCTTGATTAATTTATATTTTACTGTTTGGTTAATCTATCAGAGGCAGCTTGGATATTTTTATATGTAGTTTTTTTATTTATTTTTTCGCCCTCTTGACCACTATCTCAACTCATTGTAAGCGATTATCATTATATAGATATATATTAGTGGTCGAGCAGTGGTGGCCCAGTGGTATCGGCCGCGACTTACAAGTTGTAGGTCGTGGGTTCGAGCCCAGCCAGACGTTTTACTTTGTGTAGTTTGTGTAAATTATTTCATCACCACTGCTCTCAAAACGGTGAAGGAAAACATCGTGAGGAAACCGGCATGTCCTAGAACCAAAAATTCGAAGACATGTGACATCCACCAACCCGCACTGGGCCCGCGTGGTGGATTACGGCCCATTCCCTCTCACAAAGAGGAGGCCTGTGTCCCAGCAGTGGGAACATTAATAGGCTGATGATGATGTGGTCGACAGTAAAGCACGCTTGCCTAGAAGAAATCTATTCACTTTTGACTTAGACTCCCAGGTTGTAGCCATTCGTACTCCAACACTTAATCAATTTAGGAACCTTCCCACTCTTGGACATGATTTAGATGCTCACCTGGTGATAAGCAATCTGTTCATGCACAGAAGCCATGAGCAGTTCCCCGATGGTGTTATCCTCGCTGAGCACTCTCCGCCGGAGCCGCGACACAGCCGCCCAGCGCGAGTTCAGCGCCGACACTGACTTCACGGACTTCACGCTGTTCACGCACGACAGCACGATGGTGCCGTGAGAGTCGCGGAGAGGCTTGTGGTACAGTTGGCCTGAAAGGTGATGGAGGATGATGTTAGTAGTGTTATTTAAGGTTATTTCAGCTGCTTTCTTTGAGGTACAGATGTCGTGAACTAACTAAGTCGTGTCCACTGTTGGCCTTTCGAATTGGTCACCAATTAACAGGGTTTTTAGCTATTCTCATCCGGCTGCTATCAGCCTACGCCCTGCAAAAATTATCACTCCCTCTAGCCTGAATGCTTCTTTTCCGGCAAAGGAAGCTAACGGAGCATTTAATTTCAGGTTAAAATAAAATCATCATGTTTTGTGACTAAAATAAGGCCAGAAGCACTGAAGCATTTAGTAAGGTTTAAGTTAAGTTTAACGACAAGTTCAAGAACAGTTCTAAAAAATCTCCTCAGTCGACTCTGGGTCGAGAGCCTCGCCCTTGACTTGCTCCACACGCTCAAGAACAATATTAGAACATTTACCATCAATAATTTCCTAAAGTAGAACAATAAACTGCCGCATTCACATAGGTCCTGTATACATAATGCGGACTGCATCTGCGCGGTGGCTGTGAGCAGCTTGAATCTGAAGTGTATGGAGGAAGACGTGTGCTTCTCAATGTCCGATCGGAGCGACTTCACATCGTCCCATGAAAATGAACCTATTGAAGAAGTAGACCAATAGACTACCACTCACCTAGGTCTTGTATACAAAGCGCGGACTGCATCTGTGCGGCCGCCGTGAGCAGCTTGAGTCTGAAGTGAATGGAGGAGGACGTGTGCTTCTCCATGTCCGACCGTAAAGCCTTCACATCGTCCCATGAACATGATACCTGGAATAGGGGGAATGGTTTTTATTTAAGGTTACACTAGTCGACGGCACGAACTATTTTGTGCGCGGGGTTAAAATGCCTGCTATCTCATCCAACAACCCGTGCGAAAGAGATAGATGCTGTGATGAGCACTAAGAAGCTAGTTCGCGTACGAATTAGCACTTTTGCAAGTTTGTAGCGAAATGGATGATGATTTAGAAGGAAACGAGCGCGCGAAAATTTATAAACAGACCTTGGGGAGTCTAGATATCATGCAAAAATTACTAAATGTATATTTACAAAATAAAATTATTTTCATTGTTGAACTACTAATCTAACAATAAAACGGCCACCGTACAGGGGTCTGTATGGTGGCCGTTTTGCAATTTTCCTTCTTCTTATGGTATTTATTGCCGCCCAAAGATGCGTTAAAATTAGTGTTGAAATATGGAACTTTCGATGCTCATAACTTTCAAACATTTTTCTTTTTTACTTTTTTGTTTCCGTATACAGGGCTAGATAATGAGACAAATTGATATAATTTTTTATTTTGAACGTACTTCGTCAAATAGTGGAGTAATCCCTAGACTACGTTTGTATGGAAGAATTATCGACTAGTGTAACCTTTAGTTCCAATCTAAATTAGCCAAAAGTTAGCCACGCATGAGTACAACGATACCATACTAAGCGATATAATATGTGAATCTTTTTCACTATTTTCTCGCATAATAGTGAGCTGTATCTCGATTATTTAGGTACGTATTTCGTTTTTAGTTTTAAAAGCTGTTCCATGAAGGAGAACCGATTGTGGAAACTGAATGGTAAAAAAAACAGGCGACCACTGAAAATCAGCGCCGTGTTGTGGGTCTTCCACGGCACAGCATTTTGCTGAATGGAAGACGGCTACAACCACGACATGCATCTGCTTTTGTTTACACTAATTTTTAGGGTTCCGTACCCAAAAGGTAAAAACGGGACCCTATTACTAAGACTCCGCGATCCGTCTGTCTGTCTGTCTGTCCGTCTGTCACCAGGCTGTATCTCATGAACCGTGATAGCTAGACAGTTGCGATGTATTTCTGTTGCCGCTATAACAACAAATACTAAAAAGATAATCAAATAATTATTTAAGTGGGGCTGCCATACAACAAACGTGATTTTTTGCCGTTTTTTGCGATAATGGTACGGAACCCTACGTGCGCGAGTCCGCCTCGCACTGGGCCGGTTTTTTTTCATTTTGTCTTTACTAACATAATTTAAGATTTAAGCAAAATATACTACTACTGTTTTTGTTCTTGTAATCTGCTGCTTATGTCGTTTCACATCATCAGCCTATTCATGTTCCCACTGCTGGGACACAGGCCTCCTCTCTGTGAGAGGGAATGGACCGTAATCCACCACGCGGGCCCAGTGCGGGTTGGTGGATGTCACATGTCTTTGAATTTTTGGTTCTAGGACATGCCGGTTTCCTATGTCGTTTAGTGGCAATTAAATACTTTTTCTTTCATTCTTCTATGTCGTCACTGTAGTACGTAGAGCTAGCGAAGTTGAATTTTTATAGATTTTTGTACCTTTTCTCAATAAAAAAGAACTTCAATAAAATCATAAAAAGAACTTTCTTTACGACATTGTGTTGTGTATCATAAAGTTTGAATTGATAATTTATTACTTCTTCCTGTCGGCACAGATTTATCGCGAATGTTTTATTCGTTTTGAAGGGATTTGCAAACCCCTAAAACATAGGACAAAATGATTCGTAATTTAGATTTTTACTTGAATACGGCGAAGCCAAAATGAGGGTTATGTTACTGAATTTTTTGACTGGTTTTATCTTGCAATCCCTCAATCTGTTTTTTTTTAATACTTTGCTCCACACTAGGAATTTCTTCCTGTATCGTGAGTGCGTTTACAAACATATAAATTCACATACACTAACACCCAGAGCCAGAACAACTATCTGTAGATCATACAAATATTTTTTCCGTGCGGGAATCGAACCCGCGACACGCAGCGCAGCAGTCAATTGCTCAACCACTGCGCCAACCGTGCGCCCAACACACACAGCACAACAGCTTCTACAATTGGTTTATGAAACGCATTTAAATTTGCAGCTTTTAAAATACTAATCATCGGACTACAAGGACGTACGGCGATGCGCCATTGGTACATGGTGGACATCCCACCCATACGCACTAAACGTTTTGGAAATACATTCATAATGCGTACAGCTAAGGAGTGGAATTCCTTGCCGGAGTCTGTTTGTCCCAATAGCTGCAATCTAGGGGTATTTAAGTCAAGAGTGAATAGGTTACTTCTAGGCAAGCGAGCTCCATCATCGACCACATCATCGCTTACCATCAGGTGAGATAGTGGTCAAGCGCAAGCCTATCTATGATAAAAAAAAAATATTTAGGGGCCGGCAGTTTTATCTTGGGTTTTAGGTTTCATAGATATAGTCAGGAAACTACTAGGGAAACTACTAGGGTCCCTAGGGTGTAAAACATAGATTGGATAATTTACACAAAATTATTAGACCTCACCTTCATGAGCCAATGGAAGTCGGTGTAGATGCAGGTGGGGTAGGTCTCGTCCACCTCGATGACGGGCAGGAACTCCTCGCTGGTGACCAGCACTTTGTCCTCGTGGTACAAGATGCAGGCTAGATATACGCCCCTGAAATATCAAAGATAGAATTAAAAGACTGGGGATGAGTTTTGGCGGGAACGTGATGGCGTCTATGTTGCTTCTCTGTTTTATTTTTCTAAAATTGTGTTAAATTGAATATTAATAGTGTAAAAATTGTGGTTTTTTATTCTAATAGTATTAGTGAACGTGCACGAGTGGGGGCAAGTAAAACACAGCAGTAGAACATGAGTTTGATATGTGTTCAACATAACTCCGTGGAAGCTCCCAATAAAGTTACCGCCATTTTATTGGGGCCTAACTAGGACATTGGCCTAAAGTCTAAATCTAAAGAAACTAGAACTTCTATTCTAAACGTGACACTGGCTAAATACACAAACCGTGCGAAGCCAAAGTATATAAAAAAAAGACTGGGGATTTTGACAGGGTTCTGAAATGTGGATTTTTAACAGTCAAGAGGTGACGTAAGAAGAAGGACATTTATCAGGTGTTTCCAGTTTTCAAAGATACCTTTGCTTTAATGCTATAACGTCAAGGAGATGCTCCTCATCATTCATGAAAAACATCCATAGCTGGACATAGGCCTCTCATAACAAATGCCGTAATACCACACATATCCACAAACAGTAGCATTTGCACATCTAGCGAATTTTTGCGACCTTCATAAGACCGCTGGTATAATTCCCAGCACGTAACTTGTCAAGAGTCGTTAGATGCGCAGAAGCCGATTTTTAGGGTTCCGTACCCAATGGGTAAAAACGGGACCCCATTATTAAGACTTTGCGGTCCGTCTGTCTGTCTGTCACCAGGCTGTATCTCATGAACCGTGATAGCTAGACAGTTGAGATTGTCACAGATGATGTATTTCTGTTGTTCTGGTACGGAACCCTACGTCCGCGAGGCCGACTCGTACTTGGCGGGTTTTTTTTGGTATCTTTGGTAGTGAAACGGGGCGCGGGGAACGTTTAGCACCGTTCCGAGCGCGCGATTGGTTGATCAGTTGACAAAAGGATCGACTGACCAATCGTGTCGCGTCCACGTTCCGTTCGCTCTGTATGATGGTTGGTCAGTTCGAGGAATATGCGCGAACGTAATGGGGTAACCATTACGCTAAAACCTTGCCAAATTACGTGCCGGGCACTATACCTACTAGCTTCTAAAGGCTTGTCCCCAACACCATGTCACAACGTCGTCAACGTGGAAAGGTGCGATGTTGCAAATTCACGTTACCGTGTCGTAATAACACACGTAACGATGCCACAACGTAACACGTTTTCGTGCCTTGAAAGATTCCGGTACATTTTTCAACATTTCTGACAGAACGAAACTACGTTTAGTTTCGTTTCGTGTAGTTTCTGACAGTTAAAGTATTTGTGACAACATTTTTGCACAACTAATTTGCTATATATGTCGCAGCCTTATCGTATAACACGCCGTATTACAAATAGGTGCGGCCAATTGAAAAATGTCGCTGTTTTGAAATGCGGCTATTTTCGTTCAGCCGGATTTCAGTTCAGCTGAAATGAAGTACGCCGGCTTACTAACGTGGCGCCCATATAAACGGGCGCATCTTCGATACGCCGCTTTGAAATCTGACACGCGCTGCATGATCATAACAACAAAAATGGCGCCGCAATCGACAACGGTGTCACAACAAAGCGAAAATAATATTGAATTTAGAAGTGCAAACGTTGATTTGAAATTGTACTTGACTTTTTTTTTTGTATAGTGTTTAAATGAGCGAAAATAAATTCAAATTAAAGATGTAAAAAATACTGAATATGGCTTACTGAATACTAAGTGGGCGACCAACAGTGGGTGAATTCAAATGTTTAAAACAGCGAATTGAAAATAAAAGTTTGTCGACGGAGCCCCACTGCGGGGCTCCTTTTTCTGTCTGCAGGGTCTAAAGTAACCTAACATGAAGGAGATGACGGGAGCTAAGTTCCCGAGCTTTTAGATTCGTTGTTCATAGATTTACAGTCACCCTACACTGTCTGACAATAAAGCTAAACGTTGAACGAAAGGTAGCCGCATTTCAAAACAGCGACGTTTTTCAATCGGGCGCGCCATTTTGTAATACGGCGTGTTGTACAATAGGACTGCGACATATACATCAAATGAGCGAATTCATCGCCACGTACCGCTTCCACGCACGCACGCACGTACAACGCGTAGTTACGCGGCGGCATTAGCACATCACGTCAACGCAATGCGCCGCGACTTCGCACCGTTCCACGTTGACGACGTCGTGACGTGGTGATGCAAAGAAGCCCTAAGGCCTTCACACTACGCGCTGTGGCTACTTGATTTCTAGTTTTTCTTATATACTACTCCAGCTTTAAGCTTCGAGGAAGGTACTAAATCAGCCTCCAAGCAACAAAACCTACCTCCTCAGATTCTTCTGGAACTTGCTAGCAGCAGTGAACAGCTGTCGTATGGTGGCGGTCTTCTTGCGCGGCAGTCGCGCGTGGTGCGCCAGGGGGCGCGCACGTGCGCTCGCGGCTGCGGCTGTGAGGGCCTCTAGGGCTGCTGCCGCGCCGCCTGTGCCGCGGGATCCGCGTGTGCAGACGTCACGCCAACCTGTAGGAATAATAAATTTAGTACGTGAGACATTTCATGTAAGTAAAACAAGGTAGAAATTATACACACATCACATCATCAGCCTATTAATGTTTTATGTTGTTGATGTTGTTGGGATGGGCCGTAATCCACCACGCGGGGCCAGTGCGGGTTGGCGGATGCCACATGTCTTCGAATTGTTGGTTCCAGGACATGCCGGTTTCCTCACAATGTTTTCCTTCACCGTTTTTTAGAGCAGTGGTGATGAAATAATTTACACAAAGTAAAGCGCCTGCCTGGGTTCGAACCCACGACCTACAACTTGTAAGTCGCGTCCGATATCACTGGGCCGTCTCAATCATTTCCACCACTTCCAGTGCCACTTGCAGACATCACTAAGCGTCCCCAAGACCGTCAAAAATGTAAACGATCAAAATGGTTGGAGTCAAACTATTTTTGTTTAACAATACTTTCAACTAGCCTGTGTAAACGATCAAAATGGTTGGAGTCAAACTATTTTTGTTTGACAATACTTTCAACCTAGCTGTATAAACGATCAAAATGGTTTGAGTCAAACCATTTTAGTTTGACAATACTTTCAAACTAGCTGTGTAAACGATCAAAATGGTTTGAGCCAAACCATTATCTACGTGTTTAAATCAAAACGTTTGACCGTTTAAGACGACGACTAACGCCAACGACTTTGAGGGAACAAAACGCGCACTCGTTTCACACCCGCGCGACCCGAAATTTAGTAGTTTTTTGTACTTTCCTTATTATTCTATGACTTTAAAAAAAAAAGCTCAGATCAAAATGTAGATAATTAAATTGTCTTTGAGATGGTGTCAATTTCATTAAAATACGCCCAGCGGTTTGGTGTGATTGTCGTGTTTTTGTCCGTTTTAGATATAACTTTACAAATTAATTACACTATGTTATAGGAAGAAAACTCAAAATTTGCTCAGATCAAATTATTAAGAAAATAGTCTAATATAACATATATTTTTTAAAAAAAAATTACGACTAGCCATTTAGACGTGATTCTCATTTTAAAATCAGCTACTCAAGGAAATCGGCGCCTTAAAAAAAAGCGCCCCCGACACGGTCAAACGGTATATTGTTCTATCTCACGATGACGGATGAATCGTAGCAAAATGAATCTTATTTCGGCGACATAAAAGTCACGTAACCCGACATCGTGAGATAGAACAACTGTAACACCATTTATAAAAGCTTCAAGTTATACTCACTGCTAGGAACAACGCTCCTGGGCACCGACACGCTATACGTCCCCCACCCCTTGATATTCCCCGCGGCCGCCCTGAAGAAGTACCGCCTGCCCCTCGTCAGGCCGGCCGCTAACACCTTGGTGCCACTGTTGGTGCCGGATGAGGCGACCTCGCGGCAACCGCACACGTTTGAGAAGTCGGCGCGGGATGACCATTCCACTGTGGGTTATTATTTTTATTTTATTTATTTGGGTAAAATGACACATTATATTTTACAACTTACTTTTACAAAAATAACGACCAAATGTGCATAACGACCAAATGAAACCCTACAATAATCAAAATATAACAAAAAAAAGAGTGGGTTGAGAAGAAAATTAAGATTCGCAAATAATAAGTAGATTATTATGGCAATAGACATCAATACTTTCGCAATGCTTTCGCACGAACAAAGTACCCTTTGCTTTACACAACAACAAAGGTCTATTCTGCAGATGACAAGGATAAAATATATTTTTACCCGACTTCCGAAGACCCTCCTTCGGCAGTCGGGTGTGTATGTGTTTATCAGTCTATGTATGTATGTTTGTTCCTACGTGGCGTTCCAGAGACCAAACGCGTTGGCCGATTTTGATGATTCATATGTCAACCGATTCGTCTTAAACTTGCGACATTAAAATTGGAAAATGGCGGCTTTTGGGCGCCATGTTGTAGGGGGGTAATTTTCTTTTTTCTTCCAAACCCATCATTTGGTGTATCAAAATAAAGGTTTTCAAGAGGTGATTTCAAAAATATATCATACTTATATGTTTAAATGTACCTAATTCGAATAAAAATATAAAAAGTTCAATTCAAAAATCAAAAAACCCGACTGCTTAAAAAACGAAATAAAAAGACGTAAACAAGAAGAAAATCATGCTGTGCCGTCGGAGGATACATCTGGTTTTGGTCAGCCAGCTCGCGAATAATCTTTTTGTTATTCACAAGTCATAAGGAAGCTTTTTATTATTTTTAACCTTTCGTTAAGTTGGTGTTCAGCTTTGTGATCGTCATCGAAGAGCATTTCTGACTGCCCAAACTAGAGATTGAACTCGACGAGCCTTTGAAAGTCCGCTGTATAACCCAGAAATCTATTATAGGTACCTTAGGCGCAGGCCACACAGAAATAGCGTCGGGCGCGGACGTGGCACGGGCGGCCTCCTATTCCATTCAAAATTCATACATAATGCATGGCAATAAAGCGCAATTCGTCGTCATAACCATGTCCGAGCAACAACATACCGTGTGTCCAAAATTGCACTTTATTTCCATGCATTTTTTTCGAAATTTGAATGGAATAGGAAGCCGCCGTGCCATGTCCGCGCCCGACGCCATTTTTGTGTGGCCTGTATCGTTCACAATATGGATGAATGTCAACTAACCTTTATACTTAGTAATGATAGGCAGGTCCTTAGGCACAGGCTGCATGGCTTTGGTATCCTTCAGTCGCACGGTGACTGCATGAGCGCCACATACCTCGAGGTCTGGGGGCGGAGGCGCCGGTGGCAATCGAGTCTGTTGCCAGCCTACAACTAGACGTCTGAAAAAGAAAATCATTATTTTAAACCAATCATTCTAACCAGAGGAGCTCGTGACTAAATGGTAACAGCCACACTGGGTCGATCATCAAGGTTAAGCAACGCTTGACGAGGTCGGTCCGTGGATGGGTGACCATTTCAACATATCGAGATTCCTCCGTGCCTCGGAAAGCATGTTAAGCCTTTGGTCCCGGCTGTCATTTGAAAATCTTTGTCAGTCGTTACGGGTAGTCAGAAGCTTGAGATCTGACACCAGTCTTGCCAAGGGATACCGTGTTACCCAGTTACTGGGTTGTGGAGATTAGATAGGCAGTCGCTCCATGTAAAATACTGGTACCCAGTCGATTCCGGTAAGACTGAAAGCCGACCCCAATATAGTTGGGAAAAGGCTAGGCAGATTGAATCAATCTAACCAAAAACAGCTGAATATCAGTTTCTCCATGGAGCACCCGTAAGCGTAACCACTATCCAAAAGCTACGAATGATAGCCGGGACCGATGGCTTAAATTGACACGAGAGCGATCGTAATGGGGATGTGAACTGCCACTTTTTCACGATAGGTGGCGCATCGTCGCTATGGCTATTGAAAGCTGTCAAATCCATAAATTTTGTAACCTATCATTCAGTAAACTTTAAATTTCTCGAAGTATGTCTCTGTGTGCTGTACCAGGATATACCAATCCCGGTGTTCATTTATTACCCAAAGATACAAATTAAAAAAAAAAACTGGGAAAAGGCTATACATATTTATAGGTTATGTTATGTACCGTTCAAAGTAACTCTGATTATGTTGCTTGGTAATTTTCGGCGATATAGTGTTACTATTAACGTATTGATATAGTTATAGAGGTATAGAAAATAAATTAAAACTTCTAACCTAAAACGTAAAGAATAGGAACACATTAAAGTAATGTTCTCTCATTTTTTGTAAATTTTCCTACCATGAGTCAAGTAAGAATTAACTTGTTACAACTAAAAAAATATCTAAATCTAGAACATATTACCAATGAAAAATATTTTATTGTACAAAAGTCTGCCTCTCAATAAGATCTGTTTTCATTCCAGTTACCATTGCTCCTTATTTTTTTAGTTCGTCTTACAATTCCGTGAGCTTTCAGGGACAATACATACTATCAATAACGATGGTAGACCGGTTTAAACCCAAAAAATAACAAAAAACTTGATGTAAACAAAGCAAAAATGAATTGACAGCAGCCATTGCGCTGCCAGCGACATCTGCGCTCAGCTTTGCGTACACATCCCCATTTCATTAATAACGAACAATTGGGACATGACTGTAGTCCACTCTCTTGAATTTGGGCTTTTATAACGCACTTGGGCACTTTTCCTACACGGAGGGATCATCCCAGGCGACAGGCCATCTAGGTTAATTCTTAGCAAAAATAATTATACACTTACGTAGACGCAGGATCTAGGACTAAAAACAGAAGATACATTCTTCTTCAACTGCAAAAACTATTGCCAAGGTTTGACAAAAGATTCGCCTTGCAAGGCAGTACACAGGCACAAGTTTAACAATTTTATAAAACCACAAACAACCACCAATGTCAGACTGTTTTTTTTTCCAACTATGTTGATTTCCATGCATGCATGTTCGATGCAGCTCTTGCCTATTTGTACACAACCACCAATGAGTCACAATTAAAATTTATTTTGTTGTAGGCTTTCAAAAAAACAAGAGTTGTTCACTAAGATCGTTGTCAACTCCAGACGACACACGTTTGAATGCAATGGTGTACAGATAGATAAAGCAAACACAACTGTTCCTTATCAAAAAAACATTAAGAAAATTGATGGATTATGTTGTCAATATTATTTGGACACTTGCATGCATCAGCAAAAATGATGAACACGCCTTTAAAAGTGTACGATACCGTGATTTGAGAGATAATTTTAATCAAACACAAGATAGTATTGAATGCTTTCTTCTACAATACCTACAGTGATGTAATCTTTGTGATAATAATATGTGTCTTCCATCTTTTACTAGAAATCTGTTACAAGGCTATTCGGATCATTTTACTTTAGATAACAATATAATTTGCGTTGTACTGTCCATAAAATATTCAAATCACGCGACCTGTATTTCATTCTGCTGATCAAAATGTACTAAGTAGAACCCTAAATTAAATGAGTGGGTTGCAGCTGATTTTTTTATGTATCCACGTAATCAAACGAAATTTATGAATAATTGTAAAATTATGTGATAAGTTTACTGTTATAACAAGACTTATATTTGAACTAGCTTCTGCCAGCGGCTTCGCCCGCGTGAAACGTGTTTTCTTATCCCAAGGGAACATTATACCGGGATGAATAGCCTATGTGCCATTCCAGACTATAATCTATCTCTGTGCCAAATTTCTTCCAGATCCGTTCAGTCGTTCTGGCGTGATTGAGTTTCAAACATACATCTATACATACATATTTTATAATATTAGTAATTATAGTGCTGGCCTTTTTATGCAAGGATGCCCTTGCTAAACCAAAAAAAATTACTTTCGGGAACAAGGACTTACTTAAGGGTTCTCACTCTCCTCTCCCAGTGTTGAGCTTGTTTGTCTTTCTCAGACCCAGCGCCTCCCGCGCATCCTGTAGTACCGGCCGCCTGACTAGCAGCTGATGACCTGTAACATTTACAAAAGAAGACTGATCAGCGGATGATACAAAGACTTGGGGCATTACTACGACGTTTTAAATTCATAACGATTCCGGTGTGTGAGGGAAGCGGGCCATACAAGGCGAATAGCACTAACCTTTTCACTACAGAATAACAAAAAGATTGGCACTTCGTATCGTAGTACGACCCTGGTGGAAAAGTGTTGACAGTCGTGGGAATCTATCGGCAGGCTTATTACGTATCTTTTGCAAGTGCAAAACGATAGCGATTTTTGCGCAATAATTGCTCTTCCATACAGAAGTTTTAGAGTTGTTGGCGGTTTTTATTTTAAATAAGTGCATTTGACAAACAGCGAGCGATTAGCAAACGATTGTGTAGGACCTACCATAGCTACACTGCAGGTAATTCCGACTTTTATGACATAAAGCGTTTGATCGCTATCGTTTTGCTCTTGCAAAAGATACGTAATAAGCCTGCCGATCTGGGAAGTACAATACCGGTGTATGTGCAATGAAATTTTACCAATAGAGACGTCATACTCATTATAAAGAAATAATAACATGGCGATTTTTTCCTATAAGTAGATAGTTATTTGATAGGACTTATGGAACTTGGAACTTTATTTCTATCACTGAGTAGGTTAAAAGATCACAGAGAAAAAAGATCAGACGTACGTTCGTGTCGCGGCCAGACGCAAGACGGACTGAGTTCACTCAAGCTAGTCAGCTTGTGTTTGTATTACCGCGCAGACGTCGGTAAAACGTATCTACCTCAGTATATATATAATATCATTGTGCATTTGGTGTTGTTTCGACGCTGCTCTATAGAAGGGTGATAACAGGCAGATAAGCAGGCTGTAGCACACCCCATAAGGCCTTATCGCATTCTTAACTAATATTATGTCAGAAGTGAGTCAGAGCAAGAAGTCCATCCATAATCGTAAAGATATACGCATAGATGTTGTACTGTGAGTACTATTAAGAAATAAGTCTTTTGCAAAATGTAAACTCATAAACTGCTATAAAGCTGCACCTAAAAAATAGCTTGTTTACTTACTAAAAGCACTGTAATAACTCTCTCTCGAAGACTGCGAGCTACAATTAGCCAACCAAATTTATCCTATAGAGAAAAAGGTAAACAAATATTGGACTACCCTCCAAACTCCGGAGTTGTTTAACTCCTTAATTCTTAAATCAAGTTAATTAATATTCGCCTGCATAATGAAAGCTTTGGGCTCGCTTTGTAGGATTCCCTCTTTGCCCCGAGGCAATAATTGCAGGGATTTGGCTTCCACGTTATCTTGATGGTCCGAATACAAGAAATGGAGGGTTTTTGACGAATGTTTGGGTTAGACTTATCGTGAGTCCTAAATCAGCCATAGCTTGTAAGTATGGCCCCTGGCTAAACAATGGGATACATACATAAGTTCTCTGCTTTTTCCCATTGGGTTCTAAGCAGAAAATAGGTACAGAACATCTTGTTCTGCGATCATCATACTCCATACGAAGAAAACTTAAGGAAAGTGACTAAATATATATATATTATATATCTGGAAATATTATTTGTCCTCTCATACATAGCTCGGTCTTCGTCATAGTTATTACATTAAAATTTCAGTCTCATTTAGAATTTGGTTTTTATTAGTATATGTTGTTTTAGAAATTATTTATGTACTTTAATAGTTAGGTAGTTTATTAATATCCAACTTTAATTATTGTTCATATTTTATATTTTGTACACTTAACACTGTTGTGACCCAAAGGTTGACTGGTAGAGAATGTCTTGCTGCATTAAGAGGAAATATGGGCAGAGAGCGCCGACTTAATTTCCTTAGTAAAAAGTCATAATTCGAGGTTTGGCTCTCGTCTCTTTCCTCCACCTATACTGGACCAATTTAAAAGATATTCCATAAACTGGTAAAGGAAGATATATACTATGTCCCTATGTTTTCGTTTTTTCATTTATATTTGTCAAATTTGTACACTAGGCTTCTGTTGACAGCGCAATTTTGAGCATTTTTTGAGGGCTCTAGTGCTTCTAAAGTTTATGTATCATCAAAAAGGAAAACATAGGGACATAGTATATATCTTTAATTTTCAGTTTACGGAATATCTTTTAAATTGGTCCAATATTGGAGGAGAAAAGAGACGAGAGCCATACCTCGAATTATGACTTTTTACTAAGGACATTCAGTCGGCGCTCTCTGCCCCCATTTCCTCTCAAGTCCGTCTATGTATCACCATTATACATGAAGTTTAAATAAGTAAATATGTAACTTTACAATGTTTCTACAAGAGATGAATTTAATTGATCTTCTTAATGGATGGGTATTAAAATCAATCACAAAGCGATTGGTGCAATTGATTTTAGACACCCCATGTGATTTTATTGCTGCTAGTAATTTATGAGTGCAAGGTTAGGTTTGTGCAATTGCTATAAATTGTTTCTTATTATACGAGTAATGCATTTCCATTAAATTTTGAATGCACTTCTTAGATTCTTATTGATAACACGACAATTCTTCACTTGGACTATATTAAGTCCAGATTTAAGCCGCTGCGTAACGCCATGATAGCTATTTTGATTAATAGACAAAAATAACGGACATATTTTCAGCTGTAAATACCTAACTCGTATCAATAGTTGGATGCCCATTCTCCTGTGCTACACACCCTGCCAGCCCTTTGAGAAATACAAGCTTGATATAGCATAATATTGTTAGGTATCGTTGTGTCATAATTCAGCGAGATTCAGATAAAACATCAACTTTATTGTCTTAATTACATTGCTATATATTTAATATATCAATGCTTCATTAGCTCGATGACTCATAAAAACACCCGTGTGTTGAAGTAACAAGAGTAGTCCGTACCTGGTGCAAGCATCTTCCCTGCAGGTCCTTTCATGAGCACAGCCTGTCACCTCGTGTAGTTTGGACTCCGCCTCGCGAGCCAGCCGTCGAAGGTGTGTCCCCAAAGAGTCTGAGTTTTTAACTGTAACAATGAATGTTTGGATGAATATTGTGATAGTACTCGTACTCCTTCCAACAATTATTTATTCTATGCTATTCAGAGTATGGTTTTAAAAACATTGAAACTATCACTACTGAAGTTAGATGACTTTGTTAAAAAATCCGAGCATTCGCAGTCTTGAACGAGCTTTGAAAAAGAGCGTTCCTAACAGATAAAGATAAAAAAGGCCAAGTCCGAGTCGGCCTCGCGCACGAATGGTTCCGTACCATTATCGCGTTTGTTGTATTGGAGCCCCACTTAAATATTTATTTTATTCTGTTTTTTGTATTTGTTATTATAGCGGCAACAGAAATACATCAATTGTGAAAATATCAACTGTCTAGCTATCACGGTTCATGAGATACAGCCTGGTGACAGACAGACAGACGGACGGTGGAGCCAGTTAGTAATAGGGTCCCGCTTTTCCCTTTGGGTACGGCACCCAAAAAAGTGAAACTTTGCTGACGCGATGCAATTAATTGCGTCGATAGGCGTATTTTTCAAGAAAAATAGAAGTGCGTATCGATCGAATTACATCACATTGCGTCCATATGAACATACTTGAAATTTTACTTAGAAAACATCGCTTATCGGTGTCATATAAATCGAATTGCATTGCGTCAGCATGTCAGCGAAGGCGATAGGCGAAATATGAAAATATAAGGGATTGATCACGTGATTTTCCGATATCGCTTATCAATCCCGCACAATTTTGCCTTTTTGACAATCGCTATATCGCCACGATTTCGATGTTAGAATGTCCCTTGTCTAGGGCCTCAGGATAGGCACTTAGTCGACTGAGGTAAAAAGTGATTAATCAAGTAAATATCTCGTTCATCAAATTATAATTCATCAATACAAATACAAACTACTATTCTCTCCCTCCTGTATAATATACTATTTCTCCCATCTACCCCTCTTTACCTCAAAAATCGATTTCAGTTTTTATGTGACTCGCACACTAAAGTTCTTAGGTCATCGGATAACATGAAACTTAAAATGCCAATGCATTCCACTATCTTCCTGGACAAATCTTTTACTGTCCTAGCCGCTCGTCTATGGAATGCATTGCCTGTAACAATAAAACGCGCGCAATCATTGCCGATCTTCAAAAGACTGGTGAAGGAGCACTACCTGTAGTGCTCCTTCACCAGTCTTTTCTTGCAGCTGTATTGTTTTCTTGACTGTATATTTATATGTATATATGTATTTATTTTAGTATTTTATATTTAGTGCTTTTTATGTTTGTGACTTATTGTTTTATTCAAACTTGCACCAAGTGCAACCCCATGTCGTGTCCAGTCTATCTCTATCCATTCTGGGTTGCCTGGAAGAGATCGCAGAACGCGATAAGGCCGCCTGTTGTATGTTTGTTTTAATTTTAAGGTTTCCGTATGTAATATTGTTTTTGTCTTGGTGTACAATAAAGTGTATATAAATAAATAAACTAAATCCCTTTACAAATCGAAAACAGAACAATTTTCGAAAGCCCATTCCTATAGTATTGTAATTTCTGACCCATCCTGAAACAATTACGCCAACGCAAGTTAAATACGATACAACAAAAGGCCTTGTCATCATTGGATCCGTTCATTTGTATTCCTGAATGTATTCAGCTCATGTATTCGGTTCTATCTGTTCCATTTCGTTCAACAAATCGCGGTTAATCGCCGACCGAAGCCTATTTGAATGGCGATCGCGTTCACTCATCACAATACTGATGAATTTACTAACTACCTGCATAATTGATTGTTGACAGTTCGCGGACATGCATTGATTGGGTCAGGAGAACTTTCGTTTAAATTTTGATGTTTTCGGCTATTTCGGGGACAATCAAGCCTTCATTGAAGGGTGAATCCAATATAATACTTTCAACCAAAACTCAGGGAGAGAAACTCATAATTTCCTGTAGCCCTATTTTCAACCACTCGCCCCCCTTATGGGTACTGATCAGCATGTCCCTTAGCTACTGAACCTGACTCAGGAAGGAGCTGAGGACGATAGGCGGGAAGAAAAGTAGAAAGAAACTAAGTTAATGTTTACATAAACCACTGTTTAGTCCAGGGGTTATAATAATCACACCGGATTTTTGTGTCTCTGAAGTTGTCTCTGCCAACCATTACGCAAGAAACAGTTTGTCATCTAGAATACTGCATAGAGTAAGCGAGATAGGAAGATGTAACAAACGTAAGCGAGTGAAAGAGACAGTTATACAATGCTATCTTCACCTTCAACATTGACACAAAAATAGCTACTGCGCAGGGTTTTGCAGACAACTTCAGAGACCCAAAGATTCGTTGTGAGAATTATACGATATCCCCACAGAAATACATACGAGTATATAAGACTGCCATGCTTACCCTGCCTACCCTACCTACCCTGCCTACACGCCTACCATGCCTACCCTGTCTACCGTGCCTACCTTACCTACCCTACCCTACCTACCTAATAATTTTTATCTATCTATATAGTTTTCTCAGCGCACGCCAAAGAATGAATTTTATAGGCAGCATTTTGCTACCTTGGCTTACATTATTGCAATTTTCATAAGGATCTCTGTTTTTTTTGTAAATATATCATAGCCTATGATACTCAGCCATAATGTAGCTTTCTACTGGTAAATGAATTTTCAAAATCGGTTCAGTAGATCCAGAGATTACCCCCTACAACGTCACAAACTTACAAACTTTACCTCTTTATAATATTAGTATAGATAAGAGTTACTAATAGCCTCCGTCGTACCATGACGTGACAAAAATATAATCGTTCTACTTGGACATGGACCTTCAAAAAAGGTACAGATGTATACAAGTCATATCATCTGTCCGTTACGCACACTCAAAATAATCTTACTTTAAGAGCTTATGGTCACTCCGTGTTCACAATCGGATGTCAAAACAATTAACAAAAATGTCATACTTAAAAATTATAGCAATATTTTTTCCGCCAGAAATTCTGATATTTTATAATAGGATCTACTTACTAGAAAGTTTTTCAAATGTCTTTCAAATAATGGATTCTGGTATATGGTCGTATAATACTGGCGCCATGCAAAGAACATTATTTCCCATCAGTGCTGTTTTACGTTGCCTCAAGCACAACATAATGTGTCGTCGACTTCGATTATTTCTATCGAATATGAACTATTTCCCAAGTGGAAATAGTTTTGGGTTAGATTTCACAATAATTGCAATTTCAAACATGTACATACAGGGTTAAGATAGTATATTGTAATTAGTAAAGAAAGGTTTACAGGTGTCTGTGCATTTTAACCCAAACATTCTCTTACAAGTTTCACGAGCTAAAAACAGAAAACAGCTACATTTTCAGCGCAAATTTCTCAATAATTACAAGATGTATGATAAATCTTTTAATGCAATGCAATTTTTTCGTCACATAGTTATCTAGTAAATGTACAATAAATATTTTTGACAACCGCTCAAATTAAATTAAAAAAAAAAAATTGCTAACACACGTTTTTACGTAATCGCGAAACACCAGGTTTTTCAATTGCTTTTTCAGCTTACTGGTGGCGAATAATAATCTGAAAATATGGTATGGACTGGGCATATAGTAAGCCATCAATTTTGTTATTCAAAGTTTATTGTATTTGTACTTAAAAAAAATGTTGCCCACGCGGAAAACAGGCAATTTTATCATGTGCGAAAGCGTCGTCTACGCGTAAGAATATGTTGAACATAAAAATAACTGTTAAATAATTTGAAATTTGAGGAGTTTATCAATCGAATCCAATTTTTATATTAATTTTTTGAGTACTTATTTTATTATAATAAATTGTCTAAATAACGCCTTATAAACCGTTGCGCTCGCGTGAGGCATTCAGTCAGTCAGTCTAGCTCAAGGGCTTGTAGACGACGGACCTGTGTCGTTTTCTCAAGGGCTTGTAGACGACGGACCTGTGTCGTTTTTATTTTTTTATCATATATCTTGTAGTTATTGAGAAACTTTCGCTGAAAAAGTAGCTGTTTTCTGTTTTTGGCTCGTGAAACTTGTAGGGGCCTCTCAATTCCCTATTCGATAAGTTTCCTCAAAACATAATTCCATATATTATTATTGAACAAGCCATACCATGGTATGCAGTAACGATAGCATAAGAAAATGATCAACCCTTACTCAAAGATATCCAAGGCCAGGTAAGAGCTTCTTAAAGATCGGTAGGTACTTAAGCTTCTCCTTTTACAGTCTTGTTTGTTTCAGGCTGAGTAAAGGCATTATGGACCTTATTATTCATGATCATGGACCCCTTTATGGTTGCTTTTAAAAAAAATGGCGGCAATATTTTTGTTGCGCGCGTAAATGCGAGTAAGATCATTGTTTATGTTTCAGCAGAGTGCTTTAAAGCGCTTTGACGCTTTATCGGGACCCCCGGGATAATATTCTTGTCGCTGGAAAAATAAACGTCACAAAACATTTGGTGTTTCCGAACGAAATTATAAAACTTATTTGACATTCCGTCTGAACAATTTCGGGTTTCCATCTCGGTTTTCGGATGATTGGAAAAAGTTTTCAAACTTGCAGTCTAAGTAATAAGATTGATATAATATAAGTACTGAAGTTTGGAGCCATATTATATTGCGTGTGTTTTCCTATTACGTAGAAACAAGGATTTAACTGCAAAACTTTTAGCGAAACTCCTGAAAGTTTTTAAGCGAAAGTGGTCGTAAGATCCACCTTGTGGAAGTAGACGAACAAAACATGTTCCATTTCCTATTTTTTTTTGAATTTATCATTTTTGAAAATCATATTCAAATAAGTTCTTGAATTAGAGCTAACCAACACCCGATTGCGTAACACACTTTCTATCACAGTCCAAAGTAATTTGAAGAAAATTACTAATCGACTAAGTCCTCGAAAAAATCGTCTGTTCGGCAGCCGAAATCAGTCAATGTTGAATTCACATCATGTGAACTTCACGGTACCCGGACATCGACTTCAAAGTACGTTGCAAAAACAAAAAGCCGTCCAAGTGCGAGTCGGACTCGCGCACGAAGTTTCCGTACCATTATCGCAAAAACGGCAAAAATCACGTTTGTTGTATGGGAGGCCCAGTTAAAAAAAAACTATATTTAGTATTTGTTGCTATAGCGGCAATAGAAATACATCATCTGTAAACATTTCAACTGTCTAGCTATCACGGTTCAGGAGATACAGCCAGGTGACAGTTTTAACCCATTGAGTACGGAACCCTAAAGACCATCCAACACGTCATTGTACTTATCATACCTATCATCATACTAACAACGCTAAAATAAAAAACATCTACTTATGTCAACTTTTTGCTCTCAAGAAAATCACGCATTTTTTCTCCCAACACCAAGATCGGTCATCGAACTCACACTGTATTACCCACGACTCTGAACCATAAAGTTTCTATACACGTTTTAGACCGATTCCATCAGCCATAAAATGCCTGAAAAGTTAAATGTTCCCCTATACCTTTACAACCTCGATGGCAGGCGTCGCCAATGTAGTGAAGCCTGTCTGCTTTACATATAGAAGGAATATGCTGAGATTGTCGAGCTACACGCAATGTTGGGCCAACTAGAAGTGATGTATACGACCTACTTTGATAGATATTCATAAGTTAGGAAAGACCGTCGTTAAAGAATTTAAACGGAAAAGTTACATGGATACAAAGGCATTTATTCGGTGCTAACTTCATTAAATCATTTGAAATTCGCTTTTTTTCAAATGAGTTATTTTAAGTAAGCATTTTTCCGTTTCTCATCCAAGTATTTTTTAGGGTTCCGTACCCGAAGGGTAAAAACGGGACCCTATTACTAAGACTTTACGATCCGTCTGTCTGTCTGTCCGTCTCTCACTAGGCTGTATCTCATGAACCGTGATAGCTAGACAGTTGAAATTTTCACAGATGATGAAAAACAGAATAAAATTAATATTTAAGGGGGCTCCCATACAACAAACGTGAATTTTTTGCCGTTTTTTGCTCGATATTAATAACGGCAACACGTAAACGCTTGAAATATTCAAAGAATATTGGTTGTATATTCACTTCAAAAACAATAATTATTAAATTAAAATAAAATAAATTAAGGGGGGCTCCCATACAACAAACGTTTTTTTTTTGCGATAATGGTGCGGAACCCTTCGAGCGCGAGTCCGACTCGCACTTGGCCAGTTTTTATTGTTGATAGGCTGGCGTTTGACCACTAGGTATTTCACCTCCCACCGCACTATTTCCAAGCTATTGCAACTGAGGCAATGAAGTTCGACGAAGTCCCGGAGAATCTTGGATCCCGCAACGAAATTAATCAGAAAAAAATAACGGAGGAGTAGGAAAAATAAACATAATTTTCCACTTCCCTCAATATCAAACAGGGCACAGAACAGGTTTTTCACGAGATGATAAGCGATGATTGTGGTCGACCGTGAAAAGCACGCTTGCCCAGAAGCCCTAATGTTGTATAGTTCTCGCCAAACTTCTTGACCTCCCTGAAGTTGGCTACGATGGCTGCGCAGTAGTAAATCTCATACAAAAACAGCACCGTTTCGTGCCTCGCGCATCGGAAAACAAAGTTCAGGGCGACCCAGAAGTTTGGCGAGCACTATATGTATAAACAATCACAGACCCCGGGAGGCAAAGGCCAACGGAAGGCTTGTATGGGAATTTCGTACGTCGAAAGCTACATCATCATCTGCCTAGCCTTTTTCCCAACTATATTGGGGTCGGCTTCCAGTCTTACCGGCTTTAGCTAAGTACCAGTGTTTTACATGGAGCGACTGCCTATCTGACCTCCATAACCCAGTAACTGGGTAACACGGTACCCCTTGGCAAGACTGGTGTCAGATCTCAAGCTTCTGACTACCCGTAACGACTGTCAAAGATCTTCAAATGACAGCCGGGACCAACGGCTTAACGTGCTTTCCGAGGCACGGAGGAAATTCGGTATGTTGAAATGGTCACCCATCCACGGACCGACCTCGTCAAGCGTTGCTTAGCCTTGATGATCGACCCGTGCGGCTGTTATTATTTAGCCACGAGCTCCTCACGTCGAAAGCTATATGCGAGTGTTAAAATAAAGCCTTTTTTTTATGCAAGACACGAACGATTATTTTTCTACTACCTGATGAGCTTATTTAATTAAATACAAATACGTTCCAAGAACAATTTATTAGAAACGTTCAGACTAAAAACCACAGACTATATACACAAAAGCAACGTGCGCTTTTTCGAGAGGTTCAGTATCATTCTGCCATTTACATAATTATCCATACAAAAGTCATTTCGTAACTGTTATTATGTAATTTTGTTTTTTTTAAATAAATGTTCATATTTCGAAATGAATTTCTTGGGCAAAGTGTTACAGAATAGACAAGTTGGTAGAAAAAATTTTTTACAATGCATGTCCTAGAAAAGAGCGTTTTCCAAGCAGCCAAACTGTGCGGAAAGTGTCACTTTTTTTTACTAGTGCATTTTACTTTCCTGTACTTTTTTAATTTTTAACTCCAACGTCAGCGCGCCGCATAGAGTTTTTATTATTTGAGAAAAGTTTTAATAATTAGTTAAGTACAGATTATCATTCATATAAAAGGTAAAACAAAACTAATACTTCATTTAAGGCGTTTTTAATTAGGTACTCTAGATTTAGATTTTGATCTTTAAATTAATTTTAAAAATTCATTAAATATGTTTGGCAGAATGAATATTTTGTTCGTGCCTTTGCGTTACGACGTGACAGCTATTTGCACATGAGCAGTAGATAATATGCCCAAGGAACTATGAACTATTTGTTAATCTGTGGATATGCTGACCACCCTTGAATAAGCGCCATTTTATAAATTTCTTACTTGGTTCAGATATTTTTTTTATTGCCTCGCACAATGCATAGTAAAATGTTGTATGATACACGTGAGTAAGATGATTTCCGACTCGTGTCGATTTATCCACTCACTCGCTTCGCTCGCTCGTGAATAAAAATACCACTCATCGGAAATCACCTACTTTCCGCACTTGTAGCATAAATAACTATTATTGATATTATTAATTAATCCAAAGTTCTAAAACGCTCACATGTAAACAAATGGCTTAGTTGCCTTAATAAGTGGTACAAATTCTATAACCGAACACGAAAAAAGATATGTTGTACAAAATCTGTTTTGAATGTTTTGAAAACCTTTAAAATAGTTTTCAAAATATTTACCGCATATTTTTTATAAAACATCTCTTCAAAAATATTTTCAGCTGTTATATACAAGTGCTCTCCACAACGCTCCACATTTTACGCTCAACGTTTTCCTTATACTTAAGTTTATTTGGGTGTAAAAACGCAACATCAAAACAAGACAAATCTTACTCATCCATTATGTAATAAATAAAATAAGAGATAACATTGTTTTGAGTTTTGTTTTCTTTATATCTAATAATGATGATTGAGTGAGTCTCGACTGACATACTTACATGGGCTTGAAAAAGTTTTTAGCCAGATATAATATGTACCTATCATATTTTAAGGATATCATGTGAATCACATAGGTAGGTACTGTTGTAACTCAAAATAACAATGGCCAAAAAATAAAAAACTAAGTAAATTTTCAGAATTTTGTAACTACTTTGGTCATTGTTATTTTTATTATGTCACTGCATTTCTTGATTCAAAGAATCATTTGTAAATGTTTAACGCTATTGAGATTAATGTCTCTCTTTATTGGATTACTATTTACACTATTATTAAAGGCGGTTTACCCATTGGGCACCCGATTAACAGCACCTGGGTAAATGACACATGAGGTATTCCACATACGGCAGCAGGTGCCGTTAGTGAAATAATTTATTATTTAAGAATTTATTCCACATTTGGCACCTGGATCTGTAGGAGTGTTGTGAGAATTTGAATTTTTTAGGATGTCAAAAAATCGATTAAAATCAGTAGAGAGTTTAATAACATGACATAATTATAACTTCCTCTTTTGCTTTTTTAGTTAGATGTTGAATATTATAAGCATTTATACCCAAACTACCAGAAGGCCAGAATCATGAAGAAGTATTTGCGGGCCTAGAATCATAAGCGGTAGAAACTAACGGAGTACCAGGAGGTCAGATCTAAAATCTCCCGGTACTCCGTTTACATGATTCCAGTCTCGGTTTTCCTTCCTCATGATTATGATCTCTTGGTACTTAAGTTAGCCTTTACTATTACCCTAGTGAGACGTCTACTGATTTAAATCGAATTTTTGATTTTGACGTCTAAAAAAAATAAACGTTCGAACACTTGTACCTACCTATCCGTAGGTGCTAAATGTGGAATAAAATTTTAAATTATTCCACTAATGGCACGTGCAAAAAATATCGATAGGTGCCGTATGTGGATTACCTCAGGTGCCGTTAATACGGGTGCCCAAAGTGGAATACGTCTTATTAAATACACTAGCGCTTGCACGCTCTGGGCGCACTCACAATTGACAAATCTATTAAAATATGATTCCAAATACGCGTTACACTTTAATAGTCCATCCAGCCAACAACATCTGATACAGAGTACGAAAAATATGCAACTTCAATCAGTGCAGTACTTTGAGCAGACAGTAATTCAAACTTTGATAATAAATCAGACTCTGCTTGTAACTTACACGGCTCAAAATGTTAAGAGGACAAGGGTACTTGAGAGTTGCTATTATCGCCAAGAGTAATCAAACAACGAGTAAAGTGTCTTCTTTGATTGTAGGTACATTACCGACTAATCATGATCAGAAAACTACATCATTAAATTTTTATACTTCTATGTATTATAGTCACAAAAATCTTCCAAAAATATAAAAGTGAAATATAAAAATTATTAAAAACTATTCAAATTCCTGTGTACCAAAAAACATTAGTTGGTTGTGCAAGTGTCACTGTAAATAACTCTATAAGACCTGAATGAAGCCCAAAAAAATGTTGTGCCATAATTTCGCCACTGAAATTATTTCGAGCCGTACATTTCAAAAGCAAATCCCATTCGCAATAACATATTGAAGATACTCGGCGAAAGAGTCCATCGTCCGCTTCGACGCCTCTGAAACCAATATCATGCAATGCATTTTTGTATTGGCGAGAATATATCCCCTATAAGGAAACCTGTCATACACTTTCTGGCAATTTTCCCAATTTTCGGTGCAGTCCCAATTTTCATCGGTCAAGGGTTTTTCAGCTAACAAGCTGAGAACTCTGCTGCCAATGAGCTTGTTGTTGTTGAGTCGGTGGGCATATTTTTTATTTATTTGGCGGCTTGTGGATTTTGTAATTTTCGAATCTGTTTTTGGCAATACGCCTTCATTATTCTTTCTGGATTGATGGTCTATTTATTTTCTACCAAATCAACTTCCTAATCAATGTGGATAGCCAGCTAAGCTAAAATAGTGTTAGTGTTAAGTATTTTTAATGTTTAATTTTATTATATTTCTTCTTAAGGAACCTATTATTGTAACATCCTTAGTGTTAAGTTTTTGTTGCCTCTGGGTCATAGCAATGAGGAGTAATAGTAGTAGTGGGGTTTTAGTGGGGTGAGGTGTTGGTACTGTAGTACGATACGGGTTGTGTCTGATACGATACGGGTTGTGTCTGACAGCCTTATTATTTTGTAATGTTACTTAAGGCGCAGATACCTTTGAGTAGCTGATTTTAAAATAAGAATCACGTCTAAACGGCTTGTCGTAATTTTTCGGAAAAACATATGTTACATCAGACCATTTTCTTAATAACTTGATCTGAGAAAATGTTGAGTTTTATTCGCATAACATAGTTTAATTAATTTGTAAAGTTATGTCTAAAACGGACAAAAATAGTCGTATTTTTGTCCGTTTTAGACATAACTCGCACCAAAACCGCTGGGCGTATTTTAATGAAATGTACACCATCTCAAAGACAATTTAATTATCTACATTTTGAGCTGAGGCTTTTTTTTTAAGTCATGGAATAATAAGGAAAGTACAAAAAACTACAAAATTTTGGGTCGCGCGGGTGTGAAACGAGTGCGCGTTTTGTTCCCTCAAGGTCGTTGGCGTTAGTCGTCGTCTTAAGATACCAATACCGCAGATAACTTGAAAGTGTTGAAAAAAAAATATTGTGTTTACGAGGGACAAGACCTCTTGTTACATTGAGCGTCCTCTTTGTGGTGGTGGAAGGAATATAAAATACTAATTTTCTCTCGAAAATAGAAATCCCCTCATAAGCTTTAGAGTTTCTTAAGAGCGGACTCTAGTCAACAAGAATTTGAAAAATAGGTATTTGAAGAAACTATTGCCGTCGCGCTGCGCCCGACCAAGCGAGCTATCAATGTGTGAACGAGTAGTGTATTTGTGTGTGTAAGAGCGCGCCGCAGCGGCCGATCGACTCCGGTGCACGCGCCCTCACCACGAGTTCCGAACCGCTTTACACTTTACGAAAAAATTTCAAGAGACGATGTATTTTGGAGAAATGAAGTTTTTTTTTAAATGCCTTCCGCCAGAAATAATTGATGGTCGTATACCACGAAATTTACCGGCAAGTGAAAGGATTGAAATTACGATAGATAAATGCACATTTTTACACGACTGCCCAAAAGAGGAGTGTTATGTTTATGGGGCTCATGTATGTTTGTGAGTTTCTTTATTCCACCATAACTTCTCAACGGCTCAACCGGTATAAATTTATGTAGTAGCTTTAGAAGCGTAAAGTTATTAAAAAATTTAAAAAATCTAATGGGAATAAAAGAAAAAAAAACATACAAATTTTACTACCTATTCTATCATCGTCTAGCTAGTCTAGAGCTTACTTAGTATATAAATAATAATATATAACAGTAGTATTAAATAATCATTCGTTCCCTAATAAAATACCAAAACAAATTAAATAAATATAACAGTAGGTACTATTCAATATCCCATAGAAAACTTATAAAATAAATTGTTTTTGCAAAAATATCGTTTTATTACTAAAAGAGGTATGATATAAAAAATAAATCATTAAAAATAATCAAATACTTGCAGTCGGGGGATGGTTCCTTGGATCAGTTTTTTACAGGTCCCCCGACTTCGTTGAAAATATTGGTTTTCAGTTGAGCCCATTCAACACAAAAATAATTTCGCTTGTTTTTTATTTTTTTGTGTAATTTTTTCATTCACTTTTCGACAAGCTGCCTTTTCAAAAATTGCTTTTAATTAGTAAGCGTGCTTTTTTTATTATTTTAATTTAAAATTCTATATTTTAATTTAAATACCCACAAACCCCACTTCTCCCAAAATTCATATATCATTTTTATCAGTATCTGATTTATAAGAAATCAAAATTTAGTTTGCATAATACTGGGTGTAAGACCAACCGAAAGAATGCAAATTAGCAGACAGGACGTAAGGTGAGCGAACGATTCAGTACATCAGAGCCATCATTATGAGGGCCGGGTCACCCGCTTCCGTAGGAAAATAAGCGTTTTGAATCCCTACACGTGGTCCCCGAATGGTGCAAATCATGTGACATACTGGTGGTAGGTTTCGACCGAAGGGCTTGTGACCACATACCGGGCAAAGACACCGCCACGTGGCCTAGCCTTGATCCGGTTAGGATGCCTGGTGCAGCTATTAGAGGAGTTGGGTCGAGATAGCTGTTCCACTGATGTATCGGGAGACTGGTCGCAGAGGGCAGTGAGCACGTACGCAGCCACTTGAAAAAATAAGATGCAATATACCATTCCTATTACGAATTTGTAAATTTTAAAGTAACATTTTATTTGCAAGTTATTGCACCGAAAAAGGTCAAATACCATTTCTAGAAAGAAACCTTTGGAAAAAAAAAAAAAAAAACTATATTATACAGCGAGCGTCTTTTGTTCACTAAAAAGAGCCAATTTCATCCGGCTCCATCTTTCCGAGGTGTAACCGTGCCGATAACGGACCATATTGAGGAGCTTCTTGGCGTAACGTTGACATCGACACTCAATTTTTGACCATTATATTGAGGAATGCCTCAACATGCTGCTAAGAAGTTGAGACGGTACTTCAAGCCAGAACAGCTGCTTAAATTGTATCAAGCGCAAGTTCGATCTTGCATGAAGTACTGTTCTCATCTCTGGGAAGGATCTGCCAAATACCAGCTTCATGCACTAGATTTGATCGAAAAACGGGTCAGGAGGCTCATCGGCAATGAGGTCGAGTTAAAGCTCCAGAACCTTGAACATCGTCGCAGAGTTGCAAGCTTGTCGGTTTCATCATCGGACTACAAGACGTACGGCGATGCGCCATCGGTACAAGGTGGACATCCCGCCCATAGGCACTAAACATTTTGGAAATACTTTAATTTTGCGTACATCAAGGAGTGGAATTCCTTGCGTCGGTGTTGCCCGATAGCTACAACCTCGGAGTCTTTAAGTCAAGAGTGAAGTTACTTCTGAGCAAGTTTGCTACACCGTAGACCACATCATCGCTTACCATCAGGTGAGATAGTGGCCAAGAGCGAGCCTATCTATAATAACAAAAATCTGCGATTTCTTTTCAACAACATTTGTTAGTTCGTTCAGTTGGTCTGTACCGAGCATTATTCTGGATCCTGGCTTAATTTTCTTAATAACTTTCGATCGTGTATTTTTTTTTAACTTTTTTTTTAAAAAAAACTTTGCCCCACACTAGGAATTTCTTCCTGTATCGTGGGTGCGTTTACAAACATATAAACTCACATACACAACACCCAGACCCGGAACAACTATCTGTAGGTCATACAAATAGTTGTTCCGTGCGGGAATCGAACCCGCGACACGCAGCGCAGCAGTCAATCGCTCAACCACTGCGCAAACCGTGCGTATTTGCAACTGCACTTTCCAGATCTTATGCATGCCTAAGTTAATCATTCGACAAGTGCCTTCAACAATTATAAGTAATACTCACAATCACACGATTTATTAAATAAAATCATTCTTTAGTGTAAATATCGACATCGGTGTATATCACTAGAGAATCGATAAAAATATCGACAACTGCCACTTCCCTATTAGTGTATGTGTAAGCCTTACCCTCCCTCACCTCCAACCTCCCCCCGTAAAGTGCGAAAGGGACAACTGCAGCTCAGGCGGATTTTACCCACAAAAACCTTGACCAAAAGGCGTTTCGTATTCTGCTGTTTTCTTCTTCAAAACTCGCCTGATCTTAAAAATTCTTATATCAAAATTTAGAGGAAAAGTATATCTATGCTTCTATCATTTTCTTTTTTGTTAAATACTTATCAATTTTGTCTGAAACTCGTCTGAACATGGCGGTAAATACGGGCATTTTTTTCGGGTTTTTGGATTGTCATATTTCTTTTAGTGATTATGTTTTCGAAAAAAGGAAATGATAGGGGCACGTATTAATTAGACCTTGATTTTATGGGAAAAAATTATTGCTCTGGAGGCATTATCCACGAAGAAAACAGCGGAATGTTTTTGTATGGAGAAAGGCTCAATAGAGACCCCTCTTAATGCATCCTTAGAGACGGAGAACCCAACAATGTATTGGAAGTTGCGGTTTATCAGACCTAACAACGCATGTTCCAATCCCAGTTAAAAAGTCAGCCAGGTTACTCGCACATCCCAAATAGATCGATAAACTTCGGGTGTTCTCGGCAGTGCTCGGGTCGAGAAGTTTCCCCCGCGGCCATCCGAACGAGATCCGGGTATTTGTATTACTTTTTTGTTCTTTCCTTTTTCCTATCTCTCGTCCGTAAATAAAAAGTGGTATTGACATGTGAGGGTGTTTCGCGGTTTGTCGTTTGCGACGTTTAACACATGTATGCCAGTGACTGTACCTACATACATGGCTTTGTTATAGGATATGTCGTTCGGATGACAGATTTTTGTTGTTCTATTTAAAAGGCTACTTGCCAAGATTAGGAGCTTTATTGAGGCCAAAATTGTGAAAGAACATTGAAAGAAGAGTTAGGTATCCAACTTTTCGTTCAGTTTCTGTCAAGATACAAAACAGTAAAAAGAGTGATGGAGAAAGCTAATAATAACCAATCTTCTAACGCCTGATGACGTAGCTAGACTTCTGATTTTACGTCAAAAGTAATACCAACTACTAGAAAAACAAATCACGTCCACAATATGAAAACAATAAAGTTATCTACCGATGTGATAAGTGTTAGATAGTGAGGGTTCTTGTGATCGAATATCGCCGGTAATTGGCAGGGAAATATTTGTCAATTAAACTCATGGTAAATCTAGAAGGTAGTAAGTAAGAGTAACGACCCAGATATAACAGCTGAATAGGTGGGAGAAATGCGACGACTACAATTTAAGCCAATAATTGGGCAAAACTGTGTTTAGGTGGTACTGACAAGTTGAAGACAAATAACTTAATTCTAGAATAATAATATGTTTCTTAACTTCACGTTGGTCCATCTGGGAAAGTTACAGATAGATCACTTTTCAACCCTATTGCTTAAGGGGCTTAAGGGGAAGTTGGCGACCCTGAAAATTCACAGTTGATAGGTATAATTAAATCTTCTATAATATTGATCGTGGTGCGCGCACTTATATCACATAATAATATCCTAAATACCAGTTCAAAATTCTTCCCCAATTAAATAAAATAAAATAAAATAAGCCTTTATTGCTGTTTTATCATAGTTTACAATACAATTATATTTATTCCTGACGATCGGTTTTTCCATCAACAGCTTGTCCTTCGACAAAGGCCTCCTCCAAAGACTTCCACCTATCTCTGTCTCTCGCAATTCTGATCCATTCCGGACCGGCAACTCTTTTGAGGTCATCTTCCCAACGTTTAATTGGTCGACCTTTACTTCTTTTGCCATCCCTGGGGTACCACTCTGTTATTGTTTTGGTCCATTTCTCCGTTTTCCCTCTCAGCATATGTCCTGCCCATTTCCATTTAAGTGTTTTGCATACTTTATTCACATCTTTAAATTTTGTTACATTTTTAATTTTGTTTAATCTAATCTTATCTTTTCTTCTTACGCCGATTACACTCCTCTCTATTCCATTTTGACATACGCTTATTTTGCTATATAATTTATCTCCCCCAAGCCGACTGGTCCTCGTGGGGGAAAAAGACCATAACCCTCCAACCCTTCCCCAATTATGACGTTCTAAATTCAAATTACACGTTACCATTATATGCGGCTCTCAAATCTTAAACCCTTTCAGAGTATTTTGAATCTAAGTCTCCGGTAACAAGGTCTTAAATGGCAATTACATCGTAAATGCTGTTAAATGCACATTTTAGTCGACATTTCGTGACACAACTGAGGATATGGTCGTGTCTAGCGTCACGCGACGTAACAATTGCATGTACGTCAGTAGACAGCTAGGCTGTGCGAGACAGGGCTGCCAAGTGTGGTCAGATTGTGATGGACGGATGTCCGTCCGTGGTGGGGTATGTTAGACAGTCACTGTATTATAGAGTATATGACTTAACTTTGCCCGAAAGGTTGGCTGGTAAGTAACTTTGGAAATCCCTAGGGAGTAAAATTACAGGCAAAAAAATAGCAGACTGGCTGACTTTTTGTGGGGTGTGTACTAGGAGTTTTTTGACTGCCTATCAGGTAAGTCATAAACTGTTAAAGGTACCTACCAATTGCAATGAAAATTGTGATAGTTGGGCATTTTACAACTTGTTTTTTGTTGTAGCAATACGCCAAAAAGCCGGAGTCTTTGTTCCCTGATAGCTACAACCTTAAGGTCTATATTCTTTTTTTAAACTTTGCCCCACACTAGGAATTTCTTCCTGTATCGCGGGTGCGTTTAATTCAAGAGTGAATAGGTTACTTCTAGGCAAGCATGCTTCATCGTTGACCACATCATCGCGAGATAGTGGTCGAACGCGAGCCTATCCATTATAAAAAAAAAAGAAATTTATTAATAATATTAAATTTTCTTTTCTATTTAGTTAATAGTCACATTCTATTAGATGTCTATCGTCTCACAGATAAACAACGAAGTTAAACAAGATTGATCGAATTTAGGTTCCCTATCATACAAGTCTTATTCCAAGCCGATAGACTTCCATTTGCCAGACGCGACTGGAGATCGTATCAGGACGAAATATCTTCAATTTATTTACAGACCATGAGAAAACAAATAAAAGAAATAAAATGAAGCCAGTTTTATCTACAATCTCAGATGCGTTTATAATCGCTTGAGCATAATTAGCAGTGGCTCAGAACCGGATTAGCGACAACCCTATATGGCTCTGGTTTAGCTAAATACGTTACATATATGGCATAGTGAAGGGTTACGCTTGAAGTTCTGATAGTCAATTAATCAACAGTAACATATCACGAAAACTTCGTGCATGCATCTACGTGCATTGTGCAGCTAAGTAGGTAGACCCCGGGCGTTAAGTTTGCATAACACTTAGGCTCGCGTTTGGTTAGTAAGTACGTAAGGCCTTTAGGTCTCACCTAAATTGCTTGCTCAAACATGTGAACAATCTCTTATTGGAGATATTAGGTATTTTAATTTTTTTGTAAAATTAACTTTTTCTGGAATTGAACACAAATGTTTTATGTTATTGTTTAAACAACTCTCCTAAGCACAAAATTATGGTATATCGGGCTCTTAATTCACATTTCAAAGATTATATGATCGGATCATTTAAAATTGATGCCAATAGATGGCGCGGTTTTATATTTCTGAGGCATTCCACTTTATTGTTTATATTTGTATTTTAACACATTTTGGTGCAATTAAATTGTAAAAACGTGCAAAAAATACTATAAAACAAATCGACATTGTATTTAAAGAAAAAATATACTTGAACCGAGTACCTAAACCCTTTTACTTGCAAGTCGCTGCTAACACCACACCATCTATCGCCGTGGAACGGTACCGAAAACGATCGATGTACAAAAAATAATCAGATAATCAGACGAAAAGCGCTAGTTACGTCGACACGGTTTCTTTGTATGGTATGAGGCATCTGTATGCTAGTATTATATTATCTGTGGTTGGGGTTAGCTAACCGTACTTGTCAGGTAACTAGGCAGGCTAGGCAGTGACAAGACAGTCTATATAACCAGATGCAGATGAATACCAGTATTTGACATGGAATGACTGCCTATTAGACTGCTCAAACAAATAACTGGGTAACATGTAAGTATCACGGCAAGAATGGTGTCAAATATTCTTGAAGACTCCCAATTCCTAGTAGTTTTTGCGATGGCTTCATCACAGGCAACGGTGAAGGAAAACATCGTGAGGAAACCTAGACTTTATAACGTAAGTCTGAAATAGCCAAGACAGAGGCCTGTAGGGTTCTTAGAGGCGGCTAAATTAACTCTGACACCAGAGGTGGTCACAGCCTCACAGGAAAAGACGAAGAAGAAGTGGCTTCTCAAGCCTTACCACGGAAAGTTTGACTAAGCAAGCCGAACTTGTACTGAAACTCGTGCCTACTACCAGATACTGCATGTCTACTTCCATGAAATCACCATTTATTTGCCAACCTGTTTCCACGAACATTGCAACTGGCATCAGCATATGTAATTGGCATTATTAGCATTTTGCAGTTCTGTCGTTATTGTGTTTCAGTGACATTAACATGCTTTGCAGGTGCTCGTTGGTGCATTTATACTCATTGCGTGCCCATTCAGTTACGTTGCCACATTTATGGTCAATTTCACCGTATTCTGGTTTACTTTTAAACACAATAACTGTTTTTTATGTTCATATATCACGCTATTTTTCATCATCATCATGATTTTGGTTCGACTTGTAGAACACGCTTTTGTCAAATGCTTTATCAGCGAAAAACTCCTTGAATTTTCTTTTACTTTTCCCCAGATTCAAGTCTACGCACAGAATTCCGCGGCAAAATTCCGTCTGAACATTATTTTTTGCACCAAAGCACATTTCTTGAAGCCCTTATATTTCTCGCGTACGTAAGGAATGCAAATTATTAAAATACCTGAGGGCCCGAAAATATGAGATGGAATGACGGCGGCATAATAATAATCTATAATTTTTCGATGAAAATATAAGGTATATTCCTCCTAGTATAAGTAGTTTCAGAAATTGAAAATGTATGAGTTCAGTGGAGGGGTAGAGAGATCTATTTATTGTGCATTTGCTTGGATGCTCTGGTTGGTACGGTTATTTGATTTTTCATATTCAGATTTTTATGTAACTAGTAGCGCAGAAAACTGTTTCTGCTGATGTAATAGTTTATCTTATTGAAGATAACTATACTAAATATTATAAAGCTGAAGAGTTTGTTTGCTTGTTTGAACGCGCTAATCTCAGGAACTACTGGTTGGAATTGAAAAATTATTTTTGTGTTGGATAGTCCATTTATCGAGGAAGGTTATTAGCTATATAACATCACGCTACGACCAATAGGAGCGGAGCATAAATGAAAAATGTTGCTAAAAAAGGGAAAATTATTCCTTTTTGAGAGCTTCCGTTGCGTGCCCTGCGTAAGCTGTTAAAGTTACGCAACATTCATGTATGTAGGGTAGGTAGGTACCCTGTTGACGGGAACGAAGCCGCGTGGGACAGCAAGTTGAAGGTAACATCCTTTTTTTAGATACCTAAAATTTTTGACTACCAGTACCAGTTTCTTTCCACAAAGGATTTTTCCGTTTACCAAGTCATTTGACAACAACTAATTAAACACTGACGAAGGGAAGAAAGTTATAAAAGTAATCTCCGCAAGAAACCGAAGCTATTAAAAACAAATGACAAACATTAACTCTCACACAAATAAAAAGAAAATAAAAAAAGGTTTAATAGCAAGGTTATCACGAGGCTTGGCTGTTATCAGATAATTCCGGTGCTGAGAACACTTGACTTGATCAGAATCTGATTAGATCAGCAACCTGCAATCTCTACCAGCAACTCGATTCGAAAGTGATTCACGTGTTTTGATCAACGGTTATTACCTTTCGAACCGGGTATTGACACTGTTAAACTGAACAAAACAAATCACACTGCCGTGGGCAATCTGGAAATCTCTGAACCGATTGCGGGCTCAAGCTGGCCGAAATTGAAACAATCTCGGCAGATGGGGAATCCTTAACCTATCCTAGTGTCAGTGTGGAGCCCAATCAAAGGACATGCAATACCTCTTTTTCTGCCTAGCACAACCACCTGCACCTTCATGACTACGAAGCCAATGATAGAGATACCCAGGTAGCTAAATAGCAGTCGGACCAAAATTTGAACTTGAACAAACTAGAAGAAGACAGGATTTTAATACGTAATAAAATTTCTGTACACAAAAACACAAGAAACCCCGCTTATTTGAGTGCAAATAACCTAGCAAACAATATTCAGCTTCTTGTTTTGCAAGATTCAGAGACATTGAAAACAAATCATTTGTTTAAAGATTACAGTAATGAATAAAATATATAGAATATATGACTTACACTGTGTTCCTTCTTTGGCTCCGAATTCCATGAGCATTTTGGCAAGTTGTCTGTTAGTTGCAAGCACCGCCACATCCAGAGGTGACAGGCCGTCTGCATTGAGGCTGAAAAGAAATAAAAAATAAGCGACCGTAAATAAAAAATCAAGTCCTATGATTCATTTATAAAATTGAATAGCTTCTGAATTCAAATTCTCCATTATTAATTTGAATTAAGAATCTACGAATCAGTGCTTGAACAAATCATATAACCTAACTTAAAGTTTTTATAAAGGGGGTTACGCACTGCATCCTATCCGAATCCGAGAAATTTCGGTTCCGAAGTAGTCGTAGTACTTCTTGTAGGGAAGCTTACGCACTCGATTTGTCACGGAATCGGATCGGGAGTAGTACTAATACTAAGGCCTCTCACACACATTCTGAATTCCTCGCTGAATCCAGACTCGGAATTCATATCATTAATTAAGAAAGCCCGGCAACGCATACAATTTCACTATACCCCACACACATTCTGATTATTTCAGAATAAGGTTTACTCTTGCAGACTACTATTCAGATTATGAATTGATACTTTACTTCAGAAAATCCATACATTGTATGTTGTAGTTTTGGAAGTAAAAAGGGTTTCTAAATCAATTTTCAAAGGTCAATCTCATTATTAACTTAACTCTAAACAGGGAATATCTAAGCACATATTCCTAACCTTAGAGAAGCAGGGAATAGGATATTATGATTAACTTTTGTTAAGTGCTTTCCAGAAAGAGGGCTTTGACTAACAATATCATGGAAAAGTTGCTTAACTTCATTTATCAAGTTTACGTTGGGTAAGTGAAACCGCCTATGTCAGCGATCGTGGTTAAATTACTTTACAAGTTAAGTCAAGACTTAAATTTGTTGAGAATCGAAATCAAACATATTCTACTAAAGTCGTTATACCAAATTTTCAAGGCTCACAATTCAAAAAACCGGCCAAGTGTGAGTCGGACTCGCGCACGAAGGGTTCCGTACCATTATCGCAAAAAAACGCCCAAAAAATCGCGTTTGTTGTATGGGAGCCCTACTTAAATATTTATTTTATTCTGTTTTTAGTATTTGTTATTATAGCGGCATCAGAAATACATCATCTGTGAAAATTTCAACTGTCTAGCTATCACGGTTTATGAGATACAGCCTGGTGACAGACGGACAGACAGACAGACGGATCGCGGTGTCTCAGTAATAGGGTCCCGTTTTTACCCTTTGGGTACGGAACCCTAAAAAGGAAACTAATTTAATTTATCCTTTGCATTTATAGTTTGTATGTTAGATGTCGCTATAAGTGGGTAGACAGCGTTGAACCTGACTATTAATTGGTTTTTCAAATGTGCATTTTTAAAACCATTGATGTACAACAATAAAACATAATATATTATCCATATTTTTTTCTAATTTACAACCTAGCAGATTTCTTGAGTATTCAGTGGAATCGAATTGTGATTCCAAACCCTTGAACACAAATCTCAGAATAGCTTCAAGCCCAATTAAACCATAAGTGATCCACTTTCAAGACAAAGGCTGAATGTGTAAACAGTTGCATCGTTTGTTTCCTGACAAATCCAGGTGTTTGAGCTCGAGAACTGTTCTTTAGTACCTACTTCAACAGTCAAACGGACGATAAATCCCACGGGATGCATTTTATTTGCAGTATCGACCGTAACAGTTGTCTCAAGTATACTTGTTCTTTGTTATATCGTACCAGTTCCGTTCCGGAGTTTATTTTGTTTAGAATACTCGTATTTATCGCTCGGATATCGGAACTGTAACGCATCTTGAATTTCGAAAGGTGTGTTCTTATCGACGAATTCGCTATCTAAGATGAATGATGCTGGGTTAGAATCAGCGGGTTTTTCAATATGATTTCTGTTTGATGAACGTCGAATTTTCCAATAAGTTGAGTGGGTGACCGCGATTTGATTTGTCTTATCAGTAGGCTTAGGTTTTTTGTGTGAATCACTTGAAATCCATCTATTGATTTGTAAAACGTAAAGAACAATGGCGAAATCATAGCTGAATTAAATTTGAGCGTCTTAAAGTGAATTCAAAGAATAACAATAACTGATTCATCACGGATAAAAAAAACATTCTAAATGAAAGTTATTTGACATATTCGTTAACTCTCGTTGGCTTAGTGTTGCCATTTTACACTTATTCTGCCAAATGACAAGTAGTGACTGTAGTAAGTGTATCATTGTTGTCTTTGTTATTATAATAAAACAGAGTAAATAAATTAACAATATAGTCTATGTCTATGTGTAGGTGTCCTTGCAGGTAAGTAAGAATACTGTTGTGTAGTAGAAATAAATAAATTACTTTCAATTAATGATAGGATGATACTAGTATCCAAGTCAAAAAAAATGTGGCTTGGTTGTTGCCGACGACCTTTTGATACGACAAAGTCGCTTAATAAATAAATATATCGTACTAATTCCAAAGAGTATATTTCACATTTCATGCTGAAATAACTAGGAAAGGGAATTATTAATGCGATATTGCCCTTTTACTGCCACGAAATTTTAATAATATTACCTATAAAACACACTATTAAAAGTTACCCAGACATAGCCTACCAAAGTTCATGACTGAATATCTATTATATTCGACATTCTTGAACAAAAATTCTTGCACAAACTAATTCAGAAGATGACACTGAATTAAACCAGATATTTTTCATTTAGAGTCGTAGGAATTTAATCTTAGCTAAAACAATGCATGGGTTTCTGCCATTGTCCTTTATCAAATGATAGAAAAGCGTTGATAACAATATTCTACATCTATAACTTAGTAATAAAAGCTGAAGCATGTAGTAACGAGACTTTATCGTTTTCAATACAATTTACGCTGTAAACGGTATACTTATAAAGCACATGAATCACAAACCTGTTAACGTCGACGTCGGTGGACTCCAGAATGTTTCGCGCCTTGTCGAGGTAGCCATGTTCGACGGCAGCAAACAGAGCTGTAACAAACAAAACTAAGATTCACTTTAAAGAACTATTGATTAGTTGATAGCTTAGATGTAATCAGTAGATGATGAGGTTGCAGGATTTTTGTAAGGAGAAAACCTATTGAAGATGATGGAAGAATAATTTAAAGTATTAAATCGTTTGGCATATTTTTATGACCCGAAGAAACAGAACTAAGATTCATTTTAAAGAACTACTGACGAGTTGATAGCTTAAATATAAACGTAGTAATAGTAAGCTGAAGATGAGGCAGCTGTAATTTTGTTAGGAGAGAACCTGCTAGTTAAAAAAGATGAAAGAACAATAAGAGGTTTGTTACGTTCCGCAATTTTTGAAGTCCTGAATAAGATTAACAGCCTGTTAAGAAATAGACTAAGAAGATGACGGTATGAAAAAGATATGATTTCACGGCAGTACTGTAAGAAAACAGTTTAAAAATAGCCAATGTTGAATAGACATATGTAGGTACAAAGTGTAAGTATGTTGTATTATGTCGAAAATAAGATAAACTGATAATTAAAACAAACATTAAATTAAAATATTAAACATAGAAGTGCATCAGTTGAAAAGAGTAGATACTCAGATAGTATCCTGAAAATAACAGATACATAAGTTATAGAACATATAAAAAAATCAATAAAAGAAAATAAAAAGAAAACGAAAAAAATACCGTGTAAATGTATGTTAACTTGTGCGATTTTGTCTTGTTGCGCGCGCGCATCCTTCTGTTGCCGCCGAGTTGCCTTGTCAAGGTGCGGGGGGTGGGGAGCGCATGCACTCAGCGACGGCAACTCCCCCCCGCACCCCTCGAGCAGCGCGCCGTACTGCAGCTCTAAGGGAAAAAGGGGAAATATGAACAAAAAGAAACAAAATCATAATGTGGGATGAAAAAAATTGGATACATAATAAAATATGATATGATATAGTTAGTGTTTATAAGTTGTAAGAAGTCTTTCTTATTTTTTATCAGAATAGGGAAATAAAAAAATATTTTTTAAAACATGTTTCGAAGAAGAATGATTGTTGATTCATTAAGATGCTTCAAACAATTGAGTGTATTATCATGCTTTCTGAGATTGAATTCAAATTTACAGTTCCTAATAAAATTATATCATTATAAAAACAATAGATGATTTATTGTCTTATTCTTAGCGCAACTGTGACCTAATGATTAATCAAACCTTCAAGAAATAGCGCAAAAAGTGATCAATATTTGACGCAAAATAACAAATCAGGTTTCGCAAAAACATTCTTATTTAGGACTTCCGACCTACCTACATTTGTTCAGACAATTTATCAAACTACCCACGAGCAGCCGACAGAAAAGGTTAACCTTAATAACAATGTACATGATTAACTCAATGTCGAACAGATTATATACCAACATGTTATAATTTGTGCCTTTCAACTTTTGGAGTTTGGATGGAGACTGCAAGGCACTTGATACAAATAAAGACGTAATTAACACGAATTTTATTATCAGAAGCTTTTAACAGATGATTAATCGATTTTGCTTGATTGCGAATATGGCAAAATTTACGCCTTCGGCTACTAGGTATTACTAAATTATTTTATGTTCTAGTTTAAAATTGCTCAACATTTGTTGACTTTATGCTCGAGTAATCATTCAGTTGTTCTCACCGGCGGGATTGAGTAATCTAGTCTTGGGAAACGTGGTTCATCTCCTCTCGTTCATTCCATGCAGTTGTCTGTAAGAGATTGCCCTGTGCGATAAGACCGCCCATTGTACACTTGCTTTTAAAAATATTTGTCCTGTACTTATATTTTTGTGGTGTACAATCATCATCTTCCAGCTCTTGTCCCTTGTTACTTGGATTTGGCACAACACGTTTTCTTCTTCCATACCGTCTGACTCCGTTTTCTTTCATATCACTTCTCACATAGTCCATACATCTTTTCTTTGGCCGCCCCCTCCCTCTCCATCCATACATTTATATTCTTATATTCACTCTTTTAGTAACATGCGTTTCATCCCTCCTCATCACATGAACATACCAGCATAAACGGTTTCCTTTCAACTTTTCTGTCACTGGCACCACTTTCAAACTTCCTCTAATATACTCATTTCTCACTTTGTCCATTCTCGCCACACGCCACATTCATCTGAACATTCTCATCTCTGCTACATGCAATCTCTTAAAGAATATCGAATATAATATATAGAATCAGGAATAACATAACCGAGAAAAGGAGGTCTATTGCAGAAAATAGTTAGAAATTAGTTACCGTAATACCTTACGGTACGGAAATCACTAGACACCTAAGCCAAGACAGGTAACTTCAACAAATAAGCAGTTACAAACCTACAAGCATATACAGGTAACTTCGGCAAAAACGTTTAGCGCCTAAAGGAAAGCCCCAAGGCACATCCGAGGTAACGCCCAATAGCCTTATCCAGCACCTGGCGCATTACGATTAGCTGTCGAATTCTATATCGATTACAAATCGAATATACAAGGTGACATGAGACGTGTCGGAATAATAAAAAGCTGACATGCACTTCAATGTCATATAATATAACCATGTCGACGGCTGCAAAGGTCGTTTTAATATAAAAATCCTCTCAACCGAATTTTACCGGAGATTAGCCAAGTACGTAGGAGTTATTAGAAATGGGTACGCTGGTGCACTTTCTGTTTATTTACTGTTATAGTCCCAGGGACGGCCATTTGACACGACCGGTGAGACAACAGGACCAATGGCTTTACGTGTTATCCGAGATTGGGGCGTCACACCACCAATTTCAAAACTCTGGGCTGCTACTGAGTATTGAGTAAATCCTAATGGAAAATCAAAACATCAGTTTTTTTGCCTATTCTGGGTATCGAATCCAGCAGAACAATCATCAACAATAATTTCTCCTACTAGGCCAACAGACTAAGGAAAGTTTACCAGCTAATCGGGGTTGAAATGAAAATGAGCAAAGGACCGGATATCGTTGGGGAAGTGAAAACCGAGATCGGTATCTTGATTTAACTTAAGCATTTTAGATTTTCTAATCGCAAAAATTACGCCTGGGTTAAGATAGATTTTCTAATGGCGAAAAATATGCCTGGGTTAAGGGGAATTTCGCCGCTATTTACGTGTTTCAAACCTAGCTTTAGATGAGGTAAATGTTTGTATTAATTACTTAGCGGAATATGGTTCAAGAAGAATAAGAAGACGTAACTGTATTTGCAATTTCTGTATGTAATTTCGGTAGTTCCCTACTTCCCAGGTATTGTTTTTAACATTTAGGTATAATTTTAATGAGTAGTACTGTTTTGTTTATTACTCATATATATGCTTAAGGCGCCTCCCTGAGCAAAACGCCGCGCTACTTGTTTTTGTGGTGCTTTTTAAGAGCTATCTACTCTTTATTTAAAAAGAAATATCAAGTAATAAAAATACATTCAATTTCTACTTAATATTGATTCTAAAATGGTAGTACATTTTTTTTAAAGAGGTATTTCACAAATCTCCTACCAACAAAACCATAAAAATGAGCAGATATATATATATATATATTGATAGCATGCATCTCCTCGTAAAGTGTTAATTAATTATTTTTTGTACTAACACTAATGGATAGATAATTTGATAACGAACATTTTGTAAGTATTTTTTTTCAAAAGTCCAATATTCGATTTTATAAAGATTTTATTCTAAAATCTGGGCGTATTCACTACTGTAATTCATGCGCCACCAGTGCCGCTAGGCCAACAGGAATGCTCAATCTCATGCTGATTTTTTGGTCAGAGTACGGCCTTAACAGAATAACTTCGCATGTTGATACAACTAATTCCATTGCAATATTCTGTTTTAACATTATTTGTATTAAAAATTATTAAGAAATTACTAAGTGGGTTTCTAATAAGAGTAATATCTGTCTGTAATTAGTATTTATGGAAAAATACGGAGTGTTATCTTATCAAACAACGGTTTTACAGAAAGAGGCCTAGTCTGTGTGGCTACAGACGAAATTAACTCATAAGTCATAAGGCAAATGTTTAATCTAAGGAGGCTTTAAGAAGATAAACGTATATACATATGTTTATTTTAAGTTCTGTCTGGTGCAATTTTGAGATGTCTTTGAATAAATAGTTTAAATAATAAAACAGATAGTTTTTTACCCTTAAATTTAAATTTCATATTCATACTTTTAATTTTTGTTAACATTGAATTTTCAGACTGATATTTGAGTTATCCCTACTGATCAAAATCAAAATATTTTATTTCAACTAAACCATTATGGTGCTTTTGAATAGTCAGCAAAATAAAAACAAAAATGAAGCTACTTCCACATTCGCAAGCATCAGTTTGCGCGTTCTTCTCTATGGAGAAGAATGTGCAAGAAACGCCGCGGACTTATTTAAAAGTATTTGCTTACAACATCCTTGTTGGAAATTTACATATAATTATGTGCACGTAAAAGCGTCTAGAGTAAATTAAACAACCTCAAAATGCAATAATTAATTAAAAACAGGCCGAGGTAACTAAGTGATGACCCATCCGGACTGATGGCGCCCTTTCACGAACATGACGCATGGATTGGAGCTACTCAGCTCAACCATCATGAAGGGAACCGAATGATCCAACACATATCCACCAGAGAGAGTATGACACACTCTTAAGGTTACACTAGTCGAAAATTCTTCCATACAAACCTAGTCTAGGAATTATTCCACTGTTTGACGATGTACGTTACCTAGACTGCCAAAGGTCTGTTTATAAAATTTCGCGCGCTCGGTTTCGTCCTAAATCATTATACATTTCGCAAAAAAATTGCAAAAGTGTGTATTCGTACGCGAACTAGCTTCCTACTGCTCATCACAGCATCTATCTCTTCCGCACGTGTTGTCGGTTGATATTAAATGCATTTTAACCCCGCGCACAAAATAGTTCGTGCCGTCGACTAGTGTACCCTTAACTGCCAGGGCACATTCAAGTCAACGAACGACATAATAGGTACATTAAATGGTAGATTTACAGTTGGTACATCTTACTCAAACCTGTGCTGTGCAGTTACATGATATAAAACTAAATTGAGTTTATACAATACAAATATATTCATAGTCTTCAGCAGGTCCAATAAGAATGTGTTGCTTATCACTTGTTATTGCGCCCTAGTGGTTGTGGAGCAGGACTAGCATCCGTTTATGAGCATACTTTAATTGTTTGAAAGTTACCTTATCGCCAAGTGCCATCAACTTCCTGCCCTTATCCCCTGTTACTTGGGGTCGGCAAAATGCCATAGACAACTTAATTTTTATCCTGACAAAATTCAACGATCATGTGGACCAGACTGCGGGAGCAAAGCCGCGGTAAAAAGTTATTATGAAGATAAATAAAATGAACAACGAATCATGATATTAAAATTTTATATTAGAGATATTTTTATACAACTAACGTAGATAAATCTTTGCTTTTTGTCATCACTCATCGTGATTAGTCGAAAGCTTATTTTGCAAAGACATGTCAACTTTCTCTTCATTAATAAATTACATTCAAGAGTCTTAAAAGTGATGAAGATCAAAGTAATTACCTAGATACTTGAATAAAAATATCTTGTGAGACTTAAAAAAAAAAACTACACAGATTGCAGGCTGCTTAGCTGATTTGGCCATTTTGTAAGCTTTTTCATTGATGTAATAAGACTGATTATTGTGATTTTTCATGTTTACTGTTGATTGTTTTATTGGTATATTTATCTTTTTCCAAAAATTGCCTGACTTTTGCTTAAATAATGTAACCCTACCCAAGGTTTATCATTCTGACTGTACAAAATTTGCTTTAAAAAAAGTATAGTCCGAAACACCACTCAAAATACTCATAGTGAAATTCCTGTTTCGACCGGATCGGTCAAAACTCAGCGGCCGTAACACCTACTAAGCCGCTGATTTGATTACCTTGCTTTGCCCATGCCTAACTTTTAAAATATTTATCTATATTCTTTTGACTGGCACAGATAGTTAGAATAAGTTTCTTGACTATATAAATTGTAACTAGCTTCTACCAGCGACTTCACCTGCATGTATGTCGAAAATTATCCCAAGGGAATTTTTCCCGGGATAAAAAGTATCCTATGTGCTATTCCACACTATAATCTATCTCTGTGCCAAAATTCATCCAGATCCCTGCAGCCGTTTGAGCGTGAAGAAGTAACAAACACACTATCACAAACATTTTCCTTTATAATATTAATGTGATCAGAAGCTATTTACTCAAGCACACTCAGCAATTAAGTTAAAACACGAATACTCAAAATATTACGCTTCAAAGCGAACTAGCGCAAATATAACGTAACGAAAACAAAGGAAAGCGTCACGAAGCAAGCTCCCAGAACGAAGCGAGGTGAAAGGTTCCCATGATTGTGTAGCAAGTAGCATGCATTATACTTCCAATCATTCGAGGGTTAGGAACCGTAATTATATACGCTGGTATGGCAAAGATATGTCTGTATCTCTATTTCCTTTAAGTTACGTAGGCTTGGAGAATTTTTCGTTTACCCACGTGTCTATAAGAAAATATAGGGAGGAGAATTTTTCATTAAACGGAAATTGGCCTGGCTGTTGACAGGATCTTCGATATACGTTTTGGGAAAATAAGCAAGCACTAAGGTAAATCTATTTCATCAAAACTGAAATAAAATCACAGTATCTACGGTTACCTAAATCTCTAAGAAGCAAAGTCATGTATGGGCAAGTAATGGAAAAACGTAAGGTAAAATTATAATGATATCCCTAGCAAATAAAGTTCGCGTCTAGACAAAAATAAACTGACATAAAAAATAGTAAACCATAAAAAAAATTACAAGCAGCTTCCCACCTCTATTTACATAAGACCAGACCAGACTTGGCAGCCCTAAGTCATGTCTCCATTGACGTGCGTCGATGCATCGCGTGGGTAACCATTACTCAACACGTTAAAAAACCGCATGAAAGCAACAGTGATGCATCGTAAATCGTTTGTATTGGACATAACGCGGAAGGATCATGGAACAACGACGATGCGGAACAAGCCGTCGAATAAATCGAATAAATTAATATTATGCTGAGTGTGAGAAGGCTGTGTATTGTGACCTTTGCTTATCGCATGTGAATTGTTTATGGTGGTTACTGGTAACCCTGGGAGGTCATCGGTCGTGAGAGTGATTGCAGTTGACAGTTCTTTTTCATTTAAAAATCGAAGCTTTTATTTTAGTTTTTAATTTTCCCAAGCCGATGCATCTCCGTAGCTTCAGTGTCAAGACTCAAGAGTAACAACGACTTCAAGTATTGTAAAAAAAATAACTCACGAACGCAACTGAGCATTTCTCTCTAAAACCATTTTATAATTTCCGAGAAAGCATGAAAATTCGCATTTCGCTTCCCATAAAACCAATTAAATAACACGTTAACACTCCTTTTAAAACTTAATTGTTGGCACTAACAAACACTTCAATAAATATTAACGATAAAACAACGCAAGGTATTAATTGGTATCAAAAATTAAACCGCACACAACCGATATAAAACACTGTTTGAAATTGACCGACACCGAAGAGTTCCAATCACTTTACTGGCCACAAAAAAATAATATTTTGAAAATAGAACTGACCGCAGGTTATAAATTCTAGCATGTCGCTCCATTGCAGTATCATAGTTGCAACTGAGATGGTCGCACGAATCTGAGTTTGGTCATTGTGCGGGCTATCTAGATCTTTTTAATTGGCGACATCATCATTCAAAACTGTGTCTACACACAGAGTCATAAAGTCGTAGATTAATTAGTTTTTATGTAAAAAATTATTCATTGAAATAGTACGCAAGTCTGTTGAAAAAGTTAAGTGCGAAATGCGTAATTAGATTTTACGTGGCCTTCAAAATTTAGTACCACACTTTTGAAATTGCAATTTCTCCTCAACTATAGAAGGCAGAATTTTGAAATAAAAAACTTTTTATAGATAATTTAACTAAGTTCCTTTTCAATTATAGTTTATTTTATATTTGTAACATTTTTAACTTAGTGTGGTACAAAGTTTAGAAGGCCAGTATAGTTCAATTTTTATTTGAGATAATTTGCGACAGTTATTAATTAAAGTGAAATTGTACGGTGTCACTATCGGTTAGCCTTTCATCGAAGCACTCTATTCCTAATTTATTGAAAGTGACAAACCAAGCTTGAACCGAAACCTTTACGGGAATAGTTTCGGAAAACGACCCAGAAATCGAATGAAATGGTTTTGTTTGTAACTGTAGCTGAGGGTCAACACTGCTATAAAAATAGGTTCAATAAACTGAGTTAGCAGCCTCTGACTGATAAAATGAAAAAGAAAATGGGAAAAAAAAGAAAACGAAGGTTGTCAATTATAAGGCTTGCACCGCAAAAATCGTAATCCACTATCACACAGATGGAAAATGCTTTTGCGTCTTCTACTTTTCGTTAAAACTCCAGTGTGTTCCCGGCTTTAAAGCCCTGTGTGAGTCGACACCCCACTAACTAGGTTGAGTAGAAGTTCAATTTAGTTCTCAAATTAGTTTAGCACTGATAGCAAATGCAAATGGACTCTTCTTAACTGAGAGGATTTTAATATTCTAGTACTGCAATGTACGCAGTACTATAATATTAAAACCCTCTCATGCTTTTTAGTTAAAAAAAATATCTTTGAATCCACCTGATATCCATATGCAATTTTTTTCAGTATCAGTTATTTTATTTGGATAAAAAACATACATCCGACTTTACAATAGAAAATAAATTACCTTAAAAAATTAAATGTAAGTAAAATAAGCATAAACAAACATGACTTCCGACCAAACAAACATAACCAACACACATTTTTTTCTAGAACATCGATTAATATTTATGTTTATCGAATAATAATTATGCGATTCTTGTAATATGACGGAAGTTCATCGAGCGACGCTGACGGCGAAGATGACAAAATATCTTAGAGAAAGTAATCAAATCAATGGCAGCGTGATTTGAATTGGAAATATACGGCATTAGTATTCCACTTTGTGATCTAGTTTAGAATGGCTTGATGATTTTTTATAGGAGTCTTTATAGGAGTAATTTGCCGAAGATTAATTTCCGTTATCACCGAATGCATACCTACCTACATTATTACTAATTGCTAGATTGACTAAATAAAAATAAATTCTCTAAATATTTACTTGGAAAGTTAAGGTTATAAACAAAAATGCGAATTTTCCCCCTGAACATGTAGAGCTTATTATTTTTCTCGTAATTCTACAGTAAACTAAACCTTGCATTTTTGAGTTACTTACTAAGTTTTTTATTTACTATCTTCAGGGATAGTAAAATCGATATCAAATATTTGCAAAAAAAGGGTTCTTGGGATGCACAAGTCTAAATGAATTTGTTCAATTATACATTCATGAAAATACATTTTATTTCTATAGAAATTTATGTCATCTTTTTTTTTGGTTGGGATATCTTCCAATAACTTCTCCCGCTCTGGGTGAAGCGGGAGGGCTTGTCAGACTTTTACTGACTAAAACCCATCCGTGTTCCTTCAGTTGCTTGTGCCAGGGCCGCGGTAACTCTCATTCAAATTTATCCGCGACCATCTACCGTTTCTGTAGGTAAAGCCTATAGAAAGAACCTTCCAAAGAGACGGCATGATGCAATTTGTCAGTCACTAAACGACTCAAAGAAAAGGTCAATGTCTGAGCTTTCCTCATTAAATTTCATAACTGTTGCTTAGTACGAAATTCTCACAAACCATTGTCAGTTCACTTATTATGTAAAGAGTTATTATGTTTCCAAATTACATCCAAGTATGCAATGAATTATAAGTATTTCGATCCTCTATTGTTTGAACCTCATTATTTTAATTTAAATATTTGTGCCAACTTTCCATTTTCAAATATTATTCGCTTTTGCAAATTTCATTCCTTATGTCATATGGCGTAATTTTTTGCAGTTTTCACGTATTTACGCAATAATTTTTTCAAGGGGTCGTTCAAAGTTTACTTACATTTTTTTTTAATAGACTTCTTTTATTCATGGGGCATAAACACAACTGGAGAAGTGTGGGTTTACCTACCTCAATATTTAGTGTAGACAGGCAGAATGTATTGTGTTCTAATAAAAAAATATTTTTTTAATGATGATTCTTGTTCCTACTATGAACTACTACCACCAGAAAATGTTAATAGGCGATAATAATAACGTGGAAAATCAAACATTTTCACCCGTATGGGAACAACGAAAACAATGGGTTCTTTGTTAGATTTATCAGCAATATATAAGAAAGATTAATTCGTAGTCGAATCAGGCCTACCATTTTGTACACTTATGCTTGTTTTAAATTATCTTCGTAGTTACTTTTAGTAAGCTTCTGGTATTATTTTGAAATAGGTAAAAGATTTATTTGTCTTTGTTCTCGCATTTTAATTTCCAAGAACGAAAACAACATTGAAATAAATTACCTAATTTATGGATTTTCGTTACAGTAGCAGATATCTTTTATCCGTGGAAAAAAAATAAGCGGTTTTTGAGAGAGGAAAAAAAAAAAATCTGCTCATGACACAATGGAGTGGAATGCTCTGCCCATGCCGGAGTCTGTGTTGCCTGATAACTGCAACCTGGGGGTATTTAAGTTAAGAGTGAAGGTTGCTTAAGCATGCTTCTCCCTCGACCATATTATCGGTAACCATCAAGTGAAATTGTGATCAAACGCGAGCCTATTAGGTACCACGAAAAAAACATGTGTATGTTTATGGCAACACAAAATCATTTAGTTTTTAGTCTATGTAAAACAATCTCTATGTTTCCTCTTCCGTCCGCCATCTAACGTGAGTGGTTGGTTTTTGTTTGTACGCTATCAGTGAGAAATAAAAGTGTTAAATTCAGCAAGTCGTTTAATTGGAATCAAGCTACTACAAATATACAGTCCACACGAATACACGAAGTTTACAGTGTATATTAATTTATTTCCATTATGGGAGCAAAGACTGATGACCTGGTTAAGGTTGCGGGATGGCGCTGGATGCGAGACGCACGGGACCGATCAGTGTGGCGGCGCTTGGGTGAGGCCTATGTCCAGCAGTGGACGTCTTCGGCTGAAATGATGATGATGGGAGCAAAATAATGCCCTATAAATCAAATAGTATATAGCATTTACAGTCTAGCCTGGATATCGGCAAGTCATATAAATAATAAATGTTATTCTAATGTCTTTTCCTTTGAAGCCTCGTAAAATATACATTTATGTCACAACATTAGGGTATGTTATTACCTAAATGAATTTTCTAAATAATTAATAAGGCACTGAACTAAAGCAAACTACCCAACCTCTTTGTGGCAATGTGATTAGTTATTTTTGAGGATATTGCCACATTGAGGAATTGATTGATAGCTCCAATAACGGGAAGGAAGCTGAATTAAGGCGCGTCCCCGAGCAAAACGCCGCGCTAGTCGAATTTTGTGCAGTTTTTAAGAGCTATCTACTCTTTATTTAAAAAGAAATATCAATTAGTAAAAATACACTAAATTTCTACATAATGTTGATTCTAAAATGGTAGTACACTTTTTTTTTAAAGAGGTATATGTGTCACTAATCTCCTTCCAACAAAACCATAAAAATGTGAAATAATTATTGATAGCATGCATCTCCTCGTAAAGTGTTCATTAATCATTTTTTATACTAACACTAATGGATAGAAAATTTGATAACGAACATTTTGTAAGTTTTATTTTTTTCAAAAGACCAATATTCGATTTTATAAAGATTTTATTCTAAAATATGGGCGTATTCACTATCGTAATTCATGCGCCACCAGTGCCGCTAGGCCAATAGGAATGCTCATATCTCATGCTGATTTTTTGGCCAGGGTACGGCCTTAATGATTTAAGTTTGTATTAATACTAAGTTCGCATCCGAAAAGGTGTTGGTAAAATTAAAATTCATTTAAAAAAAAAGTGTCATCCAGATAGCTTCGAAATTGCGTCACGTTATTGAATGTTTAAATGGGAAGTCTGTTAATTTGTTTTTAATACTGCCATTCTTTAGTATCTAGATATAATCTAATTATAAATATTGTAATTTCAATTTGCTTGCTGTTAATAAAATTCCATCTGATATAAAGCCAATAATAGCGTCTCATGTTATCTGTCTCCTATGATAGTATATTTGAGTGCTTCTCATAAAAAATGCTAGTAGCACCTAGCTTATTACTTTAAGGTTACACTAGTCGAAAATTCTTCCATACAAACGTAGTCTAAGGATTAGTCCACTGTTTGACGATGTACGTTCAAAATAAAAAGTGATATCAATTTGTCTCATCATTACGTAGCCCTGTATGGAAGCGAAAAAGTAAAAATAAAATATTTGAAAGTTATGAGCGTCGAAAGTTCCACATTTCGACACTAATTTTAACGCATTTTTGGGCGCAAATAAATACCATAAGAAGACGGAAAATTGCAAAACGACCTCCATACAGGGATAGATTAGTAGTTTAACAATGCAAAAAATTTTATTTTGTACAGATAGATTTAGTCGTTTTTTCATGATATCTAGACTGCAAAAGGTCTGTTTATAAAATTTCGCGCGCTCGGTTTCGTCCTAAATCATTATCCATATCGCTACAATTTTGCAAAAGTGGATATTCGTACGCGAACTAGCTTCCTACTGCTCATCACAGCATCTATCTCTTCCGCACGTGTTGTCGGTTGACATAAAATGCATTTTAACTCCGCGCACAAAATAGTTCGTGCCGTCGACTAGTGTACCCTTAATGATAGTGTCTCAAGTTATGTGCGTCTTACTTAGGTGCATAGGAGCTTATTTCTGAATTGAGAATTTGGTGCCAAATCCTATTTGAACGTTGAAGATTGGCAGATTTTCGTGCTAAATTAAGTTTTGATAATACTCGATTTCAAATTCTTAAATCAGAAATCGGGGTTAAGTATTTTAAGTGTATTTTTAAGAAAAGTTGGTAGAAATTGGTAAAGGAATTTATGTAAGTATGTATTGTTGGAAACACCAACTGCACATTTATAAAAGAAATTGCAACATACAGGGGAAAAAGATTTATTTACGTGTAACAGTAACGACATCGGTCACTGTCTTCTTTGATTGTCGTATCAGGACCAATGCTCTTATAACTCGAATATTGATAGCGAATTGCATTTTTGACAAGATTTCTTGGTTTTCAATCTTTGAAGTGTAGACTGTTGATAGCAACACAAAGTTTGTTAGTCTATGACTATATTTTCTCTCTCACAGAGAGGAGCCCTGTGTCTGTGTCAGCAGTGGGAACATTAATAGGCTGATGATGTGATGTGACTATATTTTATCTGCGTAAGCAACTGTCACCCCTCTCTTCTCTATAACCTGTGGTCGATGACTGACACTTTTCATGTGAGTTACAGTAAAATATTAATAAAACAAGCAAATTGTAAAATTTCCATCCTACATCAACTACAGTCCGCTAAAACTAAGAAAAATAATAAAAGGCATATTTTCTGAAAACTATTTCAGAACGGTGACAAATAGAGAGTATTTGCTTTGAAAATATTGTGCAAGTTATTTTTAGGTGCCTACCTATCAAGAAAGCCAAAGCTGGTCAAACCAAAACGTTTTCTAGTATAAATTTAGTCGGTAGGCAGTTTTATCGTAAACTTTTATGACGTATTCCACATTGGGCACCCGTTTTAACGGCACCTGAGTTAATGAGACCTAAGCCACATAAGGCACCTATGGGTATTTTTCGCAGGTGCCATTAGTGGAATAATTTATTATTTAAAATTTTATTCCACATTTGGCACCTACGGATCAGTAGGTATTTGTGTTAGGACGTTTACTTTTTTAGGATGACAAATAAAATAAAAACGATTAAAATCAGTAGTGTTACTCCGTTAGTCTCTACCGCTTATGATTCTAGGCCCGCAAATACTTCTTCATGATTCTGCTCTCCTGGTAGTTTTGGTATCAATGCTTGTAATGTTCAACATCTAACTAAAAAGCAAAAGAGTAAATTATATTTTTATCATGTTATTAAACTCTATTAATCGATTTTTTATTTTGTTGTCCTACTAAAATAAACATCCCAACACTAGTACCTACTGATACATAGGTGCCAAATGTGGAATACAATTTTAAATAATAAATTATTCCACTAATGGCACCTGCGAAAAATATTGATAGGTGCCGTTAAATCGGATGCCCAATGTGGAATACGTCTTTTTTTTATGTGTATTTTATTGTATTTTAGTAATAATTATTCTAGGTCTTGCAAGTAACTTGCTATGTAAAGTAAGGAAAATGTAGATAATAAGTTACGAAACAATAGTTAATGACTGCCTAGTTATGCGGGTATTAAGTAATAATGGTTTACTACCGAAACACACTTAATTTTAGCACTTACAACAAACCTAATGATCCGTTCACGGCGAACTGAGTTTTTTACTTAATAAGGTACAACGCACATGCACTACAGCGTTCCGTCATTCAACTAGAAGACTAGGGGCTGCTTATTGAATTGAGTTTTCGGGCATAAGAATGAGTCAAACCCTAATTTAATTCTAAAGTTTGACAGGTTTACAGGTGAAGTTGAGTTTGATGGATAATGACCTTCACATTCTTATTTCAGAAGTCGAGGATCAAGTCTAGTCATTAATTCATAAGATGATTAAATGCCCAACCCAAAAGATTTTGAAGACACGAATCATGCGAGCAAAATGTTCCTTTTTTAAATTGACCTGAATAAAGGGGTTGCCACGAATCGACTGTAGATTGCTTTTTTTCTCCATGTTATCCTCTATGGTGGCTGTTGATTAAGCAATCCACGAGAATAAAGAACGAGCGAGTTCCGTTCCGTGCTATAGAAAACTGTGCGATTTTTGTTACAGGCGTTTTTTTGTGCATCCATTGACCGTTGTTCTATTTTCAATAACCATTGCACAAACTTCTGCTTGGCTCTTTGAAAATGCGTTCCTATTTTAAACAAGTGGATGTTTTATTGACCTTATTATTGTTTGTTTTTTTTTTTGCGGGGATGCGCTGCTGATTTCATCGATTCGTTTTTGCGGTTATAATATTGATTTATGCGATGTGGATTTGGTAATTTTGAATCATAATTAGGAGTAGTTGAAGATCTAAATTAAAAGCTAGCGTTGGTTGATTACCAATAAGGTGCTATTTAGTGAAATACGAACGATACGAACGGTAGGCAATTTCACACACCACAAACATAACTAAATCGCGTAGAACCGTCTGTACTTACGTCCGTCGATTTTATTTACAACATCAAGTTGGTGGAATAGATCTACAACCTCTAACTTACTAATATCTCTTATTATATTTCACAAACTTTACTTAGAATCTGTCACAAAGTCACAAAACTATCAACATCCTTTTGTTTTTTTTTTTTTAATTTTAGGAAAACTGACGTTTAGTTACTCGGTATTTCATGACATCGTGTTATTACCCTATCCTAAAAATACTCCAAGCTGCTATGGGCTATTCACAAAGAACTTAAAATAATATTTAAATGGCAAACCATTTAAAAGTACTTAAAGTGATCTTAAGAGAAGCGCAAAGATCAAAGTTTATTGTGTAATTACTGTCGGATAACACCGGCTAACGAGACAGAGATTTGAACCATTATCCCACTAATCTCCGGTTTAATTTTAATTATAAAGCCAGATTAGTTATTTTTGCTCAGTTGTGGCTGTTAATCCTCAGTTAAGTAGTTCAGAGAAATGGTGTTCATTTCATTTTATTGTATTTATTATTGCCATTTAAAAATTGCCATTAAGCTTTATTTTGTTTTGAGTGTTGAATACTTTTTAAAGACACACCTTTTGAAATTATTTGTATTTTTTTCCGGTATTGACAGTGATAATAATCCGCCAGGTTTCCGACAGCTCTACCTGGATTTGAAAAAAGAACAACAAAAAATGGCTGCTCATCACATTTACGCGCGTTACATTATTAAACGAATTACCTGTTGTCGACTTGTCTCGGAACCTGTTACGATTTGATATTGATACACCTACTTGGTTTCTGACGTGCATTACTGTTTTTGCTTAGAGTCGAGTCCAACCCACATCGCCCGCGCCATAGGCCGGATAAGATAAGGCAACTGCAATTTGTACTGATTTACTTAAAACATTGCATTCGAGTTTCGATTCTAAGAATTAGAATAATAGTGTTGATAGCTTCGAATAATGCCCATTATAAACTTTCGTCTAAATCGATTTGAGTGTTGCGAAGTGATTTTGTAAAGAGCTTTTACGCACGTTTTTGCATAGATTTTTGGTGAATTTAATTACGAAAGCGCGGAAATGAATAATAAAACATAATTGGTATACCGTATAACTTGCGTAACGAAATGTCAACGGTACCATGGAATGTTTGTTAGGGTCAAGTTTGACGTCGTTCGACGTCAATGGCTCAGTTTGCAATTGCAACAGAAGAAGTTTATTTTTATTTGATTCATGAATATATTCAAATTAACTTGTGTAGGTACTAAGTGCGTAATATAAAACCTTGTTAGGCTATTTACTAGTTTATTTTTTTATAGCGCAAGTCTCTTTTCGCTCTGAGCTTAATTTTCCGTGGTAAAACCCACAGATATAAATCTTACTAGACGACGCGATTATTATATTTCGCGTGCCAAATAACGGAGTAAAGTTACGATCGATGATCGTAATCTGAGCTTTTCATTTAGCATTATCGGCACCGGAAATCCACCGAAATCTAGAGAAATGCCTTTTTATGCCATATTGAGTAAAGAATGTATAGAAAGAGTTGGCCGAGGCATTAATAATGTTTTCTTTTATTGGTGAGTAAATTGTTTGTGAAAAAGTGTCACGCTTGGTTTTGATACAGATGGAGGGACTTGCGTTATCTAGTTGGATTTATGTCTGTGCTAAAACCTTTTTTCCATTTTGGCTACCCAAAAAATCTACGGTACCTGAAATTTTTCATTAAATTCTGGCTTTGAGTACCTTTTTAACAGACTAGCAGTCAGCCGTGAAAATTTGGGTTTAATACAGAAAGATACTGTTGTAAAAGAAAATATTGAGATAATCAAAAGAACCTAATTCGTTAATAGCAAAATGGTTCAACTAATAGCTAAGTCTACTTCTTTCTCCAGGCTACTACCCAGTTTATTTAGGGTCAGATGCCTGAGGGAGGAGTATGTTCAGCACTGGCCGTCTTTTGACGCCTATTTCCTCTGTGTTGTGGGCTGTCTCTTCTATTTTGTTGCTCGCTATTATGTTTTTTTTTATTGGTTCTAATCTTACTTCACACTAATATTATAAAGGCGAAAGTTTGTGAGTGTGTGTGTGTGTTTATATGTTTGTTACTTCTTCACGCTCAAACAGCTGGACGGGTCTGGATGAAATTTGGCACGGAGATAGATTGTAGCCTGGAATAGCACATAGGATACTTTTTATCCCGGGAATATGTTCCCTTGGAATAATTTTCGACATTCACGCGGGCGAAGCCACTGGCAGAAGATAGTCTATTCTAATATTATAAAGAGGAAAGATTTTTTAGTTTGTTTGTTTGTACCGAATAGGCTCCGAAACTACAGGACCGATTTGAAAAATTCTTTCACCAATAGAAAGCTTCATTATTCCTGAGTAACCTAGGCTATTTTTTATCTCCAAAAAACGGGTCCACGGGAGCGAAGCCGCGGGCAACAGCTAGTATATTATAAATGCGTAAGATATTGGATGCATGTTTGTTACTCAATCACGCCAAAACGGCTGAACAGATCTGGATGAAATTTGGCACAGAGACAGATTATAATCTGGAATAGTACAAAGGCTACTTTTTATCCCGGTATAATGTTCCCTTGGGATGATAATACACTATTAAAGCGGGCGAAGCCGCTGGCAGAAGCTAGTTAGTAATTAAGTACGCCATTATTATGCAACAATGACGGAAAGTCTATAAACGTGATACTCATAAACTAGTTTGAGCATTGGGTACTCAAGAAGTATCTCCTAATCACAGTACAAGTGCACCGCACGTACTCAAGTGTATAATTAGTGACACTTCAGCTGATTACTTGAGGACTGTGACACACAATGAGTTTTCCAACAGCTTGAGCAAACAAGGGGAGGGGAGAGGACTGCAGACGAAAACTGACGAACTGTCATGATAGTTGTTAAACTTTTAGTCTCATTTTAGATTGCGCCGGCAACAGTCGATAAGACAATTAAGGAAAGTAAATATTAAAATACGTACTCAAGAAAGCGGTGGGTGACATCGGCATCTTCCTGTCCTTCGGCGGGGTGCTGTACACAAACGCAGGATTGACGCAGCCGCGCGACTGGTTCGGACACATGTCACTCTCCGAGCCCCTGCGCACGCGCTTGTGCGACATCAACTCTGACATCGACTTCGCCGACTCAGATTTTCCCATCACTTTTAACTTCTTCTTCACCTTATCATTCTCCGGTGAATGTATGTGTAGAATAGCCGCTGCTTTAGGTGGTATTTTCTCCGGCACTATTAGGTCCTTAGCAGAAACACTCTTTTGTTTCTTATTCGAAAACAAATCACTGAACTTCTTTTCCACTTTCTTTGGTCTCTGCGGCTTCAAACTCAAATCGATGTCTCCACTTTTCTTCCTCTGCTTGGGTGGCTCCGGCTTCCGCTTGGCCATGGCTGGTGTCTTTGGTTTGTACGTCCCTTCGATGCCCGTATACCCTACGTCGTAATCTTTCTCCGTCCAGATCTGCTTCGCGAAAATGATTCCGTTGCTCTTGATCTTGTCAATATCATCAGTTGTTTCCTCGTCCTTGGACCGCCAGCGGTTGCCGATCAGTCGTAGGGAAGCGCGGACGGATCTGGAGCGTCGTAGGCCACTTTGCTCCCTCTTGAACTTGTCGAGGAGGGTCTCCATAGCCCTGCGAGGGGTAGCGGGGCGCACTGGGCCCTGGGCATTGCACGTCACGATCGACTACGCGCACTCTATTCACTAACGATAGTTACGTGAGTCGCTTCCTTCCCGACGTTCACTCGGAGCGGCGTCGGCGTGTCGAGTGCGGCCTGCAACAATGTGGTAATGGTAGGGCTGCTCGGCTGCTCGCGGAGACCTCGCTACTGCTGCCCGGTCGGAGCGACGCGCTCGCCTGATAAACTGTTCTCATTTGCACAATCATTTGATTTGATAAGATATGATTGTTTGGCATACGCATTTCACGAGTCAGATTTGTTGTGACGTGAATTCTGAGATAAATCATAAGGACACAATGATAAGTTGATTTGAAATGCTGAGTATTAAAACGGTGCATTGTTTTTAAATTTGGTGGGTATTGATTATTTCGCAATGTTCGCGCCCAGGCTTGATTTACGGGCTACGGCGATGCAGAGCACGCGAGCGGCGTCGAGTGCCGACAACTGTGCCATGATCGATCATTCGTTTAATTTATTGGGCATTGCCAGTGAACGAGGTTAAACTATGTCTCATAACTCCACGAGTTCGAGATAATAATTAGAAGTTAGGTAACTTCTACTGTTATGCGCAAGTTACATGATTCTCTGCATTTCCGATTGAGGTTTTTGGAACATCACATTACATTAATGAAATGAAATTAAAGATAAGTTAAATTAGCCGGTATGGTTTGCTACTTGTGAAAGTATTATTTTGTAAGGATTATGCTAATTTGCTACACTGTAAAAGTTGCCTTAGCGGTAGGAGCTTACTGAAGTCAAAACGGTGCAATCAGGTATTTTCAATGCTTCAAAAAGCGAATCACTACGGTACTTTTGAAAACTATATTAATACTGATACTTGGAATGACTTTTATGATTGCCTCTTAACAACACAATATTGTTGAGCATTTCTGTGAACACTTATCTTCCAAATATTAATAAGATTTAGAATTTAGATATTGTCGCATATTGTTACTTCCTCAATATCTATATTATAAACTATGTGGTCTTAGCTAAAGTTCCGTTAAGTGCTTAATAAATCATAGTTTGAAACTAAATAATGAGACGAAAATTCTTTCAACTTAGTGAAAACAGTGTTACCAGAAATTACCTGAGACAAAGGTCTATCTCATATTAGTATTTATTAGGACGTAAAATTAGCAATAACATACATGAGTCACAACACAGACCTTGTGACCATTTTTGTAGCTTAGCAAAAATATGTAAACAGAAATAAAAATTAGGTAGGCTTATTTATTTTTTAGATAAAATCACTGCACACAAGAAAACAAGAATGTTCTATTTCTACAAACTAGTTTGACGGAAATAATTTAGTTTAAAAGAAATCGGAAACGTACGTGCAATTCAGAATAGTCGTAGTAGACTCTTTTTTGTCTATTGCAGCGGAACAGTCGAGCGAAGCCAGGCAACGGCACTATTCTGAATTCGAAATTGCGGGACCAAGCTTTGAATTTCAGCGGGAAAACAATCGAACGCGTTCTTGTTTTATTTTAGGAATTCCAGGCATTCGAGTTTTAATTGAACAGGGTTTCAAAATGTTACTTCTTTTGCTAGAATTTATTTTACGTGAAACCCTAGAATCCTAGATACTTATAGATAAAGAGTATTTTTCTTTACTTTGCTTATTTGGTAAACAAATAGTTAAATTCATAGAGATGTTATAAGTATTCAGTTTTCTGTCTTTTCATAGTTTATTGACAGTAGACACTTCTTCTGATAATAATATAGGTAATTAATATCGTTCTTGATATTTGTAGAAAGTGTAGTAAACACATACATACTTAGTACATAGTAACATACCTACAAAACTCGTGTGATTGATGCGATAACTCGTGATTTTCGTCCCGTGTTTGATATGCAAATAAATGTCTGGCAAAACACACTGTACCTATGTCTTTATGTGCTTACTTTAATTTCTAGTTCCAAGTAGGTACCACCTAGTACCTACCTCGTTGAAAAGAATTTGAAATTGTGAACTTATCCACTTTAATACTAAATACTCATGCTATAGTTTGACAAGTTCTTAGCTTCGAATGCTTAAGGCCGTACCCTGACCAAAAAATCAGCATGAGATATGAGCATTCCGATTGGCCTAGCGGCACTGGTGGTGCATGAATTACAGTAGTTAATACGCCCAGATTTTAGAATAATCCCGGAAATCGAATAATGGTCTTTTGAAAAAATAAAACATACAAACTGTTCGTTATCAAATTGTCTATCCATTAGTGTTAGTACAAAAAATAATTAATGAACACTTTACGAGGAGATGCATGCTATCAATAATTATTACTCATTTTTATGTTGTTGTTGGAAGGAGATTAGTGATACTTAAACCTCTTTAAAAAAAGTGTACTACCATTTTAGAATCAACATTATGTAGAAATTTAATGTATTTTTATTAATTGATATTTCTTTTTAAATAAAGAGTAGATAGCTCTTAAAAACTGCAAAAAAGCGACTAGCGCGGCGTTTTGCTCGGGGAGGCGCCTTAATCAAAAAAACTGGATGACTGTGTTAATCTTCACATTATGAATTTTCATCCCGTCGAAAAAGTTTCGAATAATGTCAGACCAAGAAGGTTAATTACCTTATTCAATTTTGTATGTAGTCAACCTTCTTCACCAACAGAGCCTCATTTGTTTTCGATAAGGCCAGTCGGATATACCTAAGATATAAAAAAAGGTAATCATTTAATTTAACGATCATCGCCATTATTATAATGGAGTGCTTACTTATGGAAGTAATATTGACAGTCAATTTGTCAGCATTGTATTTATAGAGACTTCATTGATTTAATTGATCACGAGGCCCTGTTTTAAAATAAGGAACAGGTTTAAAGGCGAGTATATAATTATCGGTTATTACTCGTTATTTTTTGCCCTAGCTGCTTGTCGACAGTTCCGCACCTATCATCGTACATAAATTAAACAATGAGTGTAGGTACCAGATACTGAAAATCTCCTACAAAACTCTTATGCATTCACTCTCTGAGAGACAACGCATTGCCTAAAGCGGGTTCCAGAACCACAAGAATTCTTTAGGTTAATTAAAAATTCTTCTTCATCCTCTAGAGTCTAGAGGTCTTATAAACTTATCACGTTACCGATCGTAATAATCTGTGCAAGTTAGCATCTTAATAATACCGGCCGGTTACATTTCTGCCGATATCAAAAAACGTTACACAAAAAAAAATGGACCAACCCGATAAAGCTTCCGTAGCTGACCCACATCGGTTTAAATTATTAACTTTTCTGTAAACAAGCTCACGTAACATAACGACCTCTTTATTGATCGCTAAACACATTTTTCAGTTAAATATTGAAACGGCATTTACAGTGGCAACAACAATCACTCAATTTGGAAATTTGTCAACGTCCATAGAATACAAAAGTTTTAATTGAAAATTCGAAATACAGTTATTAATTTACTTTAATAATATATTTAGAAGTTACTGCGTCATTTCTCCTCGTAAGCATTCGGTTTCTTGAAAAAGTAAAAAATCTAAGGATCATTTGCTTGATTCCAAAATCATAGACATCAACAAAATGCAGAAACAGGCGCAGGTAACAAAAGAAGCACCCTTATGTTATTCCAAATTCAAAGTTCCAAACACAGAAAAAAAAACATTCGTTTTTCAAATTTCGAACCAATGTGAAGCTAGTCATGTATCGATCAGGTAGCAGGTGCTTCGGCCCCTAATGTAAGTGCGTGTGCGACCCTTCTTTGTTATCTTTCAACATGTTTAGAGTTCCGTGTTTTTGTAACATTTCGTAACGTTTCGGCGTTTGCAAATAAAGGTCTTCGTTAATATTATAGCAGGTTTTTAAGATAACGAAGTATCAATGAGCCCACCTTTTTGGCAGATTCTGAGATAGTTTTTGCTGCAAAAGTTATTTAAAACTTAGAGAGGTACTTGGTAGGAACATTCTGGTAAAAAAAATATCGTTTAAGATTTCATTCACAAAACCTTTACTTATTTTTAATGGGCCGATACGAGGCCGGTCCAGAAATATGTGGCGAGATAATGTGGACGCGTACCACGAAAGGTGCTTTGAGATGGCGCGGGCGGAGAATAAGTGTATCTGGCAGGACTTGGAGAGGCCATTTCCCAGCTCTGAGATAATTAGATAACACAAGTTTACAAAGGTAAGATCTATTGTCAAGGTTTTTAACAACCAAAACCCAAGAACAAGCAAATTGAACACATAATAGCGCTATGTTCAGGCAGCCGTGAAAGCTAGCATGATAATTAAAAGCATATGTCTCTGAGATACGGTCACTTGGGACACGTACGTTATATAACAAGGGTCTTTATAATTAAGGGGGGGATCAAAGGACACTGGGAGCGTGAAATCAATTCTATGATTATTGAGGAGGAAATTTTGTGGTTTTAATAATGAAACTAAGAATTTATTTTGGAGTTTCAAACGTAGTCTTCAGTTCTGTTGTATGTTCTTTTTGAAAACTCTAAGCTATTGATATGTATGGTGCATGTTAAGAGGTTTTTTTTTCAGTTTATTAGCTCTAGACTAAGTAAGTGTCTTATATATCCAACGTCTTTAAAAAGCAGTGGCAGTGAGCAGTGGTGGCCCAGTGGTATCGGCCGCGACTTACAAGTTGTAGGTCGTGTGTTCGAGCCCAGGTAGGCGCTTTACTTTGTGTAAATTATTTCATCACCACTGCTCTCAAAACGGTGAAGGAAAACATCGTACATCAATCGTGAGGAAACCGGTATGTCCTAGAACCAAAATTCGAAGACATGTGACATCTACCAACCCGCACTGGGCCCGCGTGGTGGATTACGGCCCATTCCCTCTCACAGAGAGGAGGCCTGTGTCCCAGCAGTGGGAACATTAATAGGCAGATGATGTGATGTGATGTGTCTTTAAAAATGTGGCCTTTTATTTTGTCTATTTAGGAATTTAGAATTATTTAATAATGTGTGATAATTGATTGATAATCTATCTATATATAAAAGAGATAGTATGTATGTAGGATCCTTATAGACTCCGAAACGGCGGGACCGATTTTAATGAAATTTTCAGACAATCTTTAGATTGACCCAGCAGATAATCCTGTAAAGTTTTTTTTGAACTTTGAACGCGGGCGAAGCCGAGGGCAGAAGCTAGTTTATTATAATCAGCTTGTTTGAACCAAATTAATATTTGTACGCCGATGACGGCTAGACATAGCGTTCTTTAATAATTACAACATCTGTACCTAACATACCTAGATGTTATAAACATATATTTCTATAGTACCTAACCTATCTCATCATCATCATCAGCCTATTATTGTTCCCACTGCTGGGACACAGGCCTACTCTCTGTGAGAGGGAATGGGCCGTTATCCACCACGCGGGCCCAGTGCGGGTTGGTGGATGTCACATGTCTTCGAATTTTTGGTTCTAGGACATGCCGGTTTCCTCACGATGTTTTCCTTCACCGTTTTGAGAGCAGTGGTGATGAAATAATTTACACAAAGTAAAGCGCCTGCCTGGGCTCGAACCCACGATCTACAACTTGCGGCCGATACCACTGGGCCTCCACTGCTCTAACCTAACCTATCTATGTTCAACAAATAAAGATATTTGTATTTGTACATTTAAACCTTTCATCATGTAGATACTAGTCTATGATCGATGTGTGATGTCATCAGTATTGCAGTTGCTTCTATTCAATATGTTGTGTCAGCTCTTTCGCCGAAGTGTGCCAACCTAATCTTTTGATTATCACTTATAACACTCAACATCAAGTAATGAGTTATTGATTCTAGTAATTTCGAGTAATAATTGCTGTCATTGTATAAGTATAGAAATAGGCTATCAATTGAATATCAGTCGTTACTGGTAGTCAGAAACCAGAAAGTCTGACACAGTCTTGCTATGGAGTATTGTAGCTGGTAGCCTAGTTACTGGGTTGTGTAGGTCTTCCAACGCAACGTCATTCGGTTCGCGGTCGCCACTACAAAACTATCCTGCCTCATCGGCCATCCGTTCTGCGAGCAATGTGTCCTACCCACTGCCAATTAAGTTTGGCAATTCTTCGGGCTATGTCGATAACCTTGATTCTCTTGCGGATCTTAAATTTCTGATTCGATCACGCAAGGATACTCCGAGCATGGCCCTCTTCATTGCCCCTTGGGTGACTGTAAGCTTTCTGATGAGGCCCATTGTGAGCGACCACGTCTCAGAGCCATAGGTCATAACTGGCAACACATACTGGTCATAGACTTTCGTCTTGAGACACTTTGGTAAGTTGGACGAGAAGATACCGCGCAACTTCCCGAACGCTGCCCAGCCGAGTCGGATTCGACGGTTGTCCTCTTTCTCGAAGTTGGCCCTTCCCAATCTATCTATCTTCCTATGGTGGGTAATCATTCCATGTAAAATACGTACTGGTATCAGCTCCATCTGTTTAGACTGGCAGTGTAGACCCCAATATAGTTGGATAAAGTTTCGGCAGATTGATTTTGTCAAGGTATAGAAAATCATTTAAAATCTTCATTTTTTCCAGTTTATATTAGAATCGATAAACGTTCATCTCTAATCGATTCTAAAGCAAGTCATTTAGAATCGAAAAAACAGTCTATTTAAAGCGTATTATCCTCCTTCGCGTGAAATTAAGAATACAATAGCTGGCCAGTATTATGGGCTACCATTGTTACAGTAAAAAATAAACGGGTTATTTCAGAGATGTTTAATTTAGGTAAAAAAATAAACGCATTGAATGATGGCACGACTTATTCAGTCCATTTGGTAACAATTATAACCAAATAAGGATTGAGTTTTTTTTTAAATAAGCTTTTGTATTGAAAGATACTAAAGTAAATTTATCACTTCTCAATGCACACCCAATAAGCCAAAATACGATTCTTGTCTGGTTGAGGATTTGTCATGGCCATCATCGGGTCCATCATGAGACTAACTCCATAGTACCATGTTTTTTCAATGTTACGTATATAGTTACATAAGTAGGTCCGTCAAATTACAACTCTAACTAAAATGCAACCGATGGCAGCTATAATTTGAAGTCAATTAGTGTTTTCGTGACTATGTGAATACATATGGAGTACAAGGTAACATTCATTATCTTCATTAAGCAATTGTTCTATTTTAAGCAAAACATTGCAGTATGCTGCGGCAATAATTTAACAGTCTCATTTTAGATCTAAATCAGGGGGTACCAAACGTTTTTAGTCACGCTTCCCTACTGCCTAAAATGAAAATGCATGGCACCCTTTTGTATTTGTGTTTAGGTAACTAACATCCAGTTACAAAAATCTTAAGTTAAAGTAGTCAAATCTTAAGTCCCACCAGGTGGACCAATGGCCTGGTGAAGGTTGCGGGTATCCGCTGGATGCGAGACGCACGGGACCGATCAAAGTGGAGATGCTTGGGGGAGGCCTATGTCCAGCATTGGACGTCTTTCGGCTGATATGGTGATGAAAGAAGTCGGTGTCAAAAACAAAAACTGGAACACCGAATTCCGAAATTGAAGATATTTTTATTTGGCAGTTTTTAATTTCCAAAGCTTGCTCTTGCAGACATCGCGATGTGCGCGGGCGACGGAGTGCTATCCACTCGCCCCTCAGACCCACGCCCCCCCTTATGTTGTCGCGCCCCCAAAGTGAGGTGCGCCCCCCAGTTTGAAAATCACTGATCTAAATATAGGCAAGTAAGTTCGGAAGCGGAAGTTTATATTGTTTTCACATCTGTGTTGATGTCGGCTTCTAGTCTAATCGAATGCAGTGATATATGAAGCGATTGTTTATCTGACATTTGCAACCTAGTTGTTGGGTAACACGGTACCCTTTATCAATAATGGTTTACTGAATAAGAAAGAAAGATAGGAAAGAAAGAAACAACGTTTATTTGCACCAAGCACGACGCATACCATAAAAAAAAACAAAGGAAAGCTTAAATACAAATACAGAGTATGCGTCACAACCACGCAAAACGGTCATCGCTCAGCAAAATGCTGGGACTCGCGTGCAAGACAGAGCCACAGCGCTGGTTTTCAGCGACAGCCGGTGTCGACTGGGTGACGCCGTAACAAATAGAAATTAGGAGTTTTGAAGTAAGTGCTTAGAAGTAGAACCAATAATTAAGACTACTATTTACATTGAATTTACTGAGCCAAGTTGACAATCTACAATCGATAACGCTAATAGAAAACGAATCAATGTATGGGAATGACATATCTGACAAATAGAAGGCGTTAACGATTGTAGAAAGACATTCAATATGAAACGTTTGTAACTTGGCCAGGTTTAAAACAAAAGCGCAATGTTTACCAACAAGGAGTAATTGAACAGGTGTTGCGACAAAGCCACAGCGAAGAATTACAAATCAGTATTCCCACAATCTTACATAAAATGTAACCAACCGTGCCTAAGAAACCGAGAAAATTGATAAATAATTCAATTAACATTTCATAGCATTGCTGAGAGTTGCGTATTTATTGAGCAAAACCCCGAAAAGTTTGAATTGCTCCTAAATCAATTCTTCCCGAGTTCAGGAAATGACGAAACAGGATTAATAGAGAGGAAACAAGTCAATTCAGCCCCTTTATCGACGTCCCTGTGATGTTTATGTAAATTGTTGATTTTGTGCATGTTACGGAAGTCGAACTCCAAAGAATACCATTAAAATGGTAATTTCCGATGTCACTCGACGACGGCATTCCTTGAAACGAGAAATGACTCCTTTGAGTTTTATTTTACATTCCATCGAGCGTTCCCGTAGTTATTTGAATAAGGTTCGCCGGAGAGTTTGCAGTAACTGCGCAATGGAATAGGCTCAGATTAGAATGTTCTCTATCTATGTGAATTAATTAGGAAGCTCCGAAGAAGATCCGATTTTGAGGAGCGGAATTCGTATTTCAATGTCGTTAAAACCGAGTTGAAAAGTGCTTATTTGAACAGTTTGAGTCATTACTTTATCATCTAGATCGAGAACTCGAGAAGCTTGTTCTGTGTTTCCGTATCGGACGGCGATACTTGAAGATAGATTATACTTTCAGTTGAATGTTCTGTGCCTGTCTTTAGGTAATATTGAGACAATTTACAACTGAACTGTTTGCTTTCTGACGTTATAATATACAACTATTGTATAAAGTTGTGAAATTACCTGGTCTAACTACTTTGAAACTTCGCGAGACGTAGGTAAGTAATTCTGTGTCCTAAGGTAATATTACTGTTACTACTGTAGTTCAGCAGGCTCAGCTGGCTGCCAAAAAGTTGGGGATCGTTGCGAAGGTGAGAAGGTACTTCACGCCGGAACAGCTACTCAACTTGTATCAAGTGCAAATTCGATCGTGCATGGAGTACTGTTCTCATCTCTGGGACGGATCTGCCAAATACCAGCTTGTTGCACTAGAGTCGATCGAAAAGCGGGCCAAGAAACTCATCGGCAATGAGGCAATGGTCAAGTCAAAGCTCCAGAGCCTTGAACATCGTCGCCGAGTTGCCAGCTTGTCGGTTTTTATCGGTTACATTACGGGGAGTGTGCGATGGAATTGCATGATTTAATTCCGCCCAGCCCGTTCCATCATCGGACTACCAGACGTACGGCGATGCGTTATCGGTACATGTCGGACATCCCACCCATACGCACAAAACGTTTTGGGGACACTTTTATTATGCGTACAGCTAAGGAGTGGAATTCCCTGCCGGAGTCTGTGTTTCCCGATAGCTATAATCTAGGGGTCTTTAAGTCAAGAGTGAATGGGTTTTTTCTAGGCAAGCGTGCTTCACCGTCGACCACATCATCGCTTACCATCAGGTGAGATAGTGGTCAAGCTATCATTTAAATAATTATCAATAGGCTTGCTATTGAGAAAAAAAAAAAGGAAGCAGAGATATTTTAATTTGTTGGGAGAATTATTATTATTTCTTGTTATTCTCAGTATCTGCTTCTCTCAGAATAAGAACTAACTCTGATATTGTGTGAACTGTATTGTACACTTCTCAAGTATTCTTTGATACAACTAAAATAAATTCCAAACGAAAGCTACAATATCGCGAACAAATAGCAATAAGTTTCACAATTTCTTGCACTTTGAACCAACAAGAAGAGACAGAACTTCGACGTTTACACAAAGCGCCAAATGAATGGTGTTTACGCAACTTCAAGCGCTGCACAATGCATGATCAGTGCTGCAAACCGCTGCATGTGCTGCAACTAACTAACTGCCGGAAACTGATTCGATTGGACATGAAAGCTGACCTTATTTCTAGTTCGACGAATATAAGCGTTATTTGTGGGGGAAATGTGTTTGTTAAATTTGATTTGCGAAACTTGTGTGTAAAAAGACTGAAGTTAAAACTTGTAAGCGCAATGTTGGAAGGTCTCCCGCCAGGTGGACCGATGACCTGGTGCTGGTGGAGAAATACAAGACAGGTTGAAACTACAACGCTTGGGGGAGTCTTATATCCAGCAGTGAATGTCTTTCGACTGTTTCAATCATCATCATCAGCCTTTTTAATGTTCCCACTGCTGGGACACAGGCCTCCTCTCTGTTAGAGGGAATGGGCCGCATCTTATATCCACCACGCGGGCCCAGTGCGGGTTGGAGGATGTCACATGTCTTTCAATATCAGTTTTGAATTTGAAGAGCGGATCACATTAATTTGAATAGTTTTAAACCAGATAATCCAGTTTTGAATCATTGGTTTCACTCGCTCAGTTATACAATGAGCAAATTATTATCATGGCTAATGATGTGACATTTAGTCCATGCGTTACCAGTTCCCGACAGAACACCGATATATGCCACGCATGAGAGATACCTAGTTAATGGCTGAGTTCCCGTGTTTATGGTCAGTTGGCGCCAAAATAGACCAGTTGTTACACATCACGGCAAAATGTGGCTGTGTGAGTCTGACTGAAAATTATAATGTGATTACAAAATAGTACTGCCCGGCAAATTGGCTATTTGAACAGTCATTTGTTACATTAATTAATTTTAAAAGTAGGTTAGTTTGCCGATTGATATTTTCCTGTTTATTTAACTTTTCAAAAACATGTTTATCACAGGAAAACCTACAAGTTAATGGACATTTATGTTATTAGAATCATTTATCTATTATGTTGCGGCATTACGGGCTTAATATTTTGGAATATTGTTTTTACTTTTGGTATGTTTGTAGGTTTATCGTGGTAAGACGTAGACGTACCCATTAGCTGTGGGTTGTACATTTTGAATAGTTTATTTTTGTGGTTTTAAAACTAAATGCACATAAAATACCCTGTCCTTTTCAGGGTGTTTCGTGTATGGTTTTTTTTCCAAATGCTGAATTTACCTCGTCTATTGTGACTCGTACAACTTATTTTATTTTCGCCACATCCTTGCCTATTCACAAAAGTATACGCGTTTAATGTTTTCCCTTATATAGGTAAAATTGGAAACCCTAACATAAAATATGGTTCAGGTATATTGATGTTTAGACAAGAACTTGCGCAACTGATCTTAATAAGTATCCAGATGAACATTTTAAATGCCGTTTTGGATTAATGAATCTCAATGATAAAAGTTTCGATGAAAAAGAAGATATCATGGTTTTAAAATGTATAAAAAAAATTGTCCCCGTAAATTGCATAAAGAGGAAAAGATCAACTAAACAAATTACTTATTCCAAAAGACAGAGTGGTTTTTATATGAAACAGTAGTTCCCAAATAATTTGGAAGGCTCAGACTTTTTAGAAGCTTATAAAAGTAAGTTGAAAGTTTATTTCTTACGAAATGTAATACTTACGGGAAAACATTTTTGCGATGTCTGAATTTTGTATCTAGTAGGTACCTAATTGAAACTTATGATTTTTTCATCCTTAATAAGAAACAGTAGAAGGATCTTATGAGACTGTTTCCTGTAGCTATATGTAGCTTACCTGTCTTATTATCCTGTCACAAAAATACTAAATAAAAACAACATTATTAGAATTAATATTGATTAATATTGATTTTTATTGTGACCATGACCATGTCAGCTTGAAAACTTATACGACATTACTAATGTCATTAATATACCAGCGCTATTAAAAAAAAAACAATCACTGGTCTATTAATTATTGCTAGGCGTAGACAGGTATACTTTTTAATTAGTAGTAAACAAATAGTCCGAATACTTTTAATTGACTGCAAGATCCTATACTTACTGGTTCAGTTTTTGTGTTCTATTGTGTAAGTAATTATTATTAAGTACTATTACACATTTTGTATATAATTATTAGGTAACTCAATAATACTTGTATTAATGTCGCTTTTTGTTACCGCTGTTTATATTTATTTTATGTTTTTAATTAAGTTCATGTAGGTAATCCTGTTTTGTTAACACATCTACAACTTACTGCTACTACTTACTTACTTAATATTTCTTATCTAAAGTATATGCTTACCTAATAACTGGGAAGCTGCCGTTAAATTAAGATACGTATTTTAATTATCAACATATTTATTGCAGAGATCATGTAACTAAAGCACAGCAGTACTAAAAACTTAAGTTTTAAACAGGTTTACTCGTTTTGGACACCTTTACGATAGCAGATGGTTTCTCCGGAAACAGTTGTAAGCCAAGATAAATTATATTCAATGCACTGTAAGTTAATCGTGCCTTTTCGAGACAAAATTTATTCGAATCATTGCCATAATCGGTTGAAGGTCTAAGACCGGGCCAACGAGATCTCGCGAGGGTTCAACAAATCAACACGTCACGTCAAGTAACGATTAATCTGTCGATACAAGTCGTCACAAAAATAACACAACCAATAATTACCTAATTATTCATTTTTTTAGTACAAACACGCTACAAACAACCGATTTAATGAGTTCAACTGTCAACATAACCAAACTTTCACTAAAACTTTATTTATTAACACACACACTTATCACTTAACAACACTTTTGATCACAGAAAAATAACACAAAAACCGTTGTTCGATTGTCAAAGAAAATAAACAAGTTCGTTCCATTGATGAAAATTTAAAATTCGTTTATTTATTAAACCGTACGCCGATACACAAACAGTTCAAAACATAACTAACGTAACGTTCGTGTAAAACCGTTGTTACCTGAAGTTAGCTGTGGTCGCAAGGGGTACCAACATAAATCAAGATGGCGTCAATGCTGCCAATATGGCGGATCAATATGGCCGACCGGCGACTACGCCGCAGTCAACGGCCTTTGTAGTAATGAATGGGGAACGAATGAACTTTGACGAACCTGTTCGATCACTGCATTCTGCTCTTGCGCTGCGATGGTAGCTATTCGTATGATACAATTTATGTTTGACAGAGTAAGTTTTAAAAATCAGACAGGCGCATGTTATTTTATATAGCAGATGTAGTTAACAGACGATGATGTTGACACGAGATTTCAATAAAACTTCAAGCTAGATTACAACACAAATACTAGTAATAGACTTAAAAGTCAAGTAAAAGATTTGGGCTAACTATTTCTTATTGAGAGTAATAAAATAATTATGATTGGGGTTACCTTTTTCTAAGTTAAATTAAAATAATAAAGGCCAGGCGCTATATATTTTCAAAATCAGTCTCAACCTAGATTCAAACTCATTCAAATGTAGTAACTTGTTCTATTAGCCCAGTAGAGGTCCTTAATTAAACTGAAAGGAACGAAGTTGTTGAATAAATTAGTGTAACTCCTTGCAGTCAATTGAAACTGTACTGAACAAATACTGTCTTAGAACTTCATGAATTCATTTGATTGGGCTGATGTTTTAGAAAAGTACGATTTTATATGAAAGTAATATACTCAAAAACGAAAAAGAGTAATCTTTAGATGACGATTAAGACGTGATAGTTAACAAGTGAACCGGTTTAAAAGCAAAGTCTCCATCGAGACCAAAAGCAGACTATTATAAAAGGCAAGGTCATAATGTTCAAGAAAAGGAAAAGAATACTACAGATTTTCAGAAAAGAGACGAAACATGCAAGCAGAATGTGCGAAATAGCAGAAAATGTTCCTTGCTTTCATCCTAGACTTAAATCTTAAGAGATTTGGAGTCGTCTCGTGTTTCAAAAGATTTTTTCTAGTACGGAATTTAAACGCAAGTAAGTATTTACTCAAGCTTCATGGAGTGAAACCTTCATGAATACTAAAATTACAAGACATTTTTTACGTTACGCTTAAATTATTTGTTAGGAACTGACAAATTTCCGAAGTAAAAGATAAAATAAATAAATAAATATATAACAAATTTATTTTCTCATCTCAAATGTTGCAGGAAGGTACAGAAAATGCTCAAACTAAAACTAAAAAAAAAACATTTGTGAGAGACTGGTGCCCGAAGAAGGTATTGAATACCTGTGTTACGGGTCACCAGGCTCCCCAATTCTTACAGTTAGACTTTGTATGATAAAATGCTTATTGAATTAATTATGATGAAGATTAAAGATAGCTTTTGAGTAAAGGAAAGGATTAAAATTAATAAGTTCAGAAAAGGTGAAGAAAAGTAAAGCATAACTTGAGATCATGAATTAAATTTGAAACCTATTAAACTTACAATGTTAACTAAAGTTATAATCTAATCTGATATTAGTTAAAAAAATGTTTGCTTGTTCCTATGCTGTGAAACGTAATCTCTGGAAGAGCTAAACCGATTATCAATGTACACTGTAGCTGAGGCTAATTTTATTCCGGAGATACCGCATGGTAGGTATCTGTGGTGCCACTGAAAAAGCAAGTAATTATGGAAATATGCTAGACGAATAAGCAGTAAATTGGCACCCACTAGTTTTCCTACCGAATCGAGAAACTAAACTTTACGTATTATTGAAAACGAACCATTGAAAAAGTATCCGCAAACAAGCCCGCATCCCAACTCTACCTACAGTCGTTGACACACACGTGCTGATGCGCTAGAGTAACGCAGATAGTGAAAGTGAGGCGCTAACTGAGTATAATGGAACGTTATGCGATGCGGCTGATGCTCCCAGTTAAACGTTTAGGAAGTGATAGAGTAACTGGTTCCGAGGTAGTGTGGTTATTGGTGTTTATACAAGGCTTAAACATAGCATAAAACTAATATAAGCAATAAGGCGTAAGCACTCGTAGTTCTTTAAATAACATGAATATCGAGAGCAGTGTTGGACTAGCAGTACGTAAGTCGTGGGTCCGACTTTGATCAAATCCAGTATGACAGGCAGGAAAACATCGGGAGAAAACCGGGATACTCCTAGAAATAAACATATTATAACACTTATGATATCATTAGAATTAATATTTGTTTCGGGATATTTACCGTGTATATTTAGATTTTTGTTGAGAGCTCGATATTTCGGCATTGTTACAAGCGCCATGATCACGAGAACTAAAGATAATAAGACAATTCTAATGATTGTGACCATGCCAGCTTAAAAACTTATACTTATGATATCCAAAAATTAGCACTGAATCCGAGTTGCGATGTATAATGACCCTGTGTCGCAGCAGTTTTTTATATTAAATTAAAAAAAAAGATAGATAAGCATGCCATTAAGCACTATAATAATCACATTGCACTATTCTGCTCAATCTCATCACAACAACTCTACACCAATTACGCTAAAGGCTTCCAAAAATTCGCCACGGATATACCAGCCCGGCCCACACATTACCGCAAATACTGATACAAAAGCCCACTTTTACTCAATCGTTGGAACAATAGGGACACCCTAAAGTTACGTAACCGAACAGTTCTTTTGTTCCGTTCAATCTCATCCTACACAATTAGCTTTCCTTCTCTTATCTCGGTATGTTATTACGTGTTTTATGTAATTGTTTAAGACGTACTTTGGTACCAGATAAGTATCAGGTGGAGCTAAAGAAATTTGCTACCGATTGCTGGGAAAATACTCTCGGTTTTCTTGTGCGTTGGTGTGGTAACAAGACCTTCTAGACACAGTGGCATTATATTAGATAATAATTAACAAAAGTTCAACATATTTAAAAAAATTGCGTACATCGATCCTCGTCTATCGTCATCGCTGATCAATATATCGCACGCTTAATAATAAACCGGAATATGTCAAAAATTAAGGATTCCCACTTTTGTTAATAAAACGAACTAACTCCGATTGAAGAATATATAGGTACGATCCCGCTATTCGAAACAAACCAAAATGGCTGATTGTTAGTTCACCCTTCTCTTTTCTACAAAAGCGCGCGAAAATGCATTTCATGCAATAAAGTATTATTCAGTGATGCGGCGACCGTGATGTGAGATAGGTGTCGTTGTTTTGCGACTACGGTGGAGTAAGGTGAAATAATTCAGTTTATTTTCAAACGCAGGTGAGACTATTCTCTTATTTTTATTTTCTAAACAAGCATGTTTCGATTTACTTCATTTTAGTTGAAAACAGTGTTATAATACAGCATGTACTATTTAGACTTGTTACAGTTTATCATTAAATTATAATTGTATAGATGAGAAAAATTGCGTATTAGTGCGTTTTAGTATATTTTTTTTATTTTTTTTCGAGAAGCAATTCATTTTAAATCAGTTTATTACCAACACTATCGGTACATTTAAATAATACTTGTGTTTATTTCAGTTTACGTTTTAAATGATCCTAAAGTCTAAAATTGCTCTAGCAATTGCTGCAGTTTATTACAAAACGTCCTTTCAATTTATTTTAAATACTCATTAATAAAAAGTATTAAATTTCTAATGCCATAGTTTTAAACCTGCAGATGACGTCTGCAAATAGGAAGCAGCGGTGCCTTAAACTTCTTATGATGAGTAATAATGCTGGATGTACTGATACGGATAATTGTAAGCTAGTCGAAATAAAAGTAAGTAAAAAACGTCGTGTTTACGTAGTTACAAGTGCAGTAAGCCAACTGTAAATTTGCAAGTGAGTAAACGTAACTATAGCGTTTGCGTTAAGATTATTATTCTCATCCTTATATTCTTATCATTATGATATAACAGTCAAATTTTAACGCAAACGAAATAGTTACGTTTACTCTCTTCCAAACTTACACTTGGGGTACAGTATCTATAATACATTTTACGTAATATTCTCTGAATTAATTGAGGGCTTTACCTTTTTATTTAATGTTGTGTATTATTTATTTTATAGTTTGTTCAATGAAACAGACGATGAAGTCCAGCACAGCATACAGGAAGACAAGGTCCCCAGCTCACCATGCAGGAAATCAAGGTCACCACGTAATACATCGTTCAGAATGTCCAGGGGGATGAAAATCCTCATTCAGGTTTGAGAGAGATAGCCACCGAACTTTCTGTGTCTCACGAGTCGGTCCGTACCATTTTAAATAATCACTTGGCTGAACTCGATTCCGGCGAAAAATGTTTTGATGATTGGATTATTGATTGGCGTAAGTAAAATATGACCAACATCATGAGGAAAAGATACAGAGTACAGATGAAAAAAGCTAGAGTGAAAAAATATTACTGAAAATAACAAAATCGTAATTTAAAACTTGCAAGCTGTTTTACAATGTCCAAGTGGTTTTTTTTATACTCTTGCTCGCGCTTGGCCACTATCTCACCTGATGGTAAGCGATGATGCGGTCGACTGTAAATCACGCTTGCCTAGATAAAACCTATTCACTCTTGACTTAAATACCCCTAGATTGTAGCTGTTGGGAAACACAGAATCCGGCAGGGAATTCCACTCCTTAGCTGTACGCACAACTAAAGTATTCCCAAAACCTTTTGTGCATATGGGTGGAATGTCCACCATGTACCGATGGCGCATCGCCGTACGTCTGGTACTCCGATGATGAAACGGGCTAGGTGGAATTAGATCATGCAATTCCATCGCACACTCGCCGAAATGTAAACGATAAAAAACCGACAAGCTGGCAACTCGGCGACGATGTTCAAGGAGGAGCTTTATTGACCAGCGCTTCATCGCCGATTAGCATCTTAGCCCGCTTTTTGATCGGCTCTAGTGCATCAATCTGGTATTCGGCAGATTCGTCCCAGAGATGAGAACAATACTCCATGCATGATCGAACTTGCGCTTGATACAAGTTGAGCAGCTGTTCCGGCGTGAATTAATTTTTTTGCAAGGATCCCCAACTTTTTGGCAGCCAGCAGAGCCTTTGCCTCAATGTATGGCCCAAAATTGAGAGTCGATGTCAAAGTTCCGCCAAACGGCTCAAGATGGTCCGTTATTGGCACGGTCACATCTCGGAAAGTTAGAGCCGGGTGAAAATGCCTCTCGATAGCCTCACTCCTTAATGTGAATGGCATACGCTAGAAGATCCCCAGTAGACAGATTTTGGCCGCAACCGTTTTGACGGTCACTAAGGATATCGTTAGTTTCTAGGTATGCCAGGAGCTTTGTATAAGTACACGCTCCATACTCTTACGGAGTATGTACGTTACTGAAATGGGTCTGTAGTTGGCCGGGTTAGCTCGACTACCCTTCTTGGGCCCGGGCTGTGCGTTAGCTTGATTCCAAGCATTCGGCACTTTTCAAGTCTCATACGAAAGGTAGAATAGGCGTGTCAAGATCGGAGACAGTTCAGGCGCACAGGTTCTAAGAACTATTGCTGGTATTCCGTCAGGCCCGCTAGCCTTGTTTACGTCGAGGTAGCGCAGCACCTTATGGAGGTATTTTTGATGGATGCGAATATCCGACAATCTCTTCTCGCATCCATCAAGTGAAGGAGGGGGCCGCGTGTCACCAGGATTCATACGTGAAGATTTCGTAAAAAGAGAGGCAAATAAATTTGCCTTCCCCTCAGCGGAGTGGGCCAGCGACTCGTCGGGTTTCAGCAGTGGTGGTAGTGAGGGATGGCAGAAGTTCGACTCAACCGACTTAGCCAGGGACCAAACGATTTACTATCTGCTGGGTAAGAGCAAGTTTGTTCCCTATTCAGCCAATGTGGTCGAAACGAACCCTTCGCAAAACCATCTTGCAGGACTTGGCAGCCCTGTTGAAGTCCTTCTTCTTCTAATCCACGTCACTCGCTTTGCGCGATCGATCGTCGGCCCATGCCAGGTACGCCTCATGCTGAAGCGCATTGGCACGATGACATTCGGCGCTAAACCATGGCTGGTCAACGCTGGACAGTTTTTATTCTTTTGTATTACAATGTTTAATGTTCTTTAGCATAATTACGTAAAGCTAGATCTCTTAAGCATTTTGTAATGACTAACTTTAATTACCACTGTTGTTATTAGGGTAATAAAGTAGTTACGATAGAACTTAAAATATAAACTGTTATTTTACATTAACAAATATAAAGGTTTTTTGCGAAACATTTCAGTATTTTATTTCCTTTTTACTTTTAAAGTGTAATAAGTATTATATATTTAAATATATTATATTATTTATTAATACTAAACTGAATGATTAAATATTAGTTTGTATAAATTTAGAAAATGGATCATAAATTTTTATACTAAACTGACCTAAGTCAAAACTTTAGAAAATAAACTTCATTTATTCATTTGATATAAATAATATAATTAAACTATTATGCCAGCTATATTCGTTATACATCTCTCTACAATTTAAGACCAAGAAAATAAAAATAACACCATAAACACGTGAAGACCATCAAAATGTTTTCAACAAGTTAGAGACTCAAAACTTTGACCGCGATTTCCCAAAAAAGTTAAGTTTTGTCTTATTCCAGTTTATTATTAAGCGTGCGATATGTATCTTTGCATTAGATAGGTTTTAGAAAAATTGCCATGGATTTGACGAGTGCTATAAATAGTGTAGTTTTTTTTTTCTGTCTCTGTCACCTATGACCTAGACTAGAGTCAAGAGCAAACCCATTACAAATAAAAAAAATCCCTTATAATTTGAATTTTCGAGAAAAGCTATCGCCGATAAAATATTTATTCGTCAAGGCCCTCAGGTCGTCTACTTTCATCATTTCTTTTTTAACTACATCACATCACATCATCAGCCTATTAATGTTCCCACTGCTGGGACACAGGCCTCCTCTCTGTGAGAGAGAATGGGCCGATATCCACCACGCGGGCCCAGTGCGGGTTGGTGAATGTCACATGTCTTCGAATTTTTGGTTCTAGGACATACCGGTTTCCTCACGAAGTTTTCCTTCACCGCTTTGAGAGCAGTGGTGACGAAATAATTTACACAAACTAAAGCGCCTGCTTGGGCTCGAACCAACGACCTACAACTTGTAAGTCGCGGCCGATACCAATGGGCCACCGCTGCTCTCAACACTTTTTAACCGTATTTTCAAAAAGGATGCGGTTCTATAATCGACTTAATTCATTGTTTGGAGTTTAGTCAATGTAGACAAAATGGCAAACGCCACACATTTGATTTACCATAAATTAATTTTGCTGAAAACGTAGGTAGTGTCTAGTGTCGGGGTTGACAAAGCTGTCGTCGACATCAATGTCACCGTACCTAGTTGAGCTTGACAGATTTATCAGTGTAAATGAGCTCTCTTTAAACTTAGCGTTGATGATTCCATAAAGTGACGATGATCATCTATCTGTATCTGGTGACTGCTGAGATATTTACTGGCTTTTAATGAGACTGAAGAAATATGTAGAACTGTTCTTCCTGCTTCCTTTTAACAAATGGAAATAGTAGTGGGACCTGTTGTAGGACTCCCTATTCCGCACTTAGAGTCTCATTTGGTCCGTTGTGCGAGTAGTTGAAATTCCAATCTATCATTCTTGAGCAAAAGATTTAAAGTAAATATTCTTTACTCGTACAACAGTGTTATCGACTGTTTAAACAATTGATGTTTTAATAACTCTTCTAAATTAATCAGTTCTGAGTGGAGCGACAGACATTTATGTTCGTTTATCACGATAAAAACGATCTAGTAATTATTATTGAGTAATTACTACAGCAATTAGCAAAATGGCGTGAATAGTACTCGTCAATTACTTACTGCGAGTTATTGCTGGTTTGTGAGTTTAACCTCTTTGAATGCAAATTGATTTATGCTTAATAGATTTAGTATTCAAATAAATAGCAAATTTGTTACTCTAGAAGGCTTACGAAATTGTAGCTTTGAATAATATCTAAGACATAATACTATGAAGACATAAATTGTTTGTCTATACTTTATCTATACTAATATTATAAAGAGGTAAAATTTGTAAGTTTGTATGTTTGTAAGTTTGTATGTAGGGGGTAATCTCTGGAACTAATGATCCAATTCTAAAATTTTTTTCACTGGTAGAAAGCTACATTATTCCTGAGTGCTATAGGCTATATAACATCACGCTACGACCAATAGGAGCGGAGCATAAATGAAAAATGTTGCAAAAACGGGAAAGAATAATACTTTTTGAGGGCTTCCGTTGCGTGCGCTTCGTAAACGGTTTCAGTTATGCAATCATCTAAGCTATAATATTATAAAGAGGTAAAATTTGTAAGTTTGTATGTTTGTAAGTTTGTATGTAGGGGGTAATCTCTGGAACTAATGATCCAATTCTAAAAATTTTTTCACTGGTAGAAAGCTACATTATTCCTGAGTGCTATGTATACTATACTATAATATATAATTATATATATAATATATAATATATAATAATATTATAAAGAGGTAAAATTTGTAAGTTTGTATGTTTGTAAGTTTGTATGTAGGGGGTAATCTCTGGAACTAATGATCCAATTCTAAAAAATTTTTCACTGGTAGAAAGCTACATTATTCCTGAGTGCTATAGGCTATATAACATCACGCTACGACCAATAGGAGCGGAGCATAAATGAAAAATGTTGCAAAAACGGGAAAGAATAATACTTTTTGAGGGCTTCCGTTGCGTGCGCTTCGTAAACGGTTTCAGTTATGCAATCATCTAAGCTATAATATTATAAAGAGGTAAAATTTGTAAGTTTGTATGTTTGTAAGTTTGTATGTAGGGGGTAATCTCTGGAACTAATGATCCAATTCTAAAAAATTTTTCACTGGTAGAAAGCTACATTATTCCTGAGTGCTATAGGCTATATAACATCACGCTACGACCAATAGGAGCGGCGCATAAATGAAAAATGTTGCAAAAACGGGAAAGAATAATACTTTTTGAGGGCTTCCGTTGCGTGCGCTTCGTAAACGGTTTCAGTTATGCAATCATCTATACTAATATTATAAAGAGGTAAAATTTGTAAGTTTGTATGTTTGTAAGTTTGTATGTAGGGGGTAATCTCTGGAACTAATGATCCAATTCTAAAAATTTTTTCACTGGTAGAAAGCTACATTATTCCTGAGTGCTATGTATACTATACTATAATAATATTATAAAGAGGTAAAATTTGTAAGTTTGTATGTTTGTAAGTTTGTATGTAGGGGGTAATCTCTGGAACTAATGATCCAATTCTAAAAAAATTTTCACTGGTAGAAAGCTACATTATTCCTGAGTGCTATAGGCTATATAACATCACGCTACGACCAATGGGAGCGGAGCATAAATGAAAAATGTTGCAAAAACGGGCAAGAATAATACTTTTTGAGGGCTTCCGTTGCGTGCGCTTCGTAAACGGTTTCAGTTATGCAATCATCTATACTAATATTATAAAGAGGTAAAATTTGTAAGTTTGTATGTTTGTAAGTTTGTATGTAGGGGGTAATCTCTGGAACTAATGATCCAATTCTAAAATTTTTTTCACTGGTAGAAAGCTACATTATTCCTGAGTGCTATAGGCTATATAACATCACGCTACGACCAATAGGAGCGGAGCATAAATGAAAAATGTTGCAAAAACGGGAAAGAATAATACTTTTTGAGGGCTTCCGTTGCGTGCGCTTCGTAAACGGTTTCAGTTATGCAATCATGTATGTAGGGTAGGTGTAGGGTAGGTGTAGCGTTGGTGTAGGGTAGGTGCCGGGTAGGGTAGGTGTAGGGTGGGTGTAGGGTAGCTGTAGGGTAGGTATAGGGTAGGGGTACGGTAGGTGTAGGGTAGGGTAGGTAGAATAGGGTAGGTACGTAGCCAGTTGACGGGAGCGAAGCCGCGTGGGACAGCTAGTAATATTATAAAGAGGAAAGATTTTTTTGTTTGTTTGTTTGTACCGAATAGGCTCTGAAACTACTGGACCGATTTGAAAAATTCTTTCACCAATAGAAAGCTACATTATTCCTGAGTGACATAGGCTATTTTTTTATTCCGAAAATTGGTCCTGTGGGGTGGTCCACGGGAGCGAAGCCACGAGCAACAGCTAGTTTATAATAAGTTCATGAAAGGTAAAGGTATCTTTAAGAGCATCAATTTAATTTAAAAATTGTATCACATAGTAGCAATCGCTGTCATAGCCTTTTTAATCGCGAATTTGGACGATTTCTGTAGAATAGGTCACGGGGACGAATCTGCATCGAAAATCTTTAGATTTTCTTTTTTTTTATAGTATGCATCCATACCTGGCGCGAATAAAATACTTTCCAATTTTTCTTTCTTTTGTTATTCAAATAATATTTATCATCAATGTAATATCATAATAATAACGTTTTATTGAATGCATGTGAAGGTATTTATACGGTATTAATAAGAATAACAAATATGGTTTCATTTTTATTTTTGTCTGTCAGTTTGTTCCGGGTAATCTCTGAAATGGCGGGACCGATGTTGACAGGACTTTCACTGGTATATAGCAGATGTTCTAAGGATTAACATTTAATGAGGATTCAAAAAAGGAGGACCTTTAATTTTTGGAAAAATAATTAGGAATCCGAGAAAAAAAAATACGGGTTTGTCTCGGACGAAGTCGCAGGCAACAGCTAGTATTCAAATATATGGGTCATTTATGAGTAAAGAAGGGTTAAGAAACGGTAGCTTTGAATAATTTATGATCTAAGATAGAAGCCTTGAAGCAGTGTTATATTATCTCCATTAATTAGAAGCAAAGAGGAAATGAAGCCGATTGGACCAGCTCCAAGATAATAAAAACAAAATATGACTGACTTATTCGCCACGCATATTAATTTCTCTCTTAATTCTACCGAAGACTTCATTTGCATAGAAAAACGCTTTGAAACAAAAAAGGAGCGGGAGTAGCATGAAAAAGCCGACTGTGGTGAAATATTTGGGGAAAACTCGATGAATTTGAACTTACAAAGAGAACTTGATTTTATCATAATTTGGGTGAATATCTATTTGTTTGATTTTTGTGATGATCTATACACATTTGTGGATACGAGAGGAAGAATTATGCACGATGAACAAATTATTACTGAATATATCCATAATTATTTTTCAATACGACACAGTTGGCGCAGTGGTAGAGTAATCGGCTGCTCCGCTGCGTGTCGCAGATTCGTTTCCCGCATGGTACAAATATTTCTATATCTGGGTATATATATATATACACACTATGTGTGTATAACTAAGAATTTTTGTTTTCACGATTTTCGTTTTTGGAAGGTTTTTTATGATCGATAGGCTCGCGCTTGACCACTATCTCACCAGCCAGGCAAGTTACAAAAGTTTCGTATCGAATGTCTTTCTACAATCGTTAACGCCTTCTATTTGTATGGTCTGACCACGTGACTTAACGTTCAGAAGTGTCATTCCCATACATTGATTCGTTTTCTAGAAAGCGTTATCGATTGTAGATTGTCAACTTGGCCACAGATAATATAATACTAGCATACAGATGCCTCATCCCATACAAAGAAACTGTGCCGACGTAACTAGCGTTTTTCGTCTGATTAAACTGATATTTTTTCTAAGAATATTAATCGCGTTCGGTTCCATTCCACGGATATAGATGGTGATAGCAGCGACTTGTATTCACGAACCTAGTAAAAGGGTTTACTAGATTCGTGAATACTTTTTTTAAATAGAGTGCCGATTTGTTTTATAGTATTTTTATATATACAGTTACATTGTACCAAAATGTGTTACGAAACAAATAAAAGAAGAACCTCAGAAATTTAAAACCGCGCCATCTATTGGAAACAATTTTAAATTATCCGTACTAATAATCATTGAAATGTGAATTAAGAGCCCAATATGCCTTAATTTTGTGCTTAGGAGAGTAAATTAAACAAGAACATACATTTTTTATGATCATCTCTAGAAAATCTTAATATTTCACACAACTAAATAATCGAATCGAAGCTTATCCCGCCATCTAGTGCAATTTATTTGAACCAAATTTTCTTTCTTCGCGTTGGGTGCCCGTGACTTGGCTACAGGTGCTGATGGTAAGCGATGATTTGGTCGACGGTGAAGCACGCTTGCCTAGAAGTAACCTATTCACTCTTGACTTAAATACCCGTTGGCTATCGGGGAACACAGACTCCGGCAAGGAATTCCAATCCTTAGCTGTACGCACAATAAAAGTATTCCCAAACCGTTTAGGATGAGGACGTCTAGAACATTTAAAATAGTCACAGATACACTTATTGTGCAGCACTTCCAAAAAAGACTCACAAAAACTGAAAAGATCTCAAAGAGACATTTCTTAGCTTCAGGCTAAGAGAATATTTCGGACCTCAAAATTGCTTAGAGACTAAAATAGCTCATCTCTTGCGGTCATTTCTTTCAGTCTTTAAAGAAAGATAAACACCTAGCAAATTTAGTGTTTTCCTTTATAGCTGAGATGAGAAACTTCAGAAGCGAAGTTCCAAGAGATAAAATGGCAACTTTTAAAATATTCAGCAGTTTTCTGAAGAAGTTGCTAGTTTCAATTAGTCAACTAAGAATAGTAAAGACTTAAATGGTATTTTTAAGGTATGCAGTGCAAATTGAAGATACTAAAATTTAAAGATTTTATGTGGTTTTCAGTGTAGTATCCTATTTTTACCTGATAACAGGGGTTTACGAATTTGACAGTAGGTATATGAGTGTATGGATATTCACCTGTTCCATTGCAGCGCCGAAACTGCGTATCAGATTTTGGACAACTGGGGCATATGAGTTTACCACGTAAGGTAGTATGACGTCTCATGAAATCTAAAATGCCGCTTAGAAACACAAAATACCCAACGTAAGAAAAGATAAATATTTATAAATATATTGTAAAAAAGGGGTTTAAATACGCACATTTCAAAAATATAAACACTACACACTAAAAAGTTGCTTCATTATTACTAAGAATACCCTGTTGTCACCACTATATATCTCAAAAAAGTGCTTCACCATAATTAATTAATTAACTTATCATTCTTATTCTTACAATATACTCTGTACGAAAATATTCAAAACTGTATCCAATTTTCATAAGTCCCATTTTCAGTCAAGCAAGCATTTGTATTTAAAGAATCAATATTGGGATGAAAGAAAAGTGAAGTTCGCACAAAGACGAGAAATATCATCTGCAAGTGGAATCGAGAAGCTTCAATAATGAGATGGGGCACTAACAAGCTATGCTTTGTTGCTTTGATACCCACGACTGTCCAGAGGTCAGAAAAAATTGACTGACGTGTACAATACAGCCAAGTATATGTAGGTATGTGCATACATATGCAGTATCAGCTTAGATAACCTGGAAGATAGGCTATGTGCTTTATTTTGTTTCATAAAGAGTCTATTGTTTGTAATCTTTTGTCTTTAATCATCTAGAATTTAAGCGTTAAAGTCTGGCAAAACTTCTGAAAATTACTTACGTTAAAAATAATTATTTTACCGACCATTGTGGCAGCTTGCAGTTATAATGGTTTGCTAAAAGTGAATCTAAGGTTACACTAGTCGAATTTTTTTCCATACAAACGTAGTCTAGGGATTATTCCACTGTTTGAACGTTCAAAATAAAAAGTGATATCAATTTGCCTCATCATTATCTAGCCCTGTATGGAAGCGAAAAAGTAATAAAAGAAAATATTTGAAAGTTATGAGCGTCGAAAGTTCCACATTTCGACACAAATTTTAACGCATTTTTGGGAGCAAATAAATACCATAAGAAGACGGAAAATTGCTAAATGGCCTCCATACAGGGATAGATTAGTAGTTCAACAATGCATATAATTTTGTTTTGAACAGATAGATTTAGTAGTTTTTTCATGAAATCTAGACTGCCAAAGGTCTGTTTATAAAATTTCGCGCGCTTGGTTTCGTCCCAAATCATTATCCATTTCGCTACAAATTTGCAAAAGTGTGTATTCGTACGCGAACTAGCTTCCGACTGCTCATCACAGCATCTATCTCTTCCGCACGTGTTGTCGGTTGATATAAAATTCATTTTAACCCCGCGCACATAGTTCGTGCCGTAAACTAGTGTACCCTTAACTAAAATTACCAATTTTATAACAAGACCCGCTTCATTCAGCACAGCATTTGTATTCAGAATCAATATTGAACTGAAAGAAAAGTCAAGTCTGCAAAAAAACGAGCATCAAAGTAGAAATATCACTCCGCAAGTGGAATCTAGGAGTTTCAATAATGAGAGGGAAGCACTAACGAGTCTGTGGTTCTCCGCTGACGTTTGTCGTCGGCCATGATTGTGTGACGATCTGCCGGTTAATTTTTATGAGCCTGTGTTTTGTAAGGCTGCTATTGCGAATATTTCTTAATCCACGAATGACGAACTATCCCATATTTTTGCTGTGATCAACTATAGCGGTAATAGGTGGCACAGACTGTTTGCCGTACCTGCAAGTCGAACTGTCGCTCTAGCCATTTCTCCTATCCCTCATACACTCACCGCGCTTAACGCTTTCTTGGATGCTAAACCTGATCCAAAGAAAAATGAGGTCTTTCCTTAAGTTTGCCGTATGATACTACTTCCTAGAATTTTATTCTTATTAGTTAACACTACCAGATGGTGTGTCTTTTTTTCAATTTTCAAAATCAACGGTTGCGATTCCTGGCTAGGAATATTAATTTTTAAACATCCAATGTTGCAGTTTTAGTTTTTGTACAAAATCGGCCCCGTGACTCCTTTGAGTGCTTTTTGCTTTTCCTCATAGTTTCTGATTTGACCATACACGCCTCCTTGGAAAACTCACTCTGTATAATGATTTTAATTCTTCCTTTCTAAAAGTGAATATTGCTTATATCGACATTTTTACAACAATCTACAAGAACTTGTATTCAGAATTAATAAAGAAATGAAAGAAAACTCAAGTTTGCAGAAAGACTGAAAAAAAAAATGAATTGAGATGGAAGCGCTAACGAGTCTGTGGATCTCCGCTGACGTTTGGCGACCGCCATGATTGTGACGATTTGCCGCTTAGTTTTAATGAGCCTGTGTCCTGTAATGATGACGAGTACGTTTGAAGGATGCGGTAGGTTTCCGTTGGCTTCTAGTTTCTGAATTGCGGTTTCTTTTATAGGAGGATATTAATATAACATCAGATGTATTATATCATCATTAGGCGATAGAATTGATGAAGATTTTGAAGGGGATCAGGTTAGTTTTTAGGTATGCCAAAGAATCAAGAAAAAAGTATACAGAGTTTAATTTTTGCTCTTTTCTTGTAGATAACTAGCGGACACCTCGCGGTTTTACACGATTAGTTCCCGTGCCCGTGGGAATACAGGGATAAAAAGTAGCCCTTGTCACCCGGGGATAGTGTAGCTTCCCACCGGTGAAAGAATGATTGAAATCGGTCCAGTAGTTTTTAAGTTTAGTCGTTACATACAAAAATACAAATCTTTCCTCTTTATAATATTAGTATAGATTAAACACATTTTGGGTTGTTTTTATTTAATGGGGCTCTAAAACTCAGTTTTGCAAAAAAATATGTTGGAAAAATCTTACAATTCTATTCGATTAGCATAGAGCTTTAAAACAATCATTGACTACACCATTAAACTTCAAAAAGACCAACGGTTTATGACCCTGCTCTACTGTCATAAACCTGAGTCCAAAATCCCATATCTGTACTTTTTCAGTCCGATCCATAAGTCCCAGCTGGCCACAGACTGCTGTGCAATATAATTGGTGCTCCAAATGAGCCACAACCGAACGCTGCAATTAGTATTTCAGTGAAGGAATGACGCATTGTCAATATTTATATAGAACTGTTGGTTACCCTTGAGGAGACAACGAGGGGTTTTGGAGAATCGACAGGTTGCTAATAGAGATCTTGAATTGGGAGGACTTTCTACAGTCCAGTCACACAGTCCACGTAATACATTATGGTACTGTGTCGACGGTTTATCAACTTATATGTTTTGGGACTAATTGGGTGATCACGTTTATTGCAGCGCTGGAAAAATGTAATGTTTCAGTCTTATAGCACGTTCTGAAGCTATTTCTAGAGATAGCTTCCTGCATTTAATCCATCCTGAACAAATCATAAAATACGCTTAGCTAAAATTATTTAGGTTGACAATCAGTGATCTTAATGAAATATAAGAGAAATACTTACTAAAAATAAACAGTCACCTCATTATAACAAATTTTGTGAAGATAAAATTTTATTGGCTATAAATAAACACAATCAATCAATATCATTCAATCAAAATAATCAGCAAACCCTTGATCCCTCCAATATTTGAGGACACGGCCCTCTTTAATGAATCCCAAGTGAAAAGCTCATCCGGAAATTTCCCTAAATATTTATTTAAAATCTTTTGGAATCCTTTTGTGACACCTACAATGAATCTTTGCTCGAAAATGTTGCTTACAGCGAATTAGGTAAATAAGGAGGGTTATTTACCTAATTCGCTGTAAGCAACATTTTTAGGGTTCCGTACCCAAAAGGTAAAAACGGAACCCTATTACTAAGACTCCGCGATCCGTCTGTCTGTCTGTCTGTCCGTCTGTCACCAGGCTGTATGTCATGAACCGTGATAGCTAGGCAGTTGAAATTTTCACAGATGATGTATTTCTGTTGCCGCTATAACAATAAATACTAAAAACAGAATAAAATAAATATTTAATTGGGGCTCCCATACAACAATCGTGATTTTTTGCCGTTTTTTGCGATGATGGTACGGAACCCTTCGTGCGCGAGTCCGACTCGCACTTGGCCGGTTTTTTATCATAAGTTTTCGATCGTTCTGGGACTGGCAGAAACTGACATACATAATAATTAATGTCTTGTGACATTGAATCGACACAACACAGGGGTTTTTTTTTTTTTTTTTTTTATTATCTATAGGCTTGCGCTTGACCACTATCTCACCTGATGGTAAGCGATGATGTAGTCGACGATAGAGCACGCTTGCCTAGAAGAAACCTATTCACTCTTGACTTAAAGACCCCTAGATTGTAGCTATCGGGAAACACAGAATTCGGCAGGGAATTCCACTCTTTAGCTGTACGCATAATAAAAGTGTCCCCAAAACGTTTTGTGCGTATGGGTGGGATGTCCACCATGTACCGATGACGCATCGCCGTACGTCTGGTAGTCCGATGATGGAACGGGCTGGGCGGAATTAAATCATGTAATTCCATCGCACAGTCCCCGAAATGTAACCGATAAAATACCGACAAACTGGCAACTCGGCGACGATGTTCAAGGCTCTGGAGCTTTGACTTGACCAGTGCCTCATTACCGATGAGTTTCTTGGCCCGCTTTTCGATCGACTCTAGTGCATCAAGCTGGTATTTGGCAGATCCATCCCAGAGATGAGAACAGTACTCCATGCACGATCGAACTTGCGCTTGATACAAGTTGAGCAGCTGTTCCGGCGTGAAGTACCTTCTCACCTTCGCAAGGATCCCCAACTTTTTGGCAGCCAGCTGAGCCTTTGCCTCAATGTATGGCCCAAAATTGAGAGTCGATGTCAACGTAACGCCAAAAAGCTCAAGATGGTCCGTTATTGGCACGGTTACATCACGGAAAGTAGGAGCCGGGTGGAATTGCCTCCTTTTAGCGGAAAAAAGACACGCCTGGGTTTTAGCAGCATTAAACCTGATCAGATTGGCATCGCCCCATTCGGAAACTGCCTGCAAGGACAAGTTCAAGCGCTCCACCATGGCCTCCCGGAGAGACCGGACCTGAGGCCCGGTAGCACGCGCGTTGGACAAGTATCTCTCAGCAACAGTGCTGTCGTCTGCATACCCAAAGGTGCCGGGCTTCAGCAGATCGTTAATGTGCAACAAGAACAATGTTGCTGAGAGTACGGACCCCTGAGGGACCCCGGCATTAATATCCAATTGGTCCGACCTTTTCCGATTCCGGTTCCGATCTTTTTATTGATTCTAGAAAAATATATTACTAGCTGTTGCCAGCGACTTCGTCTGCGTAGCATTAGTACTTTCAATAGCCTATTTTTTAAATCGCTCAATAATATTATAGGTGTGTGGTACTTAAGAAATTATTAGCTTACCATACAAATTGCCACCCCCCTTTCCACCTCTTTAAGGATGGTTTTCGGGATAGAAACTCAAACTATCTCCGTACCGAATTTCATCTAAATCAGTTCAGCGGTTTAAGGTTACGCTAGTCGACGGCACGAACTATTTTATGCGCGGGGTTAAAATGCCTACTACGAGTATCTCATCCGACAACTCGTGAAAAAGAGATAGATAGATTAGAGATGATTCGCGTACGAATTAGCACTTTTGCAAGTTTGTATCGAAATGGATGATGATTTAGGACCAAAACGAGCGCGAAATTTTATAAACAGACCTTTGGGAGTCTAGATATCATGAAAAACGACTAAATGTATATTTTCAAAATAAAATTATTTGCATTGTTGAACTTCTGATCCCTGTATGGTGGCCGTTTTGCAATTTTCCTTCTTCTTATGGTATTTATTGCCGCCCAAAGATGCGTTAAAATTTGTGTTGAAAATGGAACTTTCGACGCTCATAACTTTCAAATATTTTCTTTTTCTTTTTGTTTCCATACAGGGCTAGATAATGATGAGAAAAATTGCTATTAATTTTTATTTTGAACGTATACCTACATCGTCAAACAGTGGAGTAATCCTCAGACTACGTTTGTATGGAAGAATTATCGACTAGTGTAACCTTAAGCGTTATTTTCGCATTTACAATATTATTGTATGGATAGTATGGATTGACTGTTGTCAATCTCAAACATTGTGGATAGGTATTTTGATAAATCTTAGCCGGTATTAACCTGTCACTTTATCTAAAGTCAAAGTCTCAGTCACAACAACGACAAAAAAAATGTTATTAAAAGTTATATAATAGTTAAAAAAGTATATTACCTAGGCAGTAATATTCAGCACACGATAACACCTCGATCATCGCACTCAAACGTAGAATAAGCTTTATTTTGTGGAAAATGGTAGGTATATATTTCATTCGGCAATTGAGCTTAATAGCGAACTAGCAAGTTTACTTATCGAAACATTAAAAAGCTTTAGCCTCTATCTACCTGATAAAAAAAAACAATGTCAATAAGATTATTTATAAGCTGAATCAGGCCTTAAACATGATAATAATACTGTCATAACATTGGAACAAATGGTTGCATAAACAAGTGCCCGTAGTTAAAATATTTAAGTAAATACTATTTAAATTGTTTCCTTTATTTATTATTTTTACCCGACTACCGAAGGAGGGTATCTTGTTTATCAGACTATGTACGTATGTGTGTTCCTATGTAGCGTTCTAGAGACCAAAAGCGTTGGCCGATTTTGATGATTCTTACGTCAATCGATTCATCTTAACCTTGCGACTGTCACTGTGCAGTCGGAGGATACATCTGGTTTTGGTCAGCCAGCTCGTGAATTATCCTCCGACTGCACAGCATGATTTTATTCTTGTTTACATCCTTTTAGTTCGTACTCTGTATTTTTGAATTAACTTTTTTGTAATGATCTTTTTTCCTCCTGGTAGAAATTTGTGCCTGTGTTTGCGATTGAACGAGCGTGCCCAGCACCCTTATAATGTAAGTTTAAAGAGTAGCGCACGGCATGATTCTTGCATTCATATGTATGATTTGGATAAAATTTTGCACAGAGATAGATTGGGGTCTGGCATAGCACAAAGGCTACTTTTAATCCCGGTAGTATGTTCCCGTGCGATTATTTCCGACTATCACGCGGGCGAAGCAGCTGGCAGAAGCTAGTCAACTATAAATCATATGCGAGAGTTGTTGGTGTCAAAAACAGTAATTATAGAGATCTTTTGAATATGCGCATTGTTAGTTTAAAATTTAAATAAGTGACTGAATCTTATCTAAAATAGGTTTGAAAACAGCAATTTGGGGAGTTTGTGGAATCTATTGATACTCAAAAAATGCTGTTTAGCAAGATATATTTTTTTAGTAGTAGTAGTGACTGAAATTGGCCAATTTTCAGATAGCGGCACTCTGGCTATAGGACGGCAAAGCTACTTGCTCTGTAATATTTACGAGGAGTTCCAGCCCAAGTAGGGCAACTTGCAGGGCTGGCTTTTTGGCACTTCATTGCAGAGAAGCACAGTTGAAAATGATGTAAAGTGCCTTTGTTGAGTTTTGGCTTGTTTGGTAGGTAAAGTTTTAGCTTTGTCTGAGTGAAGAGGTTTTGATGAAATATAAGCTATTAGCTGTTCCCCGCGGCTTCTCTTCTATGGACCACCCCCATATGACCCGTTTTCGTAGTAGTTAGTATGTCCGAGGATAGTGTAGCTTCCCAACGGTGAAAGAATGTTTTGAAATCGGTCCAGCCGTTTCGGAGTCTATAAGGAACATACATACATACTTTCTCTTTTATATATTCAGTTATGTAGCAAAAGTAGAAGGTATTTTCATGTGCCTGGTTGATAGCTCGCCCCATACTTATAGGGGAATCCGATCAATGCGATCGATCGACGTTGATCGAAGTTGATCCATTGGTGTGGTAGCTTTGATTGATCGACGGATACCGTTGTATAAAACGTCGACTAACCAATCGATCGATCGACGTTAATCGATTAACCACATCCACACAACCATTCTACCATCGATCGTCGATCGATCGATCGGAGTGGTACAAACTTTGGATCGACGTCGACTAATCCATTCTACCATCGATCGACGATCGATCGATTGGTCGGGTAACACCCTAACCCTTCCGGTAATAAAGGCGTGACGATATTGATATAAGTTAACTAGTTATCGCAGTATTTAATTTTGTAGAGAAAAATGTGATGAACTGATCATAAAAGGCGCAATGTGTGGTATCTCTTGTTTCATAATGGGTACCGATTTTGATTTTTTTGTTTTGGTGAAAATTAGAAGATAGGTACCTAAATATGGGAAGGTCTTTGCCCAGTAGAGGATCAAAAATTATTTGGCAAATAGACATCACGTTTGTATTGTAAAGGGTCAAAAAATCCTATGGCAAGCAATCACGGTTGCATAAGAACTATAATTAGCTTCTGCAATCGGCTTCAACCGCGTGAAAGTTTTAACTATCCCGAGGGAACAAATTCCCGGGATAATAAGTACCATATGTGCTATTCCTGACTATAATCTACCTCTGTGCCAAATTTCATCCAGATCCGTCCAGCCGTTTGAGCGTGAAGAAGTAACAAACATACATACACACTCGCAAACTTTCGCCTTTATAATATAAGTGTGAAGTGCGATTTGATGGTGAAGGAAAACATCGTCAGGATACCTGGACTCTATATAGTTAATAAGTCTGAAATTGCCAAGACAGAGGCCTGTAGGATTCCTAGAGGCGGCTAAATTAACTCTGACAGCAGAGGTGGCCTCACACGAAAAGAAGAAGAGGGAGTTTTTGGCGGGATTTTTTCGAGTGAAGTTCAGTGGCTGTCAATATTATTTGCAAATTGATTTCTAGTGGATATTGTGATCCTGTCTGGGTCGCGGTTAAATTTGAAACAGAGTTACCGCGGCCCTGGCACAAGCAACTGAAGGAACACGGGTGGGTTTTAGTCAGAAAAAGTCTGACACGCCCTTCCGCTTCACCCAGAGCGGGAGAATGCCCACTCAAAGAAAAAAAGTGGATATTGTGATATAGAATTGGTGTAGTTTTGTGTCTTAACTGTCTACGCAACTGGACAATATGTGAAATCATTGACAGAAGCGATCTCGGGATAGTGGAGCGGAGAATTTTATTGTAGTATTCATTACCTCCGCAAAGCTTACTGAGAAGGCTGACTCGGTACAATTTGGTGTCAAATACTCCAAAAAACATTAGAATCTGTTACATCCGCATTCTAATGCGTAACATATACTGTTAAAACCATTTAAGTATCCGACTGAAAGGCTTGTATCTATGGCCATGAAAGAAAAAAAAAATGTGGCAGGCCATGTACAATCAAAGCAGTAGAATAAGAGTAAAATCAATCCCTATTTCATTAGTATTTCTAATCACGAGCAGCAGTCACGACTGCGCATAAGTGGCTACATGTTACGAGTGCGGCGTGTGCCACACTCCACAGGAATCAATTTCTCTTGTTTGAATAATCGCAGGAAGCTTCCGTCATATTGTCAGGCATTAGCTTTATACATTTTTGCTACCTACTTATGAAAAAACCGGCCAAGTGCGAGTCGGACTCGCGCACGAAGGGTTCCGTATTTGGTAAATTGCGGTTTACGATTTATGACGTATTAAAAAAAACTACTTACTAGATCTCGTTCAAACCAATTTTCGGTAGCAGTTTACATGGTAATGTACATCATATATTTTTTTTAGTTTTATCATTCTCTTATTTTAGAAGATACAGGGGGTTTTCCCCCTGTATCTCACACATTTTACCACTTTGGAAGTGTCTCTCGCGCAAACTATTCAGTTTAGATAAAAAATCTATTAGAAACCTCAATATCATTTTTTAAGACCTATCGTTTCCTAACCCCACACGTATGGGTTAGAGGAAAAAATAATTTTGAGTTTCAGTTCTAAATATGGGGGACCACCAAAATGTATTGTTATTTTTATATTTTTATGTGAAAATCTTAATGCGGTTCACAGAATACATCTACTTGCCAAGTTTTAACGGCATAGTTCAAGGTCAAGATTCTTATAGTTCGCCATTTTGTAGTTTAGTTTGTTACTAGTTTTTGATTGAAGTGCATATGTATTTAGTTATTTAATTAAGTGTTTTATACTCTGTGACCTGTGTCGATTTTTATCCGTTTAAATTAATTTGCTCAGAGGTTTCAGAAAGTGTACCTAATGTTGTTTCTCCGTTTTTAGGGTTCCGTACCCAAAGGGTAAAAACGGGACCTTATTAGTAAGACTCCGCGGTCCGTCTGTTTGTCTGTCCGGCGGTCTGTTTGTCCGTGATAGCTAGCCAGTTGAAATTTTCGCAGATGATGCATTTCTGTTGCCGCTAACACAACAAATGCTAAAAACAGAATAACAAATATTTAAGTGGGTCCATCCCATACAATAAGCGTGATTTTTTTGGTCGTTTTTTGCGATAATGGAACGGAACTCGCATTTGGCCGGTTTTCACTGAATTTCTGAAGACCCGGTTTTTAGTCCACAATGTCAAAGCTGATATTCATAAGAACATACTAGTTTTGTTGTAAAATAATTATCATTTGGTAACAGGATGATGCCGTGGATTTCAGATATATTTTTAACTCTTCCTTAATCCTGTGAAGACATCATTATGTTTCGTGTAATTTTACTACTCATACAAGCTGAAAAATATGATTATATTATGAACGTTTTCATGATTCGTGATGAAAATTACGTCAAATCGTAGGCCTACCCAATACACAATGCAGTCAGACAATAAGAGAATAAGACGCTATCCTCTGACTCACCAAATCCCAAGTCTATATTCCTTAGTCCATAATCGTGTTCTTATGACTCAATCAATGCGTTAAATAGCTGGTAAGGACTTACAGCGTCATAATAGGGGAGGACCCGTGCCATGAAACCTTTGCTATGAATGAGACTTGATTGAAGTGATGTCATTGATTGTAAAGGAAGTTAGTAAGTAACAATAGTGTGGGTACTTTATAGATGTAATTTCACAGCTATTATAATGGACGTATACGCCTATGGATGGACTAGCCAAGGATTTACAGCGTTTTAATAGGGGAAGGCCCGTGCCAAGAAACCTTTGCCGTGAATTAGACTTGATTAAAGTGATGTCATTTATTGTAAAGGAAGTTAGTAAGTAACAACAGTGTGGGTACTTTATAGATGTCATTTCATAGCTATTATAATGGACGTATACGCCTTTAGATGGACCAGTAAAGGACTTACAGCGTCATAATAGGGGAGGGCCCGTGCCAAGAAACCTTTGCCGTGAATGAGACTTGATTGAAGTGATGTCATTTATTGTAAAGGAAGTTAGTAACAATAGTGTGGTTATTTTATAGATGTAATTTCATAGCTATTATATTGGACGTATACGCCTATGGATGGACCAGCCAAGGACAGGGCACTCTGTTAGTGAAGTTTCGTTGATAAACTCTCAATTGAAGCACTGGAAGTTGAGAGATAAATTTACAGAGGATGATGAACCGATCACAATGGTTACGACGATAAAGGCCTTTGTACTTCCAGTTGGGTTCGACTTCCAGTCTAATCGGATGCAGCTGGACTACCAGTATGTCACCCTATCTGACCTCCAAGACCCAGTACCTGGGTAACACAACACCCTTAAGAGGAAATGCGGTCGCAGACATCTGACTGAATTTCCTAAGTAAAAAGTCATAATTCGATGTTGCTCTCTCCTCCAATATTGGACCTATTTAAAAGATATTCCACAAACTATAAATATATATACTGTGTCCCTATGATTTCATTTTTGATGATGTATTATATTTATAAGCACTAGAACAGACAAACCTCGAATTGTGACTTTTTACTTAGGAAATTCTGTCGGCTTTAGACTTACCCATAACGATTGCAAATGCCAGCCGGGACCAACCCAACGGCATGTCGTGCCTTTCAAGGCAAGGAGTAGTCTGAATGAGCAACATTTCAAGAGTAGGCAAATCCCCAATACTACAAAAGATAACACTACAATGAAATAACATTGGTGGACATTTTTACAAGTCAATGTTTTAATTCACAGAACACCTACAATTTCCAATGAAAAACGATAGCAGCAGGCAACTGTCAATTTTGCACACACCAGAAATTCGTAACAAGCACGGATGCCGTCCATTCGAAATTCCTGTTAAAATTCAACAAAGAAATATGGTGCCATTTTTAAACTGTGTTTTTAGCACCAAAAATTGGGCTGAAAAATGTTAACAAGAGGGAAATTTCTCTGAAATCTTGCTGTTCTGTGTGACTACTATTAACCTGTTTCCGAACGCATACAACCCGAATCTCTTCAAAGTTAGAATGAACAGGCTTCTTCTGGGTAAGCTCACTCCATCGTCGACTTTGTCTCTGTCACCTCTGACCTAGACTAGAGTCAAGAGCAAACCCATCACAAATAAAATAAATAAAAAAACCTTTTTTATGAAGCTTAGTAAGTAGCTGTAGTTATGTATGTCAAGGTATCATAAATGAATTCTTTTGCCAATTTGTTTGTGAATATAGTGTCTTATATAATTTGTCTTGTTTTTCCAAACTACTCTAACATTCACCCTATTTCTAGTTAGGTATATCATCTATCACACAGTCCATCGTATCTTTGGCGTTCCTCTCGTATCCACCGAAAAAGCCATCCGCAAACAGACTCATAATTTCTTCATTCCTCCTCATCACATGTTCAGCCGTGGACAGATAGCTGGTGTTGATTGAAGCGGCGAATATCGCGTCAGACTGCAAATGTACGAAATAACCCCACCCCAGCCTCTACAGTTGTGGGTTTAATCGGATAATTGCTAGTCGAAAATTCTTCCATACAAACGTAATCTAGGGATTATTCCACTGTTGAACGTATTCAAAATAAAAAGTGATATCAATTTGTCTCATCATTATCTAAACTCCATTTGCTATAACATTAGACATCTAAATTAGCCCATTTTACAGCCCGTTCAACCGATTTTGAATTCTATTGCGTTGGTGATACGACAAATAGTAGCTGTAGTAAACAGTTGGTTTTGGTAACAGGTTTATGCTTTTTATGTCATCCTTATGTTAACGGAATAGAACTCAAAATCGGTTGAACGGACTGTAAAAAGATTTGGAAACGTTTCTAATGTTATTTCAAATGGAGTATAGCCCTGTATTGAAGCAAAAAAGTTAAAAAAGAAAATATTTGAAAATTATGAGCGTTGAAAGTTCCACATTTTGACACTAAATTTAACGCATTTTTGGGCGCAAATAAATACCATAAGAAGACGGAAAATTGCAAAACGGCCTCCATACAGGGATAGATATATAGTAGTTCAAAAATGCTAATAATTTTATTTTGTACAGATAGACTTAGTCGTTTTTTTTATGTCTAGACTGCCAAAGGTCTGTTTATAAAATTTCGCGCGCTCGGTTTCGTCCTAAATCATTATCCATTTCGCTACAAATTTGCAAAAGTGTGTATTCGTAAGCGAACTAGCTTCCTACTGCTCATCAAAGCATCTATCTCTTCCGCACGTGTTGTCGGTTGATATAAAATGCATTTTAATCCCGCGCACAAAATAGTTTGTGCCGTCGACTAGTGTACCCTTAACTCGAGATCTGAGGTCTTGTGTTCTTGCGGGCACCAATGTAACTAGAATTGGGAAGTTATGACTTTGACCTAATGCTTTTGTCCTCGTGGTCAAGAACACTCTCGAATAAAAAATCATATGGGTAAGGTACCATATAATTTTTTATGACAGTAAAATTATCAACTACTAAACTACATTTGAAATAACATTAGACGTGTTTCCAAATCTTTTTACAGTCCGTTCAACTGATTTTGAGTTCTATCCCGTAAACATAAGGATGACATAAAAAGCATGAACCTGTTACCAAAACCAACTGTTTACTACAGCTACAATTTGTCGTATCACCGACGCAATAGAAGTCAAAATCGGTTGAACGGGCTGTAAAATGGGCTAATTTAAACGTCTAATGTTATCGCAAATGGAGTATAGCTGTCCCTCGCGGCTTCGCTCCTATCAGATCCCTAGTAGGATTCCTACCTACCTACCTACCCGCCTACCCTACCTATCAACCTAGGTAGGGTAGGTACTCTACCCCATATATCTACTTTCCCTACCCTACCTACCTATGTACCCACCTATACTACATAACAACCTACCCCCCAACCTACCCTACCTACCTACCAATTTGTTAAACTATTTATGTATTTGAATAAGAATTAAAATAGATACTACGATACGAATGTAACCAACTTTTGTTTCTACCAGCGATCTAATTAAGTTTTAGAACACTAAAGCTGCTATTGTGACTTAACTGACTCTATGATAGTTAAATATATTCCCTCGCGGATTTTTTTGTTGGAAATAATAACTACTTTTTTAACACACTTGCTCATAAAGTGGCTCTAATTTCACCGCAATTAGGCACATAATGATACCTGTTATCAAACTGTGACTTATTCATTGCACAAGTGAGTTATAGAGTTTTTTATTTTAATTTATTGGTTGAATTGCTTTGTTCTTAAAAAAGTTTCGATACAAAAAAGATCGTGCTCAATAGTACAAATAAATTAATGCTTGCTCATTTCATGCAACTTCGTATTTAAAGAGATAATTTCAACTTGTACGTGCTTAATAAATAAAACTTTCACTCAAATATAAATTTTATTTGTAAGAAAAATAAAACAAACATTTAAATTCCCTATTTTGTACGTGGCTAAAACACTATCCACGAAAAGCCAAAAAAAAAAGAAACCTCATTATTTTAGTCTATGGCCGATCGCCATTGTTAAATGCGCGCGCATAGGAAAACTGATTAATTTTGCCCGCCATTCTGAAAAATTTTCACAACTCGTTTTTACTGCTGAAAATGATTTTTTAGTATTATTTTCTTCACAAGTGTGTTGAAAAACGTCGTATGATACACGTGTGTATTGATGATTACCGTCCTCGGCTCTCTTAAGACCCTCACCTACGGCTCGGGTCTCAATGGCGCCTCAGCGGTAATCACCAACATTGCACACTTGTACCATAATGTACTATAATTTTCAAGTATTATCAATAGTTTTCTCAGCGCACGCCAAATAATGAATGCTTGAATGAATGCTTTATCCAGAATGTTAAACCTGAACATTTTTGTATGCCTAGAAGAAGTATTTAACCGTGGGCTTATTCCGAGTTTTTACTCATGCGTAAGCTTTCTATAATGTCAGTTTCTCTACAAAAAAGAGGCTTCTTTTTACTGTCACCAGACGGCGCTTATCCAGTTTCACTACAAATTGACGTTTACGTTAACGCGATTCAGCGTGAGAGTTACGGCTTACTTGACTTACTTCTATCCACACATATCAGGGCCGTGCCCGGGACGTGGACGGACCGTGCCCCGTCAGGGGCTCAAAAAATATCGATATGTACATTTTATATGAAATCGTTCACTCACGTCCGTGCACGGGCCAGTGACAGAGCTTCAATGCCTGGGCCCGGCCCTGATATGTGTGGATAGACCTTTAAAAATCGCACTAAGCCCACCGACACGCTATCTCTAAGCATATTCTATTCTATTCTCTGATTGCCATATTCCGAATCAAGCGTGGTTCCCGAGGGATACGTGATGAACAAAGCGGAAAAACTAGTTTAATTGAAACGGAATTCAGGTGACGTAATCATAGTTCAGTCTATGAATCAAACATTTCGAAATTAGCTTAACATTCTGCTTAACATATCCACAGAAAATAAACATGAGAACAGTAAGACAACTTATACGCACTGTCTGAACTCATAAACATAATTTCCTCTCTAGAACACAGCAGTATAATTTAACCAATTATTCAGACAGTTTGTTCGCTAAAGGACTAACGAAGCCGAAGATTTGATTCTATTATGCAAATGTTGCTTGTTCAGTGTGTTCGGGCATAAATCTACGGACACATAGCTGGCAACACTGGATAAAAACCGTCACTACCCAAACTTAAAAAAAACATTATGTTACTCTTTTTATTTTTGATCAATGGTTCACTGATTTTCAAATGTGTTCTTTTTTTATTTTGGCGCCATATAACTAAATGATCAATAAATTAAAAAAAATAGTAAAATTTCAAAAATTTCAAAATCCCGACACATTTTTATTTCATGGTACCTAATTTATCTAGTAGTAGACACTCTTCGATCGACAATCTATTAAACACGTAATTATGACACGATATCAAAAACACCCCGATTCAAGCAGTAAAACGCCCATAACTCTTGAACGGCTGAACCGATTTTCATCAAACATAGCTAAGAACACTTTCTATAAAGTCACCTTTCAAACAAAATCAGTTCATCCGTTTAGGAGCTATGACGCCACATACAGATACACAAATAAACAAACACACACACACGTCAAACATATATAACACCTCTCTTTTTCCTTCGGGGATTAAAAAATTGTCGTCTACCTAAAGATTATAATATTTATACGGAATTTATAATATTAGTTAATAGCTGTTGCCCGCGGCTTCGCTCCCGTGGACCACCCCAAAGGACCCATTTTCGGTATTAACAAATAGCCTATGTGTAGCTTTCTATTCGTGAAAGAATCTAATCGGCCTAGTAGTTTCGGAGCCTATTCGGTACAAACAAACAAACAAAAAAATCTTTCCTATTTATAATATTAGTATTGATGGATACTACCTGAAAAGTAGTACCCATAACAAATATTATAAATGCCGCTGATCCAAAATGAATTTTAGTTGGAGCTTGAAAAATGGCATAGAATATATTTCATTCGAGGACTGCATTCCCTTGAGATGATTTCCAAATTTCACGCTATGGGCTATGCCAGATTAGATGCTGACGTAACATAAAATCACGCTTGTTTTCGTCAAAGGGTTGAGCAGAGGGTTCATCTATGATTCCACACAGTACCTATTATTGTAATCAAATATAAAAGCTTACAATTTTAGGACCCATTAATATTAATGATAATTTTTATTCGTGGTGCTAGGAAACTGGGCTTATCCCAGTTGTAAACGACCTATTCTGCCTATTGGCCTTGTTTGTTCTGTCTCCTGCTTGATATGGAGGCAAGTGGAAATTTGTATTTATTCCTACTCCTCCGTTATTCTTTTCTGATTAATTTCGTTGCGGGATCCAAGACAGTTAAATTCAATCTTCGGGAATTCGTCAAGCTTCATTGCCTCGGCGCTTTTCTGGTGGTCGCACTGTTGATGGTTTGGGGATAGTGCGACTGTCCCAACAAAAATAAAACACAGTAACCATAATTTAATAAAAAAACTAGTGTTCACTCAACTTCCATCTGCGCATGACGTCATTAGAACCTACTTGATGGAGATTTCCACTTTTTTACAAGAGGTTCAACGATTTGCGTGTTAACGAAAATTAAGAGATCTGAAGTGTGGGCTTTTCCAGTTGCATTTAGTTGTTGACAAATTATGTATTGTGTTGTTATTGTTTTGAATAATTATTAAATTTTCTCGAATTAATACTGTAATGTTTGTTTGTTGCGGTTTGTGACGTCATATTGGGTAATTCCAAAAACAACTTAAATTAGCATTCTTACACAATTATGATTACCAAACATAATTCTCCGAATCTTCTTTTTCCTCGAGGAAAATGTGAGTAATTGAAGGTATGTGAGGCATTTTCCTGGATATTTCATTTAATCCAGGAAAATAATATTTCTTACAGAGGCAGGCAAGATTTTTATTTGGGATTACTTCTTACTTTTCCATATAACTTATGTCGATTATTGCAAATTGCCTTTCTCGACTAAGTCTGTCGGTGTCGCCTAGCCACGTGTTACACCTTTAATATTTAAGAATTAGGTACCTGAATTTCGGTAATCTGGCTTTTAGTATCGCCAGGTGTTGGGCTAGAAGAGATTAGTATTAAACTTCTGCATATTCGAAGTAAGGAAACTTGATAAGAATTATGACAAGATTTTGAGGTATACTTAGTCCTGCATTTACTATTGCCTTAGACTGGAAAGAAACAAGATGGAATTTCAGAATACCTAACAAATGTACTATAGGCACAGATAATATAATACTTGCATACAGATGCCTCATCCCATACAAAGAAACCGTGCCGACGTAACTAGCGTTTTTCATCTGATTAATCTTGTTATTTTTGGAATTACATCAATCTTCGTTCGATCCCGTTTCACGGCAATAGATGGTGTTAGCAGCGACTTGCAAGTAAAAGGGTCTACTAGGTTCGTGAATATTGAATTATTTTAATACAGTGAACGTTCGTTTTATAGTATTTTTTTGCACGTTTTTACAGTCTTTTTGCACCAAAATGTGTAACAGTGCAAATTTAAAAAATCGGGTGGAATGCCTCAGAAATTTAAAAATGCGCCATCTACTGGCATCAATTTTATATGATTCGTTAAAACAATCTTTGAAATGTGAATTAAGAGCCCAATATACCATAATTTTGTACTTAGGCGAGTTAATTAAACAAGAACATACAATTTTTATGCTCAATTCCAGAAAATTTTAATTTTACACACAATTATTATATTCTATTGAATTATGTGTACATGTCGCGCCATCTAGTGAGATTTATTTGAACCAAAATTTCTTTATTAGCAATGAGACCCCGTGCTATAGGTAACTTTTTACTTTGGCTTCGAAATTTCCGACTGGTTTACAATTCTAGTATTTTGATCAATCACAAAGCTTCAGCTATTTTCAACAACACATGGATACCTTTGGGTAGGTAGGTATTGTATAGCTACCCACAAGTAGATAAGTTCTTCCCATTCAACAAAGATCGTTTATAGTTACTTAGGGTACCTACCTGAGTTCGAAGGACGATAGTCCCAATGTAATGTTAGGGTATTGACAATAGACAACACATAGTACAGAACTAGTCCCAACTGAAATTACAATGACAGTACATATCCCTCTTGCCACCGCACTCAGATTGATGCCATTTTCTAAAGATAGGTAGAAACTTAATGGTAGCCCAGAACACAGTAGCAAATTCATGTGACAGTGGCGGTAAGAAGTGATCAAAATCTAGATGATTAAATTGTCCTTGAGATGGTGTCAATTTCATTACAATACGCCTGGTGGTTTTGCCGCGATTGTAGTGTTTTTGTCCTTGTTAGACATAACTTTACAAATTAATTACACTATGTTATACGAATAAAACTCAAAATTGTCTTAGATCAAATTATTAAGAAAATTGTGTAATGTAACATATATTTTTTCCAAAAAATTACGACTACCCGTTTAGACGTGATTCTCATTTTAAAATCAGTTACTGAGGGGTATGTGGTGGCCCAGTGGTAGAGCAGTGGTGGCCCAGTGATATCGGCCGCGACTTACAAGTTGTAGGTCTTGGGTTCGAGCACAGGCAGGCGCTATACTTTGTGTAAATTATTTCATCACCACTGATCTCAAAACGGTGAAGGCAAATATCATGAGGAAACCGGCATGTCCTAGAACCAAAAATTCGAAGATATGTGACATTCACCAACCCGCACTGGGCCCGCGTGGTGGATAACGGGCCATTCCCTCTCACAGAGAGGAGGCCTGCGTCCCAGCAGTGGGAACATTAATAGGCTGATGATGTGATGATGATGATGTGAGGGGTATCTGCGTCTTAAGTTTGAATTGACATTCCCTACACATGCCATACACTTGTAGTGTCACTATTTATAATGCAATCTGCAAACAAATCAGTTAAATTAATAATTTAATAAAAGCTATTGACTCATAAATTCATCATGATCATTAATTGCCAAGCCACCTTCAACCTTAGACTTTAATTAAATATTTAGCTGTCTTCTATGGGTGCGCTGGTTAGTTAGGTCCCATTATCATTAGACAGTCTAGGGACACTTGAGAATAGTTAACGATATGTTTATTTAGCCCTTAGAAGGCTTTTAACAAGTACTTAGGCACACTATATTTAGGTGTCCGGCCAGACTACTTAGGTAGTTTAGACATCGTCAGACTATTTAAGTTTCATTAATACATTGCTGCTTATTAAATAGAGACACAGACTAACTAAATACTGTCGTAGAATGAAAGATAATGTCAATCTTTTGAGAAGTTGAGAGAAGTGAGAAATGAGTATATTAGAGGAAGTTTGAAAGTGGCGCTAGTGACAGAAAAGTTGAAAGGAAACCGTTTGTCCTGGTATGGTCATGTGATGAGGAGGTATGAAACGAATGTTACTAAAATGGGTTTGAATATAAATGTGGATGGATGGAGAGGGAGGGGACGGCCAAATAAAAGATGGATGGACTGTGTGAGGAGTGATATGAAAGAAAAGGGAGTCAGTGATGGCGTGACGGGGGACAGACAGGACGGTATGCAAGAAGTAAACGTACGTGTTGCGCCGACCCCAAGTAACATGGGACAAGGGTAGGAAGATGATGAGGTCTCAAATTCTCTTAAAGTATTAAAGGAATGAGCACGAAATCATTCTGTAGATTTATTCTGTGACTAGCTGGTTCCTCCGACTTCGCTTCCGTGGCCTAACAAACAGAAACTGTGTATTTTTCAGGATAATGAGCAGCATACGGGATATAGTGACATTAGCATTTATAAAATCATAAGTAATTTATTCAAATCAGTCTGAGAGCCAGCACTTTTTACCCGACTACGGCGAAGCCGAAGGGTTATGATTTTGCAGTCTATGTATGTATGTTTGTATTTACGTATGCTCCTCCGTAGCGCCTAAACTATTCATTCGATTTTGATGAATAACGTGTCAATCGATTCGTTATTATAGCCTGGGCAACACAGGCTAAATAAAGATCCGTAGTCGGGTTACAGTTTTTAAAACTTTTTGCTTGTTATTAATTTACACAATTCATTATTTTCTATAAAAGTTTTTTCCACGGAATCACTTGGTACTCTTAGTACCTCAACTACGTGTAGTTGATCAGATGCTAACACCAGGTATGTCATCTACTTGTTAAACGTTAAAGTTCTAAATAAAGATAGTGACAGATAATTATTATCGCCCAATACAAACAAAGAATTATACCTCTTTATATTTTTGTTTAGATTTAGATACAAAATAAACCAAGATAAGATAGAAAATCTATGCTATTTTTCTGAAAGAAACACACTTCTACACCTCTTGTACTCGGTGCTAAAATTAGAGAGCCAATCATTCGTGACCCCCTTGTCTATGCATGGCTAGCCAGCGGAAATTATAATGAGGTAGATACAAGAAGCTTGGGTTTGATCTTATTCTAGAAATGTTAGTATTTTTTAGGGTTCCGTACCCAAAGGGTAAAAACGGGACCCTATTACTAAGACTCCGCGATCCGTCTGTCTGTCTGTCTGTCTGTCCGTCTGTCACCAGGCTGTATCTCGTGAACCGTGATAGCTAGACAGTTGAAATTTTCAGAGATGATGTATTTCTGTTGCCGCTAAAACAACAAATACTAAAAACAGAAGAAAATACATATTTTAGGGGGGCTCCCATACAACAAACGTGATTTTTTTGCCATTTTTTGCTCTATATTAATAACGGCAACAGGTAGACGCTTGAAATATTCACGGAATATTTAGCTGTATATTCACTTCAAAAACTATTTATTATTAAATTAAAATGAAATGAATTAAGGGGGGCTCCCATACAACAAACGTGATTTTTATGCCGTTTTTTGCGATAATGTTACGGAACCCTTCGTGCGCGAGTGCGACTCGCACTTGGCCGGTTTTTAAATTAAAAGTACGCTTGCCTGGAATTATTTTTGCTGAAATCTAAGAATGTAAGTACTAAGTAAAAAACAGTCTTATTTATAAAAAATCTAAACTTTTAAGAAAGCAACTGTTTATCAGATTCTTAATTCAAATTTTCTATATAGAATTTTGATTTACAACCCCTAGCTCTAGACAATCAGTTACTAAAAGGCCCGAGGCTTTTCGATGTAAGTGTGTAAGTTTAAAGTAATTATTACCTGGCGGAGTCTGTGTTTCCCGACAGCTACAATCTGGGGGTCTTTAAGTCAAGAGTGAATAGGTTATTTCTAGGCAAGCGTGTTTCACCGTCAACTACATCAACTCTTAACATCAGGTGAGATAATGGTCAAGCGCGAGCATATAGAAAAAAAAAAAACATAAGCAATTTTATTCAACAGCCTTTAAATGCAATGGACAAGACTTGTTAGGGTATAATAAGAGCAATTTTCAGAGATTAATGTTGGTACTAAACCCACAAAATAAGAAACTCCTCCTTTTTGGTAAGTCGGTAAAAAATTGACGATTGAATAGAACACTTCATTTGCCAGTAGCCACAGACTACTCTTATCACCTGTCGTTCGCTAACATGAGGAAAAAACACAGACACGACACCAGCATACCACCACGTTTGATGACGTCATTATTCATAAACAAACCTTATCGGTAAAGGAAAGTTGGAACAACCGAGACAATGCGAGCATGACGGCTTCTATATTATTATTGCCTGTGGGTTAGTACAGTCAACCAAACTGTTCCATGGCTCCCCTTCGTGTCTCAGCAAGGATATCCCGGCTGTCTGTATTCGTAGATCTAGGACAGTCGTTACGACTTACAGGTAGTGAGAAAGATTAAAACTCTGAAATCTGCCAAAAAGCCTTTCTGATTACTGGTTGTTGAGGTCTCGTGGATAAATTTGAAAGAGAGTTACCGCGGCCCTGGCACAAGCATCTGAAGGAACACGGGTGGGTTTTAGTCAGTAAAAGCACACGCCCTTCCGCTTCAGCCAGAGCGGTAGAAGTCATTGGATGATTTCCCACCCAAAAAAAAAAAGAAAGGTGGGTAGTTGCTCTTAGCACAGATAATATAATACTAGCATACAGATGCTTCATCCCATGCAAAGAAACCGCTACTACTTCGATCGCGTTCGGTTCCGTTCCTGGTGTTAACAGCGACTTGCAAGTAAAAGGGTTTTCTCGGTTCGTGACTATTTTTTGCTTTAAATACAGTGACGATGTGTTTAAAAGTATTTTTTTGCACGTTTTTACAGTTTAATTGTACCAAAATGTGTTAAAACACCAATCCTTTAAAAAAACCTCAGAAATTTAAAACCGCGCCATCTATTAGAATCAATTTTAAATGATCCGTTTAAATAAATCTTTGGAATGTGAATTAAGAGCCCATTAATCCATAATTTTTTGCTTGGGGGAGTTTATTAAAAAAGAAAATTCCAAATAATTATAATTTGATACACAATTCAATAAAAAATCGATGCATATCGCGCCATCTAGTAACATTTATTTGAACCAAATTTTCTTTGTTATCGCTGGGACCCCGTGCTCTAAGTAAAATTATGATATTCAGCTTCTTTCGGTTGGACTGGCAACCATAATCAACATAGTTGGGAATAGATGATGCATACTATTGCGTGCTGACATCCGAACGATAGTGGTATGATAACCCTTGAACTACACAAACCACCTTTATTGCTACGCAACGAACGCGCTGTCCATATCAAATAGTCACCACAGAGTGTGGTTAACTGTACCATGGCTAGCATGGTGTTTTGTTACCATATGTCAGGCCAACTGTTTTGCTTGCTCGTCCAAATCGATGGGGATGTTTCGACATGGTGCGTAATTTTGGGAAAATTTGTGCCGATGCATTCCCACGCGCATACTGTTAAACTGTTTATTTATCGCAATTTAGTATTTAAATAAAACCTACTTAAGAGGGTGCGTGTGAGGAAATTTTTCCATTAGTTAGATACGTTGACAGCTATTGCCATCATTTAGCATTTAAAGTTAATTCTTACGTTCTAGCACATGCCGGTTTCCTCTGTAGGGTTTACCTTCACCGTTTGGAGAGCAGTATTTTTAAAATAAATTTTCACCAAGTGCTTGCCTGGGTTCACGAGACACGTAAGTCAGGGCCTGATACCTTTTGATAAAGTTTTAGAGTCCGAGCCAAATTCTTCTTCTTCGTCGTAGTATCTATGATTACAAAATTAAATATATTTTGACCAGAATTCAGCCACGTCAACAGCGGTGTCATTTGCCTCACACAGGTCTTTCAGGGTGCAGGTGTTGTTGCACAGAGATCACGATAAATTGAAAGAAGGATAGAAAGAACTAAAATTGCGAATTGTTCAATTATGGCGCGTTCACATTAGGTCGACCACCGTATTCGGCGACCGCTTTCGGTTGAACCGGATGGGTTTAACCGAATTGGGCTGTTTATATTAAGTCAGTTACCAAATACGGCGACCGCCTTCAGCCGAACTGTGTACACTCGTGTTGGAAGCATCATCATGGAGAGACATATTGTTTTACGACAAGGAATTTTCAGTCGGGCATTTCAGAGTTCGGTCACCAAAAACGGTCGGCGACCCAATACGGCTAACTGAAAACCTGTTTACACTAGTCAGTGACCGAATACGGGCTGCAAGCTAATGTAAATGAGCCATTAGTATTCAGTTCTTTACTTCAAAAGTAGGAAAAGCTCTCTCATCAAGGAGATCCCACAAGGGACAAGTTTATTTTATGACTCCATAATTATCATCTTATCGTAGAACATAAAATTAACCAGGACTCCGCGAGTTGTGTCTTTCGTGACAGCTATTAAAAAGTTTACGAGAAATAAAATCTATTCGACTGAAAAGATTAACTTTCAAATTAACTTATCAAACCAGGGGTAATTAGAAGAAATATTTTTATTACAAGATCAGAGACAGAGCATCTATCACTCGAATTGCAGCGGCCTATCTTTAAATATCTCAATCGATTGCGGGGTCTGGTTGATTGCTGCAGAGACAACCTGGTAGGGTATCCTTGGCCCATCCCAAACATGATGCCATTGTGGAACCGCTTCACAGGATATGCACAATCTCCTTTCCTGGACAGCTTGCACAATCACCTGCATCTTCCAAGACTTGCTTGCTTTACATTTTGGTCAGACCAAATTTGAGTCGTATCAACAAGTAAATAAGAAGAAGATTACAAGATATGTAGATGTACAAGTACAAATCTACCTAATCATAAATCTATATATTCTCTCCTGAAACATATGAGCGAAGAATTTAATAAATTAAACAGGAGTCAAATCTGAAAACTAGCACTATCATATTCATTATGATATGATATTTATTATGATATTCATTATGACTCCTGTTTAATCATAATAGCCTTTATTTAACATTATTTCGTACAATTTACATTAATTTAACTTTAACCATCTGACACCGGTACGAGAAGATTGTCTTGCTTTCAAGCATAGGCATCCCTGAGAGCTTGCCACACTGTGCGGTTCTGTGCTTGTCTTCTTCAAGTAAAACACGCTATTCTTCTAACGTAGTCCTCCCATTTACGACGCTGTCTCCCTTTCTTTCTTTTTTGTTGTCTTTGGCACCACTATGTTACGTCCCTAAACCATTTGGCATTTTTGCCACTAATCATATGTCCTGCCTAGCTCCATTTTAGCTTTTTAATACAGTTCGTGACATCAGTTTTATTTTATCCTTTATTTTGTTGTTGAGTACGCTTCGTGCCATACTATGCTGGCATGTTTCAAATTTACGTATATTTTGTTTAGTTAGGCTCCAGGTTTGGCAGCCATTCGTCATGACAGGTAAAATGCAGGAATCGAATCAAGTCTAGAGTTCTATCTGAAAACTAGCACTCAGCAACCAACTAATGCAGGGGTTTGAATCTTCTGCATCCGTATAATTGTTCTGTGTGTAGTATTTCTACTACTAGCTGTAATACTGGAGACAATAGATGTTTATTCTATTCTATTCCGTCCATATTTCATTGCTCGTTTTCCAATACTTCTAGAGGTATCTAGTATCTTTATCTACAGTGTTAAAGTTTATCTTACGTTTGTTGGCTCAAATTTAATTAAATTATGTCTTTGTTTTCCCAAGTGATTACTGTACTTAATATCTTTGGTTGCAATAAATTGTTCATGTAACTATAACTTTTTAGTGCTCCTGTTAGTAAGTTGAGTGCTATATTGTGAAAATAAGCTAAAGATGTATTTAGGATCGGATATTAAACTTCGCGATGTTCAGCTTTTCCCTCTCATCCAGGGGGCACCTCAAACGGGAGAAGTTATTTTGTAAGATGCTGAGGTAATGGATTATGGGTTCTTCCGGACCCTGTGTCCGGGATCGGATCTCCTGCAGAAAGCGGTGGTCATAATCTGAAGGCAAGTATTCCTCGATCAGAAAATTTCTCAACTGTTCCCAATTCTCAACCTCATACCTGATAGATTCTCTTGTAGCTTTATTATATACTGGTATTGTTGGTTTGCAGGGAAAACTTTTTTCCCTACAAACAGATTCGTAGTTACCTTGGTTTAAATTAGTTTAATTTTTGTGCAGAAAACTACATTATTGAACGTGGACTGAAAACCTGGTGAGGGCCGCGGTCGTACTTTGGATGCGAGAAGCACGGTCGATGTGGTTAGGTTTGGAATATGGTTGGTGGTTCTTAGTCATGCTTGTCTATGTCCAGCACTGCACGTCTTTTGGGTAAAATTATGTTGATGATTGAAAGATACGATTTGCTTAAATACGGTGGTAGTATTGCTTGTCAAATTACTTCCAACATTTGGATTTATAGTAAACTGCCTGCAGTAAAATGCCCACCGCCAATCAGTTAACTTTTTAAAATTTTCTTGTAAAAAACTGATGCACCATTCCCTTTCGAAGGGCCTCTTCCACACACTTATTCATGCGCTACAATACCCCACACATACACCAATTAGTTTCATACAAGGCATCACATAACAATTAACCAGACGTTTATTGATATTATTGCTAGTTAAATAAATTAATTGGTAGTTTGAAAACCGCATCCATTATATGGCTGAACAGAAATATGTAGTGAACGGGCGGGGAAGTTAGATCGTATGTGTTAAGCATTTTTACTTTTAAGAAACTGGAAACTGTCTCCTTGTTTTCACTTTCTTAAGACAACAACTGTCGTCAACGACCTTGAGGCAACAAAACGCGCATTCGTTTCACACCCGCACGACCCAAAATTCAGTAGCTTTTTGTACCTTAGATCAAAATGCAGATATAGTTAAATTGTCTTTGAGATGGTAAAAATTTCATTAAAATATGCCCGGCAGTTTTGGTGCGATCGTCGTTTTTGGTCCATGTTAGACATAACTTTACAAATTAATTACACTATGTTATACGAATAATACTCAAAATGGTCGTAGAACAAATTATTAAAAAAATTATATAGTGTAACATACATTTTTTTCAAGAAATTACGACTAGCCGTTTAGACCTGATTCCCATTTTAAAATCAGCTAGGGGTATCTGCGCTTTAAAAGTATAAAATGTCTCGTTGCCTTAGAGATTGCAACTTGCAACAAAACGTCGTCGTTGCAAGCATGACTGATGAACGTTGGGTTTAGGGTTTTCTTCCCAGGTTGAGAAAGTCTTATTGGGTTTATTCATTTGGAGTTTCCCATGTAATTCGCATCCGGTTTATGGCAATAGATTCGCTTTCTACTTATCGCAAGTAAATTTAAGAATGTTATGTTTTTTTCACCGGATTTGAAGGCTGGACAGAAATTAGCACTGCTTTCTTCGGTCCACCATCTCGGAAATTGGCATTTTTATGAAAACACACTCATAAAATCTCTGTTTATTATTTCATAGCTGAATTATAAATAGCATGTACCCAGTAACGTGCTAATTATAATTACTGTAGTTCTTCCGCATGGCTGGATGGTTTCTAAACGTAGATATAGGTACTAATGGTGTGATACTTAAATTAAATACCTTATTATACCATTACGCCACATTTGAGGGAATTTTATTTAATTTTAATTTTAGATAGGTTTGCTATTCATTCTTGTCTAGGTCAGAGGTGACAAAGACGACGTTGGAGTAAGCTTACTCATAAGGAGCCTGTTCACTGTAACTTTGAAGAGATTCGGATTGAATGTGTTCGGAAACACGGACGCAGGGCAGTGAATTCCACTCTTATGCTGTGCGCATTATGAAGGATGTTTGGAAGCGCTTGGTGCAAATTGGTGGAATGACAACTAGGTAAGGATGGTAACTTGCAGTGCGTCTAGATATCCGATGGTAGTCCCATATAATTGATTGTTTTTGCCCATTGAAATTTATGGCAATAACTGGAAAAACCCGGTACCTATGGTCGCTTGTCCAAGGGGATGGCGAAGTAGACCGAGACATAACGCACCGGATCAACTCAACGAGAATGGATAAAGTCAGAAATGAGTATATTAGAGGCAGTTTGAACGTGGCGCCAGTGACAGAAAAGTTGAAAGGAAACCGTTTGTCCTGGTATGGTCATGTGATGAGGAGGGATGAAACGCATGTTACTTAAAGAGTTATGAATATGAATGTGGATGGATGGAGAGGAAGGGGACGGCCAAAGAAAAGATGGATGGACTGTGTGTGGAGTGATATGATAGAAAAGGGAGTCAGTGAGGGCGTGACGGGGACAGGACGGTATGGAAGAAGAAAGCGTGTTGCGCCGACCCCAAGTAACATGAGACAAGGGCAGGAAAAATTACGTTTGCGATCGAGAAAAACCGGTTTGACCGTGTGACATTTTGTTTTTATGTTATAGCATACTGAACCAAGAAACGGAATCCGGAAAAGCCAGCAAACAGCTTCCGTTGTATAAAAATCTTGATTATAAAATTATCAGACAATACTGCCTCTAGAATATAATTCCATAAAACATGTTCACCGACAATTATCTTATTAAACTACGTAACTATTAAACCATTGTTTAAGTCTAGTCATTATGTTTTCACGGTGTTCGCTTAAGAATCTTATAATTACTTACTTTGAGCATTTTGAGGTCGTTTTCGTTATTTCTTATGAGATTTTAGTATTCATTTGTTTTAGCTATGTGACATTAATTGATTTTAAAGATTGCTAATTGAAACATAGCAATCTAATCTATCTTTTCAAGATAAGCCATCATTGTTAAACAAGTTATACAGCTTTTTTTGAAACCTTAAATTCGTCATGCTTATTTTTAAAGAATGTAATCTTCTTTCTTATATCTATGAATATAATAATGGTTCCGGAACTAAAAAAAACCGGCCAAAGGCGATTCGGACTCGCGCACGAAGGGTTCCGTAGCATTATAGCAAAAAACGGCAAATAAATCACGTTTGTTGTATGGGAGCCCCACTTAAATATTTATTTTATTCTGTTTTTAGTATTTGTTGTTATAGCGGCAACAGAAATACATCATCTGTGAAAATTTCTACTGTCTAGCTATCATGGTTCACGAGATACAGCCTGGTGTCAGACGGATAGACAGACAGACAGATCGCGGAGTCTTAGTAATAGGGTCCCGTTTTTACCCTTTGGGTACGGAACCCTAAAATAGTTTAAAATGTGCTTTCGATGTTCGACAGCACGGTTCCAATACAACTATAGCACGGTTTACAATAAACCATTTCCTCATTGCGTTTTTACAACTAGAAACTCGAAAAATCTTACGCTAGACTCAGCAAATGCATAAAGAATAATAGAGATTTTATTTAGATCACTGCCCCAATACTTGGTGATACATCATGATCCAAAACACGCAATCGGTGACCCAAAGCCCAAAGCCAAAGCATGTTATGTTATAAAATATTCAATAACTCGGGCGCTAAACTGTCGTCCGTTATGTGACCCCAAACTCTAGAGAAAGCGCCATTTAGCTACGTTTAAGGTCGACTGACAGAGCGGTCAATTGGACGTGCAGTGTTTAGTCAGACTGCATCGTCGCGTGTGATCAAAACTGGGGACAGTTCCGGAATGGCTGTGTTGTTCTTTAAAACTGAATGTCTGTCTGAGTTTAAAGAATTGTACGCCAAAACCTGTTAAGGTTACACTAGTCGATAATTCTTCCATACAAACGTAGTCTAGGGATTACTCCACTGTTTCGACGATGTATGTTCAAAATAAAAAAATGATATCAATTAAAAAATATATATATATATATTAAAAAGATATATTTATTTGAAAGTTATGAGCGTCAAAAGTTCCACATTTCGACACTAATTTTAACGCATTTTTCGGCGCAAATAAATACCATAAGAAGACGGAAAATTTCAAAACGAAAAATTTGGAAAATTTGCCACCACACAGGGATAGATTATTAGTTCAATAATGAAAATAATTTTATTTTGAACAGATACGTTTAGTCCATTTTTCATGATATCGCGACTCCCAAAGGTCTGCTTATAAAATTTTGCGCACTCGGTTTCGTCCTAAATCATTATCCATTTCGCTACTAATTTGCAAAAGTGTGTATTCGTACGCGAACTAGCTTCCTACTGGTCATCACAGCATCCATCTCTTCCGCACGTGTTGTCGGTTGATATAAAATGCATTTCAACCCCGCGCACAAAATAGTTCGTGCCGTCGACTAGTGCATGTACCCTTAAGTTCTGATGCTCAGTTATTGTCTCTATCAACTCATTTCTGAACTATACTCAACTGTCAAGGACAAATCTGAATACAAAATTGGAACACCCATGTTCATAAGTTTTATAATTATAGATTTCAAGATCATGATGAAGATGAATAGGTTCCAGGAAGAAATCAATATCTTTAGTTAGTAGACGAATGTTTTTGCAGCCAAGTTATGCATTACAATAAGCCGGTGACATTTGACACACTAAAATTATGTCTTTGGCATACTATTTATTGTTAGTTTTGGCAAAATCTTCAGATGAAATGGAGAGCTCATTAGAGTATTCATGCAAATCAAATCTCCAACAAAATGTATTATGCAACACAGAGTAACCAGGACTAATCTAATCATTCAGTGCACTAAACAATGCAACGTTTGAGGAATACCAAAGAGTCTTAATTTATGTATCTTTATCTTTGCTCCCATTTTAGTTACGTCTAGTCTGGTGTTCCAAGCTAAGTGCTTCATCATGCAAATTATTCTAAGACAAACTCATCTATGTGAACTAGCTTAAACTTGGGTTCCTAGGTTTTCTTTATAGCAGTACGTGGGTGGGAATGAAGGGCAGGAAAGCTGAGGCATATTTTGCGAAGGGGCTCCATATATTCTCAAATTTTATTCAAACGCTGCCTATATGGCTAGAAGTGGACAGCTCTATAATTTGCCATACTTATGGGTACACTAGTCGACGGCACGAACTATTTTGTGCGCGGGGTTAAAGTGCATTTTATATCAACCGACAACACGTGCGGAAGAGATAGATGCTGTGATGAGCAGTAGGAAGCTAATTCGCGTACGAATACACACTTTTGCATATTTGTAGCGAAATGGATAATGATTTAGGATGAAACCGAGCGCGCGAAATTTTATAAACAGACTTTTGGCAGTCTAGATATCATGAAAAAACGACTAAATCTATCTGTTCAAAATAAAATTATTTGGATTGTTGAACTACTAATCTATCCCTGTACGGAGACCGTTTTGCAATTTTCTGTCTTCTTATGGTATTTATTCGCGCCCAAAAATGCGTTAAAATTAGTGTCGAAATGTGGAACTTTCGGAGTCAAACTTAAGGTCCATCATCGGTTAAAAGATTTCCATTCTTGCTAAGGTGAGACGGTACTTCACGCCTGAATAGCTGCTCAACTTGTATAAAGCGCAAGTTCGGTCATGCATGGAGTACTGCTCTCACCTCTGGGATGGATCTGCCAAATACCAGCTTGATGCACTTGAGTCGATCGACAGACGGGCCAAAAGGCTTATTGACAACGATGCACTGGTCGCCTCAAAGCTCCAGAGCCTCGAACATCGACGCCGAGTTGCGAGCCTGTCGGTTTTTTATCGGTTACATTTCGGGGAGTGTGCGACGGAACTGCACAATTCCGCCTAGCCCTTTCCATCATCGGACGACAAGACGTACGGCCATGCGCCATCGGTACATGGTGGACATCCCTCCCATACGCACAAAGCGTTTTGCTAATACTTTCATTGTGCGTACAGCTAAGGAGTGGAATTCCCTTCCGGGGTCTTTGTTGCCTGATAGCTACAACCTTGGGGTCTTTAAGTCAAGAGTGAATAGGTTTCTTCTAGGCAAGCGTGCTTCACCGTAGACCACGTCATCGCTTAACATCAGGCGAGATAGTGGTCAAACGCGAGCCTATAGATTAAAAAAAAAAAAAAAAAAGATTGGTCACTGCAGTTCATGCCCAAGAGGCAGATGTTCTAACGGAGTGATGAAGTGGTAAGAGTTAGGGTATGTGTTCTTCCACAGTTCATAGTTATCTGACTTTCAAGTCCGATTCTGTGCACTGCTAGGAAACTTACCTAACTACAACCTAGCTACATTTTTATCGCAAAGGAATGTTTCTAGTTACAATTCAGCACCATTTATCATTATTTATTTAACTCAAAGGCTTTGTTGAACATTTATTTCATAACAACGACTGGTTAACCGACGATAAAACTGCGCTGAGGCAATATTATCGAGCTGTGAAGTGACTTTAGGTCCTGGTTTATAGCCCTTCTAAATATTTAGTTGGTATGCAAAGTTGCTTTTAGACTTTATAACTTCCTTGTACTCTTAGCAGATATTGTTTGGGGTGATGTCTATTAAGATATGATGGAAATAAAAAATATATATTGGTTGAAACATTAGGTCCATGGGGTCCGAGTGCTCTTCGAGTATTTCGAGAAGTAAGCAAACGGTTAGTCGACTCTTCACGTGACCAGAGGGCTGGGCTTTTCCTTGGTCAGAGAATCAGCATTGCCATTCAACGTGGCAATGCTGTAAGCGTTCTGGGCACTTTTCACGTTGATAGCGATGTGGACGAATTTTTTGACGCCCTATGAGTGCCCTTTTATACGCGTTCGTAGTTTTATTTTATTTTTATTTAAGTGTATTTATAGGTAGTTATTGTTAATTAAGTATTTTATACTATGTAAATTTTAGATTATTAATAAATAAAAATTATCATTAAGATATGGAGTGATCCGAATAGTCGCTTAGCTACTCGTATATCGTCGTCAAGAAATTAGCACTTCTTTATTAGAAAATTTGGGCCTAGTTGGTGGGCCACGTTAATAGCTGCGTCAGTGGCTTTCATTAGTTCCTCATGAGTGTAGATGTATTGAAACTTGGGGTATTCCAGAGCGACAGGCTCATAACGTATCTTTTGCAAGAGCAAAACGATAGCGATCAAACGCTTTATGTCATAAAAGTCGGAATTACCTGCAGTGTAGCTATGGTAGGGCCTACACACAAATAAATACTTTTTCTTTCTTTTTTTTCTTTACACAATCGTTTGCTAATCGCTCGCTGTTTGTCAAATGCACTTATTTAAAAAAAAACGCCAGCAACTCTAAAACTTCTGTATGGAAGAGAAATTATTGCGCAAAAATCGCTATCGTTTTGCTCTTGCAAAATATACGTAATAAGCCTTCGTCTAGCACTCATTTACACAAATGTAGACACAACAGAGGAAACAAGGAAAATCTGTCGTTGCAAAAAAATAGCAAATCGCCTTCAAATTACCAATTCAACATTATCTGAGTCGACTTCCCAACACAAACTATCAGACAGCTGATAGACTTGTAATTTCTCGTTCACAGATTGGCTCGGAAACGCTCGCTAAAAATGGCGTTGCAAGTAAAATTACTGATTACGGTGACCGCCGTATCACAGGTCGGTGCAATTAAAACTATGTAAGCATGTCCTTATCAGTTTCCTGGTACTATAAAGTCCATAACCCGTTGACTGCAGTACGATTTTTATTCTCAACAAAACCTAATATAGCATAAGGAATTTGCTAACGAATGTTACCCACTGTTTAAAATGCGCGCCGCGATTTGCGTTGGCTGTCACAGACGTTGGCAAAATTTCAAATTAAAATCTAAGCATTTTATATATACAGCCGGAATCGAGGCTGTGGAAAAAATAAGGTAGGTGAGGAAATTTAGGGGCTTGTGGTGCATTTTGAACAGTCAGGAAGGTCACTAAAATTGCCATTGCGATAATACAAGGAAATTGTTAATAATCAACAATGAGTTATCCTCGAATAAACGTCATTTATAATGTTATTTGCCTCAATAGCGATATTGTTAGATTTGATACTGCAGTGCAGAATTGGAGCTGTAAATCGATGATCTTTGCAGGGGGCTGATAGCAGTTATCTATTTACTTGAGAGTAGCTGAGGGAAGACTATGGCAGGCAGATGAATAGGAGGCTATTTGGTATGGGTAATGATCATGAACTGCAGAAACTTAATATAAAAATAGATGATTCGGATTTCCGTTGTTTGTAGAAGGGTCAGACCCAAAAAAATTGTTAAAAATTCTAATAAAATACTATTTTGTTTTTGGAATTGCGTTTTTATATTGTGTATTCAAATGAATATTCAGATAACAATTTATTCGTAACCAAAATGCAAGTATTTGCATTTCTGTGAACAAAAAACTGCTTTACCTAATTATTTCCAATTTGTGGTTAGCAATTAGCATACTTTATCGTCATTATCGAATTACTTACTTAACTCTTAATGAATAAACCTTTGTAATAATAATGGGAGGTTAAATTAATTACAAAAGATGTTGTGAAACGCATTTACTTTGCCAAATTCAAGTTTTAATCAAATATTTTAGGGTTAATTAATAATTAAACAATTAAGGATCGTTTTATGTTCATAATTTAAAAACTTGTTAATTAGTTCTGAGTTCATATTTATGTTAGTCTGAAACATATTTCAGTATGTAACATGTGTAATATTAAATAAAATGAACAAAATACGTACGTTTGAGCTTTATTTTGATACTGTTCTTCGGACTCCAAGTGAAAAACAATCCTGGTATATCAACAATACCACGGGCACCCATTTACTGACACAAACTCACTATGTAGTTCCGTTCACTATCACAACAACACTTATTTTTACGCATTTTGTTTTAAAAACTTTAAAAATACACTTTAGGACGAATTAATGTGGTAATAACAAGAACGCGACACAATACAAAGAGCATGCGCTTGAGCAACTGTCAACTGGTTCCTTAGGTTACCGCTAGTTGGCGCGCGCGGCGGGGAGAGAGAGATGGTGATGTTTTTTTGTTAGTGTGTGAGCGAGAGGGGTGATATGGAGGCCTTAAAAGCTCTAACCTGTGCCTCCACTTTGGCCCGGATTAAAATATGCACGCTGCAATGTAGGTGTAGTCCGTAAGTTGTTTTGTTTTGATTTATGTTGAATTTGCGAGACTTCCGCTCGCGTCAGTCGAGTATGCACCTACTATAAAATGTAGGTACAGTCAAAGTATGGGTTGTTTTAGTAAAAGTTGTAGAGTACAGAGTTGTTTGTAAGCTAGCCTGGTTTTGAACAGGTTTGGCGATAACTGTATCTAATGTTTTGTCAGGTAGGTTTAGAATGATATATATTAATAGTTTTGATTAAAAAAACTTTAGAAGCAATAAATATCGCACATAATTCATGGCAGAGAGTTAAGCCAAAACTTTTAAATAGTTTTGAATTTATTAACGAATCTTTTTTTTAAACTGAGATTATGCTAATATACTTTAAAATCCAATGTTTTTAAAACTTTAAATAATTGTAAACCAAAACAACAAGTTTTTGGATTATTACAGCTTTACCTATTAACTGCTAGACAAGTACGTATGTCTAGCAAATAATATTAATGTAAATCATTTAATTTGAAAACATCGTATTTTTCTATGACGTCACTAACCTTGTCTATGTTTTAAATCAAATTAAATAAACTACTTCTGAGATAAGAGATAACGTAAAAATAGTGATATAAAATTAATGATAACGTAACGCGTCATACAAAGACGGAAACCGGTAAAAATAAAGTTTGTAGCTATTTCCTTTATTTGAATCCAATGTAAATATCTACCTATAAGAAGTTTAGTTACCTATTTTAAAGTAATATTTATGACCAGCTTCTGCCAGCGGCTTCGCCCGCCTGAATGTCGAAAATGATCCCGAGGGAACATTTTTCCGGAATATGTTCCCTCACCTCCAGATTATAATCTATCTCTGTGCCAAATTTCATCCAGTTCCGTCCAGCTGTTTGAGCGTGAAGAAACAACTAACATACAAAGTCTGTCAAGAGTGAATAGGTAAGCGTGCTACACCTTCGACCACATCATCACTTACCATCAAGTGAGATAGTGGTCAAGCGCAAGCCTACCTAAATTAAAAAAAAAAAACAAACATACACATTTACTCACAAACTTTCGCCTTTTAATATTAGTGTGATATTGATTTAGCGACTGATGGTAGGAATCTGTAGGTAAAAGTCGCAGTCTCAATTTTGTTTATTTTTTTTATGAGGTCTCTGCGTAAAATGTTAGTTACGCATTATGCGACTAACAACGACGATATCTAATTATGTTCATTGTTCACGCTTTTTTTTAGAACCAGGACTGGCAGAAACTACAAAAAGCCACGTGTGATGACGCTTACAAACTGTAATTGTTACACCCACAGATTATAAAAATAACAGTTGTTGCTGTTGTTTCTATGGTCTGTGGTTACGCCCATTCAATTGTATCGTCATCATCAACCTTTTTAATGTTCCCACTGCTGGGACACGGGCCTCCTCTCTGTGAAAGGGAATGGGCCGTAACCACAGATGATTTATGTCTGTGGCCGTACCACGCGGGCCCAGTGCGGGTTGGTGGATGTCACGTGTCTTTGAATTTTTGGTTCTAGGTTCGGTTTCCTCACGATGTTTTCCTTCACCACTTTGAGAGCAGTGGTGATTATATAATTTACACAAAGTAAAACGCTTGCCTGAGTTCAAACCCACGACCTACAACTTCTAAGTCGCGGCCGTTACCACAGGGCCACCAAAGCTCTTGTTTGTATAAATTATCTTCAATAATTATGTTTTTACGAGAACTAGTTTTATATGTTTATAGCTAATATAATTTACGAAGTGACAAAATTTATCGGATTTACAAAGGAGTAGCAAAATAAACTTTTAATATCGCCGATTTGATTTGGAATTGTAAATTTTAATTTTATTACCATTCAACAAGATTGGAATTATAGCTCTACCTACTTTATTTTATTTGGGAATTATATATTACTAGCTGTTACCCGCGGCTTCGCTCCCGTAGACCACGCCACAGGAGCCAATTTCGGGATAAAAAAATAGCCTATGTTACTCAGGAATAATGTAGCTTTCTATTGGTGAAAGAATTTTTCAAATCGGTCTAGTAGTTTTGGAGCCTATTCGGTACAAACAAACAAACAAAAAATCTTTCCTCTTTATAATATTAGTATAGATATATATATCACAGTATATATAGCTATACTTTAATAAATTTTTACCTAAAGTTAGTAAGAATAGATCGCCGAGTTGCCAGCTTGTCGGTTTTTTATCGGTTACACTTCGGCGAGTGTGCGATGGAATTGCATGATCTAATTCCACCTAGCCCGTTTCATCATCGGCTACCAGACGTACGGGTGGATATCCCACCCATACGCACAAAACTTTTTTGGAACACTTTTATTGTGCGTACAGCTAAGGAGTGGAATTCCTTGCCGGAATCTGTTTCCCGATAGCTAAAATCTAGGGGTCTTTAAGTCAAGAGTGAATAGGTTTTTTTCTAGGCAAGCGTGATTCACCGTCGACCACATCATCTCTTACCATCAGGTGAGATGGTGGTCAAGCGCGAGCCTATAGTGGATAAAAAACTAGAAAGATCAGTTGTTCTGCAGGCTTCTTTATTTCGACTTTAAAAAGACATTCTATCAGCGAAAACATTCGTCAAAAAGTCCATATTGATTGCTGACTTTTGAAAATCGCTGTCGCTGAGAGATTGTCACTTTTTCCAAAGTCCAAGGTCATTGGCTTTTAGTTCTCTCTTCCAACTTATGAACGCTAGAGTTATCCAGAACCAAAACTTGTATTGTGGGTACCACACTATAGAAATATTATTCTCAATAAGGAAATCGAACCCGCGGCCTAGTCGAACAAGCGTTGAAAGCGGACATACTGCTGTTGTAATATTTGGATCAAATTAAAACTGTCGAGGCTGATACATTGAATTTATTGTTCGTTAAAATCTCTTTGATTTAAAACACTTAGATAAGTTACAAAGGGAAACATTTTCTTTTCAACTCACAGAAACAGTAAACTAAACAGAAATTCCAAGAGCATTTTTTTTTAAATTATTACATTTACCTCCTGAAGTAGTCCTTAATACTTGAAGAAAAATTAAAACTAAATCAGTGTCAAGGTACCTACATTAAAGTCTAGACATCTTCACGAAAAATAAAACATTTAGGTACAGGCTTTTTGAGGAGAATCTCAGAAAAACATTCGAAGAGCGAATAGTAAGATGTTGATCGTTGGAAAATACACCTTTTAGCATTATTGGGGTCCCGTACCCAAAGGGTAAAAACGGGACCCTATTACTAAGACTCCGCGGTCCGTCTGTCTGCCTGTCTGTCCGTCTGTCAACAGGCTGTATCTCATGAACCGTGATAGCTAGACAGTTGAAATATTCACAGATGATATGTTTCTGTTGCCGCTATAACAACAAATACTAAAAACAGAATAAAATAAATATTTAAGTGTAATACAACAAACGTGATTTTTTGGCCGTTTTTGCGATTATAGTACGGAACCCTTCGTGCGCGGGTCCAACTCGCACTTGGCTGGTTTTTTCGTCGCTACAGTCTAGTGTGATTTATATAGTCTTTAAAATATTCTGCTTTTCTGCAGCTTTTTGTAGTTTCACTTAGTTTTTTACAAAGGTTGTCTGGTAGACATAGCTACTAACGATAAGACCACCATTTTACCCATTTATTTTTTTGAAGGTGTTTTTTTATTTGTGGATTGGTAGCCTGATGGTAAGCGATGATGTGGTCGACGGTGTAGCACGCTTGCTTAAAAGTAACCTATTCACTCTTGACTCAAATACCCCGAGGTTGTAGCTATCGGGCAACACAGACTCCGGCAGGGAATTCCACTCCTTAGCTGTACGCATAATGATAGTATTTCCAAAACGTTTAGAACGTATGGGTAGGATGTCCACCATGTACCGATGGCGCATCGCCGTACGTCTTGCAGTCCGATGATGAAACTGGCTAGGTGGAATTAGATCATGCAATTCCAGCGCATACTCCCCGAAATGTAACCAACGTACCAATGTTTCATTGTTGGCTGAATTTTGGTATACAATAAAGTATCTGTATTAACTGTCTTATCTCACTTGCCGTTAATTTAACGTTAAATCCACGAAAATATTATGTCAATCAATTCAAAAGTGGTACAGCCTTCGAAGAACTTATCCTGAGGTATCGAAACAGGCCGTACGATAAGCACACTTCATCATCATCATCATCATCATCTTCCTGCCCTTGTCCCATGTTACTTGGGGTCGGCGCAACACGTTTTCTTCCTCCATACCGTTCTGTCCCCCGTCACGCCATCACTGACTGCCTTTTCTTTCATATTGCTCCTCACGCAGTCCATCCTTCTTTTCTTCGGCCGTCCCCTCCCTCTCCATCATGTTACTAAAACATTTATATTCATAACTCGTTTAGTAACATGCGTTTCATCCCTCCTTATCAGATGACCATACCAGGACAAACGGTTTCCTTAGCACACTTAAATCAAGATAAATCCAACAAGTGTCAAGTAAACTGAGCTAAAACTGGATATAATGTAGAAAACGCAACAGTGGCCGTTGGCCGTGATAACATAACTGTATTCCATAAACTGGTTGCAGCTGACGACTGTCCTGCGTCACCGGTTGATACAGCCATGGATATATTATTATTTATTACTTATTATGTTGTTGACAGTATCTATAGATGAGCCATATAAAGTTTGCGCATTTACGCTGTGACCAATCTACGTGCAATTATGTCGAGCGATTCATAAAGTCTCGGTTATTGTGAATTTTAGTTTGGGTGCCCTGGATCAAAACTGGGTTATTGTGTAATAGAGGTACACACACACACCCAATAACCCAGAGAGCTTTATTACAAGAAAAAACCGGCTAAGTGCGAGTAGGACTCGCGCACGAAGGGTTCCGTACCATTATCGCAAAGAAAACGAAAAAAAAACACGTTTGTTGTATGGGAGCCCCCTTTAAATATTTATTTGATTCTATTTTTAACCGACTTTTTAGTATTTGTTGTTATAGCTTCAACAGCAATACATCATCTTTGAACATTTCAACTGACTAGCTATCACGGTTCATGATACAGCCTGGTGACAGACGGACAGACAGACAGACAGACCGCGGAGTCTTAGTAATAGGGTCCCGTTTTTACCCTTTGGGTACGGAACCCTAAAAACCAGCCAGGTGCGTGTCAGACTTCGCATATTTAGAGTTCCGTACCAAACCACAAAATCAAGTTGGGTTGTAATAGGAGAAATGAGGGAATTTCAAAGAAAAAATCAGATTTATGAATGAATATATTAGTATTTGTTAGTAAAATATATGTCATAATAAACATTATCACCAAATTTCAAGTCCATAGACAATGGGAAGTTAAAAAAAAATCGGAACAAACTTTTGTAAAAAAAAGCTGACTTTGGTAACTTGTCATTCCTTTGTTTTCCAATATTTTTTAAGAACCCCACTCAATGGGGAAGGTCAACTGTTTGGAAGCCCCCTTAAACAAATATAAAAATATTGTTTGTCGATTTGGGTCAACAAGAAGCTACTGTGAAAATTTATTTGAAGACTGAAGCTCCAACCATTGCTGTAAAACCTGTGGGACAGACGATGGACAGACAGACACGTGAGTGACAGCAATAGGGCTTCGTTTGGACTCTTCAGGCACGGAACCCTAAAAACAACATAACTGCCAGAATGTAGCTGTACGTCTCTGCATTCCTCCTTCCCATGACGTCACTAATGTTCCTACCTATAAGGCAAAATTACTGGACTCTTCAAAAGAATGGAAACAATTTCCGCTCTGGTATTGCGTGTTGTTTTATGGGTTTCACAAAATTACAAAGGTGAATAAAAATGGGTTGGTCTGTCTTGTTTCAGCTGGCAAATAATCTATAGTTTCAATCCATTATACCGTTGATAATAATACTAACAGGTTTTTCTTTGACCTTCTTTGGGGGGTTCACATTATAACGAATCGCTTAGCTATTGCCATATGGTGATATTTCAACATTTAATTCACATTCACATGGTTTTAATTCCCATACCAGATGTCACTAACGGGAACTAAGTACCAGGTGTTTAGAAGTTAATGGTAGCATATCGGATCGGTCATCTTTACGCCTATTGCATGCGCGGATACGGTGTCAGTAGATCACCGACCGGTATTGACTGCGGAAGTCATGCGTGCTGAGTTAAAGATCATCAGTAATGGTACAGTGACTTAAAGACGACTATTAGTAGGTACTGTTAATATAACAAATATTAAACCTGTGAAATGGCTGGACACATTTATTTTGAAGATTACTTATCACGATCAACTGAAGGCTAGTTGTTGCTAAGTAGTTTCATTAGAGTGTCTAAGGCTCTTCATCTGCCAAGCAGTCGAAAGACATAAATTATTTATTTAGCAAGGCACACGCAACAACGTACGAGTAGTTGACGAGTAACAGAATAGAGAAGAACAACAAAGAAACACCAAAAATAAGAGAAAATGGAGAAGGATTTTTAAATAACGTATACTTCAATATCCAAAGTCAAGGGTAACCTGCAATTAGGCTGCTGGTAACCATGTGGATTTCCAAAGGGAATATGGTGGTCATTCAGTTTACGTCTACACTGCAGACCTATTACCTACAGAAGCATCATTTTTCTGGAGGAGCAGTAAGGATATAATTATCTGTACTGTAATTATTTTGAGTGTTTGAATTTCGAGTAATTAGGACCATTGTTGTCTGCGTTATATAGTAGAGTAAGTAATAAAATAGAAGTTTTTAAGCTGACATGGTCACAATCATTGGAATTAATATTTATTTCGGGATATTTACCATTTATATTTAGATTTTTGTTGAGAGCTCGATATTATATAGCCTGGAATCTAGTGGTTTAACTATGTAAATGTCGTAAAGCTACTGAACGAGTGTCAAAAGTGGATACAGTGAGCATCGTCTGTCGAGAACAGTGTCGAGTAACTAGTGAGATAAGTTCTGGTAGTAGCGGCATCGTGCGTGAAAAACGAGTGAGGAAGAGGGTAGACAGATATATATCAGCTCGTAAATAACACCCACCCGCAAAGACTTTAATTCTCGTGATCATGGCGCTTGTAACGGTGCCGAAATATCGAGCTCTCAACAAAAACCTAAATATACATGGGAAATATCCCGAAACAAATATTTATTCTAATAATAACATAGAGTCTGACATAAAAATAATAATGTTTCATGAAGTTTATTTCGTTGTTCGTCGCTAGCGATCGGTACCAAAAGGTCAATCGTTGTAATTAGGTGAATTTAATGTTAGAGAAGAAAATTATATGTTTATTTCGTAGGCTCTAGTCACGAAATTACAGTTCATTAAAACTATTTGGTATTATAAAAAAACGGGATGTGTCATCAACACGGCCGTGTGTTTACACAAAGGCGTGTACGCAAGTAAACACTCGTTACGGCTTGCCATGTTTTTGTATTTAATGAATTATTTGATCCTTCAGATATCGGGTGGCGTAATAAAATTATATGTCGATGAAAGGTATTGGAACAACAATATTTTTATGCCGCATGCTGGTCGTTTTTTGGTAGCAAAACTGAGGGTACTTAACCCCAAGAAATGGTACAGTAATTTCGAAATTTTAATGTGATCTTTGAACATGGACATGATTGCTCTAGACAAGTTACATTATTAATTAGCGATAGCGTGACGATAGCGACTGTCATAAAATCAAGAAATGTGTGGTTGACAAGCTTGTTGAAGCGTCACGTGATCAATTCCTTACGTTTTGGCATTTCGAGAGAGACTTTGTTTAAGGCGCAGATACCCTTGCGTAGCTGATTTTAAAATTAGTAGGCTTGTAGTAATTTTTTGGAAAAAAGATATGTTACATAAGACTATTTTTGTAATAATTTGATCTGAGAAAATGTTGAGTTTTATTCGTATAACATAGTGTAATTAGTGTAACATAGAAAATTTTATTATCTACATTGTGATCTGAGGCTTTTTTTCTTAGAATAGTAAGGAAAGTACAAAAAAAACTGTAAAATTTTGGGTCGCGCGGGTTTGAAACGAGTGCGTGTTTTGTTCCCTCAAGGTCGTTGGCGTTAGTCATCGTCTTAAAACTTAGTCACGTGATATAATATATTTTAATTAAAAAAATATTTTTTAAACAAGCTTTTTAGCTTACCGTGCATTGATTGTCATCCAAACGAAACGTGTATGCAAAATTTTAATAGAAAAGGATAACTACTTTAAAATTCAGTTGCAAGATTTGACCCGTACACACTTACATGCAAGTTAAATAAAAGCTTGTAAAATACAGATTATAAATAAATAAATAATTAAATTTATTTCTCAAAAAACTTAGTAATATTTTACAGAACATAGTTTGGCTGTATTTATTTCTAGTAAATGGATATAGTAACTGCAACCGAACTAGGCAATGCCTTTATTTAGGTTTTCAGTGCCTTTTTCCCTCGATATTTCACAGTAAATGCCGTCAAAGCAAATATAAGTAGCAAGGAGTTTTCATACATAGAATAAAATGGTATAGATTTTTTACGAGGAAAAATGAATGCTTCCGTACGTTAGCATTGAATTCTCAAAAGTCTTTTAAATGATTGTTTAATTTATTTAATTACCAGTTTTAATTTAATTATTTTCACATCAACATTTGTCAAAAATCGAATAGGCTGTATAGGCTGTTTTCGTTGGCTGGAAAAAAATATGTCCAGTTGCAAAAACGCGCCATTATTATAAGTCAATTTAAAAAAAGTTTAGTAGCAAGAAGTTTTCATACATAGAATAAAATGGAATAGATTTTATACGAGGAAAAATGAATGATTCCGTACGTTTTAGCATTGAATTCTCAAAAGTTTTTAAATAGTTATTTAATATATTTAATTACCAGTTTTAAGTTAATGATTTTCACATCAACGTTTGTCAAAAACTGAATAGGCTGTATAGGCTGTTTTCTTTGTAAAAAAATATGTCCAGTTGCAAAAACGCGCCATATTGAAAATGTTACTTTTTGTGAATAAACAAATCTAATTCTTTGATTTGTATTTACTATTTCTCACAACTGTATTGAAAAACGTCGTGTTATACACGGGTGTGTATAGGTTATTGCAAACTCGTGTCATTAAAAAGCTCGTTTGCAATAACCTACTTTCCACCCTTGTATCACAATGTACTATTTTATTGTACTACTAATATATTTTGAGTGACATATAACTTACTTTAGTGTTACATTGTACAATAAATAAAAGATCTATACGTGAGTGAAGTGTTTATGAATGTGTGAGTACTAATAGGTGATCTATGTGGAGTATGATTATCCCTACAAGGTACAAACCATATATACATTTTATATAGTTTATTAACTATAGCTAGGTAACGGTAGCTTCATTAACAATCTCTCCGCAGATAAGCTGTAAGTCGATGAGCACCTGTGCTCCTCGACACTAATACGATATTACGCCAGTTATTACCTACACGCCGCAAGCGATATAACCTGTTGTAGTTAAGGCGCAAATTCCCTTGAGTAGCTGATTTTAAAATGAGAAAATATATGTTGCACTAGACCATTTTCTTAATAATTTGATCTAAGAAAATTTTGAGTTTTATTCGTATAACATAGAATAATTAAATTGTAAAGTTATGTCTAAAACGGACATAAACACGACAATCACACCAAAACCGCTGGGCGTATTTTAATGAAATTGACACCATCTCAAAGACAATTCAATTATCTTCATTTTGATCTGAAGCTTTTTTTTTAAAGTCATAGTATAATAAGGAAAGTACAAAAAACTACTAAATTTTGGGTCACGCGGGTATGAAACGAGTGCGCGTTTTGTTCCCTCAAGGTCGTTGGCGTTAGTCGTCGTCTTAATGAAGTCATGATGCACAGGAAATACAGCTTTACAGTTAGTTACAGTTTTATGACGTGAATCATTTGAAATAGGGACGGAATGGTTTGTTTGGTTGGATGGGTAAGTAAATTGGGCCCTATTTGGGTCTTTGTTTTAACCGAATTTCCAAAAAGTAGGTTCTTCTATGTTTGACTTTATGTTTGTGTCTTTTTAGGGTTCCGTACCTCGGAAAAAACCGAACCCTTATAGGATCACTTTGTTGTCCGTCCGTCTGTCTGTCAAGACCATTTTTCACAGGAACGCGTGGCGGTATCAAGCTGAAATGTATATCAAATACTCATCTACTGTCCCTTTAAAGCCGTGAAAAAATCAAACTTCTAAGCCAACGCAATCATAAGATACAGCCGTTTATGCCGCAAATTTTCGACACTCGCAAGGGAATCAAAACCTACAACCTACTTCCCGTGAACTCAGAATCTTGAAATTTGGTACGAAGAGACGTCTTATAGCACAGATAACGGGAAAATGCGAGAACAGCAAACTTTTAGTTACATGTAATAATAAAAACATTTTTAATAATTTTAAACTTACTACCCCTTTCCTCATTCAAATACTCAGGTCTATAATACCTTTAATCTGAGGTTTGTACGGAACCCTCGGTGCGCGAGTCCGACTCGCACTTGGCCGGTTTTTTTTTCTGTTTATTCACAGATTTCTCCGGACAGATTGGACCGATTTTGAAAATTCTTTGGTAATTTTAATTTGGCGAAGATCTGATGAAGAACTTCGGAGATATACAACAGAACTCTTCATAAAGTAATCTACTTACTAAGTCGGTGTCCATAACGCAAAATTTGGTACCTACCAAAGACACCGACTTCCAAAAGAAAGTTATTTTTCACTTTGTAGCTTTTTCATTTGGAAGTCGGTAGTATATTTTGTAAAAAAGTTTTTTTTATTGATTTGGGGTTTCGAATAGCCTTAATCAATCAAATCATTTCAATAATTTTGCGGGAGTAGACAGAAGTGAGCCATGTAAATTCTGCCTGGACTGGCCTCGTTGGTCTAACTACATTCATCATCAGCCTTCCCCACTGCTGGGTCAAAGGTGTCCTCTCTGTGAGAGAGGAAACTACATTATATTATGGCTATATATTATATTTGTTGCACGAGCTTGTTGAGGTTTTCGTCTGGAATATTTAAATATCAGCCAATATTTTGCGCCTGCTGCCTTAAAGCGTAAGTGAATTCGGCAATGCGAAGGAATTTGACCGTCATCAAATCAAAAAAATCAAATCAATCAAATTACAATGACGGAAATGCACAACGCGTCTTTCATCTCGCATATGATTGGTCGATTGATGGCATCAAAACGCTTTGCCTTACCAAATTCACTGACGCAATTAGGCTGCTGGTTAATGGCAATTGGCATGGTAACAGGGAACCATAGTAATGTAACATATGTAACGAAATGTGAATGCACTATAGAAACAAAGAAAGAAAGAAAGAAACAATATTTATTTGTGACCCGCACAGGAGACACGAGAAATAAACAAAAAATTAAACAATAATAAAAATAAAACCCTTTGCGAGACCAAAAACTAATAGTCCTCTAATAGCCTGCTGAGTCCTTACAAATTTGGTTTCAGACCTGGCCATAGTACTGTGACCACTCTTGTCAAAATAACTGACGATATAAGACTGGCTATGGATAATAAATGTCTTACTGTATTGATTCTACTGGACTTCAGCAGTGCTTTTAACTCGGTTGACTTTGACATACTCTTAGGAATCCTTTCATCTCTTAATGTATCTGCTTCGGTAATTGATTGGTTCAAATCTTATCTTCGGGGCCGCTCGCAGTCTGTTCGATCCGATGAAGACTCCTCTGACTGGTGTGACTTGACTGCGGGCGTTCCCCAGGGTGGCGTCCTCTCTCCTCTCGTTTTCTCAATTTTCAATAATGTTATCACTAAGGTCCTAACTTCTAACTATCATCTCTATGCAGACGACTTGCAGCTATATCGACACTTTAAAGTGGGTGAGTGGTGTGATATATATATATATATATATTGTACTTATGTATGTATGTATATTTATGATTTAGTTTATATTATTCTAGAACTGTACACTGGACTACTTCTCTTCTTTCTTTTGTAAATTCTCTCTATCACTCTAAGGTTTGCTGGTAGAAAACTCTTCTTACTAGTTAATCTCGCCTTTGTACATCAACTCTATAATCATTCATGTTATATATGTAATTTTTTTGTGTACAATGAAGAATTAAAGAAAAACGCTTCAGTTATTAGCTGTACGACCGCAACTGATATACCCTGTTGTGGCTAATGATGACGAGATGCAGTGGAATTACAGCTTTACGGTTAGTTACAGTTTAATGACGTGAATCATTGCGAAGGTATTAAAATATGGATGGGATGACTGGTGTGGTCATTTGGTAGGATGGTTAAATAATTTCGTTTGCGATTTGGGATAGGTGTCCGTTTCTTTCGAGCGTGATCTCTGAGTTCTTTTTTATTCTTCGATTTGTGCTTATTACAAGCTTTTTATTAACTTTCAATGCAAGTTTGTATGTAAGTGTGTTTGGGTCAAATCTTGCAGCTCAATTTTAAAGCAGTTATCCTGAACCGATTAAGTTAAAGTTTTGCATACACGTTTGGTTTGGGTGACAATGCACGGTAAGCTAAAAAGCTTGTTATAAAAAAGTTTATTTTATTGTTTTTTTTTTAAATAATAGACTCGTTCGTCTAGAGTTCTGAAGTGCTACTGAGTCCTGAGGCCCTTTTCTTTTAATTTTTATTTTTTTGGGTGGGAAATCATTCAATGACTTCTCCCGCTCTGGGTGAAGCGGGAGGGCGTGTCAGACTTTTACTGACCCACACGTGTTCCTTCAGTTGCTTGTGCCAGGGCTGCGGTAACTCTCTTTCAAATTTATCCGCTACCCAGACAGGCATCGGCCCTAGCGGAACCCGTCAACTTTTGCTGACGTCTCTTTGAGGTGCGCGCGGAACACTGCGCGCCGTCGACTCGGGCCTAGTCCTTATCGGACGGCGAGCTACCCATTACTCGCCGTCCGCAAGACTGCGCCTACGGTGGCCAGTTCGATCGGCTTGCGACTCCCAACACCCGGGTCGTCTCCTGCGGTGGCTAGGGGCGTGAGGGTGCCTCCGTTGTGTCTCCCTCACGCGTTCCGCCTCCTCCTTCGTGAGCATTACTGCTTCACTGAAGGAGGTGACAGCTTCCCATGCCCTCTCGCTCCGTACCATGGCCTGAACCAGGGCCGGACGCGAGAGGTCACCACCGCTGATCGCCTCCACGAGGACACGGCGGTGCTCCGCCCAAGCGGGGCAGACCTCCACCGTATGCTCCACCGTGTCCTCCGGGCGATCCACACAATGGTGACACCCCCAGGCGTTACCTCCCGCCTCACCCTGAGCAGGATTCTCCCGAAGCAGCCGTGTCCGGTGAGGACCGGCGTCAGGCGGAAGGAGAGGACGCCGTGGCGCCTCTCAAGCCACTTCTCAAAGAGGGGCCTTATCGCCGCAATTGTGGCGTGCCCAGCACTGGGTTGCGACAGTAGCTCTCTCCATGTCGCCATGAGATCCTGCCGGAGCTCTGTCCGCAGAGCCACGATTTGTCGCGGCAACGTATTCTCGCCCCGGGGTTTCGCCTCCTCGCGCCACTCCCAAATGTGCGCGAGGACTTTTGCCTCCAGATAGTCCTGAGGCCCTAGAAAAGTAATATTCTATCATCGAAAGCGTGGCGATAGCGTTTGTCAACAAGACAAAACTGAAGTCAAGCTCCTCTAGGTTCGGTTCCTGGATCAGACAAAGTGTTTTGTATCTACGGGGTAAAGCCACCTACTCTAGTTACGTAGTAAGACCTCCACATAACCCATCAGAGGATACAGGTTATGTTATGAGAAAATCCCAAGCTATTAAGTCATGTGGTTGCTGGCAATGCCTTGCCCCACACACAAAAACATTTAAAGTCACATACACAAGACACCCAGACCCGGAACAACTATCTGTTGGCCATACAAATATTTTTTCCGGCGGGCATCGAACCCGCGACACGTAGCGCAGCAGCCGATCGCTCAACCACTACGCAAACCGTGTCGTCCTATCCGAACTATCCAAGTTGTGAGGCTAAATGTCTATTTGAAATGAATTCAGATATATTTGTTGTTTCAGATGATAGTAAGAGATTTTGTTTCTATAAGCCAATTCTATGGTATAGGCCTGTTTTCAACTGTGTATAACTTTTTGGGTTTTATAAATTTACTAGCTTCTGCCAGCGGATTCGCCCGCGTGTAAAGTGTTTTCTCATCCCAAGGGAACATTATAACGGAATGAAAAGCCTACGTGCTATTTCAGACTATAATCTATGTCTGCGCCAAATTTCATCCAGATCCGTTCAGCCGTTCTAGCGTGATTGAGTAACAAATATACATCCACACATTCATCCAAACATTCATATTTATAAATATCTGCCTAGCCTTTTCCCAACTATATTGGGGTCGGCTTCCAGTCTTACCGGATTCCGCTAAGTACCAGTGTTTTACATGGAGCGACTGCCTATCTGACCTCCACAACCCAGTAACTGGGTAACACGCGCGGTACCCCTTGGCAAGACTGGTGTCAGATCTCAAGCTTCTGACTACCCGTAACGACTGTCAAAGATCTTCAAATGTCAGCCGGGACCAACGGCTTAACGTGCTTGCCGAGGCACGGAGGAAACTCGGTATGTTGAAATGGTCACCCATCCACGGACCGACCTCGTCAAGCGTTGCTTAACCTTGAAGATCGACCCGTGCGACTGTTATTATTTAGCCACGAGCTCCTCAAACATTCACATTTATAATATTAGTAAAATGGAAACAAAAAGCAATTTACAGCAGTCTTTTATACTCACCCGTGTAGAAACAACAAAACCAGGAAACAAAACCATTTCAACAAGCAGGATTTTCCCCGACAATCCTACAAAGATGTCACACCAACTTGATTGCTTCCAAGAGTATTATTTCAGCATAAGAAGTAGGAAAATCTAAATAACAAGGTTTTCCTTTGCGGTGAGCACTGCGTGACTCCAAAGGGCCAAGTGCGAGCCTTTGACATGGTAATGAGCACAGCAGTGTTACCATCCCTTAAGACTTTCATTTGATGTTACGTTTCTTTTGGTTTTGATTTGACGGACCACTTAGAAGAATGGTGGTCGTGCGTTTTTCGGCGAAAATATGTGTGTTATGTTTATTGGAGGAAAGGTATTTGAAAATAGTGTTTGGTAAGACCAGAACAGCTTTGTTTGTTTGTCAGGGGATCTTGTAAAGTGAAAATCTAGATATGTAGTAATCTACTAGGATGGAATTGAAAATAATATTGGTTCTTGTGTAATATAATGTTAAAATAGTAGTATATGATACTGTTGCATAATAAGGGGTATTAAAACATGAGTGTGTGTTTAAAAACCGAGCCGTAGGCGAGGTTTTTAATAGTATTCACACGAATGTTTTAATACCTAGTTATGTGCAGTTTCATACACTACTTTATCTATACTCATACATTGCGCGCCGCGATTTAATTCGCGCGAATATTTTGAGCTCTATGAACAGGTAGAAAGACACAAAATTGTCGCGAATAAAAATCGCAGTGCGTGCTAAGCCTAAAGCGGGCATTGTCACAGACAATTTATAATTGGAATCAAATATTTTTATAATAGGTACTAAAATGGCATTACAAAAAGATTATTGATGGAAACTCGGTGATTAACTTCTTGGATTTGTCCTGTAACGTAATAGAAAAATAGTAGATTATTGCATCGAGCACAAAGTAATTTATTATTGCATCGAGTGCCTGATTTAGAGCCCGAGCGCTAGCGAGGGCTCTAATCTAACAGGCACGAGGGCAATATAAATTACTTAAGGCGAGGTGCATAATCTGCTTTTCTTTCAACTATTACCTATATGAATAGTAGATAAAAGAAACTCATATCAAACAGTTTAAATAGAAGTTTAATTATTGAAATTAAAAGTTATACTTGAGTAATTATTAAACGTAAGGTTAAGAGTTTTGTTGGGCAAATTTATATTTGTTTGTTTAACTTGGGACTGAATAATATTATTAGACGAGGTAGATGGGCCTGGCAGATTTGTAACAATGAAGTCGTTATCACGGGAAGTAGATGGGCGCGGCGATGTCGAAAATCACTTTTTTAATATTCTTTCATTTTGAAATCAGAGTTAGCAGCAATCATTTTTTAAATTTGGAACAAGTAGGATAGAAATGAATAATACGTACGTAAAAAAAAGTATTGATATCGGCTGGCTGAATAGAGCTAATCCATTGAGATTGGAAACTTTTGGTGCGATTAAAAAAAAACAGTGCAATAATGAAATTTCATACATTTTTATTGCTCTAGAGCATTAAAGACTCGCTTTGTACTGAGTTTTTAGTGTGATTGTGATGCAATTAAAGCATAGTTGGAAGAAAAATATATTTTCAACACACTTGCTCATAAAGTGGCTCTAATTTCACCGCAATTAGGCATATAATGACACCTGTAATCAAACTGTTACTTTTTCATTGCTATTATTCACAAGTGAGTTATAGAGTATTTTTTTATTTTATTGGTTGAGTTGCTTTGTTTTTAAAAAAGTTTCGATACAAAAAAGATCGTGCTCAATGGTACAAATACATTAATGTACCTATTGTTTGCTCATTTCATGCAACTTCGTATTTAAATAGATCATTTCAAATTGTACTTGTTTAATAAATAAAACTTTCACTCAAATATAACTTTTGTTGTCTCTGTAATAAAGAAAACTTGAAATTCCCTATTTTGTACGTGGCTAAAACGCTATCCGCGAAAAGCCAAAAAAAAAGAAACCGCGAATGCGCGCGCATAGGAAAACTGATTGATTTTTCCCGCCATTGCGAAAAAAAAAATCACAACTCGTTTTCATTGTTGAAATTAAAGTTATATTAGTATTATCTTCTTTACAAGTGTGTTGAAAAACGTCGTATGATACACGTGTGTATTGATGATTACCGTCCTCGGCTCTCTTAAGACCTTCATCTAACGGCTCGGGTCTCAACAGCGCCTCATTATTTATTCTGTGCCTCAGCGTTAATCACCAACATTACACACTTTACCATAATGTACTATTATTTTATAGTTATTCTCCAAAACGAATAGCGTTACCATTCAGTTTTAGGGGATGACTCGGTTTCCGATAAACTACAAAATAGTACGTTTATTCATCGTGTGCTTTTCCGCTCTCGCATAAAATTTTAGTTGTTTTGTTTGTTTGTTTTCGTGATTATCAGATAGATACGTAAAGAAGGTAGGTCGGTATAGATGAAAAGACAAATCATCGAGAATAGTTCAAAATAGCTTGGGCACTCGTAGTTATAGTAAAATCCGCGTAACTGATGAAAGTAGGTAGCCAAATTGATATTCAAATTTACTTAGGTAGTTAAGTTTACACCAAAATGTTAATCCAGCTGATTACTATCTACGCAAGGATTTCAGTCACTACATTTACAATTTTAGTAAAATTCACTTGTTAATTTTGCTGAATGTATGCACATTTTATACGCTGTTGACTGTAGCGATAAAGTTGTTTTGTTTTAACTTTAATGAAAAGGTAGGATTCGTATCACAATTTTCCACGTTTCCACACGGAAAAATATCATAGTTGTAGACTTTTATTTTTCAACTTGCTTTACAATTCATATTTTCCTTTTTTTACCCGGCTGCAAGGAAAAGGTTATGTTTTTCGCGCGTCTCTTGTATGTATGTATGTTTGTTTGTATGTATGTATTATTCTTTATTACCTCGTATCTTCCAAATCACTTGACGGATTTTTTAAATTAAGACATCGTTAGATAGGTCTTGGCCGCCCAAGTGAAATATTCTTTTCTTCTCTTTTTCTTAGATAAATGCCGTTGAAAAAAAAAAGAAACATGGCGGATTTTGGGCGCCATATTGTAGGGGTTCCAATTTTTTTTTCTTCAAACCCCATCGAGTGGGGTATCAAAATGAAGGGTTTTTAGAGGTGATTACGAAAATATATACGGAAAAAAATAAGTATAACTAAAAAGTTGTAAATAAATAAAGTTAATTCAATCAAAAAACCCGACATATTCGCGAGCTGGCTGACCAAAACCAGATGTATCCTCCGACTCCACAGCATGATTTTCTTATTGTTTAGATCTTTTTAGTTCGCTTTTGAAGCAGTCGGGTTTTTTTTAATTTTATTAACTCTTTTTGCACAGCTTTGCAACAGTTAAGTACGGAGCTTCAGTAAAATCAGAAATCCAATGTCGTAATAAAGAAATAACTTTGTTCTTTATTCAATTACTCGTATAAATTCACGACCGAACTCACGATTTATAGAATTGTGGACTAAAAATTGCCATTTTTCTTTCAATAAAGGTGTCCGAATCGTTTGCATAGTGCGATATTAATTCGTTCTTCCATTTTAGAGACAACCATTGTAATTTTGAAGAAATGGACCATGTCTGTAAACACCCATCAGTGTTTTTAGTCAATATCTCCTTACAAACTTTTGCAACAAGGAATTCAAACTCTAGCTCTAGGATCTAGTGATTAAGTAAATATAATCTAGATTATGCTAAACCACACTCTCGTTTGATTATAAACTATGTGGTAATAGGCAACAAACCAATATACAACAAACGAAGCAAGTTGAATCGAAATAATCAAGCGCCTGCAACTTTGCTTATAGCAGCATGTTGTGTAAATGTATATATCTTGTTAGTAATTAACACATGCCAGGCGTTTAGCGCGAGCGTTCGTAGAGACTAGGAACTCTTGATTAATGGCTTTGCAGTTAAATCACGCTTTGTTTCCATGCAGAAAACTTAGTGGTAGCAGATTGTTTAAATATTAATTGGATAGATAGTTTTTTTTTATGTAGGTACCGTTTTAGGTTTCCGTACCCGGAGAGTCCAAACGAAGCCCTATTGTTGTCACTCAAGTGTCCGTCTGTCTGGGGTTATTGGACGATTGCACGAATTTAACTTGCCCGAAAAGTACGAATCGACCCCTTTTAAAAATATAATTTTTCTGTGGCGATCGTTCTGTCGCCTGAAGTTAATTTATCGGTGTGCGAATCGAACACTCCACAAAATTATTTAGTAGGCGATTCGCACACACATTGTGTTTTATGCAATACCGTTAAGATAAAGTACACTCAAGTACAGAAGTTTTAAGGATTAAATATTGTTATTGATATGAAATGAGACACAAATTAATCAAAAATGTCTTTGTTAAAATAACTACTATATGATTTGAGCACGTATTTTACATTGGGCACTCACTTAAACGGAAACCGATTGAATGGCACCTGAGGTATGCCATATACGACACCTATCGATATTTTTCGCAATTTTACTCCACAAAATAAAATGGCACCTACGATCAGTAGGTACTTACTAGTCTTGGGCCGTTTATTTTTTTAGGACGTCGAAATCAAAGATTCGATTAAATTCAGTAGTTTTTTTTTTTTTTTTTTTTTTTTTTTTTTTTTTTTTTTTTTTTAGGTAGATGTTGACATTATAAGCATTTATACCCAAGCTACCAGAAGACCAGAATCATGAAGAAGTATTAATAAATAATATTATATACTTAGAGGTTCGATGGAACTCTCAAAGTATATATTTATTATTCTATTTTTTGTATATAAATATATACTTTTTCTCTATTCATCCTACCATTTAGTTGCACCTGCCTTATTTTATCTCTGCACCACCCTAAGGTCGACTAGTAGAAAATGCCACAATGCGCAAATGGCACTTATTTCAATTCAACTATCCAACGTTGGATTCAGTCTAGTGTCCCACAAATTAAGTCAGTTACAATCGAAACTCGACCTTAATATCCTATTTTTTTTTTGTATGAAACTATTTTTCTTCCACTAAATTTTCGAAACGACGACGTTACCTAAGTTGCAACTGTGTGTGTGTGGGTCCATTAGCAGGTAGCTTCACAGTCTAAATTATGCCATATTTTAGGTAAATCACCTAAAGGCGCTTGCGTGTTGACGTCTATGATAATAATATTACTTAGGTAAACTACTTACTAGTACTTACACTTTATATATTTATGGAAACAATTCCTTTGCTGAGCTGCATTGAAACTTTAAATTTATTTGTATATGTTACCGAATTATTGCAAACACCGTACCTAGGTTTCTAATAAATCTTGCCAAGTTATGAAATCTCGATTTATTTTGCACAGACAAACTCAAAACTTCATATATGCAAATTCGATAGTTTACAAAGCCCTGCCTTTTTGAAAAGGAAGTGTTTAAAATCTTACGCGATTAAAACTAACGGTGTTTGCAATAATCCGGTGAGAAATACATAAATACCTAACTACCCGTTACCCCGTACCATAAACACCCGTTTTGCATTTTTTGTTTTTTTTATTGTCTATAGGCTTGCGCTTGACCACTATCTCACCTGATGGTAAGCGATGATGTGATCGACGGTGAAGCACGCTTGCCTAGAAAAAACCCATTCACTCTTGACGTAAAGACCCCTAGATTGTAGCTATCGGGAAACACAGACTCGGAAGGGAATTCCACTCCTTAGCTGTACGCATAAAAAAAGTCCCCAAAACGTTTAGTGCGTATGGGTGGGATGTCCACCATGTACCGATGACGCATACGTCTGGTAGTCCGATGATGGAACGGGCTGGGCGGACTTAAATCATGCAATTCCATCGCACACTCCCCGAAATGTAACTGACAAAAAACCGACAAGCTGGCAACTCGGCGACGATGTTCAAGGCTCTGGAGCTTTGACTTGACCAGTGCCTCATTGCCGATGAGTTTCTTGGCCCGCTTTTCGATCGACTCTAGTGCATCAAGCTGGTATTTGGCAGATCTGTCCCAGAAATGAGAACAGTACTCCATGCACGATCGAACTTGCGCTTGATACAAGTTGAGCAGCTGTTCCGGCGTGAAGTACCTTCTCACCTTCGCAAGGAACCCCAACTATTTGGCAGCCAGCTGAGCCTTTGTCTCAATGTATGGCCCAAAATTAAGAGACTATGTCAACGTAACGCCAAGAAGCTCAAGATGGTCCGTTATTGGCACGGTTACATCAAGGAAAGTTGGAGCCGGGTGAAATTGGCTCTTTTTAGCGGAAAAATAAAGATACGCCTGGGTTTTAGCATCATTAAACTTGACCAGATTGGCATCGCCCCTTTCGGAGACTGCTTGCAAGGACAAGTTCAAACGCTCCACCATGGCCTCACAGAGAGACCAGATCAGCGGCCCGGTAGTCCGTGCGTTGGACAAGTATCTCTCAGCAACAGTGCTGTTGTCTGCATACCCAAAGGTGCCGCGTTTTAGCAGATCGTTAATGTTCAACAAGAACAATGTTGCTGAGAGTACCGACCCCTGAGGGACCCCGGCATTAATATCCAATTGGTCCTCTGTGAGCCTGGTTGTCTCCTGATCTCCGCTGTGCGAACGGTAGACACAGGCGTAGATAATTTTATCTAGGCCTGTGTCCTCCAGAGCCCAAAGCGTAGAGAATCTGGAGTCCTCAAGGTTACGGAGACGTCGATAGCAAGTGTCATCACGGGCGTACATACATACCCGCGCGTGTTTTATAATAGTGCTCCAGGGTAAACCCTGGGTATGATAAGTACGAGACGTCTGAAGGACTCGCTATCTGCATCTCCGTAAGAAAAAACAGCGCTGTTTTCTCAGCCTCCAGGTGGTAGTGGACTGCAGAGAGATTTGAGTGCAGACCTCTAATATTGGTGAGGTGCACTTTGTTGGGGGGGGAGTGCAGCCGCTGTTTAGCTCTCCCCGGAATATCCATCGGGCCCTCCCCATCTGGTCGCCAACCAGCACGATGGTGCATTCCGAGATTTTTCGACAGTCGGCGGGGCAGCGTTTCGTGTGTGATCTCGGATCCCGCTACCCTCCGTGACTAGTCACCCGATAGATCCCTAACAGCGCGCGTCAGGCTGGTCAGCCTGCAGTGGAACAGTTATCTCGACCCAACTCCTCTAGTGGCTACACCGAGCATCGTACCGGAACACGGCTAGACCGCTTGGTGGTACGCCTTTGCCCGGTGAGAGGTCGCAAGCCTTCGGCCGAAGCCTACCACCAGTAATTTTTCCAGGCATTTCTGTAAAATAACAGCGGTAAAAAAGAAAAACAAAATCCTTCCTTCGCCATAGTAATCATAATTATTCTAGTACATTCACGAGAAAAATTAACGAAGGTCGACTTTCTTCATTTTTCCACGAAGATCGGCTTTCTTAATTTTTCCCGGCAAACCACAAAAACCTCAAATCATTATCCAAATAACGTTCGACGAAAAACCAATTTACGAATTCAAAAGACGGCAAACAAAATCCTTTTTTACAGAAAAGGGTTAAAGACCGTTGTGGAAAGCTACTTAGGGCAATTGATTAGGGGTATAAACTCAAGAGTCATTTTGCCCCTGGATAATTCGGCTAAGATGGCGTCTTAGCCACCGTTCGTAACGAGGGTAAAACAAAGCAATTACTCTTGGATACCTCTCCATTTTTTTGAAGAGATGAAATGAGACTGGTTTTATTTGTGTTTTAGTTTACTGTTTATTTATTACACTATTGAAATTCACACACACATCATCAACCTATTAATGTTCCCACTGCTGGGACACAGGCCTCCTCTCTGTGAGAAGGAATGGGCCGTAATCCACCACGGGCCCAGTGCGGGTTGGTGGATGTCACATGTCTTCGAATTTTTGGTTCTAGGACATGCCGGTTTCCTCACGATGTTTTCCTTCACCGTTTTGAGAGCAGTGGTGATGAAATAATTTACACAAAGTAAAGTGCCTGCCTGGGCTCGAACACACGACCTACAACTTATAAGTCGCGGCCGATAACACTGTAATATTATTGTTAGATTCCATAAGCTACTCAATAAAAACACATTATAATATTCCAAAATGTATTGTACGTGCTCCGCACAGGCAAAACGATCAGACCATGAGTGACACCTGTCTATAAAACTTATTCTAGACAACGTAGAGTTTACAATGGAACACATACAAACTCCTTGAAGGTATATTTCTAACAATTATAACGGCAAAAGTTTGTGAGTGTGTTACTCTTTCACGCAAAAACTACTGAACGGATCTGGATGTTTGGCACAGAGATAGATTATAGTCTGGAATAACCTAGGATAATATTTATCCCGGGAATATGTTCCCTTGGGATAATTTTCGACATTCACGCGGGCGAAGCCGCTGGCAGAAGTTAGTTTGTAATAAGGTCGTTAAAGTTGTTAAAATATTTTGGTTCAAGCCGTGTCTCATTTTTACGGTTCCGTACCCAAACGGTAAAAATGGGACCCTATTACTAAGACTCCGCGATCCGTCTGTCACCAGGCTGTATCTCATGAACCGTGATAGCTAGACAGCTGAAATTTTCACAGATGATGATTTTTTGGTGCCGCTATAACAACAAATACTAAAAACAGAATAAAATAAATATTTAAGTGGGGCTCCCATACAACAAACGTGATTTGGATGCCATTTTTTGCTATAATGGTACGGAACCCTTCGTGCGCGAGTCCGACTCTCACTTGGCCAGTTTTTCCATTTAGGTACTACCACGACAGATCATGCCTGCACTCGCCGAAGGTCTAGCCAGAACCGAATAGTGGACCCACATTTCACCATTTATGTTTTTATGTCCCATGAAGGTAGGTAATAAGGGTCAGAATCCTTACTCCGGTCTGATATTGAGAAAGAACATTATGTTATGAAATGGGCTTGAAATAGTTTTGTTTTTGAATCACTATCATTTGCGGTTTTGCTCATAGGGAAAATCAGACTTACAAAAACCGCCAAGTGTGAGTCAGACTCGCGCACGAAGGGTTCCGTACCATTATTGCAAAAACGGCAAAAAAATCACGTTTGTTGTATGAGAGCCCCACTTAAATATTAATTTTATTCTGTTTTTATTATTTGCTGTTATAGCGGCAACAGAAATACATCATCATCATCATCATCATCATATCAGCCGAAAGACGTCCACTGCTGGACATAGGCCTCCCCCAAGCGTCGCCACATTGACCGGTCCTGTGCGTCCCGCAACCAGCGGATTCCTGCAACCTTCACCAGGTCATCGGTCCATCGGTCCACTGAAATACACCATCTGTGAAAATTTCAGCTTTCTAGCTATCACGGTTCATGAGATACAGCCTGGTGACAGACGGACAGACAGACGGATCGCGGAGTCTTTTTAATAGGGTCCCGTTTTTACCCTTTGGGTACGGAAACCTAAAAACAAATAAATTATAAAAAGCACCATATTTTATTAAATAATTATTTTAAATCTAGTTTTTTACGTATTTTTATTTTTGTACATTGGAACAAAGAAAAACTGTTAAATATACTTGTTTTAAAACAAATCATACACCTTAATGTTAATATTTTAAAACAACATTAAATGGCTTTAAAATAAAATCAACGAATTTTCACCATGATTTGGATGTATGGCATTGATTCCTTTGCCTCCTAATGGAATCTATGAAAACATTACCTGTGTCAGTAACATTGTCACACTTGTCAGTGAATTGAATTTGACGGTTTTCGACGTTCACAATGACAATAATACAATGAGGTAGGAAAACTATGGAGACGGCATATTCTACTATATGAAGAATAGTTATACAAATATCTATAATATCGACACACGCATGTCAAAAAGCGTTTTGTCTCTTTTTAACTAACCAAGAGCTGCATATGAAAAGAGAGACATCTAAATGTTTGTCAAGGACTAAACTTGGTTACACTTTTGAGTGACGTCAAAATCATGTTTAAGCGTGACCGGTCGCCATGTTGATTGCCGAGTAAAATTGGTAGTTGTGTGCTGTATATGTACGTTTATCTGTGTAGTTGTGCTGTCAAACAGATGCAAATGGGCAGCCATCTTAATTGTCCGATTTTTGTAGGTATGCACGCTAATTTCGTAGGTATGGCAAGTCCAAAGGTTTGTAAGTCAGTGCAATAATGACATCCAACAGAACATACAATACGTAGTATCTTTACGTAGTCTATGAACAGAACAGTTTTGCCAAAATCAATAATTACTGTGGGTTGCATTTTTTTAAATTGTTTGAGAATATAATAATTAGTGATGGGTGAATTAAAAATAAAATACAGAGATTCCTTAATGTATATACTTTAATTGAAAAAAAAATCACTTCTCTGTTCATAGCAGTTTCGAATAAAAGCCCAGGCTACATACAAAAACATAATTTGTCCTTTCAAAACTAAAATAACATAGGTATTGATACATTACTCGACCCGGATATCAACCCCCTCATGCTCGGCGTTAACGTCGGAATGGTTTAGATTACTTAAAACTCCACCATATTTGATGAGCCTGGAAACCCTGTTGTTATTCAGCCAAGACCTATCCGGGTCAAGTTTTCCAATAAATAACTATCTTTGACTTAAAAAATCCCTTATAACTAGTTTAATATTCACGCACATGACTAGCGCTAGCGACTAGCGTCCAGTGCAGCCTCGTCCTCATTATCATATCAAAGGCGCTTCTCGACCCGTTCTTGTAGCCTTTCTATATTCTCTGTTGCCTTAAAAATATTAATCCGGAAATTTACTTTATGGTTTTGTTGGAGGACTATAAAGGGTGGATAGAGTCTGGCAAACGAAAGTAGAGACTGAAAAAGCGCGGCAAATTTTAAAATATCAGCATAGCAACCCCAAAAACTAGTATGCAATACCTGGAATAACCTAATTTGATACTTTAGAATTATTGATATTACTTCGTCTGAATAAAAATACTATAGGTACATTTAGGTAGGTAATACTTTAGATATATCAATCTGAATAAGAAAAAGCAACAGTATTCTATAATAATTTTGGTTTATTCACTATCAATCAAAATCTGAATCTAAGACTTCCATGTGAAAAGATTCATAAGAGTCACAGGAATCATTGTTTTCTACATTAATAATGAAACTTTTTAAATGATTAAATAGAAAAAATGTTTTTACAAAAATATAAATAGTGATTACGAATTAAAACAAAGTATCAACTTAGTAGCGTCATACGGAAAATTGGGGTTGACATTAGTTTGTCATTGCCATATAAAAAGTTTGCAAATATTCCAGTGTCTACTTTCGTTTGCCAGACTCTATTAAATCATATTCTGGCTATTTATATTACCCGAGCTGGAAGAATGGCAAAGCATAAAAAAAAAACTGGCACCTATGAAAGAAGACCAAATAAATCAAACCAATAACCATGAATACCTACAGAAGATTAATTATTATTTATTACAAAAATGAACCGCACAATTTTCCTAAAAGTTACAAAACTCTTGTTTCAATAACTCTAATAACAATCTATCAAAAGCCAGACAAATCACAAAGTCATAAAAAACCAAACTAATCAACACGAATCACCGGCGAATACGGTTTTTGCTCCATCGGGACAAAAATCGGTGCGAATCAAACCGTAAAACTGTTTCGAGAGTATTCCGATTGGAAATTTCAATTTACGAGCAACGTTGGTACTCTGGGGACGTAGGGGGATTTAAAAAAGTTGTGATCTCTGGTTGACTGAGGAAAAAGATTTGCGATTGCAATTCATCAATAAGGGTAGGATAGGAACTTGGATTCTAGATCTTTTTTTGCCTATGTCTTATTCATCTATTTAAGTTATCGATAATGTTTTATTTTCTTTTCTTTTATTTATTATTTATTCTATCCTGCTACTTTTAAGTGATTAAGCTGTTGGTATAATAATAAATAAGAGATGTTACTTCGATCGTAAAAACAACCAATTTTTTTACGAGGCATTGCTTTTACGCAGTGAAGGGTACATAGTTACAGACTTACCTATTTGGGACTTCATATTTTGTACAATTAATAATGGAAAAAAAGTTACCTAACCTAAGATCTATTCAAGAATCATGGTGCTTATTGATAAGTGACAACCCATTTTCGGGAACTGATGATACTTTTATTTGAGGATCTTATTAAATAATATTACTAAACATTTGTCGACAAAACACAGAGTTTCACCAAGCAAAAACGCTCCCAGCTCATTATATTTTCTCATCCAACATCTCCACAACAAAACCATCATTATGAATTGTGTTCCTGCATCCACGTATCCTGCAGGTATATACTAGGCATGTTACGGAGGTGGTTTATCGGAACCGATGTCGGAATCGGAGTTTTTAAATAATGTTATGTCGGAGTCGGAATAGGAGTCTGGAGGTGATGGCAAATGAGATATGTGTTAGTGGTAGGCTTTATAAAATAACATTATCCAGTTACTCGCTTTAATTACAATATAAAAACTTGCGACGGAAAGCTTAGGGAGAGAGGTTCCCCGTGCGATACATAACCTTGTTTGTAAACGTTAAGGTTACACTAGTCGATCATTCTTCCATACAAACGTAGTCTGGCGATTATTAAAATAGTCGGTGAAAAAGCAAAAAAGAACTTCTATGCCTTAACGAGAATATCTAAATCTACGTGGGGTCTGTCTTTTTTAACCTTAAAGACTATTTATGGGGCTACTTACTTGGGTTGTATGTGCTATGGTGCGCCTGTTTGGGCTGATAGGGCCACAATAGGGGCGGTACGACGTAAATTACTTCAAAGCCAGCGTTTGGCTTTGATATTCTTATGCAAAGCATACAGGACGGTTAGTACTGAAGCCTTACCGGTACTTGCTGGCGTACTTCCGGTCGACCTTGAAGTGCAGCGACGCGCTGCAATGTACTATTCCGCACGAGAGACCATGGACGCGGACTTTTTAACTCGGTGTGACCGTGAGAAAATCTCTAGGTTATTTAAACCACATATTGACGTCTGGGAGGAACTTTTATCCGAATGGCAATGTAGGTGGGATAATTCCATCAAGGGCCGACACCTCCACCAATTCTTTCCATCCGTTCGCGTGCGGCTGGCCAGAACGTGGCTGGAGGTGGATCACTGTGTTGCCCAATTTCTCACAGGGCATGGTAACTTTAAAAGTAAATTATTTTCCTTCAAGCTCGTTGCCTCACCTTTATGTCAGTGTTCTACGTCTGACTGCGAATATGTACAATCTGCACATCATATCTTATGGGAGTGTATTCTTTGGCAGAATGAGCGCAATTTTATGTTGAATAATGTACAGGCTGCATCTGGTGTTGTTTACTATACGGACCTTGTGGAAACTAGAACAAATTTCCGTGCGTTCAAGCATTTTTGCCATACCTATTATTGGAAACAAATATAGCAGCTCACAATGTAGGACCCCTTAATATTAATGCAAATTTTTATCCGTGGTGCTAGGCAACTGGGCTTATCCCAGTTGTAAACGACCCTTTGTGCCTATTGGCCTTGTTTGTTCTGTCTCCTGCTTGATATGGAGGGAAGTGGAAATTTGTACTTTTTCCTACTCCTCCGTTATTATTTTCTGATTAATTTCGTTGCGGGATCCAAGACAGTTAAATTCATTCTCCGGGACTTCGTCGAGCTTCATTGCCTCGGCGCTTTTCTGGTGGTCGCCACTGTTGATTCTGGCTTTCAGGAGTTGCAGTGGTTTGGGAATAGTGCGGTGGGATTGGCGATTACTCCACGGTTTGACGATGTACGTTCAGTATAAAAAAAGATATCAATTATTCTCATTATTATCTAGCCCATATGGACACAAAAAAGTAAAAGAAAATTTGGATTCTAGATATCATGAAAAAAACCACTAAATGTATTTTTTCAATATAAAATTATTTCCATTGTTGAACTACTAATTTATCCATATATAGAGGCCGTTTTTCAATTTTCCTTCTTCTTATGGTATTTTTTTCAGCCCAATGATGCTTTAAAATTAGTGTTGAAATATGGAACTTTCGACGCTTTTGTTTCCATACAGCGCTAGATAATGATGAGACAAATTGATACATTTTTTTTATTTTAAACGTACATCGTCAAACAGTGGAGTAATCGCCAGACTAAGTTTGTATGGAAGAATGATTGACTAGTGTAACCTTAACCGTAGCTACCGGGCCCGTATCGCGTGATTTAAATTGCCGGAGCCGAAGTCGGAACCGGAGGTGTATTATCGAGCGGAGGTTCCAACTTATCCCATAGTACCTACAGCTCCGTCTTCCCTACGCAAACTCCTCATTATTCCCCATACGATGTACGGGCGTGACTAAACAAGAATCCTGAGTGCTCGCATTTTTAAACAACCTTCAACCGAACATGTGCCGTGTTATCTAAATATAGAGATCTTTCTCTGTCACTTATGCTGGTGTAGACTTTGACAGGTTTTGAAGGAGATTTAGATTATTGGGCCAATATGGTTTTTTATAGTAAGTTGCTACATTTTTCTTCTTTTTCTCGGGAATGAAATAGTTATTTATGCTACAAGTGCGGAAGGTAGGTGATTTCCGATGAGTGGATAAATCGACACGAGTCGGAAATCATCTTACGCACGTGTATCATACAATATTTTACTATGCATTGTACGAGAAAATAAATAACAAAATATATCTGAAGCAAGCAAGAAATTAATAAAATGGCGGACTTATTCAAGGGCGCTCAGCATATCCACAGATTTAACTTTTACTGCGTATGTGCAAATAGCTGTCACGTCGTAACGCAAAAAGGCACGAGCAAAATATTCATTCTGCCAAACATATTTAATGAATTTAAAAAATTAATTTATTGATCAAAATCTAAATCTAGAGTAATTAAAAACGCCTTAAATGAAGTATTAGTTTTGTTTTACCTTTTATATGAATGATAATCTGTACTTAACAATTTTTTTAATCTTTTCTCAAATAATAAAAACTCTATGCGGCGGGCTGACGTTGGAGTTAAAAATTAAAAGTACAGGAAAGTAAAAAGCACTAGTAAAAAAAAGTGACACTTTCCGCACAGTTTGGCTGCTTGGAAAACGCTCTTTTCGAGGACATGCATTGTAAACAGTTTTTTTACAAACATTTATGCGGTATGTTTTGGTCGGTATAAATTGCTCATTAATTCAAAAATACATGTATGTATGTGGTAATAATTTCATAATTTTATTATATGGCGTTCTGTAGTTTCTGCCTATCCCCATGGGGAAAAGGCGTGATTTTGTGTATGTATGTACATGTATATATTTTTATAGAAATAGATACCAACTTTTTCTTGCGACTTCGCTTCTGTGGCCTGACAAGAATCGTACATAATGTAGTTTTCCGAGATTACCACGTAATAACAAACAAACAATTTAGGCAGGGCACTCGCAGATCGGATGGCCGATGGGGCAGAAAAGTTCTGGAATGGCGACCGCGAACCGGCAGCTGTTGCGTTGGAAGGCCTCCCACCAGGTGGACCGATGACCTGGTGATGGTTGCGGGGATTCGCTGGATGCGGGACGCACGGGACCGGTCCATGTGGCGACGCTTGGGGGAGGCCTATGTCCAGCAGTGCACGTCTTTCGGCTGATATGATGATGATGATGAATTGGAGCTCTTTCTATTATTACAACAAAAGGTAGAAAAACAATAAAATAAAATATAGATGTAGTAAGTGCCTGTCTAACAATCTATCAAATATAATACATCTCAGATGCGTCGAATCTTTGCACATCATCGACGTGTTTACGGCCGGCTGTTTGTTATCCCGTATTCTTAGGCCTAATTTTTAGATCCGTTGTTAACTAAACCAATAGTTAACTAATATGCTAACCCAGGGGTTCCCAAACCGTGCGTCGCGACGCCCCGGGGCGTTGTGGTGCTCTTTTATGGGCGTCGTATATGAGAAAAACAGCTGTTTGACAATAAATATAATGTAATTCAATTTAAGAGTAATGTATCCCAAGATTATCCAACTCTGGGTACTGTAGATTCCGTCGCACCTAGAAACTGGCTATTCTACAGTTGCAGTAATGAAGTCGTAGTACAGTTTACAAGGCACCAGTGGACTTTTATAGACTGATGATAGATTACATCTCAATTGAGAACATTAAAGGAGCGAAACTTTTTCGAAATTTTAGCTCTGATTTGTAAATTTATGCTCAGAAAATCGAGCTCATTGACTATACTTTTTCCTAATAATCAATATTATTAATTCACAAAAAAAACATTATGTAAAGCGAGTCACTGTATAAAAAAGATTGGGAAGCCCTGTGCTAACCAATAGTTTACAATTTCGAAAAAGGCGTTTTTATATTCATTAATAGCCTAACAAATGGTCAAATAAGTTGCAGAGTTAATTGTATATACTAAACTTTTATTAGACTAACAATTGATGAATAAACGCGCTTTACTGAAATTAACCATTGGTTGAGATAACTACGGATCAAATAACTGGCCCAGATCCATATTCACCGATAGTTTACCTCATCCCTGTATATTGGTTTAAATATCTCTCCACTTAAGCATGCCACCCTTAAACCCCTCTAATGAACAGCCCCGGAAGAGGCTTACCATAATGACCATGATGCATAGCTACTCTGACCGCAGCGATAGTAATATTGTACACATGGATAACACTCTAATCCTGCCGATACCCTTCCGAATTTCCCTTAAATACTTGTGGCTTTTCCAAACGTCGCATCTATAACATGGCCATAATTGCATTAGTTCCTTGTCTGTGATCCTCGTCTACCAAAGGTAATGGCTGATTCGATACAATTTTCTGTTGTTTATTTATTTAACAAGAAATCTCGTATATAATAGTTACACAAGATACAACCTTAAATCGTATTTGGAAATTTATCTCGTTTTCTCATTCAATCCAATAAAGAGTTGAAAAGGCATTTTTTTCAAATACACAAACGCACGATCGTAACTTAATTTTCAGTAGGATTTTAGCCATATAGTTAAAATCAGTCATAACGATATCTTTAAGTACAACATATCGTTATCAACGATAAAAATTGTGCCAGCTGAACTGATCCGAGTGAAATGATCGGTTTTTACGACTATCGGGTTTTACGACCTAATATGATTCTTCTGTCTGGTCTTCTCTACATTTGCTCTTACAGCCAGGGATCTGTAGATAATAAGTTTAATTCATTTCAGAATGTTGGGCTGTGAAAAAGATGGAAGAAAAGAGATTGCATGTAGCAGAGATGAGAATGTTGAGATGGATGTGCGGCGTGTCGAGAATGGATAAAGTGAGAAATGAGTATATTAGAGGAAGTTTGAAAGTGGCGCCAGTGACAGAAAAGTTGAAAGGAAACCGTTTGTCCTGGTATGGTCATCTGATGAGGAGGGATGAAACGCATGTTACTAGAAGAGTTATGCTTATGAATATAAATGTGGATGGATTGAGAGGGAGGGGACGTCCAAAGAAAAGATGGACTGTGTGAGGAGTGATATGAAAGAAAAGGGAGTCAGTGATAGCGTGACGGGGGACAGGACGGTATGGAAGAAGAAAACGTGTTGCGCCGACCCCAAGTAACATGGGACAAGGGCAGGAAGATGATGATTTATAATTGTTCCTATCTAAACAAATATTATAAAACTAATAATGGTAATGGGTAATAAGGATGATGATAAAAAATATATTTTTCAATACAGTTGTTAAACATGGCGTACTTTCAGAGGCTATAATTATGATTCGAATGTTAAATCTTACGCATAGGCATCTTTCGGTTACGCGGTCGTGACTTTTGTTTACGAGCTCGATCATTAGTTTTGCAGTTTAGTTTTAAATTTATAAGTCAATTTAAAAAAGTTTAGTAGTAAGGAGTTTTCAAACATAGAATAAAATGGGATAGATTTTCTACGAGGAAAAATTAATGATTCCGTACGTTTTAGCATTGAATTCTCAAAAGTCTTATAAATGGTTGTTTAATATATTTAATTACCAGTTTTAATTTAATTATTTTCATATCAACATTTGTCAAAAATCTAATAGGCTGTATAGCTGTATAGGCTGTTTTCGTTGAAAAAAAAAATGTCCAGTTGCAAAAACGCGCCATAAGTCAATTTAAAAAAGTTAGAGTTTACTAAAGAGTTTAGTAGCAAGGAGTTTTCATACATAGAATAAAATGGGATAGATTTTGTACGAGGAAAAATTAATGATTCCGTACGTTTTAGCATTGAATTCTCAAAAGTCTTATAAATGGTTGTTTAATATATTTAATTACCAGTTTTAATTTAATTATTTTCATATCAACATTTGTCAAAAATCTAATAGGCTGTATAGCTGTATAGGCTGTTTTCGTTGAAAAAAAAAATGTCCAGTTGCAAAAACGCGCCATAAGTCAATTTAAAAAAGTTAGAGTTTACTAAAGAGTTTAGTAGCAAGGAGTTTTCATACATAGAATAAAATGGGATACGATTTTATACGAGGAAAAATTAATGATTCCGTACGTAAAACGTGCATTTGAATTCTCATTTTTTTTTTTAATAGTTGTTTAATATATTTAATTACCAGTTTTAAGTTTATTATTTTCACATCAACGTTTGTCAGAAATCGAATAGGCTGTATAGGCTGTTTTCTTTGTAAAAAAATATGTCCAGTTGCAAAAACGCGCCATATTGAAAATTTTATTTTTTGTGAATAAACAAATCTAATTCTTTGATTTGTTTTTACTGTTTCTCACAACTGTATTGAAAAACGTCGTGTGATACACGGGTGTGTAGGTTATTGCAAACTCGTGTCATGAAAAACCCTCGCCTTCGGCTCGGGCTTGTTAATGACAGCTCGTTTGCAATAACCTACTTTCCACCCTTGTATCACAATGTACTATAGTCCGTCAGTTACCTAAAAATATTGGACACGTATTTTTTCTTTTGCCACGTAAACAAAAAATGGCGACGATACAGTGCGTTGAAATATCGTGAGACGTCACGCCGTGCTATACTTTATACTGACAAGTGACGTCACCAGCCCCCACTCCTGAACTTTGGCGCGCTTTACCTTTGTCACACACACATCACACACACCATCAGTCTATTAATGTCCCCACTGCTGGGACACAGGCCTCCTCTCTGTGAGAGGGAATGGGCCGTAATCCACCACGCGGGCCCAGTGCGGGTTGGTGGATGTCACACGTCTCCGAATTTTTGGTTCTAGGACATGCCGGTTTCCTCACGATGTTTTCCTTCACCGTTTTGAGAGCAGTGGTGATGAAATAATTTACACAAAGTAAAGCGCCTGCCTGGGCTCGAACCCACGACCTACAACTTGTAAGTCGCGGACGATACCACTGGGCCACCACTGCTCTTAACGTACCCCTTCTCTTTACCTTTCTCAATTTTTATTTATTTGATAAAGCAAAAACATGTGATTCAGAAAATTATTTCACTGATAAAAGGTTCACTGTCGCTGTCACACATACAAAAAAATACACCACATCTGCGGCACAGCCCACGAGTAAAAGCTTAGTTCTTACGAGCTGTGCCCGTGGTTTCGCTCCCGTCTATTGCCTACCCTACTTACCTACCTGTATACCTAGACCTACCTACCCTGCTTACCTTACTACCTACCCAACCTACCAACCATTTTTTCCTAGGATCATTCTTCCCTGGAGAATCTTAACACCGCCTTCAGAAAATGACGTCAAATGCACAACGCCACTTAAAATTCATCTAACTTTTGATTGAGTGAACCGATTGCAAAGAAACTAAATAATACTTCAAAATTTATTTCGTAAATTTTACGTTATGCGACCATAACTAAACACACAAAAACTCAAAAAATACTGAAAAAGGGTTTTGTTGGTTATCTATTATATCGAAAATATTTCCAAAAAAATTGCTTGGGTAAGCAATTTTTTTGGAAATATTTTCGATGTACATAAACGACTTTTTTCTACCGATTTATTATATGTATTGATGATGAAATACAGACACATTAAATCACACTTTTCATAAAGATTCTAATAAATCCCAAATGCGGATTCCTAAGTTCCTAGTTGCCTTACCTATAACAACGAACAGGCATAATAATATTAGTTTTTAAACTGTCATGGTCACTAACACTAATATTAACATTAGAAACGGGATATTTACCATGTTTACTGTTTGTTACCAGTTTCCGATATTTCGGTGCTGCACAGTAAACATAGTTATTATGCCTAACATTAACATTTCTACATAATAATATTATTTAGATTTTCACGCTTTTGCATATTATTTACTCTAGTATGGCATAAAGGCATAAAGCCGGCACGCTTTGTGTTAAGATTCTAACATCAAGAAATGTCACTTTTGTTATTAAATTAGCATCAAACCAATAGATGGCGGTGTACATTTTTGGCTCTCCGCTACATCGCGGTGTTAAGATTTTCAGGGATATCATGACCTCCCTTGTACATATTATAAATAAATGTTTTCTCGTTCTGAGCGCGGCGTTTTCTTGGTGCAAACCGTAAACTGCCGTGAAGGCTCCTCAGACTCTTTTTTGGGAATTTGTACACTTTGCTAAGTGAAAAAACAAACTCTTAGATTGATCCCACTATATAATGAAAGCTTTTGCACTATTCTCAAAGAATATATTATGCTATAAGACTACTTGGTGCCTCGGAACAACTTTAAGTTTTAAGCGTGTTCTATGTTACCTCGACATGTGCTAAACTTCAAACTTTAAGACCGCAGAGCTAAATTCTGAGCTAAAACAACTTTGTCCGAGTTTTCTCTTGTCAATTACATTATGTGAGAAGTCGGGCGAGTAATTTACATTCCTCATGTTGGAGGAGGACGCGAATTACCGGGAAGAGTAGAAGGTCATGGGGGAGGAGACATTTTCACAGCATAGTACAAAGGTTGAAATGTCATCATATGTCATGTATTTCGGAACAACATACATTGTGTAGAAATTTAGTACAATAAAACATTACCATCAAAACATTCTGATCGTTAAAGAATGTAAATAAAAACACCAGCCAAGTGCGAGTCGGAATCACGCACGAAAGGTTCCGTACCATTATCGCAAAAATCTGAAAAAAAAAACACGTTTGTTGTATGGGAGCCCCACTTAAATATTCATTTTATTCTGTTTGTATTTCTGTTATAGCGGCAACAGAAATACATCATGTGTGAAAATTTCAACTGTCTAGCTATCACGGTTCATGAGATACAGTCTGGTGACAGACAGACGGACAGAGGCGTCTTAGTTAAAGGTTTACCCTTTTTTACCCTTTGGATATGGAACCCTAAAAAAGAAAACAAATAATGTGTCGCTTAAATCATAACAAATTCAAATTAATTTTAATCTAAATTCCATTTAAAATAATCAATAATACAATAATAAAAAATAGGTCAAACATAAAAAACAAAATATCTAATTGTGATAAAAAAAATGCTGCAGTTTAATTTTAAGTTTTTAAATTTCTGGGGAATATTTTTGAGTGCCTTTTGATGGACAAATGCCTTAATTTTGATATTTTGAAGGTAAAGGTCGCGACACCGACGCAAAGAAAGGTCAAATAGTGGCTGGTGCTGTACTGATAAAAGCGTAGTTGTTAAATGGAAGAAGAAGTTCTTAGCCATATATTTACCAACTGTGTCAGTATTCCCTGTGGTTAGCTAAAAAGGTTGAACTAAGGGATGAACCTGAAAACTGTGAGAAGAGCCTGAAAGTTTTGCGTAGTAAAGCACTCGTTAGTGCTAGCTTCTAAAACATAGAACGAGTTGAGACGTTTTATCATAGCGGTAAGCATTGTTACGCCCAAGGTTTATTATCGGACATATTATTATAACTTTGTTTAATATGCACGAATTATGATGTAATTTTAACCTTTTCACCGCCCTGACAAGGCAAGCGTGTCGGTCAGGTACTCAGGTCAAATAAACTTAATAAACAGTTTCATACTGTTTTATTATTAATTTCGTGCGTAGTAAAAGTCATTATGTTAAACCACCTTATATAAAATGGCTAGCCTAAAACGTATTAAAAGAGCCACAAGGGCATTAAACCTAACCAATAAAATTTGCGTTAAGGCGATAATATATACGCCCCAATGTTAACGCAGTACTGGCCGTGCGCCCGCTTGATTCCAAAATATCAATATTGAACCTCCTTTTGAACAGTTTTGTTTGCAAAATATTATTTGATTTACCTATGCTGTGTTAGTTATGAAGAAATTCCAGCCATATTTTTTTCTGTGTAAAAATATTTTTAAACATCCAATTCGTTTTTGAGGAGTATCCAAAAGTAGCGAAATAATTGCGTGTTGTTAATTATTTTCTTAAAGCAAAACTATTTGTTATACGAAACAACCATGTGTTATAAATAATATACACGAAACAATAATAAATATATATTTTTTTCAAACCGTTTAACCTAGCCGTTACTAAGGAATGTGCTTTAGAAAGTTACCGTTTTACGGCACTAAAGCGGATGGATGTAGGCCCTTAATCAAAGCAATCGTCGGACTCGTTTTAAAAAGACGCTTACTTTTTTGTTTATATGAAATCTAATGGCACACAACGTAAAATTTCCGCCGACTCATTTTGCATAGTCTGAAAAAAAGATAATTTAAAAAATAAAAAAAACCCGACTGCTTAAGAAGAGAACTAAAAAGACATAAACAAGAAGAAAATCATGCTGTGCAGTCGGAGGATACATATTCGCAAGCTGGCTGACCAAAACCAGATGTATCCTCCGACTGCACAACCTGGTTTTTTTCTTGTTTACGTCTTTAGATGTTTTGAATTAACTTTTTTTTATTTATAACTTTTTAGTTAACATTTTTTTGCTATATATTTTTGAAATCACCATTCAAAACCCTTTATTTTGATACCCCACACAATGGGATGGGAAGAAAAAAAGAAGAAAACTCGCAAGGTTAAGACAAATCGATTGACGTAGGAATCATCAAAATTGGCCAACGCGTTTGGTCTCTAGAACGCTACATAGGAACACACACATAGACTGATAAATACATTACCCTCCTTCGGCAGTCGGGTAAAAATACAGTAATTATTCTTTCAGCGTCCTTTATGGTTCCCTGTAGTCTATTTTTAATATGCTTTATTTGATTTTAGTTGTTGATCTGTGGTTAAAATAAAACGAAACGAAATCTACAGAATAAAACAAAAAGCAAGAAAAGACATCCAGTGAAATTTCGCTTCCTGTAAAAAAATGTGTTTGGATGACTGGTAGCCAGTGTTAGAAAAGCTTACGTATCGCCGCCAAGATGCCGTAATGTAGTTTAAATGCAATAAACGAGCCTGCGTGAGCGATTTTCTTACGCTCGCCCTAGAGATGCATTATGTAGATCACATCTTAGATCCCTCCTTAAATCACATCCTCATAAAACCAGCTACTATTCCTTCTCTGTCCATGCTGTGAGATTGTGGAACTCACTTCCGCCTAGCATCAGAGATCAAGATACTATCTCGCTTTTTAAAAAACGATTAAAAGAGCATTATCTTTCCTCTCAAATCTGCGCTTTATGTATATATATTTAGTATCTATATATTTTTTAGTCATGTATTTATTTAAGTATATATCACTTACACTATATGTGTATGTATTTATATCTTAGGTTAGTCATTCACTGCTCTTCTCTTCCTGTTCTCACACACTATTTGTCTACATTTCTCCTTTTCGCGGGTCTGCTGGTAGAAATTTCTGAAGAAATAAGCAGTACCTTTGTACTCCTTTGTCATGATGTGTTTTCTGTATATATTTTCTGTGTGTACATTAATAATAAAATAAATAAATAAACTATTCGTTCTTTCTACTTGTAAGCATCGCTCCAACTTACCAGCTTGTCCCCTCTGAGTCTTGGCCCTCCTTCCGACGACCGGTGAAGCGAGGCTAAAGGCGCGGTCGGCCCTCGGCAGCTGCAGCGTTGTCGGCTGGCTCGGCTCTGAGTGACGGGCACAGATGGCTGCTTCCACCATCGAGTCGATACTGGCTGAGCGGGGGAGCTGACCGGCTGATTCGCGGCTGGAACAAAAATGAATACAAGAAGATGAATAGAAGAATCAGTTTTGTTTACCGACAGGTGTTGTTAGCTGTCTATACAGCAATACAGAAGACAATACAGTCCTTAGACTATTCTAGGGACGGTATTGTCCCCACACCATTTATTCGTACCGAAAACAGAGGGCCCGTGGTAATTCTGACAACATATGTGACAGAAAAATATGCACTGAGCGATTATTGCACAGGGATGGATATTAGTAATTCGTTATTTCACGCATGTAATAGTAGTTTATGATACTGTTGCATAATACCTAGTTATGTGCAGTTTCATACACTACTTTATCTACACTCATACATTTTGGGATTGAACCTACTTAATCTTTTTTTTTGCATTTTCCATGTCATAAAGTCGTGACATCGTGATATCGCATGCGCTAAGGCTTAGCACGCACTGCGATATTTATTCGCACGAATTTTTCCGCCCATTCTGCGACCTATGGAATTGTATGAAGCTGCTCGTATTGCGGTAAAAAAATCGTGCAGCAATAATACCGCATGAAATCCGTGTTTCGCAACAGAATCCACCGCACCGCAGCGCGAAAATAATTCGCGCGAATATTTTGAGCTCTATGAACTGGTGGAAAGAGACAAAAGTTCGCGGAAAAAAAAATCGCAGTGCGTAATAAGCCTAAAGCGGGCATTGTCACAGATAAGTTACAATTGGAATCTTTTTTTTTTTATCAGGTACTATAAAAATGGCATTTCAAAAAATTTTAATAATTGATGGAATCTCCTTAGTGATTAACTTCTTGGATTTGTCCTGTATCGTAATAGAAAAAAAGTTATTTTACAATGCATGTCCTCGAAAAGAGCGTTTTCCAAGCATCCAAACTGTGCGGAAAGTGTCACTTTTTTTAACTAGTGCTTTTTACTTTCCTGAACTTTTTAATTTTTAACTCCAACGTCAGCCCGCCGCATAGAGTTTTTATTATTTGAGAAAAGTTTAAAAAATTTGTTTAGTACAGATTATCATTCATATAAAAGGTAAAACAAAACTAATACTTCATTTAAGACGTTTTTATTACTCTAGATTTAGATTTTGATCATTAAATTAATTTTAAATATTCATTAAATATGTTGGGCAGAATTAATATTTTGCTCGTGCCTTTTTGCGTTACGACGTGACAACTATTTGCACATGCGCAGTAAAAGTCAATCTGTGGATATGCTGAGCGCCCTTGAATAAGCCCGCCATTTTATTAATTTCTTGCTTGGTTCAGATATATTTTTTTATTTCCTCGCACAGTGCATAGTAAAATGTTGTATGATACACGTGCGTAAGATGATTTCCGACTCGTGTCGATTTATCCACTCACTCGCTTCGCTCGCTCGTGAATAAAATACCACTCATCGGAAATCACCTACCTCCCGCACTTGTATCATAAATAACTATTATGATGCAGTTGTTTGAAAATCGAAGGAAAATGTTGAACTATAATGGTTTTTTTTTTAAATTTTACCTATCCACGAATATAAAGTATGTGTTTATGCAATATTTTTTGAATTCATATTTGGAACATTACGTTGTGAGTGTAGATAAAATGTTATTTCTACAAAAAACTAGTTTCAGTAAACGAAAGAAGTCAGGAACCCGTATTCTAAAGCAAATCGCATAACCTTAAATTCAACTCTTGAACAGACACGAACGAGCATCAAAAAATTATATTCTGCTTCTCGATCATTTCCACGAGCGGGAATCTTCTACAGAATAAAAGTGCAACAAACATTCTTAAACATCCTATCTCAAGTAACTTTCTGTATCTATAAATAATTATATTACTATGAAATAAAATAAATGGCTTAGTCTAGGCTCCAAATTACATTCGCCTTAATTTCGTTTTGCCCTATGCCAACATTAATTCATAATTTAGTATGGACTTTCAAAGCGGTAAGTTGGTGTCTTGGTAACTTTGGCATGATTATAACAATAACTTTATGAAGCAAACTCCATACTTGTATTAACAAAGCCTTCACAGTATCTTGGGAGAAAGTTTGGTGTTCATAACAGATCTTAAGTAGACTCATATAACAGTGTAATTAATTTAAGAATAGTTAACAACATTTTGTATGGTTTAAGAAGCTAAAGCCCACTTGCACGAAAAACTTAACTTAGAGTTACAAACTCAGTTTTGTTAACACGAGGTTAAATTGACAGATTGTCATACAATATTTAAGATTTTTTCATGAAGGACCTGAAGGTTGGTTCTAAGCTCAACTTTCAGTTCTGTAGAATTAATATACTCTAATCAATTAGTGATCAAAGAGCAGTGGTGGCCCAGTGGTATCGGCCGCGACTTACAAGTTGTAGGTCGTGGGTTCGAGCCCAGGCAGGCGCTTTACTTTGTGTAAATTATTTCATCACCACTGCTCTCAAAACGGTGAAGGAAAACATCGTGAGGAAACCGGCATGTCCTAGAACCAAAAAATCGAAGACATGTGACATCCACCAACCCGCACTGGGCCCGCGTGGTGGATTACGGCCCATTCCCTCTCACAGAGAGGAGGCCTGTGTCCCAGCAGTGGGAACATTAATAGGCTGATGATGTGATGTGATGTGAATCAATTAGTCTTTAGCGTCTACTCTGCATAAAGACCTCCACAAAAGTTACGCTCATCCAGCTCCTCCAAGTGACCTTGTAAAGAACGTCTTCTTATACCCTTACCGAATTGAAATCTTCACCCAAGAACACGCATATCCCAATGGGCTATTAAAAGCCTGCCTCACCATGGGCCATTGGTGACCAAAAAGTCTTAGAACCGATGAACCCATTAGGTTCAACACGTTTAACTTCTGCCAGAAATGATTAGGGATCCCTCTCACATGATTGACTCATGCAAGTTAGTTCAAAATGGTTTTTGAACCCCAATAGCATTTTAACGCTTGATCCGATTGTCAAAATAAAAGAAAATAAATTGTAGTTCTAAAAACTAAAAAACACGCTTTAATGGTAAATTGAACTAAAACGTCGCTAATCCTGATGATCTTGGTAAGGCAAAACAAACACACAAACAAACAATTTAAACGCACCCGGTAGAATCAACTTTCATTATTTGTAAATTTTAATTGTTTGACGTTCAAAAGTGCCGCTTATTGGCCTAGTTGAATAAACATATTTGACCTTGACTTTGGCTTTGACTTTTACTAAATTATTGCATTGTCATCGGTCCTTGATAAGTGTGCAAAGTTTCAAATCAATCCCATGTTTTGAAGGGGGTGAAAATCACGTTCAAAGATTCCGTTACATTGATACATAGATACATATCAAGCTAATAAAAGCGTGTTAATTAGTTGTTAGGATTTTCCGTAAGACAAGAGGTAACTACACCAAAAGTCCTACGCCCACAGTCCTCTTCGCTAAATAGCTTTATCCTACTACACATACCATCATCAGGTCTGAATTAAAATTAATGATATACTTTTATTATTTGCAGTCTAGGCGCCGCGGCTGGCGGCGAGGCGGCGTCACGACGCTCGCCATGTTTACCGCTCCATTTGCATTTTAATCGAACTAAAACTTTCTTGTCTAGGGCTGACGGGTTTTTGTCGTTTTTGGAGTACAATTTTGTAGTGACAAGTAAACTCCTTAGAACTCTGTACTTGTAGTAGGCTCTTTTTAGAAATATCTACCTATCGTTCAACTGGCTTGCCACCTTTCAAATTCAGACAGATATCTTTGACGCGGGTTTCTTAACGTAACTATATGATACACAAATAGTAGTTAGAATATTTTGTGAACGAACACAGATAATAATTTCTTATCTTCAAAGAATATTACAACTTGATTTCCATTTTTATTTAGATGTCACGCCATCCAAAATTCTTCGGGCTTGGTCAAATGGATCTTCTCATTTTCGAGCATATATTTTCAGTGACAAACGTTCTATCATGCCCATTGGGAGTGACCACGTTTGAGTCCCATAGTTACATTATTTACCTAACCACTGGCGCAGGTATATGAAAACTTTATTATGCTATATAGTGGCAAATTCTATGCATTTTATGTAAAGAAATTCTAGCATTGCCAACCCTATCTCTAGGCGAAGTGTCAGCAGCTGTTTTAATAAAAAAATGAAACAAACTAAAACTAGAAGAACTTATTTTGAAAAACTTTTGAACTTAATTGTTTTCTCATTTCTCGACATCTTGACTTCATGTTTAAAACATGCTTAGTTGTTTCGTTAACTTCTTTGGGATTAAGAATAAGATAATTAAATTCAGTTTCACAGTTTGTTTTATACTTATTTCTCGCCTGCAGTAATGGAAATATGTTCCAATCACCATCTCGTTTGAACAGCACGGTGAAAATGGCAACACTGCCATAAAACGGTGGTTTTAGCGATCTTAAAATAAGCCATTTTTAGGTATGGTTGGCGATATGATGAAAGTTTATGAAACGGAGGATGTAAGTAGCTGAAAGAGAGTGGACGTATTAACCGAATAATTTTATCTTATGGAGAAGCTATCCATGGTAATGGATTAGGTAAATAACTAAACATAAAGCTTACCTACTCTAGATTTAAACTTCTTTTCTTTTCAATTCTCTGCACAAGCAGACACATTATGATCAGCCCACTGCTGAGACACAGGCATCCACGGGAGAGAGTCTGGTTCGTAACCCACACCAAGCGGGCCCACTGCGGGTTGGTGGATGTCACATGTTTTCAAATAGTTGGTTTTAAGATGTATAAAAAAATGACAGGACACCGGGTCCTGTAATTTTTCTTCACCGTTTTGAGATCAATGGTGATGAATTTAATAACACAAAGTAAAGCGTCTGCTTGGGTTCGAACGAGCAACATTGTAAAGAAATATACTATAAAATGCATGTCCTCGAAAAGAGCGTTTTCCAAGCAGCCAAACTGTGCGGCAAGTGTCAGTTTTTTTACTAGTGCTTTTTACTTTCCTGTACTTTTTTAATTTTTAACTCCAACGTCAGCCCGCCGCATAGAGATTTTATTATTTGCGAAAAGTTTTGAAAATTAGTGATGTACAGATTATCATTCATATAAAAGGTAAAACAAAACTAATACTTCATTTAAGGCGTTTTTAATTACTCTAGATTTAGATTTTGATCAATAAATTAATTTTAAATATTCATTAAATATGTTTGGCAGATTGAATATTTTGCTCGTGCCTTTTTGCGTTACGACGTGACAGCTATTTGCATATGCGCAGTAGATATGCTCAAGGAACTATGAACTATTAGTTAATCTGTGGATATGCTGAGCGCCCTTGAATAAGCGCAATTTTATTAATTTCTTGCTTGGTTCAGATATATTTTTTTATTTCCTCGCACAATGCATAGTAAAATGTTGTATGATACACGTGCGTAAGATGATTTCCGACTCGTGTCGATTTATCCACTCATCGTAAATCACCTACTTTCCGCACTTGTAGCATAAATAAATATTACCTAATCGATTACCGCTTCAAGTCAACAGTTCTGCAGATGTATGTAATTTTTGTATTTGCTAAATGAAATACTTATTAACTAAAGTAAACAAATAATGAAATATTTTGGTCAGAGACGAAGTAATAAAGCGTCAAAGTTGAGAAATAGAAAGAGATGTCCGTCGTGCCATCTGACGTAAACATAAATAGCACGACGCCCGTACAACTGCCAAAGAAAACGGCGTTTTCGTAGAGAGGGACAGATATATTTCTTTAAATTGTTATATCTCTTTCGTATTTAGGGTTCCGTACCCAAAGGGTAAAAACGGGACCCTATTACTAAGACTCCGCGGTCCGTCTGTTTGTCTGTCTGTCTGTCACTAGGCTGTATCTCATGAACCGTGATAGCTAGATGATTGAAATTTTCATAGATGATGTATTTCTGTTGCCGCTATAACAAAAATACTAAAAATATAATAAAATAAATATTTAAGTGGGGCTCCCATACAACAAACCTAATTTTGCTGCAGTTTTTTGCGATAATGGTACGGAACCCTTCGTGCGCGAGTCCGCTTCGCACTTGGCCGGTTTTTTTATCAATTTTGATTCGGTTTTCACACTTAGTATTAGAATAGTAAAAAAATACTCAATGTATTTTAGTATTTTTATCGATAGAAAACCATTGAGTTGAACGATATGTAAACCAAGCTAAAAATAATGAGGAGGAAAAGTGAAAGGAAAGCCTGAAAATGTATAGTGCATGTCAATTACAAATGCTATATTCTTTATGGACAAGGGAAAATAGAATCTGAGATTAATCTGTGCTGATGGTAATAACATGATGATAGAACTATTTTTATGATAATTTAAATGCAAAAATGGTACATTTTGACAACGATTCTTTTTCCACTATCTAATATGCTTACTTAATTAAATGAAAATAAGTTCTCAAAACAATTTATTAGAAACGTTCAGACTAAAAACCACAGATACACACAATCAACTCGCGCTTTTTCGAGAGGTAACAGGTTTAGTATCATTCTGCCAGTTACATAATGATGAATACAAAATTCATTTCGTAACTGTTATTATGTAATTTTGTTTCTTTTTAATTTTAATTTTAGAATCTTGTGTCTAAATGTTTATATTTCGTAACGAATTTCTTAGACAATGTGTTACATAATAGAGTGGAAATATATATATATATATATATTCATATTCATATTCTTTTTGTACACAAAACAAACATACAAATACAGAAGGACAACTTATGTACAAAGGCGAGCTTAACCCATAATTGGGTTCTCTTACAGCAAACTTCAGTGTTATAGCGAGATACCTCAGTGTTATATTGTAGTTTAATAAATTAACTTTTCATTTCTGAGATTCATTTTCTTTTCATTCATTCAAAACATGATATCGAAAACTTCGCTCGATCAAAAATAATTCTGAAAAGGACTCAAAATCGATTTTTTTTTTGATCATTTTCTTATTTTTCTAGAAGATTATGAAAGATTCACTACCTAAAACACATATCAAAAAAAGTTAACAACCTGTAGAACTTTATTCTCAGGATTGAATTTTCTTTTGGTGTGATGAATCTCATTTATCAACATAATTATATACAGTTGAATATTCTAAAACAAAACAAACCTGTATAAAAATACAAAAGGGAGACGCAAAAAAGCTCATTGTGCATCAAAAAATTCGTCCTCAAACTATTTGGTTTACGACCCTACTTATTTTTTTTTGTGTTTGTAAATGGATTTCAAAATCGTTTCCGTTGCGTGAAGAGGCACTGGGTCTATACTCGATTTATTCTTCAAGGTTTCTGTTCTGATTAATATATTGTTAGATAAAAGCAGTTTACTCATGTCATCATCATGACTAAGGACCGGATTATAATATATAAAAAGCTTAAAATATACGTAAAATATATGCATGCAAAATTTGTGATATATGCAACATAAAATTTTTAGAATACGACAAAAAGGCAAAAAGGTATTTTTTTATTTCTATGTCAGCATATAATTAGTGAATTATTCAATCATAAAATATCAATACCAAAATGTGACAACTTTGTAGACGATAATAATGCACTAAAACGATGAAACGAAAAATTATTTAACATTTTTGTAAACGTAAATAAATAGGTAGATAGGAGTTACAAAAAAAAGGGTGTTCAAAATGTAAATAGTCTTCAATCAATCTAAATATTTTTATAAATGAAAATTGTTCGTGTATATGGGCAAAATTTTGGTTATGCTTGAGTAACTTACCAAAATTATAATAAATAAAGCGAAAATATGCATCATCACTAGATATTATATATAACACGCAATTGCCGCTGTGAATGAGGTAAATAGGAAATTTCATATTTAAATAAAAAAAAAATATGCAATTTCATATGCAAATATGCAATTGCATATACTCCGGTCTCTAATCGTCCCCTACACCAGTCCATTGCTGGACATAGTCCTCTCCAGTTGCACGCTATTTGCGTCGATTTTCAGCCACTCTCATTCAGCTGCTAACAGCCACACTGCGAAGACAACTGCGACTCATATACCATTTACAAGAAACAGAAAAGTAAATAATCTTAAACCGTTTTAATTAAAATATCTTAGATAATAACTTGTGCGTACTTTGTACCTTTCAGCTACATTGAAGCGGCTGAAAATAATGAATTACCTACGTTACAAGTTTCTTTAGCCAAAATTATAATAATCACTTACTAAGTGTTGCTAAAAGATAATGCGTGAGAAATAAATACAAGAGCTGCCTACATCCTACGTACTTACGTAAGTAAAGACCTTAATCTAGAATAAGTCGTGGCTTCGCTTGAGATTATTCTTGAGTTTATTTATTATTAACAGTAATATTAGTCGTGAGCTCGTGGCTTAATATTACAGCCGCACGGGTCGATCATCAAGGTTAAGCAACACTTGACGAGGTCGGTCCGTGGATGGGTGACCATTTCATCATACCTAGTTTCCTCCGTGCCTCGGAAAGCACGTTAAGCTGTTGGTCCCGGCTGTCATTTGAAGATCTTTGACAGTCGTTACGGGTAGTCAGAAGCTTGAGATCTGACACCAGTCTAGCCAAGATGTACCGTGTTACCCAGTTACTGGGTTGTGGAGGTCAGATAGGCAGTCGCTCCATGTAAAACACTGGTACTTAGCTGAATCCGGTTAGACTGGAAGCCGACCCCAATATAGTTGGGAAAAGGCTAGGCAGATGATGAGTAATATTAGTCTGCCTTTATTTAATACAACCTTATTTATGACAAAGTATAAAAAGTCTAGTAAATAAGATTTAAAACGCACCACCCACCACTTCTCTAAAACGCCGAAGAATCAAAAATTCGAAGACATATTGTGACATCCACCAACCCGCACTGGGCACACGTGGTGTATTAAGGACCATTCCCTCTCTCACAGAGAGGAGGTCTGTGTCCCAGCAGTGGTAAAATTAACAGGCTGATGATGATGATAAAAAAAGCTTTGATTTCTGTAAGTAGATCTTGATAGATCTGCTAACATTGCCGTGCAGGGTCCGTTTTCGTTTATCATATTGTTATAAGGGCAACGGAGAGGGCTATGCTCGGAGTTTCCTTGCGTGATCGAATCAGAAATGTAGAGATCCGCAAGAGAACCAGTGTTACCGACATAGCCCGAAAAATTGTCAAACTTAAGTGGCAGTGGGCAGGGCACATTGCTCGCAGAACGGATGGCCGATGGGGCAGAAAAGTTCTGGAGTGGCGACCGCGAACCGGAAGACGCTGCGTTGGAAGGCCTCCCACCAGGTGGACCGATGACCTGGTGAAGGTTGTGGGGATCCGCTGGTTGCGAGACGCACGGGACCGGTCAATGTGGCGACGCTTGGGGAAAGCCTATGTCCAGCAGTGGACGTCTTTCGGCTGATATGATGATGATGATTGTTATCATTTAGAAAATTGTTTACTGTTGTTCTACGTTTCGGGAATTTTTAAATAACGACACAAAATGTTCACATGTGTACTGTGTAGAAATTTTCAGTTCCTGTATATAACGATACTATTCATTTATTTATTTAAGCTTTATGCACAATGGTGACATATAGGCGGAATTAACGCATCAAGGCATTCTCTACCAGTCAACTAACTAATAATAAATATGTTCTAAAACAATAGACTAATAAATATTAGTAAGTTTATCCTCGTGGTGGAACGCCTTGCAGCAACTACACTAATGAAGTACCAAAATCAACTTTCTATTATAATCAACCAACATCACAAAACGGAGGAGGTTATGTGTTTGACTACTAGTTATTTTTTTAATGTATATATGTTCACCTGTCCTTCTCCTCTCCTTCAATTCTGGACTGATTTTGAAAATTCTTGGAGTGAGAGTGTTATATTTGGAAGTTGGTTTGGCTAAGCTCTGCCATTTCCCAGCAAAAAGGTTGTGACAAACGGACAGACCTTTTACTAAGGCTATGTTTTTTATATGTACAAAGATATTATCTTGGAACTAAGCTAATAGGTTATCGGTGTCATTAGCGTGGGTTTGTAAAGGGCTGCCGAAGGACACAGGCAGGCGCCAGTCTTCTGCCAGGGAACTGAACGACGACATTACATAATAAGATCGTTAGTAAGAAAAAAAATACTGGTTATTTCAGTCTTGATAATATGATTGGAAGTAAATTATTCCTTCTGTATGGCTAATTTAATTGTATCATTCATTTAGACTGTGTCTGTATCAGTTGGGGGTAATACGAGTATACTAAGTCAATACAGGAGATGAAAGAGAGAAAAAATATTTATTTGTGACCCACACAGGAGACACGAGATAAGCAAAAACACAAAAAAATCAAGAAACATTAAAATAAATAAAAAACACGTGGGATACCAAAAAATATTTAAAAGAAAATACCGCTGCGCTGATATGGCCCATGATAAGGCCCATTGATAAGGCATTATGATAAGGCCCATTGTCGATGCCACGGACACATTCACGGAAACTAAAACAACAATATTAAAAAAAAAAACTAAATAGTATAAACACAGAAGGTGAGTCAGTATGTGTGTAAAGTATAAAACAAATATATAAATACAATACATTAAATATACGACCATCATCCCGACGGCTCATAGATCAAATAAAATGCTTCAGTCTCATTCATGATCTAGTTGTAGATGTATCTAGTATTTATTTTACGTAAAATATAGGTAAAAAAGACGGAGATTCAAATGCTATGTTTGTAGCAAGACCTTATAGGTGATGTTCTTCAGAAAGGCCAAGTGCGCAGTACTCATAACCGGCGTGTGTATGACTATATGTATGAATGTGAGTGAAGCAAGAGAAGTATGTAAGGATCGTAGCAGGTGGCGTTCTGTAGTTTCTGCCTACCCCCATGGAAAAAAGGCGTGAGTTTATGTATGTATGTATGTTTTCAAATGGTCCTTAATAATATTTCATAACTTTGCATTACCACGCAAATGCAATACATAGAGTTACAATACAATTACAATACATAAAGTTTTACGTTTCAATGCAAAAATACACTTCTAGGATAATAAACCTGGCACATCCTAAATACTCTGCTAGAAAATTAAAACCAGGAAGATCCTAAAAACACGACACTGCGAGAAAAAATATATTTATATTTAAATAGAAACCTAGTAAAAGAATCCTAACCAGTAACGGAGAAAAAAAAATGGCATTATTCCGGTACAAAGAAGATAGATCCCCCGCTTATGAATATTGTATTACCTTCCATCATAGGACCAATCCCGTGGCTTAGGCACACTATACGTGCTCGAGTACTCTGCGGCTTGACAACCCCATAGGAACATTTTTGTCTATTTTCCACTAGCTATCTCGACGTTTGCATTGATTTAATTTACTTGTCTGGAGCACGGGCACCTAACGCGAAGAAAGAAAATTTGGTTCAAATAAATTGCACTAGATGGCGTGATAAATTTCGATTTGCTATTGCGTTTTGTCAAAAATTAAGATTTTCTAGAGACAATCATAAAAAAATGTATGTTCTTGTTTTATTAACTCCCCTAAGCACAAAATGGGCTCTTCATTCACATTTTAAAGATTATATGAATGAATCATTTAAAATTGATTCCAAAAGATGGCGCGGTTTTAAATTTCTGAGGCATGCACTCAACATATTTGTTTTGTAACACATTTTGGTACAATGAAACTGTAAAAACGTGCAAAAAATACTATAACGCAAATCGTCGCTGTATTAAAAAAAGGCTTATGTTTAACTTACCACCAGATATAGTAACATATAACAGACAAAAATAGTAAATGATCACCAAAATTAAACCCGCATCTTATTGTAAAATTATAACCAAAGTTTTAACATCTCGCTATCCTGTTTAGGCAAAATGACTCCAAATAAATCATTGTTAACCCAAAAGTAGTAAATGATCACCAAAAGTAGTAAATGATCACCAAAATTAAACCAATGACCAAAAAGATTATAAAATTTCTGGGAGCAACTTGGAAGTAGCGCTCGCCGGCCGCTGCCGCGGCACCGCTCGCTTTGCTCGCTCGGCTCGCGCGCGGTTGGTCACAGTTCTAACCTAACCTAACCTATTTTACAACATTAAATAGCGCAATAATTTGCTATTAAAATTTGGTGATCAATTTACTAAATTTGGTGATCAATTTACTAAATTTGGGTTTCATAGTACAATTTTAGGTAATAGAGGTTATGGTCACAAAGTAATTTTAGGTGGTCATTATATTTATCCCCTTAAAAAAATGCTTTCACGAACTGAGTAAACACTTTAACTTGCAAGTCGCTGCTAACACCATCTATATCCGTGGAACAGAACCGAACGCGATCGATGTTCTTAGAAAAATAAACAGTTGAATCAGACGAAAACCGCTAGTTACGTCGGCACGGTTTCTTTGTATGGGATGAGGGATCTGTATGCTTGTATTATATTATCTGTGTCTGGAGCCTCTGGACTGACTGATTTCATTTGCTAATTAGTGCTTAAATATAAGTAATTATGTACGTACTAGCTTCCGCCAGTATCTTCGCCCGCGTGTAAAGTGTTTTCTTATCCCAAGGGAACATTATACCGGTATGAAAAGCAGCCTATGTGCTATTCCAGACTATAATCTATGTCTGTGCCAAATTTTATCCAGATCCGTAAAGCCGTTCTAGCGTGATTGAGTAATAAACATACATGTTTACATGACAGACATGCATCTAAACTTTCACATTTACAATATTAGTAAGGTCTGATTTTACTCTTTATCGCATAAATTTGATCTCAAGCTTAACCTGTTCGATAAAACAGATGATTTGGTTTTTCTCTAACACAATTCACATTTTTATTTATTTCTGTTTCGTTTGCTTTTAAAATCGTAATATTTCAAGAAAGAGTGAACTATACCTTGTTGGTCTACTAATATGGGAACTGATTCATATGGGACTTTGGTGACGTCACGTGGGAGTATCCTAAAATTTATTGCTATAGGTTGCTATTGGTTGGATTGATCTGACAACCAGTCTTACAAAAGGAGTAGCGTACCGTGTTACAGCAGGAATTGGGTTGTGGAGGGGAGGTTATACAGGCAGTTGTTCCATGTGAAATATACACTACTATTCACTTTTGCCCTCGTAATACTCGCTCCTGATGTAACAACTGCAATTCCTGGTGTAATAACAGCACCAAAAGGAAAGTAGAGAAGGTTTTAAAAAAAAGATAAATACAAAATTTTTATACTCCATTCAAGCCGTATTTGTTCAATTTTGCGACGAGGGTTTTACGTGCTCGAATGTTACGGTGTCTTACCGGCCAATTAATATTTTATTATTTGTGCGTTTGACATAGGGTTTGATAGTATTATTTCGTTGGTAATTAAGGATTCTTAAACTAATTAATTGTTTGATCTTGTTTAGAGTTGTGTTTAATACAGACCTTTTGGTTAGCCGCAAGTTTAAATTTGCTTTTGGAGATTTTATTGTTTCTTGTCCAGTGTTTAATATGTGCCTTAAACACGATAAAAATACTGTAATCGGATAGAGCTGGATATAGAGCCCAAGCATCCCCAGCAGCTCAGGGATACCTAACAGGAGATATAGTCAGAAGAATGGGGAGGCCAGATTGTTCGCAGAATTTATGCACAGAAATGGTCATTGTGGCCGAAAATTTCTGGACCGGCGACTGCGTACAAGAAGATGCGGCGTTGGAAGGCATTCCTCAAGGTGGACTGATAACCTAGTTAAGGACGCAGAAATCTGGTGGATGCGAGACGCACAGGACCGATCTGACGTCCACAACCCAGTAGCAGGGAATCCCAGATTTTTTACAATAGCCATACAAGAGTATTCATAATATAACAGAAAATATTCGGCAAAAAACACATTTAGGCATGTAGAATAATAGCATCATCATGATTTCAGCCGAAAGACGTCCACTGCTGGACATAGGCTTCCCCCATGCGTCGCCACGTTGACCGATCCCGTGGGTCTCGCATCCAGCGCCTTCCCGCAACCTTAACCAGGTCAGCAATAATAATAATAACGACCAGAACGAAAATGGCAATATCACATTGTACTGGGATCGGTCCATCATCACTGACATGACTGTTGTAGCCAATAAGCCTGATATTGTGGTGGTGGACCGAATCGAGAGGCGTGCAATGATTGTTGACATTACCGTCCCGCATGACGGGAACCTCGTGAAAGCCGAGAAAGATAAGGAAATCAAGTATCTTGACTTGGCTCGCGAGGTTGTCGACATGTGGGATGTGGACTCAGCGATAATTGTACTGATAGTTGTGTCAGCCAATGGCTTAATAGCCACGAACCTCGACCAACATCTTAGGAGGCTCTCGTTAAGCGGCTGATCCAGAAAGCACAGAAACTACTTCTGGACATGGCTCATATTGTTAGGAGGTTCCTCTCTCTGGAGCCCAAACCGCCGGTAGCTTGGACTCTGTTCCCGATACCGGTAAGCCTCTATATTTTATATTTTTAAATGTTTTATTATTTTTTAAAATATATTTAAAAATGGAGTCACTAAAAAAATAAAGGAGATAACAATAATATATTTTAAATTTCATATTTTAAAGTTTTAATGTATCTAAAATAGCGCTAAAATAGAAAAGCTTTTCTTTAAGTGTACGAGTACCATCCTACAGATAAACTAACTCAGAATAACTCATCTGCGACAAAAGCGTTGAAAATGCATTCCGAGAACATTTTCCATTAAAAGGCTGCTAAAAATTGCAACGTTCAAGATTTGTGAGAGCATTCCTCGGAGTTCGCCAACTCTATTTGTATTCTGAGAGGTTTCGGGTATAAATGTTAATAATGTTCTAAATGGAAATGTGATTATGTGGCTGAGTCCTTGAGAGGTTGATGGTCATTTTGAGATTTTGGATCTTAAAATTTACATACGTAAATAAACTTACCTATTTTTCCCATATGGGTAGGCGGAATCTACAGAATGCCACCTGCTACAATCCTTGCTAACTTCTTATGCTTCTTTTTTTTTCGTTTTCTTAAAATGTATAATTAACTGGCTGTTGCCCGTGGCTTCGCTCCCGTGGACCACCCCACAGGACCCATTTTCGGGATAAAAAATAGCCTATGTTACTCAGGAATAATGTAGATTTCTATGGGTGAAAGAATTTTTCAAATCGGTCCAGTAGTTTCGGAGCCTATTCGGTACAAACAAAAAAACAAAAAAATCTTTCCTCTTTATAATATTAATTAATATAGTAATAGTAATATAGTATAATAGTATAGATTAGTATAGATGTAAACCTTGTCGATTAAGAGCTTCAAACATCGTAACATTACTATATCTCTCTTTACTTTCGTCATATTCCAATTGTCTCTCTTCTTCAATTATGTAAATATGTAAGAAAATAAAAGAGTACCAGTATTTTATTAAAATTAGAAAACTAGACTCAAAAGAGGTAAAATTGTTGGTTTGTACGATGTAGGTAAACTCTGCGATTAGGAAAATATTTTACAGTTGCAGTATACTTCACTGTTTTTCACTGCTATAAAGCTTTATCCTGAAAAATGTTATAGGTAAGTAGGGAGCGATGCCTCAGCTTAAAGCTATATTTGAGCCGTTTGGGGTTAAAAACATTAGGTCCATGGGGTCCGAGTAATCTCCACGTGAATAGAGTGCTGAGCTTTTCTTTGGAAAGAAAATCAGCATAGCTGCCAGCGTTCTGGACACGTTTCCCGTTGACAGCGATGTGAACGAATTTTTTGAGGCCCAATGAGCCCTCCCCATTCAATACGCGTTCGTACTTTGGTACTTATTGTTAATTAAGTATTTAATAGTATGTAAATTTGTATATTTATTTTATATAAATTATATAATAAATTACCCAGAGACCTCAAAGAATCCAAATGCGCTACTACTTTTAAAAAGCTAGTCAAACAATTAATATTAAAGAACGCACTTTCCTTGAAATAGTTTCGAGCCACATCCAGTTAAGCTTGTCCGTGTTGTAATTGTAACGAACGGTGACTTGTTTACTTCAATATTTGAACCAGTGTCGAACCAAAATATTGTTGTATTTTTGGTCTACCCTCAAAATTTAATTAAGTACTTATGATGACCTACCTCTGTATTAACTCTCAACAATAATTAATCTACCTACTGTTATTTATAATATTCACATGTAAGTGAATTGTATTTTTATGTGAATAAAGATTTCTTAAACCTCATATATCAGCCTCTGAATTTTCATTCTTCATCATTATCCGGAACCGAACCTAAATTAAGACTAAGATGAAATATAGTGTATTTAATCTTTTTGTTATAGTTAAATTGTAATTTATAATGTGTTTATGGATGAGTTTGGAATTGTGATATTTTAATTAATTTGCAATTTATCTAATTATCATCCGCAGCCCGACTTTTCCCACTGCTGAGCATAGGCTTCTCCATCATTGTGCCAATCCCCACGCTCCTGCGCTAATCTCATCCAGTTTCTGCTCGCGATGGCAAACATGTCGTCTGCCCTTATGTATGTTCATTAATTAATTAAACTCTATCCAAAGGCAGAGGCAAATTTCACTGTGTTATTATTATAAGTACATCGTTATCATGAAAAATAGTAGATTTATAGTATTATAATAGCTAAAATATAATAAAGATATGAATGAACGTGGTATAAATATTTATTTTATACCACATAAATTATTTATTTACACGTCATTATTCTAAGGGTCATTATGTATTGTAAGCACTGAAATTATGGAGTGAATGAAATTAATGATAGCGTTTTGGTTGATATAATTATTGGTGAAGTTAAAAATAAAACAAAGCATTGCTTAGTATCGGTATATTAAATTACACGTAAAAATAAAATTTCTTTGAAAGAAAACATTAAGGAAAAGGAAGTTCATTGACATGAGAGCAATTACCGGTAATTTCTATAATTCCAGTCTCTTCATGAATTCCATAGCTTAGCCAATTTACTTTCTTAATTAATATTTGTTTCGGGATATTTACCATGTATATTTAGATTTCCGTTGAAAGCTCTCAAAGCTCAATGTTTCAGCACCGTTACAAGCGCCATAATCACTAGAACTAAAGTCTTTGCGGGTGGGTGTTATTTACAAGCTGACATATCTGTCTAGCCTCTTCCTCACTCGTTTTTCACGCACGATGCCGCTACTACCAGAACTTATCTCACTAGTTACTCGACACTGTTCTCAACTGACAATGCTCACTGTATACACTTTTGACACTAGTTCAGTAGTTTTACGACCTTTACATAGTTGAACCACTGGATTCCAGGCTGTCGACAATTGAAACCCGTCGTCCCTATTGAAATTATTGAAATTTTTGTACTTGGTTATTTCAATTGCTTCCCGAACCATTCTAGGTATGTAATGGCGTTCAGCCGAGATAACCTGTGGGTCATGTAAATCGATCCAGTGGTTTGGCCCTGATTCGAGAAGATGTTCTGCTATGGCCGATTTTTAGGTTTTTTTTTTTCACTGCCCTAATGTGTTCTTTCATTCGGCAAGCAACAGTTCGCTTCGTCTGTCCAATATATGATTGCCCACAGCTACAGACAATCTTCGGTCTCTAAATCTCTAAATACACATGGTAAATATCCCGAAACAAATATTAATTCTAATGATTGTGACCATGTCAACTTAAAAACTTATATTACTTTCAAAATATCAAAAAAAAATCTGTTTCTATTTTAATAGCAGTTTCTCTTCATAATTTTCTTTGAACTTCCCACACTCTTCCTAGAAATGAGAAAAAGAAAATAAAAATAATTGAAAATCTAAGAATCAATTTAAATAAATGCGTTTCGCCAGTGCTCAAATACGGGAAATTAGGGATGTCCGCTATTTGACACCCCCGCATGCAATCAGCAGCGTGTAATAAAAACATATGACGTTTACCATTGCTAAATAAAGATGACTCGTCACAGCCCATATAAAATTTAACCAGCCCCGGCCAAAAGAGACAGTATTCTCAAAATTTTGTATATATTAGGCAAATAAATTACTGATATTCGACATTCCCAAAAATAATGACTAACATTTAAAAATGACTTTGTTTAATATTTATTTTGTAAACAAACGCGTTTCGGCGATTTTCAGTTGCAATTTTTTGGATGTTTTTGTTTCAATATTTCTATGATAGCCATAAAAAATAAAAAAGAATATACTATATACATACATAGCGCCGGGGCCTTTAGATTTTTGGGTCCCATTTGACTAGTATTTTTTATTTATTTTGTTTTGCGCAGAAGGATAAATGCTCCAGAGAAGTGATATTTTATCAACAAAAGCGTCGGGATAACGAATGGAAAAATGTCAAAAATGTATTGGGTACGCTATGCGCTATTGGAATGTCACTAGATGATTCCCTAAAGGTGAGTATACATTTGAGCATTTTCGCAACCATTAATTACAATGTAATGTACCGTTCTTAACGAATGGTACAATCAAGACAAAGCTCAGTGTCCTAAAGTTCTTGCGAATGTTCGACGCTGTGTTCGACGTAATGCTCACGGTGGGTGAGCATTATTGACTTCAAGCTCACGAATATGTATCTTCCGACTGCGGCTGTAAAATGTATACTACCTATTTAAATTCAGATTATAATAGTAGCAACCCTAGTGGGTCCGACAAGTTTAGCTCTCAGTTTTCGAGGATGGCGGGAGTGGTCCTTCTATTTACTTTCTATTTTGTAGGTAAAGTCAATTTCAAGTGGTTATATTTTATGAAGTTAATTGAAGATCAATATTGATGCCGAAAACGCAAAGACAGGTGGATTTCATTGCGCCTAGAGCCTGACAAGTCATCTAGAGCGCTATATATGCTCTTAAACATCTAACCGTGAAAACTTTCTGTCAAACCATAGCTTAATCAGTTAGATGTAATAAAAGTTTAATGCACCCATGTTTTTGCAGTAACATTTTAAGAGAATAGACTGGCTGATGGCGAGTAATGAACGAACGAACAAACATTCTAAAATCTTCGTAACCAGCTTCACTGATAGACGTACTTCTACTCGATACCTACGAGTAAATCAGCAAGCCGCTTGTCAGTACGTTTACGTTAATAGTTTGCTCTTTTTATCATACCAAAAATTCATTTTTCTAAAAATAGTAACATTCAATACAATTTTAGTCATCTCAATTTAGAAGGCAATCTGTCCAATTAATCTGATCATGACATGAATGTCTGCCCGACACCTGTCTGGCTGATAGCGATGTAATATCCGTCCTGCATTTAATCTGACAGACGATCTTATAATTTTCTCCGTGAAAACACCTTCAATATAAGTCACATTGATAATAGTGGTACATTTTTAAATTCTTATATCTTAACACCTTCACTGCCGCTCCTTTCACCGGTGACCTCAAACAAAATATTTTCTATTGTGTCTATTGTCTGGCAGACAGCAGTATTAGTATTACTTAGAAGAAAAAGAGCTAAATATGTTCTCAATCAATCAATCATTTATTTTGTAAAACATAGGTATGGTTACAGATAGTATTGGTAAAATAAGTGCACTATGTTTTGCCAATATCTGGCGTACAAAATTAACAACTGCATGCAAATTTAGAATTAGCAAGCAACAATAAATAATGAATAAAATAATACAAGTAGGTTGGGATGTCAATAGATTACATTAAAAACTAAATCAATATAAAATATGTCAATAGTTAAACAGGTCATCAGAATTTTAGAATAATAAACACATTCATACTTTATCAACAACAAATTATAAATGTCTAGTTGGCAAGTCGGAATCGTTATACCTCTGTTTATCAGTAGTAAACTCAGTGATGGAGTAGTAACATCTATTTACAAGGAATCTAAACAAAGAACTCTTAAAAGATCCCAAACACTCTTTATTTCTAATAGCCTCTGGTATACTGTTAAATATATACAGACATAATCTCTGGAAATGCTGTGGCGATTTAAAATTTCTACCTATGATACTATTTCTCGGATCATTGATAACACGTGGTTAAATTATAACAAAATCTCAATTTATTTTTGTGTTAGCAACTAACCTGACTTATTTTTTTTGTGCAAGTGAACCTAACAGCCGGTTTCTCAAAACTCGATTATCGGGTTGTTAACGTAATCGACGAATAATCGCCAATTATCTGCTGTGGTTGGCCGTTTGAAAATTCATTCAACCAATCACAGCAGATAAAACGTGCTTGACAATTTGTCACATTCATTTTGCGTTGAGAAACTCGAAGAATAACAAGATGAGTACTATGTACCTCGTTTTGGAAGATAATAATTAAATTATAGACTTTTTAATTAAATTTAAACTTCAGGATTATTTTCTCTTTTCCATTAAACGTTTACTTTTTACTTTTCTACCCAAGAAGAGTACGTTTTCCAAAGCTATTCATTAATTTGGGTGTGTCAGTACAACGAAGTTATTTAAAGAATTCGGTACAATATCCCAAAGGCGCCATTATTTCTTTTTTACTAACAGTTAGTATTTGTTCTATTCGTTTCCATTTGCCTAGTAAAAAAAGACTTAATTAATCATTTCAACACTTCTAGACAATGAAGAGCTTTTTACATTCAAACCCATAAAAAAAAATTTTACTGGCTGTATTTTTTGTGTGTATTTACAACGAATTTTTGCTTTGTTTTTTTTTAGAGAGCATATTGACTTTTTAATTGCATAGCTATTACCTATTAGTGTCGTAGGTCGTGAGTTCGAACCCAGGCAGGCGCTTTCATCATCATCATCATCATCGTAATTCCTTGTAAAAATTAATAAATCTTACTTTCTCTTATTTATCTACTTTAACATAAAGTAGATTTTACGAAGTTGGAGAATAAAATTCTGTAAACAGTCATTAAGATACGTTGTAAAATTGTTAGCTAATTTATTAGAAATTTAAACAAATTACGTTCTCAATTAAAACCTTTTTGATTTTAAACATATAGGGTCCACAAAAAACTAATATATAAAATAACTTTCATTTCCGAAGTCGGTGTCTTTTGTACCCATTCTTTTCCAGTTTTCGACACCGACTTCGGGAAATAAAGTTTTTTTTTGCTTTGTAGTTTCTTGCTCTGGAAGTCGGTTTGATTTTCGTTAAAAAGATTTTTATTTGTCTCTTTTTAGTTTTGATAGGTATCTCCAATTAACATGTAATTGTTAGCAATGTATTTTATAGCCAAAGTACATCTCATGACGATTCCAATAAGCCCAAACACGACTAGGATACATTGTTTTATATCAGAGTTCCAGTGCCTACCTTCCGGCTTCATTCATCATCAGATCAGTTCGATGGTGCCATTTTCATCAGTTCCATTTTTTTATAAGTATTTGCTTCATCACAGTCGGTTAACTATTCGAGATATCTTATACTCATCAAATGATACTTTCTGAGTGCAAATGATTGCATGGTTGATGAAAATACCAAAATCGCTATATGTATTTGAGGAGTTCCCTCGATTTCTCTAGGAACCTGAATGAATTTTTGAAATCGGTCCAGGCGTCTTTGAGTAATTGGGGAACATACATAAAAAAAAGGTTCCAACGATTTGAGAACCTCCTCCTTTTTTTGAAGTCTGCTAAAAATATGAGAGTAACTTGCCACAGATCACGTCCTTCTCACGAACTACCACTAAATCTTTACTATACCAAAACGTGAGTACTTAAGCAGGAAATCATACAGTGCTTAACAATTTCCTGGCAACGAACTTTGATTGTTGCGAGCTGAAACTTTACCAATATCGAGTCGATAAATCGGTTGCCGAGTACGCGTGGTTTTGCCAAAACACTGCTTTATTGGTTCGAGGTGTTAATTCCACGAAGTGTGTTACATATTTCCATTCACTTTACAGAAGCCGATTGAATAAATTGTTTTTTCAATACAGTTGTTAAACATGGCGTACTTTCAGAAGCTATAATTATGAATCGAAAATTAAATCTTTCACATAGGCATCTTTCTGTTACGCGGTTGTGACTTTTGTTTACGAGCTCGATCATTAGTTTTGTAGTTTAGTTTTATAAGTCAATTTAAAAAAGTTTTGTAGCAAGGAGTTTTCAAACATAGAATAAAATGGGGTAGATTTTATACGAGGAAAAATGATTGATTCTGTACGTTTTAGCATTGAATTCTCAAAAGTGTTTTAAATGGTTGTTTAATATATTTTTCAATACAGTTGTTAAACATGGCGTACTTTCAGAGGCTATAATTATGATTCGAAAGTTAAATCTTACGCACAGGCATCTTTCTGTTACGCGGTCGTGACTTTTGTTTACGAGCTCGATCATTATGTTTGCAATTTAGTTTTAAATTTATAAGTCAAATAAAAAAAGTTTAGTAGCAAGTAGTTTTCAAACATAGAATAAAATGGGATAGATTTTCTACGAGGAAAAATGAACGATTCCGTACGTTTTAGCATTGAATTCTCAAAAGTCTTTTAAATGGTTGTTTAATATATTTAATTACCAGTTTTAATTCAATTATTTTCACATCAACATTTGTCAAAAATCGAATAGGCTGTATAGGCTGTTTTCGTTGAAAAAAAATGTCCAGTTACAAAAACGCGCCATAAGTCAATTCAAAAAGGTTAAGTAGCACGGAGTTTTCATACATGGAATAAAATGGGATACGATTTTATACGAGGAAAAATTATTGATTCCGTACGTTTCTAGCATTGAATTCTCATTTTTTTTTTAATAGTTGTTTAATATGTTTAATTACCAGTTTTAAGTTAATTATTTTCACATCAACGTTTGTCAAAAATCGAATAGGCTGTATAGGCTGTTTTCTTTGTAAAAGATATGTCCAGTTGCAAAAACGCGCCATATCGAAAATTTTATTTTTTGTGAATAAACAAATCTAATTCTTTGATTTGTTTTTACTGTTTCTCACAACTGTATTGAAAAACGTCGTGTGATACACGGGTGTGTAGGTTATTGCAAACTCGTGTCATTAACAACTTTTTACCCTTGTATCACAATGTACTATAATTACCAGTTTTAATTTAATTATTTTCACATTCACATTTGGCAAAAATCGAATAGGCTATTTTCTTTTTTAAAAAATATGTCCAGTTGCAAAAACGCGACATTTTATTTTTTGTGTATAAACAAATTTTGATTTGTTTTTACTATTTCCCACAACTGTATTGAAAAACGTCGTGTGATACACGGGTGTGTAGGTTATTGCCCGAGCCGAAGGCGAGGGTTTTTAATGACACGAGTTTACCCCTACCTACTACTAACCTACCTAACCTACTTTCCACCCTTGTATCACAATGCACTATATTGAAGTGAAGTGAAAAATAATAAATTGTATTACATTAAAAGCCATTTTCAAAAGTTTCCGATGGCACGTGTTTCTGGAAAATGAAATCACCTTCGAAATTCGTGGTAACTTTTACCATGCACTGCTTGAACATATACATATTTTGCACTTTGCCTTCCAGTCTTGCACTGCGTTCAAGCAAGTGCTCAAATACTAAAACTTTTCTGACGCCGGATTTAAAAGGGGCTTGATAACAACAGTCTAAAAATGGTAAAGCCGCACACAGTTCTCATCCCCCCTGCACCAAAAAACAATTTTACAATAACATGTACATAACTTATAGCCAAACAAACCCTGCCATAATACTACACAAAACACACATTATCAAAAGTACACTGTTCTCAAAAATCTTATTACGGGACCTGGCAAGGTGCCTACAATTCCACTACGAGATGACTTGCAGCATGAAATCTATTCTTTCGCCTCGACAATAGGAGAAAGTAATGTTTGTCTTTGCTTTGACCGAGTTTCATATGTCCCGGACTCGCCTAGACCTTGTCGCTTTCATTGTGAATGAATATTACGTGCCACGAAAGTTTTGGGTGGATGAAAATGTAATAGATTGGACTTTTGGTTGGTTTGTTTTATAAAGGTTACTGCTGTTTAAAATGATTTAAATTTCACGAATTTCAATTAAGTGAAAATATGGACAAACTGTCAATAATGCTTTTTGTATAACTTACTTAGGCCCACTTGCGCCACCATGGCTTATCTTGCTAACTCCGAGATAGTAGCTAAACCAGCCAATGCAACAGCAATTGGCTGAGCAACTAACTCTGAATTAAGTCTTTCATGCAAGTGGGCCTTAGATAAATAGTTGCACTTATGAATTTATAGGGTTCGGTTAGGTTCTTGCATAAAATAATGAGAAGAAATTCGGCCAATGCCCAAAGGATAGGTGATAAGGGCAGGATGATGAATTTTATCTTTTTTCAAATTACCTTAAAAATAGTCTTTATTGCCCTATAATTTACAATTTACACCTTTTTTCTTAGTTCATCATATTAAGGAGTCATCCATTTCTGGATGAAGGCCATCTGTTTCTACCTAAATCTATTCTGGGCCACTCTATCTCTGCCAGTCCTATGATATCATTTCGCCATAGTTGCAATGGTCTCTCGCGACGTCTGTTTCTATTTCGTGGATACTAGTTGTTGTTGTATGTGGTCCTCGCGATGAGCACTGACCAATTCCACTTCAGTTTCTGGGCCACATTCAAAACATCAGTGACTTTGGTCTTTGACCTAATGTCGCTGCTCTAGCGGTCGCTTATTTTTAAGTCAAGCATGCTTCTTTCTACAGCTCTTTGAAATGACCTTAGATTTATTTTCTTTTCTTCTGTTGTAGTCCAAGTTTGAAAAAATAAACTGATGATAACTTAATAAGCGCAATATGAACACTTCTTTTCAGCTGAGATCTGATGACAAACTAAAATCTAAACTTATGAACAAGAGGAGGATGGTTGATGAACATCCCTCAGTCAGGAGATAACTTTTAAATTAAGGGTTCCGTTGAATTGAACACACGAAAAATTGAGTTTAAAGCCCAAAGTACTACTGTTCGAAAATACCTAATTTTTCGCCCGCGGTTTCTCTCCAGTGGCCTTTTTCACAGAATTTGTCCGTTTTCGGAAAAAGTATACCTTGCTTTCTATCAGTGAATTTTCTTGACCATGTCAGAAATTCCATAGATTATTTCCTACGAATAAAATAACAATCTTGCTCTCTACAATATTAGCACAAAAACACACTTAACATTAATATCACAGCTTCAAAAAGTTTACAACATAAAAGTTAAAACTGTCTCAACAAGATGTTTTTGTGCGAAATTCACTAATTAAATGACTTAAGTTCACCTAAAAATCCACCTATGAAAGAAAATCAGTAATGTCAACATTGCCACATTTACTAACATTAATTAAATCAGTCATCACACAGTTAAGCCCTGTGAGGTTTTTGTTGTGTGGCTAAAACCAAATGTAAAATAGGTTAAGTATTTTGGAAATAAAATAAATGAATGAATGAAATAATGTTTGAATATGAAATCTTCTCACTTATTGCCCAGAACCATGTAACACGGATTACGGCGACTGCTCATTAACAAGATGTTATGAAAGAACTGTGCCAACCAGCTCGTGTCCACATTTGAATACTGTATCAAAACTAATGTAAGCACTCTTTGCAAGGCCTTCATTGTAATTTTCTTAACGTAAATTCAAAATGCATTAGTAGTAAGGGTCACTGAAAATGTTAATTAGAATGTGTAACATAGACTTCGATGAACAACACGACTAGTATTTTAATGTTTACTGAAGTTTCCAATTTCGAACAAAATTCCGTATTTCAGTAGTTTCGATAGAAAATGTCAGCGAAGGATTTCATTGATTGATTCTCATTTCTCTAGACCCACAGAGAACTCGTTAACAGGAAATTCTGGACCGTTATACAACCAATCACATTCAAGACATACATACATCATCCTGTAATATCCGGCTTGGCAGTAACCGGCACTTCCATAGCCTTACGGCCCGTCCAGTTCTATCTCAACCAGCTTAGTCTATGCGAAATTGAAAAAGTGCCCGCCAAAAATACTGTTGTTACCGGTAAAGCGTTCCAAGTTTAAATTGCATTCGAAATATGTGGCTTTAGCAGGCAGATCTAGGAACAAGTTTTGTTAAAGTATTTAGCGTGAGCGACTTCAAAATTAAACCTATGCTCCGATGCCTGTTTTTACAATTTGTTGTTGAGTGTATGTCAAATTCTACTTTACCCTTGGGTTTGATACTTTCTTACTTGAATTATCAATAAGGAATCCGGCCTTATATTCAAGGGAATTCTGAATTGATGACACAATCACCTCTTTCATTTTCGAAGTCGGTATAAATAACAAACAGTTTTCACTGAGCAAACATTTTTCCACTTCACAGTTCCACACACATAATTACTGACACACCAAATTTCCTCGTTTACGAATCGATCAGTCATTTCTTCGTCAGTGGAGTTCGACTCCATATCTCAAGTTAAAATTACCGAGTCATCTTTTCAATATCGACGTCAGAAAGTTTCAGTATTGTCAGCGTTACTTGCTATTTTGTAGATCATGAACTTTTATGAAAGAATTTCGACCTAAAAGTGGAAGTTTTCATGAAGAGGAATTGATTTGTGACCTAAGTTTTGACTGAAAAGATTATTAGATTTTTTTTTTCAATAAAGTCATTTTTTATTGTATTCCGATTCTGTCTCTGTTTGTTGTAAAATGTTATTTTATACCATTCCCCCTCTAAAAAGCTTATTTTATTCACTGAAAACTGTGAATAAAAAGCACTTTTGCTCACTGTTTTGGTGTTTGAATTTAGCATTGAGATGGACGTCGAATATATATTCGACGTCCATCTCAATGCTATACAACCTCCATGCGCATAAAATACTCGATACGAACCCCTTGTGCAAAGAATATTCGACTTTCAAACTCCTTTATCGATTTGATTTTCAGTTTGTTAATGTTTAGGATTTTAATAAAGATTTTGATTTTAGTCTGGGATGTTTAGTGAATACTTATTTGGATTGTAATTCTAATATTAATTGCATTGGTGTTAATTAATTATAATTAAGTAACGTAACGGAGGTACTCACTGGCCCCTGAAACACAGTTGCTGTTACTTAGCTCTGCTTTAATTTAGAAAAAAAGTGAAACCCTGAGTTTTCACATTTTTTTTAAATTTTGAAGGTAATAAAACTTTTATTTAGTATTTTTCCTTGTGATTTTCGCTTAAATCTTTCTTTTTCTCGTAGTCATGGTATAACATATAGTATGCAACTCTTGAATAAAACGGATTTATATCGAGGGCCATGAATCACTTGCGTTGCTCAGGATTCTAACACTTGAATCACTCGCTATGCTCGTGATTCAATCATCATGAATCAGTTGTTAGAATCCTTCACTTGCTCGTGGTTCATCTATGGCCCTCGTTTTAAAACCGTCCTTTATTCACTAGTTGCATAATATACTATTGCTTTAAAGTGATAATATAATTATTATGTAAACGTTACCACTGTTGTATTGTTCATAATGTCTGGAATGTGATCTGCGTCCTGAAATACAGGCTCGGCCTAGCTCAGGCGCAGATGCTCATCTTTATTCTTGTGCATATTTTAATAGCTTTAATAATTTAATTATAATATTCAAATTGTACATTTTTTTGGAGAAATAAATTTTATATTATTATTATTTAAGATGAAGAGGTGAAATTGACTATTACCGGAAGGTTTGACCCACAATGGCAGAAGATGGGTTTTTATTGGTAAAAACTCTAACTGTTATTTCTGAGGTCTACTATTCGCAAGTTCTGTGAACTTCGAGAATTATCATCATAGCTCAAAACTCCACTAATCCTTTTAATAATACAATCGAAAATTAAAGATATTCGTCACCGTCTACTTCTAGCTCAAAATTAATTATTTCGATAAATCTGATTTCCTCTTACAATGGTTTTAAAGTTGAGAATGTCTTCGGCATCGTTTGTTATTTTAATTAATCTTTACTTTCAGTTTTCTAGAACTTTTGTTTAGATGTTTTTGTTTTTTATCGGGGTCAACTTCCAGTATAACTGGATACAGCTAAATACCAGTATTATACATGAAGCGACTGAATATCTGACCTCCACAATCCTACTGGATACTTCTGGGTAACAGAATCTCCCTTGGCAAGACTCGTTGCCAGGGGAGATTCTACCTCCTATAGGCTAGGCTTATGACCGGTAACGACTGCCAAAAATCTACACATGTCCCCAAAATGATTCATAGTAAGACTTATTAACCGACTTTAAAAAAGAAGGAGGTTCTCAATTCTTCGGAAACTTTTTTTTATGTACCTATATAGAATAGAATAGAATACTCTTTATTATGTACACCATATAAGCTACAGAAAGTATAGACGAAGAAAACATTACACTGGCTGATACAATGGGCGGCCTTATATACCCCGATTCTTCAAAGATGCCGAGACCAATTTGGAAAATTCTTCTTTTGTTTGAAAGGGTATATTTTCCAGGTGATCCCATAGTCATCAGAGCAGGTTTTGATTATGGGATCCTGGCGAAATCGAGGGGACTCCTCAAATATTATAGGCATACATGTAGCGATTTTGATATTTTCATCAACAATGCAATTAGAAAGTATCATTTAATGAACTGGAACTGATGAAGAAGACTTTTCGGATGGCCACTGGAACTCCTTAATGCTAAGCATGTCACAGGTATAAGATATCTCGAATAGTTAAGCGATTATGATGAACCAAATACATATAAATAAATGGTACTGATGAAAAAGGTACCATCGAACTGATATGATAATGAAGTAGGCTTGTTTGGGATTATTGGAATCGTCATGAGATTAACTTTGGCTATAGATTTTCATAGTAATTGGAGGCGTACCTCCAATTTATCTCTTTTTAGAGATAAATAAAAAACATTTAACAAAAAATCAAACCGACTTCCAAAACAAAACACTACAATGCGAAAAAGTCGGTATCGTAAAACGGAATACAATAGGTGCCAAAGACAAAACAAAAGTTTTTTTATAGAAGACAAGACGAAAGTTTTTTATAGGTAAGTATACGATATGAGTGTTTTTAATTCATGATGTTTTCTTATCTTTTTTTAAATTAATTTTTTATTTATTTTTTATCAACCTATATTGTCCCACTGCTGGGCAAAGGTCTCCCCCATAGCCTTCCACTCTTCCCTATCCTTTGCCATCTCCTGCCAATCTCCCGTAAACGCCTCTAAGTCGTCGCGCCAGCGTTTCCTAGGCCTCCCACGGCAACGACGCCCATCTTCCGGCTCCCACTGCGTGACGACTTTGGCCCATCTATCTTTATGCATTCTGCATAAATGACCCGCCCAATCCCACTTCAGCCCAGCAGACTTGCTGCCCACATCGATGATTCCTGTTTTTGAGCGTATCGTAGTATTACGTATTCGGTCGCTGAGCTTAAGGTTACACTAGTCAACGGCACGAACTATTTTGTGCGCGGGGTTAAAATGCATTTTATATCAACCGACAACACGTGCGGAAGTGATAGATGCTGTAATGAGCAGTAGTAAGCTAGTTCGCATACGAATACACACTTTTGCAAATTTGTAGCGAAATGGATAATGATTAAGGACGAAACCGAGCGCGCGAAATTTTATAAACAGACTTTTGGCAGTCTAGATATCATGAAAAAACGACTTAATCTATCTGTTCAAAATAAAATTATTTGCATTGTTGAACTACTAATCTATTCCTGTATGGAGGCCGTTTTGCAATTTTCCGTCTTCTTATGGTATTTATTCGCGCCCAAAAATGCGTTAAAATGAGTGTCGAAATGTGGAACTTTTGACGCTCATAACTTTCAAATATTTTCTTTTTTTACTTTTTTGCTTCCATACAAGACTAGATAATGATGAGACAAATTGATATTACTTTTTATTTTGAACGTACATTGTCAAACAGTGGAATAATCCCTAGATTACGTTTGTATGGAAGAATTTTCGAATAGTGTAACCTTAATACCCAATACGCTACGCTCATATCTTAATTAAATTTAAAACATTCAAGAAAACAAGGTGGAATTAAAAGCTCCCGAGCCACCCTAACTCGCCCTACTCGCCTTTTCTTTGAATTACTGCAGAAATGCAGACCTTGTTATTTAGGTGACCTGCAATCTAGCTCAGGGTAATTATAGGTTTAACCTGGGTTGCAAAAAATGGGGTTAAATTGGAAGGAAACAACTGAGCCTGATTTGTGTGCTTGAATAATGGAATAAATAATAAAAAGAAAACCGAAATGAAAGGCAACTTTTGCATTTGTTTAATATTTATGAGTAAAGTAGGAATGCTCGCATTTTGAAAACTTTTTATTCTATTTATTCTTTATTGTACAACAAGACATTACATTAAAACAAGTTGATAACAAAATGCATGTACAAAGGCGAGCTTAACTCCAAACTGAATGTCGCGGCAGTTTTGCCTACACATAATACCTACATAACTTAGCAATATTGTTTCATGTTCATGGCTCCCATCTCATTCATCCAACTCATAATTTTACCGTAAAGTTATGTCATAAGCTAAGAACGAATACCTCCATACCCATTAACATTATCTATGTTTTATGATACCTACTATCTTTTTTATTTTCATAGATCACACACACCGAGATACTTCAGCGGCCATTGCTAAAAATGTCTACAGGTATTAGTTAGTTATCATCATCAGCCTTTTAATGTTCCCAATGCTGGGACACAGGTCTCCTCTCTGTGAGAGGGAATGGGCCGTAATCCACCACGCGAGCCCAGTGCGGGTTGGTAGATGTCACATGTCTTCGTTTTTTGTTCTAGGAAATGCCGTTTTTCTCACGATGTTTTCCTTCACCGTTATGAAAGCAGTAGTGATGTTATAATTTACACAAAGTAAAGCGCCTACCTGGGTTCGAACTCACGACTTACAACTTGTTAGTCGCGGCTGCTACCACTGGGCCAACACTACTCTTCTACCTATTAGTTACTACATTTACCAATCATCATATCATCCGAAAGACGTTCACTGCTGGACATAGGCCTCCCGTGCGTCTCACAACCAGTGGATCCCCGCAACCTTCACCAGGTCGTCGGACCACCTGGTGGGAGGCCTTTCAACGCAACGTCTTCCAGTTCGTGGTCGCCATTCCAGAACCTTTCTGCACCATCGGCCATCCGTTCTGCGAGCAATGTGCCCTGACCACTACCACTTAAGTTTGGCAATTCTTCGGATCCGCTGGATACGAGACGCACGGGACCGGTCAATGTGGCCGTGGGTTGGGCACATTGCTCGCAGAACGGGTGGTCGAAAGGGCTGAGAAATTCATGAGTGGTGACCGAGAACTGAAAGACGCAACGTTCGAAGGCCTGCCTCTAGGTGGCCCGATGACCTGGTGAAGGTTGCAGGAATCCGCTGGTTGCGGGACGCACGGGACCGGTCAATGTGGCGACGCTTGGGGGAGGCCTATGTCCAGCAGTGGACGTCTTTCGGCTGATATGATGATGATGATGAGCTCACATTGCGTGGTCACGTGTTTGATTACATAGTAATGGCGTCTATAATAACTGAGATGCCGTTTATGCAACTTAACTGAAAAACAAAAATACGTAAGGAGTAAATCCCTTTTCAGACATCCCTTGTTTTTCCTAATTCTTAACGGCCATCACACATCAAAACTAAGCAAATACTGAATTCCATCAAACATAATCCATGGGACATGTTGACCGTTCGAGACATGTCCGGGCGTCCGGCCATTGTGTCAGTAACCTGAGCCCGGACGTCCTGGCTGGAACAATAGCAGTCTTCGAATAAACAGGTCGTGGCTAATGGGAGTGACGTCACCAGCGCATGTTTTGTCCCCCAGTGACCTTCCGACACCATTATCGGATAAGACTTCTTAAGAGATTGGCGAGTTGGGTTATTGTGATGGACTGTTGATAGCCGTTCTCCGAGTCTCGTTCACAAAAATAATAAGGTAATAGATAAATATTGAGTTCACAATTAAAAATACAGGGGTGAAAGACCGGGACTGTTATTACGTTTAGATACGCATTAGGGTGCTGTAGCAATTTTGAAACAAGCATGTATAAATGAACTGTACATAATCGCGATCCCGTGGAATTTATAATGATTTAAGGAAAATATATCCTACAAAAAAAAAACATGTCAAATGTTGCCAAGACGAGACATAATGGCTCGCACTGTCAAAAAGTTATTAGATCTCATGTAGAGCCAAGCTTCTAACTCTACACGACCTAACTCTACAAGCCCTAAGTCACAAACTTAACCTTAGTTCAAAATATGTGGCTTGGCCGTTTCGCTACCGTCACATGGACGTTAGGTGAAAAAATTTTTCTCTGTCATTACTTTTCTGTAATACAATAGTTCGAAATACGTGAAACCTATAAGTGGCGACTTCATGTGATTTAATTTTTGGCAATACCGAAAAAAATTATATGGAATTAGTCATACTCTTTCATGGAGTCATACCCTTTGCCCTGCCGAACTCACTTACGCAAATTAGACTGCAGTTCACTCTAGTTTCGACAACTGAAGCTGTATAATTTATCTAGCACTATCCCACTTTAGGTGGGGTCGGCTCTCCTAATTTTCTGCCGCGAAAAAAATCTGTCTTGGGTTGTCGGGTAAGCTGGACAATTTATAAGATCTACAAAGTTATACCAAAGCACTCCGTTAAAAATACCGGTCAAAACATAACCCGCCGTAGTCGTATAATAAGTTCACATTACCCATATATTTACGAAACACAATAAACCTTGTAGACACAACTAGTTGCCGATAAAAATCGACCTTGACCTCCATTGACGTCTTATGACGGATAATTTCCCGTGACCTCGAGAATGCATTTTCCCATACTACCCTCTTTTAAGTAATAAAGTCTTGAAAGCTTTTTATATCAGATAATGGTAAAGGAAAAATGTATAAGTTGCTTTAAAAACATATGTTTAGTGTGGTAATAGGATAAGGGGTGATTAATATCCTTTTGGTAAGTTTGTAGTAGTCTTTTGATTTGTTATTTTATATTGCATTTTTTTCTTTCAATTAATAATAATAATAATGTAATAATGTTAATTAATGTTCTCGTCTGGCTAACGGCGAGTACTTACACAGGCATAACCAAGTGGCCAGGATTATTCACCAGCAACTTGCTTTGAAGTACAATCTATTGGAATCGGAGGTACCGTATTACAAGTATGTGCCTGACCCAGTTCTCGAAAATGACCATGCCACGTTGTACTGGGATCGGTCTATCATCACTGATAGGACTGTTGTTGCCAATAAGCCAGATATAGTGGTGATAGACCGATTAGCACGCCGCACAATGATAATCGATGTCACCATCCCGCATGACGAGAACCTCGTGAAAGCTGAGAAAGAGAAACAAATCAAGTATCTTGACTTAGCACACGAGGTTGTCGACATGTGGAATGTGGACTCGGCGATCATTGTGCCGATTGTCGTTACGGCCAACGGCCTGATGGCCAAGAGCCTCGACGACCATCTGTCGAGGCTGTCATTGGGCGGTTGGATCAAGGGACTAATACAGAAGGCAGAATTCTTCGATACGGCTCGCATTGTGAGGAGGTTCCTGTCTCTGGAGCCCTAACCACCGGTAGCTTGGACCCTGTTTCCGATACCGGCGGACAACCATTATTTTTTATATTTTTAAATGTTTTTTTTATGATTTGTTTTTAAAAAGAAATATTTAAAAATGTAAATTTAAAATGTGTACATCATTAAATAAACGAAATAATAATAATAAATTTATTCGTCAAAAAGTACAAAAGTTTTACAACAAAAAACATTTTCATCTATGTTAGTGAGGTACATGTACAGAGTCATTTTAATCTAAGACAACGACTCCCAAACTGAGACATGCTCGTATCTTGGGTAGTCGGCGGTCGGCCGTTTTACATGTCTTATACATATCACCGTTTTATTTAGTGCTAAAATATTACACATAACAATTTTACTCAACTAGCAAATTTATAAAATAATGTGTGTTTTGTGCTAAATTATTATTATTTTATTTTACTATTACAATAAGTTTTTCAGATTCATCATAACTTAACAACTTCAACTAATTAGTTAATTTCTCTTTAAAATTATGCTTATTTAGTTTGTATAGTGTGTAATTACCTGTAGAAAAATAAATTGAACAGTTAAAACGGCTACGTGAAAACATAATTTTGCTGTTCTTACATAAATTTTGTAACCCACTTAGTCGCTATATTCCGAGCATAGCCACATGTTTAACATGATTTGACGTCACGCTGGAATTCGGATACGCATCCGATGTCACGCCCAGGGACACAGACAAACTGACACACGGACAGAACTAGCTGTCCAATACTTGTCGATATATTGACACCTAAACAATCACTGGTTCGTTTGGATGGATATAGAAAATTAACAGCGGTGCTTGAGTTTGAATTTGAGTCTAAATAAATTGTAGTTCTAAATACAAAAAAAACACTCTTTAATGGTAAATTGAACTTAAAAGTCGCTAATCCTGAAGATCTTGGTAAGGCTAATGGGACAAACTATTTAAATCAACCATCAACTTTAATTACTTGTAAATTTTAACCAAATTGAATAAACATATTGGACTTTGGCTTTGACTTTGACTTTGACTAAATTATTGCATTGTCATCGGTCCTTGATAAGTGTGCAAAGTTTCAAATCAATGCCACGTTTGAAGGTGTGAAAATCATGTTCAAAGATTCCGTTATAATTAATTGATTAAGAGCAAGCTAATAAAAGCGTGTTAATAGCTATGTGGTGTGCTAAGGGAATAGTATTTTTATTTACTACCACGTACAAGAAGCTTAGTTCCTTAGCTTTGTTCCTTACACCAAATACTACAATATCTTCAAAAACATTTTTGCTATTTAACTTATGACGCAATCGTAACTATTCTGCGTAAGGATATTTGGTAGATATTACTGAAGTAAATAGGTAAAGATATCCTGAAATCCTTATAGATTATGTTTTTGACCGTATATAAAGCCTAACCCTAGAGTTTACACTCTAGAGATTACCGCAAATATAACGTAATCGACCTTCGTAGTAATACCACGTTCCCACTTACATTGATAACAAACGACATTATACCATCTTTTAACACACCGTGTAACATATTTCCGCGTCGTGTTTAGTCACGCGTCTAACGTCAATTGACGTCTCGTCCTGACGTCAACGTCGACGACGTCGCTTTCAATCAACCCGACGCGACTGGGGTGCACGTTAACTCGGTAAATTACCAACCTAAATATAATTTAGCTTCGGGTGAAATGCGTGAGGGTATGTACTTGCTGAAAATATGTGTGGGCATCCATTTGTGTGATGATATTTTTTTTTTTAATTTTACTTAGGCCTACATGGGTACTTATAAAACGTCGACAAAAGGTGCACGGTTCGGGTTAGTCGTTTCCTATGGAAAGGAACCGGCAAAAAACTCCATGGTTACTCTTTTAAAAATTTGTTTGTGTTTACAATATTTCCATGGTACAGCATTATTACTTGGATATGGGGGGACAACGTGGGCCCGACAATAAGTCGTAAGCAAAAAAAATACTATTCCTTATTCATTCACTGACAGACAACGCGTAGTTTAATTCAGTGATATAAACTAAAATATGTGCACAAGGTTACCTCATAATAACGAAGGTGAGTACTAAAGAAAGATTTTGACAAAATAGTCCCGGTGAAATATAATGAGCTAAAACAAGAAATTATTGTTTGAAAGGAGGTTCTTAATATTTATCGATGGAAAAACCCTGTGGACATGGCTTGAAGAAAATTATTTCTAAAGTGGAATATACTCTGACTTAAACAATAGTCTTAATAATAAGAAATTTAAAATGGAAGGCTCCCAATTTTCATATTTTTTGCTTAAACATTTTTAGTCCTCACACATAATATTTACAAAGTTTTTTCAGCTGGCTGGAAACACTCCATCATTCCGTCTTGGAAGGCCAGACGTCAGATATGGCTGACTTAAGTCGTATGAATAAATTACGAAGGTAGGCAGGCCATATCTGACAGATGACTTGGCGAGAAAGGCCAAGATATTTTAACTTGCACGGATTATTTTATAAAACGGCGCTTTTTTAAGGGTCTAGTGAACGTTGATAAATGTTCGTTCCTTTTTTATGTATTGAAAGTTGCCACTGCCGGTCACTGACGAAAGTGGCTTACAACTCGCAACACGAATTAAAAAAAAACGACCAAGTGCGAGTCCGACTCGCGCACGAAGGGTTCCGTACCATTATCGCAAAAACGGTAAAAAAAAACACGTTTATTGTATGGGAGCCCCGCCCCACATAAATATTTATTTTATTCTGTTTTTAGTATTTGTTTTTAGTATTTGTTGTAATTTCAACTGTCTAGCTATCACGGTTCATGAGATACAGCCTGGTGACAGACGGACAGACAGGCAGACAGACGAATAGACAGACGGACCGCAGATCTAGTAATAGGGTCCCGTTTTTACCCTTTGGGTACGGAACCCTAAAAAGATGACGAAATAATCAGATTTTTTCGTGAACACGGAATTTCGTTATTGGGTCTCGGCTAATCAATAAAATGTCACTGTTAGATGTAAAAATTTGATTTCACTTATCTTGAAGTTTAAAGTATGCTATAAAACTTCTGTGAGGAGAGAAGTTACGTCAATAATTTACTGGATTCGAACACATTATCAGCTTTCAGCTTGAAAATGCCTTAATCTTTATAATACTACTATTTCGAAAAATCATTCTATCATTCACACCTATAAGGAAGTTTCAGTGACGAGACTTTACATTCTCCTTTATTCAGTAATTCACACCTTATTCCCATGGGTCTAGGCAGAAAATACATTACACGCCCTGCTATCTTTACATACCACTTCAATCTTCTTCCAACTCAGTTTAATTCAAAACACTGTATGTTTCAGGAAATAAGTGACATTGTTTAGAGCAGTGGTTGCCCAGTGGTATCGGCCGCGACTTACAAGTTGTAGGTCGTGGGTTCGAGACCAGGCAGGCGCTTTACTTTGTGTAAATTATTTCATCACCACTGCTCTGAAAACGGTGAAGAAAAACATCGTTAGGAAACCGGCATGTCCTAGAACCAAAAATTCGAAGACATGTGACATCCACCAACCCGCACTGGGCCCGCGTGGTGGTTAACGGCCCATTCCCTCTCACAGAGAGGAGGCCTGTGTCCCAGCAGTGGGAACATTAATAGGCTGATGATGTAATGTGTGTTTTAACGTCGTGTCTCCCGATAGCGAGTAATGTGAGCAATAAAACTCTAAAGTTCGCTTCGTGAAGCCTTGTGTTGTACATCTAGGTTACAACTATCGCTAGTTTTAGAAGCCATTTGTAGAATCACACATAACACTAATATTATAAAGGTGAAAGTTCGTGAGTGTGTTCGTATGTTTGTTACTTCTTCACGCTCAAATGGCTGGACGGATCTAGATGAAATTTGGGACAGAGATAGATTATAGTCTGGAATAGCACATAGGATTTTTATCCTGGAGATATGTTCCCTTAGGATAATTTTCGACATTAACATGGGCGAAGCCGCTGGCAGAAGCTAGTTTGTCACATATAAGTTTGAGTAAATATTCCTTAACTAATATATCTCCGTGCCAATTTCATCTAGATCCGTTCAACCATTCTGGCGTGATTGAGTAACAAACAAACATCCATACATCCAAACTTTCCCATTTATAATATTAGTAATATTCGTGTGATGTTATTTAACCAATCTCCCTAGGTTTTTCCCAACATCCTCCTTTTTGGAAAGTCTGTTGAAAATACAGTTGAATTAAGAACCTCAATTTTGAAGTCGGTTAAAAAGGAAGATATTTGCTCAACAGAGGGGAGCAAAAGTTCGACTAAAAAATTAACACTCTTAACGGCTTTTGTCGCTGATTGTACACCTACACCTGTACCTACATGCGATTGTAGTGTGGGTTTGTTTAAGTTTGTGAAACTACTTATGTCTGGCTTTGTTGCGGAATTGTGTCTCAAGATAAAAAGTAATTCACTCATCATTTCTTTTACTATCGTGCTGAACCAAACAAGAGAAAGACCTCGCCTCTCGTGCCTCAAGTTCGTCTTGGGTACCAATGTGACATTTCAATTCATATGTACTTTCTCAGTTTATCTTGGAGATCACTGATCTTGGTGAAGGAATGCATCGTGAGGAAACCTCACTTATAGTAAGTATAAGTTTGAAATCGCTAACCTATCTTGAGGCGCAAAATAGAAATTTTACAGTAGGACCACTCCCAAATTTTACACCTAAACTTGCCGGACTCACTAGGGTTCCTACTATATTGATTCTGAATTTTAAGAAGGATTTATAGTTATTCGTAGTATAAATTTACAAACATAAATACATCGATTCGGCCTGACATTGTTGACATCCAGATCCTTATAAATACCAATGAATTTACAGTATATTCAGTCTGTAACAATAATTAATAAAGTTCACAAAGTAAGCAACTTTGTGAATGACGTGACAAATGGCCGCACAAAACACTCGTGACAGCCGCGACTGAGCACTGTCCAATATTGACCAAGAATCACTGTAAAATCGTTATGTCAATGTGTTCGTGCAAAATGGCGTTTTGTTCGTAGTGGCCTCTCTGTCTGCGGCGCGCCGCTGCTTACAAACTTTGTGCTTGAGGTTAGCGATTTCAGTCTCACCTTGAGCAAGCGTGTTGGAAGAGGCCATTACAGTTACAGGCTGGTGTTGTTGTTGTTGTTAACCACAAAAACGGCAGCTACAGATTTCTCATACAAAACAAATCATGTATAAATATGAAAATCACTCAAAAACTAACAATATCAAGTTCATTGCACCATTCAATACCATCTTCACGTCAACACGGCAAACCCATCGACCCAGAAACGTGAGGTGACGCCGCATTCATAATACGTTACATTAGTTCACGACTTGCATATCTTGTTGCTACTTATATTTAGGTACATTTATCGATTCGACGATGGTAACAACGTTAAAAAATTGTTACTTTTTTATAAAGGAGATGTTTCAGAAATGTATGTGGCCTGTGCCAACACTATGTATGCAAAAATCGCTATATAATATAGTAACCGTTTTTAATTGTTAATTTTCTTTAATTTCACTTCATTTCAATGTAAACTCAAATTACCTTTGTCAAGTAGAGCAACACAACATAAAATTAAACATGGTGGATCAGATCAGCAGTATGCGTAAAATGTCATTTTGACAATGACATTTGATTGACATGTCATCGTATTAACTGCGTTAAAAACTACAACACGAATTCAATTGCAACAGAGAAGCAATCAATCAATGTCCGTAGTAGTAAACTGGGTAGCAAAGCTAAAACAGTCACTAAGAACTCCGAAACATATCCAATTCAAAGTCCAAGCAAAGAAAGATTCAAAGACGTCACTTCTTAAAACTGTCAAAGTCAAACGTCATGTGAAACAGAACTGTCATGGCTGCCCTAAAAATAGAGTAAGCATATTAAAAAACTTTTGAAATGATCATTTTTGTATGCCTGTACCCTTCTTCAAATAGACTTGTTAGTATTTTTATGGCCCTATTTTTTTCCTATTTATCTATTTAGTGTAAATATTGCGGTTCAAAATCAATCATCTCCTTTAAAAGAAAACTGCGCAGCAGTTTGTCGGCGGGAAGGTTTAGATCGTTACTTCGTCTTAAGCTCAAGATAACATCTGTCAGTCTGCTACCTTCTGCTTTGAGTCAGTCTTAGCTGCATTTTAGGGTTCCGTACCCAAAGTGTAAAACGGGGACCCTATTACTAAGACTGCGCGGTCCGTCTGTCTGTCCGTCTGTCTGTCCGTCTGTCACCAGGCTGTATCTCTTGAATCGTGATAGCTTGTGAATTTAATAGATTGTGTATTTCTGTTGCCGCTATAACTAAAACTAACTAAAATACTAAAAACAGAATAAAATAAATATTTAAGTGGGGACCCCATACAACAAACGTAATTTTATTGCCGTTTTTTGCGAGAATGGTAAGGAACCCTTCGTACGCGAGTCCGACTCGCACTTGGCCGGTTTTTAAAGTCGTCGGCCCATGTAGCTTTGTGGGTGACAGTGATAAACCACGTCCGGCACAGACTGGAGTTCTTAACGTTAGTAGGTACCTAAAGTTGCTGACTGGCATATTTTTTGCCACTGTATGGTTATTTTCGTATGGCTCATAATATTAAGTTGTTGTTGATGGAAATTACAGGCACCCACATTCTACGTTATTTATTTTACACAAGGTATGTTACATAATATCAGTTTTTAAATGTTGACCTTGGGTATTGCCAGCAATTACGTAACCGTTACCCAAAAAAAAAAAGTGTTAACATATTTGATGGTTATGAGTCATTAGCTTCATCGTGGCAATACATTTGGATAAATGGGTCGTGTAACCCTGTTCTGAATGTGACTGTTATTTCACAGTGACGGCGAAGCCAGGTGGAGTACGAAACTTGGCAGAGTTCCAATATCTCGGTACGTTTGTAAGTGATGATATCTGTTTCAGAAACGGAAATTCCGTGGGTGGTACAGGTTGAATAAGTTGTAAAGCAATGTCAGTAAATTCTGAGACATATTATCTTTAAAAAAAACGCTTGTAATTCCCGAAGCATTATACAGAGATTTTACACTCAAATTTCGTCAGATGTTTTGGTAGAAGACCCACGGACATACAATTATAAACTGGTAAATAGTACGTGTCTTAATTGACATCACCAAACATTTAACTTCATTAAATTAAAACGAACCTCTAAAAGTATACTCAAAACGAAAGGATAGAAACTTTTAGAATAATTGAAACTACCCGCGTTCTCCCAAACATTAAAATAAAAAGGCCACATTTTGAAACCCATCACAGTAAACATTAAGTACCATTATTTTGTTACTTTAGTAGATAAATATAAATAAAAAAATCCAAAACACACATGAATTTTTTTTTGGCTACTTATTTTATCTAGCAGTAGACACTATCGAACACGTAATATAAGACGATATCTTTCGAAAACCACCCGATTCAAACAGTAAAACGCCCAAAACATTAGAACAACTGAACCGTTTTTCATCAAACATAGACCACTGATAAAGATACCTTTCAAACAAAAAAAAAAGAACACACAAAAAACACCACCACCGATAGTCACCTTTCAAACCAAAAAAACGAAATCAATATCGGTTCATCCGTTTAGGACCTATGATGCCACAGACAGATATACAAATACACATACACCGATACACACGTCAAACTTATAGCACCCCTCTTTTTCCGCCTGGGTTAAGACGACGACTAACGCCAACGACCTTGAGGGTACTAAACGCGCACTCGTTTATCACCCGCGCGACCCAAAATTTAGTACTTTTTTGTAGTTTCCTTATTATTCTATCACTTTAAAAAAAAAAACCTCAGATCAAATTATAGATAATTAAATCGTCTTTGAGATGGTGTCGATTTCATTAAAATACGCCCAGCGGTTTTGGTGTGATTTTCGTGTTTTTATCCGTTTTAGACATAACTTTACAAATTAATTACACTATGTTATACAAATGAAACTCAAAATTTGCTCAGATCAAATTATTATGAAAATAGTCTTATATAACATATATTTTTTTCAAAAAATTACGACTAGCCATTTAGACGTGATTCTCATTTTATAATCAGCTACTCAAGGGAATCGGCGCCTTAAAAACACAGTCACGTACTTTCAAATAGCTGTGAGCTACGCCGTAGCTCCTCGTAGCACACGCAGCTCGTAGCACCGTAGCGTCGTAGCGATAAATAAGTGGCTAGCATTAATCGTAGTGGGTGAATGTGTCCGAAGGGGCTGGAGGGAGTGTGAATGTTGTGAACTTGTATTGTGACAATGATGTACAGCCTATTGGGCCTTATTTACACTAGTGGCTGTATTGATAGGTTCTTGACCTGAGAAATTGGTTGAATTTTCTCATGAGTGTATTGGCGAGGGGCGCAATCATGGCGCAATTCAATCAACATCTTCATTATATTTATTAGATAGATGTTTTTTTATCAGTGCCAAGAAATGATCATGATTATGTTTAGATCAAAATCTCCAAGGTATTGCCGGAGAATGTCGTAGATTGAAGACACCGCTTACTATAAGGTGGACTACAAAAATTAATGAACCAATTAAGAACGTGACTAAGGCCCTTTCTTGAGATAACGCGACGCTAGTTAAATTGCGCCGATAGGCGATATCGCGCACATATTTGCTTAGAAATAAAACCATCTAAGTGTGAGTCGGACTCGCGCACAAATGGTTCTGTACCCAGGGTGGCATCAACTATCTATGTACGTCTCCCTTTAATTTTCATTAAAAAAAAAATGTTTCAAGTTTTCGCGAAAATCTAAATTTGCCCATATCTTTTTATCGTGACGAATCAGGACCTTGATTTTTATACACCTAATAGGGACTATAGACTTCAGTATCTGGTATAAATTTCAACTTGATAGGTCCACCCGATCCTGAGAAAATCGGTGGTGACACACGGACAGACAGACGGACAAGAGAATGATCGTTATAAGGGTTCTTTTTTTACCTTTTGAGGTACGTAACCCAAAAAATTAAGTGCGCTGTGGTCGAATTGCATCGCACTGCGTTCTTGTTTTTTTTTTCTTTATTTATTTAATTAGGGACTTTTATAATCGATATGCGTATGACAGTCCCATCACACCCTAAATACACACTATGTACCTACTACTTCGCCTCATCACCATTTGGTTGAGACATAAGCCTATGGAACTTGCCTACATCAAGTCGGTTCAATCTCAGCACTGCGTTCATGAGAACATACTTGCAATTTAGCTATGTAAAAGTCGCTTATTGGTTTGATATTCATTGAATTGCATCGGCACCATCAGGAAAGGGGATAAGACTGTTTGGTTTGGCGTTCGTAACTGATACTTGAGGTCCTGTGTTCGTTGTCTAGAGGGTCAAGACAAAATGCAATTCTTTCAGCGATAGCAATTGCAGAAATGTCAAGATGAATTGATAAGGCCTGTCACTCTCAATTTTTTTTTACTTTTTAACAATCACTATAGCCACGACGATATATTATTGATTTGTCAAAACATTTATAAATTGGAAATCATTAACACGACCAAGAAGAAGATTAGAAATTGTCAGTAAGCGACAAACGTCTTAATAATTTCCTGCTAGTGAAAATTGGATTATCAAATACTACTTAGGGTAACATAGCTGGCAATAGTTTTTTTTTTAACCCCCCGACACTTTTTTATTTCATGCTTATTATAATACATAATTTATCTCATAGTAGACACGCTTCAATCGATATTCTATCACTCACGCAATAATCATGACACGATATCTTGCGAAAATACCCCGATTCAAACAGTAAAACAGCCATAACTTTTGAAATTCGGAACCGATTTTCATCAAATACAGCTAGAAACACTCTCACGGCTGAAACGACTTTATAAAAGTCGTTTCAGCTGTGTAGGAGCTATATCGCCACAGACAGACACACAAATACACAAACACAGACGTTGAACTTAGAACACCCCTCTTTTTCCGGCGGGGGATTTATAAACAATAAGCTAAATAAACCAGATTCAAGGCAATTCATTCCAGCCCATTTAAAATCCAACAAAGCAACTTTCGGTTCCCGAGTTGTTGTTTATAAAACTAATAAAGTTAATTCAGCGTGTGGCGCTAGTCAAAATGTTTGACTAGTCAGGATTTGTCACTTACTTTGTCAAGTCAACACGACCGCTCTCTTGATTAACTGAGGGCGTAAATGAGTTTGTGTGTGTCTGTGTGTAAGAGGAAGGACCTGAAATATTTTAGCCTGGCATTGCTTTTCTAGGTGTGCGGGGAAGGTAATTTAACTTCGTATGTCTGATGACTGTGTTGTAGGTCTAGAGGCCGTAAGTGCTAATGATGATCATGAGATCGTGGGTTTGAATCCCGGTTCGTAAAGTGTTGTTTTGGGGTTTTCTATCTGGCATTTATCAGGAGTAACACGGATTCTGAATTGATTTTTTACTCGGTAATGACTATGAAACCTGTTGTCATCAACCAACCTAATACAGATATTACATGCGAATAAGTAAAATTTAAAAATTTAATATACCCCCAACACATTTTTATTTCATGCTACATAATTTAGCTAGTAGTAGACACGCTTCGATCGACAATCTATTGAGCACGTAAAACGGCCATAACTTTTGAACAGCTGGACCGATTTTGATCAAAACTTGCTAACATTACTCTGGATAAAGTAACTTTTCAAACGAATTAACAAAAAACGGAAATCAAAATAGGTTCATCTGTTTCGGAGCTATTATGTCACAGACAGATACGCAAAAACACAGATATAGTCCTCGCCAAACTTCTTGGCCGCCCTGAAGTTGACTCCTATAACCCGTAATTTAATTTATTGTTAGTTGTAACTTAAAAATCCAGTTGAATCCGTTTTTTTCATAAAACTTATACACCAAGAGCGCAGTGCGGCACCGGTGCCGCGCACGCACGACAGCAGGACGAGTATGTGAGTGCATAAATTGCATGAAAAAATCAACCGATCTTGCGCAGAACGACAAACGCACCGCTGCGGCACCACAGCAGTCCGACACCAAAAGTCTAAATTGAAAGAACCCTTAAACTCAAAAAGTCATTGACCGTTTTTTGATCTAAACTAAAAAGTCACATAACATTTATTTAATCTTGTTAGTACCTACATATGTGCCCCTTTTACTAACGAACTCCTTTTCAAATTAACGTACAGTGAAAGTTCTCTAGGTAGAAATTTTAATTGCAATGCAAATACGAGGGTAGTTTAAAGAAAATAATTAAAAAGTGAGGACATAGTTCGAAAGTCATTCAGTTGATCGTCACGAAAAGTAAAGAACCTATGTGTAATCAATTTATATTTTGTGAACGTTCGTGTGTAAGTAACTGCACGAACTCACATTAATTTCATTTAGTCTAGAATTCCAGTACTGCTTCTCAAGATCAAGGACTCATAAGTTTTATAAAATTCAGAATGGCTTCGAAGTATTTATTTGCTTAACTACCTAATAATTTAATAATAATAGGCTTAATAGGGCATTTATTTTCAGAAAGCTTACAGTCACTCAAAGGGCAATGGAGAGGGCTATGCTCGGCGTTTCCTTGCGAGATCGAATCAGAAATGTTGAGATCCGTAAGAGAGCCAGGGTTACCGGCGACGTAGCCCGAAGAATTGCCAAACTTAAGTGGAAGTGGGCAGGGCACATTGCTCGCAGAACGGATGGCCGATGGGGCAGAAAGATTCTGGAGTGGCGACCGCGAACCGGAAGACGTTGCGTTGGAAGGCCTCCCACCAGGTGGACCGATGACCTGGTGAAGGTTGCAGGAATCCGCTGGTTGCGGGACGCACGGGACCGGTCAATGTGGCGACGCTTGGGGGAGGCCTATGTCCAGCAGTGGACGTCTTTCGGCTGATATGATGATGATGATGATGATGAGGGCATTTACAACTACATTGTTACTAACTCTGTATTATTTTTATTTTTTTTACTTTTACATTTATAACGGATTTGAATATAATTATTTTTGTATTTTTGTTTAATTTTTTATTTAGTATCCAGATATGTATCTGGATACTTAATAAAAAATTATTTGACATCTTTGCATACTTTTTTGACATTGTTGAAGAGTGAAATAGCAGTATTGTTTAACGGATAATTCTTGCAGATTGTCTGTAAATATTTCATTTTTATTTTTCAGTCCTTTAGAATTCATTATATTTTACGGTTGATATCTCTGATGGAATCTGAATTTATTTGTTTTTATATTTGTTTTTGACATTTTTATTTGACCCGAGCCCACTCGCACCACCGGATTCCATCCATAGTTTTAACCAGGTAGTCGGTCCACCTAGAGGCAGGCCTTCGAATGTTGCGTCTTCAAGTTCTCAGTCACCACTGATGAACTTTTCAGCCCTATCGACCTATCGGCCATCCGTTCTGTGAGCAATGTGCCCTACCCACTGCCACTTAAGTTTGGCAATTCTTCAGGATTCTGCAAGGATTGTGTATTTCTTAACAATCAATATGTCTACCCTTTTTCCTAACTATTTTGGGTTCTTCTTCCAGGCTAAACGCATGCAGCAGAGTATTTTTAACCGACTTCAAAAAGGAGATGGTTCTATTGAGAACCATCTCCGACTGTTTTTTTTAGTGTGTCCTCAGAACGTTTTACTAGGTGAACTGATTTCCCCAGAGGAGGGTCCGGTGACCGACAGCCGCGGCGGGTTAGCGGTGAGTGCTAACGCGTGCCCGTGTTCCCGCCATAAGCGGCACAGGAGGACACCGTGGAGTTTTAGTGGGTTGAAGTCTCACATAACATGTGCATTTTTCCACCACTAGAAAGTGAAAAAGGAACACCGACTTCCGAAATTGAAGTAATTTTTAGGGTTCCGTACCCAAAGGGTAAAAACGGGACCCCTATTACTATCCCGATCCGTCTGTCTTTTCTGTCTGTCTGTCTGTCAACAGGTTGTATCTCATGAACCGTGATAGCTAGACAGCTGAAATTTTCACAGATGATGTAATTATATTGCCGCTATAACAACAAATACTAAAAACAGAATGAAATAAATATTTGAGTGGGGCTCCTATACAATAAACGTCATTCTTTTTCCGTTTTTTTTTGCGATAATGGTACGGAAACCTTCGTGCGCGAGTCCGACTCGTACTTGGCCAGTTTTACACTTTCTAGTGTTATTATTTCGAAGACTGTTTAATTTTTTTGTTAAAAAGCTTTTTTTACTTTTACCTTTTAACATGGAGACTGCTTATCAGACTGCCATAAGCCAGTGACTGGGTAAAACAACACAATAGCCATTGGCAAGACTGGTGTCAGAATACAGAACAGAACAAAATGTCAATACCATGGTATTGTCTGACAATCGGGCTCCTTTGCACAATCTAACACAAGCAAGGCCTAGCACACAAACAATCCACCAGTAGTCCGAAGCTTGTTTGTACTGTTACTCTGTGTCCATTGTATATCGTCTTGTATACGCTGGTTCTGTTTTATTAGGCTGTCGCGAAGATTTACGAGATTAACTGCGAGTTTGTTGAGCTTGGCTTGTAGTGAAGTTGTATTGTTATAGGGTAAGTAATTTTAAACTTGGGGATGAAGATAAAGTGTATACAGTAGGAGAAAGTTGGTGGACAAATTGAGGAACTCGATCGTGGCTGAATAATAGCTTGGGTCGATCTTCAAGGATAAGCATCGCTTGCCGTGGACCGTCTGTAAATGGTTGATCTGCAACTTAAAGGAACTCAGAAAGCTTAAGCTTTTGGTCCCGCCTGTCATTTGAAGATCTTGTGTCATTCGAACAGTCGTGACATGTTTAGAAGTCTGTCAGTTTTGCCAACGGGTATCGTGTAAGACGGTTGTAGAGGTGAGAAAGGCAGTTCCTTGCTTTTTAAGATCCCACTGGTTTCACAAAAAATCAGCAATAATAAATTGGTAAATGCATACTATAATCACACTCATCAATCATAAAGGTGAAAGTTTGTGAGTGTGTATGTGTGTTTATATGTTTTTTTTATTGTCTATAGGCTTGCGCTTGACCACTATCTCACCTGATGGTAAGCGATGATGTGGTCCACGATGGAGCACGCTTGCCTAGAAGAAACCCATTCACTCTTGACTTAAAGACCCCTAGATTGTAGCTATCGGGAAACACAGATTCCGGCAGGGAATTCCACTCTTTAGCTGTACGCATAATAAAAGTGTCCCCAAAACGTTTTGTGCGTATGTTTATTACTTCTTCACGCTCAAACGGCTGGACGGATCTGGATGAAATTTGGCACAGAGATATATTATAGTAAGGTATAGCACTGTTACTTTTTATCCCGGAATATATGTTCCCTTGAGATATTTTTTGACTTTCACGCGGGCGAAGCTGCTGGCAGAAGCTAGTAATATTATAAACGCGAAAGTAACTCTGACTGTCTGTCTCGTGTTCACGCTTAAACCGCTGAAACGATTAAGATGAATTTTGGTATGGAGATAGTTTGAGGTCTTGGGAATGATATAGGAGTGATGAGTTTTTATCCTGGAAATCATCTTTTATGGGGTGGACAGAGGGGTAGAAGTTTGTATGGTGAACTAATAATTTCTCAAGTATGGCGTCCCACACACCTATAATATTATAGCGCGATACTCGTACATCAAATAGGCTATTCAAACTACTAATGCTATTCAGACGAAGTCGTGGGGAACAGCTAGTTCCTTTATAAAAGTTCAATTCTAATCGCAAAAAAAAAAACATTTTACGCTTGGTTAGGTATAGAAAATGAGAAATGGATAAGTTACAGATTTCTTAGAGCGATTCAACGACTCAAAAATGCCTTTAGCCTTTACCTTTAGCTCCCTATTTCTATTCAGACCTCAGCTTTTATGCTCACCCGAAAGCTCTTTTATGTAAAAAAATCTTTTAACGGGTTTTAATGATAAAGAAAGTGAGCTCTTTAAAAGCACAAACCGTACTCTGTTAGTATTGAGTTAACCTCCTTCGCCATAGTTTGTTGGTTTTTGAAAGAGTGAAAGAAAGAAAACATTATTAAACATACAAATAAACAAAACACAATCAGTTTTGAATCACGATATTTTTCAGTATGGCAAAAGGAGCGGGCTCAGCAGATTGCAGCGAGCAGCAAGACTACTACGCTGTCAACGCTGATTTACTGCCCGCCCCGCCCTTTCTCTTAACACTTATCATAACATAAAAATTGACATAAAATACCCACCCCAAATAAATAACCTTAAACTACAAGGTGAACTGTACACATCTGCGTACCTCTTTAGAGCGTACTGTCGTGATGTTATGTTATGAAATAATATAAACAATAAACAGACATGCGATTGCAGCAATCCCGAGAGATTTTCCGTTATTTATTGACGAGTTCTGTTGTATATCTCCGAAGTTCTTCATCAGATCTTCATCAAATTAAAATGGGACCAATTTCGGAACATACTCTTTCAAACATAAAAAGAATTTTCAAAATCGGTCCACAATTGACGGAGATATCGGTGAACATACATAAAAAAAGACATACATAAAGTCAAACATAGAACCTCCTCCTTTTTGGTAAGTCGGTTAAAAATGATATAA